>JAINEB010000012.1:54042500-55315000 GCA_022840565.1 Eubasilissa regina | reverse complement strand
CATTTGAAATGTTGATATTGTTTTGACTGCATTTGTGTTTTGAGGGTGAACGGTTGTATTTTCTGACAATATTCTTTTACTTTTCTTTAGAAAACAGAAGCTTGTATTGTGCTACGTATATTTACCAAAATTATTTAAATTTAATACCTTTTAAAATGGCGGGCCGTAGACATGCGGAGAAAGAAATATTAATGCTTGTGGTCAGTGCGTAAAATATCAAGCCACATTTTGTAAATTAAAAAAAAGTGAAATGGACACCAAATATCGCGAACCTCTTTTAGCATTAGTGCGATAAAAGGGAAGTCCACATTCCAACAACCTTGCATGACATAGAAATCCTTGGAAACGACAGCTGAAATATATTGGTCAACCTAATATTAAACCGAAATGTGTCAAGTGTATGGATTCTGTGGATAAAGTGGACATGATGTTGAGTAGTTTAAATTGCTTATGGAAAACAATAACGTGGTACAAGAAAGTGGCTTTCCATATACAGTGAAACCCTCTTAATACGTTTTCCAAGGGACCGCCAAATAAAATCTTATTAAGCAGGAAAACTGATTAACAGTGATTTCAATATTTCCATACTTTATTTGACCATAACATCTAATATTGTATTTTAACTAACATTAGAATAATTAAAATATTTTATTTATAAAAGATTATTAAAAAACAATTTATTCTATAAAAGTTACTTATAAATATAAATATGTATTTGAGAATCACGGCCATAAATAGGCATACCAAAAAGAGTAACAAAAATGCAACAAATTAATAATAATGAAAAAAATTAAATGAATGATAATAAAATATAACTATAAGAATGCTAATAAAAAACCTAGATGAAAATAAAATTATTAAAATCAAACTTATAAAATGTTGATGACTATCTAATAAAATACATTTAATCTCCTAATGTTCCCTTAAAATATATTAAATACTAATAGTAAACTAAATAATATTATAAGGAAACTAAATGTAGTATAAAATTTGAACTATCTAAATTACCTACCTATATAAAAAAAATTACTATCTAAACTGCAAAAAAAGAACTACTACTAAAAAGTGATTATAAAAAAAATAACTATAAAACGAAATTTGAATTAAACTCACACAAAATATCTAACTAACGAAATAAAATAAATCGACGTAACAAAAGAGAATATAAAACGAAATTAAAATTAAACCCGTAAAGTATCTACCTAAATAAAGTAAATCGACGTAACAAAGAAAGACGAAGTAAATCGACGTAAAAAGAACCACTGACAACAAGACCAAAACACGAAATGATTTCAAATTCAAATTATTCGGCGTTTTATAGTAAAATAAGGGTAGGTCAAAGTTATTCGGAGATAAAATACGCCACCTGTAAGTCCGACGAAAGTTCATACTTTTTACGAAATGTAAAATTGTTTGCACGACAAGACGTTCGTATCTTTTTCTGGCTAACTTAACGAATGCACATTTAAAAAAGTACTGTTTGTAAATGAAATCCTGTTGGACTGCATATCTAAAATTTATCCCTTTTGATGAGTTTTACATAATTTACCTGTACACTCGACATATTGCCTTGATCAGTATAATTGAGACATGGAATACTCGCCCTTACTGAATCTCAGTTCAGGGAAATTATTGTCGGCATTGACATCGACGATGGCAGGTCCGAACTTACAAAAATACACTTACAAACTTACAAAATAGTATTTTTATCCTTAATTTTACGATTCAAATTTTTTAATCACAAATATGATGATATTATTTTTGTTTTGTTTATTTATTTCGTGCTGACGTAAAAAATCAAACAAACAAATAGATAAGCCGGTTATGTTAATTAAGTTGTCAGTGCCCTGTGGTTTGCTCTGTTTTGTTTATTTGTTAATAAATTTTCAAATACGTATCGGTTGCGAAAATAAATAATTTGGTTATTTTAGATGTCAAGAAATATTAATCAAAGCTGAACCAGAAGTAGTTAAAATGAAACAGCTCCCAATGAAAGCAGTTCCCTGTGGTTTCTCCGAAAATGGGTGTTATCAGAATTCGAACATAATAATAAAAATATATATTTTTATGAGTTATATTAATACATAAACCGCTTTCGAAAAATTCCTTTTCTTTCATGCAAAAAACATGGTTTTAATTAGTTTATTTGACATTCTGATGAAGGAAAAGATATTTTCCTAAACCGGTTGGCGTATTAAATTTAACTCATAAAAGTAGTTTAAAACAAAGTTATAAATAATATATGTTTAAATAATTTCGTGAACTACAAGTGAGGGTACTAGTTGCAAAGTCAGCAATCTCCGTTATTATTTGTTCTAACTTTTAATGCAGTTGTCTTTTCAAACTAAACTCATTTTTATATTTATTAGTCATTCAAAATCGGTGTTAGTTCTAAAATCAGTCGCTTTTGCCGCTGCCATTTATATTAGAATTGAATCAATAGCAGTCTTCGTTACTCAGAAATTTAAAAGGCCGCCAGTATGGAAACTAAATTATTTTTGGAAAAATATGTTGTATTTATTATGTATTTCAAACCAGATTATGGGGATTATTATTTATAATAAGAAATGCATTAATAAACATATTGTTCTTTATGCTTCTATCAGATTTCACGTTTTCTCCAAATAAAAAATATAGAGGTAACTGAGATTGCGACTAAATAACAATAATACGAAGAAATATAAGCAATTGTATTAAAATTGTTATAGTCGAACATGTTCAAGGAGTGTGTACAAATTCTGTACCGTTAAAGAAAACATTATTAGGAGATTTTTACAAAATCATATTAAGCTTCAAATAAATTTACTTCAAAATAAATATTTGCGAAATTGATCCATTATTATTATTATTCCATTATCATTGTTTCAGGCCATAAATCATCTAATAAAAAATAGTCTGGCTGCTCAAAGCTCAATGACCTTTATTTTTTTGTAATTAACTAATTTACCATCTCGCTGTTTCGCCGCAGGAGTAGGCAGAGAGGATAGAACGCCACATTCTTCTGCCCTGAAACACAATTATCGCCTCATCCACATACATACATATTCCCATACAAGCTCGTTGATTATTGAGGCTTCTAACATAACTATTTTCCAGTATCTAGTTTGCCTGGTTGTGCCAAGTTTTCTGCGGACGTACTCTATTTATGGTGCTATTAATACTTGCGACATATATTTTTCTAACCATTATCTTCTTATTCATCCGTTCCATATGACCAAACCACCTCAGTGATCCTTTCTTAATCTTACTTACTATATTAAGATCTGCTTTACATTGTTTGAAGTGTTAAGAAGAGTATATTATCCAGAATAGTATTAATGGTTAATTTTATCGCATAATATTTTTACTTGATGCATATATCTTTGAGCACATATTACATTTCGCATGTACTTCTCAGAAATTCAAAATACACAGTTAAAATTTTTTTCAAATAATAATGAACTCCGTGAATTCCTACTTTCTCAGCATAACAAGAACGAGAAATTAAACGTGAATAAATGCTCTTTTCAAGATCAGCTTTACATTCTTTCCTTATTTCTTCATTCTTTACTCTGTCATAAATAGATCTGCCGCATATACGCCTAAGCTATCTCATTTTTACTGCATTCAGTCTACTTTCGTTCCTCTTCTGCCAGCTACCGACCTCACTTCCGTACATCGGTGTCGGTACCGGGACTTCATTGCGCGCCTCGGTTGACAAGTTCCCATTAGTTATTTTTTGTATTCAATATATAATTTCGAATCAATAAAATATTTCAATTAATCGAAATAATCGCATAACTAGGATTTTTTTAAACACTCGTATCTCTGGCATGATTGAGATTAGATACAGCACACGCAGCTTCAAAATTTTCAACTTGTATTTTTAATTCATATGTATTTACCCCTAAAATATAGCATTCCACTCAATATACATAATAAGATTACACAAAATTTATTCATTCAATTATAAACTCAAAATTCGACTTATTAGGGTAATATGGGCAAACAGATGAAAATAAAAATGTCAATGTATTACATATTTTGTCTATATGTTATTTGAAAAGACAAGCTTGTCCTAAAATGAGGCCTAATTCAATGCGGATTATCGTAAGAGTTAAGTAAATTGTCGTGTATTCCAAGAATTTATTCTAAGGGTTTTTCTGCCTCCTAAGCAATTAAGAATATTTTAAGGAAGATATTAGTGGAAATAAAACAAAATGCGCTCTGGTATTGTACATGCTGAACGTATTGTTTATGACAGATGGGGTTCTGTTTTGTTGTTTTTGGGATTTATTTTGCTTGGGCACTGTTTTAATGGCCTATTCAAATATTACCATTTTTTGTAAATGGATAAACTTTTATGACACATGGAAAAACCCATTTAAAGAGAGTTCATTTAATGGCACCCATTGAAAGAATATCACATTCATTTTTATAAATGTCAAACAAAAAAAATTCTGCAAAAAACGTATTACAAGGGACATTTTGTAGGGATAAACTGAGTTCTGTCAGAAATATTTTAATTTATTAGGCGGGAAACTTATTATTTGGAAAACGTATTAAGCATAAAAAAAAAATGTAATTTGTATGGGACTTTTTCGGGACCGAAAAATGTAATACTATTAGGCGTGAAAACGTATTAAAGGTGATCGTATTAAGAGGGTTTCACTGTAATTAATTTGATTTTATCAAACTCTCAACTACTTTACAAAACTATAATGAATAAAAATATTATAGCGGGTGAGAACCGTTATTGTATTATTTATTACATGAGCGGACATCTCTGAGGCTGGCACTTGACTTGTGATATCTTAATGTTTACATATTCTAGCCCCATCAGTGCTATTTTGTTTATTTATGTATTCCTTAGGACTTTATGAGACTTTAAACATTATTTTCAAACAACCATAAAAATGTTAAAAAAATACAGCGTAACTGTATATTGGAGAACGGCGCAGCAATCCGGTTAAACGACGTGACTATGATCGTATGGACAATAAGAATGTATTGGTGACCGTTTGATAATATTCGTAAGACAGCAGCTTTTTCGGAGATGGATTATTTTGTTCGGTCAATATTTACATTATCTTAAGGATTTTAACATTTCAAGTGATTGTTTATATTAACAACATTATCTGTGAAGCCCTATCAAGTAATAAATCGTACTAGGATGCCTTTATAGATGTCTAAATGTCGTTTTAAAAGTGATGTATTTGTTTAAAGAATTCAAGAGTGGCCGTTTTCGTTTTTGATGAAGAGATCCCAGGTCTTCCGATTGAGGTAACTGCAGAGGATATGGTTAACAAAATTCATAATCCTGTTAGCAGACTGCCGGGTGAAGGTCAGAGAGATTGCTGACATTGTAAACATCTCAACTGAACGCGTACAAAATATCATATACGAAAAACGCTTCGGAGCACTTCTTGAACATATTTAAGCGCAATCTGTAGAGTTTCAATGGCATTTCATGATCCACAGCATAGATCCATCACTACACGCCAGAATTGGAAGAACGGTCGAAATAATGGACTTCACCTGGCAAACCTGCTTAAAAGGTGAAAATGGTTCCATTGGCCGGAAAGGTCGTGACTACCGTTTTTTGGGATTCGCAAGGCATCATCTTCATTGACTATTTGGAGAAGGAAAGGACAATCACGTGAGAGTACTAAGCAATTTTATTGAGCCGATTCGATGCTGAATTGATGATAAACAGCCCCTTTGGCAAAGAAAAAAGTGCTTTCACCATGACAATGCACCAGCTCACTCATCTACATTCACCACAGCAAAACTTGTCGAATTACACTACGAATTGCTGCCTCATCCCCCCCGTTCTCCAGACTTGACCCCACGTGATTTCTTTTTATTTCCGAACATGAAAAAATGGCTCAGCAGAAACCGGTTCACATCAAACGAGGAAATTAATAGGAGGTGTTTATACCTCGGACGTCGGAGTGCTATCCCGTTCCCGGTAATAATCATTCTCCGATTCAATTTCCGGGTATCTCGTCTATAGTTCGTGTATTAATTTATTTCTATTTTCTATGGCCTTAAATATCAAATGTACTATGAAAATTTGGAACTTTAAAGTGTAATAACTTTTTTAATACTTGGAGCACCTTAATTTGATTTCATTTATGTAATCAAGGCACTACTATGCTGGAAAAAAAGATGAACCGAATCGGAGTAATTGGTGATATTGTAATTAACACTTGTACGGGTCGAGTAGTTCTACCCGCGCGCCCGACTGGTGCTCAACGGCGGGATGGGTAGTTCTACCTTTTCAGCTGACTCTACTTTAAAGGCGGGAAAGGTAGAATTACCCGATTTTTTTATATGAGTGTTGTATACCAATCTCTTGGTAAAGGTCCAAACTACATGTATATAAAAAAAAAACCTGATATACGTCCGATGTATCCTTTTGTCTTCGTGTCTATATGTGATATTGTAATTAACACTTCTTGCACGGGTCGAGTAGTTCTACCCGCGCGCCCGACTGTTGCTCAACGCCGGGACGGGTAGTTCTACCTTTTCAGCTGACTCTACTTTAAAGGCCGGAAAGGTAGAATTACCCAATTTTTTTATATGAGTGTTGTATACCAATCTCTTGGTAAAGGTCCAAACTACATGTATATAAAAAAAAAACCTGATATACGTCCGATGTATCCTTTTGTCTTCGTGTCTATTACGTAGTATAATAATTACACACAGCTCTTACGAGAGCTTGTCTGTACATGAATATTTAAACAAAAATACACAAAATTTAATGATTTTATAAAAAGGAATATGTCAATACATGCTTAAAGTTTTATAGAGTAAGAAATTGATAAAGAAATTTTAAGAAATCACCCAATTACTGAATAAATTAGTGAGCGCACGAAGTTTCTGTCGAGTAGATAAGCGGTATATTTTTTATGACTAATGAAGGTATATTTTGGTAAAATTATATCTGTCTCTGTCTTGTACTTGGTTATTCATTCATAAATGAGTGAGAATGCACGATTTCACTATAGCGATCAAAATGAATATATTTTGTTGCATTTAAAGTGTGTAACCCAACATAGGTTTACGGGCCGTCCGCCGTAATAAATCATCTCAAGTGGATCTCAATATTTGTATTTCTGGAATTCATCAAGTCACTTCGAATTTTAGTTTTTAAATACGGTGTTATAAAACGGGCGTGTTGTTGTTTAATGGAATATAATTATATTACTTCTTTTTAAACTCGAAAAAATGACTTCAGAAAATTATCAAAGTGATGAGGAAATATTCGCAGATAATTTATCTGATCTTTCTAGCGATTATTTGCCTGAATTTGACAGTAATAGTTACGACACAAGTGACAGTGAAGAGTTCCCTCGCAGGAGGAGGGTGCCAGTGATGCCCTTACAATTCAGTGATTCTGAAGAAAGTGATGCGGAGGAAGAGGAAGTAACGGAATGGTCTGAAATAGACAATCCACCTAATATCGAACCATTTTTAGAAAACATAATGGACATAGTAAAACTGTTCATCGGAGATGATTTACTTGAAATGATGATAGAATGAAGAAGTCCATCAAATGGAAGTCCATAAGCCTTGTAGAGATGAAAAAATTTTCAGGACTAATTTTGGTTATGGGACAAGTTCGAAAAGACACAAGAGATGATTATTGGTCAACAGATCCGTGTATCGAAACGCCAATTTTCTCAAAAGTAATGAGTCGTGATCGTTTTAGACAGATATGGCAATCGTGGCACTTTTCGAATAATGAGAACATCACGAATCCCAGCGATCGACTTGAAAAAATTAGGCCAATTGTGACATACCTTATACCAAAGTTTTCTTCTGTCTACAACCCTCAAAGGGAACTTTCATTTAAAGTGTATAATGCGTCAAAAATAATAAAATATGGGGTTCTTGTGCATATGGTTAGTGAAGCAACTACGGGATACATTTGCAACCTCGAAATTTACAGCGGAAAAGGAAGACGATTATTAGAGGCTATTCATTCACTTCTCGGTCTATATTTAAATTTGTGGCATCACATACATATACATGGAAAATTATTATAATAGTGTGCAAACATATACATGGAAAATTATTATAATAGTGTGCAAACTAGTGCTCCTACAACATAAAATAAGAACATGCGGAATAATGAGAATAAATCAAGGTTTTCCAGAATTTTTTAAGACGGCGAATCTTAGTGTAGGCCAAAGTATTTTCCGTCGACGAAAATATGTATTGTTGCAACACTGGGAATCTAAGAAAGTTGTTCGAATGATCTCAACAATACCTTCGTCTATTATCCTAGAAAGCCACAACATCGATTGGACTACAAGACAACGTATTTGGAAACCTCAGTGTGTAATAGAATATAACAAATATATGAAAGGCGTTGATCAGTATTTATCGTATTACTTTGTATTACGAAAAACAAAAAAATGGACTAAGAGAGTTGTGATGTTTTTGTTGAATTGTGCCTTATTTAATTCTTTTAAAGTGTACATAACATTAAATCCAACCAAAAGACTAACATACAAACAGTTTTTGCGCACCTTTGTAAAATTTTGGATAGCCGACAGCTTGTGGAACCGACATGAATTTGCAGGAACTGGGACCATCCATATCTCAGTTACCGAGAAATGTAGTCAAAAGCGATTCTCCAGGGAGATTATCACTCGACATGAAAAAACATTGAGCGACTAAAATTATTACCGGCGGTAAAAAAAAAATCCACTAAGACAATGTCGTGTGTGTTCTGTACACAAAAAAAAGTTTTACTAGTAATATGCAGAACAGGGGAGAATGTTTTTATAAATACCATACTTTATCTGGATATTAGAACAATAGTTTTTATGTGTACTTTTATATCATAGTGAACATGCTGTAAATATGAGATTGCCTCAATGTACTTACAAAAATATAAGCGATTTGTTTCCAAAAAGTATACAATATCGAGGACCATACTATGGTAAGTGAGTATTCCAAATTTCATTAGAAAATTACTAACAGTTTGGAAGATAGAGCGTTTTTTATAAAGTTAGATTTTTTATCACATTCCAATGGCTTTTGCCCACTACATGTACTTGTGACCCGAGAGCGGCACCCCGCACAAAAAGTGTTAATAGCCTATTCGATATATGGTTTTAGTTAGTTTTTATCACCCTGATGAAGAAAAAGGTATTTTTCGAAACCAGTTGGTGTATATAATAAACTCGCAGTGGTTAAAAACAAAGTTAACGAATTATTTAATAATAAAATGAATAACCACAACATGTTTGTGTTAAATATAAAAAATGGTATTATTAATAATTTAACTGTTACAATGTTAGTGTCATCTTGGAAGACCATGAAGTATGCATAAAATTCTCTAAATTTCGAACTGGAATTGTAAAGGACTTAAGTCTATTTGACTTTGTATATATGCCGTTTGATTTTAAATAAAATACAAAGGTATACATTTTTATAAAAAAATCTATAAAGCAGACTTTATTATAATAAAAGTAATAAACATTATTTTAAATACATAAGTTATTTTATTTTGTTTAAAATGTCTCAACACAAAGTAAATTTTTCAGATATAATGTGTGTTATTCTTTATTTATGCTTGTAACAATTATTAAAATTATGTATTTGGATGTTACGTTTCTACTTCTCAAAGGAAAATCTGATAAAGATCTGCCTTTAGAAGTCAAAAGCGGAGTTTATGATTTTGAATTGAAAATATTATCTCCATTTAATTAATACATTCATACTCTTGGGAGTATGGAACATTCTGATGATTGACATTAATATTTAATGTTTTTTTTAGGTTATATAAACGAAGGAGGTATTTTAAATTTAAAAAGATTTGAAGTTTTTATGAAGGAGTTGTCAAAATTAGATAAACAAAACTTCCAAGAAACATTTGCAGATTTAAAGTATTTTGAAGGGAAGACTGGTCGAAGACCAAATGCAAATGAAAGAAAAAGTGTAAGTGACTTACTTTAGTCATATGAAATCATGAATGTGGGTAGTATTATTAATACCTGAAGTTAATTTCTGTTCTGGTGTTGCAGTACAAATGTGTCTCTGATAACAATGATACGTTTGGTGGAAATATTGAGGACATTAAAGTAGAAGGCACCAAGCCCATGTCTGCTTTCCAGTCTGACCTAAAAGCCCTTATAGATTCTACCAATGAACTGGTTTGTGTAAAGTCTTATTATTATTATTTTTTTAAATAAAAAATAGAGATGTGTTAACAGAAAACGTGTTTGTGCTATGAAAATAGGACTAACTTGCTGGTCTCCTGGAATGAGGCTCGAACCCCTGATCACTGGTTCCCTAGGTGAGTGTCTTAACCATAGGACTAATAAGCACGTTAATATTTTCTCTCCTTATTTATTACTATCAAAAAACCCAACTCTGTCCAGGTGTAGACATATTAAATTGTAGGTTATCCATTGATTTGGGATGTATGCACTAGTGGACTTTTTTTATACAACTATTAAACCTTAAAAGTATCATACATTGTTTCCACATGTCTCATAGTTTAGGCGCCATATTGCATTTCATGTGCCAATGTACATTCAATTTAATGTGCTGATGTAGATTGAATTCAGTAATTTTTTCCGACTTGTGCAACATATTTCTTCACTGCTCAGCCTCCTGATGTCGTACTGTGATGTTATATAGCTTAAAACCTTTCCATTGAAATGTCCAATACACTGGAGAAAATTGCATCAAAATCGGTTTGGCCGTTCTTGAGTAAATAGGTATTAACAGGTTCTGTGATCTAGTAGAAAAGCTGTTGGCTAACTATTCCAAGAGTTGCGGGGGCTGGTTCTCAGCGATTGCATACAAAATATATTTTTCTTCTCAAAAATTATATGGGGGGAGAGTTGAGATTATCTTTGTTGTGTTTAAAAAAGGCTCACATAAATTGATGGACAGCTGTGTTCCTTGAAAAATAAGTAAATATTATAACGCCTTCATCCTGTGAATGATTTTGTTCTCACTGAAGTACTTGCAAGTATGTGATTTTAAATCTAGTGTAATTTTCTCTTTATTTTAGATGATGGATCAAGATCCTGATGATGAAAAGGAATGGGATGATTTTCCTACAGATGAAGAAACTCAGGATTCTAGTGATGGTATTTATAATTTATTATTAAAACTTTTATTGAATTAGTTTATTTTCATTATTTTGATTCAGGCATGTAGGACATTTATAGATTTATTTAGTGTTCAGAATCTTGTTACCAAGTAATTTATTAAATTAAGCTTCTTTAAGATTCTTGTTCCTCAGTAGCGGTTTATTTGAAAAATACATTTAAAAAATATATACATCCAATCATCAACATATTTAATGTGGAGACAAAATGTCAGATGAATTCTGTTAAAGGTTAAGAAAGGGTTGAAGCGAACATAATCCGTCTGCAGATTTTGTTCTGTTACCCAAGTTTCTTATTTTGATGTGCAAATTTTTGTTTGAACTAGTTACTGTTGACCAATTTTCCTTAAAAACACATTTACTTAAGATAAATTACCTTAAACTAATTATCCATAATAATATTATGCTTCCCCGTCTACATCTACGACTTTCTGGATGTGGCTTCAGTAGTGTCATTATGGCTGTATAATGCTTGGTTAAACTGCCAGGTCTGTGAGATGCTAGCAGGGCAAAAGCGTATGTTTTTAATATCTCTAGTATAATTAAATGTTTGACTAATATGTAATTCAAATATTAAATTTTGTCAATATTCAACTCCTGGCAGTACATTAATCATAATAACTCTACTTATAGTTTTTTTGTTTGATTATTGGTGCACACTTGATTGGTATTGAAATTTGAAAACAATAACCCTTAATTAAATTAATTGCCTATTATCTTAATTATTATTCTTATGAATATTCTATAATTGTATTTTTTTTTATTTATTATCTTAGTTTAATAACCACAATTGAGTTTAAAAAACATCTACCGGTTTCGGAAAACACCTTTTCCTTCTTCAGGATATGTCAAAACTAACTAAAAATATAGCATTGTTTTTCTATTTATCCAGAATCTATTTTTAAATTTTTTTAAAAAAAACAACAATTATTTAAAAAGTAAATTTAGTACCTAACTCAAATTGCTGCTCAATACAAATTTAGTCAAATAATTTTTAGGAAAAAATTTTAGAATAGGACTCGTAGTTAAATTTAGTTGGCTGTTTAGAATTTCCTGATTACTTTTACATGCTTTATTTATCTCCAACGATTCCAAATTATTTAATTTGTGACCTACACCATTTATATGCAAAATTGACAATCCCAATTTTTTATCAAAACCATGACTATTTTCTATCAAATGATTAGCAAATTCTGAAAACCCACTATTGTTCAAACATCTCAAATGCTCCTTTACTCTTATATTAAAATTTCTACCCGTTTTACCAACATAAAATGCAGCACAATCCTTACAACTAAGTTTATAGACGCCAGAATTGTTAAATTTATCATCCTTGTCCTTAGAATTTATGAGCAAATTTCCTATACTATTATTTGTGTAAAATGCTGGTCTAATATCTCGTGGTAGGTGTTTAGATATTTGAAACCGGTAGATGTTTTTTAAACTCAATTGTGGTTATTAAACTAAGATAATAAATAAAAAAAATATGAATCTTAACCACCAAGTTAATATTGCTAATTTTAAAAGTATTCTATAATTGTATTTTGAACTGGATAAAAGTCATTTACAATTCTCTTTGCCGCAACAGATGATGAAAATAATCTCTTAAGAGAATATTGACATTTGGATGTGGTGTTTTCAGCATGTCACAATATGGGAAAAATAATCAAATCACATTTTGTTGACGTTTGACATTGACATTTGAAAAACTATTAAAAAACACAAATTTCAAAAGTAAGCATCGAAGCAATTTACAAAATATTGAAAGCAAACGAAAAATATGAAAAATCACACAAAATAAAAATAATTCCAAAAAGATATAAAAGTTTATTGATCAGAAATGTACCATGTACATATATGTAATATGTAGTTATAATTGATTTATTTATAAACTTTAAATATTTGGGAATCAAGACTCATACAAATATTATATTCCGGAAGAGGACTGAGAAGAATTAATATGAATGGATTAGAATTCAAGGCATGATGTTATCCATTCATGGCTGTACATCTTTGTTTTTTAGATTTTTACAATTGCATTTTTAGTCAATTAGCTATGCTGACAAGTCTATTACTTATTCAAAACATAAAACCACTTCTGATCATATTACACATAACAAAAGTATGTATGTTAATCTCGATTTACACATTCGTGTTTTAAGATATTTTAGCTTTGTCCCCAAAAATGTGTTCCTCTGTAATACAAAAATATTATTTTGAAATAAACTTTTTCCATATTTATGTGTGAATTTGTTATAAGTTAATAAAATGATACTTTCTTTGATTAAAAAATATGACATACTGATTTTACGTAGCTCTATAATTTTATAAAATTCCAAAGTAATTACATTAAAAATTCATTAATTCGAACCTCATTTATTTGAAATTTGACAATCTGACAAAAAATTTCAAGCACCTCCGGACCCAAATTGTCATTTCATAGTTAACCAAAAATATGTAAATCAAAATAATTTTTAGACTCTCACACCATTAA
Organism: Eubasilissa regina; assembly: GCA_022840565.1. NCBI lineage: Eukaryota > Metazoa > Arthropoda > Insecta > Trichoptera > Phryganeidae > Eubasilissa > Eubasilissa regina. Next base: position 55,301,387 of record JAINEB010000012.1, on the reverse strand, counting down.
TTTATAAATTTGTAAAATGATATGAAAAGATTTAAATAACAAAGTTATAATGCATAATTATGCATTTTATGATGTTTTATTTGGAATATGCAAAAATATGTACAGTGAACCCCTTTTAATGTTTTCCAAGGGACCAGGAAATTCAAACCTATTAAGCGTGAAAACTTATTAGCAGGGATTTTGCATTATTTATATTTGACATCAAAATTTGCATTTTAACTAAAATTACATTAATATTACGATTATTTAAAAATGTTTTTTTTTTTTAAATAGACACGTACATGGAATACGTGTCACATCAATATTCTTACTATTTTCAAAGAATAGCTATCTAAACTGCAAAAAGAATGCTAGAAAGTATCAAATATTAAAAGAAAAATAAATCGGGAGTAGAATCACTGACAAGACAAAAATGCGAAATTGATTTTAGAATTCAAACGGCGCTTTTTCTATCGTAAAGGAAAGGTCACACGTAATACGAGATCAAATATGTCAAAAGTTGTCACATGTAAGTCTGACATTATTTTATTATCTTGCGTTAAGTTTATTTCTTTTTAATTAAATTTAAATTTAATTTAATTAAAAGCGTAATTTTTTTTTTACTTGTCTTCGAAAATGTACTGTGTTTCCTGCTGATCAACTTGAAGAATGCATATTTTTTAAAAAGTACTGTTTGTAAATAGTTATCTGTATTGACCTCATACCTAAAACTGATCCTTTTTGGTGATTTTTACATGTATTCTCAAGGCTTGTATGATCAATATAACTGTCCAAAACATCACCTTTACATGCAATGTCAATAAAGGCTATTGTATTCCATTTAAATATGTAATATTTACCCTTACTGAATCTCATTTGCATTTTGGGAGTAATTATTTAGATGACATTGAATGTGGGCAGGGCCTAATTTTATGCGAAAATACATTAACATTATTGTCCTTTTACAATTAAATTTTTAATCATAAATATGATTACGATATAATTTTTTGTTTTATTTATTTATTTTGTGCCAGTGTAAAAAGTATAAAAAGTTGCAACAAACAAAAAATCTGCTTGATAATTTTTTTCAGAGTTAATTCAGCCATCAGTATATATTTAAACGCTGCTTTTTGTCAATACATTTTCAAATATATATCCAATATTACCATATATATATATACACAATATTATCATATATATATATATATGGTAATTGAAAGAAATGTGCTAACCATCGGTCGCGAAACACATTAGTAATCTTATTTTTTAAGAAATGTGACCACACTTAAGAGGCTACTTTCATTTTTCCAGTTTGAATTTCGAGATATTTTTGCATTTTGCATACCCTTTCAAGACGAGACTAATAGTTAATTCATTTACAATATCAAGTAAACATAAAAGTGCGTTATTTTTTACGTAAATATTGCTAGAGTGAAAGGTATCAATAGAAAAGGACAAGTATACAATTGTTGGTTTTCTTAAATTCCTAGGTAATAAAGCTATCAGAAAATAGGCATTTCTTCAACATTCATAATACATTTGTGTTGCCATTTGAAATTATCAAGCGAAAATTAAAAATTATCAAGTGAAAATTAAATAATTTGTTCAAAGTTCTCACCTAAGAATTTGTTATGTTTATGATAAAAACCATTGTTTGTGTCGATAAACATATGATTATAAAATACTACAATTTTGCCCCGATTTATAAGGAAAAAATTGACGTAAATTCATACTGATAAATAATATTGATAACTTTTGAAGCAGCTGTATTTGTGAAGAGAAAACTATTTATGATAATATTATATAATAATCATACTCCGGTTGTAATAAAAAAAACTGTTTTTTTTAAAATATTTATTTATTGTTTTAATAAATTACATATATATTTAATATTAAAATATAAATGAAAATATGACAAAAGTATTATTTTTCACTGTTAAATAATTAGTTGTTCATCGAGCATATTATCGTTCTTCAGAATTTCGTTGTTTTTTACTTTACACGTATTCAAAACAAAATTTGGTCAACACAGATTACATTTTAAACTGAATTTAGAAATAAAACTTTGTTCTTTCACATATTCAATATTCATTCATGTGCACCCAAACATCGATTTGTGGGAGTAAATTTGATTAATTTGAGAAAAGAATTGGTGTATGCCGACCACTCTTTTGCCATCCAATTTACGAAGTTTACACGAGTCCACACATTCAATGCTCAGTTCGGGAACATCCTGAAAATAATTTATAATATTATTAATATTGTTATTCAGTTATCAGTATTTTTATGTACAAAATATTAAAATACGTGTTTATTCATTTATATGACTATAATAAATACATTTGTATCAATGAAACAGGTCTGTCATGTATAATTCTTTTGATAAAATAATTTATCTTTAAGGATATATATTTCCAATAAAAAATAATTTATCTGCACTACATAATATATGTATATTGAACTATGTAATTTATATTGTTAAATCAAATAGATAATTGTTATAGGAATGGTAAAAATTATCAACTTACGTCGCGATTTTTTTCAAGAAGTTTATAACCATTTAAAATTTTATTGGAACATTTCCTAGAGCATGTCAATGGATACTTTTTGACCTTAGGCATCTTGAGTCACAGGAGGCAGTAATTTCAGAACAATAATGTATATAATAATATATTATTGACTTTTCATTTCATTATTGATTGATTCACGCGCATGCGCTGGATGCCATGCACTGGCCGCGAATTCGTTAGCCACCACGCACTGGCCGCGAATTCGTTAGCCATCATGCGCTGGCCACGCCATGTATGAGCTGTCAGATTCTAAAACTAAGCAAATGACGAATGTTGAATGTTGAAATATCAAAATTATAATCTGTTTTCGTATAAAAACAGCACAAAACCATACAATTTACAAAAATAAGCAATTGATATCAAGAATAAGTATAATATTCATTCATATTGTAGTCAAAATTTGTATTAAAATGTGTTTTATGGGCAAATTTAATTAAAAAATTTCGGAGCGCAGACATTAGGACCGCCATCGCCATATTTGAATGGCATACTGACAGTGTGAAATATAATTAATAATATCGTATTTCATAAGACGGAAAATATATTATTTAAAAAATGATTATTGTGTTTCTGATATTAAACTTAGTTTAAAATAGTAGTTGAAGCCTCAAAGCATGTGAGTAAATATAGTTTATTATTTAAAAACGTATGTTTTTACTAAAACAAAGTATTTTAAAAACGTCAAAAATTCATTAAATGTACTGCAAATTGAATGATTTATAACTCTATTCATTTTTAACATTTTGCTAATTTGGTTTCCTACAGATTTGTCTCTGTAATCTTGGCTTCAAGATTATAAGAAAATATATTTCATTTATACATACATTCAGCCCATCGACTCAATTTCGTACCATGCCTAAAATGCATCTAATGGTCGCGGTCTTTCTTATAATATTTGTATCGTATTAATTATGACAAATAACATTCAGTTTATTAGTTTTATATTAATGTAAAGGTCCAATCTAAGTAATAGTTGAAAAAAAATTCAAATCTATTGAATAATTTCTGATATAAATGAATAATAAAAACCCACATTTTCGTAAAAAACGCGAAAATATGAATTATTATTGCAAGTCGCGCCTTAAGAAAATAATAATTACTCTGATTTTTGCAAAATGCATTTTTCGGTATGCATTTTGCATTGTGCATTCATGCAGTTGTGTGCCCTGAACTCAAAACTTCTTCTACTGGAAAACATGTTTTTTTGTAAAGATCTGAGAAGTTATGTATTCTCAATATACACCAGAAATGTATTGAAGCTCCTAATGAAACAGGGTATGGTATCTCCGAAAATGGAACATTATCAGATTTATAACATCATTTTTTTTTTTTTGTTAACCATTTCATGAACTAAAAACTAATAGCAATAAGAAATAAAGTGATTTGCATAAAAATTGTTGACAAGTTGCATATTATTTATATACACATAATATTATACAAAATCTATTTGTACAATTAAAAAATGTTGATGAAACAATACAATATTTGAAATTCCCGAAACGTATTGAAGGTTTAGTTAATGCAGAATAGTGTACAATTAGAGTAATGCATAGAAGTCAATGTATTATTTTGTTCTCTGAAAGGATAAGCTTGCCATAAAACAACTGTTAATCTAAGCTATTTTAAGAATTGGGTTTTTCGTCCAGGAATGTTTGTGTAGTTAAAGTTAAAAATTAAACAAGATATTAGTATTACCAATGCCGCTTTTATAGAAAATAATTTTCGGGGGCGGCAGCAGTGGTGGCATTCCTTGTTTTCTTCCAAGCAAGGCAGTAAATTTTATTGGCCTATTCAACTATATCCCTATTGTTTTTGTGAGTGAATAGATCTCTTATGATGGGTGCAAAACTCGAAATCCTAATTTTATTACACCCATTGAAAGAATACCACTTTCATTTTCGAAAATGTAAAACAAAATTTCTTGTTTCAAAAACGCATTACAAATGTATTTTTGTATGGATAAATTGAGTTCTGTCATAAATATTTTAGTTTCTTAGGCGGGGAACTTATTATTATGCATAAAAAAAAAAGAAATTTGTATGGGATTGAAGAATGTGATCTTATTAGGCGAGAAAACCTATTACAGGGGAACTTATTAAGAGGGTTTCACAAGTTTTGAAATTTTTTTATACACAATTGTTTTTTTTTGCATAATTATGCATTTTTATGATGTTTTCTTTGGAATATGCAAAAATATGTATATTTTTTATTTAATATCTTAGTTTAATAACCACAATTGAGTTTAAAAAACATCTACCGGTTTCGGAAAACACCTTTTCCTTCTTCAGGATATGTCAAAACTAACTAAAAATATAGCATTGTTTTTCTATTTATCCAGAATCTATTTTTAAAATTTTTTATAAAAACAACAATTATTTAAAAAGTAAATTTAGTACCTAACTCAAATTGCTGCTCAATACAAATTTAGTCGAATAATTTTTAGGAAAAATTTTTTATTAATTATTTAATTAGAAATGGAAAATAATTCTACCCTAAATTTTTTGGATCTAACATTGATTAGAAATAATAATAAAATTGAGTTCAAAATTTTTAGAAAACCAACTTTTTCAGATACTATCATACACAATGAATCTAATCATCCATTATCACATAAACATTCAGGGTTCCACTCCATGATACATCTTTTAGTCAATATTCCTATGTCAACATCCAATTTTAATATTGAATTGAATACAATTAAAAAAATAGCAGTTAATAATGGGTATAATACATGTTTGATAGACACTATTTTAAAAAATAAATTAAAATAATATAATAATCAGTTTTTATATAAATCACAGATGAAACATAATGATAATAATGATAATTGGTGTAGGATTTTATACATAAATAACTTTTCGAAACAAATATCTAAACACCTACCACGAGATATTAGACCAGCATTTTACACAAATAATAGTATAGGAAATTTACTCATAAATTCTAAGGACAAGGATGATAAATTTAACAATTCTGGCGTCTATAAACTTAGTTGTAAGGATTGTGCTGCATTTTATGTTGGTAAAACGGGTAGAAATTTTAATATAAGAGTAAAGGAGCATTTGAGATGTTTGAACAATAGTGGGTTTTCAGAATTTGCTAATCATTTGATAGAAAATAGTCATGGTTTTGATAAAAAATTGGGATTGTCAATTTTGCATATAAACGGTGTAGGTCACAAATTAAATAATTTGGAATCGTTGGAGATAAATAAAGCATGTAAAAGTAATCAGGAAATTCTAAACAGCCAACTAAATTTAACTACGAGTCCTATTCTAAAATTTTTTCCTAAAAATTATTCGACTAAATTTGTATTGAGCAGCAATTTGAGTTAGGTACTAAATTTACTTTTTAAATAATTGTTGTTTTTTTAAAAAATTTTAAAAATAGATTCTGGATAAATAGAAAAACAATGCTATATTTTTAGTTAGTTTTGACATATCCTGAAGAAGGAAAAGGTGTTTTCCGAAACCGGTAGATGTTTTTTAAACTCAATTGTGGTTATTAAACTAAGATATTAAATAAAAAATATGAATCTTAACCACCAAGTTAATATTGCTAATTTTAAAAGTAAAAATATGTATATTTTTCATGAATTTTCTTTACAAGTTTTGTAATTTTTTTAAGAGGTTTTGTATTTTTTTTTAGTCATTTGAATTTGAAATTAACAGGGTTTCGCATAATTCAATTTTTTCTTTTTGGTCCCTTTCCCTTGAATTAATTGGTATATTAATTAATGACATTTTTCTTTAAAAAATCTCCCCTTACACGTCAATGCTTTCAGTTTGCAAGGAATAAAAATGGTGAGTTTGAAAATATTTTCAGGGTTTTAGTTGAATGCTCTTGTGCACTTCTTCCTTAAGTAGGATCTGCATTTTGTAATAAATTGAGTAGGATTTGCTTTTTTTTTTTACACTAATTTTTGCATTTTCACTGGTTTATATAAACTAGTATGTCATCATAAAACAAAACAAGCCTGAAAGGGATGTGTTCTAGGCACTGCTGTTTCTTATTCGGCTTCTACCAGTAGATTTTAGTTATTTTTTATTGTGAGAAATATTTGATTTTTACAGGAAGAAGTATTTGGAGTTACACCTTACACCTTTTTAATAATAATGTCAAAATATATTTTTTTAAATTGTCTGAATAAATACATTAAAAGAAAAATGCTTTTATGTAAGTCTCTTGTGATATGTATTATTCAATTACTCTGGATTTGGCACTTATCGAGGGTCGCATTAACTTTTTGAATACCAGGTTTATTTATTATGGGAGATACCTGTAGGGCAGCCATTTATCCATAACATAAATTTATTAAAAAACCATAAAATAAACACAATATGATAAAAAAGTGTAAAAACCTATCAAAAAATTAGGTTATTCAATTTTATAATGAAGTTTTTTAAATGAAAATCTCATAAAAATCTTTTAAGAAAATATACAACAGGGTTTCACTATTTTTTATTTTTTTTTTCAATTTATTTTTTAATGTTAAGTCACTAACAGATATACTTGTATATAAAATACAAAGAATCAAAATCAGACACAGAAAGTCAGTCAAATATCGCTAACATAAAGATAAAAAGTGAATTTTATAGACACACTAGATAGATATATTCACCCACAATACACTAAAAATACAATTTTGCAAAAAAACTGACATGTATTGAATATAATCGGAAACAAATTCAAGCAAAAAATTACTCTAACGAAAACAAAGTAAACTAAATTGGACTATTCGCAAAATCCCCTTTAAAAAAAACTTCTTAAGTGGGCAACCTTAGCTGCCTCTAGTAGCTGTCAAATGAAGCGCATTGACAAATTACAGATTTTACGAGATTTAAAGGTTTCAGAAATATTGTGAGAGCTTAGGATTGTTGTTCATAGATGATGGTACAATTTTGAGTAAGTGACGTGTTGAAAATCGTGATTCTTCACGTGTATTTAAGATCGAACAGTGCGTGCGCGTTTGCACGTCTACGCCTGACACAACTTGAAAAGTTTTGCATGTTTGTGCGTTCATGCCCTAGAACAGATTAATCAGGTTGTGAATTAACCAGGGCAGTAAAAAATCAGATTTAAAAAAATATGTTTTTGAAATGCTTGTATTATTTAAAATGTAAAAATAATATTTCATTTGACTACGTAATCTGTACCGGAATATTAAATTGGCGAAATTAGTAATATGTAACAGAAAAAACTCAAATTCTGGTTAATGACTTGTTCGCAAATTATTATTGGGGCACACTTAGATTTAGTGTTGCTTTGGTGCAAGCGGGAAGGCGTAACACGTCAAATTGTAATTTTAATTACATTGCGTGCATTGTTGTTCATTTATTGGCTATTTTAAATTGTTTATATTCTTATTTATGTGTATTTATATGTCACTGTCATTTTTAAATTTGTTTTGGTGAAAACCATCCAAGGTTTTTTTATCCGGGTCAATTTTTCTTTATCACCCCTGATAATCGAGATTTAATCCTGTTCTTAAATGAGAATATTAATTTGTTTCAGAAAACGAGTCTAGTCTTTTCAATGCAGAATTTACCTTGCACAAGCGAGATTACTATATCAACAAGCTGGACTATGAGAATGTGACAGAGTAAGTTTATCTATGATAATCATCTTATCCCAATTATTTTTATTCAATTTATGAAACTGAGTTTATGAAACTCTCATGATGAAGCTTAATATTATTCTTACAAGTGTTTTAATATTTTACATTATATGTGTTTACAATATACTTTCTGCTTCTTAGTATTCTGTTTAATGCTTATGTTTATAATTTCTTTTTTATTAATGTTTATTTTTGCTTTTTATACATGATTGCGAGTTCATCACTCTTTATTTGTTATACCATTGTTCCGTACCCATGAAACATATTTTTAGCGCGCATGAATATCGGCAGCAAATAATTTTATTGACACATATTCCGCGTCTAAATTATCATTCTTCATACATTTCCTCATGTTCGTCTTTAATGTGAATTGTGACCTTGATGCCAACAGACGTCAATCTGATTAATATTGTGGTATTGTGGCCCAAAAATGGCACTACTTAATGATTTCGATAAAAAATTTGAATCAAAAGGTAAAGTCGCATTAAAATACAACATTCCCAGTTTATTGTTTGAAAATATCAAATGAAGACTAGTAGTCTTTCAAAAATTCAAAGATAACTACACGTCTTCGATTACGGTCAGCCAAACATGAGGAATTATTAAAAAAAAAATATTTTTTTTACATGTAATAGCAGCAAATATGCTACTTTACTAATAGAAAAGCAAATCGGGTACTTTACTAACAGAAAAGGCGTAATCTTTGGAAAATTTTATGAATATTAACATTAAGGCTTCTAATGGGTGGTTTCATCGATTAAAAAATGTAGATATAACATAAGTTCCTTCGCAATGTGCGGTGATTCCCAAAAAGTGAATGAGGGAGAAGTGTCATCGTGGTTGGAAAATAATAGAGAAGTCCTAGATAAATATCACCCAAAGGATATCTACAACATGGATGAAACGGCCATATTTTACAGTATGCTGCTGAATCGCACATTGCCATTAAAAGGAAAAATATTTCACGGCGGAATGAGGAGTAAAGAACGCCTTACTGCTCTGTTGTGTGCTAACATGGCTCAGATAAAGAAAAATTAGTGGTGATTGGAAAATATGCAAAGCCACGGTGCTTCAAGGGCATCAATTTACATTTAGCACTTCCCTGTTATGAGTAAAACAAAAGAGCACGGATGACACGAGAATTTTCTCTGCCTTCTCCGGTTGTAATTATGTGTGGCATCCCAAAATAGGACAATTTTATTATTATACAGTTATTCCACTCATATTGTGCCTGAAATGAACATGCCAAATGTGGCATTGTTATTCCTGCCACCAAACACAACTAGTGTACTTCAGCCTCTTAATTAGGGAATTATTCAAAACCTTAAAGTTCATTATCGAAAAAAAATTATCATCGTGTTAATTAATTCAAATGAACAACGGATATTCCGGTGAAAACATATGGAAATGGATTATTTTAGATACATGTCGGGTTCTGTCTCCAGCGTGGTAAATGGTAAATTCACAAACCATAGCCAATTGCTTTTGAAAAAGTGGTTTCACACCTCAGTCGACAACGACAAGAAATTGTGGACAAGAAAACGTTGATCGCCAGTGTTGCGGAATTTTCAATGGGCAATGAAATATTGAGACCCGTACATTTTGAAAATTTTGTTTCATTTGACAACTAGTTGATAACCCTAATGTTCCCAATGAAACGGAATCTACGACTGTCGGAAGTGACGAATCTGCTGCAGCACAACTAGTTGATAACCCTAATGTTCCCGATGAAACGGAATCTACGACTGTCGGAAATGACGAAACTGCTGCAGCAACGCCTTTTAGCGAAGATATATTTAATGGATTGGATGGTCTGCAAAAAAAAAAGTATGTGCAGCCCATCTTGGTAAAATTTGTATTGCGGAAGACTCAAAAAATGAGACAAGGAAAAATAGATGATTTTTTCTAGGCGAAACATGCATGGCAATTAAAAATATTTAAATATGTTCTTATTATTTTTAGTTTAGTGTTATATTATTACTTATAGTGTACATTTATTTGCCACTAGACCTTTAAAGGTCTAAAATGATAATGATTTTAAACCAAAAATAACAAAGTGGTTGCTTGATGTAGGTAGAAAGTGAAATGAAACTAATTTGTCATTTGTACTAACCTAACTACCTACACATTTTTGTCTCTCCACTATATTACAGACAAAAATATTTTTATAACTTGATGTTGCACACAGGATTCCGCCTCACGACAGGCTCAGGAATTCCACTGGACGAATCGTTACGATTCAGCGGCCCTGAAAAGGGCCTTTTCTTATTCGGTCCAGTGGCACTAAGCGGGCCGATGGGCGCTGAGCGTCAGTGGCGGGCTCCGCAAGGGGCCAGCCACCACGTACCAACTCGCGGTGGCGGAGCTACCAGCGAGTGGTACAGGAGCGGTTTGTCGCTCACCATGGACCCCCAGGGGACACATGGTGGGGCCGCAAGTGGCCCTCGGTAGGGCCGCCCATTGTATTTTGTATGGGACGACCGTCCACCGAATCTAATTGTTTTGTGAATTTAGATTTCGGACGGTTGCCCACATTTGTAACCTTTGTTGTGGATATCGCGAGCTAGCTTGGTAATTAATGTTTAATGCTCGCGATATCCACACACATTTGTATTGTTTTGTATGGGGTGATCACCCATTGAAAATAATTGTGTAAATTACGGGTGATAACCCCCCACCCCCTGTTTATTCCATGTTAATTGTTTATTGTACAATAAATGACTTGATTATGTTGTGGATATCGCGAGCTATGTATTATTGGTATTTGTTAATTGCTCGCGATAGTCCACAACTATTTTGCATTTTATTTGTTTTATGCCTGGAGCCCGACTTTGGCACGGTATTAAAACCGTGCGTTGTCGGGCTCCGAATATTGTAGTTCGATGGACCGCCGCATGGCGGCGGTCGCGTAGCAGCGGTCAACTGGTGGGGGTTGTGAGCCACCCCCACCACTGCTGGCCATGTCTGGTTGATACATGAAATAAATAGGGGGGGTACCGCGGCCGAGACGTTCAGTTCTCGTCAGCGGCCTTTAAGAGTAACATCTCTCTGCCTTTTACTTCTCTCTCCTGCACACATCGCCTCCTGCAAGCCTCGCATTTGTACGAATATAGCAAGACGGAGTAATACCGCCGGCGAAATTGGAGCGCTCGGACTAGCCCGCATTTTTCAATGCGTTTGGCGACATCTGGGCGTTCCCTAGCGGCGGCGTGACTGGACGACCGCTTTTGTTTGTGCGTAACACTTGATTTACATTATACTTGGGCCCGGTTGCGTCATCCTCGGTTACCATAAACTTTACTTTTAAACTTAGTTAATCCGAAAACGCGTTGCGTCATCTCATTTTTGTCGTTTACTTTTAACTTTAACTATAAACCGCCGAAAATCTCCGCTTAAATGCAAACTTTACTAATGCACATGCGCGCGAGCCACTGACAGATGTCACCGAAATCGAGTATTTTTCAATTTTTGACACTGTAGTATCGAAATGTACAATATTATGTCGGATAGCAGTGATATCGCAGACTTTTTTGATGATAAACTAATTATACAGTATATTCTTAACAGGAAAAGTAAAACTCGGACCTTGGCACATTATTTTTTGCAGGAAGAAATGGGTTTTAAAAAAATCTTTTTCCGATAGCGGATTGCATCCACTGGATTTGTCATCTAGGGCACATTTATATTGTGCGCATTCACTTGACATCTGTCAGTGAAAGCATTATTTTAAATTTTTCGACGTCGTATTATTGAAATGAACATTATTATGTCAGATAGCACTGATACCGATTCTTCTGACGATCAAATAATTGTTCAATACATCCTTTACAAGAAGAGCAAATCTTTTAGGCCACAAACTGATCATTTTATATGGGAAGAAATAGATTTTATTGCAAGATTCCGCCTGTTCAAAATTATGGTTAGGCAACTGGTCTTGCTTATTTCAGACAATATAATATCATCTAAAGTTATCTACTTCATAGATATATAATAATATTTTTGATAAAGATCAGAAATCACGCAGTTCGTCCTGTAAACCAGGTCTCGATAACTTTATATTTCTACGCCACAGGATCAATGCAAAGATCCACGGGTGATATATCTGGTGTACACAAGAGCACTGTTTCACGAATTGTGAACAAAGTAAGCAGAGCAATAGCCGCTCTCAGATCGCAATTTATGTTTACCTGAATCTTCCGAAGAAATTCAGCAATATCTGAATCAATTTTACAACATTTCGAAATTTCCAAACATGATTGGTGTAATAGATTGTACTCATGTGGAAATTCTACCTCCAGGAGGAAATAATGTGGAATATTATCAAAATATGAAGGATTACTTCTCCATGAATGTGCAGGCAGTAATAGATGCCACAATGAAATACACAAATGTTGTTGCAAGGTAGCCAGGCTTAATACACGACAGTACTATTTTCAGTCATTCTAGATTAAAAGGCCAATTAGATGAATGATATTTTTAATGAGAAACATCTCATTGGTGACCGTGGTTATCTACTCGAACCATACTTACTTACTCCATTTACGAATCCAATATCTGTGGCTGAAAAACTATATAATGAGAGCCAAATCAGGACTAGGAATGTTGTAGAAAGAACATTTGTTCAGATAATATAAATATTGACTGAACAAAACAATGATCCCTAAAAATAGTCGCCGACTTATGTATACTCTCACGCGGTCACAAATACAGTCACATTGTTTATAAGATTATAGAGACCTCGTTTAATTGGATTGCTGCGCCGATATCTTTATTATGTACTTACGAGTATGCTTATATTTTTTCACGTTTCTTGAAGATATTTGAAAATAATGTTTACATTCTTATAAAGTCCTTTGGAATACATAAATAAACAAAAGAGCACAGATACGGCTAGAATAGTAAACATTAACATACCACATCAAGTCAAGTGTCGGATCAGAGATGTCCGCTCACGCGATAAATAATATAATAACAGCGGTACTTACCCGCTTCTTTGAGAACTGCGCCGTTATCTTCAATATAACAACACTCGTACGTTTTCAATATCTATAACATTTATTTAAAAAAGTTTTAAAGTGATCAATGGTTTGGAGAAAAAAATTAAAGTATTATCAAAATGTTTGTTTTTCGTGATAGGTCTTAAAACACGACCATACGCACAATGTCACATTACACTCGGAGCATTTATATTGAGACATTTTTCTAGTTTTGGAAACGGCGCAAACTCGACAGGCTCTCTGAAGTCTTTGGGATTTGTTTCCTGTTATTGGCTCAGGCATATGTTTCACTAATGCCCTAGCAGTTAGTCTTAGGGGCGAATCATGTAACGTGCGGGGATGGGGTGCTGGTGATTGGTGTGTAATGCAATATTTTTCTAATAATTGTCTTATTAAGGCTAGTTGAAAGTCTGCTAAACTAATTTTTTTTTTCGTTATCATTTTGTGAACTATTTTAGAGTTTAATAAAAATAAATCGATTATATGAAAAGCCACTTCCTTGTACCATTTTATTGATTTTCGTAAGCAACTTAAACTACTCAACATCATGTCCATTTTATCAACAGAACCCATACAGTTATTATAGTCATTGACACATTTCGGTTTAATTATAGGTTGACCCGTTTTCCAATCTATTTTGCCTGTCGTACCCATGGAATCGTCATGCAAGGTTGTTAGCATGTGGACTTCTCTTTTATCACGCCATTTCAATGCTAAAAGAGGTCCATGATGTTTCGCATCCATTTCACCTTTTTTTAATTTACGAAATGTGGCCATACCTTTCCGTGTTTTCCGCACCGTACCGCATGCATTAGTCTTTTTCTCGCGCAGAAAATCAAAAACGAGGGCTAGTATACCAATTATCGACGAAAAGGTTATGACCTTTATTGAAGTAGTCTTGAAGTAATGTCGTTACCACCGCCCCTGTGACTCCGAGACATTCAGTGTCAGTTATGTCAGTCCCTTTACCACAATAAATAATGAAATCCAAAATAATATCTGTCTTGACGTCACACAAAACAAACATTTTAATTCCACACCGGTCACGTTTGGTCGGGATAAATTGTTTAAAAATCAAACGCCCTTTGAAAACAATTATGCTCTCATCTATACATAAATTTTCAAAAGGCATTAATGTTTTTTTGAAAATGTTTCGCGTATGGTCAACTAGGATTTTTAGTTTATGAAGTCTGTCACCGGGGACTTGTGTGTCAGGATCTGAGAAGTGCAACATTCGCAGTAAAATTTCATATCGATCTCTGGGCATAGTTTTCCCAAAAATATTACTAGCGAGCAACGGGTCGGTTGACCAATGTTCCTCGATGTCGATTTCTCGTCATTAACATTAATATTGCAAAAAAAACCATACATTTCTTCGACAGACGTGTCTACCCATCTACGAAGTCTGGATTTTTGGGAAGGTGAATAACTGTTAGTTTCGTCAACTATTTTTGTCATAATTTCTCTGTTCAAGAAGTATTCAAAAAAGTCGATTTCTGATGAATTTTCAGTAAATAAAGTAGATGGGTCTATACCTGACACAAACTCATCGAACTCGTGAATAACTGGGATAAATGGACCAGGGGTCCAAGAAGGCAAAAAGTCAGCATTTTCACTTTGATGTGAAGTACTTGAACGGTTATGAGATTGGCTTGTCCCAGGGGGGTTTGATTCACTTTCACTGACATCTTCATTCATTGTTTCATGTTGCTCATCTTCACTTATTTCTAAATCAGAGTCCACATCTAAAAATGTTTCTAATATTTTTTCCTTTGTAAGTCTGCGGCCCGCCATTTTAAAAGGTACACAATTTTTAAATTTTAATAATTATGATTATACGTAGCACAATACAAGCATCTGTTTTTAATAAACGAATATTGTCTTAAAATATAACCGATTCCCGAAACACAAATACAATCAGAACAATATCAACATTTTGAATGTAAACACCAATTTAAATAAGATCACAGTAGTTTTTTGCAACAATAACTCCGAGAGTGACAGTTGTGTTTGTGCAGGCTCCCTTGGATTAATTGGATATTTACAAAAAAATCAGATATTTATAAACTTCTTTTACTTTAATATTCTTAGCTCACGTGTTTTTATAATTTAAACTATTTATCTTTAATATATTTCTTACAGTTTAGGCATTTGCGTTTTTTTCAGTAGGGTCTATTTATTGTTACATTTTTATTTTTATTTGACATTTGTCAGAAATCTTTGTCAATTTAATTTAATTTAATTTTTGGCGACAATGGAGGAATTAAGACCTCCGGATCCTCCAGACCCTTTTCCTCCTCCATCACATCTTTCTCGTCCCTCAATACCCGCCTCAGAAGATGCAGAATCTTCAGACGATTCCACTTTTTTAACATTCAAGAAAAGAAAAATTGAAAAGAAGTCGGAAAAAACAAAGAACAATGCTAAAATAACCAGCATCATCTCATCTCCTCCTATCTCTCCCACTCTAATCCCAACCGTGACCTCTGATCTACCCTCTGCTTCTCCTGTTATTATAACCCGTCTCCAACTATTATACCCAAATTCGGCTGTCTCTCCTTTCCTTGTTTGTGTCCAAAAAACAGAACAAGGACCTATACATCCAATTGATTTTGGTAAATACATTACTCAGCAGAATACTCCTGGTATCTGCCCAGGCGGTATAAAAGCAGAAGGCAGATACAAAATTTCTGTGGAGTTTAAATCTGCAGTAATGGCGAATAATTTTGTTAAATCTCTTGAAAACTCCCAAAATAACAAATTCAAAGCCTACATTCCGACCTACAATTTTACCCGCATGGGTCTTGTGCGTGGTATCTCCACTGACCTCTCTGAGAGCGACATCATCCTGTCTATCTCTACTCCCCAAAATATAGGCAAAGTTATAAAGGCTAGACGGTTGAACTATAAAGACACTTCCACGGGAACCGTTATCTGGAAACCCTCCCAAACAGTTGTGCTCACTTTCGAAGGACAAACCCTCCCATCACATGTATATCTCTTTTACAATTCGTTGCCGGTAGAGCTTTATGCTTTCCCGACAATGCAGTGTTTTAATTGTTGTCGGTTTGGACACTCCAAACCAACTTGCAGATCCCCTCCTCGTTGCTACAAATGTGGTAACAACCACCCTGCTGACCAATGCCCAAACTCTTCCGAACCTCCCACCTGTTTGAATTGTACTGGCAATCATACAGCAATTAGTCTCACGTGCCCAGAATTAACAAGGCAAAAAAACATTAAGCAATACATGGCAGCTAATAATACGTCATATTTTCAAGCATCTAAAATGTTTGCCCACTCTAAGAAAACTTTTGCGGAGACTACCGCACAACCAGCCAGCATCACTCCAGTTTCAGCTAACGTAGCTCCTGCAGTATCATCTTACAAAAAATTCGTGTATAAAACACCAAAATCCAAGCCCTTCACTTTACCTGGTTATGACCAGCAACTTCACAATTCTCATCAAATCTATCCTAATGGAAATAATCCATCAGGATCCCCTAATGGCCATTGCTTAAACTCCACTAATGTACCTACTCCCTCGAATTCCGCTAACCCACCATTAAATAATCTTTCAAAATCATTACTCTCTGACAACTCTTCTTTCATCCAAACCCTTGTTATGCTCCTCATATCCATTATTTCAAATAATAACTCATTACCGTCCAACGCTGCTACTCTTATTTCATCATTGTACTCCCTTCTTCCTAATGGCTCCATCTGTGGAGAGAATTCTTCAGTGGAATAGCCGTAGTATCAAATCAAATAGCCATGATATTGTCGCTCTTCTAAAGTCAAATTCCAATCAAATATCAGTGGCGGCAATTTCGGAGACATGGCTGAGTCCGGGTTCCCATTTTAAGGTCCAGGGTTACCACTGCCTCCGAGATGACCGACAAGATGGGAAAGGCGGTTCCGCCCTTCTCATCAAAAATTCCATCCCCTTTACACCAGTGAACGTTAAACCCTCCGGTTGCCCATTCGAAGTGGTTGCCGCTAGGGTTGATGATATCACAATCCTTTCCTTGTACATTTCTCCATCTAATCGTCCCTCAAAATCATTACTTCGAATAATGCTTTCCCGCCTCCAAAATCCGTTACTCATTTTGGGCGATTTCAACTCCCACCATAATATTTGGGGTTCTGACTCCAACGATAGATCTGGCAGAGATATTGTTGATTTGCTTGATGAATTCAGTCTCTGCATTCTGAATGACGGATCCCCTACTCGTCTCCACATCCCAAACCGTCGTCCCAGTGCGGTAGATCTTTCACTGTGTAACGCAGCATTGGCGCCCAGCTTAGTCTGGACGACAATAGATGACCCCCATGGTAGCGATCATTATCCCATTCACATTCGATTTTCTCCCAGACCCCAAATCACCTTACCACAAAATCAGAAATTCACAAACTACCAAAAATCGTTTACCCGTTTAAAATATCAGACATCCAATGCAAAATGGGAAAAATTCTCCGAAACTATTTATGGTAAAATTACTCGTTTACCATCCCCAACCCATGAAAATATAAATTATTGTTATGATTTATTTATTTCCTGCATTGAAGAGTCAGCAAAATTATATGTTCCTATGAAAAAAATAAATAAAACGAAACCCCCTCCTGCCCCCTGGTGGGACAGAGAATGTGCTGACGCTGTCAAAGAAAGAAAAACCTTCGCAAAAGCGTACTCTAAAAACATGACGCTTGAAAATTATCTGAAATTCAAAAATGCTCAGGCGGTAACCAAACGCATCCTTAAAAAAAGAAACGGGATGGTTGGAAAATTTTCTGTTCATCCCTTTCTCCAGAAATCCCTTAGCAAAAGTATGGGAAACAATAAAAAAATTTAGAAACTCACACATTCCCCCAAAAATTCCACCATCTTCGTCAGAATGGATTAACGAATTTATGAACAAATTGGCACCACCATATGTGCCCAACTTTAATGAAACATCCCACAAATATCTATTTAGTGAGACTAGCTGGATAGATTCACATTTCTCCATGGATGAGTTAAAATCAGTTCTAAATCAAGTAGCAGACTCAGCCCCGGGAATCGACGGCATTCCCTACTCTTTCCTAAAAAACCTTTGTAATGAAACTCTCTCATACTTTCTTCAAATGATAAATATTATATATGAAACTGGCAACATCCCTCAATCTTGGAAATCTCAAATAATCGCCCCCATTTTAAAACCAAAAAAAGATCCTAATTCGGGACTCTCGTACAGACCGATTGCCTTATCATCTACTTTACTTAAAATTACTGAACACATGATAAAAAGAAGACTTGACTGGTATGTAGAAAACAAAAAAATCCTCCCAAACACACAATTCGGGTTCAGGAAGAAGAAAAGCACAGTTGAGAGCATATCAATATTGACTACAGATATCCAGATCGCTCATTCCAGAGGGGAATATCTCATTGGAGCGTGCATCGATATCAGTGGAGCATATGATAACGTCAACATCAGTATCCTGGAACAAAAACTCCTAGGTATAGGAATTCCCCCTAAATTAACTTGTTTTATCGTCAATCTCTTTTTCCAAAGGTTAATAGTGATAGAAGTGAAAGGATCATCTCCTGTATTCAGAACTGTCACCAGAGGCCTACCACAAGGGTCTGTGTTATCCCCTATCCTATTTAACATATACATCCTTGACATAGCTTACCGTATTCATCCTCTTTCTCAAATCCTGCAGTACGCTGATGACTTTTTTATCTACGTTTCGGGTCCAGTTTTAAAGCAGTTAGAAAAAATTCTCAAAGATAGCGTGAACAATCTGGTTGATTGGCTTATGGGACATGGATTGGAACTGTCTGTGGCAAAAAGTAGTGTAATCATCTTTACCAGAAAACGAAAAGTCCCCGCTGTACATATAACTTGCCTTAATCAAACCCTCCCCGTTAAATCCCAAATCAGATTCTTGGGAGTTATTTTAGACTCCAAACTTAACTGGAACGCTCATATAAACCAAATTGTTAATAGATGCCAAGCAAGTCTCAATACTATGAGAGCAGTATCTCGCGTGTGGTGGGGCTGCCATCCATACACCCAAAAGTTATTTTATCACGCATATGTTCATAGTCATCTAGATTATGCATCTTTCATTATGGAACCGACTTCAAAAAAAAATCTGCAAAGGCTAGATCGTATCCAGTCGCAAAGTCTTAGGTTAATAATTGGAGCAATGCAGTCTTCCCCAATCAATGCTTTACAGGTAGAAACAGTAGATCCTCCACTTCAATTGAGAAGACAGTTTATGTCTGACAAATTTCTTTTCAAATGTATGCGTCAAAAAGATCATCCTCTAATACCAAAAATTAAAATTCTTACAGATCAACTTAGAATTAGTTCATATTGGAAAAATAATAGTCCCCCACTGTTGACCAATAGTTTTAAGACTTTTCAGACGTATTCTGACAAAATTTTAAGACAAAACCTTCTTCCCCTATATGCCACTCATTTCCAAACCCATACATTCACCCCCAAAATACTACTATCATTTGGAATCCAGAATAACCCCCAAGCCAAAAGAAACTTCATCAATATTACCAGATCAAAGTGGCCGGGCTGGAAACTTTTCTTTACGAATGGCTCCAAAATAGATTTAACTAGTCACACCGGGGCAGCAACATTTTGTGATTCAGAAAACCTGGCACAGAAATATCGATTACCAAAAGAAACCTCAATATTTACTGCTGAGGCCATCGCAATCCTCGAGACATTAAAATATATTATGAAAAATCTACCCATTTGTAATAAAAGCCTGATCCTGCCAGATTCTCTTAGCGTCCTACAAAAATTAAAATCGTGTCCCTTTTCATACGCCGAAGATGAGCATTGTATCCAAATACGAGAATTAATGCTTAGTATGAAACAAAAAGACATGGATATTGCTTTAGCTTGGATTCCCAGTCACTGTGGAATTCCGGGAAACGAAAAAGCCGATGCCTTAGCAAAGGAAGCCTCTACTTCTGGCGTCCCTTTACATAATCATGTGACAATATCTGATATATTTCCTATTCTCAAAGAGAAAATGATCTGCATTTGGAGAGATCAATGGGAGACTTCTAAACTTGTAAAAGGTAAATGGTTTGCAGAAATTCAGCCAGAGATTCCTACTAGGCCCTGGTTTTCCAAAACGAAATTAAATAAGTTTGAAACTTCCTCGATCTGCCGTATGAGGATCGGCCATTGTTGTATAAATTCTCACTTTTTTAAAATCCGCATTCGAGACTCTCCTATGTGTGAATGTCAACTAGAAAAGGAAAACTTAAATCATGTTTTTTTAGGATGCCCTATCAATGACCAGTATCCAAACTTAATCCAAGATCTTTCTAACAACAAAATTCCATTCCCCACCAACATCCCAACTTTGTTATCATCTAACAATCAAACCATTTTTAAAATATTAACGAGGTTCCTAAACGCCAATGAAATAAACCTGTAAAAATTAAATGTATCCAAAAGAAACTTCACATTAAATAAAATTACTCGGTAATGGCAAGAACACTCCATAAGGGTGAAACGCCAATTTAAAAAAAAAAAAAAAAGATCACAGTAATAATGAATGTAGTTTCCGATACAATATGTTTTAATTGCCCACAAAACACAGATTGCGATGTCAATATTTCATATCAACACACAGTTCCGACAAATACTAGTGATCTCGAACACACGACGAGAGAGGGATGAGTCGGCGCTGCCAAATTCAAATAAACTGAACGGCGTTTCAAGATGTCTTCGTTTTTAAACTGATTTATATAAACAAATAACAATATTTCATGTGACTAACGCAAGATGTCAGCAAAAGTATAGATCGAACTAATTTTTGGTATATTTTCCCTTTCGATTTGCCGCGCTGTCACAGTGTACACAACAAAATAAATTTAAAACATCATATGATGCGTGTAGTGTCTGAAGAGCGAATTATTCGCGCATCATATGATGTTCGTAGCGGCGGTCGGGTTAATTAGATTTTTTTTATTAAAAAAAAACTTTTTGTAAAATGTATTAATACCTTTCCCACTGTTAGTGTCTTAATAGGGTTTCACGTAATTCAAATGAATTTTTTCTTGATCCCATCCTTTGGTTCAACTATAGGTTCTTTATAATTTGTATATATTTCTTATAATAGTTATTTGTTTTCTAGTGACATCCTGCGATCTCAGGCGGAATGCTATGTGCGAGCTGTCCAGTGGGTTCTCCACTATTATTATCAAGGCTGTGCTAGTTGGTCCTGGTTTTACCCCCATCATTACGCCCCCTATATCTCCGATGTGGTCAACTTCAAAGATATGAACCTAAACTTCGACATGGGTGCACCCTTTAAGCCCTTTGAACAGGTATTTAGTGGAATTAGTTGAAAATAGAATTGCCTATTATATGAAATACATTGAGTAAAATTTAAACTGTTATAGTTGCTGGCCGTGCTTCCGGCCGCTAGTAAGGACCTGCTGCCCAAGCCTTTCCACTATCTGATGATGGATGATGACTCCCCCATACAGTCCTATTATCCGCTAGATTTCAAGACTGACCTCAACGGGAAAAAGAATGATTGGGAAGCTGTCGTGCTTATACCTTTCATTGATGAGGTTAGCATTTTTAATTTAAAAATTCTACTCCATAAAATTATGTGCGCTCAATATATGATCGGATACGAGTCATCTGAGCGGTGTTTAAGAATAGCTTAGCCTTTTTACTGTTCTTTATCCAAATCTATGATAAAATCCTATATTATATGCTCTTGATAATAATATATTGTGAGTATGGAGCCGGGGGCTCCACATCTCCACCAACTAGTTCAATAGCGAACATGAGATGTGAATTCTACGAGCCCAACGCTTAACAGAATTCCTTAGCTTACCAATGATCTCCCAAATCTACGTTCGTCCATTGAGGCAAAATAGTTATAAGATAATAATATTTAAACAATATGAAGATGGGTTGTACTAGTGAAAAATGTTAGATTACATGAACAAGTTTAAGGCGCGACTTGCAATAATAATTCATATTTTGGTGTTTTTTACGAAAATGTGGGTTTTTATTGTTCATTTATATCAGAAATTATTCAATAAATTAGAATTTTTTTTCAACTGTTATTTAGATTGAACCTTTACATTAATATAAAACTAATAAACTGAATGTTATTTGTCATAATTAAGACGATACAAATATTATAAGAAAGACTGCGACCATTAGATGCATTTTAGGCATGGTACGAAATTGAGTCGATGCGCTGAATGTATGTATAAATGAAATATATTTTCTTATAATCTTGAAGCCAAGATTACAGAGACAAATCTGTAGGAAACCAAATTAGCAAAATGTTAAAAATGAATAGAGTTATAAATCATTAAATTTGCAGTACATTTGATGAATTTTTGATGTTTTTAAAATACTTTGTTTTAGTAAAAACATATGCTTTTAAATAATAAACTATATTTACTCACATGCTTTGAGGCTTCAACTACTATTTAAAACTAAGTTTAATATCAGAAACACAATAATCATTTTTTAAATAATATATTTCCAGTCTTATGAAACACAATAATTTTTATTGTCTATCGGACTTTCAGTATGGCGTTGGATTCGGTCATGACGATCGTGGGGTCTGTGCTCCGTTGGATTTTCATTAAATTTGCCTATAAAACACATTTTATTACAAATTTTGACTACACTATGAATGAATATTATAATTATTCTCAATACCAATTGCTTATTTTTGGAAATTATATGGTTTTGAGCTGTTCATACGAAAACAGATTATAATTTTGACTTCTCAACATAATACATATGTCAAAACTTACGTTACGGATCTGAGCGCTAAGAATCTGACAACGCATGCGCAGCTTGCATTGCATGCTCGTCTAGCGCATGCAGCTCAAGGACATAAAATTCATTTATTCACAAGATTCAACGTGAAATTAGCGAACCCATGGTTTTTTTTTTGTTGGGTTTGGTTCTCATTATATTTTATTATACAAATTATTGTTCTGAAATTACTGCCTCCTGTGACTCAAGATGCCTAAGGTCAAAAAGTATCCATTGACACGCTCTACGAAATATTCCAATAAAATTTTAAATGGTTATCTTCTTGGAATAAAAATCACAACGTAAGTTGATAATTTTTACCATTTTTATAACAATTATCTATTTGATTTAACAATACAAATTACATAGTTCAATATACATATATTATATAATGTAGATAAATTATTTTTTATTGGAAATACATATCCTTAAAGATAAATAATCTTATCAAAAGAATTATACATGACAGACCTATCTGATACAAATGTATTTGTTATCGTCATATAAATGAATAAACATGTATTTTAATATTTTATGCATAAAAATACTGATAACTAAATAACAATAATATTATTAATTATTTTCAGGATGTTCCCGAACTGAGCATTGAATGTGCGGACTCGTGTGAACTTCCTAAATTGGATGGCAAAAGAGTGGTCGACGACATACACCAATTCTTTTCTCTAATTAATTAAATTTACTCCCACAAATCGATGTGTGGGTGCACATGAACGAATATTGAATATGTGAAAGAACATAAAATTTTATTTCTAAATTCAGTTTAAATTGTAATGTGTGAATCAAATTTTGTTTTGAATACGTGTAAAGAAAAAAATAACGAAATTCGGAAGAACAGTAATGTGCTCGATGAACAACTAATGATAATAACAGTGAATAATAATACTTTTGTCATATTTTCATTTATATTTTAATATTAAATATATATGTAATTTATTAAAACAATCAATAAATATTAAAAAAAAAATTTTTTTTTTTATTTCAACCATAGTTTATATGATTATTATAAAGGGTTTTTCAATAGGGACGCTCAAACTTTCTTTCAACAGGGACAAGAAACTACGCCATATTTCTTCAATTTTTTTTGAGGTTAACACTCGTACTTAGTTGGCAAATCATCATGGAGCAGTACACACCGGAGCAACGCTTGTAAATTATTCAAATCTACTACCAAAATTCGCGTTCGCTCACCGCAACTTTAAGAGCATTACGACCATTTTATCGTCGTCATCACTTGCCTGCCACATCAATAATTCAACGTTTGGTGCAAAAATTTGAAAGCACATTGTCGCTACACAATGTTCCAGTGCCAGTGAGACAAAGAAATGCACGAAGTGAGGAAAATATTGCCGCCGCTAGAGCATCTGTTCTTGATGACCCAAATGAGTCACTAACACGACGTTCTCAACAATTGGGCATTTCTGTGACGTCATTGTGGCGAATTTTGCGAAAAAATCTTGACCTACATCCATACAAGATCCAGTTGACACAAGAACTAAAGCTGCTTGACCATTTGAAGCGTCGCCAATTCCTCATTTGGGCTGCACAACAATTTGAAAATGATGCTGAATTCCATCGAAAAATCATCTTTAGCGACGAAGCTCATTTTTGGCTCAATGGATATGTAAACAAGCAAAATATGCGTTATTGGGCAGGCACCAATCCACACGTGCTTCACGAAACACAATTGCATCCCGGAAAAATCACTGTTTGGTGTGGATTACATGCCGGAGGTGTCATTGGACCATATTTTTTTGTTGATGATGCTAATCGTCATGTTACTGTGAATGGTAATCGTTATCGCTCCATGATAACTGATTATTTTTGGCCTCAATTGCAAGGTATGGACTTGGCCAATATGTGGTTTCAACAAGACGGCGCTACCAGTCACACGGCACACGCAACAATTGACTTATTGAAAACCAAATTTGGTGAGCGTGTTATTTCGCGAAATGGACCAGTTCAATGGCCGCCTAGATCATGCGATTTAACACCGTTGGGCTATTTTCTTTGGGACTATGTTAAATCTTTGGTCTATACCAACAAGCCGACGACGTTACAAGAGCTAAGAGAAAATATTGAATGCGAAATTGGTGCGATTCGGGCCGAATTATGTGAAAAAGTGGTGGAAAATTGGATTCAACGATTGAACTTCTGCAAATGTGCCCGCGGTGGTCATGCGAGGGAAATTGAATTTCATACATAATTGCCACTAAATGTACTTCAAAACATAATAAATTTTTTTTAGATATATTCATTCGTTTTTGTTTTATTTTAAAAAAAGTTTGAGCGCCCTTAATGAAAAACCCTTTATAATATTAGCATAAATAGTTTTCTCTTCACAAATACAGCTGCTTAAAAAGCTGTCAATGTTATTTATTAGTATGAATTTACGTCAATTTTTTCCTTATAAATCTGGGCATAATTGTAATAATCATGTTTATTGACACAAACAACGGTTTTTATCATAAACATAACAATTCTTAAGTGAGAACTTTAACAAATTATTTAATTTTCGCTTGATAATTTTAAATGGCAACACATGTATTATGAATGTTGAAGAAATGGCTATTTTCTGATAGTTTATTACCTAGGAATTTAAGAAAACCAACAATTGTATACTTGTCCTTTTCTATTGATACCTTTCACTCTAGCAATATGTACGTAAAAAATAACGCACTTTTATGTTTACTTGATATTGTAAATGAATCAACTATTAGTCTCATCTTGAAAGGGTATGCAAAATATCTCGAAATTCAAACTGGAAAAATGAAAATAGCCTCTTAAATTGTAGCTTAATAGAAGCCTCAAAATTTTTAAATAGTAGCTGAAGCCTCAAAGCATGTGATTAAATACAATATATTATTTTAAATCATTTGTTTTCACTAAAAAAAGTATTTAAAAAATGTTGAAAATAGATAATATCTCGAAATTCAAACTGGAAAAATGAAAGTAGCCTCTTAATGTAAAAAAATACAAGTTAAAATCACCCCTATTCAGATGAGTCAGAAACAGGACCATGTGAAGATGACCATGCAGAACCTATGCAGAACAAAATACTCTGACAGTAATAATTGGGTTGAACATGGTTGCTCAGCAACAACATGACATGCGAGTATACCCAGATGATTATGAAAAAAATGGTCGGTATTTCAACACCAACAACATACAAGACAAAAGTAAGAAACATACCTCGGACTCGGGACATTCTTACTTCACATTGAATGCATCTTAGCTTCCTTGTCGAAGCGTAATGGGTTATAAGGAATTGGCTTGCAGGCCTGGGTCATCCGTTACCCTTATCGTTAATCGTGGCCAACAATTGGATCCCTCCACATCCCGCTTGCGACATCGTCCAACATTCATTTCAGAGTTCTTCCATCCTGTGTCCAAGGGGAAATAAAATATTTCTGCAGAAGAGATGAATACAATACAAATTAGGATTTATCACGAGATTGTAAGAATATTGATGCACTAGTAATTATGACTATTTTTCTTACCCTTTGTTAAATTATAAGATTTGCGGCTAGATGCCATGCTCATTAACAAGAAAATGCAATTTCTCAGCGGCGCACAAATTGACGTGTTTCAGAACCGATTGCACATGCGCGACAGTGTTCCTATCATCATAATAATTTTTTCCAACGGCCTTTATTTAAATAACATTATTTACTAAGAATTAAAACTCTGAGAACGAATTTTATAACATTACAATATGCATTCATAATTTGGAGGTTGAACAGGACTTGAGATTGATTGAGTGTGTGGATGGTTGGAATGGAGTAGGTGTCATGTTTTGTATCACCCATTCACATCAAAGTTTAACTTAATAAATATATTATTTAAAAAATGATTATTGTGTTTCTGATATTAAACTTAGTTTTACATAGTAGTTAAAGCCTGTGAAGTATGTGAGTAAATATATTATTTAAAAATGTATGTTTTTACTAAAACAAAGTATTTTAAAAATGTCAAAAATTGATCAAATATACTGCAAATTGAATGGTTTATAACTATATTAATTTTTAACACAGTTTCCTACAGATTCGTCTCCGTAATCTTGGCTTCAAGATTATAAGAAAATATATTTTGTTTATGCATTAATTTAGCGTATTAACTCAATTTCGTAGCACGTGGTAAATGCATCTAATGGTCGCGGTCTTTCTTATAATGTCTGTATCATCTTAATTATGGCAAATAACATTCAGTTTATTAGTTTTATATTAATGTAAAAGTCCAATCTAAGTAATAGTTGAAAATAAGTTAAATCTATTGAATAATTTCAGATATACATGAATAATAAAAACCTACATTTTATTAAAAAATGCGAAAATTTGATTTATTATTACAAGTTGCGCCTTAATTAGTTTGTTTTTTCTTTATATAATATTATGCCCATTTTTTTATAATCTATATTTTCATTATAAAATATATAAAACCAATTTGTGTGCTTTATTAATCGTATTTTTAATTTTATAATGTATACCGGGTGTCTCATAGCTAGTAGCAAAAACTTTGGGGGAGTCTTCTTCATTTAATTTTGAATAGAAAATGTTATTTACACTTTGGGTTAAATGTTTACAGTTAACGAGTTATGCGATTTCAAAGATAGCATTTTTTTCAATATTTCCTACTTATCTTTTGTAAAATGTTGGACTACCATTAATGTAATTCATATCAAATTTTATAAATTGATTCGCTGATTAATTAATTGATAACACTCAAAATACAATACTATTGAAATTACTCCACTAAAATGTTACATCAGCTGATTTATCTTACCTAAGTATGCCCTCATGAATACATATGCACAATATAGGTACTTACATAGCTTACCAAGCTCTCACCTACCGCTGATTTGAAATGGTGGTTTGCTCACTCGTCCACCGAGCAAACTTTATTTAAATATTGCGTATATTAAAATGAAGTTCATAAGAATTTTTAAATAAACGTAAGCACTGTAAATTATCAAAAATAATTAAAAAAACAAGAGAATCAAAATATTAAATGGAAAGTAAAGTAAAGAAATGTTAATAGCTTACCTAGTAATCTAAAATATAGATCGGTGTGTCGCACGAAATATGTATGTTAAAATACAAAAATGAGGACTTTTGCGCCTCCATATTTTAGAATCATTGTTAGATATGTGTGAAGGTCAGCGCGAAATGACATCACGCTTAGTAACAAATGTTCTATATCGTAAGTGACATGACGGCAATAAGCAGTCTTGGTCCCTTTTTACTTGGCGTATTAAAATTATACGATTTAATATTGGATGGACGACATCCCTAAATATAAGCATGTGTAGGTTACAACATATGTAGGTAAGTATTGTAAACATTTTTATTTGTATTTTAAATATCTGTGGAACGAATTTAATGAATAAAAAATATTATAATTTAAATAGGTCCATTTCCTAGAATGAGATTTATATTAAGGTTTGAGAAATGCTCATATAGCGAGTAATGAGGAGTTAAAAATATTAGCAAATTTTTATTCATTACAGCATACATAAAAATCTCCTTGAGGCTTAGGTAATTCATTTTTCAGGTGCTATGTCATTGAATCGAAGGATAAAGATTTTTACTTTGAAAATGTATTTACTTCGGAAAAAAGTCTGTTTTGGCACATCTGTGTAATTCAATTTCTGTTATTAAAATTTTTAAAACAAGTGAATGTTATTTTACTTTCATCAACTACATAGGTACTTATTTATTTTCAAAAAATGAAAAGATCCACTTATAAACAAAAAATACTACCATGTTGATATCAGCACGAAGTAAAAGTTCCCTATACATTTTATGACATATGGGGTAAGAGGTTTACAACTTCTTGTATCTGGAAGATTCTTTCAGATACAAATTCATGTTAGTTTGCGCTGTGCGGTAATGCGGTACTGTCTTAACTCTTGTTTGTTTACAATAAAAAGTGATTATTTGATCAAAGATCTTGTGTTTTAAAATATATTGGTTTTTTTGTAATAAAAGTGAATTGCATAATATGTCGTACGAGTATAGTAATTCGGAGTACGTAGATATGATTATGATTTTGGGGGAATGCCGTGGAAATGTTAGTGCAGCAGCTCTGGAATACGCAAGGCATTTTCCACTTTGATCTCACCCTATAGGATAATTATGGGAGTTGTGCAGCGAGCATGAGATCGAGTGACTGGCAGGTACCTTTGGTGGATAGTGGTGTCTCAGTGCATGATCCTGGATATGACAATCAAGTTCTTGACTTCTTTGTGTGCAATCCAGAAGCCAGCACGCTTGAGGCTGCCCGGTACTTCGGTCTCAGCCGTTCGACATCTGGAGATTATTAAAGAGTGATGCGCAGCATCCTTACCACTTTACAAAAGTGCAACGTTTATTAGAGACTGATTATACATTGCGTGTAAATTATTGCCACTTAATTTGACAGTAATGCAGCCAACATTACTGTCAAATTAAGCTGTAAATAATTAGTTCGTAAGACAAGTTTTGTGGACTGATGAATGCACTTTTTCGCGATTTGGCCTTTTCAACTTGCGAAATAGTTATTATTGGTCCCAGACAAATTGTTCGTGCTGTGAGCTCCCCGTCTTTTCAATATAGATGGTCGGTGAATGTATGACATCTTAGATAATATGAATTTAACCTCCCATTACTAATGAGCTAACCTTAATTTAAAATACAATATCTCATTCTAGTAAATGGACTATTTTAATAATATTTTTTATATTCATTTAAAATATTTTCCCTTCCACGGGTATTTAAAAATAAAAATGTTTACTATACCATCTACATGTTTATGGACATCGTCCATCCAATATTTATGTTTGCCATATAATTTTCAGACACAAAGTAAGAAGGGACACATGAATTGGTTATTGTCGTACTTGAATAATTTGTCACTTACGATGAAAATGTGCATTACTAAGTTCAATGCGTTTTGGAGCTATCCGACGGGTTTTACAATGATTCTAAAAAAATGAGGCATGTATGTTTCCCGTATTTTAACATACATTTTAATAAACAGTATATAATGTTTTTATATTTACAATAAATCATATTTATGTTAAATATTATTACTTTTACGAATTGTGATAAACCATTTTAAATTTATTGTTTTAACATTTTAGTTCAGTTTTTAATTTTAATCTTATTTGTATTTTAATATAATTAACTTAAAATATAGAATTATTAATTCCACATTAAATTATATTCTAAATCGTTTAATTTAAATAAATGATGGTTTTATTTAATTTATATTAATTCCATATAAAATTATATTTTAAATCGTTTTATTTAAGTAAATTATGGTTAAATTATGGTCAATATCTTTTATACAAAATTACGCACAATCTGTGCGTAATTTTGTATAAAAGATATTCACGTGGGATTTTTGTGTAAACATTATTTTTCATTTTGATGTGTTTATAACATTAGTATTATATTCCGTGCGACATTTCTGTTCTTTCGATTTCTGAATATTACAAGATTAAGAGTAGATATACATACCTATCTATATTTTCGATCAGTAGGTAAGCTAGTTACATTTGTTTGTTTTTTTTGGTAATTTACAGTGCTTGCGTTTATTTAAAAATTCTTATGTACTTCATACGCAACATTTAAATAAAATTTATTCAATATTTGTATTTGTGTTTTGTGCCGAACGAAACAGTGCACCACAGTTTTAAGTTCAGTAGGACTCTTAGCGAGTATCGGTCGGTTCGTATGTATACTATGTGCAATATTTATGCGCATATTTATATAGCTACAGTCTAAAATTTCAAAGCGGTGGTAAAAATATATGTTATCCAGAATTTAAAAATCTTTTTATTAGATTTTTATCACAGATAAATATTTTATAACATTTGATATTAATTACTTTAATGGTAGTCTAACGTTTTACAAAAGATAAGTAAGAAATATTGAAGAAAAAAATGTAAGTTTTGATATTGCATAACTCGTAAACTGTAAATATTTTACCTAAGTGTATATAATATTTTCCGTTCAAAATTGAATGAAGAACACTCCCCAAAGTTATTGCTACTAGCTATGAGACATCCGGTATAATACTTAACCTTTTGAATGTGAATTTTGAAAAACAAAAAAATAGAAAGTTGATAATTCAAAAGGCAGGGAGAAAATCGACAAATTATCAAGAATATTTTTCATTCTAAATTACTTGATTTACCTATTCCTGAAGTTTAGACAACTAGCTACGAGATATCTGTATAACGTACAATTCCTGAAAATCATAATATAACATATAAAATACAATCCGTGAAAATTATAATATTATATATTATCAATATAAATCTAAGAGAAATGCGCACGCAAGTTATATTATTAATGCGCGATGCAGGCAGAATCATTATAAATTGGCTCGGTGTTTGTAAAACAAGTCGTGATTGGATTATCCTCAATATATTCAAACTGTGATCAGTCACGGCGGATGCACTGTTGATATTTGAAATATCAGTTAATGTTAGTCGCAACCTCATGACTCGACCATCATTGAAATCTACTAACCTGTATCATAGCATCATATCACCATATTGGCGCCAAAATTCTTAACATTTAAAATTCACAGCCTAACTTTTTCGAATTTTATTTTTACGAAAAAACCATGAAAACGTTGGTATAACTAAAAAAAATAAAAATTTCACCATAAGCGACCATCGATTGCGATTTCGTAAGATTCCAACTTCTTGCGTCCTTCTCAACATTGGATTCTGCAATAGTAACAAGCATATTGGGAATGTCTAAAAAGTCGGCAGTCGCCACTAATGAAATAAGTCACCCTCCGCCATTTCGTAGTGTAAAAATAAAATCAAAAAAGTTTTCGAAAATTCGATAACTGTAAAAATATCAGTACTTTGACGTTGACATGAGAGTATGTGTGTTAAATTTTCAAATTTAATTAAATTGCGATCTAGCAATGCAAAAATAACTGCTAACTGTCAATTTTGTATGGAGGAAAAATGTCGATTTTTACACTAAATTTTAGACATAATTCGTTGTGTTCTTGAGTTGAAACAAAATTCCATGGGGGGCCATACGATATCACCACTGGAAATAATAATTTGGTTAAAGATCTGATCTGCGGTGCCGGTGATATCATGCGTTATTTGATGGTCATTTTCCGTCAAAAACAGACGCCGCGGAATGTCACATGGGTATCCGCCAAACTCACGATAGCCAACTTAAATTCTGACAGTTCTCATGGTATCCTTTTCTCTGTCGGCGGCCAAGGAGTTAACAACTCACAGTCCACGCTCTACAGCCACGCTGATATTTCGATATATTACAGACCGTGATTTCGCGCATGTGTAAATAAACCGTAATCAGTCACAATATTACTTATTGATATTTCATTGTGAATTATGAATCGGTGCTTGCGCATTTGAGACAAAATTATTTGTGAAGGAATGAGGAATTCGGGATCAGCGCCATCTAGTGGATTCTGCCAAAATGTTTTATGTAAATTTGCCGAGAAGCTAACTCGAAAAATCAACTTACATTTTTAAAGCGTCTTTATTCTCTTTGTGATGATATTATTATTTATTTATTATAAATTAGATTTATATTAATTAATTATGCTAGAATATGTTTTTTATGCAAATTAAGATTTAATAATATATATAAATAGGTTCAGTTTTATGTTTTGTTTAATTGATTTATTTTGTGTATTGCCATATCCTACGGCGCATGCTCATTATTAGTAATGAAACTGTAATCACAGTCACAGTTTTCAATCACTGATATATGTATTCTAATACCAATCATAATCACACCCGTGAGTCAAAAGTAGCATTATTTATTATTATTAATTAATTTATGAGATATATATTAACATATGCATTGTAACATATGGAGACTCGGACAATCGAGGTTCTATTGTTTGTAGCTTCCAGCTTTGCACACAATAGTATTAATCTTAAAAAATATTTTTAGATTAATATTGTTGTGCAATTGTAGGCTTCATTATTGATGATTCTCAGAAAACACAAATTATTTTTATACTGTCTTTTGGTGCAATTTTTAGGCGCTTGAAGTATTAGTTGTCCACGGACACAGGCTTCAATGGTTCAAATATTAAAAATTATTATTCTTTTAGGTTGATTTACTAAAGGCGATGCAACCTTTTTACGAGCAGCTGACTGAAGACGAGACCAAGAGGAATACTCATGGACCTATGCATATATACGATTATACTCCTCAAGATTTAGGTTTGTGCTCCGTGTCTATATTTTTTCCACTATCCCAGGGAAAATAATTGATATATCTTTTAGCTTGTTTCATTAATGGAGTTTGAAATATTTTAATGATTATTTTGTCACATTGTACATATGCTGCGGAATCATAAAAAAAATTGGTTGCTGTTAGGCAATATTGAATGTTTTGTAAATTATAACATTCTGAGATTGAAAAGTTTTGAAAACAGGGTATTTATTTCAACCAACAAATGTTTAAAACTTAAGTACACATATTGGTGTGGATCAATAAAGATCAATGTAATTAGGAAAGTATATATTATTTTTATTTTCATAGTGTATTAAATTTGCCTTTTATTAATCTCTCGCTGTATATAAGATACACCCAACATCGCCTTCTTCTTTTTTTTGTTGACTGCGCTGAGATCTCTATGAAATCCATTTTGTTTCATTTTACGATTTACTCTGACATTATGTCATATGGGTTCCAAATTTTTTTACGCATGCTCCATTTTTGAGGAAAAGTAGCTAGGATACAGAATCTTAATTCAAATCTTCAGATAAATGACCCCACAGGACTCATTCATGCATAGATGCAAGCTTACTACATATTATATTCAAATGTCGCCTTGTTCAAATATGCATTATATTATGCTACATGTATAGATATATAGCAGTGTTGTGGCTATACTTTGTGGATAGTTTGTATACCAGTCCTTTCAAAGTTTCCGTTGATAAATAGTTTTTATTTTTATTTATCCTTTGTGGAGAACAATCTATAATTAACAGCTAGTTCTGAATGATTAGGTGAATGCCACGCCCCAGAGTACTTCCCACTAGTGCGGGCATGTCACGCACGTGAAACTCCAGTGTGGCTACGGGACCTGGCCATGCCTCCCGAGAAAGTGGTGCGAGGGCCTTTGCCTAATCCGCACAGAGGGCTGCTCTATCCGGGGATACCCACACTTAGACACCTCATGTTTAAGGTTAGTTAATATTTATGATATTTTTAATATTTGTAAATTGAATTTTGTGGTTTATTATGTTAATTTATTTTTAGATTATTTAACTTTGTTTATGATAACCACTTAATGAGTAATTTTAAAACACCGACTTGTTTCGGAAAATATCATTTCCTTCAGGATGTCAAATTAACTAACCAAAAACATATCGACCCCCCCCTATGTATAGTATCATAAGTAAAAAATGCCATTTTTAATCATTCTAGTATTTTGCATGTATTTGATACTTATTAACGAAGCAGATTTAAAAATATATATATTGTATTCTGTGATGTAGCTACTAATAAATATAATATTTGAAAATGTATCAATTACGTGCAAAATACTATAATGATTAAAAATTGCATTTTTTACATACGATACTTTATGTAGAAGGGAGTCGATATATGTCACGTTATTCTAATGTTTAAAAAAATCAATTTTTAATTTTTTTAAATTAAAATAATTATTTAAAAAATAAATCTACTACTTAACTTTAATTGTTACAATGATGTAACTCATTAAGTGGTTATTAAAAGCAAATTTAAATTTAAAAAAAAATTATTGTCTGTATCTAGGATCTATTTTTGTATTTTATGATTTTGAGTAATCAATCAACAAAAGTAACAAATCACAAGAATGGTGAATATTAAAAATTCAGCTGAATATTTAAATGTATAATGAAATGAAGAAGAATTTAAATTTCATAGTCTTGTCTATATTATGATATCATAAGGCAATACATTAATATTTGTTAACTTGTTTTAAAAATAACTAGAATATTTTTTGGAACCGAATAATAAATTTGCTTGCGCATAATAAAAGTGTGTGTTTGTCCTTCAGTCTCATTTTACAAGTGCCCGAGTGAAAGTGTTTGATTACCCATCCCGGAATGACAACTGCATCCTACGAATCACCCACGACAACAGTAAAGAGCCAGCCATTGAAACCGTGGCAGCTAACTTACTGGGAAAGGTTGTGTGGGCTGGCTGGCCGCATCTGGCTCAAGCCAAGTAAGTTTCCTTTTCTAATATATATATACATATACAATAGTGGAACTCTTCCCCTTGAATTTACATCAAAAACTATTCTTCAATTATATTATCTATTAAAGTCGTCGTATATTATATTGTCTTAACGTATGTTAGTATACATTGCCAATAAAATAAAACACCTAAGTAGCGAGATCGCATGTCTTATATAAGTATGTCAAATGTGTTTTTAATATCTCTAGGTTAAGATTGCTTCAATGATTTTTCTTTTATATATTCAGTAATATTTATTATGTATTTATATTACAGTATGCTAATACAGTGAAATCCTCTTAATATGTTTCCCTTTAATAAGTTTTCCCGCCAAAGAAGATCACATTCTTTGGTCCCGAAAAAGTCCCATACAAATTACGTATTTAATTAATGTTTAATACGTTTTTCTCTTAAGGCACAACTTGCAATAATAATTCAAATTTTCGCATTTTTTTACGAAAATGTGGGTTTGTATTATTCATTTATGTCTGAAGTTATTCAATAGATTTGACTTTTACGAAATTGAGTATTAACTCTAAATTAATATATTAACGAAATATATTTTCTTATAATCTTGAAGCCAAGATAATGGAGACAAATCTATAGGAAACCAAATTAGCAAAATGTTAAAAATGAATAGTTATAAATTATAAATTTGCATTATATTTGATCAATTTTTGACATTTTTAAAATACTTTGTTTTGGTAAAAACATGCATTTTTAAATAATATATTATATTTACTCACATGCTTTGAGGCTTCAACTACTATTTAAAACTAAGTTTAATATCAGAAACGCAATAATCAATTTTTAAATAATATATTCCCAGTTTTATGAAATACAATATTATTAAGTAGCTCTCAGTGATAGTATCGACACGGCTTCGGCGGTTGTGAAATCTGCGCTCCGATAGATTTAAATTAAATTTGCTTATAAAACACATTTTAACACAAATTTTTACTACAATATGAATGAATATTTTACTTAGTCTCGATACCAATTGCTTATTTTTGTAAATTGTGTGGTTTTGAGCTGTTTTTATACGAAAATAGATTATAATTTTGACATTTAAATATTAAACATACGTCAAACTTCATGTTACCATTCGTAACCTTTTAGAAACTGACAGCCATGTTTTAAGATGACACTGTTGTATCGCAATGTTGCTGTGTGTTACCCACAAGTACGCTCCAACGATAACAAATGTGGTTGCCCAGTTACGCCGCCGTTAGGGAACACTCAGATGTCGCCGAATGCACTGAAAAATGCGGGCTAGTCCGAGTGCTCCAAATTCGTCGGCGGTAGTACTCTGATTTGCTATATTCGTACAGATGCAAGGCGTGCAGGAGAGAAGTAAAACCCAGGGAGATGTTTACTCGGGATGCTGCAGACGAGAACTGACACTCAACTGTGGTACCCCCTCATTTATTGCATGTTTCATACAGACATGGCCAGCACTGGTGGGGGGGGCTCATAACCCCACCACTTGACCGCTGCGACGCGACAGCCGCCATGCAGCAGTCCGTCGAACTACAATACCCGGAGCCCGACAACGCACAGTTTTAATACCGTGCCAAAGTCGCGCTCCAAACATAAAAATAAATAAAATAAAAAATAGTTGTGGAATATCGCCAACAATAAACAAATACCAACAAGACTTAGCTCGCAATATCCACAACATAATCTAAGCATTTATTACACAACAAATATGAAACATGGAATAAACAGAGGGTGGGGGTGATCGTCCGTAATTTACACAATTATTTTCAGTGGGTGATCACCCCATACAAAAACAATACAAGTGTGTGGATCCACAATATACACAACAAAATAGTTACAAATGTGGGCGACCCTCCGAAATCTCAATACACAAAACAATTACATTCGGTGGACGGTCGCCCCATACTAAATACAATTGGCAGCCCCACCATGTGTCCCCTATTTGTGTTTGTGTACTTTACAAATATTCTTAAATGATTGTTATATAAATGTAACATTAATTGAAATGCAAATTTAGATGTCAAATGTAAATAGCGTATGAAAATATTGAAATCCCTGCTATCATGATTACCATCAACGATGTTCTGCATTCAAAATGATTGCGACAGCTTCAATTTATTTTGATTATAGAAATCTTTTTGCCTTTTTGTTATGTTTGTTTCAAAGTTACATATGTAGTATAGTTTCATAATTGCGTAGACAATTTATTTTATCAGCATATTTAACTAAAATCTGAGGAAGTGACAGATTCCACGCGCACTATTGCTAGGTCGAGCGGTGTAATAAACTTCTAATGAACACTAAAATAATTGTATTTTATAAGACTGAAAGTAAATTATTTAAAAATTAATTATTATGTTTTTGATGTAGAACTTAATTTTAAGGCGCGACTTACAATAATAATTTATATTTTCGCATTTTTTATGAAAATGTGGGTTTTTATTATTCATTTATATCAGAAGTTATTCAATAGATTTGACTTTTTTTTTCAACTACTACTTAGATTGGACCTATACATTAATATAAAATTAATAAACTGAATGTTATTTGTCATAATTAAGACAATACAAATATTATAAGAAAGACCGCGACCATTAGATGTATTTTAGGCATGGTACGAAATAGAGTCAATACGCTGAATTAATAAATAAAGGAAATATATTTTCTTATAATCTTGAAGCCAAGATTACGGAGACAAATCTGTAGGAAACCAAATTAGCAAAATGTTAAAAATGAATAGAGTTATAAATCATTCAATTTGCAGTACATTTGATGAATTTTTGACGTTTTTAAAATACTTTGTTTTAGTAAAAACATACGTTTTTAAATAATATACTATATTTACTCACATGCTTTGAGGCTTCAACTACTATTTAAAACTAAGTTTAATATCAGAAACACAATAATCATTTTTTAAATAATATATTTTTCATCTTATGAAATACAATATTATTAATTATATCTCACACTGTCAGTATGCCATTCAAATATGACAATGGCGGTCGTAATATCCGCACTCCAAAATTTTTTAATTAAATTTGCCCATAAAACACATTTTAACACAAATTTTGACTACAATATGAATGAATATTATACTTATTCTTGATACCAATTGCTTATTTTTATAAATTGTATGGTTTTGGGCTGTTTGTATATGAAAACAGATTATAATTTTGATATTTCAACATTAAACATTCGTCAACTGCCCGGTTTTAGAATCTGACAGCTCATGCATGGCTAACGAATGCGTGGCCAGTGCATGATAGCTAACGAATGCGTGACCAGTGCATGATGGCTAACAAATTTGCGGCCAGTGCGTGGTGGCTAACGAATTTGCGGCCAGTGCATGGCAGCCAGCGCATGCGCGGCCAGCGCATGAATCAATCAATAATGAAATGAAAAGTCAATAATATATTATTATAAACATTATTGTTCTGAAATTACTGCCTCCTGTGACTCAAGATGCCTAAGGTCAAAAAGTATCCATTGACATGCTCTAGGAAATGTTCCAATAAAATTTTAAATGGTTATAAACTTCTTGAAAAAAATTGCGACGTAAGTTGATAATTTTTACCATTCCTATAACAATTATCTATTTGATTTAACAATATAAATTACATAGTTCAATATACACATATTATGTAGTGCAGATAAATTATTTTTTATTGGAAATATATATCCTTAAAGATAAATTATTTTATCAAAAGAATTATACATGACAGACCTGTCTCATTGATACAAATGTATTTGTTATAGTCATATAAATGAATAAACACGTATTTTAATATTTTATGCATAAAAATACTGATAACTAAATTACAATAATAATAATATTATAAATTATTTTCAGGATGTTCCTGAACTGAGCATTGAATGTGTGGACTCGTGTATACTTCGTAAATTGGATGGCAAAAGAGTGGTCGATATACACCAATTCTTTTCTCAAATTAATCAAATTTACTCCCATAAATCGATGTTTGAGTGCACATGATTGAATACTGAATACGTAAAAGAACAAAGTTTTATTTCTAAATTCAGTTTAAAATGTAATATGTATATGTGGACCAAATTTTGTTTTGAATACGAGTAAAGAAAAAAACAATGAAATTCTGAAGAACGATAATATGCTCGAAGAACAACTAATTATTTAACAGTGAATAATAATACTTTTGTCATATTTTCATTTATATTTTAATATTAAATATATATTTAATTTATTAAAACGATAAATAAATATTTAAAAAAAAAACAGTTTTTTTTTATTACAACTGAAGTATGATTATTATATAATATTATCATAAATAGTTTTCTCTTCACAAATACAGCTGCTTCAAAAGTTATCAATATTATTTTTCAGTATGAATTTACGTCAATTTTTTCCTCATAAATCGGGGCATAATTGTAATAATCATGTTTATCGACACAAACAATGGTTTTTATCATAAACATAACAATTCTTAGGTGAGAACTTTAACAAATTATTTAATTTTCACTTGATAATTTCAAATAGCAACACATATGTATTATGAATGTTGAAGAAATGACTATTTTCTGATAGTTTTATTACCTAGGAATTTAAGAAAACCAACAATTGTATACTTGTCCTTTTCTATTGATACCTTTCACTCTAGCAATATTTACGTAAAGAATAATGCACTTTTATGTTTACTTGATATTGTAAATGAATCAACTATTAGTCTCATCTTGAAAGGGTATGCAAAATATCTCGAAATTCAAACTGGAAAAATGAAAATAGCCTCTTAAATTGTAGCTTAATAGAAGCCTCAAAATTTTTAAATAGTAGCTGAAGCCTCAAAGCATGTGATTAAATACAATATATTATTTTAAATCATTTGTTTTCACTAAAAAAAGTATTTAAAAAATGTTGAAAATAGATAATAGTTCCTGAAAATTTTAATGATTTATAACTCTATTAATTTTCAACATTTTGTTAATTTGTAAAACCAGATCTGTCTAGAAATATGTGGATGCTCCGACTGTGGATTGTGTAGAAGCGCCTGCATATTATTATTAAGTTGTTTTCTCCTTCAGGGTCGTGGAGGTGTCCAGTGAGGATGTGCGATACAAGTACACCGCAGCCTCCAAAGAGCACTCTTTCATTGAAGACGATGTGGTGACATCCATATTTGTGGATAATAATGCTAAAAACAAACAATGGGATATGCAGAAACGCACAATCCTTGAACAGTAAGTTATCTTATTAATAAAACTTTATTTTCAATATTATTTGGGACATACACACATTACGGTGACCTCTGAGAATCAAAAGTTGGCATTTAGTCGGAGTTACACAAATATTTTCATTTGGTGGTTTCAATATTGAGCCAGTTATCTATAGTAGAACTCCGTTAATTCGTAACTCACGGAACCGAAATTTAAAAAAAAATCCAAATTACGAACAATGAGAACAATTTTTTGAAGGTAACATTAGAAATAAATTTTTAAAAATGCATTATCAGTTTATGCTTTCACATTTTTGCGTGTGTCGCCGTTGTTAACACTGATTTTCACACTGAAAAAGTTGGCGACTGTCTATTCCTGTCTATATCCTGAATAATGAAGGTGTGTGGCAATGTGGTGAGTTCAATATTAAAAACAGGCTTCTTCAAATGATTCACCAGTGTTTGACGCAACTAAATTACGGACATTTTAATTTGATTAGCGGTTGAACTCTCCTTGTTCATCAAAATTGGGGAAGAAATTAGAATATTAAAAAGCCCGTAAAAAATAGCGAAGAACTTTTAAATCTTCATACTTCGTTAAAGCTTATTATTTTTTTGATTTTATGTTTAACATCAATTTTTGTCAGTTTTTAAAATAAGTTCCATTTTTCAAATGGTCAAGGATTTACACGAATTACAAGTTCAGAAAACGAAACACAAAAAAAATAAATAAAATAGGTTGTGTATTTAAATACAAAGGTTTCAGTTTCTTTATTACATTAAACAAATCGCGACATTTCATTAAAAAAAAAACAGATATAAAATCAATAGAACAGTTGCACACAATTAATTTATTTATTTACACCCTAACCTGAATCATTTTGAAAGTTGTTTACTCTCGTTTTGATTCGTCAATATTACTTTTTTTATTTTATTACATTCAGTATACACAATTCATTTATAAATTAAGAGATTCAATGAAAATTGTTCAAATTATTTTTAGTAGGGGTTACAAGGGTGAGTAGAATAATTCGCAATGCGCCAACTATCATTGTCGAAATAACAATAAATCTTATAAAATGCATCGCAGAATTTGGTCACTCAGTTCAGCCGCGGTTTTGCGAGTTGCGAGCTCTAAGTGCGCCTATCTATTGCGATAAGGAATAGCGCTGTGATTGGTTAGGGGGTATAGCTATCTACAGATGTTTATGAAGGGATGATGAATGTGTAGTCACGCGAATTTGAATTTAAAGACATGTGAATATGCGAATTACGTGAATAAATTATTTACTTTGGGTATAAAAAATGCATACAAACTATAAATCATAAGGTTTTATGCATGTTTATCAGTAGAAATGTTATTTTTGGGGAAATTTTTTTTGAAAAAAGTGAAAATACGAAATACGGATATACGAATCAACAAAGTTTTGTTGTATTGTGTAAGATTTTCTTAATTGTTATAATTGATTATTTCAGTGGAGTGCGTATGATATATTTTATATTGTACATAACAAATGTTGGGTGGAAAATGCAAAAATAAAATTATTTTTCCTATGTATGTATGTATTAGGTGTTTTGGATAGTTCTGTTGTATTTTTCAATCGTAATCGTAAATACAGTGTACTTACTAATTCAGTAATCCAACTACCACACGTATTTGATATCTAGAGTGTACTCCAAAATACATTTGGCTGCACCAATATTATTCAGTTTGTAGATAGTTATCGTGCTGCAAGGATGTCTGTTCATGAGTGAAAGTGTATACTTTCACTCATGAACAGACATCCTGTATGAGTATGAAAAAAGTAACAATGCAGAATGTAGTGTGTAAAAAATTGTTTGATGTTTTTGGACTCACTGCCATAAATATTCATACATGCATAAAGATGGTTTGTTAAACTAAGAGACGGGACGTGTATATCAAAGACAAACCCTTCTCTGGAAGACCTTCTAAAGTTGACAATGAATACTTGAAGAAAAACCCTATTCAACGAGACTAGAAATTATAGAAAAACTCGGCGGAACACCATCAAGCGTGTCAAACTTGATTTATTTTGAAATTTAATAGATGGGTACCGTAGGAATTAAGCAAAGGAAATTTATCTGACGAATTTCTCTTCTTGTTCGTCATCGCTTTGAACATTTCCTTGATAGATTAGTAACTGGTAATGAAACTGGTAAAACCACTAATAAACCAAAAGAAATTAACTCTTTG
This sequence comes from Eubasilissa regina, assembly GCA_022840565.1. Lineage (NCBI taxonomy): Eukaryota > Metazoa > Arthropoda > Insecta > Trichoptera > Phryganeidae > Eubasilissa > Eubasilissa regina. The sequence continues at coordinate 55,258,760 of JAINEB010000012.1, read as the reverse complement.
CATTTGGTGGCATAGTAAGGGCCCCATTTACAGAGTAGAGAGTACCTAAAATCAGGTGTAAGTATAAACGCTGACAAGTAATGCACCCAACTCTAAAGTTTAAACACAGCAACCAAGCTAAGCATTGTGCCATAGTCGATAGGGAGGGTGTCATCTTTAACCATGAAAATATGAGACCCCATATAACAATGATGACTAAGGAACAATTAAGAAAATGCTTGGCTGGGGAGTTTTAAGTTATCCTCCGTACTCTCCAGCTTTACTCATTATCATCATAGAAACATCTTAGATCTTGTTAAATGGAAAAATGTTTAATAATGATGATGGTGTTATTAAGGCAGATGAAAGAACACAAGCGTTGCGTGGTCGCTGATCTATGCTTCACGCTTGGGAATACGACAGCTGTTTAGCTGTATTATTGAAAAATAATCCAGTGCTCGGTTTGCCTGCGTGTTCCAAGAGCCGCGGTGTATGCGTCAATAATACATAGCTAAAAAATTACTTTTGGACACTCATTGTATTGTATATTAGGAGAAAGCAATCGGCTTTGTTGATTGCTTTTTGTTAGACCGGCTAATGTTTTGGAATTTCTAATATATATCAAAGTATACCTTTTCAGCAACATGAACCGACTTGGGATTGATGTGGGAGAGGTGACCATTATAGTTCACGCTACATCATTAAAAGGTCAGTATTTGAATGTGATTTATTTTGTATTATAATTTTAATATTTTGAATTTGCTGAGAATAACTTTATTTTTATTAGATTCTTATAAATACTATTAAGGGTCTACTTTTGATATATTGAGATGCTATCCAAAATATCCCAAAATTTTTATGATTGGCAATTATAACCAGGCGCCGCTATGTACCACTTCAAGCAACCTTTATGAACCAATAGATATGCCACGTGGTTTCGGGCTAAGTGAACGCATTTAGTTATGTTTGTTACAATTTTGTGATAACAAATGTGAGAAAATGGCATGTTTGGACATTTACAAAGATTATCAACTGACATAACACCAGAAATGTCACTAAAGAACGTAATACAATTCTAGAAGATCATAGACAGACTATCCAAAACCTCTGTAATATTGTAATTGTTATGTGTGCTGTGTGGACTATTATACACTAGCGATGCATCATTCACGAACGAATCGGCACACCGAACCAGATTTGCATTGAGCCGGCTCACCCACTCAACTCGCTCTGCAGAACAATTTGAAAGAGTTGAGCGGCGGATCAGTCGAAAATTGACCCGTGGACCGACACCCGGCACAGATCGCTCACTAAATCTTACAGATTACGCATGCACCAAGATATGATAAGTGAATATTTACGCAGGTTTTACACTAACATACACCAGAATGTATGGCGTATTATATTCTTAGTCATTCGGGATTCGGGAGTTCGAAAATTTGTTGATTATTTACTAAGCTGACATAGTGTAATTGGATATCGCACTTCTCCGGATAGGAAGAGATCCTGGTTCGAATCTCAGTGGCAGCTAATATATTTTTTCGATAAATTGAGTTTATCTATATGTATGTATATCTTTCTAATGGATGCATTTAATTTGTATCTAAATAACTTGTAATTTTGGTAATATTGAAGAAGTAATCTACATGTAACTGGGAAGGGGGCTTAACTAATTATTTTAAGCTAATATACATTTGTTATAGGTTATCATTATGTATTTGGCCCCAATGGTAAACTGGTGACAGGGGCGGAGTGGTGTTCGGTGTCGAGTCCTTATCCACTGCAAACCATCCTGCATAAGTTGGATACGGCGCCAGTACACACTACCCGAAATATGTCCATTCAAGACGCTTTGCCTAAGGGTGATAAGGTTTTCATCAAAACTGGGCCTCATTACGGCTGCATTGCTGAGGTTTGTATTCTGTATTTTTGCTATATGTACCTACATACTTTGCTCGATAATTTCTAAATTAAGAGTGTTATTTGTTTTTTTATGTAATTTGAAAATTGTAAAGAATATTGAAACATCTGCACCTATTTCTAAAATTATTATAAATTCAGACATAAAAATTACCACTGCTTTTCTTGTATATTGTTTTCTGAATATATTAGGAAACACTTTGAACTACTCCCAGCTTTGAGATTCCAATACGTGACGCATTTTTAAAAATACCTAAATATACATTAAATCATCAAAATAGACAACTTACACATGATTTATCGTTTCAGATAGAGATAAATATTTGTTAGATAAATCGTTCAATATGAAACCAAACCACGGTTGTATAAACATAAACTTCATACAAAAGCATACATAATGGTACAGCAATGCGGCCGCTGCTCAAAACACGTGACAGATTATCAATGTTTTTAACAAAGTACGTTTTTATTTTCCAAAATATCTGAAGATGTCAGCACCGTCAAAGTATTAGAAATCTTCTAGTGTATGTTAAAATATTGTATGAAATAGGCACACTATGTGATCACGGACCAAAGTCGCCGTATCAACTATTGATACAGCTGCGTACAAAAACCAATTTATACCATATCAATTGTTGATACAGTAGCATTCAAATCAGTAGAAAAAAATTATGAGGTGAGGACTAAAAGTTTCCTGATAGGCCAGATAGCTTTTAAAGAATGTTAGACCCTGATCCTTTGTGACATACGGGTTAAATATTTGCATTCCTACTTTAATTAGTTTTCATCTGTTTCATAGTTCTGGCAGCCCAACTAGTAACACTTAACGAGTGATATTTTAAAATGTTAAAAATTGAGTACCATGCTGTAACTAGCTTCTAGTGGCGTGTACGGTGATTCTTTCTCTTCATTGTTCACAGTGAAAAAATGGGTAAAACTCTTGCATCGCAAGATAATCAATTGGAGATGAGCCACATAGCGGTCAGCCAATTGAAGCGATGATAATGAAAATTCCTTCAAAGTGTAGTATATTTAAATCCACAGTACAGGATTCTACATGGTCATCTTCATGTGAATAAAGTTAGTGCAAAAAGAGTGCCCAGTCCGCAGTACAAAAGCATTGACACATTAAGTGTTGTAAAGAAATTTGGAAGTTGTATGATGGAAAGAAAAAAGTTTTTCTCAAATCCATTTTTACCGGAGATGAAACTATGCTCCTCGACCATAGTCCTCTTTTAATAAGAGAATCTGTGGAGTGGGTCGTCCTTGTGAAGTGCTTTCTAGAAAGGCAAAGGTTGTGTTGACAGTTTTATGGAATTGTGAAGGGTTGACATGTTGATCGACATAAAATGAAGGAATGCAGTAGTAACCGGGGAATATTACAACTTTACACATCAATTAAGAGAAGCTGTAAAGGAGAAACGCCATGGAAAGCTCAGTTAATGTGGCCAACTTTTACATAACACGATGGCTGACATTACTGAATGAGGTTTCCAAGTGTCATACACCTTATTAATTAGCAATTATTGCTTATTTTCAAAACTTAAATTGGACTTGTGTGGATTTTTTTTAAAGCAATGAAGAAGTGAAGACAGCAGTTTTTGATCATTTTCAGGACAAATCTTCACACAATTTTTTTTAGGGCATCTATCTACCTATTATTAAAGTCGTAAGCTATATTCCGTGTTGTTTGTATGTCGCGTTGTAACAATATCCGTACGGTAATCGCTGTATCTCGCGAGCCTGCGAGCCATTTGGATATTTTTGAATTTTGCCAGATAGCTGAAGAATGAAGATTTTTCCCCTCGACACTTTTTTCTTCCTCTTCTCCTCTATTTGTTACGACCGTTTAAGTTTAGTGAATTTCTTACTATTTTTTTTTAATTTAGCCTAAATTTCACATTTTCGCTCACAACTCTGCGAGTTTAAAAGCTATAATTATTTTTAAATATTTCCGCGACGGCCGATGGTGGACGGCATCGTTGCGTGTATTTTTAAAAATTCTTCGCAAACCCTGATTAAGTGAATTTCGTATTTTTGAGTTTTCCTCTGCGACATTACGACCAATTTTTATTTTTTATTATTCAAGTTATACAAAGCGATAGCGCGAAATTTATTCTGGAGGTTATAAACTCCCATCATTTCAATTTCATTTTTAAATTGTAAAAAAAACAGTTTTTTTTTTTTGAAAAACGTACGGACCTACCTAGATGCGCCAAAAATGCGAAAAAACTGCCACAATTTACCCCGATAAGTGAAATTTCACGACCGCCGGAGGAAACATATGAATGCGGTTTTTTCCACATTCGACAGGCGAAACGATGACAAACTTTGCGATTTATGAAAAATGTCGATATTCACATGAGAAATTTTATATTTTTAGATTTGAAAACAATCTCTATACACTATGCAGTATGAACCGGTCTAATAATAATGGAGGTATCTACATGTTAATGCACCCTGAAGAATAATATTTACCCAATACGTATTAAAAATAGTATTTTTATTAAATTATGTTTTAATATTATTTCATTTTAATCAAAAATGTCGATTTTCACATCAAAAATTAAACATTTTTAGGATTAAAATCAATCTCTCCAGACTGTGCGGTATAAGCGGTGTTTTAAATATCGTGTAAGAATATAGCTATCGGTTCATTTGACCACCATGGATTGAAATATATGCCAAATCCGAATTAAAAATAGTATTTTTATTTAAATATGTTTATTGATATTTTTCGACATGTACATTTTTCTCTAGGCATTTTATTGACAATCTTTTACCGCAGAGTATTACGATATTTTGGTAAAAATAAATTTATTTTATTTACGGAAACTACATTTTTTAATTTAAGGCGTCTTATAGCGTTTTCAGAATATTAATAAATGTTATAAATAAAAATCGAATTTAAAAACTAATTTGCCGCGATGTAATACGTGTATTTTTTACAAATTTGAAACACAGATGTCACTATACATGCCATTTCAGTAAATAGATTTATATTAAATAATTTTAGTAAGGCAAATATGTTTTTACAATATACCGAACAAAATAGTATTTTAAGATTTTCTACTTTTAATATTTCTTAATAAATATAATTTAGTTTCCTCAAAAGGGTGGAGAATATTTTTTAATGTTAAAATACGCGATAAAATATTTATGAATTAATTTTAAATGTTTTTTTTTATGTAAACAATTTTTTGAAATGGAGCGCACGATATCACGTTTCAAGATATTGAAATTTCATAAGGATAAGTAAGGCATGGCCGGCTGGCTGTAGAAATTTGTTTTTTTAACTTTTATCGATCAGAGTGCTTTTTATAATTATTTACACGACAAAAATCAACATCATCATCATCGTTTAAATCGCTACCTTCTTTGATTTTCGCAAACGACATAGAGGATAGTACGCCGCACACTGCAGATAATTGGAATGCTACCTATTATTAATTTTAAATTCAAAATAGTATGAACATTTTGAAAACAGTGTTTTGTGTCTTTCAAGTCTTATTAAACATATCGTGTTTGTATTATTTATCGAGTAACGTCGATTTTAAGATTATTATTTATTTAAATGGATATGAATATAATATACTTGTGGGATGGCAATAGGTGTAACGCACAGCTAATAATTTGAATTAAAGAGATATCCTGTGGACACATTATAATTTTGTCTGTGAGTTTTAGTTTAATTATTATGTTTTCATTATATGTTACCTTCTGGAGAATGACAAAAGTGTACTGTTTCTATCTTACAAGTGTGTGTCACATCGTTTTTATATAGAAAATCCGGTTTTAATAATAAAATTTACGAGTATAAATGAGTAACGCCTGGTTGACTGCAGTTGAAATAGCATTGGCGTTAGTTTTTAGTATACAACAGGAGTTTATATATTATTGTAGCTCTATTTATGAATGTACTATTTTTTAGACGTTTAATATTTAATTTAATTTATTAATTTAATAGACGTTTAATACTTAATTTTCTCAGTAAATCAGTATAAACTGCTTACTTACATACTTACTTACCATCACACCGTTTCCCCGTGGAGGTAGGCAGAAGGATAGAGCGCCATACTCTTCTATCCTGACACACAATTCTCGCCTCATTCACATTCATACAAGCTCGGCGATTGTTGAGGCTTCTAACAAAACCATCCTCCATTAACTGGTTTATCTGGTCGTGCCAAGTCTTCCATGGACGTCCTCTATTTCTGGTGCCATCAACACATAAACATATCGTTTGTTATTTAAATGGATATAAATGTAGAACGCCTGTGAGTCCGCAATAGGTGTTACTCTGGCGTTTTTATATTGTCTTTTAACTGGCGCATACTTTGTTTTTAGATGTTTAATACTTAATTTTCTTAGTAAATCAGTATAAACTGCTTACTTACTTAATTATTTAATATTACGCCGTTTCTCCGCGGGGGTAGGCAGAGAGGATAAAGCGCCATACTCTTCTGTCCTGACACACAATTCACGCCTCATTCATATTCATACACCTTATCATACAAACTCACCGATTGTTGAGGCTTCTAACAGAACCATCCTCCATTAACTGGTTTACCTGGTCTTGCCAAGTTTTCCACGGACGTCCTCTATTTCTGGTGCCATCAACACTTTATTATATTGGTTAGTTTGAGTGGGATTTTAATTTTGAAAAATTCTACAAATAGGTGAATATGTAATGTATTTAAAAACATGAAACATTCCTTCTTCTTATTTTCCTATCAAAACACTTTTTATAGTTTTATTAAGTGTGTTGGAGGTTTTTTTTTTCTTCTGCAAATTGACAACAGAATACTGCGTCTCTGCAGGATATGTCGGATACCGGGCGGTAGCCGGTATATGGGCACGCTAGTCATATATATTAAAATAATAAGCCATATATTATTAAAGTTATAACCTATGTCCGTAAATGTTTATATGTATGTCGCGATATATGTACCCAAAATCTGTCACACACTAGATCGCTTATTACTTTGTTTTCTCTGGCGCGATCTACATTTTCCCCGATAGCTGAAGGTTGACATAAACTTTTTCCCTTTCAAACTTTTTTCCACTTCTTTTAACACTCACAACCCGGTGAGTCAAAACAAAATACGTCCGGCGGTGGTGGGTATTTTAGACCCACCTCAACTTTTCGGTTTTTCAATCATTTTGTGGGAGATTTTTTATAGATATTTCATTTTAAATATGATTTAATGAGATGGTATGATGTGCCAAAAAATGCTGTTAAAAAATGAAAGTTAAAAATTAAAAAATATTACGAATAATGTATTCTCACGCATCAATAAACGCCCTATACAACCAAAATAAAAAACATCCACTGAGCATGTGATCTTCTCGTCGGAACCCGAACAGGTAGTGTTATGAAACTTACAGGTAGGTGCAACGCCCCTCAAATAATTATATTACTGGCATTGTCTATGGGCCACCAGACGAAAATAAGTCAAAACAAATACATGGACGCATACCTGGTATCCTTTGTCTACTTGCTCAAAATGTTAACAATATATGTTTCGGCGTAAGCGCTGAGATTCAATCAGACTGTCTTAGGTCAGTTTTTGAGGTTTTTTCACATTTTTATCTCATTTTTATTTCATTTGAATCTCGTCCGATAACGTTTATTTGTATCTCAAATTATATGAAAATATTTAATTAAAGATTAGCTAGAAGGAAAACAGCATTAAACAAATATTTGTGTAATTCATATTTTTACAAACATCTGGGTCACAAATCTGACCCACTACCGCAGAGGTAATAATGTGGTTATATTATACCTGATTGATTTTTGGTAAATTTGGAAAAAAAATAGACCACCAGTCTTGTGATGTATGAAAGCTTTTTATTAAAGAGAAACACAGTTGCAGGAGGACGCGGGATCTTTATTTTAAACTAACACAGGACAGAAGCCCCGCGAAATGTCAGCAAAACAGCGAGTCGAAGGCTTTCTGACAGTAAATTCAAAATGGCTGATGAAGAATAGGTGTTTAATTTAACTGTTTACTATACGATTATTTGGCGCAATTTTTTTGACGTTTACTTTGGTTAGTATTTTCAGCTCTTTTGAAACATTTTTCAAGATGGCTGCCATCAAATCAGTTGTACACTTGATTTAAAAACAACATGTCTTCCTAAATAAAGATAACATGGGTTTTTTGATTATATTAGTTAGTTTCAGTGAGATATTAATTTTGAAAAATTCTATTGTTAGTTAAATTTGTTACGCATTTAAAAAAAAGTAGTCCATAATTTTTTTACTTCTTCTGTTTCCGCCACACTGTTTTTTTAAAAATTATATTAGTTAGTTTAAGTGCAATATCAATTTTGAAAAATTCTACTGCTAGCTGATTGTATTACGCATTAAAAAAAAGGATTAATTATTTCTTCTTTTTCTTCTGTTCCCACCACGCTGGTTTTTTTTTGATTATATTAGTTAAAGTGCGATATTTTTTTTATGTAGTGACTAACCTAACCTCCTCTTGGGTTGTTGGTTATGTACGTTGGCATTGTTTTTTCTAATTATGGGATACAGAGAAAAGTGTTTTTTTTAAGTGCACAGGGCGAGTGTGTAGTCCCCCATAATTCATTCACCACCTCTTGGGTTGTGTACTCTTGGGTCGGCTCTGTTTCTCCTAATTCTGAGATACCGAGGAAAGTGTTTTTTTTTTTAATTTTTAGGAATTTCAAAATTACGCAATTTTAAGGAATTTCATAATTACGCTATTTTAAGGAATTTCAAAATTACGCATTTTTTAGGATTTTCAAAATTACGCAATTTTTTAAATTATGCAATTTTAAGAAAATTTTTAAATTAGGAAATTTGAAGAAAATTTTTAAATAACGCAATTTTAAAATGACGCAATTTTATAGAATTTCAACCTTTCGGAATATTTGCAGAATTTCAAAATTACGCAATTTTGAGGAATTCCATAATTACGCAATTTTACGGAATTTCATAATTATGCAATTTTAAAGAATTTCATAATTACGCAATTTTAAGGAATTCCATAATTACGCAATTTTAAAGAATTTCTATATTATGCTATTTTAAAGAATTTCAAAATTATGCTATTTTAAGGAATTTCAAAATTACGCAATTGTAAGGAATTGTAAAAATTTTAAAATAACCTCATTTTTAGGAACTCCAAATATTATTAAATATTATAAAATTATTGCGTAATTTTGCTAATTATAACATCGACCGTGAAAGAAATAAAACATACCTATTTATATATCCACAAGAATTATAAAGGACTGTCCGCCATGAATAATTAGTTTAGTTAAAGATGCATTATCTCGCGTATACTATCGGTGCCGCTGCAGCCCTGGGGTCACTTTTTGAATCCTACTGTTTAAAGCCCTGTGCATAGACGAAAAAGGTTGCAAAATAATGGAGAGAGAGAGCTCCAATCATCTCAGACTACCCTTGCCATTGGACCAATCTCATCATTATTCCAAAAGTACGTGTGGGTGATAGTGTGCAATACCACTTACATTTTAAACAATCGCACGCACACAGGCTTCTATCATGGCCAGCCCAAAAAACCACGGAAGACGTCATCCTCATAACGTGAAACCGTTGAAGGAGAAAGGACTCCTATAAATAAGCAGAAAAAAAGCATAGCTAATAATTTGAATATAAGATATAACAAGTTTAAATGAGAAACGTCTAATAATCATTCAATTTGTATACCACATAGCCTTAGTGATTAGTATTCCACCGGCGTATTGCTTATTATTTGAATTAAAAAGATATCTCATGGACACTATGACTTTCTTAGTCAGTTTTAGTTCAATATTTATGTTTTTAAAACTTCTGGAGATTGAAAAAAGTGTACTACATCTGTCTTACAAGTGTTTGTCATATCGTTTTTAACTAGAAAACCTCATCTTATTAATATTTTTTTTTTTACGAGTATAAATGAGAAATGCCTGTAAAACGCAATTTGTATGCTATCTAGCGTTGCTGATTAGTATTCCTTAGGCGTATTGCTTATTATTTGAATTAAAAAATATCTCGTGGGACACATTATGACTTTGTCAGTTTTAGTTCAATATTTAAATTTATTAAAAACAAGACCTATTTTGCAAAGTTCATGTTTATATGTAACAATGTAAGTTTTTCTGTTATACACAAGAGCGCTAATAACTCTGTTAAATTACAACCGGTCTGCATTCTGACATTTTTCGCAGATGTCTGTAGGTTGACTGTATCTTTACAGCCTTCTTTTCATTCTTCTTCTCCTCTTATTTGTTACAACTCTTTTAGTTTGGTGATTTTTAGAAAAATTATACTTAACTTTTCCTTTTCTCGCTTATAACTCAGCGAATTTGAGAGCAAAAATCATTTAAAAATTTTTTGGCGATTGCCACCGATGGACTGTATCTTTATACACTTTTTTTAAAATGCCTTATCTTCTAATTTCTTTGTTTTTGAGCTTTTCTCTGCAAGTTTACGACCAAAATATAATTTTATTGGATCTGTGTACATTACAATGGACCATAATTTATTTTTGTATTTGTAAACACCTATCGTTTAGATTTCACCTTTAAAATCTAAAAAACGCATATTTTTTTTTGAAAAGTCCACGTATCTACCTACATACAAATGAAATGTAGAAAAAGCTTGATTTTTTGCAGACGTACTAAGCGAGCGCAACCATATTATATTTTCAAGCTATAACCGAGGGCTGATTGGGTGATTCGCTGATTGCTCTTATCGGTGGAATTAAAAAATGCACGCCTTAACACTGTGACTGACACATAATAGACATGGCGGATTTGAAAGAAAATGACACTATGTTTCTCAACTTTGTAATAAAGTTTGTTTATAAATAATATAATAGGGGTATTCGTAGTTATATTAAACAATGAACAGGGACGTAACCATTGAAAAATGTTAAAACATTTTATATTTCATAATTTGAACCTAAAGAAATAAAAATTTTATTCGCTTGAGGTTAGTTCACATGATCAGAACAACATGGTGGAAACAACAAACATACCAGGCGGCCATTGTTGTTTAGTTTTAAATTACGACAAAAGATGGCAGTGAGATGACAAAATGCATATCTATGTTAATACATTTTTTTAATGGCCGCTTATATGGTAGATAGATTTTTATCGACTTTTTTACGGTATTTTGTTGATTAGTCGATGTGCAACTATATAAAATGGCATTTCTCATCAATAGTTTTTGCGCATTTTGCGATTTTAAAAGTTCTTGTGATAGATACACGTGTAATGCATATATATATTTTTATCTTTCTCTATTCTTCTTCTGTTCCTGTCACATTCATTTTTATGGTTATGACATGGAGTATTAACAAAATGTTTGTTTTTTAAAACCTGGAGATTAGGTTAGGTTAAGTTGGATTAGGTTACATAAAGTAAGGTTAGGTTAGGTTCTACTAAATAGTGTAGCGGGAGGGCTGTGGGTTTGTTTAAATAGTATTCAGCATCAACACGGGAATTACAAATGTGTCCAGAATGACACAATATGTTTATTTTTAAATGCGTTTTAGAATTTACAAATAACTTTGTTCCTTATATGAAAATGGTTTTTGTAGCTTTTCTCAGCCGTTAATAGTTCAATATTTAAATTAAAAATTTCTGGTGATAAATAAATGTGTAATGCAAATATATTTATTTCTTTTACTCTTCTTATATTCTTATTGTTATATTTATTTTAAATCTTTAAATTTACAAATAACTTTAACGCCTGTTTAACACAATCTGTATACCATCTGGCGTTGGTGATTAATTTTCCACAGGCGCATTGCCTGAATATTTGAATTAAAAAGATATCTCGTGGACATATTATTACTTAGTCAGTTTTAGTTCAATATTTATGTTTTTAAAACTTCTGGAGATTGACGAAAGTGTACTGCGCCTGTCTTACAAGTGTCTGTAATATCATTTTTATGTAGAAAACCCGATTTTATTAATAAAATATATTTTTTTATGAGTATAAATAAGAAACACATGTAAAGCGCAATTTGTATACCATCTAGCGTTGGGGATTAGTATTCCACAGGCGCATTGCTTATCGTTTGAATTAAAAAGATATTTCTTGGACACATCTCTTAGTCAGTTTTAGTTTAATATTTAAATTTTAATATTCTGGTGATAGATAAACGTGTAATGGATATAAATTTTTGTCTTTCTCTCATCTCGTATTTTCCTATCAAAACACTTTTTATAGTTTTAACAAAGTGTATTAGCAAATTTTTAAATTTTTTTTAATCTGGAGATTGGCAACAGAGTAATGCGTCTCTGCAGGGTAGGTTTGCAACTGTGCGGTTGCAGCGGGTAATCTAGTAGAATTATTAATTAAATTCAGTGAAAAGTGTATTCAAGCTAATAGAAATTATATTAAAAAATATTATTTTACCACTCGATCAGGGCTGGAAATTTTTGGTCTTCACCCCGTAACAATATTTTGTGTTCTATTTCATAGATGCTGTAGTGAATGCTATCCAAAGCGGAACCTTTGAAATCTAATTAATTTTTATCTGGTTTCTGGTTATCTCACTGTTAATATATGTATTTTTTCTATTGTTTTTTATTAATAAAAATCACAATGAGAACTTAGGCATCCCATTTGGATGTGAGGTAGATGGACAGTTTAAGCTAATATGATAATTAATTCTTCGACAGATTGTGGATTCAAGTTCTGTGACAAAGTTGGGTCGGGTGAAGATATGCGTGTTCATGGAACCCGAGCCTGTAGTTCAGCCTTCGCAGTGGGCCTCGCCACCTACACAGTATGTTCCCCCGGCAGCTGCTGCAGCTAAATGTGGTCTGTATTCTTTGACACTACATGTAACAAAAATGAAATAATAATTATTAATTATTTTAAACTGGAGGATATATTTTTAAGATTGATTATCGTTTATTTCAGGTGTTTCTCCTTTTTTGCTCTCTCGCATAACAGGGTGCATATTCGTGTCTACGTCAGACAATCCTGATACCGGTAGAGGACACAGAATCAATATTGGCTTAAATATTAAGTTTTCCAAGAAGGTAATATTTCCTTGGAATGTTCTATAATATGATTAACACACATGTGTGAATGTGTACATGTTAAAAGTGAGTATTATTATTTGTTTTAGAATGAGGAGGTGACTGGTTATACTCGCCGAGTGGATAACCGTTGGCTCTACTCGCAGAAGTGTATAGAGCTTCTGAATGCTTACGCTGACAAGTTTCATGATATGTTCCAGAGATTAGCCCTCAAAATTGATCAAGATAATTTCACAGAGAGAGATTTGTTTCCCAATAATGTTGGGTAAGGGGCTTTCCATGTTCACTGTTAATACTTTACATTTTTTTAATTCTTTATTCTGTGCTTTCTTCTATATGAGACAGTGAGAGCATAAGTGTACACATTTTTATTCTTTATTCTGTGCTTTCTTCTATATGAGACAGTGAGAGCATAAGTGTACACATTTTTATTCTTTATTCTGTGCTTTCTTCTATATGAGACAGTGAGAGCATAAGTGTACACATTTTTTGGAGTGTACAGCCACAAGAAAAGAAGGATGGTTTGCTGATCTCCATTACTCTCGAAGATGACGATGAGGTTGAAAGAGAAATAAAAGCGCACATTTTATTCGGAAGAAAACTGAAGCGAGATGAGAATAAATAATTGCGCCTCCCTGCCAGTCAATTATATTTCAGTTACGGATAATCAGACATATATGTACAGTAGAACTGCGTTCATTCGAACCCCTTTTATTCAAAATTTTCAAACACTTCCGAAACCCAAATTGTCAGTTTCATACATAATCAACCTCTTTAAAACTCCCGTTAACATGTAGTATGAACTAATTTTCAGACCATCGCGTTATAAATCAATACATTTTTACATCACATAATTCAAAAATTTTGAGCAAGTTATAAAAAATTAACTATTGTGAAGTGATCTTTATGTATTTCCCAATACCTGGCGACATAACGTGCATCTGAGCCTACTGCGTGTGCCAGCTCCTTTATGTATATAATTATGTCGCGACAAAATGGGGGAATTCCGGATATGCTTTCTTCAGTCGGCTACTTGCACCATAGAGACGACTTTTCATATTATTTCTCGTATTTATGAACAACTATATTTCTAATAACTGTGTTTGTTATGTTAATAATCTTCATTTTCCATGAATGACTTTATTGTTAACTTATCTTATTATTTCACGAGTGATTCCGAGACGAGAAGTGTCAAAAAATTAGACAAGGAAAAACAAATGATTTTTTCAAACTGAAACATGCCTGACAATTAAAAATGTTTAAATTTGTTATTATTCTTAATTTAGTGTTATAGTTATTGTGTATTTATTTAATGATTGTTTAATTTCATGAGAATATTTTAAGGTAGGATATTTACTTATGAGAAATAGATATAATATTCTCCCTACTTAGTTTTGGTAGTATAATAAATTACATCAGGATTTTGTATTATAGCATAATAAATACTGCATTTTTCAAAATGTATGCTTTTTACAAAATTAGTGGCTTTTTTCGTGTCTCATAAACTGGGTTCCGCGTAATACAAACTCTTTTGTTTTTGGTCCTTGTACTTCGAATTAACGCGGTTTTACTGTATATATATATGTATCTTATCATAATTATCCTAACATTCCGTATTCCAATGAGCTGATCCGGGTGTATTTATAAACAAATATTGATCAGCGGTCACTTGGTGCCCACATTGCTTGTCACTCCGCGAATTTGTCATTTACCGAAAATCATATACAATCGTCACAATTGTTCATTGTTAATAATATCGCCGCACAATGGCCCTTTTGTGATTGCCAAAGAGTAATTACATTAAATGACAATGAATTTGAAACATTCTAATTGCAATAGTGGACCAACCCTGATTTTATAAATGAACTAGAGTAATTAGCTATTTTTGGACTCTATCAAATGAATTTGTCCATCTATTTTTCGACTAATTTGTTTTTTTATTTGTCAGATAATAAATGTCCAGAATCTGAAAAATATGCATTACAAATTAACACTTTTTGTGCGGGGTGCCGCTCTCGGGTCACAAGTACGTATAGCGGGCGAAAACCATCGGAATCTGACAAAAAATCTAACTTTGTAAAAAACGCTCTATCTTCCAAACCGTTAGTAATTTTCTAATGAAATTTGGAATACTCACTTACCATAGTATGGTCCTCGATATTGTATACTTTTTGGAAACAAATCACTTATATTTTTGTAAGTACAATGAGGCAATCTCATATTTACAGCATGTTCACTATGATAGAAAAGTATAGATAAAAACTATTGTTCTAATATCTAGATAAAGTATGGTATTTATAAAAACATTCACCCCTATGAAGGGGTACGTCACAAAATGTACACATATAACTAGTAAAACTTTTTTTTTTGTGTACAGAACACACACGACATTGTCTTTTTACCGCCGGTAATAATTTTAGTCGCTTAATGTTTTTTCATGTCGAGTGATAACCTCCCTGGAGAATCGCTTTTGACTACATTTCTCGGTAACTGAGATGTGGATGGTCCCGGTTCTTCCAGATTCATGTCGGTTCCACAAGCATGGTCGGCTATCCAAAATTTTCCAACGGTGCGCAAAAACTGTTTGTATGTTAGTCTTTTGGTTGAATTTAATGTTTTGTACACTTTAAAAGAATTAAGTAAGGCACAATTCAACAAAAACATCACAACTCTCTTAGTCCATTTTTTTGTTTTTCGTAATACAGAGTAATACGATAAATACTGATCTGCACGATCAACGCCTTTCATATATTTATTATATTCTATTACGCACTGAGGTTTCCAAATACGTTGTCTTGTTGTCCAATCGATGTTGTGGCTTTCTAGGATAATGGACGAATGTATTGTTGAGATCATTCGTACATCTTTCTTAGATTTCCAGTATTGCAACAATACATCTTTTCGTCGACGGAAAATACTTTGGCCTACACTAAGATTCGCCGTTTTAAAACATTCTGGAAAACCTCGGTTTATTCTCATTGTTCCGCACGTTCTTATTTTATGTTGTAGGAGTACTTCACTAGTTTGCACACTATTATAATAATTGTCCATGTATACGTGATGCCACAAATTTAAATATGGACCGAGAAGCGAATGAATAGTCTAATAATCGTCTTCCTTTTCCGCTGTAAATTTTGAGGTTGCAAATATATCCCGTAGTTGCTTCACTAACCATACGCACAAGAACCTCATATTTTATTATTTTTGATGCATTATACACTTTAAATGAAAGTCTTCCTCGCCACGGTACAATACTTTCATCCAGAGACAGTTCCCTTTGAGGGCTGTAGACAGAAGAAAACTTTGGTATAAGGTATGTCACAATTGGCCTAATTTTTTCAAGTCGATCGCTGGGATTCATGATGTTCTCATTATTCGAAAAGTGTCACGATTGCCATATCTACCTAAAACGATCACGACTCATTACTTTTGAGAAAATTGGCGTTTTGATACATGGATCTGTTGACCAATAATCATCTCTTGTGTCTTTTCGAACTTGTCCCATAACCAAAATTAGTCCTAAAAATTTTTTCATCTCTACAAGGCTTATGGACTTCCATTTGATGGATTTCTTCATTCTATCATCATTTCAAGTAAATCATCTCCGATGAACAGTTTTACTATGTCCATTATGTTTTCTAAAAATGGTTCGATATTAGGTGGATTGTCTATTTCAGACCATTCCGTAACTTCCTCTTCCCCCGCATCACTTTCTTCAGAATCACTGAATTGTAAGGGCATCACTGGCACCCTCCTCCTGCGAGGGAACTCTTCACTGTCACTTGTGTCGTAACTATCACTGTCAAATTCAGGCAAATAATCGCTAGAAAGATCAGATAAATTATCCGCGAATATTTCCTCATCACTTTGATAATTTTCTGAAGTCATTTTTTCGAGTTTAAAAAGAAGTAATATAATTAAATTCCGTTAAACAACAACACACCCGTTTTATAACACCGTATTTAAAAACTAAAATTCGAAGTGACTTGGTGTATTCCAGAAATATAAATATTGAGATCCACTTGAGATGATTTATTACGGCGGACGGCCCGTAAACCTATGTTGGGTTACACACTTTAAATGCAACAAAATATATTCATTTCGATCGCTATAGTGAAATCGTGCATTCTCACTCATTTATGAATGAATAACCAAGTATAAGACAGAGACAGTTATAATTTTACCATAATATACCTTCATTTGTCATAAAAATATACCGCTTATCTACTCGACAGAAACTTTGTGCGCTCAATAATTTATTCAGTAATAGGGTGATTTCTTAAAATTTCTTTATCAATTTCTTACTCAGTAAAGCTTAAAGCATGTATTGACATATTCCTTTTTATAAAATCATTAAATTTCGTGTATTTTTGTTTAAATATTCATGTACAGACAAGCTCTCATAAGAGCTGTGCGTAATTATTATCTACGTAATAGACACGAAGACAAAAGGATACATCGGACGTATATCAGGTTTTTTTTTTATATACATGTAGTTTGGACCTTTACCAAGAGATTGGTATACAACACTCATATAAGCAAATCGGGTAATTTTACCTTTCCGGCCTTTAAAGTAGAGTCAGCTGAAAAGGTAGAACTACCCGTCCCGCCGTTAAGCACCAGTCAGGCGGGCGGGTAGAACTACCCGACCCGCACAAGAAGTGTTAACAAGAAAAGATTAGCAGGCAGCTGACAAAAGTATTCGCGCTACGAAGTGCCGGTCCAAAGTTCATTGTAAATGGGTATTGAGTAGACCCGCATACCTATTCACGATGCATAAAGTTAATTTGCATTATTTTCTCACTCATTTTCAGTATACCAAAAAAAAAACAAATGTATCTTGTGCGTCCTCGATTTTTAAATCTTTCTCTTCCTTATCACGACACATCAACTTAGCTTTTTTTTTTCTCGTTCATTTCTTCACATTAGAAAAAAATAGCAAATACTATCCTTGCGTATTGCAGATTTGTAAATATAAGTGGTTGCCGATTTTCTGTTCTGTATTACCTTAATTATTTTTGTTTGCATTTTGAAGACAATACATACATTGTTTATTAGTATTATTTGACATTTGTTATACAAATTCTAACGTTTATTAATTGTTGGCGTTCCTCAGACTTCTCCATTTTGTATTGCTGTTGGTTTATTTGTAAAGACAATTATTAGTATTTATCTATTATTTACGTGTTAGACATTTTGCAATTTGCGAGTGTGTCGTTTGCATTCGTCAGACTTTTCTGTATTTCATTAATTAAATTTAAAACATTTTTGTGATTTTAGCTAGGTCCTGATTTTCTATTGGTTTTAGTTGAATATGCCCATTCAAATTAAGCAAATAAAAACACTAACCTGACGTAACTGGGTTGCAAATCGCTGGCCTTCTATGGTGTTTCCGAACTCGGCTGGCGATCTTTGAACTTCCGAAACTTATTATCTCTGATAAACTGATAAATATACACAATCCATATCTCGAAACACCGGTGATAAAATATATAGAATTAATGCTGCATTTTATATGGAAATTATGAAACGTCAGCTTGAATGTGCGAGACCTGATTTGTGGGCAGAAAGAACTGGATGGACCGCCTTCTTTATTCACCCGATTTAGCCCCTCTGTGATTTCGTTTACTAATAGTGCAACCGATGCTCGGTTCTATTTTTAAATACTTTCTGGTAGAGACTGTCTCTCTTCACGTTAGCAAATTTCTACCCTGTGACACAAAAGCCTCCGGTTTTAATTACATAACCAAAAACTATGGACAAAGGAATTCACCCCTTGCTCGGTGTCAATCTTTCTAACTCATGACTTTTTACTTAATAATAATGGCTAGGGATAGGAGCCAGTGGAGAGCACTTGTGGAGGAGGCCAAATCCTACCCTGGGATGTAATACCGTGGAAGAAGAAGAATCACTTTTTAGCTAAACTTCCCATGACTGTCTTTAATAAATATCCATCTCGCAGCCTCAATTTATCATCTTCAACTTGTGTAAAGCCTGACTGGCATTAGCAAAATTACCTGACTTCAGATTCCCATCCCTTCAACTTCCTCTAGCCTCATGATCTCAAAGGTGATCTCCTTCCCCCTGCCCCTGCTCCTTATGCTTTATTAAAAACAATTTTAATGCTAATATTAATGGACTTTAGTAATATTATGATCACTACCACTTCCCGGCTGCAGTGGTCCCTACAAAGTGCTCCTCCTTAAAACAATCTCTTTTGTATCACTAGCAGTATGGAGTGCTGTCTGATGATTATAAAACATGACAAATTTTTTTCCCGAAATGGTGAACCTAACATAGCTAACTAGTTTGGCAAACTTTCCACCATTGATTTCTGGTTACTTAGATTGCCAAAAGTTTGAGTTGAGTAAAGCGTAGGAAGGTTCTATGTACAAATGATACACATTGACACATTGCCAATTGTTTTTAGTGAGGGTAAATTAAAAGAAGTCTCGGAGTGGCTGAAGCTTCAGCCCTATAACAGTTGCTCAGTGAGAAGCTGTGATTCGCTGGGGCTGGAGCCGGAACAGATTGCCTATATCCGGGACTCCATCATCTCGCAGCAAACCCAGATGGAGGGCGAGAGAAAGCGACTAGCTCTGCAAGTGAAACCTCATGTTTTATTTAAGGTACTTATTTGTTAGCTAATATTATTATGTTATTTCAAACTATTAGAATGCAAGGTTACATTATAACGTCATATCCAATCCAATTTAGATTGAAACTATTAAAGAGCCATCTGTGTTTTGTTCTATTTCCCTTGTGCAAGATAGATCCTGTGAAACATTTTGTGATACAGCAAATACATACCACCAAAATTTATTTCAGATACAATTACATTACAGTAACTCAGTTAATTCAAACCCAAAATATCCATTTTATAATTGATTAACCCCGGTAATTATGTTTATGTTTAATAGTATGAGATAATTTTTATACTATAATTGTAAATTACAATGCACGTGACTTTTTCCCTTGCCCGTCTGTGTGAAGCCTTCTTTGTGTGTCGCGGTACCTCTCAACGCACTGCGCACCTGAGTTTGCTTGTGTGGTACATCCTTCATTTGTCTCGGCCGCCGCCACATGCCGGTAATTGTAATTGTACGAACAGCCCAGCACATTTGAAATTGTCAAATAAATAAATACTAGAAGTTCTCGTCTCGACTCACGTAGATAGTTTGCACTAATTACTCGTGTTAATATATCATTTTAGAGATGTTTCCCAGGAATACGCAAAATTATATTCATTTTTTAGTGAAATTACTGCCTTTTTTCACAATTTTTTTTATTAATTTCACAAATTCCGAATCTATTAATTTGATTGACTTGACAAAATAATTTTTTTTTTTTGGTCTCTTAAATTTCAAATTAACCTTTCCCTTTCGGTGCTGAAATAAAAACGCATGTTCCGGTGCTGTAAACTCAGTGTACATATACACTTTTGCGATATTTTAATCAAATAAATGTGAATACTTTATTTTAATTACTTATATTAATCATTAAGACATATATATAAGTGAATATATATATTGATCATCACGAACGACAGCATAAAGACGCCTGAGACACGTCTAACTCAGCCTGCGCACTACGGCATCCGCGCCTCTCTGCATGACCACAAATACGTATTGACAAATTTACGTAAGGTTCTTTGAGAGAATATTTTTTATTGTTGCTTATGGTAAACACTTATATATTGTAATTATTTTATCCAATACATAAATATATTAGGAAGGAATATCTAAAATATGAACTCTGTATTTAGTATATTTACAAAGATATTCATATAATTAGAGGCAATGTCAACTCAGTATACATCATTGGAGAGGAAAGGTTTACAGAGTTCTGCATAATTAGAATTTTAATTTTTGGTTCCTTGAATTTCGAATTAACGAGGTTTTACTTTATTTAAATTTAAAATCTATCAAGTACTGTGACATGCGCTCGGGTAATAATAATCACAAAGTAAATGCACAATAAAAATATTTTTTAAGTGTATAAAAACTGACTGACCTAAATCACTTAAATAAACTCATAAACAGACTTGGACTGATGTCGCTGCAAGGCAATGCTAGACCACCCAAACCAAACAAACCACAATTGCAAAATTCTCAGAATTGGGTTATGCGATTTTCCTGTGTCTTCTCTTCTCATTAGACCTTTCAGAGACAGGATATCACCTTTTCATACATTTGGAATTGCTTCTACATATAAGGCATTCCGTAACCAGAATACCAAACATTTCATGACTTCATAGCATTTAAAGTTAAGTTGTGTACTAATTGCATATTTTCATTAGTAATTCTTTGAAAGAAGGTCATCGCAGCATATAGATCATATTTCAATTAACAAACTTATAATTTTCTGAAATTGAAAATACATTTTTGTTGTGAAGTTGTAATTTCAAAACATAGTTCTGTGGTATTTTCAGTATAGTATATACAGAAAATTTGTATTATATTATTTTTCACCTTCCAGATTGATTGTGCCATATGAATCAACCTAATATTTGCTTCTTTCTATCTCAGGAATTGTATTATATAATTTTTCACCTACTAAATTGGTTGTCATATGAATCAACCTAATATTTGCTTCTTCCTATCTCAGGATTTGTATTATTTATTTTTCACCTACCAAATTGGTTGTGTCATATGAATCAACCTAGTATTTGCTTCTTCCTACCCCAGGAGTTGTATTATATTTTTTGTATAATTGCAGCCAGAACTTCATCTCGGAACAATTCCCCCAGACCCGACTGTCGCGTATTTCCGTCTCTATGACAGAGTTATTAATGTCAACCCGAGATCTACCGTAAGTAATAATATAATTATGTTTTTTTTTATTAATTGGAAGGGATCAAATGTTAATTTATTAAACAATTTTTTCCCCTCAACTTTTGGTTTTACTGGAGTTAAGCACATTCATTAAGTACATTCATAATATTCCACAGGTGCCTCTAGGCCTGAAAGGGACGGTGATAGCCATTAGTCAACTTCAACCTCGAGCGGATACAGTCAAACTATCAGAGAAACTCAACACGGAACCTATCTACCAAATACTGTTTGATAAACCATTCCTCGGAGGAATTAAATCGGATGGAATTGTAGAGAATAGAGTATTCAAGTATGTATCTGAGTCATCTTGATTTCAATTTAGCTCTAACCTCTAACTCTTTAACTTAACTAGGCAGAGTTCATGTATATTCTGGATAAGAGAGGCAACGTAATAAGAGTCTTAACCTTTTCCCTACCGGCCATATAAAACTTAGATAGTACCCGTACGCCGGGCATTTTACCATTAATAATTTTTAATAAAAATGAATTAATTATAAACAGTCATGATTTAAAAATGTGAAAACTCACCAAATCACGATGTTTTTAGAAAAAATAACAATGTTTTTTTCACTAAAATCACTAAAATTGTTTGAACAAAATTTATAAACAGGGTTGTCACAAGTTCACAAAATAACACAATGTATTTATTTTTAATCCATATTGCAAAAGTTGTAAAACTTTTTTTTTTCTTATTATAATTTTCCGGAATGGTATTGTTCAAAACATGGTTCAAGACATAGAGCTAAGTTTCATTGTTTATACATATACCGCTTTTCTTTTTTGCTAAGCACACAACACATCTTGCAGAAGTGGAGCATTCCTAATAGAATTTGGAATCGGTTTCTTGGCATTATATCGGAAAAAATTGGCGAATGTAATAAAATGTCTGTCGACCAATGCTCTTCAATGGTGTTCCTAGAATTTTTTGCCATCAGTATGCAAGACCAAGAAAAATGTAAATTTCATCGACAGTTATATCGACCCATTGTTGCATTCTGTAGCTTATTGAGGAACTTTTGTTTTTTTATACATTTATATTGCTGGTTATTTTCAGTAACGATTAGCTCAACTAATTTTTGGTGAATAAAATTTTTAAAGAAATCTACTTCTTGCATACTTTCATCGGTGCATAATCTAGCGCCGGAAAAAGAAGAATTGAAATTGTGCACTTGCGGTAAAAATGGATCACTGTCCCAATGAAATACAGGACTTCTTTCAATACCACTAGTTTAACCAATATTATCTTCCTCAAATTTGCCGATTCAATATTATCTTCGTCGACATGTGCCGATTCAGTACTGTCTTCATTGGGCTCATAAATCTCTGGCAATTCAAATTCCACATCACTTTTATCAGATTCGGCAGTTAGAATGAGTGTATGTAAAATCTGACAAAATGCAACAAACAAACGAAGCAACTCCGAGACAATAAAATCACTACACAATAATCGTTAAACAGCTCACTATGAATCTTGAAAAGTTATTTATAATAATATACTACACAAATATCTCAATACTATACGCGAAAATAAAACAAATGTGAGATAAAAAACCTCGCGATCTCCGAACAAAGGAAACGAACACTGACGCCTGTGGGAATCCCTATAGAAACTGTCAAAGCCATGACCCTAGCGCGTTCTGCCGGCTGTCAAATGGAGCACTTTACAAAAATACAGATTTCGTCATTTTAAATGCACAATGAGTTGATTATAAGGTCTTAAGGTTTATCCCCACAGATGGCAGTAGGAGATGCAATATGTGACAGTTAAAATTCGTATTTATTTACGCTCTCATGACGACGTAAAGATCGACGCGAATATATTCGCTCACGGCGTGGCGGGACTGGCGAGCTAGCGCGAATATATTCGCTTACGGCAGGGAAAGGGTTAATACATATTCACATACTGATCTGATGATCAATTATACAAAATTGGTCTACTGGTCAAGCACCTGTGAAATAATTTTAAAAACACAAAATTTTGTTTGCTGCCAAACAAAACTAAAAGCAAACAATAATTTGTGATTTGATGAGAGCATCCAAGCAGTCCAAGTCTCGGTTTCTTAGGCTCTGTCTCTATTAGCTACTCAACAGGAAAATGAACGACGACTCCATCGTAGAAGCAGGACCAACATAACAATAAGTCAGCTAATTAAAAAAATATGTGTGCTCTATTATAATATGAAGATCAACATGATGTTGATGGCTATATGAAGAAATCAATATTTAAATATATGATAGTTCTATAAAGTGTTTTGGTGAAAAGTAAAAATTTTAAGATTCAAATTTTTTAATTCTAATGTTACCATATCAATCAACTTATAGAAAATTAAAATAATGTGAATAATTTTCCAGGAATCATTTAAGGCACCTTATATATACTATTTTAATTTTTTATTACATTTAATTTTAATGTGATTCATTTTTGGCTAAATGATGTTTAAATTAAATGATTTTATTTTTCAGAATGCAAGGATTCAATCTAATGAACATCACACAAGGTCGATCTTTACACAATAAAGTGAATGACAAGGTGACAAACTGAAAATCAATTACTATATTTTCGACTCACGCTCACTAACAGTGATTGAGTATCTAAAAATGTCATTACAGTAAAATCCCGTTTATTCGAAGTTGAGGGAACCGAAAATCAAGAAAAAAGTTTGAATAATGATTTAGGATAATTAATATAAAAATTTGATTCTTTTTTACATATAAACTTTTTTCATAGCAACTCAAAGTAATTATATACGCCTATATCCACACATTTAAAAATAACAAACAAGTTGTCAAAATACAGTAAACAAATAACAATATTATTTTTAAAAAAACATGATTATAATGGACTATCTTTTCGCGCTATTTTTAATAATGACATAATAGTAGAAATTGTCAACCCGCCATTTCTCCGCTGAAGTTAACAACAAAAGTTTTCAAAGCTTTTAAAACTTTTATTTTGTGGTGGTCGCGGCGACATTTGGCACTCGCCTTTCAACGCTAAAGTTCATCTGTCATCATATTTAATATTGTCAACAACCTCATTAATAGGGTCGTGTATTTTTCTGTTAATTTTGTTTGGGATAATATTTTTTGTCAATATCTTGTATTAATTTGATTTTTTAGCAACTGTCGGCGTTTTGTACGAGTTTCGCATTGATGCTATTATTAAGAATATAAAATTATCAGTCAAAATGATAAAAATGTTTTAATTTAAATTTAATGAAATACGAAAAAGTCTAAGAAACGCAAACCGTGCATTTGCAAATTTCAAAATGTCTAACACGTAAATATTTAAGAAAAACAAATAATTTTCTTTACATATAAAACAATAATAATAAAATAATTAACAAGACACGAGAAAATCTGAGAAGTGCTAACTACACATTCTTTAAAATGCCTTGACACTAAACTTAAATAGAAAGAGAAATGTCTGTACTAAAATAAATAAAAATTAAATTATTTATAAAACACGGAAAAGTCTGACGAACTCGACCGCGTACTAGCGTTTGTACAACAAAATATACAAACGCTTCGTAAACAAAAATAATGATGGTAATAATACTGAACGGAGGATTAGCAAGCACTGACATTCGCAGCTAGCAGCTGGGAGAACTAAAGAACTGCGTTACCTATAAGGGCACAAAGATAATATTTTCTATCTTTTTCTAATGTAAAGAAAACGAGCGAGAGAAAAAAAGCATACGACCTTAAGTTAATGCGTCGCGGTAAGGAAAATAAATATTTCAAATCGAGGACGCACAAGATATGTTTGTCATCTTTTCTAGTATACTGAGAGTGAGTTAGAAAACAAACAATGTGAATTAATTTTATGCGTCGTGAATCTGTATAGGGGCGGAACTGCCCATTTTGATGGTCTTGGACTTTGGATAGGCACATCCAAAATTGCTGACAAACAAAAATCGAATTAGGTGAAAAATTGATTGATAAATTCATCTGATAAGGTCCAAAAATAGCTTTGAGTAACAATATTCGATTTATAAGAACAATTTAGTATGAAAACTTTCCAGAGGGACCACATTCTGCTCTAAAACTTCAACTTGTGGCGAATTTCAAATAAACGTTCTTCAAATAAACGGGATCTTACTGTATTTGTGATTTGCTATTTATTAATGTCTACTCCGAGGACTCATTATTTGAATAGTGCAATTTGTCTGAATCTACTGTATAAAAAAAACTATAAAATTTCCAATTGAAATAATGATTTTTAAATAGAAAATGCCAAGACAGAACTATAGACAATGGAACGAAAATGCGAGCAGTCAAAATATTTAAATAATAACAAAAATGCATTGTGTGTAGTTTATCTGAAAAAGTGCTTTTGACCATTTTGCGATAACAATGGTGTTTGGGAGTACCAACAAACAGAGCACAAATGGATTAACACTATTTTGTCTCTAACATATAGCCATTAAAAGTGTGCTGATTGTTCGGGACTGTAATCCTACAGAAATTCAAATGCATCAGTGCTTATTTAATAACCTATTATTTCAAGTACCGTTTGTTCTGCTGGTTAGGTATTACTTATTTGTAAAATTTGTTCTTTCTGTTTTGAATTCACAGTTTTATGGGTGTACTTTCATTTTTCCAGTTTGTAATTTGAGAAATTCTATGGGAATTACATACTCATTCAAGATTAAACTAATACTTAAACTATTTATAAATACTAAAGGACATTATTTATTACGTAAACTAGAAAGAGATGACAATAAAATTGTTTATTTTCTCGCATTCGAGACAAGTATCAAAAAAACATGTATCTTGTGTTTTATCCGTTTTTTTCATATTATTATTGTGGAATGAAATAATATGAGTGTTGTCATTTTAATTAATCGATCGAAAATTAAATAAAATATATTGAAGTATCTAGAAATCAGTCCAAGTAACTACATATACATATTTAGATTGACACTGAACACAATGTTCTATATTG
Source organism: Eubasilissa regina (assembly GCA_022840565.1). Taxonomy (NCBI): domain Eukaryota; kingdom Metazoa; phylum Arthropoda; class Insecta; order Trichoptera; family Phryganeidae; genus Eubasilissa; species Eubasilissa regina. The sequence goes on along the minus strand of JAINEB010000012.1, from coordinate 55,232,045 downwards.
AAATTATTGTGACAGCTTCAATTTATTATTTTGTTTATAGAGATCAATTTAAATATACCACTTTGTTGTTTTGTGATCTGTTTGTTTTGTAATTACACAGTATTTTGCCTTGTTTAAAAGACAATGGTGTTTAATATATGTGAAATAAACTATTGCGACTTACATACAAAATAATTCGCCTTAATGTGGTTATCATTGAATTAGGACAGTTCTATTTTTATAAAATGATGTATAATTCATTAAAATATTTTTACGAAATTGAGAATAACTGATCATATAATTATCGCATTAATCTGATCAAATTAAATGTTTCAGGTTCAAATAAACTTAAAATCCTCTCCTGTCAATAATCCCACTGACACCTTCAAAATTCTAAGGCACAATGACGGCCACAATTCGGCCTTTGCCAATTATGCCAGGTATGAAACATTTGTATTAATCCAACATTGTGTAGAACTCAAGTTATTTTTCATTTGAAATATTTCCTACTCCGATCTGTCTCTGTTCTGCTCACTATTTCATAATTTTTATATATTGTTGAATGTTTTTAGCCCAACCAAGAATCACACGATGCCCAATGATCCTGGAACATCTTTTTGTCACCAACTCCGCCAACCTCCCTTAGAGTACCCGTCTCCTAAGGTGAGTGTTACATATTATGTTGAACAAAGTTTTATGGCTTTGTTTGGTCACTTTTTGGTATTCTAACAAAATTGTTGTGTTACATTTCAGTACGTCGTTTTGTTAACAGAATAAGTAACCTTTGCGAATAATAAATATATTTTTTTTAATGCTTGTACATGTATAAAACTTTGCACTTGCATCTCAGATATTTGACGATAAATATTGGTACGCATCAGTTAGTCATTCTGCTACGCATACAAAATGCAATAAACAACAAATTGTGGTTTACTCAGCGCCTAGCATTGTACTGTCCATAATGTACATTTTGAGACAAAATTGTCATGTCTCCGTGTATACACACAATCTTAGAACATGAATTATGGAATGTTGTTAATTCAAACCTCTTTAATTCAAAATCCAACGTAATTCAAAGTTGTATAGTAGTTGATTTGTATAGAAGTTTCTGTCGGTTGACTGAACACAATTTTGCATATAATAATCACATTCTACCCACACAATGTATACAAAGTTATTATGTAATAATATATGAGTATTTTTTTTTTAAATTCCTGCCTAGTTATTTATCATGACACGACAGTAACATTTTATTTTGGATGACTCTGAATATGGCATTCCAAACACAGCTTATTCCAAGACTGTTATATAATTGCAAAAACAGACTTGGTCCAAGTTTGCACGCTAAGTTATTTTGTCACTGTTTTTCGAGTGGTGCAGTCTCTCCCATTAGGTGTAATTTATTACAGTATGCGTATGAAACTACAGCAGTGACAAATAACTCAATGCATGTCTAATACAAAGTTTAGTTTAGTGAAAAATTCAAATAATGTAGCACCACAAAGTTAACAGCTGTGTCAGTTAATGATACACCACATAGCTATTCAGTGTTGACAGACGTGTGATATATCATACATTAACTTGATTCCTTAATTATTATCCATTTGCTTATATGTTGAAACAACAAAACTAAATAGATTATTCAGAGTTTTCTTTATACAGAAAATCCTCCATTGTTTGCAGGATGCCTTATTATGTTATATTCCATATTAAACTGACAACGTGTGTCTCGTTTGCGGAACCTACAAACTTTTTTAAAGCCCCGCACATTTATTTCTACGATGTGCACGGAATATTAATATATCAGGAAATTTCTTTATTTTATTTCGGTATATGTGGGAATTCGTTATTATGAATTTTTATTTTTTGGTCCCTTCGATTTCACAATAACAAGGTTTTACTGTATTTGCCATTGTTTTTAAATCGCTGAACTCGTGCATCTGCACATTTGACCTTCATCCCTTCGTAAACATCTGCAACTACCCCTGCCTGCCAATCATGACGCCGCACGCTGGCATTACAGGTGCTCAACTCATGTACATAATATGACATGTACATCAAATTCCATAGTGCATTTTATAAGATTTGTTGTTAAAGTAATGTTTTCATTGAATCACTTGATCTAGTTTCTCTATTTATGAAAAGTTGCGATTTGCATATGTAGGTACTAAAGAAATTACATAAATCTTTCATATTTAAATACGTTGACATATTTTATTAATTTTTTTTTATATTTCGTTCTCTAAAATGGCACTAACATTTTGTAATCGTGTAAATTTGGATAAATAGAGCTTATTTTGAAAACCGACAAAAAATTGATATCAAAGATAAAATAAGCAGAAAAAATCGAATCCCGAATACCTCTCTGGGTTCGAACATGAAAAATCACAAGAAAATGATAAGTTTCAACTAACAAGGCCAGCGAGACATGAAGATTTAAAAGTTTTAAATTATTTTTCACGCGCATTTTAAATATTTAAATTTGGATGGAAAAGGTGAGTTCGACGGCCAATCAAATTAATGTGCATGATTTTATTGCTTTGAGAGACTGCCATATCACCACTCACCACACACCTTTCTTATTCAGGAGAAATACATTATTTGATAAACATTTCGACACATATTTGACATACAGCTGAAACAATAGAGTTATCATATTTCAGTATGAAAATCGCGATGTCAACAGTGGCGGCGTGCACTAAATCGCGGACGCAGTAAACTAACGTGTTTTTATAAAATTTCTTTCTAATATTGCCTTTAAAAAACTTTGTTCTCATTATTCGTAATTTGGATTTTTTTTCACTCCCGTGAGTTACAAATTAACGGAGTTTTACTGTATATTGTTATTAATAATCGGTTAAAAGTGTTTACATTATGGTGTTAATAGAAATGTATAAATTCTGTTTCTGTAGAAGTTTAATTTGAAAGCTGAAGGCCGCAATAAATATTAATACGAGATTCATAAAAGGATCATAAAATGAATGGAGGGTTTGATACCAGTTCCAGAAATTCTGAATAGGTGACATAAATCTAGAAAATGTGCCTGGAGAAAGACCCACAACAGTTAATGGACTAATTAAGGAGTATATTGAAGAGATAAACCACAAACAACTATTGGGTCCCTTGCAACATATTGCAACTGTTTCTTGGCATCTGGCCGCTATCAGCAAAGTGAAAAAAGTACTATACAAATGAGTACTACATAAATTAAAGGAATGACATAAATTATTTTGTCTAAACCTTAGTAATTCTTTGTAAAGTAATTTAGAAAAATGAAGGGATTATCGTTTGTGATGAGAAATGAATCCAATATGATTAATTGGAAGATATCAGGACAGCGGTCAGATGTTTTCAAAACAATATATCCTTCAAAACTTACTCTAAAACCAGATTTATGCTCAATACTTTGGGTGACTTTGATCACCATTGCCCTACAGTGACACTGCTAGACCATACACCACACAAACTGCAATTGCAAAATTGTCAGAATTGGGTTATGAAATCTTGTTGCATCATCCCAACCTGATTAATCTTTCGCTGACAGACTATCACCCTTTCAATCATTTAGGATTGTTTCTATGCAATACGACGTTCCGAAGTTAGGGATACGATTATAATGATGCATATACATGGATGCTCTATCATCTCAGAGATTTGGTGGTAAAACATAGTATACATCTTTGCTCTGGGTACAAATTACAAGACAACGAATGATGACTCACTGAAAATACTTTTATAAATTCTGTAAACAGATTTATAGAATTATAAAAAAGTATTTTTATTTTAAATAATTTGTGTTTCACCTAAATATTTATTGATTATGATGCACTAACAGCCTTATTTCCGGTTCTACCTTAGCCAAGGATGTCATTAACACAACTATCCTAAGTGCACTCACTAATGTTGTGTTAGGTACGCAATGTTTAAACTGCTAACAATAGCTTTATCAACCTCACTGTATCAGGAATATGGCTGTAGCTGCGGTTTTTCCATAAATCTCGTGATGTTACTGCAAAAACATTTTATTTCCCACAAAGTATACGTAAATTTAGAATTAACGAGGTTCTAGTATAAAAATTGAGTGTGTCTTTGCTTAAGAGTTATGATTTATTTCATTATGGACATCTGATAGTCATAGTGACTTATCGGATGTTAAATTATAATAAGTATGGACGTGATACTTTGTTCCTGGCCACATCTTCAACTGCCATCTTCGACATATCGTAAACATAGGAGTTTGGTACGGACTGCAAAATTTTTGAACCTGGGATTCGTTTTGGACTTGGGACTTGCTGGTCTTTGAATATTTATAGAGTTGCTTCATTTATACCTCTCACTTTTTAATTTGATAGGTAAATTATATCAACATGTGCGCAAGTTGTGAACGGATACGCAAATACTTATAAATTTTTGGGTTCATTGATTTTGAAGTACATAATGTGAAGGAAAAGCGGTGTTACTAAAGTTTCTATTGCAAATATTTATTTTGATATTTTGCAACAAATTATTATATCGCAGATTATTTTAAATATTTACTGCCATGTAATAACAAGTCAGTAGTGCAAGCTGAAAAGGGTTGACATTGAATATTATTACATTTTGGATCATAAATGTAGATAGGAAGTTTTAAAGTTTTGTCTAATTTTGGTTTTGTTGTGAATTTAAAAAATGCTAAGTAAAAAAAAAATATTCTAAAAATTTCATATTTTCTGTCAGTTATTGTAGTGTATTCTAAACAGGAATGTTTAATTATGGGATACATATATGTGTATTTTTTAATAATTATAGGATTTTTTTTTTCTGACTCGAGTCATTGTCTCAGAAGTTAAGGTTTTACAGTCAACCGTTTTTATGTCTGTACTACTGTTGCGTGACACAATGTCACATTTTTCGAGAAATGGACAAATTAACTCAAGAAAATTATAGTGAATGTAAATATTTTTTATAATAAAAATTATCTTGTAAATTTTCCTACTAAAACCTTTAAAATATTTCAGATGCAAACAACTGTAGATGATTCATGTACACAGCTTCTCAAATCTTTACTTAGGATCAGTGAAACAAAGAACACTGTTGTCCAAGTAAGTGGGGTGTGCCTAGAGTGTCACTCTTCTATTATTCTCATTTTATTTATGATTTCCATCTTAAACTGTATCAAAGATTTTTTTAAACTGCAATTTATTGAGATGCTGTTTTAATGATATTGATTTACAGTGTTTTGTTTTTGTTTACCCATAAATAACACAAATGATGCCCTTTGGTATACTCACTGTACGTCTTGACACTAGTATGACATTTGGAGTGAAGAATATGCATTGAAATTACGAAAAAATATAAATCCGCAATGTATTTTCATTCACTGCGTAAATCATTGTCGATTAATTTCCTATTTAATCATGTTTTTATCCAGCCTTGAAAGGTCTACTTATAATTTAGTGTTAAATATTAAACTCATTGTCTATAGTCTTCTTAAACTGTCAATACATTTTTATTGTAGAAAACTCTAGATGACTTGAAATATGAAACTACGATAAAAGTTTGTTAATTCGAACAGTATGTCAATTTTAAGTACTCAAAAACAAAATCTCCCTAATAACTTATTATACCTTCGTAAATTGTCAGTAAAATTTTTATTTTGCTCTTTAACTAATATAATATGCATATCTTTCTTTTTTTTATTGTTTTCATGATGTTGTGTAATTCATAATTGTAACTTTCCCCAATCTCTGTTCTCTTTGATTTGATGAGGGACTTTATTGGGATATTAATATATATTATCTTCCGAAAACTTCAAAACAGATAAAAATAATTAATGGATTTATAAAAATTGGGTTAATGTTTTTTAAATTTGAAAGATAAAAATAAATTGGAACTGGTGACAGTGAAAAAATTCTATATGGTAAATATTTTCTTTAGATCGCTCATCAAAGGTGCAGTTAATATTTGAAACCAATTGAAATGTGGTCAAAATTTTGTGGGTTGACTGAGTAACCAATATTGAAGTTCTGGGAATAGTTAACAATATAAAGTTGGAAATTATAAATTGCATGCGGAAACTAGAATACTTGGTCTTGAAAGGCAAGAGGGGCACGTTGGAAAAAGAAGAATGTAGTGGCTGACAAACCTTTGACAATGGTTCAATAAGAGAATAAAATTAATATAGATTGAGCCATAATGATAGCTGATCTTTGATAGGAGAGAAGAAGAAGAAAAGTTCCAATTACGGTGTTCATACCTAAATGCATTGCATGGGACTTATGGTGTGTAATGTGTGGGAAATTGATGTACAAGGTGAACATAATTGAAACAAAAGACTGAAAAAAAACTGGCATGCATAAGTTTTAGCCAGCCTTTGACATTTTGAAAAGTCATGAGAGGCGCTGTAGCAGCTGTTGTGTGCTAGGCACATATGTAATTATGGAACTGTAGGTTATGTGACGAAACAACACTAAATTTCTTAGGTGATACATGTAAAGTGGCATTTTGTGTTAGTTTTCAGGCGAGTGGTTCCTTTTATAGTAATGTGTAGCTGTAGCTATGCTAACAATATATTTTAATCTTTATTGTTCTGTGCCAATTTATTTCATTAAATCAGTCTGCTGTTTTGTTTAACATTGTTATTAGGTTGGTAAGAAAATAATTGCAGTTTTTATTTGTACTTTTTTCAATGAAAGTATCATTTAATCGTGTTCATGTTAATATCATTTTAAACTGCTTTTTTCGGTCTGCATCTTGGTAACATCGACATTGGTTAGATTAATTTTGCTTCAAACTGGGCTATTGAATTGAAGACGTGACCCGAACAACGATGTATGCCACATTTTGGGCTTCGTGCATCATTATTGTAGGCCAAATCACGCACATTTTGGTGAAGTCGGTAGTTCAAAATTCTACTATGACGGAGTTATGCCAGTTATGCCATGTTTAAATATGCCCTGTGGTAGAACAACGCTGTAAAGCACCCGAGATGGTGGACTTGTCAGATGTGGTTCTCTCACCGAGTGATATTCGGAGATTATATAAACAAAAATAACATGTCAAACTAGAGGTATCAAGAGAAAAATGATGAAAGAAGATCTACTACATATTTGAATGAGAGGAGTAGCCGTTGCTGAAAAATACACTCCAACTGACGTGAGTAGAACAATGCTGTATAGTACATTTTATTTATTGAACTCTGTCAAACATCATTTTGAAAGTAATTATTATATTGTTCTTACATTTTTTATTTTATAAAAATCTACCAAGCGAGTGATATGTATTCTTTGTTTTTTTTTTTAAATAAACACAACTTTCATGTAATATAATTTGTTTTTATTTTCACATCACAATGCTGTCAAGCATTGTTCTACTGAAAAAAAGTTTTGTATGTGTCTCAATCGTCGGTACAATTTGATAAAAGAATATTATTATCATTTATAATGCATTAAAAACACACATCGAATATTATTTTTTCTCATCATTAGATAAAATAAACAGTTTCTTAGTTCCTGTAAAATTACCAAAATGTGCAGTATATCATTGTTCGGGTGATGTCTTCAATTAAATTTTAAATTTTTTCATATGAATTCAAGACGGGTGGTAAAGCAGCACAAACTACTCTTAAACTAAACAACGCTTTTGCTGTGGACACTGTTAAGGAATGTACGGTGCAAAAATAGTTTCAAAAGTTTTGTGCTGGGAATGAGGAGAGCCTTGAATATGAAGAAGGTTGCAGGCGTCCTTCTTCAGTTGTTAATGACCATAGCGCTAGTTGAATATTAATCGTTCATGGCAATTCGAGAGCTTGCACAAAAGTTAGGTCAGTCGACCAATTATTCTGGATCACTTGACACTAAAAAGTGTTGATTCTAATGGTGTTTATTTCGATTAATAAAGTTAATTATTAGCTGAGAAAAATATATTAGAATATAAAAGTCATAAACTGCAATTATTTACCTACCAACTTAATATTTATCACACTTGTTTGCTGGTTGATAAACTTCTCATCTTGAACTACTTGTTGTAAATATGTTAAATATTTAAAAATAGGGTTTTTTTTAATTTTCTGTCTTAAAACACAATGTGCAAGTGTAATAAATATGGATTAAGCTGCAACTACAGTTTGTACTATAACAATTTGGTTAGACAAATATACTTCGCACTGCTACATACATTGCATACCTTTTTTCATACTACGATACATAGATAATAATAAAACATTGCAGCAAAGTAAGAACCATGTAATTCGGTGCGCTGCCTACTTACTACACTGGTATTTTATTATATTATAGCAGTCAATGCTTTTCTAGTATATAGTAGAACCGCATTAATTTGAAGTTCAAGGGACAAAAATGTTCTCATGAAATTAAACAATTATTAAATAAATACACAATAACTATAACACTACATTAAAAATAATAAGAACAAATTTAAACATTTTTAATTGTCAGACATATTTTTGCTTGAAAAAATTATTTATTTTTCCTTGTCTCATTTTTAGGCACATCTCGGGATCACTCGAAAAGTTTATTGTGAAATAATATGATAAGTTAAGGGCAAGCTTTCATTTTTTCAGTTTGAAATTTGAGAAATTATACACAAACTAGATATGCTTTCAAGATGAGGCTAATAGTTAAATTCTTATAAGTATCAGAGAAATAATTAATTGCATTATTTGTTACGCAAATCATGTGAGAGAGGAAGGTTTGAATGAAAATAAAAATGTTGATTTTCTCACATTCGATACAAGTGATAAAAACAACTCGTATCAAAGTACTTATATATATTTAAATGATCGGTTAAATCAATCTTCTAAATTTAAAATTATTATGACAGCTTCAATTTATTATTTTATTTAATATTATTGATTTAAAACGCCACATTGGTGTTTTGGTTATATCTCTGGTTCATAATTATATTATTTATGAAACAGACAGCTTTTGTTTAAAATACAACAGTGTTATATATAAACAAAATATTTAATTGCGACCTACATAAAAATTACATACATAAAATGTTTACTTTGTTTAAGAAAATGTTGTTTTCCATTAAAATCAGTAAAATAACATCTAATTTATGAAATTTGCTGCTAATGTTGTGAATAAGTTCAATATTAATTCATATCGTGGGTAAAATATGCGTGAAAACATATATTTTCGGCATTTTTAAACAAAAATAATAATAGCGCGGATTCCACGACTGTCATGACCGGATCGAGTGGCGTATTGGAAGTTCAATGGATAATTAAAATTATCATATTTTATAAGACTGAAAATATATTATTTGAAAACTGATTACTGTAAAAAATACACATTATTAGAATTGATATAAATATTATTTAATAAGAAATTATTGCATATTTGATATTAAACTTGATTTTAAATAGTACTGAAGCCCCAAAGCATCTGAGTAAATATAATATATTATTTAAAAACATATGTTTTCACTAAAACAAAGTATTTTAAAAATGTTGAAAATTGATAATATGTCCCGCAAATTGAATGGTTTATAACACTATTCATTTTTAACATTTTGTTAATTGTCTCATTTGAGATTTGTCTCCGTAATCTTGGCTTTAAGATTATAAGAAAATATATTTCGTTTATGCAATAATTTAACAAAATTAAGATAATTTTGTAGCATGCGGAAAATGCATCTAATGGTCGCGGTCTTTCTTATAATGCTCTATAATGTTTATGTCTATAATGCTATTAATGGCAAATAACATTCAGTTTGTTAGTTTTAAATGAGTGTAAAGGTCTTAGCTAAGTAATAGTTTAAAAAAAATCAAATCTAGTGTATAACTTCTCATATAAATGAATAATAAAAACCCAGATTTTCTTAAAAAATATGAAAATTTGTATTATTATTGAAGGCGCCTCCGCCTTTATAAAAAGAATAATTTTGAAAATTATAATTTCAAATTATTTATTCAACTTTCAATCAGATATTTTAGCTGTTAAATAATTTCACTGCCTGGGAAATTAATTTTTTTAATGTCTATTGTGAATACATATTTTTATATCTTGGAATGAAGTTAATGAAGGATGATGAATAGTAAAGTATTTTATTCTTTTAAACGTGGTTTCAGCACCAGCCTCCACCCGCATTGGACAATTTCTTCCAACCTTCTTTCATTGCTCCGAACGCTCCCAACAATAATAAGGTGCCGACACAAAATAAAACAAGCCTTATGGAGAACCAGAACTTCCTGCAGATGGTGTATCCTAATAGTATCAACAATTTAAATATCATCCCACCTATGCCGGCAGTAAGTTTTTCATGGTGTACATATTGTTTTCACATAAAGTAGTGATGGTTAAAAGATTATTTACACTGTTATTGTGACTGATTAATAACAGTTTACCATCACTAACGTAAAGTAACATATTAATTTGTAAACATGTATTACAATGGAAATGTAATAAGTAAATATTACATCTCTGTTGTACATCAAAGGGCGGGGACCGATGCTTTGCAGGAAACTCGCTTGCACAACGCAGATGCACCTACATTTTAAGCTTAGACTACAATGTTCTCTGCATATGTGGTAGCCAATAATAATCATTTCATGTATTTCATATTCAGGATCTTCCGGAGTTCAACAAAGGGAACATGCAGCGAGACAGTGAAAGTGCAAGTGCAAGTGGTCCAATACAGTCCCAACAATTCTACAATAGTAATACTCGAGCGCCACCCAACAATCTTCAGTTACCTTTCCCTCAAAAATTAATAGAACAAGATAACATGCACAACACTGATAATCAAAATGTACGTTTAAAGTTTTTCATTCATCTTGTAATCTCGACAAGACTCGTATCAAGATTGCACACCAATGATACGCAAAGGTGTTGACTCATAAGAAAGAATGAGGAAGTGAGTTTGTCCCTCATTTGCGTCGTTAATAACGTGCTATTGCAAAGGCCATGAACTGTGTCGTTGGTATGCAATCTCTTAAATCTTTTAAAATATTTCTCAATTTAAAAATATTCAATTCTATCCAAATTACTCACTTGTAGTTATTTTTTATTATTGGTTTTATGCAAAATTAAATGTTATATAGTTAACAATACTGTGTGAGCAGTTACGAAATAATACATAAGTGAGTCACGCGGTGTGAGTGTATCATAAAAAATTTAATGAGAAAAAGTATCAGATTAGTAATAGTACATATAGACCATGTTTGAAGACATTTTGACTGTTGATGTTTGTGAACCAACGAGACAGTATTGTATTGACTTTCCTTTTAATATGATGATATGACAAAAACGAACTACAACACTATACTATACTATTATTTGTCCATGATAATTTTGTGAAAATGTAAGCAAATATGTGAAATTCTACATATATGGCATCAAGATGCATCGAAATCTATTTGATAAATTTGGTTAACTGACGAAACCACTCAGGATGTGAAATAAATAAATGTGATCCTGTTGGTTAGTTAAGGATTTGTGCGATAAGCATAAAAATAAAAATTGACAAAAATATCTCAACAAAGCCCTTATTGTAAAAACCCAAATTATTTAAAGATTAATTTTACTAAAATAAGGTATTAAAAATCCATTGTGCACACATAGAAGAACCATATTGATGAACAATGCACTTAAGAATTTTCACCCAACAAATGAATTAAACCATGTCAATCCCATTATTGCTTTTTTGGATTCAACAAGGACAAAGTTACTGATTGTTATTGGCTCTGATGTGTTAAAAATATTTAAAATACAAATGGAGTAAAACATAAGCTCAAAAAAAAACTAGTACTACTGGTACTACATCATAGAAAAATGATCACAAACGAAGCAGCGGATTAATTGGTGGTCACTGGCTATTTTATCTCACCTTAAGATGACTCGCATTCTACATCGCGTATAGAACAATCTCACAAGTAAAAGGAATATGTGTAATCACCGTACTTTGGCAATAATTTGTTCACTGAGTTTTATAAGAGATTTTTTTCAGTTTTAAAACTCTGTAAAAGTTTACAGAATCTCCATGAGAGCATTGCTGTGTGAGAACTTGGTACCAGATAAAGTACCTTTAGTGTTAAATATAAACTTTACCTTTTATTTGGGTTCACTTACAAATGCCTAATTTGAATATTCAACATGACTTTTTTGATTCTTTTAATCGGCAATCTGTAATGAAAATGTGGTATATTTTGGTTATTTGAGTCTGTTAATTAAAAATAGAGACTATCATTATAATTTAATTTTCTTTTCTTCCCTGCTACAGCTTCAAAAAACAAAATGCTTCTAAAACAAATTTGTCAAAATGTTCGCTTCCCTTAGAATTTAGTGACAGCGGTAGAATTCTGAAAACCTCTTTATTTTATTTTTGATCTCTTAAATCTGTCCGATTTGTTTCTGTGAATGGATGTATTGCAAAATTCTCGATTGATCTCGCATTATTTTTCAGATTAACTCAAGTAACGGAGCACCGCAAAGATTTCCAAATAATTTAATAATGTCAACACCATTTATTCCTCTTCAAGCTGTAACCAGACAAAGGTATGAGATTTTCATTTATCGTAGAAACTTATAAACATACATTATACAACTCGACATGTCTCTACATTCTATAATTTAAAAAAAATCTGTTTATAATATTACAGTATTCACTATTTGTTTTTGATAAATAACTTTCATAGAAATCACTGATTATAAAACATATATAGTAAAACCTCGATAATTTGAACCCCATTTATTCGAAATTCAACACGATTCGAAAATTGTCTAACACAATACAATTTTATGGTTGATTAACCCCGGTAATTCATAGTGCGAGATAATTTTGGGACCTTTGCACTACACATCAATATAATTAGAAATATTTTTTTAACTTATAAAATTTTTTATGTGCGTGGCTTTTTGCCCGTGCCTGATAGTGTGAAGCCTCTTTTGTGTGCTGCGGCACTTACTGACACCGCGCATCTACGCACGCTTGTGCAGGACTTTATGTCTTGGTCCCTGCCGCCGCTTCATGCCACTAATTGTCAAATAGATCGATATTAGTATTCACCCACCGATACTTTTTAAATAGATCAATATTAGTCACCGCTGCGTGCCAATAATTGTCGAATAGATTGACATGTACACCAATAGTTATCAAATAAATTAATTTTATTAGCCGCTGCACGCTGCTAATTTGCAAATTGGTTGATACTTGAAGCTTACGCCTCTACTCACTTGGATAATTTGCATTATTCCTATTAATACAGCATTTTCAAAATGTTATCTTGGAATATGTATATTTTTAATGAAATTGGCAGCATTGTTTACGATTTTTTATCATTTTGTGAGTTCCGAATCCGAAAAAATTTGATTGACTTAATCGATTCCGTGGAATAAATTTTTTTGGTCTTCTGAATTTCTATTAATGGGGTTTCAAATAATTAGATTTTTTTTGGTCCCTTGAAATACATATTAACGAGGTTTTACTCTATAGTGTAACATTATGTAATTTCGGACTAAATAATCTGATTTTCTTTATTAAACTAAACAACTTTATTTTAACAGCATATTCTAAAATATATTCTCCACTGATAGATACAACCTTTTTCCATCGTCCAAGTGAGCTTTCGATTCTTCATTTATAAAAATTCAAGGCTTTGACACAAAATTAGGGCCATTTTTTCTTCACTAACATTGTTAAATCTGCTTCCATCTAAATAATGCTGAATAGATCTAAACAAATGATAATCAGGTGGGGCTATATGAAGGGTGATCAACAATTTTCCATCCATGCTCATTTTTTCTCGTGTGATTTTTGCTATATGAGTATGAGCATTATCATATTGCGAAAAGATAATGTTTAGATTTACTAAAGCAAGTCTTTTTATTTTCTATAATTGGTGTAATCGATCCAGATGTTCACAGTATTTCTCTGCCATTATTGTTTCATCTGATTTGAGTAATTCAAAATGAATTATCCTATAACTGTCCCACCAAACAGACAATAGTACCTTTTTTTGAGGTAAGGTCAGGTTTTGAGCTTGTACGAAAATGTGAGTTTTCTGTATGTCATGTTATCCCGTGTTTCAAAACCTTTGCGAAATTTTCAATGTATCTTTAGATACTGGACCAAGAAAATCAAGTCTTGTTAGCTAATTCTTGAATTAACATCTCTGTTGAATTTCAGCGGCAATTCATCTTCATTGTAAATTTAATGTGTTCCATTTTGAGGTTTGTCTTCTGTATTAAAATCTTCCAATTTAAATTTCCTAAAGTATTTCTATTATTCCATAATATTTCTGGTTGCTGTAGATGCCAAATTTTTTTTTGGTGAAACTTGTATATACTACGTAAAAATGCTTTTTTTTTTAGGAAAAAATTCTTCCATTGTAAATGCACTTTTTTTTGTGAAGTTTTTTGCTTGGAATATGTTAAGAGTAAAAATAAATGTGAAGCTACGACTTTCTTCGGATTCATCGGTTTTCTCAGCAGAATGTTGGATAATTAAAGAGGCCTTGGACATCTGCATACTCCGGAACGTTGATAAGGCTGTTATATTCTCCGACTCGCAAGCAGCTCTTGAATTCCTCTCTGCTAATATAAAAGTTTGATTAGACAATGAGATCATCTGTTCCATCTAAAGATGTCTATTTAATTTGTACAGCAACAATAAACAGGTATCATTCGTTTGGATTCCTGCACATAAAGGAATTCATGGAAATGAATGTGCTGATAAACTGGCCAAGGAGGCCACTCTTTCTGGAGTTTTCCCCCATCAATTCCATATCCCGATGTATGACAGACTTAATATGGTAAAAAATAGTATGAATTCTATCTGGACTGCACAATGGATGGATTTAAATAATCATAAGGGTAATCGTCTTAAAGGATCTATTCCCTGCACCCCCCGGTTCTCAAAACAGAAAGTCTCCAAAAGAACAGTATCAAATATCTCTAGAATGAGAATTGGGCATTGCCAGGTGGCCTCTCATTTGTTCAGATTGAACTTGATAGATTCCCCAATGTGTGAATGTGGTGCCGAGGAGGAAACTCTTGACCGTGTCTTTTTTACCTGTCCATTGCGGATCACAAGGTTTTTTTTGTCAATGGTAATTTTCAGCGTCCGGTTAACTTGTGTCATCTTCTTTCCCTTAACTCGCCACATTCATATAGTCATTTTTGAATGACAATGGTATTGACTTGTAATATAGTATTTTCTATTCTACAATATTATCATACTTTTTTCTATAAAACAATGTTTTTAACTTGATTAATGGCACAAATCACTATTGAAGGGTGCATTGCCTATTTAAAAGAAGAAGAAGAATATAAAAAACACTTCTGACAAAAAGATGTGCAGTCATGCCAGCAAGTAATTCACAACTGACTGACAAAGTCAGTCAGGTAAAAAATGATCCCTAATATTTAGGATGAGGTAACTGGATGTGGTACTTCATTGTTTATTATTTTTTCAGAAATAATGCACCACTTGGTAATAAGAATTACAAGAAAGGTTTTCATGAAACCAAAATGGTACCTTCAGTGGGAGAAACCGAACCGAAGAGAGAAATGAAATCTACCGTGGTACCTGCCGTCAGTCAGGTATTTGATCTACTGTAATATTTTTATATCATTAATTGATTCAGTAAAACATCATTAATTCTAAATTCAAGTAACTGACAAAATAATATTTGAATCTTACAAAGTCTCGGTGAAGCAAATTTTTAAAAATTCACATATTTTATGATAAAATTATACACGTGTCATAGTTAATAATAAAATTTGCCACATGTATAATAAAATTAAACATTTGTCGTAAGTCATATTATTTTTTTAAAATTAAAATTTTTATTATTATGGAGACACAGAAACTGTCTTACATTTTTTAATATTTTCTGTAGTTTAAAAACATAGTAAAAATAAAAATATATAAACATAATAAATACAAATATAAATAAAAACATGGCATTGACAGCAAAAAATAATAATATTAACAGAAACTACTTCGATGTATAAGCACTTTAGCAACTCTTCCTCATACAAATACATCTGGCCATTTTTTAAAATTTTATATTTTCGTTTATTACACATTTTCGTCTCCAATTTCTCTAAATCGATATTTTCTCTAATTCTGCCAAATAGTCCATTCAATTATCTCTAAAGTCTAATAAATTTATATGTACAAAGGTAGTTTGACTAATTCTGTTTTAGTTTTTAAATCACTATTTAAAAGTTTTAAGTAAAAGGTAAAACAAATAATGCTAACAATTATGGCATAATTTTTTTACGCCTAAACACAAATTATTGACAGTTATTTTCCCTTTGTATAGTTTTTGCACCGTTTTATTTTGCTTTTGTCCATGATTCTCTTCAAGATCACAATTGAATTTAATAGTTTGAAGTGTCTCATTATCACTATCACTACTTTCTGATATGTTAAACTAAATGATTAACCCGACACCTGCTACATGCGTCATATGATGCGAGAAGGAATCGCTCTCTCAGCTTGGCGCACATCATATGATGTTTTCGACTTATTTCGTCATGTACTATGAGACAGCACGGCAAATCGAGCAGGAAAATATACCAAAAATTAGTTCGATCCGTACTGTTGCCAACATCTTGCGTTAGTCGAATGAAATATTGTTATTTGTTTATATAAATCAGTTTAAAAATGAAGACATCTTGAAACACCATCCAGTTATTTGAATTTCGCGGCGCTGAATTATCGTCCTCTCGTTATGTATTCAAGGTCACTAGTATATGTCGGAACTGTGCGTTGATATGAAATATTGACATCGCGATCTGTATTTTGTGGACAATTGAATCAATATATTGTATCGGAAAATACATTTATTATTACTACGTGATCTTATTTAAAATGGTGTTTACATTTGAAATGTTGATATTGTTTTGACTGCATTTGTGTTTTGAGGGTGAACGGTTGTATTTTCTGACAATATTCTTTTACTTTTCATTAGAAAGCAGAAGCTTGTATTGTGCTACGTATATTTATCAAAATTATTTAAATTTAATAATTGTATACCTTTTAAAATGGAGGGCCGTAGACTTGCAAAGAAAGAAATATTAGAAACATTTTTAGATGTGGACTCTGATTTAGAAGTATATAAGTGAAGATGAGCAAGATGAAATAATTAACCTTTTCCCTGCTGGCCATGTAAAACTTAGATAGTACCCGTACGCCGGGCATTTTACCATTAATAATTTTTAATAAAAGTGAATTAATTATAAACAGTCTTAATTTAAAAATGTGAAAACTCACCAAATCACAATGTTTTTCGAAAAAATAACGTTTTCTTCACTAAAATCACTAAAATTCTTTGAACAAAATTTATAAACAGGGTTGTCACAAGTTCACAAAATAACACATAATGTATTTATTTTTAATCCATATTGCAAAAGTTGTAAAACTTTTTTTTATTTTTTTTATTTATTATAATTTTCCAGAGAATGATATTGTTCAAAATATGGTTCAACACATAGAGCTACGTTATATTGTTTTCACATATACCGCGATTCCCGCCTTTTCTTTTATGCTAAGCACACAACACATCTTTTGGTTGCTGTTTGTTTCTGAGCAGTCGCCGGAAATTTCCCTATGAAGTATCTGTCTACTAATCTTGACGGTAAATCAGATTTCCTTTTCCTTGAAGACTCTGCTTTCAGCTCTGAGGATTATTGGTGTCCTTAAAAAAGTTGGCGTATTACTTCTAACTGAAATCTGCTAAAGGTTTGCGTTTACCGGTCTTTTCGCAGTATAAGGCATGTGCATTTAGAAGACAAAGGTCTAAAAGTCGGAAAAAATCTTCTTGTACCATCTCATTGTCTTCCTTGATGAATGAACCGATGATATGACCATGTCTCATTTATCGACTGCTCCCATATTTTTGTTGTAATCATTTATGCTTTCAGGTTTCAAAATTGGTTCATTTGTGGCATAGTGTAATTTACCGGTTTCTGCTAGCGCGCTTGGGTGAAGAGTCGTAAACATCGCAACATCTCTCTTGTCCTTCCATACTTGCGGGGCCATAGAGTCTGTGTGATAAGTTTCTATTTCACCCTTTTTTAGTTTTTTTTTAAACTTTGGCATGTGTTTCCTATTTTTCCGGACGGTCCCGTATGCATTTGTTTTTTTTTTTTTTTTTTATCAAAAAGTGATAATGGGCTTGAATACCAGTTGTCTATGAACAAAGTATGGCCACGATTTAGGTATGGATCCTTCAGAGTCATAACGGTACTTCCAGATATTCCCAATTCAATAAATAGTGGTAGCTCCCATATAAACAATAAAATTCAAAACATATCCCGTAGCACAATCACAAATTACAAATAGCTTTATCCCAAAACGACTTGCTTTTGTGGAAATAAATTGTTTGAACATGAGGTGATCTTTGAATAATATTAAGAGGCTACTTTCATTTTTCCAGTTTGAATTTCGAGATATTTTTGCATTTTGCATACCCTTTCAAGATGAGACTAATAGTTAATTCATTTACAATATCAAGTAAACATAAAAGTGCGTTATTTTTTACGTAAATATTGCTAGAGTGAAAGGTATCAATAGAAAAGGACAAGTATACAATTGTTGGTTTTTTTAAATTCCCAGGTAATAAAGTTATCAGAAAATAGGCATTTCTTCAACATTCACAATACATATGTGTTGCCATTTGAAATTATCAAGCGAAAATTAAATAATTTGTTAAAGTTCTCACCTAAGAATTGTTATGTTTATGATAAAAACCATTGTTTGTGTCGATAAACATGATTATTACAATTATGCCCCGATTTATAAGGAAAAAATTGTCGTAAATTCATACTAATAAATAATATTGACAACTTTTGAAGCAGCTGTATTTATGAAGAGAAAATTATTTATGCTAATATTATATAATAATCATACTCCGGTTGTAATAAAAGAAAACTGTTTTTTTTAAATATTTATTTATTGTTTTAATAAATTACATATATATTTAATATTAAAATATAAATGAAAATACGGTGAAACCCTCTTAATACGTTTTTCAAGGGACCGCCGAATAAAATCTTATTAAGCAGGAAAACTTATTAACAGTGATTTCAATATTTCCATGCTTTATTTGACCATAACATCTAATATTGTATTTTAACTAACATTAGAATAATATTTATAAAAAAATTATTAAAAAACCATTTATTCTATAAAAGTTACTTATATAAATATGTATTTGAAAATCACGGCCATAAATAGGCATACCTAAACGAGTAACAAAAATGCAACAAATTAATAATAACGAAGAAGATTAAATGAATGATAATAAAATGTAACTATAAGAATGCTAATAAAAACCTAGATGAAAATAAAATGATTAAAAACAAACTTATAAAATGTTGATGCCTATCTAATAAAATACAAAAAATCTCCTAATGTACCCTTAAAATATATTAAACACTACTTATAGGAAACTAAATGAAGTATAAAACATAGATAAGATATAAAATTTGAACTATCTAAATAATTACCTATAAAAAAAATTACTATCTAAACTACAAAAAAAAAATTACTATTAAAAAGTGATAATAAAAAAAATAACTAAAAAGAAATTTAAATTAAACTCACATAAAATATCTAACTAACGAAATAAAATAAATCGACATAACAAAAGAGAATATAAAACAAAATTAAAATTAAACCCGTAAAGTATATACTTAAATAAAGTAAATCGATGTAACAAAGAGTAAAAGAACCACTGACAACAAGATCAAAACACGAAATGATTTCAAATTCAAATTATTCGGCGTTTTATAGTAAAATAAGGGTAGGTCAAAGTTATTCGGAGATAAAATACGCCACCTGTAAGTCCGACGAATGTACTTTTTACGAAGTGTAAAATTGTTTGCACAAGACGTTTGTATCTTTTCCTGCCCAACTTGACGAATGCATGAATTAAAAAAAAGTACTGTTTGTAAATGAAAACCTGTTGGACTGCATATCTAAAATTTATCCCTTTTGACAAGTTTTACATAATTTACCTGTACACTCGACATATTGCCTTGATCAGTATAATCGAGACATGGAATACTCGTCCTTACTGAATCTCAGTTCAGAGAAATTATTATCGGCATTGACATAGACGATGGCAGGTCCGAACTTACAAAAATACGTTAATAGTATTTTTGTCCTTAATTTTACGATTTAAATTTTTTAATCACAAATATGATGACATTATTTTTGCTTTGTTTATTTATTTCGTGCTGACGTAAAAAATCAAACAAACAAATAGATAAGCCAATTATGTTAATTCAGTTGTCAGTGCCCTGTGGTTTGCTCTGTTTTGTTTATTTGTTAATAAATTTTCAAATACGTATCGGTCGCGAAAATAAATAATTTGGTTATTTTAGTTGTCAAGAAATATTAATCAAAGCTGAACCAGAAGTAGTTAAAATGAAACAGCTCTCAATGAAAGCAGTTCCCTGTGGTTTCTCCGAAAACGGATGTTATCAGATTTCGAACATAATAATAAAAAAATATATTTTTATGAGTTAAATTAATACATAAACCACTTTAGAAAAGTTCCTTTTCTTTCCTGCAAAAAACATGGTTTTAATTAGTTTATTTGACATTCTGATGGAAAATTCACATGGAAAAACCCATTTAAAGAGAGTTCATTTTATTGCACCCATTGAAAGAATATCACTTTCATTTTTATAAATGTCAAAAAAAATTCTGCGAAAAACGTATTACAAGGGACATTTTGTAGGGATAAACTGAGTTCTGTCAGAAATATTTTAATTTATTAGGCGGGAAACTTATTATTTGGAAAATGTATTAAGCATAAAAAAAATACGTAATTTGTATGGGACTTTTTCGGGTCCTATTATAAATATAATCCTATTAGGCGTGAAAACGTATTAACCCGCCTGGCGCGGTTGTATCACATTTGTCGCGCCATGCTTTAGGCCCACTCTGCGGTTGTATCATATTTGGTATATGACGTTTGAATGTCGGTAAAATCAGGAGTATTCATTATAGAACTGTCAAATTTTTACAGTAAAATTCCTTATTTCGTCACCTTAGCGACATCTCCAAGATACACTCGAGAATATTTCGTTAGGTTACCAAAAATGACATTTTTCAGGACCTCGTCCATCGGTCTCAAGTCCTTATCAGTTTGTAAAGTTGCCGCCATATTAAGATTGAGCGGTGCGCACGCGCAGTTTCGAAAGCGAACTCGTCGGAAGCGGACTCTGCTCCGATGCATTATTTTTTGTTTAACATGCTCCGATGTATTTGTAGGAACATGCTCCGATGCATTGGTTTAACGGAACATTCATTTATCACAAACTATTTAAACATTTTTTTGCAAGTGTTAGGTGTGCTCTTTTTTCTATTCGTGTTGTGTTTTGGAGTTGTTATAGTGAGTTGAATTATAATTCGGAACCAACACTTTTATGTGAGTTTACATTTTGTGTACGTTTTTGTCAAATTTTAATTTTATTTTATATTGTTTTCCACTGTAAAAAAGTATTCTTTAAAATGAAGCGGCAAAATTTGCATGAAGAACAAATTGGTGACCTTATTCAAGAATTAGACTCTGATTATGAAATGAGTGAAGAAGAATTAGAACCATGTGACATAATTAGTGACGATTTATATACCAAAGCACAACCTATCGATGGAGACGTTGGACAATATTTGCAATCTTGGACTTCTGGACCTCACATTCCCGTCATTTATGAATTTGATGACTTCCAATCTGGCATAACAACGAACATTTCCTCAACTTTTCAATCATGTCAAAAATTGTGGAGGAAACTAATAAATTTTATTATTTTAATTTTAATAAGAAGGAGCACGGGCCAAAATCACGTTCACATAAATGGAAAGATACCATCGTACAAGAAATGTATGTATTTTTTGCAACAGCAATGCTTATGACAAGAAATAAGCATTTGTCTATTGAAGAACACTGGAGTACTGATCCCTTACTCGCGAGTCCAATTTTCGGTAAAACAATGCCGAGAGATCAGTACCATTTGTTACTACAGATGCTACATTTCTCTGACCCATATGAATTAGCTTCGCAAGATAAACTCGTTAAACTTCGATTATTATTAGAACATACCCGTAAAATATTTAAAGAAACAATGGTCCCACATGAAAATTTATGTATCGACGAAAGTATTATTGTTTTTAAAGGCCGGCTTAAATTCAAACAATATCTTCCAAAAAAACGACATTGTTTTGGCATCAAAATGTTTGTTTTATGTGACGTAATGACAGGCTACATCGTCGATTTCATAATTTACTGTGGACAAGGGACGGAAATAGTGGATGATCAAAATATTGGAGTTTCTGGAGCTGTTGTCACTACCCTCTTAAATGATTATATCGGTAAAGGCCATAATTTGTGGTGTGATAATTGGTACACAAGTCTGACGTTATTTAAATACCTTCATACTAACCGAACAAATGCGTGTGGGACGGTGAGAAAAAATCGGAAAGGGATGCCAGATTTTAAAAAATTAAAAAAGGGAGAAATAGAAGCTAAGAAGAACAGTCCATTATTGGCCCTCAAATGGTGTGATAGAAGAGATGTGCATATCCTTACCACTTTACATGACGATTCTTTTGAATGCACTGGGAAAAACCATTATCAAACCGGTGAGCCTATACTGAAGCCAAAGTGCATAATCGAGTACAATAAATCTATGGGTGCGGTGGACAAAACTGACATGATGCTTAGTAGCTTATCATGTATGAGGAAATCTGTGAAATGGTACAAAAAAGTAGCATTTCACATGATTGATTTATATTTATTGAATGGCTATAATATGTATAAATTTGTCACCGGTAACAAAAAAACATTAGCTGAATTTCAGCTGAGCGTAATTAGGCAGCTCTTAGAAAAATACTCTACCAATTATCAATACACCACATCCAACACCTTCAACAAGCCATACTCCGCACAGAATTTTGCCCAAAACACTAGCCGACCATATGCCAGAACCCATTCCACCAACACTTAAAAATACCAAACCCCGAAGACGATGTCACGTTTGCGGTAATACGAAAATTCAGGAAAAAAAAATGTCCCTTACAAAATTGATGTGTGGTGCTTGTAAAGTGTCCTTATGTGTGTATCCTTGTTTTAAAATATATCACACCTCAAAACATTTTTAAAACTTTACAGTGTTCGGACTATTAATAATAATGAAGTGTCTCTGCCCCTAAACTGTTCTTCAAGATAACTATTTTTATGATAAACATTTGCGTCTGATTTATTGGTGTTCCACTTGAAAAGGAGTCTGTAATGTAAGGCGCGCGGCGCAGTGTTCCGACCTTGTACAACGGACCAACATGGCGACGTCGCTCGAGTGGTGACCCATCAGTATGAGATATTTTTGTTTATATATTCTGTCAATTCAAAGCATGTCTCTGTTTCTTTTAGTAAACAGAAAATATATTTATCTATTATTGATCTTCTCAAGTGATACCAATTATTTTTTACTCTCGTATTTATGATTTAAATTAAAGTATAAATATTCTTGAAACGGTGCCGCGTACTGAAAATGTTGTTGTTGAAAGATGACGCGTAGTAAGGGTTAAAGGTGATCGTATTAAGAGGGTTTCACTGTAAAACTTTATTCTTTCACATATTCAATATCCATTCATGTGCACCCAAACATCGATTTGTGGGAGTAAATTTGATTAATTTGAGAAAAGAATTGGTGTGTATCGACCACTCTTTTGCCATCCAATTTACAAAGTTTACACGAGTCCACACATTCAATGCTCTGTTCGGGAACATCCTGAAAATAATTTATAATATTATTATTATTGTTATTTAGTTATCAGTATTTTTATGCATAAAAT
Source organism: Eubasilissa regina (assembly GCA_022840565.1). Lineage (NCBI taxonomy): Eukaryota > Metazoa > Arthropoda > Insecta > Trichoptera > Phryganeidae > Eubasilissa > Eubasilissa regina. The sequence goes on along the minus strand of JAINEB010000012.1, from coordinate 55,208,252 downwards.
ATTAAAATACGTGTTTATTCATTTATATGACTATAACAAATACATTTGTATCAGACAGGTCTGTCATGTATAATTCTTTTGATAAGATTATTTATCTTTAAGGATATATATTTCCAATAAAAAATAATATATCTGCATTACATAATATATGTATATTGAACGATGTAATTTGTATTGTTAAATCAAATAGATAATTGTTATAGAAATAGTAAAAATTATCAACTTACGTCGCGAGTTTTATTCCAAGATAACCATTTAAAATTTTGTTGGAATATTTCGTAGAGCGTGTCAATGGATACTTTTTGACCTTAGGCATCTTGAGTCACAGAAGGCAATAATTTCAGAACAACAATTTGTATAATAAAATATAATGAGAACCAAACCCAACAAAAAAAAAACACGGGTTCGCGAATTTCACGTTGAATCTTGTGAATAAATTAATTTTATGCGCTGGACATGCATGCGTTGCAAACTGCGCATGCGTTGTCAGATTCTTAGCGCTCCGATCCGTAACGTAAGTTTTGACTCATGTGTTATGTTGAGAAGTCAAAATTATAATCTGTTTTCGTATAAAAAACAGCACAAAATCATACAATTTCCAAAAATAAGCAATTGGTATCGAGAATAAGTATAATATTCATTCATAGTGTAGTCAAAATTTCTAATAAAATGTGTTTTATAGGCAAATTTAATGAAAATCCAACGGAGCACAAACCCCACGATCGTCATGACCGAATCCAGCGCCATACTGAAAGTCCGATAGACAATAAAAATTATCGTGTTTCATAAGACTGGAAATATATTATTTAAAAAATGATTATTGTGTTTCTGATATTAAACTTAGTTTTAAATAGTAGTTGAAGCCTCAAAGCATGTGAGTAAATATAGTTTATTATTTTAAAACATATGTTTTTACTAAAACAAAGTATTTTAAAAATGTCAAAAATTCATCAAATGTACTGCAAATCGAATGATTTATAACTCTATTCATTTTTAACATTTTGCTAATTTGGTTTCCTACAGATTTGTCTCCGTAATCTTGGCTTCAAGATTATAAGAAAATATATTTTGTTTATACATTCATTCAGCGCATTGACTCAATTTCGTACCATGCCTAAAATGCATCTAATGGTCGTGGTCTTTCTTATAATATTTGTATCGTCTTAATTATGACAAATAACATTCAGTTTATTAGTTTTATATTAATGTAAAGGTCCAATCTAAGTAATAGTTGAAAAAAAAGTCTAATCTATTGAATAACTTCATATATAAATGAATAATAAAAACCCACATTTTCGTAAAAAATGCGAAAATTTGAATTATTATTGCAAGTCGCGCAATGAATGATTAAAAACAATATTATTATGTAATAGCCAAGCTTTTATGTCATCAACTCTCGTCGCGTTGGTGCCTTGTTCCTGACAATGCTTTGATAACAACGTTGTGGTGCGTTGTCCATAACAATTATAGATGACTCTTTTGTATTGGGTATGAGCTTCTCGACAACCCACTTTTTATAATTATGAGCATTCATTTCAGAATGGTAGTCTTCTTTTTTGTTTGTCCCACTAAAAATTAAAAGAGCATTGGGGACAAAACCCTTTTCGCTTCCAGCATGAACAATAATCCAGCGTTTTCCTTCCGAAATATCATGTTGAACTCCTGTCACATCAATTGATTGCCAGGATTTCTTCAGTTTGTAGGATGAATGGATATAACTTTCATCTAAATAAATAATATTTTTTTGTAATTCTTTGGGTAAATTTTGATTATGCGTGATGATTTTTAAATAATGCTCTCTCTTCGACGCTATATTAAATTTTTCAATAAGTGCACTTTGGTTTGTTCTACATTTTTTATAAACAAAACCGATTGAATGCAAAATTTTCCTTAAATATTCATGGCTACTGTCAAATCCTATGTCTTCTTTAAGAACAGTCAATAAATTTCTTAATGTTGGCACTTCCTTTCGTACGATATAAAAAAAAAGAATTTTTTGTCGAATGCCACAAATATCAAAGTCGTCCAACTCTTTTCTTGGGCGCCCCTTTTTCCTTTTGTCCGGCGTTTCAAATTTGCCATCTTCCTTTTCACCTTTCTTGACGATACGCCTGACAGTTGATTCAGATATAAGTATAAGGTACATGATTAGAATTCTGATTAATTAGGAAGTGTAATTAATTAGGAAAATGGTTACTTTTTATGAGTTCAGAAAAGTAGCAAAGATAAAAATTATAAATACTAAATTAATGTATTAATTATTATTAAGTATTAAAATTAATGAAATTTGTTAAGAAACTGTAGTACGTACCAGTCATTTTAGCAGTTCGTTTGTAAACATCATCTATTTTGGACAAGAGCTTCTCCGCTCGAAATTCAGCTAAACAGCGCTGAAATATCCAGTAAATTGCTTCCCTCGTTTCACCGCGTATTGGTTTATTCATTTTAAGTATTTTTAAACAGATTTAAACGATGAACACATATACAATTTTCAAATAAAGGATAAGTAAAACTGACATAGAGCAAACCAGAGCAAACTTCATAAACAAAGTGAGTAATTCGGTGTTGCCGTAGAATGAAAAATTTTAGTTCCACTTTAATAAATTTCTACACTTATTTGACAAGCTATAAACCATTTTAAATTTATTGTTTTAACATTTTAGTTCAGTTTTTAATTTTAATCTTATTTGTATTTTAATATAATTAACTTAAAATATAGAATTATTAATTCCGCATTAAATTATATTCTAAATCGTTTAATTTAAATAAATTATGGTTTTATTTAATTTATATTAATTCCATATAAAATTATATTTTAAATCGTTTTATTTAAATAAATTATATTATAAAAAATATTTATGTGGGATTTTTGTGTAAACATCATTTATCATTTTGATGTGATTATAACATTAATATCATATTCCGTGCGACATTTCTGTTCTTTCGATTTCTGAATATTACAAGATTAGGAGTAGATATACATACCTATCTATATTTTCGATTAGTAGTTAAGCTATTTACATTTGTTTGTTTTGTTTTTAAATTATTTTTGGTAATTTACAGTGCTTTATTTAAAAATTCTTGTGTACTTCACACGCAACATTTAAATAAAGTTTATTCAGTATTTGTGTTTTGTGCCGAGTGAAACGGCGCAACACAGTTTTAAATTCAGCGGGACTCTTAGTGAGTATCGTTCGGTACGTATGTATATTATGTACAATATTCATGAGCTTGTTTATATAGCTACATTCAGCTGTTTTAAAATTTCAAAGCGGTGGTAAAAATAGAATGTTATCCAGAATTTTTAAATCTTTTTATTTGATTTTTATCGCAGATAAGTATTTTATAACATTTGATATTAATTACTCTAATGGTAGTCCAACATTTTACAAAATATAAGTAAGAAATATTTTTAAAATAATGCAAGTTTTGATTTCGCATAACTCATAATCTGTAAATATTTTACTTAACTATAAATAATATTTTCTGTTCAAAATTGAATGAAGAACACTCCTCCGAAGTTTTTGCTACTATGAGACACCCGGTATATTACAGTGAAATCCCGTTTATTCGAAGTAGAGGGGGCCGATAATCAAGAAAAAAGTTTGAATAACGATTTAGGATAATGAATATGAAAATTTAAAAAATTTGATTTTTTTTTACATACTAACTTTTTTCATAGCAACTCAAAGTAATTATATACACCTATATCCATACATTTAAAATTAACAAACAAGTTGTCAAAATACAGTGTAAACAAATCACACTATTTAAAAAAAAAAAAACACTATTATAATGGACTATCTTTTTGCGCCATTTTTAATAACAACAAACGACAAAAGTTTCCAGCGCTTTTAAAACATTTGTTTTGTGGTAGTCGCGGCAACATTTGGCACTCGCCTTTCAATGTTAAAGTTCTTTCTGTCGTTAATATTGTCGACAACCTCATTAATGGGGTCGCGTATTTTTCAGTTTTATTTTGGATAATATTTCTTGTCAATCTCTTGTATTAATTCAATTTTTAGCAACTGTCGGCGTTTTGTACGAGTTTCGCATTAATGCTATTTTCGAGAATTATAAAATTATCAGTCAAAATTATAAAAATGTTTTAATTAAAATTTAATGAAAAGTCAAAGGAACGCAAACCCGCATTCGCTAATTTCAAAATGTCTAACACGTAAATATTAGAGAAAAACAAATAATGTTCTTAACGTATAAAACAATGGCAATAAAATAATTAAAAAGATACGAGAAACGCTAACTACACATTCTTTGAAATGCCTTGACACTAAACTTAAATAGAAAGAGAAATGTCTGTACTAAAATAAATAAAAATTAAATTATTTATAAAACACGGAAAAGTCTGACGAACTCGACCGCGTACTAGCGTTTGTACAACAAAATATACAAACGCTTCGTAAACAAAAATAATGATGGTAATAATACGGAACGGAAGATTAGCAAGCACTGACATTCGCAGCTAGCAGCTGGGAGAACTAAAGAACTGCGTTACCTATAAGGGCACAAAGATAATATTTTCTATCTTTTTCTAATGTAAAGAAAACAAGCGAGAGAAAAAAAGCATACGACCTTAAGTTAATGCGTCGCGGTAAGGAAAATAAATATTTCAAATTGAGGACGCACAAGATATATTTGTCATCTTTTCTAGTATACTGAGGGTGAGTGAGAAAACAAACAATGAGAATTAACTTTATGTGTCGTGTATCGGTATAGGGGCGGAACTGCCCATTTTGATGGTCTTGGACTTTGGACAGGCACATCGCGTAGTGCATGTGTATTTTCCAGATGCTGACAAATAACAAAAATCGAATAAGGCGAAAAATAGATCGATAAATTCATCTGATAAGGTCCAAAAATAGCTTTGAATAACGTATTCGATTTATAAGTACAATTTAGTATGAAAACTTTCTAGAGGGACCACATTTTGCTCTAAAACTTTGACTGGCGGCGAATTTCGAATAAACGGGGTTTTACTGTAATTATAAATTGACAGTATTAGATTGTGACAAAAAATTATCATAGAATACTAATTTTTTGATTAATATTTAATAATAATTATACGAATGAAACATAATATTGTGCAGTGCATTTTAATTTCAGAGAAGTTGTGTGGCCTGCGAATGGATGGTTTTTCATGATTATCGCCATTTTATCCCTTTTAAAATAATTCTCAGATCTACAAAAATATGCAATCACGGATTCTGTTGCAACAGATTTTTTTATTTATTTCTAAGATGAAACATCCTAATTGGATTCTTCGTCCCCAGGTTTCTGCGTGGTGTTTTTGGCATGTTTTGGCATGAAAAAAAAATTAGTTTTAGTTTTTTTATTCCTCGCCAAAATATACAGGGTAAGAACCCAGTGTTCTATCTTCCACCGGATGCTTCAGCCAATAGAGCATGAGATAATGTGGGAATTTGAATCAGTGTCACCTACTTACCATTTTTTTTTATGTTAAATGATCGTCTCTTGGAGAAAAAATATAAATCTAAACAATAAACTAAAGAAGGCATCGGCAACCTGTGACCCACTTGAGTTCTGCAAATAAAGTATGGTATATAAAAATAAATTATAAAACTTAAACATGTGTTGCGTGGGCGATAAAGAGGTGGTCTGAATCCTTTCCGTGATTTAAATCCATCCACCAGGCATTTTGGTATAGATTCAGCACGAAAACGTAGCCATCGGTATGAGTTTGATTGCTTGATATTGTAGCCCCTTCCGTCATCAGCATCATGACAATGCAACCCAGGATATCTTACAGTATGTCTGTGAATTACCAGGTCGTTCACATATTCGCTCTCGAGAAAAATAATTGACTTGTCTCCAACCGCGAGGGCCCATCCGTCGTCTGTCTGACAGCCCACCAGAACCTCGGAGAGCTGCCATCTTATCTCACATGGTGTACTCATTTGTTTATTTTATCCACTCCCTGATTGGCCGAACTGACTATTAACCCCAATAATACCATAATAGAAAAACTAAGCAACGGTACTTTTGTATCATTACAGTATATATTTATGCAGACGTACTACCAATTCTTATTCATTGCGATCTTTAAAAGTCAAAAAATATATTTAGAAATATATCTGAATGAGGTCATTAAGGGGAATTGCCACAAGTGCAAATTAACTGTGGTAATGTGAGGGAATGGCATTCGAGGAAGGCGTGTCAGCGGATCATGAATAATACTTGACAAATATCACCAGATGTAGGTAAAATAAAGATTCAAAATTTTATTGGTACGATTTTCACAGCTCGTATATGTGACAAGCTCATTTCAGTTTTCCACGGCCATTTGGTTAGGATTAATCGTCAATTGATGATAAATCAATAGAACAAGTGGTTGGTTGGCATCAAGCTGTCTTGAGATGTAATATGGAAGAATAAATATATGAGAACGGACAACTTAGTAAAAATATATAAAACCTGCATTAGGTTTGTAATTTTGAATTAGAGTGGACACGGCTAATACAAAGAGAGTGCTAAGAAGCTTGGAATTGTTGATGGGAAAGTGTTGAGGGACAGAATCAGGGAAATGTGAGAAACAGAAGACATTATCAAGTGGGGAAGACAACAGATACATTATCAGCATGCCCTTGTGGAAAGGATGGACGATCGAGTTTACCCCACACGGCGATGCACGGAAGACCGGCTGGCGAAGCCCTAAAAGACGCCCAGTCCCAAAAACAAGGCGAGCCTAAAGAATCAATACACTAAAGTCTAAAAGAAGAGAGAGAAGAACATTCTTAATTATTTTTCATATTTTTAAAAAGTTGTACGCGAGCAATTATTTGTTTTTTTGTGTTTTTACTGTGTCTGTATAAGTGTATTATTTATTTATTTACTTTTAAAATTAGCAATATTAACTTGGTGGTTAAAATTCATATTTTTTATTTATTATCTTAGTTTTATTAACCACAATTGAGTTTAAAAAACATCTACCGGTTTCGGAAAACACCTTTTCTTTCTTCAGGATGTCATAACTAACTAAAAATATAGCATTGTTTCTTCACCAGAATCTATTTTTAAATTTAAAAAAAAAAAAAAAAACAATTATTTAAAAAATAAATTTAGTACCTAACTCAAATTGCTGCTCAATACAAATTTAGTCGAAAAATTTTTAGGAAAAAATTTTAGAATAGGACTCGTAGTTAAATTTAGTTGGCTGTTTAGAATTTCCTGATTACTTTTACATGCTTTATTTATCTCCAACGATTCCAAAAAATTTTTTGATTTTGATTGTGATTCTTCTTTGTTAAATAATGTTTTGTTATGGAAAAGGTATGTGGATGATGTATTGTGTATTTGGTCGGGTTCATAATGTCAACTAACTACATTTCTAAATTTAATTAATTCATTTAATAATAAAATACAATTTACACTAGAAATGGAAAATAATTCTACCCTAAATTTTTTGGATCTAACATTGATTAAAAATAATAATAAAATTGAGTTCAAAATTTTTAGAAAACCAACTTTTACAGATACTATCATACACAATGAATCTAATCTTCCATTATCACATAAACATTCAGGGTTCCACTCCATGATACATCGTTCAGTCAATATTCCTATGTCAACATCCAATTTCAATATTGAATTGAATACAATTAAAAAAATAGCAGTTAATAACGGGTATAATACATGTTTGATAGACACTATTTTAAAAAATAAATTAAAAGAATATAATAATCAATTTTTATATAAATCACAGATAAAACATAATGATAATTGGCGTAGGATTTTATACATAAATAACTTTTCGAAACAAATATCTAAACACCTACCACGAGACATTAGACCAGCATTTTACACAAATAATAGTATAGGAAATTTACTCATAAATTCTAAAGACAAAGATGATAAATTTAACAATTCTGGCGTCTATAAACTTTGTTGCAAGGATTGTGCTGCATTTTATATTGATAAAACGGGTAGAAATTTTAATATAAGAGTAAAGGAGCATTTGAGATGTTTGAACAATAGTGGGTTTTCAGAATTTGCTAATCATTTGATAGAAAATAGTCATGGTTTTGATAAAAAATTGGGATTGTCAATTTTGCATATAAACGGTGTAGGTCACAAATTAAATAATTTGGAATCGTTGGAGATAAATAAAGCATGTAAAAGTAATCAGGAAATTCTAAACAGCCAACTAAATTTAACTACGAGTTCTATTCTAAAATTTTTTCCTAAAAATTATTCGACTAAATTTGTATTGAGCAGCAATTTGAGTTAGGTACTAAATTTATTTTTTAAATAATTGTTTTTTTTTTTTCTTTGGTGTTTTTTTAATTGGTGTTTTCCGAAACCGGTAGATGTTTTTTAAACTCAATTGTGGTTAATAAAACTAAGATAATAAATAAAAAATATTTATTTATTTATTAGCATGTTATTGTTGTGAATATAAAATATTATTATATAACATGATAAACAAGATATTCGGTATAATACTTGTAGTTTATTGTGTGGGGTGCAGTAGGACTCCATGTACTCCTATATTATAACTTTTGAGCAATTCAATTGGAAACAACTTGTAATTCCTTAAAAGAAATTGTGTCACAAGTCACATTGTGAAATGACATCATCACCCAATAATTCATATAAATCCTTAACTATATTTAAAAAATTGAAGCTGACAAAAAATAATTGTCGAGCAATTAAATAAATGTTGATGATTTGTCAAATGACTGGTTGAATCGCTTCAAGGGGCAGTTTAAAATTGCATGTTTGTGGTACCCTGTGAATTGGGAATTAAGGGGATTTTACTAGTACTGCTTAACACAAGATAAAAATGATTATATTTTGTGACTCACTAATGACCAATATAATAATTAAATTGGTAAAGTAATATAGTAAATAATCAATTCATAATTTTAATTTTGATATGCATTTTTTCTTGCAGGAAAACAATTTGGACAATCGTGTTAAGCCAGCCCCGAAAAAGAAGAAATCTCGAATTGCTGCTAATTTTGGATTGATAGATTAATTTCAAAAATATTTTACTATTTGTGACAACGCTGACCATTCAGTTTTTTCTTTATATTTATCTTTTTTTTATAAGTAGGAACGTCACCATATAGTTACCTAAGTGGCAACACTGGCTATTCAGTTTTTCACCACTTTTTAGGAAGGAATAAAACTGTTTTCTGTATGACTAATGCTACTTCCAATACTTATTTCTTTAATATCGAGTTTTACTAGCAAACTGTTAAAATATCAAGGTTTTCCAAATGTACACCCGCTCGATTAAAAAAAAACAGTAAAGCTATCTCAATATCGCAAAAAATTGAGATAGGCGGTGTAGCCACTTGAGTAACGGTATACATATTATCATAATTCGAGTCAACCAAATGTTATAGATAATTTTATAGACAAACTTAATTTTTCCTATATTTTGTTGAAATAATGAATTATTATAAAATTTAAAAAATACAATAGGCATAGGAGATTAAGAAATAGTTTTACCAGTGTGGACTTTATTACCCCATCACAATATGGTGTATTTTTTGTGTAAAAACTTACTTAAGCATAAGTTATGGAAAAAAATTAAATATTCACATATTTTTGGAAAAAATAATTGATTACAGGTTTTTCAGGTTACATTCCGTCGATCAGAGCTTTATAAAAAAGTAACCGCATCAGAAAATAAATTTTGTTTTATAAAAAATACTTGTGTTGAAAAATCTTTATTTAGATAAGTGAATTTTGAGTTTGACGTTAAAGTAATATCATTTATATAAACAATTGTTATCTATTTGCAAATTAAAAGTAACACTGATGGGTCAACCCGTATTTTGGGAATTGTTTCATTAAAGCAGTTTCATATTTCCAGAAGGTTAAGTTTAGTAAAGAACAGTACCTGAGGAAACCTTTGTGCAGAATATGATCTCTCAATTTTTTATTTTAAATAAAATGTAAACTTTAAATATCATTACAAATACCCACAGTAAAAAATATTACAAAATGACCCGAAAATAATATTTTATAGTTAAATAAAAATAAATTGTAGCCTTTTTAAATAGCAATATATTTTTATTTTACTAAGGAGTTTATGGGGTTGGGAGTGTAAAAATATATTGTGTTACATAATTAAAATAACATCAGATATACTTGGTATGAATCAGATTGAAACCAATAGTTTCATTTCAAAGATACTTAAGCAGATTGAATATTATGTTTGCACAGATAAATAATAATTTAGAAGCAAATGTTTAATAAACTGTATCTGAATCTGTTGTCTTGTTTTCAAATTTACTTTGTTGTTCTGCCTCCAGGGTCATTTTCTTGAAAAAATATGGAGATTACTATACTCAACCTATAGCAACTCACTTTTACATGGGCTAGTTATTTCTTCTGTTTTGAGAGTCCTGGACTCTTTGCAAGTTGTACAATCTAAATAGGTACATATCACTGTCATTAAAATAACAACATTTTTGTGTTCTTCAAAAATACTATAATAATTTTCTTTAAATTTTGAATAAGAAGTACAGGTACATTTCTTTAATTAATCGTGTCATACGTATATTGAAAAATAATGAATAAAAGGAGTTACTTGCTGATGATATTTCCTTATTAAAATTTCAAAAAAGACAAAGGTTACGTATAAATTCTTTATGTAGATTTTAAAAATGAATGTATATTATAATTTCCCCATGATTTATGTGCGTAAGTTAACTTTTCAAAAATTGATCCTAAATTCTCTTTCGATGAATAGTTCAATGTGATATGTTCCCTGTAGATAAAAAAATATTAATATTAAAACAAAATAGATTTACAAAAAAATAAAAGTATATCTATACAAAATAATCATACAATATGAATGTAAGTCTGTGTCTAAGTATGTTTCATAAAGGTACCCCTATTATTGTGCACTGTTCTTATGAAGTTCTAATGTTTTACTCTCAAGTTTTTTCGATTGTTTTAAAAATATACCTTGAATTTAATTTCAACTTATTCATTTTACTTGGAACTTTTTTAAAAAATAATTTCCATTATTTTAAATTGACATGTCTTGTGCTAATTCAAATATACCACAAAAGCAAATAAATTATTATGCACACCACTAAGATTGTATTTCTGTTAGAAAGTGTATTAATTGTGTATTGAATTTCAAATCAATTTATTTCTAATTTTAATATTGTTAATTCATCATGGAATTCCATTTGAATGATTTATTAAAGTAAAAAGTGTTTTAATAAATCATTCAAAACTATTTGTTAACTTGTGTTATTGCAATATTTCATAAAACAAAGTGTCCATATATTTTTAAATGTTTTGATTAAATGTTCAACTCAGCGTCGATGACTGTCTACTGAGAGTAATGTGTAATGTAATTATGTATACTAATGTCTTGCGTAGAGCGACTCATTTTAAAAATAATCATATTGTGTCTTCTGTCTCTCAAATTTATTTAAGCGTACAATAATATTGTCTGAAAAATATGTATCCCATAATTTGACTACAATGTGTTAAAACTCCTGCAGGCTTTTGTAGACATCAAAAATAAAAATTTTACATATTGAAAACAGTATTTTGCTAATATGTTTTCAATATGTCTGATGGTTATTCAGGACTAGCTGCAGGGGTTTATTGTTTTATTATTTCTGTACAGTCATATAACTTGTGAACTTGACAACTCTTTGTAAATAACATTTTAAAAGATAAGACTTAATCGATAAATAATATTTTTTATTTATAAAATGGTTTTATTTTTTGCCATATAAATCTAATCAGCATTCGATTTTGCCAATGTTTGAGGACTCATATACAGGGTGTAACAGGCTTAGTCCACAATACTTTAGGAGGTTATACCTTATAAAGATATGAGTTGAAAATGTCTGATTTCAAAACATATTCATATACGTGAATTAGATACTCCAATAAGTTATTTAATTTTCAATGGATTAATTCAAATGACAGCATATTTTTATTTCATTCCATATATCAATATGAAAAAATGTGGAAAACGAGTTATTTTTGACACTTGTATCGAATGCGAGAAAATCAACAATTTTATTGTTGTCTTTTTCTATTCAAACCTTCCTCTCTTGCATGATTTATGTAATAAATAAAGTCACTAATTATTTCTCTGACACTTATAAGAATTTAACTATTAACGTCATCTTGAAAGCATATGTAATTTGTGTAGAATTTCTCAAATTTCAAACTGGAAAAATGAAAGCTCGCCCTTAAGTTAGATTGTGGCAAAACACTTACTTTTTTGATAACAAATTATATTTTCATCATTAAAAAAAGCTGTCAACATTGGTCGCAATGCGGCCTATCAAAAGTAATCAGCATGGAAATACTGGCTGCGATGCGGCCATAACCTAGCAAAAGGAATTGGCGAAACTATTTGTTTCCTAGTAAGTTTTGATCACTATAAAAATTATTAAGAAAACTATTAAGCTAAATCCTGTTGAAAAATCAGATAATCGTATCGTATTCGGACAAGCTTATTTTCTGTCTTCTGGGGATGTTATATGCAGCTTTCTTATAAAATAGCTATTCAAATTTGATTAATTAAACATCCATTAAACAAGAGTACCACAAGGTAGACGGTAAGTAACAGACGAAAATGGGTGGACACTGTTGATATGTGTATATGGTGAACGTAACATGTGTAAAGTGTAAGCTTCGCTACATGCTGATTTCAATTGAGTCTAAAAAGTGACAAAAATGTATTTGATATTTGATTCGGTTCATTGAAAATTGAGCACAATACACAGCTAATTCTAATAACCACCGAACATGATAAATGGCACCAACTGTTTTATTTTTCAAGAAAATTTTAATCTATAAATTACCGAAGTTCAGAATACATTTAGTTTTCTTTATATTTTTATGTCCCATGCTTAAATATTGTGATGCTATTGACACAAATCAATTGCCTACATGTGTCACCAAGTGTACAGAACATTATTTATAGTAAATAGGTCCTCAGTCCACACATCCAGCCCCTCACCTCGCCATTACCATAGTAAATGCATTAAGAGTATTCAATGGATTTGATTCTTCTGGTGGATTCACTGGACACTTACCTTTATATTCCTCCTGTATGATAACTCCTTGTTACAGTGATGCCTCACCAGCAAAGCAGTTTTTCGATTAATATACTAAATAAGGTTGTAATTATTGATGTGGACACACATTTCAATATTTGTTATAATCAAAACAAGCTTGAGCACATTCACAAGATCTTCATCTTTTCTCATTCAGCCTCTCCGTACCTCCCTGAACTTGACTGAGAATGTGTAAAACTGACAGGACCAAGACTATCAGCAGTTTTATCCTGCAGCAGGGCTACAGGGTACAGTAAGGGTGTCAAAATGAAGTATTTCCACTGCATGGGTTTTGCAGTGGGATTTCTATTTTATACGGCTATTGTACCAACATTTACATAGAGAAGAGTGCTTGAAATGTTTAATACATTACATATTATTTCATATTTTGTTACAAACACAATTAATGAGGATTGCACCACTATTATAAAGAGAACTAATAATTTGGTTTAAAAAAATGAAAATACAATTTCTTATATCGAATATTGCTGGTTCCATAGCTTTGTGTAATGGCCAGCTTCGGATATACTGTTGCTGGGCATGTCGGGACCTTGCTCCAATTTTCACCTTTTTCTAAGCTTAAGTGTAGAGTTCCTGGGTGGAAAACATTTTAGAAGTGATGATGAACTGCAGCTTGCAATCAACTATTGGTTAAATGGATTGGTGATGGATGTCTACAACAGAATTTTAATGCTCGTGAACAGATGTGATAAATCAATATGCGGATGAATAGATTAAAGTTAAATATTTTTTTATTTTTAAATTAAAAGGTTTTTGCTTTCTGGATTACCCTTGTACATTTTAAAAATATGATTTGAAAATGTTGAAGCTTTTTAAAAAAGTCAGTCGCTTGAGAATTTCAACCAAATTAAAAGGTCATCAAACCTCAAATGGGCAGACTATTTTTTTAATAGATTATTTAGAACTTTGGAAGTATAGAATTAAAGTTATAAAATACAAGCAGATTTTGATATAAATTAAATGGACATGTGCACTTTTACTCTGATAACTTTATATTTTATTTAGGTGAGTAATTAATGAAATGCCAATATATTATTTTCAGTAAATGTAAATGATGATCTTTATCATTATTAAGTGCTCTTCAAAACAAGAAGGAAAAACCATCCGATACACAACATAAGGACCGTTCATTAAGTTCAATAAGGCTGATAATATTGATAAGATTTATTTATCAAGGAGTATATAAATGTAGGTCTACTCACTGAATACAAATTATCACCATGAAGGTTGTATGGTGTCTGGTGGCGCTCTCCGTGGGGGTGACCATTCCACTGGCCTCTTGTGATGTGCTGTGGTGGCAGAAGACTGTGGTTTATCAAATCTATCCTCGCTCATTTAAAGATACCAATGGAGATGGTGTTGGCGATTTGAACGGTAAGAGTTGATGTTATTGACTCTTGATTTTTAAAAATTATCAGGTGAAGATTGCTGTCTTTGCTTCTAATGTGAACTATAAAAATGCTTTTTATATTATACATATCGTTACCTAAGTGGCAACACCGGCTATCTCAATTTTTTCGATATTGAGGTGGCTTCATAGATAAGAGAGAAACTGTATTTAATGGTTTGCCAGTAAAGCTGGACATTAAAGGGTTGCTACATTAAAGAAATAAGTATTGGAAATACCATTAATAATAAGAAGAATAATAAATTTTTGCATTCATACATTATTGTGAAAATTTTTTCAAGTTGCTGCCTTTGTTTCTATACCCCTCAAATAGAATAATTTTTTTTAAACACATTATTTAATTGACAAATTTTATTTTATTACAAATTTTGCACAAAAAATAAAATATTAATATCCTCGGTCACAGGTATCACAGAGGGATTAGAACATGTGAAGGATGCCGGAATAGAAGCCATTTGGTTGTCTCCAATTTACAAATCTCCAATGTACGATGGTGGATACGATATTACTGATTTTAAACAAATTCAGCCTGAATACGGAACTATGCAAGATTTTGACAAACTTTTGGCAGAGGCAACTAAACTAGGTATTGTATTTTATTCAACAATCGAATATAATAAAAGTGGTCAAATATCAGAGTAAATAGATAATGTTAAGTATAGATAAATAAGAAACAGATAATAAGGCAGGTTTTCTTTTGCAGGCATTAAAGTAATTTTGGATTTCGTACCAAACCACAGCAGCAATGAGAGTGAATGGTTCCGCCTTTCAACTAATAGAACATCAGGATATGAAAACTACTACATATGGGCTGACGGGAAACCTGATCCTAACAATCCTGGAAAACTTCTTCCTCCTAATAATTGGGTATGTAGAATGACCATTTGTTGGAATCACTTGGTCCAATTGTTTAATTAATAAACCATCGTTGTTATGTTAAACTAATAACAATGGTAACTAAGGATCAAATATTTTTTTTTACATAATTTAACTATAACTGAAGATATTTAATTCAGTAAATAAACAGCTTATCCAACTGAGCTTTGATATGTGTTTCAATAATTAGTCAGAATTAATAAATAACCTATTGTTCTCACAAAGATAAGCAATTTCCGCAAGAGTGCGTGGGAGTACAACGCTGTCAGAGGACAGTACTATTTACACCAGTTTGTTATTGGCCAGCCTGACCTCAACTACAGGGAGCCTCGTTTGGTGGAGGAAATGAAGGTGAGTAAATTATTGTATTATTTTACTTAGTCTATTACATTACACATTGCATGATGGGGTACCTATATTAGACTTATAATTGTTTATAGGATGTACTACGTTTCTGGCTCAACAAAGGTGTGGCGGGTTTCAGAATTGACACAATACCTAGTCTATTTGAAGTGGATCCAAACAAATTTGGTGGAGTCTATCCCGATGAGCCTTTATCAAATATAAGGGGATTGA
Organism: Eubasilissa regina; assembly: GCA_022840565.1. NCBI lineage: Eukaryota > Metazoa > Arthropoda > Insecta > Trichoptera > Phryganeidae > Eubasilissa > Eubasilissa regina. The sequence continues at coordinate 55,192,283 of JAINEB010000012.1, read as the reverse complement.
CACCGGATGACTATGGATACCTTAATCACATTTACACTGTAGACCAAGACGAGACTTATGATATGGTGTATCAGTGGAGGGCGGTCTTGGATGAATTCGAACAAAAAGACGGCATGCCAAGAGTCATACTGACTGAATCTTACTCTGATATCAAGCTGGTGATGAGATACTACGGAAACGCAACTCATAATGGTTCAAATCTCCCTTTTAATTTTCATTTATTAAGAGGTATTGACCGATATTCTGATGCTAGAGATATGAAATTCATTATTGACCAGTGGCTGACTTACATGCCAGCAGGAAGAACAGCTAACTGGGTGGTAAGTTGATGGGTATATTTAACATGTTCACAGACAAGTGAGTATGACAGTAGACATTCACATACACTTAATAACATCTGTATTTAAATTTAGAGATTGATGAGTGGCCATACCATCTGATCTGTTTATGTCTCTATGTGCCTCACATACAAATACATGAGTCCAATTAAACTACTCTGAAGCAAATATTCTCCTGAAAGTAAACATGTAAAATATTTACTTTTTAATACATTTTTGTTATGAAGTTGAATTTTCAGAACACAGTTCTGTGGTATTTTAATACAAATTAAATGATTTAACTAGACATATAGAAAAAATATTTTTTTAATAGATAGATTTTTCTATATCTTTCCAGTTGATTCATTTGTAGGAAGGTCTGTTGGTGTTCAAATAAAAACCATTCTTGTACACATTTGTTTATTTTAGTTATTGAGTTGTTTATTCTATTATTGAGAAGCCACCGAGAGCAAGAAATGACGCAAAGTACATAAATGACAAAATAAAAAATGATGTAAGATTAATTGAAGGATAGTCGGGAAGAGCGGGATGAGTGTCCGGGGTCCGGTCGACTCTCAAATACTGGGCGCAGACTGCTTCCTCTGGTGCACGTGTGTTATGCCCGTCGGATGGCATAGCTTGACTTCTCTCAAACCTTCTTTCTTTGTTTGCGCGGGATGGCGTAATACTGAGAAATAAGGGAACGCGGAACATCTGGACAATGCGTGCGGGCCGCCACACATTTACTTTATATGTATAGTTCCCCCAATAATGAGATGGTGGACTTTTTGGCTAAAGATGCAATCACACTAAGAGACATTTTCCTCCATTCCAGTCAGTGACTTTCTCACAATTACCAAAAATGACATCAAACTTTAGTGGCAAACACAATGCGATATTAGTAAAGTTTCAACTTAAGTAAGCTTAAAAATCCATTTCCAACAAGCATACAATTATTACTTGCAGATTACCATTATGTTTTTCTAGAATTTCCCACAATGTTCCAAGAGTAAAATTTACAGAAGTCATTGCTATCTGTGATATAATTAGTTTAATTATTTTGTCTGCAAATATGGATTTCAGTGTTAATGTTGAGTAATGACTTTATAAACTTTCTTAAATGCCTTCAATTACAAAAAGTCATGGTCAATATTACAATAATCAGTGGTTCTGGCAGATATTTTTGATTATGTTAACAATAAGCCTAATTATTTTTTTGTAGAATGGAAATCATGATAACAATCGGGTGGCCTCTAGAAATGGAATTGAAAAAGCAGACATGATGAATATGTTGGTCCTTCTCCTACCAGGAACGGCTATAACATATCAGGTTTGATTTTATCTAACTTCTTCAAACATTTTTTTTAAATTTGAAAAAATGTATAATAAATACATTTATATGTATGTATAACTTTAGTTAGTTGAAAGAATCCTTCTATATATATGATATTTTATACACAGAGGTAATTAGTTTCTTTAATGATGCTTTGAAGGGTGAAGAGTTGGCTATGACAGACGGTGAAGTGAGTTGGGAAGAGACTCAAGACCCGCAAGCTTGTAATACAGATGATCCGATCAACTATTATAAGTCCTCGAGAGACCCAGCTCGCACCCCTTATCAATGGGACGATACCAAGAACGCTGGCTTCTCCACTGGCAACAAGACATGGCTGCCGGTAGCCAGTAACTACAAGTCAGTCAATCTTAAAGCCCAGAAGTTTGCCACCAAGAGCCATTACAAGGTATGTCATTTTAATATCAAAAAAAGATCAGATCTTTGCATTTTCTTTAAATTTTTTGAGGGGAAAATAATTTTAGATTTTTTATTTTTTGAGTAATGTTTACTTATAGATTAGGTTTATTGAAAGACACTTGTGCTAGCAAGATTTTTTAACATTTGCAGTTCTATCAAGATGTAGTGAGGCTAAGGACATCCCGGACACTGATTGAAGGAGATGTAGATGTGAGAGCTTTGTCATTTGAAATCTTGGCCATCAGTCGGTAAGTTTACCTACATAAAATTTGCAGTTTTTAAACAATATCATCTGAGTTGTAAGTAGGCTCCAGAATTGCCATGGCAAAGACAGTGCTGTAGCGTGGCACAAATTAATATAATATTGTAATATTTTTTTTTTTAATTTGGCATATGACTTTGCAGAATAATGCTTTCAAATATTGTAAAAATACCATTAGATGCAATTAGTTAACTTATACTCATTTGATAAAAAGCTTCAGGGCAAAAAAACAGTCAGAGCACATATTACATATTGTCATGGTAAATGCAATAGGCTTTATATCAAAAATACCAAACTTTTCAGGAGAGACGAAAAACAATTAACCTAGTGTGACATAATACGCAACTTATGTCAAAATGGTGATAACACCGTTAACCAGTGGCGTGCAGTAGGCTTAAACTTAGGTTATGCTGTTACTGACGACGTTTACGTAACTATATGAAAACTGGATGCGGTTAGCTCGGTTGCATATATATATAGTATGCGCATGGGTTTTTAGAGCAGAAGAGAATTCGATTGAAATGTATTTTAACATCAGCGACATTTCTTTTTCTTTTCGGCTGTTTTGTCAATGAAGGCACTAAGTAAAAACTAATTCTTAAAAATAGAAACAGATTGAATTGATACTATTAATTAAAATATATGTCTGTACGTACTGAAAAGTAATAATCAACTTGAATATGTATTACACTCTTCTCACACTTTATTGCAGATTGACAGATAACATGTCCGTTGAAATACACTGTGGAAAAGAGTTTAGTTAGTGAAGCAAATATGTAAAAGTGTTTTTACTCAGAGTTTTCAGTATGGGTAATCCCTTTCGAATTATCCACAAATTGTTTGAATAAGAATTTTGGCAGCCTTAAAGGCGGCCAATATATAGTTTAGTACGTTTCTCATAGGGATTGAACAAACAAGTTAGATGCGACCGATGCGTGCATTCTAGCAAAATGCGGAGACGAATGGCAATGAAGTTGAATACAAACGAATGGCAATGAAGTTGAATACAAACGAATGGCAATGAAGTTGAATACAATTTTTCATACTGTTGACGGTTAGACAAAAATATAGCCATGGGTTACGCTAATCCGGGTAATAATGGCTAGAATTTTATAGGGTCTTTTCATAAGATAAAAATTTATTTTTATTGTCCAGAATCTTTAGTAATGCACAGTTTTTTTGCTTGTATGCAGTGCACGCCCCTGTCTTTAACAGAGAGCAAATTCAATTAAGATAATAAATTTGCGAAAAAACGGTGAGATGGGGTAGTTTTTGTTCTCTCCTGAAAAGTTTGGTATTTTTGATGTGCAGCCTATTGCATTTACAAAATATATTGAAATTAAGTTAACTAGTGTTATCTTCAAAGACTTTGAAATATGCACCTACTAAGAAAAGGATTCGAAAAATAAAAATGTATACTATATTTACCACAACGTGGCACTGAAAAGTGGGAGAATTCCGGACCTTAGTTATACAATTTTTCTGTCTCTGTGCAGGAAGTAATATGTATTTCATGTTCCAGGTCATTACCCAATGAGCCGACTGTAATGGGCCTCTTGAATCAGTCTGGTTTCATACAAGTAGCGGATCTGACTCCATTCAGGACTCTGCCTGATGAGATGTTTGTGTATGCTTCAAGCCTCAGTTCCAAATTCCAAAAAGGGTATATCATTAATAACTTACGTTATCTACTTTTATATATACATAAGTATTGTCTATGTATCTGTGTTTGCATGGAACAATTTTTTTCTTTTCTTATATCTTATCTACTTCTATTAAAATTTAATATATTATGTTGTTTTCTTAATTAATTTTTCTACTGTAAGAGTACATATTCTACTTTCTGATTTTTCTTATAAGTTATATTATTTATATGGCAGATCTGAGTTTTCTGGCCACAAAAGCTGAAATAAAGAATAATTTAATATTAACATAATAAATATTTAAGTACAGTGAAAGTATGAGTTCCCCTTTAATAGGTTTTCCCTCCTAATAAGATCACATTATTCGGTCCCGAAAAAGTCCCATACAAATTACGTATTTTTTTATGCTTAATACGTTTTCCAAATAATAAGTTTCCTGCCTAAGAAATTAAAATATTTTAATTTCTTAGGCAATATCAGAACTCAATTTATCCATACAAAAATACCTTTGTAATAGTTTTTTGACTCAAGAAATTTTGTTTGACATTCTCAAAAATGAATGTGGTATTCTTTCAATGGGTGCAATCAAATTAAGGTTTTGGGTTTTGCCCCCCCCCCCTCATAAAAGATCTATTCACTCACAAAAACAAAGGGGACATATTTGAATAGGCCAATAATATTTACTGCCTTTCTTGGAGGAAACAAGGATTGCCACCGCGAAAAACCCAATTCTTAAAATAGCTTAGATTAACGGTTGTTTTATGGCAAGAGTGTCAGTGGTTTTGGAGAACAAATTAATACATTGACTTCTACGCATTAATCTAATTCTATACTGTTCTGCATTAACTGAACCTTCAATACGTTTCGGGTATTTAAAATATCGTATTGTCTCATCAACATTTTTTAATTATATGTATAGTTTTTGTATAATATTATGTACGTATAAATAATATGCAACTAATCAACAATTTTTATGCAAATTACTTTATTTTTTATTGTTATTAGTTAGTTTTAGTTCATGAAATTGTTAAAAAAAAAATTATGATGTTTGAAATCTGATAATGTTCCGTTTTCGGAGATACCATACCCCGTTTCATTCAGAGCTTCAAAGCATTTCTGTTGTATATTAAGAAAACGTAACTTCTCGGATCTTTACAAAGAAACATGTTTTCCAAAAAAATTCAAAGAAGCAAATTCGCAATGGCGAATACGGTTGCTTTTCGAATGGTACAATGGCAACTAGAATCTAGTAGTTTTGAATTCAGGGCACACAACTCTACCGAAAAATGCATTTTGCAAAAATCAGAGTAGTTACTATTTTCACAAGTTTAGTCACGTTTCTTAAAAAATAAAATTACTAATGTGTTTTGTGACCTATGGTTAATGCTCTTCTTTCAATTACCTTTTACCACGGTGTAACAAGATTTATATTTGAAAATTTATCGGCAAAATAAAAAAACAAAGCGGAGCGTTTAAATATGTATTAACAACTGAATTAACTCTGAAAAAAAAAACAAAAAATTATATCATAATCATATTTGTGATTTTTTTTAAATTAAAATCGTAAAAGGACAAAAATGTTAATGTATTTTCGCATAAAGTACGGCCCTGCCGATGTTCTTGTCATCTAAATGATTTCTCTGAAAATACACTGCAAGTAAGATTCAGTAAGGATGAATATTACATGGAAACAATTTGACATTGCCTGTAAAAGTGCTAGTAGGAAACACAATACGTTTTCTAAGACAAGTAAAATAAATTACGCTTTGTAAAAAAGAAATAAACTTAAAGCAAGATAATAAAATAATGTCTGACTTACATGTGATATCTTTTGTCATATTTGATCTCCTTTATGCATAACCCTATCCTTTAAGATTTAGATACTCTTTGAAAATAGTAAAAATATTGATGTGACATGTATTCCATATAGGTGTCTATTTAAAAAAAACATTCTTAAATTGTAATATTAATGTAACTTTAGTTAAAATGCAAAATTAGATAACAAATATAAATTATGCGAAATCCCTGCTAATAAGTTTTCACACTTAATAGGTTTGAATTTGCATGTTCCTCGGAAAACGTATTAAAAGGAGTTCACTGTATATAATTTTACATCAACATAGAAAGAATTCTTTATTTATAATAATATTTTTCTGTTTTTCAAAGTTTGATGTAAAATTGTGTGAATATATTAGGTAGTTTGATAAGTCATGATTTTTATTAATAATAAAATGCCATAATTCGGTCCCTTTTCACACATAGTAATTCCGATTTTGGTGCCTTATTGTTCACACATATTGTTTTTTACAGAGAACGAGTGAAGACAGCTCACATAATGTTGACACCTTATGATGCAGTGGTGCTGACCACTAAATTTTAAATTCAGGAGCCAAACTACTGATAAAGCATATTATATTGTAAAATAAATAATATCATGTTTTGTGAATAAATATATCTTAACCAGTGCAGTTCAATAATCTAATCCATATCATATTTGTTATTGTCTAAGACCAAAATCCATTTAAATTAGTGTGCGCTTAAAGCACCTTTCAAAATTAAATTATTTTATTTATTTAAAACTTTGATACATTCAATATTTCACATGTTCCCTGTCCACCTAAGTAGATCAGAGTCCTACAGTGGCTCAAGCAATATGGATATAGATATATACACTATTGAACATGGTCAATAAAAATATTAAAAAATTAGAAAGGTAGAGGAAATACGCCAGCTACAATAATTAGATCATTAAGGCTGTAAATACATGGTATTGAACCTGATATATGGATATATTAGTTATAAAAGCTCAAACAATAAGAATTACATACATTGAGTAAACTTATCCATCAGTCACCTCATAATATGGGTCAAGAGTAGCTCCGAATGCTCTCGACCCATTTCTATTAGCCATCTGGCTATTGATGTTTTCTGAACAGTTAGAGATATTTTATTTCATTCGTTTTTGGTTACACTGTATAGCCTAGGAGCTAGAAACATATGAAAGCGTTAAGTTAAGATTTAGGTGCGCGATATATGTACGTGCCCGGGTTAATGGCTCTAGTATGGTTTTAGCAACATCGCCCCAGTTTACTATGTCATATCTTATTAGAAACTGACATAAAGTATTGTAGACTGTTTTAGTTAATGAATGTCCTAAAATATCTCTAACTTCTCTAAAGAAATAAATTAGTTTGCGAATACAATTTGACAATTTATTCACATGATATCTCCAATTTAATGCATCATCAATTATCACTCCTATATATGTATTTCACATTTGAGAAACTCTTTCTAATTTGTTACATGAACAAAATATTACAGAGCTGTGAGTATTATATATAGTGACGCACAGTCTGTTCTTCCGGTTAGATAATTTTCAAATCATTTTTTTTCTTATTTTAGTATACATAATTTTTTTACAATAATAATATTATTATGGCAATTTCTCACTTAGGCTAGGCCTGATCTCCTATTCCCTTCAATTTTATCAGTAGGATTTTTGTGAGACTGAATCAAATGATTTTTGTATATCTAAAAATATTTCAATACACCGTTCCCCTGAATCTAAGTGTGGTTACAGATACTCGGTCATCTGTGCTATTGCAAGTTCTCTATTTTTATTTTTTTGAAAGCAAAATTTTTGCATTGAAAGTAGTTTATGTTTATGCATAAATTTGATTAGTCTATTTTTGATTATTTTGTCCAGAATTCTTGAAATAGTAGTACAGTAAAACCGTGTTAATTCGTAGTTCAAGGAACCGAAAAAAAAAGAATTCCTATCATGCGGAACCCGTTAATAAACAATTCAAGGGACCAAAAAAAATTTAATTTTACAAATTTTGCGATACGATTGCGTAAAAAATCGCAAAAGTCATAAAAAAAAAGCCACTAATTTTGTGAAAAGCGTACATGTTTTGGCATATTTCATGAAATCATCTCGAAAATGCAGTGTTTATTATACTAATACAAAATCCTGATGTAATTTATTATACTACTGAAACTAGTCGGGGTGAATATTAAATCTATTTCTCATAATAAGTGAAGATCCTAGAATCCTTAAAATGTTCTCAGGAAATTAAACAATTATTGAATAAAATTCACAATAACTAATAACTATGACACTAAACTAAGAACAAATTTAAACATTTTTAATTATCAGGCATGTTTCGGCTTGAAAAATCATATATTTATTTTTCCTTGTCTCATTTTTTGACACTTCCGCAATACAAATTTTACCACCGCATCGAATGAACGCACGTGTCTCGGAATTACTTGAAAAATTTCACGTGAAATAATAAGATATTGACAATAATCAGCGGCGTGCATTAGACATGAACATAGGTTATGCTGCTAATATCGATGGGCATTATTGTTAGAGGTTGTATTCATCACTCATTCTTACAGAAGCATGTTTTAGTGTAAATATACCCGTGTGAGTGTGTATTATTACTATGTGTTATTCTTGGAAAGTTTTTCAACTTATTTATTAAAGGAGTTAAAATATGTTACAGTGTAAAATAATTCTACATTTAAAGTGTATTGGAATGCATACAGTCAAGTCCGCTTCAAAGACGCACTTGTGGCATTTTGCAACACGTCTGTTAAAGAGAAGACGTGTATTCAGAACACTTCACGGTACGAGAGTTGCGTTTATACGTTTAGGACAGATTTTACGAAAAAACACATGTGCAGCTTTATTTATCAATTTTAAATTCTTCCACTAGTTATACGGTTCTAGTTAATACGTTAACATGAGAACTGAATTATTTTCATGTAGATCTATATACTTAATTCATAAAATATCAAATAAATGTTTAATTTACATTTATTTTGCAAAGATTATAGTTATGTACTGCTTTTTTGATTGTTTAGAGTGCACGCCTCTGACAATAATTTCATTCAAAGAAAATTAAGATTATTAACACAACAAACACAGTTATTAGAAATACAATCATTCATAAATACGCAAAAATGTTTAAAAAATCATTTTAAAAATACAGTTATTAGTAAAAATAATTGAAAGGGCCAATCTGCCAAAGCAGCCAACTGAAGAAAGGGTACCAGGAATTCCCTAATTTTATAGTAACATAATATATGTATACATAAAGAAGGTTGCACACAAAGTAGGCTCAGACGCACATTGTGACGGCAGGTATCACGAAATACATAAAGATCACTTCACAGAGGCATGCGCGATTAAAAAACCGCGCGCATTGTTAATTTTTTACAACATATTCAAAATTTTTGAATTATGTGATGTAAAAATGTATTGATTTTTGACGCAAGGGCCTGAAAATCATTTTGTACTACATTTTAACGAGGTTTTCGTGTTAAAGAGGTTAATTAAGTATGGAACTGACAATTTGGGTCTTAAAGTGTTTAAAAATTTCAAATAAAAGGGGTTCGAATTAACGCAGTTCTACTCTAGTAGTATTGTAGAAATAAAATATAGAATAGAATGAAGTGTAAGCAATGTAAAGGTATCAGTAAATTTTGTATTTTAACATTACATATTAAATTAGTTGTGCAAATATGTTAACAAGACCCACAGCCTTATTCTGGGTTTCTCGCAAGTGATTTATATTATCAATGTGAGCAGTCCGAGTGTGTTATCCATTGTTGTATTACGCATGTGATATTTGGACAGTTAATAATGTAAAGCTAGCACAAAACCAGCATTCAGTAGTGGGTTAAGATAAAAACTGGCCCAAAGCAGAATAAACTCATTAATATTAATGAAGACGATATCAATATGGTATAGAAGTGTAATAATTTCTGTGACTTCTAGAGTTTTCTTCCATGTATTATATATGATTGTGTTTGATTGTAACGATGATTGGTAATTGATTCTTCTTAACTCTTCAGGCAATGACTGGTACACTAGAAAGTGAACCTCCCAACAGAGAAATCTTGGTTACCAATCATTGTTAAATCTAGGTTACCAATCATTGTTACAATTATAGTTACATAACGGTTTACTATCACTATTGATAGTAATCCGCTACTGCAAACAACACATCCTATTTTCAAGTACCCAAAATATTTTCTCTTTCGAAAAAATCTTTTGCGGAAGTTACATCCCAGCTTTCTTACGCAAGCCTCCCAGAGACCCCTCCCATCCTTCTATAGCTACTTCTTCTTCTTTCCGGAAAACTATTTATCAAATTCCCAAGACTAAGGTTCCTAGTTCTCTGGGCTATGACAGACAGGGGCTATGACAGACAGATTCCATATTTTCCCAACCTGGACAAGGACAATGCATTTAACATCAGTCATACAGCAAAATCATTTGTGCCTTCATCAATAACTTCTCTATCCAATTCCATTAACAATGAAAATTCTTCCTTTATTCAAATTTTAATTATGATTCTCATTAATTTACTCTTCAATAGTAATTCCTTATCGTTTTGAATTGCATATTTATTTATTATTCCTTGGACGAAATTACAGTGTAACATGATTTATTTACAAATAATATGAAAAAGAAGTCCAATTGCAAATATATAAGAATAAGGTATAATGGCTAAATCAAGTAATATTATTAGTTTTAAGAATTAATACTTCTGCTACATTTATTTTCGCACTCAACCGTTATGTGACTGTGATTGTGAGATGATTGATTAGTGAGATTTAACAATAATTGGTAACTAAGATTAACTGTTGGAGGTTTACTTTTTAGTGTACCAGTCATTGCTCAAAGAATTACAATAAGTCTAAATCATAATTTAACCATCACTATAAACGAGCCATTGAGTCATCTGAATTATATAGTTCGAAAGAACGAGTCTTTTTGGTGATACAAATCCACTAATACATAGCATCTGAACCCAGGTCTAGTGCTTACATATGCGTCTGAAACGTGAGTATTCCCTAGGAAGAATGAAGTTTTAAGTGATGTGTGTCCACATAACAATTTTGAAAGGAATATTTTGGTTTAGACGCTATAACAATGTTTAAGATGGAGCGACAATATCTGTCTTAGAAATCCAGTATTGGCTCGTAATAGGGATCAAAGGAGGAAAATTCTCATGGAGGCCATGATCCATCAGCGTTTGTACATCCTGTAATCTTTCCGAGTGATTTATCTAAATTTATTTTCTATTAGATTAATTTTCTTTAGATTTAGTTCACTTCCTTCACTGTTGAAACATTTAATAAACTGTTTTTTAATTGTCTAAGGTTATGTTTTGTATATGGGTTGTATTTTACACTATTATGTGCAATTGTGTATTTATTTTTTACACTATCATGTGAAGAATAAATAATTGCAAATATTTATGAAGTTATCTAAAACACAACAAATTGAAGTGTGATGATTGCAATAAAGATAATAATTAATATTATGTAATTTTTTATTAAAGAGTTTGATAAGACCACTCTTCAACATTCACTTAATTAATATTATGAAACTTGTTCTTAATATTAATTAAGTGATAAGATCACTCATCACAGATAAGGAAGCACGGGCTTAAAAACTGCAATATCTACTTGCCGCATGATTAATATTATTACATTTTATAAAATGATAATTTTACCAAAAACAAAACTGAATGTGGTAATCAAAAAATTTTAAAGTCTGTGTAATTTTTTGAAAGAAAAAACATCAAATAAAAATGCAGGACATAAAATTTAATTATCTTAGGATGGATAAGATCCTAATCTAGAATTAGTTTCCAAGTTTCTAATTTCTGATTTTCACAAAGTTTTGTTAGAAACTGACAAGGATGAAACTGAAAATAAATTTAAAAAATGACAAATTATTTTATTAAAAGAATTCAAATTATTCAGAACATACATACTTATATAAAATTTCTTCAATTGAATAATACATTTCAATTTAATAAATTTACATTTTGATGCTAATTTTGACCACAGAGCTGGTTAAGAGTTGAGGTGAAGTGTACACTGAAAAGCTCAAATTTAGATATATCTATGTAAGTATTAAAGGATGGTCAGCAAGAAAATGAGATGGGTGGATGATTGGAGATAGACATTGGAGTTATCTACTCCCTATTTAAGCAGTTCTCTATTAAAACATTAACATATTCAAATATGAACACTGCCTAACCCTCCTACATGAACATGCGGTTAGGTTATTTTTCGAGAAAACCAGATCAAGGATCCAGAGCAGATCAGCAGAGAACTAACAGAAATAGAAATTATCATAAAATTAATTATTTATAAAAATAATAATTTCTCAACTTTGTATTGTGATTAAGACAATCCTGAGATTGTTTAATAAAATAATGTATGTTAACTCTACTACTCTTAACAATGTCAACAAGATTTGAAAAAACACGTTTGAAATGCTGTTATCCACTGCATTTTGTAAAAAAACTGTTTAAATTGTTTACCAATATATTTCTTGCGAATATAGAATTTTGCAATTGTATTACATATTTTGATATTAAATTTACTGACCAGATTAAATGGACCAACTAAGTGATGTAAATTTCTGTTATTTCTTTGATTTGGTTTCTTTTCTTTACGATTTGGCACGAGTAAGTGACTGCCCCAATTAACCGGTTACCCAGTTATCCGGAATAGACTCTATTAGGAAACTATAGGTTACAATACAATAAACATTATATTTATATTGTGCGATTGAATTATTAAATAATGAACAAAATTATAAATGGCAATTAGTTTCGCCGACACATTACAGGATTAATTTATTTTCATTAATCTCCAGTTTTTCATACCTAGTGCAATTTAGAATGCAACGCTGCAATTTGGATTTAATTTCTGAGAACATTTTCTCTTATCTATTGAAAATTATTTTTTCAACACTTGAAAGATAATGTAGAAGTATGAACATACATAATATAAATATGTGCACCACGAATGTCACACCATAATGTATTGGCCATGAAGATTGTATTGTACCTGCTGGCTCTCTCTGCGGGGGCGACCATCCTCCTAGTCTCTGGAGACAAGCAATGGTGGCAAAAGACAGTGGTGTACCAGATCTATCCACGTTCGTTCAAGGATACTAATGGGGATGGCATTGGCGATCTAATAGGTAAATATATACAGCAGTTCTAAATTAACTGTATATTTTTAGGAGCAGTTTTGATTGTACACGTTTGTGAAAAATTGTATTGAAAAATATCAGAGGAATGGAAAGTAGTGCACATGATTATTCCAATTATTGATCTCCGAGAGAGATAGAGTCGCTCAGGGCCGATCAAGTACTTAATGGGCTATATTTTTGTTGGCTGTGTCAACCAACTGATTTTTTTACAAGTTTTATACCCCACAGGTTTTTTACAAGTTTTATACCCCAACAAGTTTTATACCCCACAGAAAGAAAATTGAAATTTAAAAGAGATACAGAAAGCATACTTAAGTCAGGACAGCTGGAAAAGGAGACAATATCAATCACATGTTTTTTTCACCTCATTAGACTACTTACGTATACAAGGTTTATTAAATATACTTTATAATTTAATATTAATATGTTCATATGTTAATAAAAGTCTTACATTGGTAGTTTCATCTTTAATTTATCTTATAACCCAAAAAATGTTCTTTTTAGAGCTAAATCAGGACACTTTGTACACAGAATCCCTGTTTTTATTTAAACCTCTTGTGTTAATATCTGAGGTTTCATACCCGTAACATATTAGCAAAATGTAACATCTGCAGAATTATCATACTGCATTAATCTAATTCTACAATATAATAATTAACTGATGTTACAGTGCGAGTTGTTTGCATAATTTTGTTGAAATAATATAATTTGTCATTTGGAATTGAATGATAACTATGTATGTATACTATATGAGATTTATAAGTCTTTTCACTTATCATAAATAATTTTGTGCACATTATTATTGCTTGCAATATGGGTGGGTTGGGTTAGGAAATCAATACATATACATACTTACTTCCATTCCAGGTATAACCCAAGGACTATCCCACATAAAGGATGCTGGAGTGGGAGCCATTTGGCTGTCTCCTATTTACAAATCTCCAATGTATGATTTTGGATATGATATAACAGACTTCAAACAAATCCAACCTGAATACGGAACTATGGAAGATTTTGAAAATCTTTTGCAAGAGGCTAAAAAATTAGGTAAATTACTTACTTACTTACCATCACGCCGTTTACCCATAGGGGTAGGCAGAGTGGATAGAGCGCCACACTCTTCTGTCCTGACACACAATTCTCGCCTCATTCACATTCATACATCTTCTCATATAAGCTCGCCGATTGTTGAGGCTTCTAACAGAACCATCCTCCATTATCTGGTTTACCTGGTCGTGCCAAATCTTTCGCGGACATCCTCTATTTCTGGTGCCATCAACATTTGCGTCATATATTTTTCTTACCATTCTCTCCTCATTCATCCGTTCCATATGATCAAACCACCTAAGTGATCCTTTCTTAATCTTACTCACTATACTAACATCAGCTTTACATTGTTTCCTTATTTCTTCATTCTTTACTCTAAATAAAATACATGTTTATAAAACATTATTTGTAAATTGTAACTTTATCACCCAGAACCACCCATATTATAATTGCGCTTGGTCGCCATTGCATCTGTATCCATTGTTATTGTTAGTGTCCTTTTTCATTAAAAAATCTGCTAGATGACAGTGTAGATTAGCAAAAAAGAATAATGAATATTAATTATTATTCATTTACAATCTTTCTGCATTGTGCAATATTTGTCACTGATGTCTAATATTTGTAACCCAAAATAGTTTTACACAAAATATTGTATTCGCTTGAGATTTTCAGTTGTTTTTTTTGCCTGTCCATATATTATTTCATTCACATCAATTTAAGATAGCTCTAGGTGTACATATGTATAAAGCATGTATCATTTTACTAATATTTTGTTTTTTCTTACTGGAAATAAAGACAAAGTACACTACATGGTGCATTGTTAAAGCAATGTAATAAGGGATTTCCGCATTGAAATATAGATTCTACTACAGGCCTAGCAGCAAGCAATTGGCGAAAGCCAATTTCTTTTCTGCTAGTACGAGTATATATACCTGGGTGTAACACATCTAGCGTACAATATTTTAGGAGTACAATATACCTTTAAAATATGTATCAAAAATCTAATTTCAACCATGTCAGAGATATAAACATTTAAAAAAAGTAAAGATTATTTTGATTAATTTAAATATTTTATTGATTCCAAATTAATTACTGCATACATAAAATAAAAGGTCATCGAAATTCGAAAGACTGCTATTTTTTGTTGGATAATTTAGGGCCTGAAGCTAAGACAGTAATAATGGGTCAATTTTACAAATATTGGTTTCAAAGTAATTACATATAATTATCTTATTCAATATTTTTGTAATTTGACCTCCTTAAACATATTCCCATAAAATATAGTTACACCCTACAACGTCCTCGTGGCACTTGGAAGACCATGACTGCAATCACAATGGAGCGACATATATCCCTTAATATCGCCTCTGTGGTTCAGTTCGCCGGGCATCCGCTGACCTCTTGCAGGTCTGCCTTGACATTATCTACCGTCTACGTTTTGGTCTTCCCCTAGCTCTCAATTCTGCTGGTTTGCGTATGAGGGCTTTGTGCGTGTTATGGGACTCATCTGCACTCGCTACATGTTCCGATCATTGCGGCTACCTTACTCTCATCTTTCTCAGGATATCTGGGGCGGTATACCGTTCCCGAAGTTCTTTAATTTCCTCCATTCTCCAGTTACATTATCATGTATTGGGGTGAAAATCTTGCGCAAGACTTTATTTTCGAAGAACTGCAACCAAACTTCACACCTATATAGATTGGTGACAGCAATTTTTTTAAGTAAACTAACAAGTGTTTCCTGATTTTATACTGCTATTTATTTATTATTGGATATCATTATTCTATGTTTCTTTGCTCCCAGATATTTAAATTGTTGAACCGATTCAAAACCTTGATCTCTTACGATTAATGAAGTTTGTCCTCTGCTCATTTTCAGGTATTTTGTTTTGACAGTGCTAATCTCTTTTGTACGTTATGAGGTTATATGTGCGCATTTCAACAGTTACTGGTTTACGACTAATGAAACATACACCATCTGCATATACCAATGATCTACAGTGTTATTAGTCGTTCATTACGTATTCCAGAATTAGAATAAAGACTAATGGCGATAGTGGATCTCCTTGCCTAAGACCTTTATTTTTTTGGAAGGGATTCAACATTGTGTTAGTGACTCTCACACTACTGTGAATCTCATCGTTGCAGGGATCCGACATTCTGTTAGTGACTCTTACTCTGTTGTAAGTTTCATTGTTACAGGGTTTTATAGTGTTGTCAATCCTCGGTCCAACTAGTACTTTAATTAGTTCTGACTTCTTAATTGAGTCATAGCCCTTCGGAGTAAATGAAAACTTGGTGCAGTGTGTGATCAGTCCTATTATTTTTGAAATAACGATTATTTGGTCTAACACGGAGCGATTCCACCAAAAGCCACACTGATAATCTTCTAAGTATACGGTTCTAATTTTTTGAGAATTAAGGTTGATAAAACCATGTACGACGTTACGATTAATGTGATCCTTTTGTAGTTAGAGCAAACTTTTCTATCACTTTTTTTATGGATCGATATTATCATTCTGTATTTCCACTCTTCTGGGAGTTGTTCGCTTATCCAAATTTTCAAGACAATGTACACTAGGATGGGAGCCCACTTATTTGGAGCTATATAATGATTATATACATGAACATTTTAGAAAATATGTCATATTAATATTCTTTTGTAGAAAAGATAACATGCTGGTCTCTCGGAACAAGGATTAAACCTCTGAATCCTCGGTCATTACATCAGCTCCCGATTATCCGGGATTTATTTTACCATTAATCTGATTAATCGAATTTCTCGGTTAATCCAAAAACAGAAAAAATATTTAAAAGTTATAAAAATCACAACTCTTACTATCTGAAAATCGTGCACATTTGTTTTTGGGCAAACGCAAATTATGTATAAATACGCTATTCAATTTCATCAACTTATTATACATGTTTAAATTATGTATAAATACGCTATTCAATTTCATCAACTTATTATACATGTTTAAATTATGTATAAATACGCTATTTAATTTCATCAACTTATTATACATGTTTAAATTATGTATAAACAAAATTGTGGTTGTATTTTAAGCATTCAAATGGCATTTAGATGCACAAAACTAAAAAACAGACTTTTGTGATTTCGTATTCAAATAAGATGTTACAATTGAAAAAAACATTTAACATGTTTTTATAACTTTTTTTTTATAATATGAGAGACTGCTCCTGCAACAACCCTGTATATTGGTTTTGGGCAGATTTGCATTATGAATGCCACAATGTTCTATTTCTTACTTGGGAATCGAATGGTATATTAAGCAACCATGTAAAATAAATAAAAATACTATTAAATATAATTTCTATGTGAGCTTCCCTGCAAAAACTGTATATCATCCAAGTTGGTTGACACTCCGTCTATCAACATTTGTAAACACCAATAGTGTTGTGAAACTGAATGTCTGTATACCTCTATAAAATCCTATATCCTTTGACTGATATAAACCAAATTTTGCATAATTAATTTGACACGCTTTTAGTTGGTTTATTTGATATTCTGATGAAGGAAAAGATATTTTCCGAAACCGGTTGGTGAATTAAACTTAACTCATAGAAGTGATTAAAAACAAAGTTATAAATAATTTCGTGAACTACAAGTGAGGGTGCTAGTTGCAAAGTCAACAACCTTCATTATTATTTGTTCTAACTTTTAATAGAGTTGTCTTTTCATACAATTTTTAAAAGTGTTAATTTATGAGCAGTCAAACTTTACTCATTTTTATATTAATTGGTCATTCAAAATCAGTGTTAGTTGCAAAATCGGTTGCTTTTGTCATTTTTTCGCTACTCAGAAATTTAAAAGGGCACCAGTGTGGAAACTAGATTATTTTTAGAATATGTTGTATTTATTTTGTATTTTAAACCATATTATGGGGATTATCATTTATAATAAAAAATGCATTAATAAATATATTGTTCCTCGTACTCCTATCAGATTTTCACGTTTTCTCCAAATAAAAAATACGGAGGTAGTCGAGATTATGACTAAGTAATAACTATAAAGATGAAATATAAGCAATTTGCATTCAAATTGTTGGCTAGTTGGTTGAGTACTGCTGTACAGGTCCACAATATTACAAAATCATGTTAAGTTTCAATTATTTGCAAAATTGATCAATTATTATTATTCTATATCATTGCTTCAGCCTGTAAATAGTCTAATAAAAAATAGTCTATGTGCTCGAAGTTCAATGACTTTTATTTTTTGTAACTAACATACCATTACGCCGTTTCGCCGTGGGAGTAGGCAGAGAGGATAGAACGTCACATTCTTCTGTCCTGAAACACAATTCTCCCCCCATCCACGTGCACACATCTTCTTATACAAGCTTGTCGATTATTGAAGCTTCCAACAGAACTGTCTTCCAGTATGTGGTTTACTTGGTTATGCCAAGTTTTCCGTGGACGTCCTCTATTGTTGGTGCTATCAATACTTGTGTCATATATCTTTCAAATCATTCTCTCCTCATCCATCCGTTCCATATGACCAAACCACCTAAGTGATCCTTTCCTAATCTTACTCACTATACTAAGGTCAGATTTAAATTCTTTTCTTTCTTTTTTCTTCATTCTTTACTCTGTCATAATGGATTTGCCACATACACGCCTAAGTAATATCATTTCCATTGCATTAAGTCTACTTTAGTTTCTCTTCTGTCAGCTACAGGCCTCATTTTCGTACATCGGTGTCGGTACCAGAACTTCATTATGTGCCGCTAGTCTTGCCTCGGTTGACAAGTTCCCATTAGTTATTTTTTGTATTCAATATATAATTTGGAATCAATAAAATATTTCAATTAATCAAAATAATCGCATAACTACTTTTTTTTTGAACACTTATATCTATGACATGATTTAAATCAGGCACATGAAGTTTGAAAATTTTCAACTAGTATTTTTAATACATGTGTATCTACCCCTAAAATATGATGTTACACTCAGTATACATATTATACACATATACAGTATATATATAAATTGTGTGTAATAAGATTAGACACAATTTATTCAGATAATTATAAGTTCAAAATTTTACAAAGCAATTTGATATTTGGAATTTCCAAAATAAATTTAAGGTTCAGGCAGAGGAGTATAATTAGGGTAATATGAGTAAAGAGATGAAAATAAAAATATCAATGCACTACATATTTTGTTATTTTATCTATGTTGTATCTGAAAAGACAAGCTTGTCATAAAATGAGGCCTAATTCAATGCCGGTCATCGCAAGAGTTAAGTAAATTGTTGTGTATTCTATAAATTTATTTTAAGGGTTTTTCTGCCTCTTAAGCAATTAAGAATATTTAAAGGTAGATATTAGTGGACATAAAACAAAATTACCAATTAGGCTCTGGTATTGTACATGATGAAAGTATTGTTTATGGCGGTTGGGGTTCTGTTTTGTTGTTTTTGGAATTTATTTTGCTTGGGCACTGTGTTTTATTGGCCTATTCAAATATTACCATTTTCGTAAATGGATAAACTTATGATACATGGAAAAACACATTGAAAGAATATCACATTCATTTTTAGAAATGTCAAACAACTTCTGCGAAAAACGTATTACATGGGTTTTTTGTATGGATAAATTGAGTTGTCATAAATATTTTTATTTCTTAGGCGAAAAATTTATTATTTGGAAAACGTATTAAGCTTAAAAAAATACGTAATTTGTATGGGACTTTTTCGGGACCTAAGAATGTAATCATATTAGGCGGAAAAACATATTAAAAGGGAACTTATTAAAAGTGTGACTGCGTAATATGTATAAAGTTGTTTCCATAGTCAAAGTTATGATAAAGTTACAGTTTTAGGGATGGGATCTGATTCTATCTTGAAGTATAGCCGGATTTTTTGTTTTTACAATACTTGTATTGCTTGCAAATGAAAAAATAGGTAGAATAAAATGATAGATTAATATTAATTTTTTGCAGACATTAAAGTAATTCTGGATTTTGTGCCGAATCACAGCAGCAACGAGAGTGAATGGTTCCGCCTGTCGGTCAACAGGACAGCGGGGTACGAAAACTACTACATATGGGAAGATGGGATACCCGATCCTAATAATCCGGGGAAATTTCTACCACCTAATAACTGGGTAAAATAACTATTATGCCATTTATCCAAAAATGCTTATTTTATTGATTACAGTATATTATACACAAAGGTAAAAATAAAATTGATTAAGTTTGAATTAGATTAAAGTAGTTTGAAACAATAAATAGGTATTTTACAACAGTAAACTTCAAAAGTTTGATATCAGACCATCTACTGCGTGCATGTCAATGTTACTTATCTTAAAAATAAATGTTCTTTGAATTTTTGTGAACTTTAAAAATGAGTGATGAACTAGCATTTTTGACGAGGCAAAGAAGTAAAAAAAACACAGAAATCATTTGGAACATGTTACGCAATAATGCAATTACTATACACACTTGTTTTCAGTGATTTAAATTATTTGTAATGGTTGAAAGACAAGAATGCAATGGCTGCGCAACTTAAGATTAACGAAGATAAAAGATAACTACCAACTCACAAGATGGCGGTGAAGATGAATTTGTCACAAAGAACTGTTGTGACAGGCCCTTCATTATATTGGGAAAATGAACAAACTAGGCATGTGGGTTCTGCGTGACTTTTCACATACTCATTTTGATCCGCATACATTATTTGATAACAGGGTATAAAATGTGGATACTTACAAATACACAACACTAAAAAAGTCGGTGAATCTATTTTATGATTCTGAAACCATAATAAACATATTGCAGACTTTTTAAAATTCAGGGAATTTTACAAAAATTATCATATATAAGATAAATAACATAAAAAATTTTACTTCACATCTTCCCCATATTACTGGCAGGATTGTCATACTATTGCTCTTCTGGAGTACCATCACTTTTGACATGTTAATATTCTACCTATAAACACATCTTGCTCTACTTTTATCGCAACAACAGTAGCAACCCCCACCCTTTCTCTCTCTTGTTTTCTTTTTATTTATCTTCTGTACCTAAATATACTTATGTACCTAAACATTTCTGTGGATTTTCATAAATAGTATCACATGTTAGTTATAATAAGTTTACACTGTCATAATCCCTCAATAAAATAAAATTAATAAATATAAATTATTTATTTCCAGCGAAGTGTGTTCCGCTTCAGTGCATGGGAATACAATGCAGTTAGGGGACAATATTATCTTCATCAATTTGTTACTGGCCAGCCTGACCTCAACTACAGGGAGCCTCGGCTAGTGGAAGAAATGAAGGTTACATTTTTTAATTCCTTATCCAGTTGATGGAAAAGTTTTTATTTATTAATTTAATCGACAATATAATTTTCATCATTATAGCTGAAAAAGAATCTGAATGCCCCACCTTTGTATTAACTTATTTATTCTATCAAAATAAAATTCTATGATTGATGCAAAAAATGAATCTAAGGATGTTTGTACCTGCGCTACAGTATCAATTTTCTTTTAATTCAGATATTTTTGTAATGACCTAAATAAGTGAAAGTTGGAAGGAGCAAGGTTTGGAGAATAAGACGGGTGCTTAATAACATCCCAATTCAATTCATTGAGTTTGTATTGGGTCATCAAAGCCACATGTGGTCACACATTGTAATGGTGAAAGACTACACCTTTTTTGTTCGTCAAATAAGATCTATACTTTTAAGGACAGCGTTTAGTTTTATTAGTTGTTCATAATACCATTTGGCTGTAATTGTTTCATCGCAACCTAGAAGTTCAATACCCTTCCAATCCTTGATTGGTTGTCTCCCATCTTCAATGCTATCTCCCTGGTATTTTGACATGGATCAGTGTCAATTGTGACCTTCAACATGTCAGCATCAGGATTCGAAGGGCGCCCAGTCCTTGGATTGTCAGTCAATGAAAAATCCCCAGATCAGAATGTTGAAAACCACCTCTGTATTAGTCGAACTTTAGCGGCATTTTCTCCATACACTTCGCAAAAAGCAGTTAACAAACAATGACTTAAGTGCAATTTATTAACAGACATTTAAAAAAAATCACAAGGGCTCTCAACTATTCGCCGGCTAGGCTAAAATTTAATATAAAGTGAGAAGACACCTTCCTTTATACAATATAATGATTTGGAAACAGATGTTATTGGTCAATTTGGAAAATCCATCAATTTTTTATAACGGTCATAAAAAATGTAAAAACATTAATCTAATATATTTATGAAAATATAATGAGTAAATGGTTTCACAACTATTATTTTTACAGAATGTTCTACGCTTCTGGTTGGAAAAAGGAGTCGCTGGTTTTCGAGTGGATGCTGTTCCATTCTTATTTGAAGTTGACAAAGATGATTTCGGTGGAAAGTACCCGGATGAACCGCTTTCCGATGTGATAGGCCCTTCTCCTGATGATTATAACTATTTGTCTCATATTTACACTCAGAACCAAGAACCGACCTTTAATATGGTATACCAGTGGAGAGCCGTGTTAGATGAAATGGAAAAGAAAGATGGCTTCCCTAGGGTGATGCTCGTGGAGGCTTATGCCGACATCAAGACGGTGATGAGATATTACGGGGATGGCCCAGTTCAAGGAGCACACTTGCCATTCAACTTTGAATTGTTAAACATTAATAGGGATTCAGATGCGAGAGATATTAAATTTATCATTGATAAATGGATAACATACATGCCAGTCGGCAAGACTGCTAACTGGGTGGTAAGTAAGAGATGTTATAAATATGTATATATAGACTTTTAAAACTATAGATAGATATAATTATGCTCATTCATCAGTGGTTGTATGACAAAAAAAATTGTTATCTTATTTATACTTATTTTTAAAATACATTAATATCTTCATGATGCAACTTTATCATTACAATAACGGTTACTTTTTTGCTATGTAATAAAACATGATTAAATATAAGATATTGTACTAAAAAAAAAATTCAATAGATTCCTTTGCCATACAACCATTGATATCATAATCCTGATTTTTTCATGCCGGATAAAATGCAACTGATTAAAAATTCAAAACTTTTATTTTCAAAAACTATGTAAACTGAATTAGACCTGATCTGAGCTGACCTCTCAGTTTGGTGATGATTGTGTAACTTATATGAAAATAAATTAAGTGAGTTTTGAAACGAAATACATATACAGTTCAAGAGGTAAATTATTACATATTACCACATACTATTATTACAATTGTTGTAGAACGGGAATCATGACAGCTCCAGAATGGCTTCAAAGCAAGGAGTTGAAAGGGCAGACACCATGAATATGTTAGCATTACTGCTTCCAGGAGTGGCACTGACGTATCAGGTAACGTTCAAATTAATATTGCACTGCCACATCAGAGAATCCTAACATTTTTTCATAATTTCACAAGATTTTGTTGAGAGAATTAATAATTATCAATGTCTTCATTTATAAATAGGGAGAAGAGTTGGCCATGATTGACGGGGAAGTGAGTTGGGAAGACACTAAAGACCCGCAAGGGTGTAACACGCAGGACCCCATCAACTACTACAAAGCGTCAAGAGATCCGGCCCGCACTCCTTACCAATGGGATGATACTAAGAATGCTGGCTTCTCCACTGGCGACAAGACATGGCTGCCAGTGGCCAGCAACTACAAGACTGTCAATCTTAAAGCCCAGAAGGCGGCCACCAAGAGCCACTACAAAGTAAGCGAGGGAATCGCCAAATAACTTTACTATTAGACAAAATTTACCTTGGTTAAAGCCAATATCCAATGCACCAAGTATTTTTTACTTTGTGAAAACAAATGGTGACTATTGCACTTTTTCAGCTATAATTTTTATTCCACATTATTTTAAGATTAAGAATTTTTATCTTTAAATATTTCAGTTTTACCAAGATCTTGTGGCTCTGAGAAGTACCACCGTGCAGATAGAAGGAGATTTGACCGTGAAAGCGATTTCTGAAAACATTTTAGTTGTGCTGAGGTACGTTGACAATATGTTACTGTTAAAAAACTCAGTTTCTGTGTAATAATTTAAATAATTATCTACCTACAGTATGTGTTATACAGCAAAAACCAGTTTATTTAAAATTCGCCACAGGTCGAAGTTTTGAAGCAGAATGTGGTTCCTCTGGAAAGTTTTCATAGTAAACTGTACCATTAATCGAATATCATTATTCAAAGCTATTTTTGGACCCTATGGAATTAATTTGTCTATCTATTTTTCGCCTAATTTGTATTTTTTTTGGCCAAATAATAAATGCTCACAATCTGAAAAATATGCATTACTAATTAATAAGAAAAGATTACCAGGTAGCTGACTAAAGTACACGTGCTAAGGCTAACCTATTCAAATATGATCGTAAATGGGTAGTACCTGCCCCTATGATGTATAAAATTAATTTGCATTGTTTTCTCACTCATTTTCAGTATACTAAAAAAAGATAACAAATATACCTTGCGCGTCCTCGATTTTTCTCTTCCTTACCACGACGTGTCAACTTAGCTTGTATGTTTTTCTCTCTCGCTTGTTTGTTTATATTAAAGATAATAAATATTATCCCCCGCATTGCAGATTTGCAAATATCAGTGGTTGCCAATCTTCTGTTCCGTATTACCATAATTATTTTTGTTTGCATTGTGAAAACAATACATACATTATTTATTAGTATTATTGGGCATTTTGTTATACAAATACAGTAAAACCGCGATATAACGAAATCCAAGGGACCAAAAAATAAAAATTCGTAATAACGAATTCCCACATATAACGAAAAAAATAAAAAACCTACTATATGTTACGCGCCGTCGCAAAAAAATGTTGCGCGGCTTCAAAAAAGATCGCAAATTCTGCAAACAAAGGAGGAAAAAGGCCATAGGGAACTGAATACCTACATATTTTTAGTAGTTTTGTTATTAAAACAGATAAGCAAATGGATAATCAAAGGAATTAAATTAAGAACAGAATCTATTCAACACCAATTGGAAGATATTTTTGTAAATTCCAGAATATTGCAAACACAAAACAATATTTTAATTGTGTTTAAATGTAGAGCCACTTCAAACATAGTTTTGGGCATGAAACATACAAAATAATTCAAAAATAACAATCTTACAGTTGAATCGCGGCATTTTTATAAAATGAGTCGTATATAAATTACGAAGGTATTTACCGGTAACGGCGGCAACCACTTAAAAATATATTTATAATCGTTAAAATTGTTCACTTAAAAATTATCGTTAACATTGTACACTTAAAATACACGAAAACAATAGTTAATAGAAATACAAAATACCGTACAAAAATAGTTCATAAAATATTTTAACGAATTATTTATATTATTGACGAGTTCACACGAAAACAATTGTCAAACGAAAATGAATTTATGTAAATATTCAGTTCGGTCATGCAATAATCGCGTTAAAAGCTGAACAAACTTAACTCTACAGACATTACACTGAGACTGACATTTCCAATAAGTACATTCTGCAACTTTCGGGGGGTTCCTGTTAATTTTTGTATTTTACAGCTGTTTGGGTCTGGGTTGCAATCATATTAGAGGCGTATGCGTACATAAAACGTGTCAGAGAACGCCACAAGAATTATGTCAAATGGTTTTATGGGCCTGCTATGAACCCAAGAAAAAGTTTGAATTGTTTTACTACCTTGTCGGCCGACCGCCGCGCACCGCCGAAAAGGCCATAAAACTGTTCGCATACGGCAGATGCATCAGCGCGGCTTTGTAAGTGCGAAATAATATTTTCATATTTTAACATTTTTTTATTTCGTTATAAATTTACGTAAATGTATTGGCATTTTTTCGTATGGGACAAAAATGATTTTGTTATAAATATTAACGGGATTTCGTTATATAAATGCATTTTTGTATGAAAAATTGGTTTTAGGGACTAAATTTCGATTTTTTTTTCGATATACGTCATTTTTCGCTATATCGGGTTTCGTTATATCGCGGTTCTACTGTACTAGGTTGAGTTCCTCCGACTTTTTCGTATTTTATTTAATACAGATTGGCGTTCCTCAGACTTTCTCCATCTTGTATTGCTGTTAATTTGTAAAGACTATTATTAGTATTTCTCTAATATTCACTTGTTAGACATTTTGAAATTCACGAGTGCATGGTTTGCTTTCCTCAGAATTTTCCGTATTTTATTAAATTCAAATTAAAACATTTTTGTGATTTTGACTGATAATTTTATATTCTCAAAAATAGTATACAAAATGCTAACAGTTACTAAAAAATCAAATTAATACAAGAGACATTATCTAAAAACAAATTAGCAGAAAAATAAGCGACCCCATTATTGATATCAGTTCTCAACTATATCAAACACGATGCCAGACAGAACATTAACGTTGAAAGGTAAGAAATGTCATGGAGAGAAGAGGAGTAAGGGGGCGGAGAGTGAGGAAAATAAATAACAAGATGTCACAATATGTAAAATCCTACCGCAACCACCAAAGTTTTAAACTTTTATTGCTAGCTTTACAGATACAATGGAGAATGACAATATTTTTGACAAGTTCATGGATTATGTTGTTATTAAAAATGGTGTGAAAAGATAATCCATTATAATTGGGGTATTTTTAATATATTTTTAAACTAAATTTGTGCAGTATCATGACTGTAAAGTGACTATTTAATGTATTTTTTAGCATGAACTAAATGAAAACATTCCATGTGACTAAGCGAAAATAAGTAAATATTGGGTAATCCCGGAATTAGTGTTGTTTTTTATAGTAAAACTTAAACTTGATTATTTCAATTATTTTTTTTATACAAAGTAATTTCCAGTGTTATCTACGACTCTTTGCCATCTATTTACTAGATTTAAAATTCCTGTCATAAAAAGCTTTTGATTTAGATTCAAAGAACTCCGAGAGACCCGATTTCAGTTCTTCGATATTGTCGAATTTTTTGTTCCTTAATTGCGTTTCTAAAGAGCAAAATAAATTAAAGTCGCTCAGTGCCAAGTCCGAATAATAGGGTGGATGCAATAAAATATCCCAGCCAAGGTCCTGGATTTTTTTCCGGGTAATATCGGCAAAGTACGGCTGGGCGTTATCACATTGAAGAATAACATTCCTTCTAATCACAAGAGCAGGTCTAATTTCTTGTAACGTCGCATTTAACCTGTCCATCTGTTCACAATAGAGGGCTGCGGTAACAGTTTGGCCTTGTTTTAAAACTTCATAATAAATTACTCCTTTCGAATCCCACCAGACACACAATAATGCTTTCCAAGGATATAATCCTGGTTTTGGTGTTGAAATTGGGCTTTGTCCCCGATTTAACCATTGTTTCTTATTTTTAATATCATGATAAAGGACCCATTTTTCGTCTCCAGTGATAAGGTCATGGAGACACGGGGTAGACTGTTGCTTTTCTTGCAGTATTTTGCATATGCTGAGGCGTTGCGCTTTGTTGCGATCGGTTACCCCAGGTGAACCCATATACCTTATTTTTTAACTTTTCCCGGTTTCTCAAAATAGCAATGGGTGTTCGATCGTGATGTGCCGACTTTCTTCGACAATTCATCAATGGTCATCATTGGATTTGCTTCAATTTCCGCCTTTAGAGCTGCTTCATCCACTAGATTGCGCTGTCCACTTCGAGACTCGTCCTTCCAATCGAGATTGCCCAAAGATCACAAAGAAAAAAATTACAAAAAATTACACGTCTTTACTGGTCAACAGACACACAAATACCGAGCCAAAGTTGCCTATTGAAAAAACGACATTAATTCCGGGATTACCCAATACATACATATGTAGTATTATTTTATTCAGATTACCGTAATTTTATACCTTTATTGATTTCTTTGCGCTGTGTTTTGATAACTTGTTTATTTTTAAATGTGTGGATATATATATACATAATTGCTTTAAGTTATAATGAAAAAAGTTTGTATATTAAAAAGAAGTAGATTTTTGACATTTTCAATACCGTAAGTAAAACTTTTTTCTTGATTTCGGTCCCCTCAATTTCAAATTAAGAGGATTTTATTATAGTGTTACAATTTTCAAATTTCCGAGAATGGAAATGAACTTGTTTATTTTCTATTTGAGAAATGTACTTTCAGAATAAAAAGGTATCCACCTAACTTGTAATTTAAAATGAAATTAATACAAAACTCATTGGAGAAATTAAGAATTGGTAATGCATTAGATTCCTTCCAAATTTCTCTATATGTGACACACAGAAGAATATTGAGATACATACCACAGTCATATAAAATATCAGGTTGTCTAGTTGTCTCAAGTCTGCATTTTTTTTTTAAATATATGCACCCTCTTTGAAAACAAAAGATATTTTCGAGCCATGCAATGGTAATTGTGTTTTAAATTTTATTTTCAATTACTTTTAAATTTATTTCTGTTTATAGATCTTTACTGAATGAGTCGTCAGTGGTAGCTGTGGCTAACTTGGCGGGGACCAATCAGAAGGTGGATCTTAGTTCCATCAGAATGCTTCCGGCAGAACTAATCGTCTACACTGCAAGCCTTAACTGCACACTTCAAAAAGGGTAGGCACATATTATATAATATAATGTACAATAAATTAATCTCTTTTTTAGTTTACATCCAATGTCAAGTTATTATTATTTGTCAATTTTAAAGACATTTTTATAGAAATCCAAAATTGTGCGTGAAATAAATGAGTGAACCTTCATTATTTCTAGGGAACGAGTGAAGACATCTGGTTTTTCTCTATCTCCTTATGATGCTGTGGTATTTATTGCAGAGATTTGAGTAAATAAACATAATAATTTGTATAAAAATACTGTCAAACGATTTTAATATTAAAACAACAATGATTTTGTGAATAAAAGTATACGGCTTGCTTAATAAAATTAAAATTTAATAAAGTTCAAGGGTCTTTTATTCAAAACACGTTTGCGATACCTTATGATTGTATTAAGAGATTATCACTGTCATATCAGAATACAATAAAAATTATATGAAATACTTGATGGTTTTTGATCAGCTCTTTTAAATATCCATGGCTCCTTCCAGGAAGCACAGACAGTCCACCGTGTCGATGACAGCATCCAAATCTTTTTTGGTGACAATTTTTCTTTTTCCTTTAGCCGTGTATGCGTACGCTTCCTTAGCCATGGAGTCAATAAACAATTCCTGGAAAAAACCTCCACAATGAATTAATCAAAATCAGTAATATTGTTCCGTGCATTGTTTTCTAAACGAAATTGCAAAATTTGCAATGTCGATTAGCAGGTTTAACAAAATAAGATTTTTCATAAAGAGAAAATTTTGTTTACCGCATGATCCAGTGAAAATAAATTTGAGAAAAATATACATACATAGCTAATGTTTTTTAAAATAGATGTACATATTTAAAAAATGGGCTAAGGGCTTGAAATACACAAGAAAGATTTGGGATGTTTTTAATTAGTACAACCCTTGATATGCATAATCGATCTCGCTATTACCCTCGATATTAAAAATACATATCCTCTAATACCGGGTTACATTCAGTTACAATAAAAGAAATTAAAAAAGATTGCACAATTCGTAAACAAAACAGTTGAAAAAAACAAAACCTTCAATAAACATTGACACAAACATTTTAAAAAGAAGTCTGTTGAAAAGTAAACAGAAACAATTATATACAATTAGGCTATAGCATCTAAGATAATTTAAGTCAAAATCACTTTCTGCAATGAAAATTAAAAATGGTGCAAGGAAAATAATATGAAAGAATTGTGTATTTTATTTTTTGAAAAAATAATACATTTCAATTTATAAATCCAGAATCTGTCAAAGTGATACCTAAGTTTTGTTTTATTACAAGAAAAATGCTTAAGAGGCAAATTTCATTTTTCCAATTTGAATTTCGAGATATTTTTGCATTTTGCATACCCTTTCAAGATGAGACTAATAGTTAATTCTTTTACAATATCAAGTAAACATTGCTAGAGTGAAAGGTATCAATAGAAAAGAACAAGTATACAATTGTTGGTTTTCTTAAATTCCTAGGTAATAAAGCTATCAGAAAACAGCAATTTTTTCAACATTCATAATACATATGTGTTGCCATTTGAAATTATCAAGCGAAAATTAAATAATTTATTAAAGTTCTCACCTAAGAATTGTTATGTTTATGACAAAAACCATTGTTTGTGTCGATAAACATGATTATTACAATTATGCCCCGATTTATAAGGAAAAATTTGACGTAAAATCATACATATAAATAATATTGATAACTTTTGAAGCAGCTGTATTTGTGAAGAGAAAACTATTTATGCTAATATTATATAATGATCATACTCTGGTTGTAATAAAAAAACTTTTTTTTAAAAATATTTTATTGTTTTAATAAATTACATATATATTTAATATTAAAATATAAATGAAAATATGACAAAAGTATTATTATTCACTCTTAAATAATTTGTTGTTCATCGAGCATATTATCGTTCTTCAGAATTTCGTTGTTTTTTTCTTTACACGTATTCAAAACAAAATTTGGTCCACACATATTACATTTTAAACTGAATTTAGAAATAAAACTTTGTTCTTTCACATATTCAATATCCATTCATGTGCACCCAAACATCGATTTGTGGGAGTAAATTTGATTAATTTGAGAAAAGAATTGGTGTGTATCGACCACTCTTTTGCCATCCAATTTACGAAGTTTACACGAGTCCACACATTCAATGCTCTGTTCGGGAACATCCTGAAAATAATTTATAATATTATTATTATTGTTATTTAGTTATCAGTATTTTTATGTATAAAATATTAAAATACATGTTTATTCGTTTATATGACTATAACAAATATATTTGTATCAATCAGACAGGTCTGTCATGTATAATTCTTTTGATAAAATTATTTATCTTTAAGGATATGTATTTCCAATAAAAAATAATTTATCTACAATACATAATATGTGTATAACGAACTATGTATTTATATTGTTAAATAGATAATTGTTATAGAAAAGGTAAAAATTATCAATTTACATCGCGATTTTTTTTCAAGAAGTTTATAACCATTTAAAATTTTATTAGAACATTTCCTCGAGCGTGTCAATGGATACTTTTTGACCTTATGCATCTTGAGTCACAGGAGGCAGTAATTTTAGAACAATAATGTATAAAATAATATATTTACTTTTAATGAGAACCAAATCCAACAAAAAAAATCACAGGTTCGCAAATTTCACATTGCATCTTGTGAATGAATGGATTTCATGCGTTGAATGCGCATGCGCTAACCGCCATGCGCTGGCCGCGCATTTGTTAGCCGTGCATGCGTTGTCAGATTCTAAAACCGATCGGTTAATGCATGTTCTATGTTGAAATATCAAAATCGTTACGCGCCAAATATTCAAAGGCCGTATTCCAGGATAACCACTACAAGAGATTACCAGGATTGCCATTAGAAGGAAGGATGCGTAACTAACTTCGGGGGCATGGCACTCTTCTCACCGCCTTTGCCGTGTGTGTCGTTCGTAGTCTGAGCGTGCCTTGAAAATAAAGTTGAAATCCAACCCATAACGTTCTTATTAATCATACCCAACCTAATAAAATTATAATCCGTTTTCGTATAAAAATAGCTCAAAACCTTACAATTTACAAAAATAAGCAATTGATATCAAGAATAAGTATAATATTCATTCACATTGTAGTCAAAATTTGTATTAAAATGTGTCTTATAGGCAAATTTAATTAAAATTTATCTGAGCGCAAACTTCACCACTGTTGTTTTGAACGGCATACTAACAGTGTGAGATATAATTAATAATATCGTATTTCATAAGACTGGAAATATTAGGGGTACCAGTCGAAAATGTCGCATTTTAAATAAAAAGGCAAATATAAAATTAAATCATTTATTATTTGAAAAAATTTATATTATATATTCCCCATTATTTTCTAATACAGTCTTCCATCTATTTTCAAGCATTTTTATGCCCTTTGAATAGAAAGTTTCTGGTTTCGACTGGAAATAGTCGTCAAGGGCAGATTTTATTTCGTCTAAGTTGTTGAAATTTTTTCCCGATAAAAAATGCTGTAGGGATCTAAATAAATGGTAATCTGATGGGGCTAAATCCGGTGAATATGGGGGGTGATCGATTTGTTTCCAGCCAAAGGCGTTTATTTTTTTTTCGAGTAATCGCTGCAGTGTGGGGCCTTGCGTTGTCGTGTTGAAAAAAAACTTTGTGTTCTGTGTGCATTCTGGGTCGCTTAACTTTTATTTCGCCGATTTTTTTCAAATGGCTTTGTACACTCGACCAGGAGTATCCGAGTGTGTCTGCAATCTGCTGAATTGATTTTGTTGGATTAGCTTCGACTTCACACATTAAAATGTCATCATCCACTTTAAAGACCTTTTCTTCTCGAGGCTGGTTTTCCGTATCGAAATTCCCACTCTGAAATTTTTTAAACCACCTTTGCTATTGGCGAATGAATATCACATCACCGTTTATACTGCAAATTTTTTTTGCAGCCTTCCTCGCAGAGTTTTTTTGGTGGAACTCGTAGATCAAGCAATTGCGCACAAAATTCTTATCTGGTATAAACCCTTCCATTTTAAATGCATCGCTAACAAAAATAAAAATAACTTTCGAAAGATGATCTCCAAATGTTAAGGAACAAAAGTAATATATATTACGTGCTGATGACTCGACGAGACGGACGCGACTGAGGATCAAACAAGGGCCATACCGAAATGCGACATTTTCGACTGGTACCCCTAATATATTATTTAAAAAATGAATATTGTGTTTCTGATATTAAACTTAGTTTTAAATAGTAGTTGAAGCCTCAAAGCATGTGAGTAAATATAGTATATTATTTAAAAACGTATGTTTTTACTAAAACAAAGTATTTTAAAAACGTCAAAAATTCATCAAATGTACTGCAAATTGAATGATTTATAACTCTATTCATTTTTAACATTTTGCTAATTTGGTTTCCTACAGATTTGTCTCTGTAATCTTGGATTCAAGATTATAAGAAAACATATTTCGTTTATGCATTAATTTAGCGTATTGACTCAATTTCGTACATGCCTAAAATGCATCTAATGGTTGCGGTCTTTCTTATAATATTTGTATTGTCTTAATTGTGACAAAAAACATTCAGTTTATTAGTTTT
The DNA here is from genome assembly GCA_022840565.1 of Eubasilissa regina. NCBI lineage: Eukaryota > Metazoa > Arthropoda > Insecta > Trichoptera > Phryganeidae > Eubasilissa > Eubasilissa regina. The sequence goes on along the minus strand of JAINEB010000012.1, from coordinate 55,159,065 downwards.
ATATTAATGTAAAGGTCCAATCTAAGTAATAGTTGAAAAAAGTCTAATCTATTGAATAACTTCTGATATAAATGAATAATAAAAACCCACATTTTCATAAAAACTGCGAAAATATGAATTATTATTGCAAGTCGCGCCTTAATGTAATTTCTTCCACCCCTGAGGTGGAAGATTTTCGTAGGGATTTTGTCAAAACACTTGCTGCTACATGGATGTGCAAATATAGAGTAGAATTTCCATTATCCAGACTAATTGGGGATGAAGGTAGGTTGGATAATGAAAAATTCGGATTATCAAAATCTTTATTTTTTTATTGATGCACGTAAATACTTTTGATTATTGATATGTAGAGTTTATCCGTTAAGAGACCCATCCAAATATAAGCCCGTCTAGGCCTATATTAGGATTTTGTTTTTCCAAACAGAATGGGCTTTGATTCCATTATTGGAGAAATAATAACGCACTTTCTTGTAACGTATATCGGCGCTCTGTGCATGCCCGAGATATCATTGCAATAGGTGTGAACTGCGCATACGCTTCTTTACTCGTCAGAATATTTAATCCTAAAAATGGACAATAAAAAGTTCAGTAAATGAAAATCGTATACTTTTTCGTTGAGAAATTGCACGATTTGTAATTTGTATGGGTGAAACTGTAGTTTCTTTTTCAAAATAACGTGCACTGTTGATTTTTTTATTCCAGTACTGGTTGCAATCTTACTTATTGATTTACGTGGATTGCACATAATTTCACGTTGAACTTGAGTCACATGTTCTGGCGTCGCTGCTGACGTTGATGGTCCCGGAGGAGTTTGGTTAACCATTGTCCCTTCTTGTCTGAACTTTTGAACCTGACACCAGATAAGTTGCATTCTCAGCCCATCACTTACTCGTTGAATATTAAAGTGACTACAAAAAGCGTGACGCGCACAAACCAATAAATCATCACACTTTAAATATTGCTCAACCGCGAACGCGCGCGTCGAACAATACCCCTCCCACTTACCTCACCCTGATGGTTTACAAGCAATTACAATTTAATCTTGAAATTTTTCCGCTGGACACCTTTACATTAATTTGTTCAGGTTATATTCTTCCCGACACCCAAACCATTTCATGGCGACATCTAAGCATTGAAAAGCTTCAGAATTAGTAAGACCAATATTCCTTCCTTCGGGATTCTCTTTTTTTTTTTGACCTGGTTCATATGAGGCAGATATTTCCTGAAGTATTTCCTCATCATTAAATATTTGGAATCCAGGATTATTCACATCGCAATCAAGCCATCGACGACATCTTCTTCATCACATTCTATCCATATTGAAATTTGTGATATCTCCTATTTCACTTTCTACTGCATTATTAGAAATTACCAACTGTCTATTCATAATTTTATTCTACGATTTTTTCAAAATTGATACATCTACAGAATTCCAACTCTACTGCCATGTGGCAATTCTTTTAAATTAATGTTTTTGTGGAAACTGATCATCAGCTAATATTAGTCATCAAAGCAATTGTTTTCGATACAAGCGTTCAAATGTTTCTATTACACCCAAATCCATCGGTTGTATTACAGATGTGATATTTGATGGAAAAAATTTTACCGTAAACTTTTCATCAATCTGGTTTAAACATTCTATAGATGGATGCGACGGTGCATTGTCAAGTAATAACAATGTTTTCCCGCTCTTATCTATAGAATTTGGATATTTTTTTACTTCCGGAATAAATTGTTTTTCATACCATCTTTTAAAAATTTCACCATTGATCCAGGATTTTTTCTGGTGGTCATATTCAAGAGAAAGATTTTTAATATTTTTAAAGCGGAAGTCTATGTCTGCCTGTTGTATTGGCACACACCAATATGGTATCACGTTCTTTACTTGTTTTTTATCCTGGTGCAGTTCTCACATCTTGATGTTAAAGATTTGTTGGGTAGTTTTTTCCAATTTAGGCCTGTCTCATCAGTATTATAGATGAATTCTTTGCCGTATTCTTCTTTCTCCACAAACACTTTTAACATTTCTATAAGTGTTTGCTGAAGGTGTGTCAGCAGATAGCTTTTCTCTGTGAATTTCTAGTTCTCTTATATCATGCCGCTCTTTGAATTTGTTGAGCCAACCCGAACTTGTTTTGACATTAGGTCATCATTCAATCTTGTGTTGAAAAATATCCCCATTTCACATAATAATGGACCAGAAATTGGCCATCCAGAAGATTGCCTTTGAATTAACCACATGAAAATGCACTCTTCGACTTCTTCATTTTGCGATTTTTTCATAACTTTACGCTCAGAGCTGACATCTTCAGAAATTATATGATCAATAAACTGTGTTTTTTTATATGCGATATTGTGGAAGTGCCGATGCCATATTTATCAGACAAATAACACCCTGATTCACCTCTTTTCAAAGCACTGATTATATCTAATTTGTCTTTTAATTACCGTATAACACGTTTTCTTTTCGGTGGCTTATTGGTAATATTCAAAATAAATATTTAAACCACAACTGATTTTTCAAGACACGTCCGGAAACTAATGAATTTTAAGGTCGACTGATGACTCACCAGTAGGTTTGTCAACATAAGACGGGCAGAGTCTGTGACTCGGCAAGATGGGGCGCAGTGTCGACTTGGTTCGTTTCTTGATGAGCAGTGATGGTCCTTAGCAGTAGAGAGTGTAGAGGAGGAAGAGGCAGCAGAGAGCGCGATGTTGTCGGAGCAAGTTCAGTACGTGTAGCACGTCAGAGCGACCGGAGGCAAATGTTGATTTTCGGCCGATGAGGGGCCATTTTGATGCAGGATCGCAAGTGCAAGCCCAGTACAAATTGGTCGCATTCCTTCACATACGAAAATGCATTAGCGTAATTTTTTTTTTTCATTTAAAATTAATCCGGATAATCAAAAACCTGAATAATGTGAGTTCTACCGTGTATGTAGTTAGTTTCGCAATACAGAAATTACAAATTCATAACATATATGTAATTAACTCTTAAAAATGTGCATGTATATGCAAGGCATGAGGTGGAGGAGGTGAGTTGAACCTTGAATTTTGTTGGAATGCATGAAAATTATTTGTTTATCCTTAAAAAAACCAACGATTATAGAAACACATTTCTTTTTCATTATATCTATGATTTTAAATGTTAAATAAAAGATTTCTTATCAAAAATTAGGGGATAATTTTCCTAGTTTTATAATATTTATTAACACTTGCTGAAAAGCCATTTGGCTGTCAATGTCAAGTGCCTGAAGAAATATTTCAAACACAGGGATAACACAATGAAAAACATTTTTATTAAACTCTAAAATTTTAACTAATTAGGGCCCTAATTGACCTATCATAATAACCCATTTGACTATGAACTCAAAGCATGGAAACAGCCATAGTTGAAATGACGAAACCTTTGATCAACATTATTGGATAAAATAACGATTTATGGCAAATGCATGTGCTGCATAAATCAAGGGTCTCCACATTTCGAATGAGGTGGCTCAAGTTTCGTTCACTCGATCAAAAATGTAGTATCATTAGAAATTGAAACGATTTATAATAATGAATGAGATAAGATATAGTAAAGTAATAAATATTACCGTGGCTTTTGTGACTGCAAAAACTGCATCACCACTGGCCAAATTAACTTCGGGATCCATTTTCATAATAGTCTTTATCCTAGCTAGAGGCAACTGCGTGACTTTCACTGTTTCTGGTTTGTTCTTGTCATTCGAAACCGGATTGACATCTGCCTCCTTTCCTTCTTCAGTTATTACGTTTATGTTTTCAATATTTGGGAGCCTTATTTCGGCTTCTGAATGCGTTATTTGTAAATAATTATCCAAATTCACATTTTCATCCATGTTTCCAAAGGTAACGAATTCATAAAAATGTTATTACGACAAATCAAAACTTTTCACAACAAATCAAAACAAAATAATCATTATGTAGTTTTGGACATTACGATACTATACGAAACTGAAATTCAAATGATACATTTTCTAAAAATGCGACTTTATATACCTCTCTTTATTACAAATATCCATAAATTGACAGTTACGTCCGCGCGTTTTCTATGGTCGCGTTCATATTTTATGATAACCGCTTCAAACATTTTTAAAAAATTATTCTTCAATTAAAAATAATTAGCAGAAAGCAATCTATTGCCGATTGTTGTTAGGTTGCTGTGGGCAGCCATGTCGATGCTACTATACGGCCAGGGGCGGATTTATAACAATTTACAGCGTGCAAGTCGCAATTGCCAGAGGCTTCGCCATTAAAAGAGGTCCCGCTTCCCCGATGAAGAGACTCAAGAAAAAAAAGACCAACATAGAAAGAGAAAAGAAAAAAGAAAAGTATTAAAAAAATGAAGCCTAAAAATACTCTTTCCGCTCTGAATATATTTTTTATATAATGTAGGTATATAGTAAACAATACAAAAAGAATTACATATTGCAGATAAAATTGTTTTTATATCGTAATTAATATGCCTGAACGGTATAATCTGTGTCGCGAGCCGATTTTGATTCGGACCGGCCTATCGTTATTTGCCATCTGCGGATACTTTGTTTTCTTGGAAGTGCATTTCGCGAGAACCCACGTCGCACGTGGACCTTTTCTTCCGTCATTGGAAAGCTGTCCTTTGTTTCCTAGGCCATTCATCGGGAATATTTATCTCTTCCGCAATTGCGAGGGATGACCACACGTGTGACGCAATATGTTATGGAGTCAATCGGTTGCTTTTTGTCCGAGGAGAAATCGTTCCGAGAAATATCGCGCTCGGGAGCAGCCTAGTAACAATGTACCGTCCGTAAATTAGGGGGTCGACAATAAGACAATGACCGCACAAAAAAAGGGAACCATTAAGAAGCGGGTGCGTTTTTTCTGCCCGAGGATAATTGACTCCGGGATAATAAAGCATCTTTTGTTGTATGCGGGCCAGCACCCACGTGCGGAAGGGCCACCGTGAACGACGGCTGACTACTGCGTCTTTTCTCCGTAGGGGTAGGCAGAGAAAATAGGACGCGTACGGATGAGTCTGTGTACACGGATTCACATCTTCCATATTCATGCACCTCGTGTGGTGCATAGATCGGACTATTCCGTACTAATTGACCGTCGTCAATTATTAATTTAATACGGACAAACCGTGCGAGCAAGTCTCAGATCGACCTAATTCAATCTAATCAAAGTGTGCCGGTGTAGTAGCACTTCCGCAGTATTCAGTCGGCATTCATCCTTGAATCTACTAGCAATAATCAAGTCGACTAATACAAATAAGAATGAAGGCAAGCAGAGAGATTGCAATGTAAATAAATGTAATTATAACTGGGCAGGTGAGAAAATTATGTAATAGGTATAAGTGTATGTAATGCGAAAACCACTCACAAAACGATGTAATAAAATAAAGAAATCCCATGTGTACCTAATTATAAAAGTCTCAGAGGCAATAAAAAAGAATAAAATGATTAGCTCTTAATTAGGATCTTGAATGTGAAATGTTTTTATACTGATTGTATTTTATACTGATTGATGTATTTAGAGGTAATTAGAGATAGCGATAATTCTGGTAAGATTAATGTGAAAAATGTATAGAATATAAGTTAGTAATAGTTTATATATGTTTGTGGACAATTTAAATGAACAGTGTATTATTGGATTTTTATGTGATAAGGCAGGACTATAATTAATTACGAAGAAAGTGAGTGGAGCCGAAAATTACGCCTACAAGCGAGGGTGTAGCGGAGATGTCAACGGATGGACCAATGAGGCGTCAATCCTGTGAGAACGGACCAACCCCGAGCGAGGAATACGCCCTCACCACCAGGCCAGGGCGCCATTTTAAAAGACAGCTGAAGTCGGACAGTCAAAGAGTTAGAGTCGAACACAGTCGAAGACAGTCGGAGGGATGGAGTTGTGAGAGTGAGCCGCAGTGGTAAACTCGGACAAAGAGTCGAAAAACAGTCGCGGACAGTCGGAGAGATGGGGTCGCAAAACGGAAGTTGAAGGTGAAGGACCCGGAGTGAAGTCGAAGGGATGAGTTGTACAAGAAGAGAGTTGAATTCGTGAACCCGGAATAGAGAGTCGAAGGCATGAGTCGTAAAAAACAGTGGAAGTTGTAAACCCGGAGTGGTGAGACGCAGTTGTAAACCCGAAGTCGGACATGAGGTCCGGGAGGACGAGGGAACGAGGTTCGGAAGGAAATTGTAAACCCAGAGTAGTGAGTCGGACATGAGGTCCGGGAGGACGAGAGAAACGAGGTCCGGAAGGGAATTGTAGGAAGGAAGTCGAAGGCCAGTCGAAAATAAGTCGGAAGCGCGCAGTTATAAAACAAGGTCCGGAGGAGTGAATCGTCAAAGAGACGTCAAGGCAACCACAGTTGGGATTGAAATCGACGGAGGAAGCAGCCACGGTTCATCGCAACCCACTCAGGAGCAGCCGCCCAGACCGGTTCGCAGTCCTAGAGAGCAGACAGCGGGTAGCCGGTGCCAGCGGCATCACTCCGCCGGCCGGAACAAGATTCCGGAGGAATCCCGCCGAGCAACCCGGAGGAAGGTCGCCGGGCAACCCGAGGTAGAATAAGTTTTAGATTAAGTTAGTTATAAGTATTTCCACCTGCCCGTAAATGTAAAAATGTGCTTAATAAATGTATAATGTGCATTTTCGCGTGTTAACATTCACCTGTATCCTTATCTATATCCATGGTAATAATAATAAGAGTGATATCTGATGGATGATTCGCGAAGCGAATATCCCGTTAGAGTGCGGGGTATCGTTCTGATGAGCGATCAGGAGCATGATATGAATCATGACTCCTAGACGAACCCCGACTCGAATCGAATGGCGCACAAGTCGTGGCCCGGTTGTATCATAATCATAGATTCATAGATAAGACTGTACGGTTCAACAATCATACGTGCCGAAGTTAAACAGTATGGCCGCCACCCCCTCAGTAGAATCGACCGCGGGATCTCAACCTGTGTCGCCTGATTATGTTTACGTACTTTTTATTTTTGTTGATGGTTCGTGAGAATTTTAGTGAATAGCTTACACATGTTTTTTTTATGATACATTATGATATCGCGTACACAGATCAAAACTAAGATAACTAAAAAAAAAGTAATTTTTCAGTAGACAAAAAAAACATTACTCTCAATTTTTTGTTACTAATAGGTCATAAATGTACTTTAAAATGACACTATTCAAGAACTGGGGCTACAGTTAGTTGCGTATATGATAGAGTATCCAAAAACAATAACTCAAAATTCTTGTTTTTTTTTAGTAGTCTTAGTTTTGATCTAGGTGTGCGATATATGTACTCTTCCATACAAGATGTTCTCTTCGCGCAAGTAGGCTGTCAAGAGCCGTATAATTACATCATACGTAGACTTCCCAGCGTCCTTGAAAATATCGAATTCTGGGCTTTTCCTATTTTTCATGACTTTCATCGCCTGTTTAATTTCTGATAAAAATGCTTAAAAAAAACTCTAATTATCAAATACATATTGTAAATATAGGTGTAAATATTGTCCATGCAAAAATTATTTTAAAAATGCAACTTTTCATGTGCAGCATGTCATCAGCCAATATTTAATTTATCAATAAATTTGTTAAATCGTATGTATATAATACCTCGCATAGTTCTGGTAATCGGTTCCGCCAATTAAAGTCCGATCGAAGCTTCGGCCAAAAAATACACCTTCAGCTACACATTCCGCTTAGGCTAAAATCTTCCGAAGGTTTGGCCGAAACCGAAGCTTTGTACTTAGCCACCGAAAACGCATGAACTTTTACGAATGAAATAAAATTCAGTTTATCATTTCTGGAAAACTGTAATTTATTTATTTAATGGATATATTTACAATTGTTATCAACACCACAACGCAGAAAATTAAGTAATAGTGTAGAATTTGCTTTGTTATTGGCTTTATGGCCGAAGACAAAAAAGACAAACAATCGGCTTCGACACTATCGCCAATATCCCAAATTATGATAATGAAATGATAAATGGTTCCAAAATATTTCTCCTCGTTTTTCAATATATATAATGCAATAAAATAAATTCAAACGTCTTTATTAGAAATACATGTAATTTTAAAAATGTATGTTTTCTGTAATTTTTTATTCTCTGAAAATTGTAATATTATGTTTGCACATTTTTCTTCTTTAGCCTTTTTTTCTCTTCGTATATTTCTTTGTTGCAACGAATTGCACTGTTTAACGTTCGGCGAATTGTAAAGCTATCTTTAATAGCGGGATCAAATTTCATAACACGCTCATCAGCATTTATTCATATATGAAAATTTGATATGAAAGTCATCTGGGAGGACGTAGTGAAGATGGTAGAGTGCTCATTTGCAAGCGAGAGGTACCTACCAGGACCGATACCTGGCACCAAAAAAATATTTTAGAAATGAAAATAAATACAATTAAATTTTAATATTAAAATTGATATTTTAATAAATAATTAAGCATAATATCATTCACATATTTATGTAACGATTTTATACCACAGTCTATTAGGGGAATAGCTAAGATGGCAGAGAATTGACTTAGTGTGTGACATCTGGTACCGATTCCGATCCCAATACTCGTAAAGGTAAAAATAAAACACTTGGTTAAAGTGACAGTATATGCAATTATTACGAAATTTTTTAATGCGCTATTTCTTAGTTTTCCTATCAAATTTTACTTACCCTCTGAATAAACATTCTATGTAAAAATGAATCAAAATACTTGATACTATTATGTATTCTGTTAAATATAAATAAATCACAATGAAAAAACTACTTGCAGTAGTCATATCGTGTAGAATCTTTAAAAAATTTACCCTTAAAATAAATGTTTTTTATAATACAGTAAAACCGTGATATAACGAAATCCAAGGGACCAAAAAATAAAAATTCGTGATAACGAATTCCCACATATAACGAAAAAAATAAAAAAACCTACTATATGTTACGCGCCGTCGCAAAAAAATGTTGCGCGGCTTCAAAAAAGATCGCAAATTCTGCAAACAAAGGAGGAAAAAGGCCATAGGGAACTGAATACCTACATATTTTTAGTAGTTTTGTTATTAAAACAGATAAGCTAATGGATAATCAAAGGAATTAAATTAAGAACAGAATCTATTCAACACCAATTGGAAGATATTTTTGTAAATTCCAGAATATTGCAAACACAAAACAATATTTTAATTGTGTTTAAATGTAGAGCCGCTTCAAACATAGTTTTGGGCATGAAACATACAAAATAATTCAAAAATAACAATCTTACAGTTGAATCGCGGCATTTTTATAAAATGAGTCGTATATAAATTACGAAGGTATTTACCGGTAACGGCGGCAACCACTTCAAAATATATTTATAATCGTTAAAATTGTTCACTTAAAAATTATCGTTAACATTGTACACTTAAAATACACAAAAACAATAGTTAATAGAAATACAAAATACCGTACAAAAATAGTTCATAAAATATTTTAACGAATTATTTATATTATTGACGAGTTCACACGAAAACAATTGTCAAACGAAAATGAATTTATGTAAATATTCAGTTCGGTCATGCAATAATCGCGTTAAAAGCTGAACAAACTTAACTTTACAGACGTTACACTGAGACTGACATTTCCAATAAGTACATTCTGCAACTTTCGGGGGGTTCCTGTTAATTTTTGTATTTTACAGCTGTTTGGGTCTGGGTTGCAATCATATTAGAGGCGTATGCGTACGTAAAACGTGTCAGAGAACGTCGCAAGAATTATGTCAAATGGTTTTATGGGCCTGCTATGAACCCAAGAAAAAGTTTGAATTGTTTTACTACCTTGTCGGCCGATCGCCGCGCACCGCCGAAAAGGCCATAAAACCGTTCGCATACGGCAGATGCATCGGCGCGGCTTTGTAAGTGCGAAATAATATTTTCACCTTTTAACATTTTTTTATTTCGTTATAAATTTACGTAAATGTATTGGCATTTTTTCGTACGGGACAAAAATGATTTTGTTATAAATATTAACGGGATTTCGTTATATAAATGCATTTTTGTATGAAAAATTGGTTTTAGGGACTAAATTTCGATTTTTTTTTCGATATACGTCATTTTTCGCTATATCGGGTTTCGTTATATCGCGGTTCTACTGTACATACTTGGAACGTTTAACCATCATAGATTTTTTCGTGGCAAAGATTTAAACGAATTTTTAAACCAACCAAAAAACCTAGCAAAGATAAAATACTTTTGGAGTTACTTTATTTAGAACATGTGTGCAGTAACACCACATTTTAAAGGCATTCATTCCGTTGTATTATTAATCGTATTATGTTTTATGATGCGTTAATTGTATTTTACAATTATATATTATTATTTCATTATAAACATTAAAAAAATTTAAATAACATTTATTTATGCCAAAATATAACATGCCCAAATTCAGACTCTTTTTTATGCAATTATTTTATACGTCTAATCATTCCTATATTAAACTTAAAACAATTCGTTCCAGTTCTATTATATCTCATTCCGAATAATACGCTATATGAATCGTCTTAAAAGGAAGAAACTTAATTATCCCAGCATCTCAAAATATAAATTTCTATATTCATTCTATTTGACCTCCTTTCCTGGATTCTAAACACCTTTACAATTTATTCCTGTGTTTGACATCAATTCAATTAAAAATGACAAGTATGGAACAATTTGGACCAAAAATAACCAACGCTTTTCAATTTTTTAAAACCGCTACGAAAATCTTATTATTTAACCTTGAGTGTATTTTTTCAATTCTCGTTCAACCGAGGTATACAATACACCGTTCATGTATGCTCTTTTATATGCATATGTATAATAGTAATGAAGATAACGACAGATTCATGGACTTCAGTGAAATTCGGGCAAAATAGACTGTACATATGCATAGTCTTTTACATACATGTATAACAGTAATGAAGATAACGACAGATTCGTAGATCTCTGTTTGAGGGACTTCTGTGAAATTCGGGCAAAACAGTACTATACATGTATACTCTTTTATGTACATATATAATAGTAATGAAGATAACTACAGATTTGTAGATCTCTGTTTGTGCGACTTCAGAAATTCGTACAGAACAGTGCTATAAATACATACTCTTTTATGTTATGTATAACAGTAATGAAGACAACAACAGATTCGCCAATAAGCGACTTCCTTGAAATTCGTGCAGAACAGTGGTGTAGCAGTGGCTGGCCCCGAAGATGTTTTCAAGGTCGTTTTTTTGTATGGAGCGCCCACCCCCTGCATAAATTGTAATGATGTACACAGGTGTTGTCATACGAGAGAGGTGGCCTCTGGCTTGTGTTGTCTCTCTCTGACTTACAATCAATCTTACGGTTGGCGGAGGTCAGACCGAGTACAAACCAAAAAATTATAAATATTATTAAAGAATAAAAAAGGAAAGGTTACCAACAGTTTTGCATTACTTTATCCCCATCTACTACCATTTTCTCAGTGTAGACAACGATTCATATGTATCACTTATCTTTTATAGCTTCAGTTAAATGATTCTCAAATCATTCTTGGCTAGAAGACTTTGCTGACCACCTAGCCCCTTCGCATGTATCCCATATTAGTGAATCTCTATCTTTAATCCATTTTACAAGTCCTTCATCATGGTTAGACGCTCCCTTTGACATTCAAGAATTAATTTATCCGCTCCAAAATATCAAAAATTCTTCCCTTTTATATTTTTGTACAACATTTCTCACCATTCACTTTAAATTTTATTATTTATATCTTATTAATAAAATATTTGAAACCGGTCAAATTCCCGATGAGTGGAAAGTTCAAGTGGTTCTCCCATTCCTAAAGCCAAATGAAGATCCAGATTTCAGATGTTCTTAACGCCCAATAGCACTCTTTTCATGTATGTTGAAGGGGGTCGAGCATATGGTGAAAAACCGAATCGATTAGTATGCAAAACATAATGAACTCCTTCCGGTATTTCAATTTGGTATTTGGAAAAAGAAATCAGTTTTAGACAATTACCTCAGAAACTCGGATATCTCTATACCTCGGCTCTGTACTACAGCTGTTTTCATTGATATTCGTGGAGCCTATGACAATGTGAGTCCTGGCACATAAAAAGGTAAACTTTTAAAACTGGGTCTTCTTTTAAAATTAGTTCAAATAGTTAATAATATAATATCTCAATAGATGGCCCATCTCATAAAATAATCAGAAAATTATGGAAAGGTTCAGCCCTCCCCTTTATAGTTTATATACATCTTATTTTGAAACAACAATCCGAGAGGTGTGTTCCATTCTCCAATATGGAGATGACACTGTAATATACTGTTCTGATAAGAATATATCTTATGCATTAAAGAAGCTTGCTAGAGCTCTTTCATTATTAAATGATCGGTTTAACGCCAATGGTCTACAAATGACTCTTAAAAACCAAGACTGTAGTTTTATTACATTTTTCAAATACTAATTTAATGTATTTAAAACATCACAGACCTGTGTCTGAATAATTACAACTTCACAATAAGAATGTGTTCTCCTTAATATTATATTTTTCAGCCATGCGTCAGATTGAAAACCCAAACACCCCTATTTCCAATCAAGTACAGTTCATAGGTGTCATCTTAAATAAAGAAATAAATTGGGCCCCTCAAATAAACTTCGTAGTTGCAAAATGAGAAATTAAAATCAACCCCCTTCGTGCCATTTCAGGTGTATGATGGGGGTTGTACCCTTTATCTCTAAAACTAATGTATAATGTTTTCTATTTATTATCTTTGTTTTATTAACCATTGAATTGAGTTTAAATACATCTACCGGTTTCGAAAAATACCATTTTCTTCTTCAGGATGTCATAACTAACTAAAAACATATATTATTGTTTCTTCACCAGAATCTATTCTAAAAAAAACAACAATTATTTAAAAAACAAATTTAGTACCCAACTCAAATTGTTGCTTAATACAAATTTGGTCAAATAATTTTTAGGAAAAAATTTTAAAATGGGACTCGTAGTTAAATTTAGTTGGTTGTTCATAATTTTTTGATTAGTTTTACATGCTTTATTTATCTCCAACGATTCCAAATTATTTAATTTGTGACCAACACCGTTTATATGCAAAATTAATATCGCTAATTTTAAAAGTATTATAATGTTTTCATTAAGAGCTGTTTAGACTATGCTAGTTTCCTATTTGATCCTCTTCATAAATATTTCGTTATAAAACTAGACAAAATTCAATCAAAATGCTTGAGGTTAATCATTGGAGCTATTAGATCACCTCCATTGCAGGAGCCCTTGGAGCCTCCCACTTAAAATACATTATTTAGCTGATAGATTTGTTATAAAATTATTCAGAAAAACCAATTACCCCTATTCTTTGTGTATCTCGATTACTCTCAAATCTCGTGAACCCAAATGCTTATTGGAAAAGTAAGCCTCCTCCTTTTCTATATCAAAGTTTTGCCAAATACAAAAAAAATATTCCTCAGGTTCAGTTAAACCCCCTTCTGCCCATTCATAACTTTCCTTTCTGCCATCACATTTTTACTCCCAAAATCAATTGACCATGACAAATATTCTCCCAACCCAATGAGAAAATTCTTAGATATAATTAATAGTGAATGGAGTGACTGGACCCAAATATTCACCAATGGATCCAAACTTCAATCAACTGGCTACACAGGGGCTGCCTATTACTATCCTAGTGATGGAGATCGAGGTCTATTCAAACTTCCCAAGGAGACCTTTGCCTTTACAGCGGAGTGCTTGGCTATCTGTGAAGCGCTGAAGACATGTAAACCAAAAGAAATGCAGAAGTGTCTAATAGTTTCAGACTCGCTTATAAAAATTAGATCCAGCCTTTTTAACCACCCTGATGATCAATTATGTATAGAAATCAGAGGCATAATGCATAATCTATGGTTAGATAAGATCGAGATTTTCTTGGCTTGGATCCCAAGTCATGTAGGCATTTCTGGTAATAAGATGGTGTACTCTCTGGCTAAAGATGCAATCACACAAGATGATATATTTTCCTCCATTCCAGTCAATGACCTTCTCAAAATTACCGAAAATAATATTGAACTTTAGTGACAAACATATTGGGATAAAAACATTTTTTTTTTAGAAAGTTGACATCGCCTCTATTCAGTTATCTATTCCAACTCAACCCTGGTTCCACAGGATTAAATTAAACAAGAGGGAGACGACACTGATTTATCAAATGTGGCTAGGTCATTACTATATCCATTCTCTCAAAATACACGTCCTTGATTCCTTAATTTGCGAATGCCAATAGGATGAGGAGGATCTGAACTATCTATTTTTTAACTGCCCAATAAATGTTGATACTCCGTCCCTCCTTCAAGACTCAAGTGAGCACAAATATAAGTAAATACTTGCAGACTGCCATTATGCTTTTCTAGAATTACTAATAAATTTCCTGAAAATTAATTCTATCCAGCTGTAAGTGTGCATTCAACTGGCGGTGATATTCTCGACTATTGATTTGGTATGGATGGAGAAATCTCCATCGCTGGATTCCTCTATTTGGGTCTGATTTGTTGAGCTTGACTAATGATTAGCAATAACATCCTATTTATTGGGTGACATGTCACTCATTTATTTAAAAAAAAAGCATTTCAAAATGAATCCAGTATAATAAGATATGGCTAATACCAAAACCACGTGCAGGGAAGAGTTAAACTTGTCCAAAAGAGGAACAGGCAAAAATAGTTATTTCTACCTGATACCGAAAATTTATAATGCAAATTAGCAATTGTGTATCAGGGAAATCATGAGCGTTATAGTATAATGTATATTTTGTAATATAATATTTTTATTTATTATATCTGTTTTCAAAATTTTTAATATTTTTGCTTTTTGATTGTTTTTTTATCACTGATTTTCTTATTTAAGTATATAATTGTCACCAATCTATATACAACTAAAAGTAACTTAACAAATAGAAAAATAAAATTATTAAAAGCTGGATTTAGCATATTATACAATGCTTATAGGCAAATTCGTATTTGTCACCAATCTATATACAACCAAAAGTAACTCAACAAATAGAAAAATAAAATTATTAAAAGCTAGATTTAGCATATTATACAATGCTTATAGGCAAATTCGTAAACTTTAGAATTTCGCTATATTAAGCTAGGGAATCAATTATTGCTACCTATCTCAAAACAGAATTATTTATGTGTTCCTAGTGAGGTAGGCAGTGGCTGATAGGCATGCAGACATTAATATATTTAATATTTGTTTGTTGACATATTTTGTAATGTATGAAGAAAAAGCTATTAAAATGTTATTTTACCAATAAATGTTAATTTATTGGCACTGAACTGAACTGAAAAATATAAAAAGAGATTACCAGGTGATAGAAAGAGGAGAGAGAAAGGTAATGGGTACGGTATTTTGGGATTCTCATGATCGATTTTAAGGAAAGAAATACCACCATAAATGACATATATTACAAATCCCCCTAAGCAGATTACTCAAAAAAATTGAAGAGAAGCGGCGTGGGAAACTCCAGCGAAGAATCCTGTTGTTAGGTGACAATGCTCCAGTACACACTTCCGCTGTTGCAATGGCTGGTGTCCGAGAATGCTACTTCACTGAAATCGACCATCCACCTTACGAGTGACACGGCCCCCAGTGATTATTTATTATCCATTACCAATTTGAAGGCTGACCTCCATGGGGGTAAATTTACAAATTATGAAGAGTTGCAGGCTGTTGTTTTAACTCATTTGAGGGCCAAATCTTAAAAATATTTTTAAGGGTGTAGAATTAACAAATCTACGCCCTAATTGTTAAATCTGAAAAATGTATTACCTACAACCTGCAACCTGTTAGGCTAATTCAATATGGAACTGTCTAATACACAGGGGTTTAGGTAACAGTAACATGATTGTAACTTTTTTGTTTTAGATTAATATATCATGCATTTATTAATTTTACTTGTAATTTAATAATGATTTTTTTTAACATGTTCCTGTCAGTCCTTCACTTTACAGCCTACTAAGCTGATTTACCACAATATTATTTTATGATGCTCATAGTGTTATAAATGTATTATGTTTTTATATTTTCTTGTACCTTCAGTATTTGTTGCCTTTTCTACGTATAACATTTTAATTTTGATGCTCTTTTAAATCTTATAAATCGATCCATTAAGGTACTATTTTTTCCATAAATGAATTGTGCTCCCCAACAAATCACTAATACAATAATCCAAGGCCGACACTGGCATAACGCAACTGCACTACGAATGCATATGTGAAATCTGTATTAATTATGTGATCCGATTATATCATACCATAGATTTTAGAGATTTTTATAGTAGCTACAACCAGTTATCCAACTATATGTACTATGCAAATGACGTACATGGTACATGCTATTAAAAAGATGATTAATAGGTAAGTTATCACTTTTATTTAATTTGATTTATTTGATAGCTTACAAGCTCGTATTCAAGTTCACATTTTTAACATTGCATATATTAATTAGCACATGATATTATTGATTCCATTATCAAGTTTTATTATCATTGATACACGTATTGTTATGTTGTTAAACATCACGGATGAGATTTTGATCTTTTATTTCAGAGATTTGTCGATAAAGGTCGGTGTGTACTGGTTATGTCATTCTACTTTGCGCACAAAATACAATTCATAGCTCGCTTCACATTCAAATATGTTATGTCCTTTACGCGTATTTGTAACAAGCCTTAAATGTAATTCTAACCTAACTTTTAATCTTTTTAATATTTACTGTTCACCATTATATATTTTTAAATGTGTATTAAAGTTTTAATGTAAATGGATTACATACATATTTAATTAAAATTGTTAGGCCACGCGAGCGGCTATGTTGTGGCCACCATGCGCCCACAGTGTTGAGTGTCGACCAATGTCAGTGAGTTGACAAAACAGTACAGAAATTTACTGTGACCTGTGTCCCCTGTGCGTGGTTCCGTGAAAAATTTGTACTCTCTATTGCTCATATACAAACATATAAATGAACTAACTATGTATTATTATATTATCGGTTGGAAGGGTTTGGAATGATAAACAAATGACTGCGTGCTTACTGGATATAAATTAGTTCATAAAATTTTTAATCAAATATAAATATGAATAATTTTTTTGAAATTGAAAACAGTTTTTAAGAAAAATATTTATTTAGTTTGTTCATTCAAATGTATAAATCCTAAAAGTTAAAAATGTATAAATATATAAAAATATCATAGTTGTCATTCATATCAAGAGAAGCAAAATATTTTCTTCCAAAAAGATTGCTTCTTTTTGGTGATGGGGAGGGCTGCGAGGATTGCCGAATCAAAAGCATCTTTTAACCGGGTTTTGGTTTTTGAAGATGTCTCGATGTAGGGTGCATTCAGCTTGGTGGCCAATACCCTGGCTTCAGATTCACTCACGGGTGATTCGCACTGCGCCTGTAATACAAATGCAATATTAAAAAATAATGACTTTAATTAAATCTGAATTAGATGTAATTATCCAATTGTTCGAGAACTTTGATACTGTTATTTGAGAGAGATTTTATATCTTCAGAGAGATTTGATACTCATCGTCCATTGTACGCGGAGTAGAATGACAGACTGATACATGATATATCAATCTTTAATGCCAAATCTCGCATTCGAGCACTGTTAAAGATCCGTAAACAATTTGCGTCCTGCATTTAAACATTATCTTTGGAATTTGTATGGAGATACTGCTGAACCAACTGATGCCAATCGACCTTTATCTCTATTTTCGTATGTATCGAGGCCTCATAAATAAGCACCTTTATGATGGAAATATGTTATAAATCTTGGGAAAACTGTAATTGAAAAAACTGAAATAGAAAACTGTAAAATTAAAGCTAAAATTTAAAAATTAATTATTAAGGAAAACACATTCTTATTGTGAAGTTGTAATTATTCAGAACATAGGTCTGTGATATTTTAAATACTAAATTAATGTATTAATTATAAATATATACATATAAAATCAATTTTGTCGAAAAATATTGTTTTAGCGTCACCGGGATTCGAACCTGGATCTTCATTTCCAATCCGGGGAAGTGCACTACCTTTGTGCTATAACACCAGTATTTTTCTTGACAAATTTTCAAAACTATATGTTACATTTTTCAAATTAATACACCTGTCGTTCCATTATTTGAAAGCCATCTACATTATTTTTACAGAATCTCAAATACCTTTGAGTAAACCGATTTGCAGACGCCAGAATTATCAATTCATTTTTATTAAATTTTGGACACGTTGATACAACATATATTATTAAGGAAAACACATTCTTATTGTGAAGTTGTAATTATTCAGAACATAGGTCTGTGATATTTTAAATAATGGAACGACAGGTGTATTAATTTGAAAAATGTAACATATAGTTTCGAAAATTTGTCAAGAAAAATACTGGCGTTATAGCACAAAGGTAGTGCACTTCCCCGGATTGGAAATGAAGATCCAGGTTCGAATCCCGGTGACGCTAAAACAATATTTTTCGACAAAATTGATTTTATATGTATATATTTATAATTAATACATTAATTTAGTATTTAAAAATTAATTTACTATTAAATATGAATCACATTGTTCTGGTTCTGGTACAATAGCTGTTTGAGATTGTTTTGCAAATATTTGAGATTGTTTTGCAAAAATAGTGAAAAATATAACAATTTAGCTGGACCTTCAGTCCATGGGCAGTGTAGCCGCAGTCCCGGAGATCAGCCTGAGTTCCGACCAGGATCAGCGGGGCTCCGATGGCGGCCACGGCAGGGGCCCAGCGACTGGCCACACTTCTGAACGTGTCCGGCTTCATCACAGAGAAGCAGAGCATGATCACATCAGTGCCAGGGTAGCACAGTTCTCTCAGACCCTTTAGAGAATCCTGCAAAATAAAGATGAAATATTAATTCAAATTTGTTTGTTTTTTTAAAAATCTATACTAACAACTGTGAGCCTTTTTAAAAAGAATGTGTTATAGATAATCACAACACCCAGGCGGTATTCAATATATATTTGTTTATAGTAATTCGAACATTACTTTATAGTGAACAGGTATCACTTTTTGGTTAGTTAATAAAAAGATAACATAGAACAAACAAATACGTAAATAGACTTAAATTCTACAAAACAATCAACGACTTTAGGAAAAATGAAACTGTTGAATTTATACGACCCTAATTACCATTTATTTATTAGTAATGTTTGAGTAACATTTATAAAATTAGATGATTAACCCAGGGCGGTTTCAAAGTTTTTTTAAATAACTTTAATTAATTATTTTTAATATAAATTAAATGTTTTAATATAAATTTAAATATTTATTCAAAGGTATTTGAGATTCTCTGTAATATGAAGTAGATTACAAAGGTAGTGCACTTCCCCGGATTGGAAATGAAGATCCAGGTTCGAATCCCGGTGACGCTAAAACAATATTTTTCAACAAAATTGATTTTATATGTATATATTTATAATTAATACATTAATTTAGTATTTATATATAATGTGTTCAAAAATTAATACAATGTACAAAAAAAATACTGCTATATAAAATATGTGTCAATGCAAATATGCAAAATACTAAAGGAATGAAAATGACTTATTTGTCTAAATTGTAATGTAACATAATGTCATAAATCCAATCCGACACATCAATGACATCGCTCTTGACTATTATTCATTCAACACTACACCAGTAGGTACGTAGTTTACATGCAGCTAGGTAGACACGGTAGGTGAACATAAATGATTTCAATTTTATAATAAAATTATTCAAATATTATTATTTTATTAGAAACCAAATCTTTATAGAAACCAAACCAAATCAAAGAAATAAATACGGCATTAATAAGTTATTAGGGCAACATTTGTATTTAGATTTTCGAGATTTGATAATATTTGTCTTGAGTTTGGACAAAATTCAGAGCGTTTCGGGCAGATCTGAGTGTTTATTATGTAAATTCAAGTTTGAGGCATTTCTGAAGGTGCTGGGGTGAAGTATTATTATTGTTCTATGTTTTTGTATATGTATATCCACATTCTTATTTAATGCCAACCTGTTCCTTCATCAGGGCAGATTATATTATATTGATGAATAAAATGGTTAAATACAAAGTTCTCGCTACAAATATTACAAATGCTATCTAAACTTCAAGATGTTCTGCACAAATCCGAGTGTTCATCGAATTATAATTAATTCATTTTAATTCATTTAAATTTAGCCAAATAACTTTACTTAAACATTCGCTGTGTCGTTTCTCGTATTCTTACAACTGGCCACACGAGTAAATGTAACTAATTAATATATGATTGTAAAGGTTTAAATTTTTTGATAAATATGTAAAACAAACTCGTCTAATTTTGGCCTGCTTCCTAACACTCTTAAAACTCTTAGGATGTATGTACGTGGATGAAACTTTGTATTCAAGACTTGCATCTCGGATATAAATGTCGGTATGCATCAGTTGACGGTATGACAACGAACGACATCTCACTCTGCGCTCAACTCTGTAGTGTACTTTTCTAGTTTCCAAATAAGTCTCATCCGCATACACACTCTTACAGCTCCAATAACTAAATGTTGTCTCTGTTATGTTTACTGCATAACTAATCTAAGTTCATTATTTATAATAAGCTATAAATATGATAGATATCATTCAGTTGCGTTGCAGATAACAATGTTTCAATTAGATTAGATATACTTTCTCCAGACACAGGTTATCAAAAGTAATAGCTCTCACAGATAGGTAATACATTTTTAAGTGGTATTTTATGCAGAGTTGACATTTTGCATCATCGGTTGATGTTCGGTCAAATTGATTAAATATTAATTAAATTCATTCGCCTAAATATTTTCTCACGGCTTCATCTTATTCACTAGCCCCGTTTTAATCCAGTCAATCCTCAACGAGTGCGCATATTATTTAATTCTGAACCAACCTGTCCAGCCGTGTCACACAGCTCCACGCTGATTGGCCTTCCATCGACTTCAACAACAACTGAAAACAAAGTAATGTTTGTTAATATGACATAAGACATAATGAAATATGCATTCGGATTCTTTAAAAAATAAAGTTTTCCGATTCATCCGGCCCTGGTCACAGGGCTGCCGCTGTTGCAATGGGTTCCAAAAAATCGATTCTGTGTAGGTCACTTCATCTCCCGTCATGCAGGCTATTCCATCTTTCATCATGTTGATTTTTATTTATATTAGGTATCAAAAAAAAGTGAGAAAAAAAAATCTAATTTAAATTTAGAAAATAATTGTGAATTCATTACTTCAAAAAATGCACATTCTTTTATTGCTCCATACCGTTCTTTGCTTTCAATTACGTAACATTTTTCATTTATAACATATGACAAAAAATATTTTAAGTGTCAAAAACTTATATTTACATAGCTATGTACTTAACAATTTACCATAACCGAAATTCATACAACAGAAAGAAATACCTTTAAACATTTAATATTTCAATATTATTGCTAATAATCAACCCAAAAACTGCAAACTCACTCACTTGACAGATAATTAACAAACATCTATATCTCGTATCTATGCGAACACTATATGAAATATGAAAAAGGACCGTCAGACTTAAAATTCTAGCCATCGGTTACCGTAAGCTAATCGTTGTAATAGCAGCTAGAATTTTATGGAGTCTTTTCAGAAGAAAAGGATTGTTTAATATATATTTATTTCTCAGTATCTTTAGTATTGCACAGTTTGCTTTGCTTATGCGCAGTGCACGCCCTTGATTACTATAGATAATTAAAATAATACTTTGTCACTTAATAATAAAATAATTAAATGCTGTTCTTAGTCTGAGACGGTTTTCAAATCATTCATTGTAATTCATTTGTTCATTGTAATCATGTACTTGCCTATGGCTCTTAAAAACTTTCATTCAAAGTTCATTGGAACTACAAGTTTTCAGAACAATAACTGTACATATAATATTAAGGGGCGAGCTTGGGCCTCGCCTAAGGGCACCTAGTAAGTAGGCCGCGGTGCAATATTTTTTATAATATATTATATTTATATAGAATTGATATGTTTTATTCACTAGGCACACTTGTTTTTAACATCATGTTTGTTTATATATTATTGAATTAACCTATTTTACTTGATGGGCACTAATTCACTTAGTGTTGAAGGTGCCCCAACTTGCTAGGCGATCATTTAAATTGAACTGGTATTTAAATCATTAAAAAGGGTAAAATGTGTAAAATACATGAATACATTGTTTGTCGAGAGAAAAGACTAGAAGTCGAATTTTTCAATTATCTGTTGAATACAGCCATAATAATGATGAAGAAAAGATTTGAGAAATTAAATGAATATTCAAATATGTGAGTTATTTATGTGTAATGTTGACAATCTACCAAAAAGAGAACTAACTAAATTATGTGCGGATTTTCAAATGAAAATCACAGTAAACTTGAAACATGATATTGATGTTACAATTCTTTGCGACAAACTAATTAGTATGAAAGCCTTTCATTCAAGTAAAATTTAAAATTGTGTTAAATTTTATAAAACAGCATAATTTACAAACAAAGATTTATATTTGAATTTAAGATTTATATTAAAATATTTGAATTGCTATGTGAATTTTACAGAAGCTACCTATAACTCTAGCAAGTGAAGGATGTAGTTTTTCGAAAGATAAATTAATTAAAACTTGTTTAAGGTTTAGCCGGCAGAGACTTCAGGATATGGGTAGGCTGACTGTGGCAGGTCAGTTCACAATAAACACCACAATAATCGTATGATGACTCTTATGTGACATGGCGAACAAATGTTATGTATGTACCTACCCTCCGAAGCCACATCCCTATCTTTTAGTTTGTTAACCTTAACCTTTCTTGATGTGAGGAGAGATATGGGTTAGAACCATTATCTTAATAGTTTTGTCTTATCTTACTATTTATGCTTTCTGTAAGTGGATATGTGTTGAAACGATTATTGCATTTCATCTAATTTATGAATTTGTTTACCCGGATTTAAATTATATTCTATATTATTTAATGGGAGAAATACCTCCAAAAATATCTTTTTAAACTATAACACAGCCCTTCAGAGATCAGATTATATCTAACATCCAAAAGAGAAAGAACTGAAAGTCTATTCATTTCAATACATCTCCGTAAACACGCTATCTTATAAATTTGTGCACCTATAATATTTCAATAAACAAATTATTTACAAGTACCGAGTCGTGATTTTAAGACCTCCTGAGGAAGGAACATAAAACAAACACCATCAAATAAGTGTTGCTTTGAAGAATGGCAGCTAATTCTCCAGTATCATAATAATTACAGCGGGTGCCTTCTTAACAGTAACTAGGAAATGATCTAAGAAATCAATAAAGATTCAGAAACTGGAATATTTACCCATGTGAAGTGAAACTTGAGAGATATATGTTCCATATTACTTTGATTATTAGACACACGTTTTTTCCTACTTTGATGTCTCTATATTTATGGTGTGTCTTATACTTGATGGCGTCTTACAATCGCTGTCAAAAATGACGTTCCTTGGAAGCCACCGCCAGTGAGATAGCAACTGCTGCTGCTGCACAGTTGGGATACTTTTGGCGCTCAATGACGGTCAAATGCGATCATTTTTTAATAAAATTGTGCCCCTAATTGTTACATAATATGTCCTCAAAAACAATTCACTATAATGCTGCATTGAAACGAAAACTGTATGCAATATGTTGTCTTTCATTTTTATAATAAATTTATTTTTTCACTTTTTCCTTTTTTTTCTAGCCTATAAAAATAAGGGTTTGTCTTATAATCAATATAATATGGTAATACAACACCCCCCCTTATTATCAGTGCAAGATTGAATCACAAAAGAAAGTCTGATCGCAGGATGACATTGTAGCTGCGGAATCTGAGAGAATGGATAAACAGATCAATGTTTTTTTTTTAAATCAGGGATTGGGGGCGCCCAGAAAAATTTCGCCCCAGGGCGCCACAGAGGCTAGGGCCGGCACTATATGTACATATTAATATCAAAAGTTTGCAGACCCCTGGTCTAGTGTATAGTTTGTGGCGGACCAGGAGAGGTCAAGTCTACACTCCTCAGCGACTAAAGTGTCTCTGAACGATTGATCTCTATCTATCAAATGATTTTTTCCATTCTTCAACTGATAGGTGAATGAAGAACTCTTTTACTTTCGATTTTTTTGGTCAAGGTGAGCAGCAGAGCAGTTGTTGCTTTTATCTTTCTATAACCTGTTGAATGTTACGAGCATGTTAATACACCAAACATTGCATGTTACGCTAAGCCATAAGAGTGATAACACACACTTTTTGACCTTGCAGACACTAAAGTGCCTTGTAGGGATTAGTCATATTTTAAAATCATTTTGGTATCTGTGGATGGCAGTTCTCAGCTTTTAATTTTAAGTCCCTTAAAGTCTACCGTTACCCTATGTGGTGTATTCCATTTCAAATACAGTTGGCCATTAAAAGGTTAATTAAGTTATAATCTGAACAAGCTTTTGTTCACAGGGATTTTAGTTAATACATCATATATTATCATTGTTATCAAATGTAATGATTTGTTTTGTTTATCATTAAAAGAGAGTATTTAATTAAATTATGTGAGCCCATATTGTCCTAAAGTTGATTGTTTTTTATAAGCTATTGGAATAATAAACAAATGCAGATAATGTTGGGGCTCATTACTCTAATGGTTTTGGGTCTCCCTAGATACACCCATGGATAAAAATCTTGAAATTGTTAGTATTTTGATGTATTTTTAATTCCCATGTTTTTTTTTAAATATGGGTTTACACACAAACATAAATAAAAATCTTCAGATATTATTAAATAATGGGATTATTTATCAGTTACACCTCTACTCTGACCCAAAACAGTTCATTTATGGTTAGGTGACTTGTACAACAAAACAAAACTATCCGGTTACATTTAAGTATTATTAAGGAGAACACATTTTAGCTGTGAAATTACATTTTCAGAGCGTAGTTCTGTGGTATTTTAATACAAATTAAAATATTCAACAGAAAAAATATTTAGTTATTAAAATATTATATTAATCCCGGTAGCAACTAAATATTTATTCGATAGTTTTTTTTCTGTACATCTTTCTAATTGATTAATTTAAAACATATTATTATATAATATTTTGAAGGTAATGAAACTGTCGCCTGGCCCAATAAAATTAATAGGATTGAATCTGTCTGCACGGTTGTCGGTATTCAAAATGGTACAATACTAAATAAAAGTGAATTATTTATACATACTGTTTACATGGTGATACGTGACAAGTATCCGGGTAACAATATATATATATATAAAGTATCGTAAGTTAAGTTACTTTTTTCAGACTCGATTTATGTATGTATATATATATATATAAATCGAGTCGGAAATATTCAAAATTGACCCATTTTTATTAAAATAGTCTGGCTGCCCCAAGTTCGATGACCTTTTATTTTTTGTATATATATACGTAATATATATATATATATAACATTAAACCTACATACTCACTACTTACATAAACCAAAGGCCGCTCTGCACGTACAGAATTAATTATGATTATATTATTCTTCTTCGTTACTTTAGCGTATGATATTAAATTGAATCAAAATATTACTAATAATTATACAAAAACTTTGTTTAAACCACTATTTATTAATTATTCTACATGTTTCGATACCTATGGTATCCTCGTCAGGAAACAATGTATACTGAAATTAAAAAATACAAGCATAGATAAAAACAAATCTATAAAATGGTGAATAAGTAAGAACTAATATGAAAACAAATTTAAAAGGTGACTATTTGCAAAGAGGATTTGGTTTTTTATAATATTAAGCTTGCTATTAACACTTTTTCTTATTTCTAAAATTTCAAATTTATCTATATTATATTTTATTTAATATAAAATGAGGCCACAAAGTAATTTTGCAAATATTGAAAAAGCAAAATGTTACTATTTATTTTTGTTTGACATCCAAGTCACCGTAAAATCCAGAATCGGGCTCCAATTAAAATTACATATGTGTAATATTATATCAATAATGTAGTAAGTATAATGATTGCGCTCCGTCGCATCCTCCATCACTGTCAGTGTCCATTGCCAGTAAGAAAAATATCAAATTAGTGAATATGTCGAACGTGTTTTTGATATCTCTAGGTTAAGATTATTTAAATGTTTTCTCTTTTATATATTCAATAACAGTGAGAACTGTCACTTTGTAAATGTATATGTGTCACGAAAGTGAGTAGATGAGTGGTGGGGGACGAACTCTCTGTCTCGTCTCTGGGGGAACAGCTCTCTTCCATCACAGCTTCTTCTGAATAACTAGTCTATCTCTGAATATATAATTTATATTACTGCATAACATGTTGTAATGAATGTATAATATTGTTACCTGGAAAGACAGATTCACTTAAAGGAATTGGGATCCAAGTAATTAGATAGTAAGCAGAGGATAGAACCCCAAGGGAATCTGGTGGTAATCAAAGAATTATCACAATAACAGTTTGCAAATATGTATTCAATTTGAAATTAAGTGTACATTGTCTTTATTACGAGTAAGAAAATATATATAAGCATATTGACCATCTGTCATCTCGCGTAGTCAATCATCAGTCAAATATATGTTCGTAATGTTTACGTTTGTTCAATAATTATTTATTTCAAACATGATCTCAGTTTTTTCAAGAATGTCTTTAAGTGAAATGACGAAGAATAATTAATTAAATATATATATATACATATATAATTCAAAGTTGATAAGTAAGAACACCGTTTGTATCATACAATTTCAGGTAGAGCAATACAGAATGCGATAGCTGATTGCTTTTCTGCTAGAATAGTATAATAACTAGTGACGAGAAAAAATGCTACTCTTGACTCATTGGTGTAACTGTGATTGATATTCAATAATATCAGTGATTAAAAACTGTGACTGTGATCACAGTTTCATTACTAATACGCGTGTACCGCACGATATCACAATACACGAAACAAATTTAAAAACCATAATTTTGAAAGTACTTAATTTGCGTAAAAAACAAATTCTAACATGCATAATTTAATATCATCACGAAGAGAATGAAAACCCTTAAAAAATCTGAGTTTATTTTTCGGGTCAAATTAAAACGTTTTGGCAGAATCTACTAGATGGCATTTATCACGAATTATAATGTCATTCCTTCAAGAATATTTTCGTTCCATGTACACATGCGCCGAATCACGGTTCACAATCGAACATAAATAAAATAAAATAATTAATCACGATATTCCCAGATATTCAATCACTGATAGTGACTGACTCAAAGATATTAGTGATTGACTCACAGTTCGTGATTTCAAGCGCATCACTAATAATAAAAACGTATTTACTAATGTGACCAAACGTACTTCTTTAGGGAGTTTTGTACGCCTTTTTCGTGAACCGTACTCATTTTAAAACATGTACTCCCATAGTACTGTACGAACTAAATTATTTAAAAAAAATTCATAATCTCCTTTTGTACCAAAAATAATTGATCGTCTTAAATATTCTCTGATAAAAATAAAACTATATTGATTATATTTTAAACTTATTAGTGATTTTAAGATGTACATATATTAAAACAGTACTGAATCCCTACGCAGAAATAACATCTAAATAAAGGGAACGTTTGCACAAGATCTTTTTTTTACTACCGCCGACGTACAATACGACTGTGCGAGCGAGTGCACCGCAGCTTTACCGTGACGCTACAATAACGAGTTTGGTCACAATCCGGTCTGAGGTAAACGCTCTATGACGAGAAGTCCGATTACCTGTTGCTAGCTACCGCGCCGTGACTCACATCTCGTCACTTTACACTTGCACTAGACTCGCTCTTCACCATTCAACGCTTCCCTTCTCGCCCTGCTCACTGCTCACTGCTCACAACCCGCAGGCGCAGTACCGCCGAGAGTACCGTGCGCCGCCCAAACTGTTCATTTCGCACAGGGGCCTCTTCACGATGTTAGTATTGTTATTGTTAATGTTAATGTTAATGTCAGAGTTACACCGCAAGACTCTGCACGTTATAATGTCATTGTTAACATATTATTGACGATGCATAAAATGTTGTAATTATATCGATCTTGTGCAGGCCGCAAGCACAAAAGGTTCTAGAGTAAAGTGATTGTTTTCATACTGTCGTTGCATTTATATATAGTGTAAAACAAGTCATTGGACGTCGTTTAAGTCAATTTCCTTTAAAATGTACGAATTAAGTAACCATGTGACCTACATTTTGGAAATGTACCTTCAGGAAAAGGAAGTGGAAATTTTTAACGGCATTGTTTAAATGGGACGGGTTTTAAACATTCGTGTTAAAATATCGTTCAAGTAAATATTTTCTAGAAATTCAAAAACTTTAACGTTTATCTTACTAACTATATGCACAATTTATTTTTATTCTTTCTTTGTCCATGTGGTTTTATTATATATGTATGGAAAAACTAAATAAAACATACAGTTTTGTTGAGTGTATTTTATAATACACGAGTATTTTAATACAGGGTAAATATTATGTTCCAGGCCGATTTTGTTTGGCCGCCATTTTGGTTTAGCAGACATTTGTCAATAATAATGGCAATGCTGTAATAATTAATGGTGATCGCTATTGTCACATGTTGGAAAACTTATTGGTAGCCGAATTAGGTCGATTAGGCCTGCAAAACATGTGGTTTCAACAGGACGGTGCCACCTCACACACAGCTCGAGATACGCTTGAAATTTTGGAAGAATTTTTTCCCGGCCGCATAGTGTCAAAAAGTGGTGATATCGAGTGGCCTCCTCAATCATCTGATTTGACGGCTCCCGACTATTTTTTGTGAAAGTACTTGAAAAGAACGGTCTACGCCAATAAGCCAACAACAATTCCGATGCACAATATTCGAAATGAAATTGCTGAAATAACACGCCAAGTGTGCGAGAATATTATGAAAAATATGGTTAAAAGAGCACGCATTTGTTTCGCTGCCAGAGGCGACCACTTAGCATATTCCATGCATAATTGTAATTAACCAAATAAAAGATAAATAAAAACTAAATTTAAAAAATTGTGCTGCATTTCTTAGTTATTCAAAAACAAATCGGCTTGGAACATAATATTCACTCTGTATTAATTTCAAATATATTTGTTTAACAATCTCGTGTACGTCACGTCAAAAATGTTGCGCTACTTAATTAACTATTACAAAATATGTAGAAAAAAACTCGCGGTGTTTGTTGAAGATTTTAATGAATGAAGGGAGAGGGGCTATTGGAAGAAAACGGTTGGTC
Source organism: Eubasilissa regina (assembly GCA_022840565.1). Taxonomy (NCBI): domain Eukaryota; kingdom Metazoa; phylum Arthropoda; class Insecta; order Trichoptera; family Phryganeidae; genus Eubasilissa; species Eubasilissa regina. Next base: position 55,129,695 of record JAINEB010000012.1, on the reverse strand, counting down.
TGAGTCTTAAAATGACTCGGGTTGTAAGAAGGAGGAAATAAGAGTCTGAAAATCGAAAATCCTGTTGGGTTTCCCTAAGGTTCTCAAACCACCTGGACTTGGATAAAGTCTGCCGGATCGTGGCCGATAAGTCGCCAATGAATCTATTAACCTTTTATCGCGCCATTTTCTTTCCCTTTCTTGGGGGTGGTTTGTCTTATGCCTTATAACATATGACAAGGCTTACCAAACGTCACTAATTTCAACAGCTGTATAAATTTTAGAAAGCTGTTAGTTGTATGGTCTGTATTTCATTAAAAAATTTTAAGTCCGTAGGTATTCTACGTTAAAACGTTATTATTATCTTCTTTTGGTATGCTGGAATAAGTACTTGTACCTAGTTACAAATTGTTAACTAGATGCATTTTGCCCTGCATGTGCTCTATGCGATGCGCATGCGCGATATAGATACCTAGCCTTTCTTGTTATTTAATTAAACTTGCCGCTGTTGTACGGTTGTTTTCTTCAGAATTAAAGATTACAGATATTTTGAAACACTAAATACGAAATGTAAATTGCATGGTGATTTCAGCCAAAGAAATAAAATGGACAAGTATAAATTTCGATTAATTGGTTCTTTAACTTATCAATATTTTGTCACAATCACAGCTAAAATGACGTCCTTTAGATTTGCCGCCCCGGACAAATGATCGGGATGTCCGCCTCTAGAGCGGGCCCTGCCAAAATTTTCGTTTGTCAAAAATTGAACGCAACCTCGACTTTATACGTATGTAAAACGTACCCCAATAGATTCGTGACAAGACAATTATTTTACGTTACAATATCATTTTGATTTATTTACACATCGTCTTCCGGTTTCAGTCAGAAACGAATAAAACCCAAAAACAATATAATATTTTACAATTTTAAATCCATACCCTGTAGATCGAGCATCACAAATCTCTGACGAATCGAGTGTTTCTGCTGCAAACACGATTATGTGTAATTAAAATTATTATAAAAGCTTCTTTTGATATTTCTAAATGTTGTGATGTCTAAAAAATTTTGCAATTGGTTCGCTACATCAATTTTGGTAATTGATCATACACCCCCTGTCCCCCGTAAGTAAATCGAATTTTAATTATTATTCCTGACCATGTTTAATATTTCATTTATCGCGTTACGTCATTTTACTTACCATAAAAAATACACGTTGTCATAAATCATAGTACGCTTCGCGCTCAACTCTGTACTTTCGAGACGTCCTCTTAAGAACCCGGACAAGTCTATTTTTTGAAGCAAAGTTTTTGAAATATATGAAACTATCGGTTATTTATAATTCATACAGAACAGAGTCGCCAGGTTATTTTGTAAAACCAATTGATCATAGATAACTACTGTCAGCGATATTTTCGCGATATGCGAACGTAAAGTGAATACAAATTAAATGTATTAGTTAGAAAGATATACATATAAAATCAATTTTATCAAAAAATATTGTTGTTGCTACTGGGATTCGAACGTGGATCTCTTCCAATCCGGTGAATGTGCATTAAACGATTATGCTATACCAACAAAGCGCTTTTGATGACAAGTTTTCGAACCTATATATTACACTTTTCAAATGAATACGTATATCGTTTCATTATTTGAAAGCCACCTTCTTTATTTTTATGGAATTTCAAATACCTTTGAATAGGAGACGCCAGAATTAATAATTTATTTTTATTAAATTTTCCCGGTAGCAACGACAATATTTTTCGATAAAATTGATTTTATATGTATATCTTTCTAATTAATACATTTAATTTGTATTAAAAATATCACAGACCCATGTTCTAAGTAATTACAACTTCACAATAAGAATGCGTTCCCTTAATAAGAATATAAAGTGAACTGAAATGGTAGTACCTACAGTAGATACTAGTAAAAATACCATTGACAAATTATTATCAAACATACCTATCTTCACGTCAGTTATTTATAATATATATATTCATATTTTCTATGTCTGTAATCCGTTATTTTTGTAATGGCTAATTACGCCAAATTGGTGAAGACCGTAATAAAGAGAAAAAAATCCGTTAATATTGTTATGGTGCGCCGCTCGGTTGTTTCCGGGTTTATCTATTTGATTATAATGGTGCTCGGATTTTTCCGAACAGGATGTTTCCGGACACGATATTTCCGGACACTGAATTTCCCGGATATGATTATTCCGGACACAGATTATTTCGGAGGTTAGGTTAGGTTAGATTACATTGAACTCGGGCGTTGAAAATTTAATTATTTTAATGTTTACGTTAAAATATAATATTTAAAATATTTTTTGTCCGGAATAATCAGTATCCGTAAAAATCCTGTCCAGAAAAATCACCGAACCGATTATAATTATAGGAAATAATAATTTATTAAGGAAAACACATTCTTATTGTGAAGTTGTAATTATTCAGAACATAGGTCTGTGATATTTTAAATTCCTAAAAATGTCGAAAATTTTGTATGTAAATTGATTTTATATGTATATATTTATAATTAATACATTAATTTAGTATTTAAAATATCACAGACCTATGTTCTGAATAATTACAACTTCACAATAAGAATGTGTTTTCCTTAATAATATATGTTGTATCAATGTGTCCAGAATTTAATAAAAATGAATTGATAATTCTGGCGTCTGCAGTCGGTTTACTCAAAGGTATTTGAGATTCTGTAAAAATAATGTAGATGGCTTTCAAATAATGGAACGACAGGTGTATTAATTTGAAAAATGTAACATATAGGTTCGAAAATTTGTCAAGAAAAATACTGGCGTTATAGCACAATGGTAGTGCACTTCCCCGGATTGGAAATAGAGATCCAGGTTCGTATCCCGGTGACACAAAAATAATATTTTTCGACAAAATTGATTTTATATGTATATATTTATAATTAATACATTAATTTAGTATTTAAAATAATTATTTGTTGATTAATAAAACAATGGAGGATCAGATGAATACAATCAACCAGTACATACAAACATTTTATTATATTGTATTTAAATATATAAATAAATATTTATTTATTTTGCAGGTCATCAGGCATGCGAAAAGCATACTAATGTATTACGACCTCACCGGGATTCCAACTAAGAACTTTTCGTTACGGTAAGCGCATTGGACTACGAGGAACGTCGATTTTCAATGTTTTCTTTCGCTCATTGTCAAATATAGGAATCTTAAAAGTTTACGACTCTATCGCACAAAACTCTATGCACGTTACGGTATTTCATTAGGTGATTAAAAATACAGATAACTATTTATTAAAATGAATATCGGCAGTCGATGTTCTTATTTGGTCGCTCCGAAGTAGTCACAAAGATGACGCGATCGAATGAGTCAGGTTTGCGGTTCCTACAAAATAGTGAGTAATTTTCGTGTAAAAAATTCAAATGTGAATATTAATACTTGTATTATTTGTAAATCGTGGTTCCACTTGAAAAGTGAGTTAATAATCTTTTAAAATATTATGCACTCGTGCATAAATTCTGTCTCCGTTGATTGTGAAGAGGCCTACAGTCGCCGAGAACATCACCGGACTGTGTGCGCACAGAATCCAATGGTTCATACAGTGGTGTAACTACCGTTTGGGCTGCCACCCGGGGGCATGATATTGCTAAACAAGTTCAAACCACAAAATCACAGCCTAGGTTTAAAAATCAATAAACTTAGTTACAAATGAATGAGTGAATTCTCATCCGACCATAACTTGAATACGCATCCAGTATCTGGAATCCTTACATACATACATTCATATGAAATTTATTATGTAATCCCAAAGCCGGTTTTACGAATAATTTATTTTTCTTTGGTCGAGTCATTATTAAGATATGGGATTGTGGGGCTACTGCTGTAAATCAAATACAAAATCTTCAAACTGCTATAGTGAAAAAAATTGGAAGCATTTAAATTGAAGCATAATCAAAAATTATATTTTTCCGTAAACATTCTTCTTGTACACAGTCTGTTACTGTTCCTTTTAATAAAATAAAATTATAGCAACGATGCTCTAAATAGGGTGGCTTCACACGGAAAAAAATACGAGAGGTGTAGCTAATTTGAATTTAATAATTCCCAATATCGCCAATAAGCATGGATCTAGGACATTGGAATTTGTTGTTCCTACACTAAAAAATAAATTACCTTTACAAAATAGTACGCTTTCTCTCAATTTATCCATGTTCAAGTAAACCAATTCTGAATTACGCTCTTCTGTAGTGAGCATGTGCCGTGCTTACAGTGATTTGTTCACTGACATTGATATATGTTATGTTTCAATACCAATATTTAGAAATCTAATTAACATAATAAACATGTAACGATTTTTCCTTGTTTGCGTTTTTATGTTCATAACCTTTTTTTACATAGTGCTATGCTTTTTTCATGTGTTTTCTTGTCCATGTGAAAAATGTTAGGATATAAGTTATATACTTTCCAACATTTATTTTTCTACATCCAATGCCAGTAATATTCGTATATGTATCTGTATTCAATAAATAAATAAATCTTTAATTTAAGTATCACATAACATAATTTCGTGGTACTATAGAGTATAATACTTTTAATCTTTAAACGTTCAACCAGATAATTCCGTTCTAGGACAGCGACAGTGGTAATAGCGATTATTGCTTTACTATTTTAAACGTGTTCGTAGCTTAGTAGGAAAAATGTTAAATATAAAAATACGAATATGCTTTTAAGAATATTTTTCTCGTAATTGTTATAATTTTCAATTAAAAAAGTAAAGCGAGGTGTGGGGAGAAGCCCGGTGTACGTGTTTGCCCGGGGGGCAGTAATTTGTTGCTACGTCACTGGGTCCACGGTCACTTAGTCACTCGCTTACTTTGTAGATGGTGCAACATTTCGAGAATGTTGGTTTGTCATCATATTATCAGCAAATTTAGTATGGATGCACACTTTTCAGAGTCCAAATACGATATGTTGAATCGAAGGTGGCCGGTATCAATAAATGTAACCATGTTGACGAAACTATTGACAGTTATTAAAAGTTAATATTCACGCAACTGTACACAAAAAATATACAGCCATGTTTATTCCCTTATTTAAAAAAATTAGAGATTGGCGTCTCCTATCGGGTTTCCTTAAAGGTTTTTGTTTTCTTCGAGGTATAGAACTTTAAAATGAAATAAAACACTGATAATGGCCCGGTATTTTATGGCATTAGTGTTTAAATACGACTTCGGGCGCCGCGGTCGGCTTGAATAAAGCGTAATCTGGTAGGGCCGTACATCACATACAAGTCTCTGGTTTATCGGCGTAGACTAGCGACTTCACATATCCCTAGAGAAAATAATCCAAAGGTGTTAAATAGGAGGCCAATTCCACAGGTCCATTATGCGCTGATCGAATGTTTCCTTCAATAAATTGACTGTGGCGCGCGCTGCGTGGCATGTTGTGCCGTCTTGTTGAAGCCACAACTCTTCCACATTAACGCCGTTCAATTGGAGAACGAAAGAGTCAGTAATCGTGGATCTATAGCTGTGCACGATGGCGAATCGACTCATTCGGGTCCTCCTCAATAGTACGCTCCAATGCGGCAACAGCTTCTTCGGTGCGCACTGTACTGTTAACATAGGACTAGTTCCGTAATCTCCGGGAGGCTCGCACCCTCGTACACTCGATAGCAGGCAAGTATCTTACAGTTAGATCAACAATCGCGCCAACATTAAACGGAAGTTCGTAGAAGCAGAAGTGTTGTGGATAATAATAACATTTGAAGAATACTCATTGGATCATTTTAGCTACTTATAAATAAACGTTGTAAAGAGAAGCTGAAAGCATCAGCAATGGTCAGAAGTAAACACAGGGAGAATTATTCGTCACGCCGGCTATGGACGGTTGGTCACCGGCTAGATTTGGAAGTTGGACTGCCGGGCGCCGGCTGTCGGCCGCTGGCCCGTGACGCACGCGCGCAATATGCCCTATCTTTATTTATATTTCCAGTTTGATGCCAGCACTCAGTAGGCGCCATGAGCATTTTTGCAAGAGTGGAGCAGAAGGGACGAATGAGAGTGAGTCGAGTGGGTAGCTATTTAACCTAAAGGTTTGATATTGAGCAGAAAATGTGTTTGACAACCGGTATACTACGCATGTATTCACGAAACAGATGCCTTGTACAATACCTGACAATAATTTATATTTGTCGGTTCGGACAAGCTTATTTTCATACCTGCCCCTGCAGTTTACCGTTTCAGATTAGCTCATTTTCATACCCGTTCATACCATTGTTCAAATATCTAAAATCTTTTTTAGATTATTTGAATAAACATTTGTAGTTTTTACGAGAGATAAAATGGTGCTTCTTAATTCAGCCTGCAATTGGGATGTGGACGAACTCTTCGAACAAGCAATCCACGTCCGAATCAGAATTCTGAGAATTGCTTAATATTCCATATATAGAAATTATAATAGTACGAATACTATTCGAATAGCTGCACAAATATTCGAAAATAATAGAAAAATGCCGAATATGTTCGAATGTTCTGATATTGATATTGGAATCTCTACTACGTAGGTTATCACAGATTTTCTAGTTTATTTTCAAAGCTGTATGATTTATAGAATTTCCATACTTTCGCGTTGTAGTATTATTTTATCGTCTTCATAATATACCTATCTGCGAAGTTTCTACATGTTAATTCATTCAAACAAAAGTATATTTTAATGCAAATTAAATTAATCATCTAGAAAGGTACGCAGAAAAAATCTATCTATCGAAAAAATATTTAGTCACTACCGGGATTCGAACATGGACCTCTTCGAATCCGGGGAAGCGCGTACTCCATTTTCGCTATAGCTATCGAATTCAAAGATGTATTAAAAGACCGCAGAACTATGATCTGAAAATGCAACTTTACAACAAAAATCTGTTCTCTTTAAAAGTATATTTTCTTTTAATTGATGGAAACGTTATCCTATATTAGAACATTCGTAAAAATGCGTGTTGCAAGTTTTAAAGAGAAGTGACATTAATTATAAAATAATATTTACAATAGGATATCAGATTGAAAATCTGCTTTTAATCCGTTTACCTTGCAAGCGAAAAGATTAATGACTCCTTAGGTATCCTGTGGAAAGTGGAAATAATCAGGTTGGGACTGGTGGGGAATTTAGATCTGATCTAGATCTATATAGGGAAAATATCAATGCGAAGATAAATGCACAACATCGAAACACACCTGGAAGAGGTGAAAGATTTATTTATTTAACTAATTAAGGTGATTTTAACAGTATAAATAATAGCAATACAATATATAATATATAGCATATGAAACTAATTATAAAAATCCGCTGATATGTTCAGCAAAGTAGTAATGCAGTACATAATGCAAGGTATTATAGTAGTTTACTATATAAGGTAATATAATATTATTAGAACAAATTCTTATTGTGAAGTTGTAATTATTCAGAACATAGCATAGTTGGATAATGCACCTTCCCCGGTTTGGAAAGAGATCCAGGTTCGAATCCCGGTGGCGAAACAACAATATTTTTCCAAAGAATTGATTTTATATGTACATCTTTCTAATTAATAAATTTAATTCATATTTAAAATATCACAGACCTATGTCCCGAATAATTACAACTTCACAATAATAATAAAGTGTTCGAATAATAATAATAAAGTGTTCTAATAATAATAAAGATGTATCAATGTGTCCAAAATATAATATTAATAAATTGATAATTCTGGCGTCTGCTATCAGATTACTCAAAGGTATTTGAGATTCCGTAAAAATAAGGTAGATGGTTCTTTCAAATAATGGAACGATTAAATGTATTAATATCAAAAAGTTAACATATAGGTTCGAAAATTTGTCGCTAAAAATATCGTCGCTGTAGCATAGTTGGATAATGCACCTTCCCCAGTTTGGAAAGAGATCTAGGTTCGAATCCCAGTGGCGCAACAACAATATTTTTCGATAGAATTGATTTTATATGTATATCTTTCTAATTAATATATTTAATTCATATTTAGAATATAATATACTAATATTATACATAATACAGATATCATAGAAGAAGATAAAAACTGTTGGGAGAAAGGGTGGGGACGTTGAAACTATTGTTGTGGTAAAGGGAGAGCAAGATGTGTTTGTTGATAGAATGATTGGTTAAAATTTAAAATAAAACAAAAATTTATTAGCAATGTTGAAAAAGTCAATTTCTGTTAACTTCTCATTATGGTATTTGCATGAACGGTGAATAAATGGTTTTATGTGCAAAATGTTGTACGAGTACTTCTAGAAATATGGAAGGATATTAGTTCTAATTGGCTAGGACAGTCAATATGACCTAAAGATAAGTATTTGGCCAGCACGTGTTCTTCGATATTCTATGGTTTTCATGGAAATTTGCTGCATCTGAATGATAGATTAGATCTAACATTACAATGTCGAAGAAACTTAATTTGTATCCGTTCTAATCTAATTCTTTTCTCGAGATTATCCAACACAATAACCTGGTTTATAATGTACTCTTATTTTCGTAAAAATTTACGTATTTACGTGATGAACCTAACTATTCGATTTCTCGATATCGGCAGATATGTTTGACAATATTAAAGTCAACGACGTGCACATTTTGGCTAGCAGGAGCAGTTCCGTATTCCCAGAAACTCGTGTTTACTAAATAATAACATCAACGATTGTCGCCGACGAATACATTTAGAAGAACTTCTTGCTCACTAGTAGGCGATACCAAGGTATGGTGAGTATTGTATTGCATCCGGTGATATTCATTTCGGTCAGGGGAGAAACTGCCCTGACAGGTCGTACAAGCGATCTCCGATCCAGGGACGTCTCGTGAGCGTAGGCAAGTAAGTCAGGGCCCAAGGGCGACAAATTGGAGGCGGAGTATAAGTATTAGATCTAATAAATATATTATAATTATCGCCTCGCATGTGTAAAAGTAGAAAATATGAAGGGGTACTCAGAAATGTGCAAAAATAATCCGACAATAACGTTTTTATTTTACATATTAATATTGTATTCACTTTTCTCATTTCATTGTAAAAAATTTATTATAAAAAAACATTTCAAAAACCATAAAACCACGCTGTAAAATTCGGCAAAAAGCGACAGCATTGCATTTTTACCCAGATAGCTAATGAACCCGACCATACAATAATACAATTTCGAAATGTAACATGAATTTAAATAATACACATTTATACATATATGTTAGGGGAGTAGATTCAAATAGTAGGGGCGGCATCCTAAAATTTGCTCAAGGACGACACTTTACCTAGGGATGTCATTGTCAATATCTACGGTTTAGGTAGCAGTCTCAATTATTGTTATCTTCGTGTGGTGGCAAGTTATAGTGGCACAGGAAGAGTTCGTATCCAGTTTAACACCTCTGGGCTTGCCTTGTGGTTATCCGAGATGCGCTCTGGGAAAGTATAAGTTTGAGGACCTCTGCACTCAGGAGGTGCCTCCTGCATGCATCAATACGCACATGGACTGTGGCAGCTTCAAATACATTTCATACTGTCTTGAAGCTTCCCGGGGAGCTGAAATCTGAAACTACGCTGCTTTGAATTCTTCGATGTCTCGTTGCGAAATTTCACTAGGAACATTTTTTATAAATTCCATCCTGCATGCATGGAGATCTAGGATTCTCGAAGCCACACGGTCCATGCATAACTTGACCATACATCCAGCTTTTGTGATGGTGCACGTGAAATGATGATTGCGGGATCAGAAGGAATACCCCGGAACGATGACCTATTAAGAAATTAAAGGAATCTCGGATTTCAGGGATTTATTAGGGTATGGATCTCCTCCTGGTGGTTGCCGGGATACACGAAACCGGGGAAAAAAATGGCTTGAGAGACCTAACGGAGCATTCTACTGGCTCTCCCTCGCACTTCTTGCGACCTGGACAGGGTGAATTTCTGCCGGACTGTGATCGAGTTCTGCGATAGCAACACGTAAATGTGACGTCTACCCTCTCCTATTGGGGGTGTATGATTTCTGGATAACTTCTTTCTGGCTGCCTTCTGAATTGAATGCGATAACGAGTCTCACGTCAAATTGTAGAGGCATGGCTCCGGTACGATGATACCGGAGCCAACCTATGATGGTGTTATGATGATAATGTGAATAATGACTGAATGTAATAAGATTAAAAAATATGTAATTTTGACGAGTCGAAACGAGAGTAACAACTCTCAAAACGATTCTGGACAGAGTGTAAATAAATGTATTGACGTGTGTTATTATAATCAATTTAAATTTACTGTACGTCAACAATGCCAAGGGCACTTTTAATGTTAATTTACAAAGTAATTACCCGTTTATAAAACATAGAAGTATTCCATCGGACGTCAGATGTGAAAAATGTCGTATAGAATTTAATAACTCATCGTAACTCATAATGTCTCGTTTTGAGGATCCTACAAATTAGTAGATGTCCCGTTTAGAGGGAAAAAATAAATGGTCACGTTATCCATGCGTCATAATATCATATAAACGAGGACTTTTATTAATATTTGGAATTGTTGCGATGATAATTTCACCATTGTGCAGCATTCCTGAATTTATGGTGCGTTTGTGAGCTAATTAAAAAGTGGGCATCCGGTAATCGACGCTTCTGAAATTTAATCGTGCATACTTATCGTGCGATTTGCTAAAAATTCAGCGCGCCATTGATGTGCACAAAACACTCTGATGCTAAATTAGGACGATTAGTTGCTATTTTGCATGCACGCTAAATTTCAGTAATTTCTGGCCAGTTTGCTCCATGTTTGTTGCGTGAGCGCAATGTTTCATCATATTTCGCAGAGAACCTTCAAGCGATGGGGGGAAAATTAGTTCCAACACACAGACCAGTAAATGAATAGACATGAAATAAAGTGTACAGATAGGAGAGGGCTTTGGAACATTAGTTGCGAGACGAGAGGAATTCTGTACACATATAAATCCGATAGTTTACGACACATTTATGCAATAGTAAAAGTATTTACTGTTCTAAATTTAAATCTTTGTGTAAACAAAACTTATTTTTTTCAAAAATGCATATTATATGTCAGCGTTTAAATTTTCGTTCCAATAGTCATATTTTTTAAAAAAGTCGCGGAGATATTTGATTGCGTAAGTTGTACCGAAGTGATCACGTGAGTGACACCAAAATCAAAATATTGAAACGAGGAATTTTATTAATTGTAATAGACTCGGTGTTGAGGGATTTTTTAAATTTCTAAATTATCCAATCTAAGGCAATCTAATAATCAATTAATATGTAAAATTTTAATGCTTTTATAAAATTGTCGTTTGTCTTTAAAAGGTAGTTCTGAAAATTCTGAGAAATTATTATTATTGAGACACTTTATAAGTGTTCTACAGTTTTACGTATATAAAATGCCGGACTGTCATTAAGATGTAGATCTATATACATATATATACCGGATTGATCTAACGGGTCGACTTTTGTCTTTGGAGTTTATAATGAATTTACCTTAGTTATTATTGGTGTAGAACGCGGATATAAAATAACTCACAGTGGTTTATACAATGTTTATATATAGATACAATTTTTAATTATATCTAACCGCAAAATTAACGCTACAAACATCAAAAAATATATATTCTGTTTTTTTTTTTTTTTTAATATTTCGATATAATTTAAATTATGCAAACACATTTCGATGAAAACACAAGCTGTAATAATAGGATCGAGACCAAAGGAGGAATATACTATAATGTAGGTGGGCGGATAATGCCAAGACAGATCTCCAGTAAGTAGGTGGACTGCACCACGGAGACGATGTCGAGGGATATGTGGCACTTAATCCACAATCCATATTTAATAAAAATAATTTCTCCTTGGACAACAGAATGACGACACAAAATTGCCTCTGGGATAGTAGAGCTAAACATGAACACCGAGTCAATGAGAACAGACACAACTTTAGAAAAACAAAATATAATTAATAAAGAAAACACGTTATTATTGAAGTTGCAATTTTTTAAAACATAGTTCTGTGGTATTTTAATACAAATAAAATATATCAATTAGAAAGATAGATCAATTTATCGAAAAAATAATTTAATTGATTATATCTTTCAAATTGATACGCATTTCATTTGTATCAAAATTTAATTAACAAGCCTTTGGTCGCCAAAGAAAAAAATATCCTACCACTATTGCATATTAAATTTTACCTAATGAAACAATTTGTTAGAGCGTTCGATAAAAATAGCTCGTGTTTTGAATATTTATTAAAAAATTCCCTAACAAAAGCACAGAAAAGTTAAAAGTTAGGATTTTTGATTGATCAGGGAACATATAAATGAATCCTCATTCATCAATTCTATGTTAATGTTGGGTCCTCAACCTGGTCATCATTTGTTTCAGTGTTATATATCTTTTCTGGAAACACAAAGCTGAAAATTATGCACAATTAGTGAAAAACATATTGACAAATTTTTGGGTGTAACATGAGTATTACCTTCACAGACATTTAGATTGCTTTCCAAATCATCTCGGTGACTTAAGTGAGGAGCGAGCAGAATGATTTCACCAAGATATTAAGGTTATGAAAGAAAGATACCAAGGGAGGTGGGATGGTCACATGACAGCAAATTACTATTGCAAAATCTCACTCCAGAAAAAGTTATAGAAGAAGATTTATAAATTTGTGAATGAAATTTCCGTCCTATTTATTGTATCTATCTCTTTTCTCTAAATATTTTTCTATGTTGTTTGTCATGTTATAGAAATTTATTACATATGACTATGTTTAATAATAATATTGAACATATTATATTTTGTGTTTCTGGGTAAATAATTGTATGTAAAATAATATTATTTTCGAATGTCTGTTTGTTATTACTACTATTACTAATAAATATAACATTTTAAACTTACAGAGATTGTTTTTATTCATAAAATATAATATAAGGTAAAAATCATTTTCTACATCATATTAATAAAATCACATGAGTATGAGTAAAAAATTAACGTAGTGGTACTCGAAGCGAGTATACGTAATACCATATGTACAACTTTCAAAAGATTTAATAAATATGGAGATTGAGGGGTGAGAATTGGTGTACGTTATATATATATATATATATACATAAAGTGATCACTTAAGCCAGCCGAAGACGGGTCGTAAGTTCTGTAATTACCCCATACTCCTATATATTTTTCATCAAATATAATAAATACAGTTTTGTCTCGAGATATCTGATATTTATTTAGTTTTCTTTATTTTGGATTTCATTATCGCTAAGGAGTTAAAGATACCGTTTTAATGTCTCGTTTTATGCACGGCTCCTGAAACGACATCAACCTTGATAACACCGAGTTCACCACTGGTTTCTCATTTTCCTCGTGGATCTGATATATCTCCAAAACTAGAGCTGATGGAAACAATGTAATGCCATTTTTTAAATCAGCGGCCTAATTGTATTCAGGAATATGTCAAACTTTTCAGGCACCGAAATGTGTGTTGGCCAGTATTAATAATACTCGTGGGTGGTACCCAAAATAGAGAATTAATAGAATTATAATAGAGAAATTAATTGCCGCGTTATGCCAAGACAAAAAGGTCAGGCTTGTACAGTCTCTGGTGCATTCTATATTTTATATGGCGTGGAATCGTGGATCCTACAAGGACTGATTGAGATGCGGTGCTGGAGACACGTGTTGCGTATATCGTTGACAGCGAGACATCAAGGACAGACGTTCAACCGTTTGCCTGAAACGAATCCTTCAATTGTTTGGGCATCTTGCAAGAAGGGAAAATAGTTTGGAGAAGCCTGTTGTGGTGGGCCACATCGAATGACGAAGAGGAAGATCCCCCACCCTAAGATCTGAAGGATGACGGGAAAAGTGGAGAGGCATAGTCTAGAGGGCGGGAGTTTGTGGAGATCACGATCTCGAGTCGTGCATGATGAGTATCATACATACGTGTGAATTCAATATCTTCTACCATCAAACACCGCTTTATCATGTAGGGTAGAAAATTATCTTGTTTAAGGCGAAACAAGACAGCCGCTTTCTGTCTCACCAACGCGACATTTACTGCGTAATACCGATTTGATTATTTCACTCTTTGTCACAATTTGAAATTACCCGTTCCAAGATATAAGAGAACACTAAACCTTCGTAGAAACTGATCGGTGGCGAGGTTTGATGATTTTTTTTTTCTCTTTATTATGACCTTCGCCAATTAGGCGTAATTAGCCATTACAAGTATATACAAATGAAATAATACAATTTTTTAAATATATAAACAATTAACATAAATAAATAACCATGGTAATATTATTAATTAATATTAGTAAAAGTATTTGATTTTTGAAAAATAATTAACACATTAATTAACATACATTACATAATATAGTAAGAAGAACATTTATATTGGAAAGTAAAAAATATACCAATTATAACTGAAGGTGAAGTGAAGGATTGATTAAAAAAATATATAACTAAAATAAAAAAACAATGTAATATTTCAATTCATATAGAGTATTAATTGAATTTATTAAGAAAATTGCGTAAATATATATTATACTTTCACATTTCTCTTAATTTGAACAATACAACATAACCAAACATGATAGATCAAAACCAAAACAACTAAAATTATTTTAACAAAACTTTACATTACTATTTTCAAAGATAAAAGCACAAAAACAATTCTTTTAATTGTAATATAACAATATTTTTTAACATCGAGACAATATTGTGAATGTATGAAATTATACATTCACAATATTAATAAACATTAAATATATTTGTAATATATTAACAAATTATAAAAATCACCAAAGGAAGTAATAAATAAAAACTTAAACAAAATAATCATTGCGATTGAGATTCCCTCATATTAAGATAATCGAGAAAATTGTGAGGGTATATAAATTATACGTTCACATTCCTCTCATTGTGAAACAACCAAAACATTACATCAAATATATTGATATTTACATTATTTTAAATATAGTTAAAAATACACTTAAATTTATTAAAGATTCATAACATTAAGTTTTAAATATTTACATAAAGATAATATGACATGATTTGTTGGTGAATAAAGGACAGATTGTATGTTTAATGGCAAAGTTGCAAATTGTTTGATTAGATTTGTTATTAAATTTTCCCTATCGACTATTATTGGGCATTCAAAAAATATGTGATTGAGATCTCCAACACGTATACCACACTCGCATATCGGGAAATTATTACAATTAATTTTAAATAGATGAGCTGTAGAACAACAGTGATTAGATCTTAGGCGACATATAGTTACAATCTTATCCCTACTTAAAAGTGAACCTACATACCATGGCTTAGAGAGAATATTTGAATGAACATGGCCAAAAAATGTACCTTTAACTAATTTTGATTCATTCCACTGAGAACTCCAAGTTTCCCGACTTTTTCTTTTTAGAACTGTAATCATATCTGACGCAATTAGACGATCATGTTTGAGATTCCCTACTCTACATGCTTCCTTTGCCAGAGAATCAGTGGTTTCATTACCAATTATACCAACATGGCTGGGAATCCACGCTAAAATAATATTACAATTTTTGAAAAACAAACTGTAAAGCAGAAATTTTATTTTGACGAAAATATGTGACAGTTTTGGTTTAAAGGAAGAAGATATTAATAATTTAAGACAACTGAGTGAATCTGTAAAAATGGTTACTTTGTCAAGCCCATGTAAGTCAACAAACTGAAGGGCTTCAAGAATTGCTATAGATTCAGCAGCGAAACTAGACGTTTCATCTGGGAGTTTAAAGACTCCGGTTGAATATGGGTTAACACAAAGGAATACTGCTCCAGCTGAAACATGAGACTGAGTTTTAGAACCATCTGCATAAATATAAGAAAATCCAGGCCATCTTTCGTTAGTTATCCGATTAAATTCTTTGCGAACAATTGAAGCATTTTGTGATGAACAAAATTGTTTTGTTAAACCCAAATCAAGGCAGATATCATTTTCTAAAATAATACTTTCATATGGAATCAGGTACAGTGGAATTGAATGACTTCGATAAATTTTTAGGGCGTAGTATGATAACGAATGGTAACTCGTCACAAGTAAGGGATGTTTTTTGTTTCGCCAAAAGGGTTTGTTGTGACAGTAACTATGCAAAAGTTGTAACTTTGGTGTTAATGGATGAGAAAGCATACTAAGACGGTTGACAAAAAATTTGTCAGACTGAAGTTGGCGTCTTATTTCTAAAGGTGGTTCGACATTTTCTACCTGAAGAACGTTAATTGGTGTCGATTTCATGCATCCAGATATCAGCCTAAGACATTTATATTGGATTTGATTAAGTTTTTTTGCTAAGTACTTTGGCAATGGATCTAGAAGAAAAGAGGCGTAATCAAGATGAGATCTGACAAGTGCATTGTACATTAATCTTAGAACTGTAGGATGAGAACCCCACCAAATTCCCACTATTGCTTTGATAACATTGAAGTTTTTATTACATTTCGATAAAATTTCAGAAATATGGTTAAACCAAGATAAAGACGATTGGAAATTTAATCCAAGAAATTTTACCGACGAGCTTATTTCAAGGGGTTGGTTTTCGAAATGTACAATGAAATTTGGGGTTATCTTTTTTTTGGAAAAAACAACAATTTTGCTCTTTTCTGGGCACAAGCGCAAAACCATTATACGCAAGCCATAAGCTTAAGTCATTCAGGGTTTTCTCAATTTGAATTAAAGCCAAAGAAATTGTTTTTTCTGAAATATAAATAGTTATATCATCTGCAAACGAAATAATTCTAGAGTGTTTAGTAATAACAGCTTCTAAATCTGATATATATAAATTAAAAAGTATTGGACTTGGACTTATCCGAGACCTTTCCATACAACTCTAGTACCAACTACACATCCCTGCACGAATACATGGATGGTTCTACAACAAAGAAGAATTTTTATAAAAATAATAATCTTTTCAGGAATGTTCATCTTGCGGAGTTTATCCACAAGTATTGGAATATGAATATTGTCGTATGATGCCGATGATATCTAAAAAAACAGCCATTAAATATTCTTTTCTAGAAAATGACAAATTTATATCCGTAGTAAAAATAGATAAATTATCCAGAGTGCTTCTGCCTTTCCGAAAACCGAATTGTGATTTTGAAAGTAGATGATTATGTTCTACAAACCAGTCTAACCTATTTTTAATTAGATGCTCCATTATTTTACAAAGACACGATGATAAAGCAATAGGACGATATAAGGATCTATTTGATGGATCTTTATTTGGTTTGAGAATTGGAATAATATAATGAGATTTCCAACTGTCAGGGATCAATCCCGTAGAAAAGATTTCATTGAAAATATTGAGGATTATCGTATGGAATTTTAAATTAGCTAGTTTTATTAAAGAATACGGAATGTCATCTGGTCCAGGAGAAGAATCATTTAAATTTTGAAGAACAAATTTTAATTCAGAAATAACAAAGGGGCCTTCAAGAGGATGAGAATTAGTGAGATTAGATGGCTGATGGAGTTCTTGATCTGATGGACAAAAAGAGGGAGCTAATTTGTCCATGAAATTATTCAACCAAGAAGAAGTGGGAGCAAGTTGGATAGGAGGATTGTATGAAGATCTATATCTTCGAATCATTTTCCAAACAGTGATAAAAGTAATATCTGGAGATAAGGCCTCACAAATTGAAGTCCATCCTGCCCTTTTTTTATTTCTTAGAAGCTGTCTGGTTTGAGCAGAGATTTTTTTGAATTCAAGATAATTTTGTAAAGTCATATTTTTCCAGTAAATTTTAGTGGCTTTTTCCTTTTTCCTACAGCGAGAGTACAACCGAGATCCCACCAAGGGGCAGGATGAGGTTTATGTAAATTGGAAATAGTAAAAGGGATATGTTTTTGAGATATGTTTTTTAGAATGTCTACCATTTTATTATAAGACTGAGTGCAATTATCTGACGGATGAAAGGAAGAAGACATAGCACTGTCAAGTTCTATCGCGTAGCTAAGTAAGTCAGCTTTTATAGATTGCAGTCGATATTTAGGTCTCGGAGTAGCTCTACTGACTTGAGGGGTTTGGAAAGATAAAATTATTGAAAAGTGATCGCTACACAACAATCGGGAACAATGTCCCATGAAAGCAACGATGCTACATTACTAGAACAGATGGAGAGGTCAACTGCACTAGGATTTTGGGAGGGGAGTGGTATTCTTGTGGGAGAACCATCATTAAGTAAACATACATTTACAGAATCTAATAAATCTATTATTCGTTTACCAGATTTATCATCAGAAGAACAACCCCAAACGGTAGAATGTGCATTGAAGTCACCCATTATAATGATCGGTGAAGGTAAAGAAGATATAAAGTTATTCCACCAATTAAGATTAAAAACAGAAGATGGATTACAGTACGTGGAAACTATTGTAATATTGTCATAACGTATCGCACATATTTGTACATTATGATCTGGAGGAGAAACGGGAATTGATTGAAATGGGATACCATTTTTGATTAGGATGGCAGAACCTCCTCCTCCATCTGACCGATTACACCTAACACATGAATATCCTTTCACATGAAAACGAAGAGACGGCTTAAACCATGTCTCTGAGATGGAAGCAATAGAAATTGAGTAATTTTGTAATAAATAAAGAAGATTAATTCGATTAGAAACAGCGCTTCTCGTGTTCCACTGAAGAAGAACTGCCATTATTTGGGAGAGAATTTGATATATTTGAAATTGTTTCGGCAGCGTTGGACGGTATTTTATTTTGAGATATAATGTTAATTAAAAGAGTTAATAAAGTTTTAATAATATCAGAAGAATTATTATTATTAAAAGAAAGAGAATCATTATTTGAAAGGAAAGCAACTCCATTGGAGTTATCATTAGATTGGGAATTACCACTGGGAGAAATATATATAGAATTTAATGTGGATTGGTCATTTGATAGATAAGAAGGCTGATATGTTTTTGGGGTACGGAAAGTGAAACTAGTTTTCTTTTGTGAAGATGGTTTCTTAGAAACATGGTTATTTTTTTCCGCAAGTACATGCGAGAAGAGAGGAGATGCAGAAAATTTAGTCGGAGATGACGTAGAAGTTTTTTCCGCAAATTAAGATTTTGCAGGAGAAAAGGATTTTGATGCTTCAAAATAGGAAAGGTTTTCAGACGCCATAATATGCTTAATATTTTTTTGTCTGGTAAATTCAGGACAGATGATGTTAGTGGCGTTGTACTGACCAGAACAATTGAGGCAAGAAGGCATTATGTTTATTTTGGGACATTCTTCGCCCAGGTGTGCATCGCCGCACTTAAAACAGCGAGGATTGGATCTGCATGCAGTTTTTGTGTGACCAAATCTACAGCATCGGAAACATTGTATTGTTGGAAAAACATACTGTTCTACGGGAAGAGAATTATAATGTAAATATACATACTTTGGAAGATTTTGCCCTTCAAATGTTATCACGACTGATTGAGATGGAAGCCACTGAACAGTGCCAGATTTTGTATCTTTGTAATTTAATCGTCGGACTTTAGATGGTTTTCCGAAATGATCCGGAACATTGATTTGTTCGATGATGTCATTATCTGACATATCGACTGGAATACCCTTAACCAGACCCATGCGAGTAACCTGGTAAGCCGGAATTACTGCTGAGTACTGATTAATGGTCAGAGAGGAGTAGCAAAATTCATTTGCTGATTTGTAGTCTTCAAATTGAACTGACACTTTAAATTTTCCAAGAGATTTGACTCCCCCGGGAGAAAATTTTTTGATTTTGTTTCGAAATGTATGGGATGGATGGATGAGGATTTGTCATCTCCGCTAATTTTCTGTACATGAACTGTGTATGGACCACAGTTAGTTGATTTACAAGAATTCATTACAGACTCTCTGGGTTTTTTTGATGATGTCGTATCACCCGGACACGCATCTCTCCGTTTTCTTGGATCGGATATGTCAGATGGGGCCGGGGACAACTTTTCAGTTGCCCCTATTCCGTTGTTGGTGGTTGCCAAGGTAAACAACAAAAAAAAAATTCTAGTGAAAAAAAAAACTACCAAAATCGTCTAAAACAGACTAAAAAGACAATAAATTTAAAAAGTAATTACCACAAATGGTACAAATAATTAAAGCAAGAAAAAAACTATGTTTTTATAATTATAAAAACAGAAAAAACGAAATAAATCAATTTAAACGAACCCCAAGCCAATGAAGCTGATGACGCTAAAACGGTTGCCAAGCAACTCTCGAGGTTTGATGATAGATGAGGGCGTTGTTGCCTAACGAGTCTCACTGCAGGTGCATGCGTACAAGGTGCGATTAAGTGATAAGGTATTGCCATCGTGTTATCGTAATATTTTTACTACAGGGCACATCACCGTACATATTGTCATTTAACTAGAAATAACCCATCAATAATTATAAGAAATAAATAATCCAAAATTAATAATTCTTATAACATTAATTTAGTTTTAAAAACAGTACCAAAATAATTTATTTAATTTGATGCGATAATCACACGTTTTTACGTAATGCAGGATGTTCTAAACGATATGTGTATATAACATTATTTGGTTAGAAAATAACCTAAAGTGTGTGTAGTACAATTTTTTTTGTCAAAATTAAAAATTCAATTCTTGTTTGTTGTCTTGTACGTTGCAATGCGACAAGGATATATAGACATAATGAAGTGTCATAGGTGTAACTTAGTTAATTTTTGTTCAAGATGCCTATTTTCTAATAATTTGTTTAATTTTTTACACCAGGCAGATGAACATTATACTATGTTTTACCTTTTCTGTGCTGTATTTTTTAGCGGTTTAATAATTTAAATAATGTGCATTTATGCAAGTCATTTGGGTTTTATTCGATTCGTTGGGTAATTTTTTGCCGATAAGCAAAATTAAATTTTTTCCACTTTTTGTCTTATTTTCCGAATGTATTTGGATTATTTTCTACAATCACGTTTCCCCGAATTATTATTAGCCGAGAGCGCAAGGGCTGTTTATCGCACCTATGTGTAAGCCGTACATACGCATTATGTAGATAAGATTTCCGATTTCTTTGTCCGCAGAATACTTGTATATCGTGTATATGATTCATAGTATCGAACCATAATCAGAGGCAAACGCGGTGCCGATTCGGCACTCGCAAGGAAACACAGCAGTGACGGAAGATTTGGAATCACAAATTGCTAATGAACAGGTAGTGGAAGCAGATCAGGACCTTGGGGAACTCGGACGCCAAACGAATCCGGTAAAGGCGCAGACTATAGATGACTACGGACACCAAAACCGAATATCGTGGAGGATGTAAAAACGTCGACTAGAATGAGAAAACAGTGCGGAGGATCCACGGATCATAATGGCGTACTTAATCACTTGATATATAGAATTCTATACAATTAAACAGGCTCATCAGAGATTCTTCGGTATGTAAGAATTAAATTGAAAATTATTCCACTTATTTTTTGTTGCGATATTGGGTAAATAAATTATAAATTGTAATATTTTAAGTATGTACTCATATCTTTACACACCACTGAAAGAACAAATATGCGAGTGTTATATTCAAATATGTTTTTACATATATGTACTATATGTACTATATTGTTAGACGTACATAATCAATTAATATTAAAAGTGATCCCCGTAATTCCCTCACACAAACGTTTCATCCAGTGGGGTAACCACAAAAATTGGGACCCAATGCAGAATGGAAAAAAGGGCCTCGAAATACTTAATACTTAATATTAAGCAACAATTTGAGTTAGGTACTAAACTTATTTATTTTTTAAATAATTGTTGTTTTTTTAAAAATAGATTCTGATGAAGAAACAATGATATATATTTTTAGTTAGTTATGACATCCTGATGAAGAAAATGGTATTTTTAGAAACCGGTAGATGTATTTAAGCTCAACTCAGTGGTTAATAAAACAAAGATAATAAATAAAAAATATGAATTTTAACCACCAAGTTAATATTGCTAATTTTAAAAGTATAATTATTGTATTAATATCTATTATAGTATTGCGCTAACGTATGAAGCCATTGCATCCGATGTTAGTGTCATTGCCAGTAAGAAAAATATACCAAAGGAGCGAGTATGTCGAACGTGTTTTAATATCTCTAGGTTAAGATTATTTAAATGTTTTCTCATCCATATATTAAATAAGAATTACGTTACAGTATGTAGATACATATTCAATTTGAAATGAAATGTATATTGTTTTTATTACGAGTAATAAAAAATACAAAGTAGCGAAATCGTATGAATTTTTCCGACTGCCAAGTATATTGACCACCACCTATCATTGAATTTGAGGTTTAAGGAAGTGAGGTCTCCGGTAGGTGTTAAAGGTATCCGGTATTCAAAGCAAAAATAAATACAATATGCATTAGATAAATACATGACGTCGCTGGCCGTTGTGGAAAGTTTTTTTGCGGCGGATATATTCGGCGCTGGGCCGCAGAGGGGTTGTTTCCTTTTTGAAATATTCGATGCATTTATCATAAATATATAATATTACGAAAATATCGTATTCAGATTGTTTTCTGCTACTATTAATATAATTTAATAAAACCATATAGATTATTTCAAAAATATATTATTTATAACGTGACAGGCGATGACTATTTTTAAGAATTGGTGTATTTGGAAACACTTTTGGAATAGTTTGCGATCCCTGCGCTATTGTATCACACGAGGTCCGCCTGCACCTGCACCAGTATAGCGCGAGCCAGCACGCAGATGATGTCATTCATCTTGAAAGTGAATCATTACATTTTTTTAAATGCGTGATGAAAATAATGATCGTCGGCGATCTCTTTAGAACAATTCAAAACGGAAAAATACAAAAGGGGGATCGGTGCGCGATGGAGCAGTATAATACACTGTATCATTAATATTCGTCATTAATCCGTTCCGAGAGAAGGTTGAATATCAAAAAGAACGAATGTTAAACGATAATGCGCGCACTTTGAATCACCTCCCGAGATTGACTGACTCACGTGGCACGGATAACGAGTTTTCGGGCAAATATCAAACAAAAATATTGACAAATATCGACATGGACGCATATTGAAGGTCCACTGTACTCAGTTTGTTAGACTGGCGCCTCTGGAAAAATTTTAGACTTCGGATAACTGGCATTCGGTGTCGATTGGTGTCGATGGGTCTAGTATAAATCGTAAAGGTTAAATGTTTCTAGTCTTATTAACCGCATCCGGAAAAAAGCAAATCGTACATGCAGGTATGGGCTCCACCGACGCTCACCGTGACGGCCCCGGGCGAGGTCTTTTCATTTTTAATTCGGCCAGAACGCTGACAAAAGAAAAATAACTGGTCTAACGCCGGTACGATAGAACGATCCGCCATCGGGAGACCGAGGTCGCCGGATATTTTAAAATTATCAATAATTATTAATCCTCGAGGAATAAAAATGTGGAGAAATGAATTTCAGAAAGCGAAGACGTGTCGCTTTTAGCAAGCGAGCTATGCAAAATTTAAAATATTCGTCCGATTATAACAAATGATCCGATGAGTAAATAAATGTAAGTCATTACATAGCAGATATTTGAACCAACAGGATACCGTAATTATCTAGCGCCAGACACCCACAGCAACTGGCGACTGCGTACGTAGATACATTAGTACCTACATTTATATGGTAACCGGATTTTAAATGGAGAACGAGATACACCATAGCACTGGAATTTATTATTGTTAGTGGACATTACATAAAAAAAACGTAACAGAAATAACTTTGAATAGGAATAACCCCCTGCGTTTTTTTAAAAAATAATTGTCAATATCGAAGTGTCCACGCCAGAAAACAATTAAAGAGTAATCGTCGAGTTCGCAATTCCGAGATATAGTTTCGCTAATGCGAAACCATGAAGAAGTCAGATATTTAGAATCAGGAGTGGATGTATTGAAACCGGTCAGCGCCTTTCCCTAAATAATACTCGGGCACCTGTCTCTATGATACGAAAAGAAGAAAAACAATTCAAGCTCGATCTAACTAGAATTAGAAGAATCCCTTCAAAGGGTTCTTAGTAAGTTCTACGAATCGGTTTGTTAAGGTCATTCCAAATAATGATTTCGTATTTGGTCATCTTATTTAAGAGTAATTTACTCTAGCTATTATGAAATCATCTTCAAAATATGTTGATTGTAGTGGGAGAAAATTATCCATTCATCTGTGTGCTGAATTACGTCTCACAGCCGGGATTAATTATCTCTCACTTAGGTAAGGTTACCAATGACGAAAACCACCGAAATAATTATTAAGAACGAATAAATAGTTAATATATAGAATAATAATACTCACGTATTCTATTGATTACGCACGTATGAGTACCTACGTAATATTTTTTAATGAATTATGTTAATGCAGTCGCTTTTCGTATCGTTATCTGTCAAAATGTAATCGATTAAGTCATAGCTATCGCCGACATTTCTTATCAGCCTGTCTGCGCCAAAATACGTGGTAAATACTCTTCAGAATCAAGATTCACAAGTAATTATTACCAATCTGCTGTGTCCACAATATTACTGAGTATCGTAATCATAACCACAATGGCATGAACTTTTATTTGTTCCGAATTTAGAGTTCGCAGGACACTTGTCTACGATCCTACATCCCACTAGTGACTGGTGGTCGTCACGCTAGGCACCTAGTTTTACACTCATTTCGCAAACTGTTCGAAAATATTAAACTCACGTTCACTTCATTAAAGATGGAAGTGTGAATTTCAATAATGAACAACATAATATTAAACTATTTATAAAATGTGGGCAATAGGCAGTACCTACCCACCGCTGCAGATTTTAAATGTCTACAATATTTGCCACGGGGGCAACCTTGAAAACATGAGCCTTATAAAAAACAAAATGCACTTAACAAAGTAGAAAGAGATAAAAGAAAATTGTTTCTGTTGGTGTATCGTACATAATCATTGTGTAATTATCTCTTATTATAGATATCATAATATAATTATACGATAACCAGTGTTTAAAACCCGTGAAAGACTCACACATGACAGTTAGTATGAAAAATATATAACATATCATTTTAATAATTACATAATATACATACAACACAGCATATACTACTAATAGTAAAATTTCTGACAATAAAAATAAACTTCACGGATTCGTTTTGGAAAATGTGTCTTCAGAACAAAAAAGTCACGTATATTTTAAAGAAGATTTACACTTCACTTCAGTGTAATATATCAGTTTCCGTTCAAATTTATGTACCTATTTATATTGCGCTTGGTTACTATTACATGTGCATTCATTGTTAGTGTCCTTTTTATTTAATAAATCCGCTAGATGTCCGGCAGTACAGATTCATTTACAATTTCGCATTGTGCAATAGATGTCACTGATGTCTAATATTTGCAGTTCGAAACGGTTTTACACAAAATATCGCATTCACTTGAGATTTTAAGCTATTTTTTTTACCTGTCCATTTATAATTTAAGTTTATATATTATATTATGTTTTACTTTTTACTCTTACTGGAAATAAATACAAAGTACACTACATGGTGCATCGTTAAAGTAATATAATATGGGATTTCCGCATCCGCGAGGTGACCAAAATAGTCGCCCCCAGGGCCTAGCAGCAAATATAATAGTTTTTCTGCTAGTATAATACACCTATATTATATTATGTAAGCGTGTACCGGAGGTGGAATTAAACTTTATAGATACAAGTGTGCGGTGTTCGTTTGTTTACCTTATCCGGCAGTAATCCAACGTCGAGTAAACCCATAACGCTATAAAAGAGAAATTTGCATATCGATGTTTAAACACGCGCTTTGTCAAGTATTCAACTGGATTTCTTTTTTCTGTGATTTTCTACGAAAGATTTGAAATGAACTGCGTTCTGTGTCGCACGAGCAACAGTAACAGGCAGCAACAGTAGCGGGAGTAAAGCTGGAAGTCTCGGGTCGCTGTTTACTCACCGTTGTAATTATCAAAAGTGGTCGGCTTGTAGTCGCTCTGGAACATGTTTTGGGCGTACGAAGTTATCAGAGACGTTTTCCCCACGGCGCCGTCTCCAACGAGCACACACTTGATTCTGTCTTTTCCTTTATCCAACCTTCGATTCCTTCCCTTCGTTCGATCGACGGCATTTCGTTTATTATTTTTTCTCGTTCGAGTATCGTCTATTCTAAACATATTTCGTTTTGTCCCACCATTTTCAGTTCTGGCGCTAGGTAAAATGTTAATTTTTCTATCACAGTATAAATTTTCAGATTCATTGTCTATCACAGATTTATCTTCGGCTACGTCAGAGTAGTCGTAAGCATCATCGTTCTGAAAACGAGCCGCTATTTCAAATTGGCTGGGGCTGTGCACTCCGAACACGAAAGGACCCTCGTCTCCGCAGGCATTCCTGAGCTCGGTCACTTCTCTGTAGCCTCGGGATCCGTTCCCCTCGATGGCGATATTATCTAGACGACAAAAGTGTCCGTCTGGTCTCAAAGGAGGTTGCCTGTGACGAGGCGTGTGCGCGTTCGGCATTCTAGAAACCGGCAGATGCGCACCGCTGTTGCAAAATTGGCCGAACCCGTCGGGGTCTGGCTTGTAATGAAATAACTGGACCCGGCTCGCACCTGCTACCAGGTGGCTGTTGGCGTTCTTGGATGCCTCGCTGTTGTTGTTCCCCTTGCCCCCCTCGCCGAAGCGCGGGTCCCGGAGCAGCGGCTGCCCGCGGAATCCGTAACTATCATTAACTATCATTTTTTTTTTTGTCATTTATAAAAAATCTCCGTTCCGCATTATACCATATACTATGTTTTTGTAATATGTCGATTGGATCGCAGAATTTAAAAATGAATTATATAAATATTATATATGTATATTAATTAGAAATGATCTCGATTGTATAATACACAATATTTTACTATACCAATCCGTTCACTGTATTAAATATCACAAACAGAACTGTCGAAGAAGTAACTCTGCACAGATGTAAAGAGGTTAGCGAGATAAAACAAAAGTGCAAAGCGGGATAATACTATTCCTTCACTTTCACAGTGAAACGCCTCGCATCAGTCTACCGATAGACCACTTTTCTTTGACAAACTTTTGGTTTCAGAATGGTGATCAACAATATTATTATTATAACATTACCGAGTTCGCCGTTTTCAAGAACTTTTTAGATTTTAGATCACCGTCACTACGGCTCGAAGCGCGTAACGCTCCGCGACGGACACCGCGGATGACTGAAGCGAGTACTGTCGGTGGGCCGGCAGGGGGCGGGGAGGTGGGGGGGAGAGCCGAGACCTGTTGGGCACCGTACCCACCTGGCAGGTATGAAACAGGGTTGTACTCATAACTGATTTTAATTAAAATACAGCGACATTTTTTTATGAATAATAATGAATTGAATAAACCCGGCGTTGCATGGATATTAACCCCTCATTTGGTAGACGTATGTTATCCGCCGAAAAAATATATTCCAAGTTAACTCTTTACTGTGGCATTAGAACCTTTCATCTCGCCAGGCATCGCGCGCATATAATGTAAACATATCAAAGTCACTAATAGTTATCACATTTAAATGGCTGTGGGTACAAAAATGCACGCAGACCAAAGTTAATTCAAGAAAATCATCGTGTATAAAAAAGTAAAATTATTAAATATTTTTTTTATGTTACATATAAACAAAATAATAATAAAGTTTAATGTGTTAAACAAGATAAAACTTCGCACGAGAGCCGTTTTTAAAGTAAGAATTGTTTACAGTAAATTCATAACAATTTATTTTAACTCAAAACATTTTAATTATAATGAAAATTCTTTTCAATACAATCCCTGTAACGTCCAGATATTTTAGACCGGGAGATGAGCTCGATAATCTCTCCATTTCTTGAACCTGTTCTTGATCGTCATCGGACAGCGTGTGTTTTCCGCCCAAAAGTTTCTTTAATTTCAGGAAATGATGAAAGTTCGATGGTCCAGAGTGTGCCACCTAAGCTTGTGCAGCTCTTCTTACGTGTTTCTAGAATAAAAAACGAATCACCGATCGCACCTCGCCATCGGCGGAATTAATGTTGGCATGGTTAATAAAATACTACTGAGAAAATTCGTTTGTAGCTCTGAAAAGCTCGCAACTAATAGGAAGGGTAATAGATAAGTCACGACAACGTTCAAGTTTAAAGCGTTATGTTACATCACGTCATATACTTAATATACGCAAACTATTCTTACTTCAATTAAAAATGGCTTATTTTACAATCATTCAGTGCGACACTAATAGTTAAATAACTAATAACATCACTGACAAATGTGAATAGGTCACTTTTTACACAAATGTTGCCAGAGAGAAAGGTTACGAAACGCAGGGAAGAGGATAAAATTGTTGATTTTCTCACATTTGAGACAAACTGTCAGAAAATATTAATTTATTTACCATACGAATTATACAAATATTGTTTTGTATCCACATACGCGTATTGAAATTTGAATTAATCAATAGAAAATTTAAAAAAAACTGAAATACCTAATTATCGATCAAGACACATTCCACATTCAAAATTGTGATAGATTTGTTGTGCTGTTTTGGGATTTATTTTTTCACTATTACGCAGTATTTTATTCTTTCCAAAAGACGACGGTGTTAAATGTACGGAATTAAACTTCAACGATTTGTTAAACCTACATAGAATGGAAATCGCTTAAAATTAGAGTATGTAAAACCGTCTAATTCACAGAACTTTCCACTTATGTTAAGAATAAGTACAATATTAATTCATATTGTAGTCAAAATACGGGTGAATATATATTTTGCGGGTATTTTTCTGCAAGAATTAGTGAAGCGAGAGATTTCACGTTGTAATGAGACCGTTCAGGTCGGCGATATGAAACCAAAAAAATCAATAATATTTAAAAATTTAATAACAAATCATTGTTTTAGAAAAAGAAAACTTAGTTTTAAACGGTGATTGAAGCTCTGAAGTGTAAATAAATATAATAAATGTATTAATACAAATGGTATGTTTATACCAATTCTAAATATGAGAAAACATTTTTTCAGAAACGGTAACGTTATTTAAATAAATTGTATTGATATATAACAAATAAAAAATGTACTTCTTTTTCGAAATATTATAAAATAAAAAACAATGAGAGTGGCGGTTATAAAGACAAATTATTCGGCAATTCTGCAAGCAAAGCGTTGCCAAATAGTTCGGCACTGACTTACCGCTATAATGCATTCAGGGTTGTGAAAACCTTCTTAAGCGACTCGATGATGGAATGCTTTATATAAACTGAACGTTAAACCAGATTTTGTTTAGAAATAACAATTGTATTTGTGTGTGTAATAGCCCATTTCAAAAACACGTAAAACTTAAAAAAAAATTAAATAAATACATGGTGCCGGAAAACTCGTAGAAAATAGAAATTTTGTTCACCGTTAAATTGTAACATTATTTTAGATTTTCCGTCGCCGTGTATATGTGATAGAAATAGGGTTAAGTATATGTGCAGAGAAAAAATGGTTTATTGGAACCACCGACCGATCCATGAATTTTTCCAGGGGGGGCGACGATAAACTTTGTTTAATATGTATTGTAAAAAACACCATACTTATAAAAATTTTCGCTCAGGGAAAAAACACATCGCAGTTTCGAACAATAAATACAAATTTTTAGGAATATTTATTTTTAAAATATAACTTTTACAGTGTAAGTGCGTAGTTATAATAATGGAAAATCCAACAAATGCATTTGACTAAAATAAATGTTGATAATAATATAAAAATACAAAAAGACAACTAATACGATAAAAAATTTAACAGATATAAACATAAATATAAACTGTACTGTAAATTAACATTAAAAGTCCATTTGCACTTAGACATTGTTAAAACGAAGGGTTCAAGAAATTTAAATTTACTACAATAACACACATCGATAAAAAAAAACAATAATCAATTGTTAGGAAAGATGCGCGAGCTGTCTACGCGTACTCGCAACCGAGGAGCGAGTGAGCTACCAGGCTTCTGACCGACTTACACTTGTGTGAGACGTATTGCGCATGCCGTCATCGTCGCGCTACTAGGCCATCGGATTTTTTTTGAAATTGTTATCGTGGACTGCTCTCTTTCTGAAATCGGGACATTTCGGGGTCCCGAAGCTGTGCGTGGAGACAACGAGATAAGCTGTATAAAAACGGGATGCTCACGTTTAAAACGGGCGTATAGTCACGCCGTGACATCCACCAGCTTCCGCAAACCTTTGAAATGTTTTTATATCAATAATTCATGTCGGCAACCCTGACACTTATTGTGGAAACTTCGCGAACTAATCTGACACAATAAGTAAAAAAATTTGTGTCAGATTTGTTCGCGAGAATCGAATAGTGTCAATTCGTCGTGTGTTCATATTGTCTTTTCTTAAATCTGGGTCTATCATCATTAGTCGACATGTAGTATGCGATAATGCTTATATATAACGTGTTTAGTAAAGAAAGATTAATTTTTTATGTCTAAAAGAACAAAGGAACTGACAAGGACAAATACCTGACACTCGAAACTGAATGGGTCGTATCCCTTATCTATGGAATTGCGTTCATATTTTAGATTATCGCTTAGTAATTTTATAAAAGGCACACGGTTCTGCGCAACTAAATGACGTTTTGGGGCACATTTCAAATATGGAAATGGAGCCCAAAACCATGGACGTGATATTTATTACTTAATATTAATTTGTCGTAATACACATTTAGTAAGGTGACCAAACGTACTCGTTTTTCGTGAACCGTACTCCTTTTAAAACCTGTACTCCAAAAATACTCTATGGACTGTACTACCAAATTAATTAAAAAAATTTCATAATGCAAATTTTTCTTTCATTCATACTTCTTTTGTATCAAAAATAGTTGGTCACCTTACATTTAGTCATTGCGAAACCCCATCCAGGACAGTCTTGAAGAACTGAATTAGCACAAGCATAAAATGCTAGTTATTATTCAGTGAAAAAGTCTTCATTTAATGATCTAAAGTTGGGTAAATGTTTTACTTTAAGAGAAAACAATAAGTTAGATGAAATTTGCATTAATGTAATGTGCTTGTTTCAAAACAGTTAAATTAAAATAACTTATTTCTAATAAAAGATATATGCTTGGATAACAGTGTCCATATCAAAATTACAAAAATATTACAATACATATCTTGGGACAGTTGTTGACATCGTTTTTGGGGACCGATTAAAAATAGTACAATATTACAAATATTTTCAATATAAAATTACCTAATGTGTCCAAATACTGGCCTGAACTAACTAAACTCTTGTATATAGGTATATTAACGGTTTCAAGTGCTTTCGGTTTGAAATATTTTAATGTTGTTGAATTAAAAAAAATTATCTTCCGTTTGACCTCTACTGTTTTGCTCATTATTAAATGCTAATTGTTTTAATTTTATTCCCCGGCTATAATGTACACAAAATGACTCGTAGCTATGGTTACCATGTGCATATTTTTGCAGTTCGTTGTGCATTACATGCTCACGTGTCAAGGCAGTGCTCTGCTATTTTGACTACTCTTTGGTAAACTGTGGTGTTATATTGTCATATAAGTATATAATGCAGATTTTTTGAAGCTATAATTTAATACATTGATTTATATATTTTTTGATACACTTTATTATTTATACTTTTAATATTAAATTTTAGTATTAATATTTAATTTTATTTAGATTAATAATTACCCCTACTGAGCTTTGTAATAATCCACTATTAATAAAGAGCTTAAAATATTTGTAAATTTCTATTTTCACATCTTACTTTATTCCTTGGTAGTGCAGTGGTTAGTTTCTCCACCTCTCATATGATGGACTGGGGTTCGGTTCTCCACCAAGTAGATTTAAATTGAAATATTATTTATTTGATTGAATTTATGGATATTTTTCGAATTGGAAAAACATATTCATATGCTTGAGACATTGGACACATTATTTATTTGCTGTGTGGTCACTTCTATAAAAATATAGAGATAATTAAAAAATTATATAATATAATTACTCCCCCTGAAGCAACGCAAGATAGGGGACAGGACAGGAGAGCCTCGTCAAAGCTT
Source organism: Eubasilissa regina (assembly GCA_022840565.1). Taxonomy (NCBI): domain Eukaryota; kingdom Metazoa; phylum Arthropoda; class Insecta; order Trichoptera; family Phryganeidae; genus Eubasilissa; species Eubasilissa regina. The sequence continues at coordinate 55,097,564 of JAINEB010000012.1, read as the reverse complement.
TGGGCCCCTGACTCTTGTAGAATAAAGATATGAAAATAATGACAATTAATTCCACTGGGATACAAAAAATAATATAAATTAGGCACTGTATGCAATGGTGCTATTAAGTATAAAATTAAGAAAAAACACTGAACAGAAAGAAATTCCCATACGTGAAAATAAAATACTTGTTTTTTGATTTTACTCATTTAATTTATATGAGACATGTTTTGTGTTACGCACAAACAAAAGTGGTCGCCTAGTCACGCCGCCGTTAGGGAACACCCAGATGTCGCCGAACGCATTGAAAAGTGCGGGCTAGTCCGAGTGCTCCAATTTCGCCGGCGGTAGTATTCCGTTTTGCTATATTCGTACTGATGCGAGGCGTGCAGGAGGTGATGTGTGCAGGAGAGAAGTAAAAGGCCGAGAGATGTTACTCTGGAAGGCCGCAGACGAGAACTGACTGTCAACAGCGGTACCCCCCTATTTATTTCATATTTCATCCAGCAGTGGTGGGGGGTCTCACAACCCCTACCACTTGACCGCTGAGACACGACCGCCGCCATGCGGCGTCCGTCGAACTACAATATCCGGAGCCCGATAACGCACGGTTTTAATACCGTGCCTAAGTCGGGCTCCAGACATAAAAATATATAAAATGCAAAATAGTTGTGGATTATCGCGAGCAATAAACAAATACCAATAATACCTAGCTCACGATATCCACAACATAATCAAGTCATTTATTAAACAATAAACAATTAACATGGAATAAACAGGGGTGGGGGGGTGATCACCCGTAATATACACAATTATTTTTAGTGGGTGATCACCCCATACAAAATAATACAAGTGCGCGAGCATTAAACATTAATTACCAAGACTAGCACGCGATATCCACAACAAAAGGTTACAAATGTGGGCGACCGTTCGAAATCTAAATTCACAAAACAATTACATTCCGTGGACGGTTGCCCCATTCAAAATATAATGGGCGGCCCCACCACGTGCCCCCTACGAGCCCATGATGAGCGACAAACCGCTCCTGTACCGCTCGCTGGTAGCTCCGCCACCGTGAGTTGGTATGTGTTGGCTGGCCCCTTGCGGAGCCTGCCACTGACGCTCAGCACCCATCGGCCCACTTGGTGCCACTGGACCGAATAAGAAAAGGCCCTTTTCAGGGCCGCTGAATCGTAAAACACAATAGGGGAATTCATCCAGTAGAATTCCACATATCATCTCCAAGCGAGCCTTTCAGAGTCTGGCCGCCGGCGCTCCGGCGCTCCGGCGACTCCTCACGAGAAGCTGCTTCCTGAGCCTGTCGTGAGGTGGAATCCTGTGTGCAACATTTTGTCTTGCAAGGGCATTATCAATCTAACAATCTTAAACAAATAATAGATATCTCATAGAGACGAAGCTATTTTTTATTATATTTAACGGAAATATATAGAAGTATGGATAATTACAGAGCTTACGACCTGTCTTCGGTTGGTTTAAGTGATCACTTAATATAAATATAATGTATGAGATATTTATTATTTGTTAACAGTGCCTTTGTAGGTGAAAATCCAGTAATTGTGTGTTCTTGGACATATTCAAATATTGCTAACAATTTTAACTAACAATTTGTATTTATAATTATAATGGGGGACAGCTATACAATTAAACGAGTAGAATAAAAAACTAGTGTTTATTTTCACAAATGTGATTATGGAATTCTACAAACTTACCTAGGAAACAGTAAGTATACAAGAAATTCATATATGTATGTGTTTATTATAAATAATTGTCTATTTTGGTTGAAAAATGTTGTATTTATCATTGCATTATGTTCATATAATGCACATAGTGCATAGTGCCATAGAGAAGTTTCTGTTTATAGTAAATACTAGATACCAGCAATTTAGGACAAAAGAACACACTTTGCAAGTCCATTGTTAATGTATTTTCATAAACAGTTTCTTCGACAGTATTCTTGGGGTTTTTAGCTTGCTCTTTTTGTACGAGGGCCAAGTAAAAAATAAGGTTCCCTACGATGTACATTCGCCACGCGAGATGCTAGGCGAAATCCGGCAACACTGCCTTGATTGTTGGTCCCTTAACTACATCCCCACTGCCGGGAGCAAACGCTGCGACGCTCAGTAAAGGCCTGACAGCCATCTGCTATGGAACCCGCCATCGGCATTACCGCCAGGTGTGAAATCCGTTTGGTGATTCGATTTTTAAACGCGAAGAAGCTTAAACCTGTTGAAATTCATCGACAGTTGGAAGAAGTTTATGGCACAGCTTGCATCAGCGTCCAACACGTCCGCAAATGGTGACGTGTGGGAGTGGGAGGCCATCGGTGTCGGACGAAGTCGTGGCGAAGATTGAGCGCATTCTCCTCGAAGATCGGAGAGTAACGCTTCGGGAGCTTGCTGTCCAGGTTCCTGAGGTTTGTGAAAAAACCATTGACAACATTTTGACCGATAAACTTGGTTATCGCAAGGTGTGCGCGCGGTGGGTCCCACACATGCTTTCAGAAACCCACAAAGACAATCGTGTCAAGTGTGCCAAGGGGTTTCTTCGAGAATGCGCCGAGAATACCGAAGAATTCTTGGACTCCATTATTACGGGAGATGAAACGTGGTGTCACTACGTCACTCCAGAAACAAAAGAACAGTCCAAACAATGGCGCCATCCTGAATCGCCTAGGCCGAAAAAGTTTAAGCAGACGCTTTCCGCAGGGAAAGTGATGGCTACGGTGTTTTGGGACCGAAAAGGCGTCTTGCTGACCGAGTTTATGCCTAAAGGGACCACCATCAATTCGGACAGGTACTGCGAGACATTGACAAAACTCAAAAGAGCCATCCAAAATCGCCGGAGAGGAAGGCTGACCGAGGGCGTTAGGCTGCACCACGACAACGCTCGCCCGCATGTCTCTCGACAGACCACCGCCCTACTGGACAAATTCGGCTGGAAATTGCTTGACCATGCCCCCTACAGCCCTGATCTTGCTCCCAGCGACTTCCACTTGTTTCCGAAATTGAAGCAACACTTGGGTGGACAACGCTTCAATACAGATGAAGAGGTGAAAGAAGCGGTCACCAAGTTCATCGGCGGCCTAGTGGCGGAATTCTTCGAAGCGGGTTTTCAGAAGTGGATAACTCGTCAGGAAAAATGCATAGAAAAATCAGAAGACTATGTAGAAAAATAGAATAAAATACAAGCTTTCAGATGGTTTACTTATTTATTGCAATAAAAAATACCTTATACCTGAAAAAAATGTAGGAACCTTATTTTTTACTTGCCCCTCGTATTATGTATTGATCATAGATTTATTTTCCAACAGTTCCATATGTAAAACCTATATTAGTAAAAATGTTTCATTAATATTTTCTTGGTTCGACAAGAGAAACTTTTTCAGTCTTTAAAATATTCCTAAAAAGACAATTCGGCATGAAGTAGATGTAGGTGTGACCACTAACGAGCTCACAAGTTTAATTATCAACTATGTATGTAATTAGAGAACTTGCCACATAAGAACACAATTTTAATTGTTAATGATTGTAAATACCAAAACCAGGACTGAATAGCGGCAAGTACTCTAAGTGACTACTGGAAAATTATATCAGTCAATTGGAGCAATACTTTGAGCACCCAATATATTGTCCAAGTAATTATATTTCACACATGCAATAAGACTTGAACCAAACAATCGTACAATATTAAAAAAATCTATTATGATTATATTCCATTATGATGTCACGTGATAGATTCTGCGATGTGGACTTCGCATTACTTCTTGCAAACTGGTGTGCAGGCAGACAGTCAGGTTGTGTGGATATAGTTGGCAAGCAGCGCGCTCCGCGCACTAGGGCGCTTCACCTACAATGCCAAGAATGACACTGCAAACATAGGATTGGTTGAGGTGCGGTGAATCAAGAGAGTCTGGGCCTTGATCCACCTGTGTGTGAGAAGAATCACTTCACTGGGACTAGTGAGGAGACTGCCAGCTAGAGGTAGCATAGCGCGTCGAGGTCATTCCACTCAGAGCGGCTCAAGATGGCAACATTTGGAAGCTTCTCTAATGGCGAGACGAATTTTGGTTTGGCACAGCTGTCGTGACGTCCGGGATCACGGTGATCACACATCACCCCTAGTAGTCTAGTGTCAGAACCAACACTTCATAAACTCATAGTTAACTTGTGAGAAAAAATTCATAACTTAAAGTGTCTTCCACACTTTGGACCAGAAACAATGGATGGTTAAAGGGAATCAGAACTCTAATTGTGCAATCATCTTTGTCTGGCAAACTCTTGTTTATGGAAATTATATTGTTTATCTTGTGAATTAGTGTTTTGAATTAATTGTCCATTTCCATCCATCCAATGTAGCAGCCGACACACATACACACAAACTGAGCTAGGCCGGTGAGCATGCAAACGGGCGTACTATCCTCTAGAGCCGGATCACACAATATACTAATTTAATATCTTCGAGACCCGAAAATAAAATAGGTGACCTTCTTATCACAGATTTAAGGGCCCTGAAAATACAATACTTGCTGTTGGTGAATATTTTTTATAATTTAGATCAGCCGAGGGATTGGCTGGAGTTGCTTCAATGCTGTAAGACTTGGTATGATCCCTCATTGCCTTCATACAATAAACCCCTTGTCTTGTCTAACCCACAAGGAATTCAGGTATTTACAAGTGATTGGCAAAGATCCTCACCCTTTTTATGAATCCCTAATGTCGATATACAAATGAAAATGTTAATTTAGTTTTATTTAATAATGTAAATTATATGTTATATAATTTTTATGTTTCATTGTTTGATATTATGTCTTTTCATAAAAATTTTAATCAACATGTGAAATTAAAATTACATTAATTCTTTCCAAGAATGGTTAATTTTTAATATCATGAAAAAATATTTTAAATGAATTTCAACATTGTAGAAGAATTGTACTTATTCTTGAAGAAAGTGAGGTAGAATTAATATTAAAGAAGTCAATAGTTAAATAAATGTATGCCAGAAAAATGCAAAACGTAATATCATATCCTCTGTATCCCATTACAGATAATATCATCTTGTATTTTAATTTGGACAACTTGATGCTAGATATTACATAGTATGTATAAAAAATGGTTCATTTATGAATAATATTAAACATACTAAATTAATGTATTAATTATAAATATATACATATAAAATCAATTTTGTCGAAAAATATTGTTTTTGCGTCACCGGGATACGAACCTGGATCTCTATTTAAAAACAATATTTTTCGACAAAATTGATTTCATATGTATATATTTATAATTAATACATTAATTTAGTATTTAAAATATCACAGACCTATGTTCTGAATAATTACAACTTCACAATAAGAATGTGTTTTCCTTAATAATATTAAACATATTTCAATAAACGTATTATTGATTTTTTCTTTTATTGGCGTTTCACCGCTATGGAGTGTTCTTGCCATTACAAAGTAATTTTATGTAATATAAAGTTTTTCTTGAATACATTTAATTTTTACAGGTTTATTTCATTGGCTTTTAGGAACCTTGTTAATATTTTTAAAATGATGTTGATGGGGAATGGAATTTTGTTGTTAGAAAGATCTTGGATTAAATTTGGATAACGGTCATTGATTGGGCATCCTAAAAAATCATGATTTAAATTTTCCTCTTATAGTTGGACCTTCACACATAGGAGAGTCCTGAATACGGATTTTAAACAAGTGAGAATTGATACAACAATGACCGATCCTCATACGGCAGATCGAGGAAGCATCAAACTTATTTAATTTCGTTTTGAAAAACCAGGGCCTAGTAGGAAACTCTGACTGAATTTCTGCAAAACACTTACCTTTTAAAAGTTTTGAAGTCTCCCATTGATCTCTCCAAATGCAGATCATTTTGTCTTTGAGAATGGGAAGTATATCAGATAATTGTCACATGATTACATAAAGGGATGCCAGAGTGGAGGCTTCCTTTGCTAAAGAATCAGCTTTTCCATTTCCCGGGATTCTACAATGACTGGGAATTTAAGCTAAAATAATATCCATGTATTTTTGTTTCATACTAAACAATAATTCTCGTATTTGGATATACTACTTGTTTTCGGCGTATGAAAAGGGACACAATTTTTGTAGAACGCTAAGAAAATCTGACAGGATCAGGCTTTTATTGCAAGTGGGTAGATTTTTCATAATATATTTTAATATCTTAAGGATTGCAATGGCCTCACAGCAGTAAATACTGAGGTTTCTTCTGGTAATCGATATTTCTGTTGCAAGTTTTCTGAATCACAGAAAGTTGCAGCAAGTTATATGTACAGTGGGGATATTTAGTTTTCTGGTAAAAATTATTACACTGCTTTTTGTCACAGACAATTACAATCCATGTTCCATAAGCTAATCAGCCAGATTGTTCACACTATCTTTGAGAATTTTTTCTAACTGATTTAAAACTGGATGCGAAACGTAGATAAAAAAGTCATCAGCATAGTGCAGGATTTGAGAAAAAGAATGAATAAGGTAAGCTATGTAGAGGGTAAATATGCTAATTAGGATAGGAGATAACACAAAACCTTGTGGTAGGCCTCTGGTGACAGTTCTGAATACAGGAGATAATCTTTTAACTTTTACCACTATTAACTTTTGGAGAAAGAGATTGACGATAAAATGAGTTAATTTAGGGGGAATCCCTATAACTAGAAGTTTTTGTTCTAGAATACTGATGATGACGTTATCGTATGCTCCATCGATATCGATGCACGCTCCAATGAGATATTCCCCCCTGGAATGAGCAATCCGGATATCTGTAGTCAATATTTATATGTTCTCAATTATATTTTTCTTCTTCCTGAACCCGAATTGTGTGTGTTGGGAGAATTTTTTGTTTTCTACATACTAGTAGTCTTCTTTTTATCATAAGTTCAGTAATTTTAAGTAAAGTAGATGATAAGGCAATTGGTCCGTACGAGAGTCCTGAATTGGAATCTTTTTTTGGTTTTAAAATGGGGGCAATTATTTGAGATTTCCAAGATTGAGGGATGTTGCCAGTTACATATGTAATATTTATTATCTGGAGAAAGTAGAAGAGAGTTTCATTACAAAAGTTTTTTAAGAAAAAGTAGGGAACACCATCGATTCCTGGGGCTGAGTCTGTTACTTGATTTAAAACTGATTTTAACTCATCCATGGAGAAATGTGACTCTATCCAGCTAGTCTCACTAAATAGATATTTGTTGGATATTTCATTAAAATTGGGCATATATGCCAATTTGTTCATAAATTCATTAATCCATTCTGATGAAGATGGTGGAATTTATGGAAGGATGTGTTTTTATTGTTTCCCATACTTTTGTTTTTTTTTATTGTTTCCCATACTTTTGTTATAGGAACTTCTGGAGAAAGGGATGAACAAAAATTTTTTTTGGATTTTTCTAACCATCTCATTTCTTTTTTTTAAGGATGCATTTAGTTATCATCTGAGTATTTTTGAATTTTAGGTAATTTTCAAGTCATGTTTTTGGTGTAAGCTTTTGCGAAGATTTTTCTTTCTTTGACAGTGTCAGCACATTCTCTGTCCCAGCAAGGGACGGTTTTGTTTTATTTATCTTTTTCACAGGAATACATATATAATTTTGCTCCCTCTTCAGTGCAGGAAATAAATAAATCATAACAAGAATTTGTGTTTTCATGGGTTGGAGAAGGTAAACCAATAATTTTATTATAAATAGTTTTGGAGAATTTTTCCCATTTTGCATTAGATGTTTGATATTTTAAACGGGTGAACAATTTCTGGTGGTTTGTGAATTTCTGATTTTGTTGGAAGGTGATTTGGGGTCTGGAAGAAAATCAAATATAAATGGGATAATGATCGCTATCATGAGGGTCATCTACCATCGTTCAGACTAGGCTGGGCGCTAACACTGCATTACACAATAATGCATTAATTTGAAAAGTGTAACGTATAGGTTCGAAAATTTATCATCAATCCAATGTGTTAGTATAGCATAATCGGATAATGCACGTTCCTCGAATTGTAAGAGATCCAGATTCAAATCCCGGTACCGACAACAATATTTTTTGATAAAATAGATTTTATATGTATATCTTTCTAATTAATACATTTAATTTGTATTTAAAAAATCACAGACCGTCTGTTCTGAATAATTACTACTTCACAATAAGAAAGTGTTCTCCTTAATAGTTTAAATTATTTACACAAAAGTCAATTTATAAAATCTCTGGTAGAGGAGAAATTTCTCCCAGAGTATTCTCACTTTGGACTCCAACTAGAAGATTATAGAAGATTATAGGTATAATATAGAATTCGCCTGACATTAAGCAGCGAGATGTTACTATATATTGATACAGGATTTAATCGATCTGTGAGTGAATACTTCCAGGTTCATGGTATAAGTATACCTTATTTAAGGTTGCCATGTGTCCAACTGAGTTTGTTAGTTGCGTTAAATGAATATGATAGAATTTTTTTATCACGAAACACACCAGAATCGTGTTCTAGCAAATTTTTATGGTAGTTGTTTCAATGTTTTAAAAGTAAATTTTAGAAATTTACACTTTTAATGCATTTTGAGACAGTTTGTCAAACGAGAGCTGGGTGAAACTTTGAAATATTTTAATAGAACTTTCTAATTTTTTCTTACCTTTTTACATTTTTATAACTTCTTCGGTGTATTTGGGTGGACAATTTTAAAAACAAAAAACTTTGCAAGTAATGAGTTTGTGATGAAATGAGTAGTACTGTATTTCGGAGCAAATCTGATGTTAACGGTAAAAAAATATTATAGTACTAATATCTAGGGTTATTACTATAAATATACCATAACCCTGGATATGTTCATACTTTGTTAAGTAAAACCTAATAATTTTTCTTTTGGTTTTTGATGCAATCTTAAATGTATTTTATGAGAATGTACATTGTAAAATAATAAATTTCAAGGCAATATATTTTAAAAATGACTTCTTTATACTTGAATTGTATTGATGGTTACCAACCCATTGATTTCATTACAAAATCTTTGTACACAATGGGCAATAAATATAAGATGATAATGTTGTTTGTTTCATAATTGTGATGTGAATGTAGGATGTTCAGGTTTAGCAATTGAATTGGGAATAGTTTATAAGTATTTAAAAACATTAAAAACTCAGATTTTTTAATATTTTATTATAAAATGACAAAGAATAATCTAAAATGTCATGAACTATAGAGGATAAAAACACATGTGGACCGATACAGATACATATATACAGTGAAAGGTGCTTAATGACAAAAATGTTCATTTGACTGACAACTCGTTCAGGAAACTGGACTTCTTTATAGATTTTTCTTGAGTAACAGGAAAATGAACCATGTCTCGATGAAGTATTGTGTATCATGTCTCGATGAAGTATTAAGTTGTCCAGCATTTGGCATAGGTAACAAAGAGAAAAATATTTTAATATTTTAAGTACCTTTCACATGTATAATACAAAGTGATCTTATCGACAATATCATTTTTCACTAGAACATAAAATACACAACTGAAAACATTTATATATCTCGAAAAGAAGTGTTTATGAAAACGAAATTCAGGATAAAACATTCTATTAAAATTTCAGTATAATATAATTCAAATGTTTATCAGCAAATTTAAGAATATTTTTATATGATAAAACACACATTCAATCTATATTTTATTATATAGTATAATACTGTGGTTGGCACCCAACATTCATAATGAATTTTTACAAAAAAATAATGGTTTGCAAATGTTTACAGGATATATATATATATGTGTACATATATATATATATATAAATATAGACAAATAGTGGTGCAAATGTGAGTAGATAAAATAGTAGTGAATATAAAAAAAACTAGATTGCAAGCTCATTTTGATGAGCCACGCTATTTCCTAAAGATTTACAACAAGTGCATTCAACACGAGATTCACTTTGTTTTGAGGAAACCATTTCATTTCAAATACTTTGAATTTGGTGACAAATTAAAAAGTTCACTAAAAATAATTTAGTTATCGTTTGCATTAATCAAATGTAGTGTTCATAACTGCTGTCTGTGTAAAGTGATTTTCTAATGTATTTATTATCATGCAAGCTTATTTAAAATTTATTCATTGTATGTAGCATGGTTTAACAGAAACAATATATGTATATTTATTACCTGTTTGCAGTGTTTTAAAATATTATGTTATTTATTTAAATGATTAAAAAAATTTATTGAGGGAGTATGGTGAATATTTTACGTATACTCCAATATAAAATTTGATGTTGTAAATTCTGCAAAGACATGTCAATGAATGGTCTCGATAAACTAGGTAAGTTTGTAAAGTCAGTCTCGTGCCGTACCGGAAAAACTTACATTCCAGACACATGTAAATCATTGGAAGAAATGGAAATAAATCTTAAAATAAAGAGTTTTTAAAATAGTTATATATATTGAATACTAATATTAAAGAGCAACAAGTGATGGCGGCGTGAATCCTTTTTAAGGGCAGACTTAAGAGTAAAGTTTAGATTAGAGATTGTCACGCTTTAAAGATTACATTTGAAGATTTATTGATTAACAGTCATTCATAATCATATATTGATGTGAAGGCATTTTTTTTAGAAAATATATGTATATTCTTATTAAAGCATATTAAAGTTCTAATAAACAAGATTTCCAAGTTTGTAAATCACCTATGAAAAGAAAATCTTGGCAGTTACATCATACATGTGAGCAAGCACTTTGTGTCTTTCACTTTCAAGTACACAAATTACATTTGTTACAATCATATTAAAGATGGAAAACATCTATTATGTTTACATTAAGTTCATTTAAGCATACTATTCCGCGATGGCCCTGTCTAATGTTAATAATAATATTGTAAACAAATTTATAACAAACATTTCTTTTTAAAAACAATATTACAAACACATCTTTCCTTTTATAAGATTTCATGATGATGTTAGATGAAATGATGTGGTCACTGTTTATTTTTCAATATTGAAATAATTAAAATACCACACAATATAAAGTGAAGAATTAGTGTCAGAATTCTCTCAAACATATGTAGTAAAGATTAAAGGATGATTATTCTTTGTAATAACATATTTCTCACTCATTTAAAAAAAAAAACATAAATACAAATAAGAAAAGATTTGAAAATGGACGCCTTCACGCCACCAATAGATATCCATTATTTACTATAATAGAAAACACAGGAATGCTCCCTCGTTATGGAATTAATATTGTGGTCAGGGCTATGTCTTTAGCTGCTTGATAGTCCTGGAGGCCTGGAGTATTAATTACGGATATTCCCGCAACAATGTATTCTTTCAGGTTTGCCATCCACATTTTGATTGAAAGTAATTCTTTTTTAACGGACGGAAACATCTTAACGCAGCCCTGACCGTGGTTTAGAATTATGAAGAAATATAATACTAAATGGATAAATATTAAACATTGAATTGAAATTCTGATTTGCCACAGGTATAATCTGTTTAAATCCAAATTAAGCATCTCTAATAATATTAACTAAGTACAAAAATTAAAAAAAATTGATTTGCGTGAACATACGCAAATTGCTGATTTAATAATCATTATTATTAACGTAAGAATTCAGAAATGAAAAAAATATATGTGGAAAAAAATGTTAAAATGTTCTTTTGCTCAAAATATTTCATCAAAATAAAGTCCAACGTACCATAGACATAGAGTTCCGATGATTCACATGAATTAAATCGTCTGATTCGTAAAATACTAGAAAGAGATTGTATGATGTGGCAAATCAAGAGTGTTAATGAAAAAAGTTAGCCTACGAAGAGAATATTTTTGTGCCCAAGATTCCACTAATGATAATTTGTAATGATAGATTATGCTAAGACTAATGTGAATCTACTTGTGGCCGCAGTACGCATGGCCTTCATTATTGATTATTATATATTTTCTAAGATAATATGAAATTTTCTATATTTATTTAAATAAAACACATATATTTTAATATTTCCATAAATAGTGACTACCTTAATTCTTGAAAATGTATATAGCGAATATGGTATTTGCATATTCTAGAATATTTTATTCAAAATAAAAAATGGTCTCATTTACCTTAAATAATAAATAAGGTTAAGTTAAGTAGTAGAATATTTTACAAAAACGGATTGATTAATATTAGCAATGTTGTTGCCATTGAAAAGATTGGCACAATGAATGTTTCTCTGATACTGAATAGGAAAAATGCCGTAGGTTGAATCAACTATAACATCACATGAAAGAACAATCATCATAAGAAAACAAGATCTAGAAATGTTTTAGTAAATCTTAAATACTATAATGTAGACATTATGTGTATATTCGGGATATGGATAGACATTTTAAGCATGCTTTCCAGTCACTTTGGACTTGGATATGCTTTCTAATATTAAGTTGGATTTTTTCCACAATAGACTATATCATGGAATGTTCATCACATGAAAAAGATTTAAACAAATATTATTATATGTATAGAAATATGTATTGGTACTGCCGTAAAGAGGAATTTTAAAAAATAAATAAATTTTAATTTATCATTGATCCCTGATATATATGTGTGTGGCCTTATCACCCGGTTCAGAATAAGCCTTCTTCGCTATGCAGTCATCACTTCACAACAGCTAAATAAACGCATGATGAAGTAAGAAGAGTATAATTTGCTAAATTAAATACATAGTCATAACTACGATTTAAATTATTTTATAAAGCATCACTTTTTAAACAACAATTTATAAAAATATTTCAAACTTAAAAATATGCGTTAAAGTATACTCAAAACTATAATCATGATTTGGTCACTTTTTAATCACATTTATTCAACATTACAGAAATAATAAAAATTATAAAGAAACATTGTAAAAATGCAAATCTAGCAACGTTGGAATAGACATGCGAAACATGCGAAAATATGAAAACGAAACAGATATAGCTCACCTTTATTTGCGTAAAGAAAAGATAAATTGAAAGTAAGCAAAACCATGGAAGGAAGGAAAGGAAGTGGATAAAAATAAAACCAAAGAAAAAAACTTTATCAATGTAATTATAATTGAGAAATTAAAAATATTGTTAGCTAGAAAATAAGAGAGTACAAAAATTGCAATAAAATAAACAATGAAATATGCAATTAGGTTTTGTGTTTTAGTTAGCAAAAGTTAGCGCATTTATGACGGGGCTTGTCACTTACCAATCGGTGTTATCTACAGAAGTTCAAAACTGGATTGCATATTTCAAATAATTTTAAGTGACAATGTACCATAATTAAGAAAATAGAAATAACCCTTAATAGTATGATTCACACATCATTTAAATAATAAGATGTATTAAGTATTGATGTGTTATGTGTGCGTTGTTTGAGGTACACCATCAATCAGTACAGCGTTATAAATATTATGCTTTTAAAAAACTACGCCTTTCTACTTAGAATGACAATACGAAAGAAAAGATAAATGAAAAATTAGTAGAAATAATTGTTGGAAACTACACTCGCATAGAACGGAATGTATTACCAAAATTGATTAAATACATATATTAAAATAATGACATGAATCAAAATGAAAAAGTAACTGAAAAAACACTGGGTATCAAATATTGCCTTGCGTTTATTTGGCTGAAAAAATGTTTTTTGTTATGTAAGATTCTTGCTGGAGAAGTAATTGTTATTAAAATGTACGCTACTATCCTACCAAATCAAAAGATAGGGGCTCAATGAACAAAGAGCCAAAAACTAATTGGACATTTAAAGCATTAAAACATTGCAAACATTAAAAAAATTAATTTATATGTAGTGATTCGTATAAATGAAATAAATGCTGACAATCACTGATAAATGTAACAATAAATATTTCATTATCACTTTTATATTATGAGACTCGTCATTAATGAAAATGGATATATTTATATATTTTATATTTATATAAAATGTATAGAACTTTAATCGAGATACAAATTAAATACCAAACAAGATAAATAAATAATACAATTTTCAATGTCAGGTAAATCTTTGACTTTTTTTAGTTATTTTAAAAATCACTGTCATGTTTAAAACCCAAAAACTGGTTGTACAGCTAAACATTTAAATATTTGAGTAATATTATTGAATAAATGAGGAAATGTAACACATATACACAAGAAAAGATACTCGAGTCAAAATAAATAAAATTGTTTAAAACCTTCAGCACCTTTGTATACCAAAGAAAAAGAAAATATGAATGTAATACAAAACTGAAAGAGTTATATGTTAGAGAAATTCCAAAATGATGACAGATGACCGATGAATAATTTTTTTTCAATTAAACGCATCTTGATATCCTTAACATTATGATTTATGAACTAGTACCACTTTATACATGTTGATTTTGAATGACAAGTCACCTGATACATAGTCAGTATTCTGCAGATCTCATCGACCAGAAAACGACACAATTCTGCTCCCCATCAATTTGTCAAATACAACCAATTGGAAAGGGCAACGATTCACACCCTGTCACCTAGTATATTTTTAATTCAGCTAAGCCCGAATAAACAAATCAATATTCAATAACTCATTTTGTAACATTACTCTCTAAAAGTTTTAATGAATCACTCTAAGCTCTATTCATTATTTTAATTAATATTTTTTTTATTCCTATTCTTTAAAAATATAACTGTCTAATACTTTCCTTTAAAAAAAATAATTACAGATACATTCTTCGTCACCTGCTGAATGCTGAATACTCATACAATTACTTTAGTCTTTTAAAGAAAAGCACTCATTTTAAGAAATATTCTACGGTTTGGCATTTCCAGAGACTCGGAACTTTAAATACACATTAGATAAATAGTATGAGGAAATTAACAAATGAAATAGACTAATATTGTAAGAAATGAAACAGTCATATTAGACATTTGTTTGTTAAAAATTGAACAAAGCGAAGCACTGAAAAAATGCAAGTTGTAATCAACATTGATATGTAACAGTTCAAAAACAACCTAGATAAATTTAAAATATCTTAATAAATATTTAACTTTGTATTTAATGGGAATAAAATAGGTATGAATATAAAAACTAAGTAAAACAAATGTTTTATAATATTGATATAGCTACCATTATCAGCAAAAAAAGAACTAATAATAAACATTATAATGAAAAATATCTGCAAAGTAAAATTGCAATTCTATAATTATAACAAAAAACACCAAAGTCGCTAAATATTATTGGAAAATAACTGCCCACGGATAAGAATAATATTTTTAAAATGTAACATTCTAACAAATAGAGTATAATTTTAATTGTCATACCTGCACTCAAAAAGCAAAAACAATAATATGTAAAATACTTATTTATCTTAAATTATAATATAACAGACAAAAATACTGAATGCTTCTCTCACAGTGACACTCGTAGCTACCAGTGCGAACTCTTCAGATCTGGGAATAAGTTCACTCCTCGTCTAAAGGAGCGTTTGTCATTAAAGTATTAACTAAGTATTCTAATCAAGTTTGATAAAACTTTCATCCTTTAAATGCATTCTTTACTGAAAAACCTCTTTAAATTTAGTATAACTTATAATATATGGTCTATTAATATATTTCATAAAATAAAATCTCAACAGAAATCTGTATATTGCACATACATACACACGCAAAGTACGTATTGTTTACATTTATCATGTTTATATGTGTTTATTAAAATATATAACATTTACAATTTTCAAGTTCAGATTAATATTTTAAATGTTTAGAAGTCAGTTGATATAATTTCTCACATCAGTGTTTAGAAAGAAGATGTGATCAACTAATAGCGAGAAAATACAGATTACACGCAGCTAAGAGTAAATTTTGTATCCGTGTTCAATGAGAGCTTTTGTTATAATTTTAATAACTAGTGTTTACCCTCATTATGTGTAAGCCAATTTGGACATCAACAGGGGTACTGTAATGGTTGAGAAAATAAACACTGGCATTGCATCTTCAAAAGATTGCATAATTAAAATTCTCCTTGCAAGAATGGAACAGTCAAGTGAATTATCAATTTGGTCTCAGAACAGAAAATCTGATTCTGGCCTTCGTAATATGAATATTCTGATCTTCATTATATAATATATATATATTTTTGGCATTTAATGACCTAAAAATACGACAAGTAATATTTTATTAACCACCAAACACCCAAAAGCCGTTAAGGCTAAAAACATTTCTATTCATTACTGTGGCTTTTGTTTTCATATTTTAATTGTGACTTCATTGAGCATGTGTCATACCGATTATCTTTAATGCAACTAATATGGCATCAATCACTTTACTACCTCTCTTTTCAATTCATCTATCTTCATTTGTGATTAAGATTGATGAAATACTCATTTCAGAATGTACGTATAGGTATACTGATGTAACCAAAGTATATTGGTATCACAATTTGAATAACATTAATTAATTGTTGTACATTCTCATGTTCAAATGAATTAAGCGAGATGGCAGCACGGTAATGATGCTAGTTTAAATCCAGTTTAAATATTTGATTTGGAGAAGGAGACTCTCAAGTGATTGGATTCCGACAGCTGGTGGTTGTGCATTTTGATAAGAGCTGCGACTGCATCATCAATGGAGGCCAACTGAACCAATGCCATTTTACGGTCCTTCCTGAAAATATTAATTTTAAATATATACTTCTCAGATTTAAATATTCTTTTGAAAATATTACATTCTAAATTGTTGTATGATTATTTAATTTGAACTTTTATATAAAATTATATACACAATCTTCCTCTCTAAATATAAGATATTTCTCTTATTGTGAGGTAACATACCACAAAAATCTTAGAATTGTATAAAGTCTAATTGTAAATTCAACATAATAGATGTATCCATATTATAAATGCAAAATAAATAATAAAAAAAGTTTTCACTGTTCAAGGTAAGTTTGTAGAACTCCATAATCACATAAATAAAATACTTGGTTTTTGATTTTACTCATTTAATTTACTTGAGACACGTTTCGTCTTGTAAGGACATTATCAATTAAATTAAATGAGTAGAATAAAAAACAAGTGTTTTATTTTCACATATGTAATAAAAAAAGTAATTCTGTGTATCATGCATGAGGAAGAATGAAGTGAAATGGATACATTACATTGGATTGAAGTGTCAATATCTATAAATTACAAATGAGGTGGATATGTTTAGTTTCTTATAGACAATTTTCGAATATAAAAAAAACCTTCATTTCTATAAACAGAAATTTGAAAATTGGATAACTGCTATTGGATGCTGCAGTAGATTATATACCCGGGTAACTAGTAATTGAATTATGTACATACATCCTAGGGTGGGTTATAAACAATATTATTACATATCAGTTATTAAAATAATTGTAAGATATTGTATTAAAAGCGCAAA
This sequence comes from Eubasilissa regina, assembly GCA_022840565.1. Lineage (NCBI taxonomy): Eukaryota > Metazoa > Arthropoda > Insecta > Trichoptera > Phryganeidae > Eubasilissa > Eubasilissa regina. The sequence goes on along the minus strand of JAINEB010000012.1, from coordinate 55,080,168 downwards.
CCAAGTAATCATTTTTGATCACAAAAAAAACTACATATGATAACTCTATCTTTGGTAAAGTGCTTGTGTGCTAAAACTATGTATTTTAACTTTATGCCTTTAGGCATCCCTTAGTGCCTTAATAACTTTGTTTTATTTAGAAGCATGTACATTGACATGATGAGTAATATTTTTGAAACTGTATTTTCCATGTCATATTTGTAGGATATGAAAATCTGCGCAGTTTCTGGCAGTTGTGTGTTTTAATCAAGAAAATAAAACAGATTAAACTGTAAAATATAAAATGATTTTAAAATACTTCTCCATTTAATCTGTCTGCACCCTATTAAGTGTAACAGATTTTATTTGTTTATTGAGGAAATAAATTCAAAACAGCACACAAAATATATCTTTTCATGATCATTATTATTATAAAATTTCTAAATAAAGTAACTTCATCACAGAGTAGAATTCTGTTTGTACTTACTTCAAAAACTGAAAGGACAATTTTATATTCTCGCTTTGGAAGGAAGTATGACAATTTGTCTCCAGTCGGATGAAACCAATTGTTCTTTGGAGTATTTCAGTTAAAATTAAATAATGGTCTGGTAACTAACTCTCTTGGATAAATTTATAATGGATTAATGGATATCAGACAAGTGGTTAAATTGAATCTATTTAATTTTTTTAATTATAAAACTGAAAGAAATTTTAAAAATAGAAATACTTACGGGAAAAACTTGAAGGCTTTCACATTAAAGCCTTTCTTGGTGAAGGCTTCCTTGATTTCGTCTTCTGAAACAGTGGCCCTGTAAAAATGAAAAATGAAATATATTAAATGGAGATTCATAAAATTGTAATTATGTTAACCACTAGAACTTTGTTAATGAGAAATAAAATACAGTTTCAAAATAAATTATTGTAAGTACATTCTGTGCCATAATAAAACTCAGTGCTAAAATAATAAATATTAAGGTGCCCCATTAATATTTCCCAAGGAAGCAAATGTAGCCGTTGAGAAAAATAAGAAGAAGCAGAAGAATAATAAGGTGCAGTGGAATTTTACCACCAGAATATAAAAATTAAATATTGTAAAATTTACTACCAGAATTTAAAATAATGAAAAAATCTTAGAAAAAACATAAAAAAACAAGCGCGATAGAAAAGTGTACGCATATATAATTGTGATATACATATGTGATGTACATCATACTGTCATTCATACATAGATATATAAACAATCATTTGATATAAAAGATGGCAATTGGTGATCTAAGTGTGCGTGCACTAAGCAAAGTGTATTTAAGAAAGATTTACATCCTGCGATATTACGCAAGACATCAATACTTAATTTGATCTTTCTCTGTGTACTTTTCTTTTTGATGAAAATGCTTTTACTTATAATTATCATTAAATAAGATTCAAATATTTTTATGTTGATCAGTCAGATATGTGGGCGAAAGCTGAATAAATTTCTATAGGTTTGAGTTTTCACAGGACAATATTGGATGATAGAAAAATCAGTCTATTACAGTTTTCACAGAAAAAGATGACATTCAACATTCATAAAACTTTAAAATGAACAATTAATAACAAGAATAACAATAATATGAACCACTCACGGGATGTTGGACAAGTGTAGAGTGGCACTAGGTGGATAGATGTTCTGGTAGTTCTTACTGCCGGGCTTCTTGAACCGGTGCAGCGGGCTCTGGGAGTAGTCTCTGAACATTGGTATAAAAATACATTAATTACACAACATTTTCAAGACTAGGAAAGAAATAAAAATCATAAGAGTTTTGTAATTTGTAAAGAGTTTCACCTTGTCAGTCCGGCATCCGGCTGACCTTCCTTGGGGAGCTGCACAGTTTGATGTTTGCTGATCATCACCCTCATGGCCTTCCCGAACACTCGTAACTTATCCATGTGCGTCATCGCTAGAAGCGTAAGGAGGTAGGTTTAGAATCTGCTGACATATAAATTAAAATTTAGAAAATGTAAAATTTGTAAAAATAAATAAGGACTTACCCAAATGTGCCTGGTGCGGCTCAGCCAGTTGTATTAGAGCAGAGTCCTTTTTGTTATACAGGATCTTCACTCTCTGCACATCGCCGTACACACCTGGTTATAAAAATATTTATGTCAAAAATAATATTAGCAAAAAATCAACTTATAATTATTCAAAAGAAAACTGAATAATTATGTCCATTCCTAGTCTAGTCGGTCAAAACGATATCAGGAGTGGGTATTAACAATTGACAATGTGCAATCAAACGTGAGTCGAATGCATAGAATAGATGATCACAAATCAAATAAATAAAATAAATTCAAATGGGAAAAATACTAATATATTAACAATTTAAGATTTGTTTTCAGCAAACTATATGTTAATGAGCGTAAATATTGTACATTGATGATTTGTATGAAAATGAAATCTAGTGAAATAAAAAAAAGAGATATTCTAAACAGGAAAAAAAGATTCATGAAGAAAGAATTATTTAAAGAAATCTGCAGATAAAGAATATAATACAGTATCAACTTTAAATAATTTAAAGTAGGCACTATATTAGAGTTAGAAAAATATTACTACAAGATTTTAAGAATGGTTAAAACACATACACAGTTTGAAAACCAAATATTTTACCAAAGGAAAAAATTGAACAAATTAATTAGATTTTTAGCATGAAAAGCAACAAAACGCAAGATAATGGTTTTTTTCATTACATATTTATAGTATTTAGGCAAACAACTAACAGCATATTGGTAAAATGTTTGTTTATGCGAGAAATATTATTAATCAAATATAAATAATGTATTGTGCACACGTACCGAAAAGGGTAAAGAGAGCGTCAGGCGTGACCATCTAAAACAATAGGACAGACAAGAGACAGCATATTATTAGGTGTAAAAGTTTATTCAGATATTATTAATATAGTAAATAATCAAACTGTAGAAATACAAATGTTATAAATTCCAAATAACACGGTAATAACCAGCGGATACTTCAAGCAAGAATAGATGAGGTGTAGATATCCACCGGGCTGGCGGAAGTCGCCGAAAGAAGAAGGCAAGCGCGCGCTGAAGCGGTCGAGATTCAACCAGAGTTGACAAAAATATTCGTAGCTTTAATGCGAGCGAGTGAAAATAATGCACAACTACCATTCTTGATTGATGTAACAGGTTATGTTAGACTACTTTAAGTATTACTTTGTGACAACCGCCTACAAGGAACGCAGACTGCCGTAATGCACCATCAGGTGTGCGGAATAGTTGTAAAATCTAGATGCTTATAGAAATAGAAATAGAAAGAGATATTAATGTTTTGTTATACATGATTAGAATTTCATAATTCATCTGAATTGTTCACGTTACTTTAGCAACATTGTATGTATTTGGTTAACTTTGATTCATTAGAGTTTTATTTTTAATTGTAATCTAATTGAGATCGTAATATTATCCACAAACAAAATCTGAGCAAATCCAAGGCTAAATGCATTAAATATAATTGTTATGTGAATAAATAAATAAAAGGCATAGTGAATATGAAGTAAATAAACAGCCTGTACAGATGCCATAATCACAACTCTTTTAATGTAATCTCTTAAAAAGTTATTTAAAACTAAAATAGTAATATACATTTGTTAATTGTAACTTCTCAAAACTTCGTACATAACTGTCTATAAAGAAATTTTTCTGCCAACAGGTATCAAATGAAATCAAAACAGCCAGAATCCTGGCTCGAAGATTACGTCTCTCAGAAAAACTCAACAAATACCACTGCTAAGTGCCGTCTAGTACTGCCCATATTAATGGCAAAATAAAAATAGTCAATGACTGTATAATAAATTATAAATAAGGAAAAGGTTATGTTTAAATACTGTGTCACTCAAATTTGACTACGTATATATACCTCTTCGTTCAAGTTGGAGACAAGTAGGACCGTTGCGAGAGGCAGGGGCTGTGGTAGAGCGCGGAGGGCGGGGGCGGCTCCTCCCAGTGCCCCCTGCAGGGCCAGGGCCCCAAACCCGGGGAGGCCCGAGGATAGGCTTGCGTAGCCACCTGCTCCGAGACCTAAACCAAATGGTGGCGCCAACACGCCAGGGCCTCCTAGAAAGCCAATGTACGGCAGATCTTTTTATGTTTACGGCTATTCATTTAGGGAATGAGTTTGGGGTTTACAATAATTAATCACAATTTAATCTAAGTTTGCTTAAAATACAATCAGCTTAGTCTGGCATGTTATTTTTTGAGAATGTTTGAACCACTTCAAATAGCATGTTTTTATAATAACCTTCTGAAAAGTGTCAACATTATTATTTTTAATTGGAAATCTGAACAAATTATCGTGCTCGAAGATGAATAGGTGGTAATAATTTTTACCTTATGACTCCAATGGATCCATCAATAAAATAAACACATATGACCGATAATCTGTCGGGAGTTATTAGGCAATTATAAATCTATGATATACAAAGTTTCTTAGTAGGGAAGGAGTGGGGTAGTTATGCAGGTCTTGTGAGAGTGATCTACCTGAGAGGCGATCCCTGGCAAGACCAGGCCGGGCAGCCAGCAGGAGAGAGGGTAACAGGTCAGCCCCCAGTTGCAGGTGCTCGCCATCTCCGCTAGGAAGACCAGGATTGGTGTAATCTCGGGACTTGTCATTGTTGTACTTCACATTGAGTAGAGACATTTTGGAATAATCAATGCGTAGTGTGCAGCATCCATTATAGATGTTTTGGCCATCCAATGCCTAGAAGAATAAAGAAAATAATATGATGCATCAAACTTGATTACAAATGAATTTCAAAGATGGCAAGGGCGGAAAAACTGTGTATAGGGAGAATACTATTCTGTATGATATTTTCTTACTTCTGGGCGTTTATTCAGAAAACTTCCCCAAAAAAAATAATGTTATATTACATTTAGTTAGGTAGCATAGAAATTACTTTTTATGGAGAGAAGGGTGACAGAAAAATGGAGAATTACTAATTATTCTTAGTCATTCTCCATTTTTAGTAACATAATGTTTATACTATATATTTTGTGAGACATTAATTAATAATGAGAAATTTGATGACTTTAGGTTAATAAATAGATTGCCTATTTATATACAAATCTTAGATCTCATTGAAGAAATAATTAGTTGCATACCTAGAAGATAAAAATAACTGGTTAATCAAAAATTAGAGTTTATCGATAGCTATTAATTAAACAATTAATGATGGAATATGCATAAAGACAAGAAAAGGAAAATTGTATTCGTTTTCTTAAACTTAAAGTACACTTTTAAGACAATAGATAGAAATAAACTTGTTAAATTCTTACAGATATCGGAATTAACGGAACAGAAAAGAAATTCATTATTAACTATTTATCCAATAGAATACAAATAACGAAATTTGGAGACACACTTACGAGTGCACAATTAATTGAAAGAGGTGTCCCTCAAGGATCGTTTTGGGTCCTATATTATTTATCATTTATATGAATGAAATATCAAAAATGTCTTGAAAATTGTGAGATTAAATTATATGCAGATGATACATTAATATACAGAAGTGGAAATAATATTAATGAATGTGTATATAAAATTCAGATTGAACTAGAACTAGCTATATGGTTAAACAGTAATAAATTAAAATAAAACGTCTTCAAAATTATGGGTAAAGAAAATTATAATAATTATTTATAAAGAATAAATAATGAAGACATTGAAGAGGTAAATGAAATCAAATATATAGGAGTAATAATTGAAAACAAACTAAAATTCAACAAATATATTTCAATAATTCAACAACAATTCGATAGCTCGTTGGTCTTGTGGTTAAGGCGCTGGCCTAGTGATCTAGTGTTCGGGGGTTCGCGCCCTGTTTCAGGAGATAAGCAAGTTAGTCCTATTTTCATAGTGCATGCGTTTAGCTTAGTTTGAAAATAGTAAGAATATTGATGTGACATGTATTTCGTGTACGCATCTCAATTTCTATTTATTTTAAATATATATAAATTAATGCTCAACAAAACTATTTTTGGGAAACGTAACCGAGGAAAAAATGTTGATAATTCAAAACAAAGCAATGATAATTATTTGAAGATGTAATAGATCCACAAGAATTAGATATATGTACTGAAATATGCGCTAAAATTAATAATAGTTAAGCAAAAAATTCTACAAAATGTACTAATTAATAACCAAAATAGACTTTTGCCATCATACAGGAATAAAAGTAGAAAATATAATTTTGAAGTCCATACTTATCCTACCAGAAGTCGGTGGGATTTTAGACTTCCACAAACAAATCTGGCAGGAACATTAGTTAATCCTATAAAGATTTCAAATTATTTAATGAACTGTCAGCAAATGTGAAAGAAGCAACTAGTCTTGCTACTTTTTGTAGGTTAAGTGTAGAATATGTGGTATCAAAGTTCAATAACTGATCATTTTTTATGTGTTTATTATTTTATTTTATAATTTCTTTACCTAACGCTAATTGATATGTGATGTAATTTCATATATTTTGTTTATGTTTTCAAAAATGTTGCATATGGGATGTAAGAATATTATAATACAACTAAATTAAAATATACATACACACAAATAAATTATAAAAGTGGGTTTTATAATTATTAAATCTATTATTTAAAAAAAATAATCATCAAGTATTGATTGCGAACAGTCTAGTAATTTTTTAGGGATGAGTAGGTACCTACAAAGCATCGACGTGCTTCCCCTGAAATTTCTGTATAATTTAATGAAGCGTCGCTGTAAGTAAAGACTCTGTTTCTAAATTTTATCAATGGAATACGTAAAACTAAACCAATATTAAGTGACTTACCTATATACCGTATGTAGAGATTTATTTTAATTTTAATAAAACATTGCGACTGAATGCATGCAATACATAATGTATTCCTGTGCGGAATAATATAAAAAAAAAACATAACAAACGTCTTATATGGAAATAATTTCATTTAAACTTAGAATTTACGATTTAAAAATTAATACTCGGTAACATTCGATTGAAGATAATCGCGTGTATATATATATATATATATATAAAATCTCAGTAGTCGGAGACTACTCTGAGTAAAATGTCGAGCAAAATAACAAAACCTATAAAGGGATACAGTGATGGGTGTAGAGAAACATGGAAAATGATTGCTCTGGTACTGTTCTGTACCTAAAACCTTTAACCGGAACCGGGAAAATCTCATTCATTATTTTCATTTCCCAGAATTCGAAGTATTCGATTTATGTATCAGGGCAAATCTCTGGATTCCGGGAAAACCTTTAAAATATAAAAAAAAAAATACACTAGTTACATTCTAGGAAAGTGTGACACATACAGAAACATCGCAAACCGAATTGTTTTATAAAAATTAACGCGACGCATTTCGCGATTGTCGTGAACGCTTTATTAAACGCTATTAGTGTAATACAGTGCTAAAAACTTCATAACAAAATAAAATCATTATTAGTATTATTGTTGGGAAGTATTCTAATAATTCTATAATTCAATAAAAAATCATAAAATTTGACTTTTTCAGCATCACGATTACATATGGATCTAATGGAAGTAATAGATACATTAAGAATTCTTCAAATAACTAAGGTTTTTTCCCTAGCGTCAAAATAACTCAATATTTCCAAATTTTTTACCTAGTCTAATCATGTTTTTCTTTTATCTAATGTTATTGTCTGAAATTTTGTAAATAATTTTTATCTAGAAATTAAAAATACTGGTATACATTTATTAATACAAAATGAACTATTCAATGAAATTTTGACATTAAGAACATAATAACTTATAAAATTTTAAAAAGAAGAATAATAACAAATTTTGTATTGACAGCTAAATAAAAATCACCACAATCGTGCGTGTAATTTAATATTTTCACGAGAAGTATATATTGCAAACACAAAAAGTTGCCTGACACATAGTTTGGGGATCCAACCGCACGCATATGGCGAGGGAAAACCGATTTATTTCATCTGTAGGGACCCATATCGAATCACACTGACGCGGTCAAAATTTTTAGCCTTGTGTCTTTGGTACAATGCAAATTTAAATCAGTTATGCAATACCAACTGTCCAGCGTTACGTCACTTTCTAACTTACTTTCAAAAAAATATATTTTAGGTAATTTTTTTCACCCTCGACACACTCTACCGAGTCTATGTACATCATTATTTAAAGAAACCCATCGCTCTGTCATGTTCCTATGAAAGAATAACCATTGTTGAAACCATAAAAGGGAGGGTTGAAAAATTCGCAGTCTCGAAAAAACGCTTTAGAGTAGGGTTGGAAACATTACATTTTTTTTTATATAATCTAGAAGCCAGATCCACTTTTATAAATGTTCCAAAACCGGTACCCTACTTTAACAGGAGGATTCGTATTACTCTATAACCGCTATGACAAAAGGAAATCTGACGGTGCTATGTCAGGTGAAAAGGACGGATCAATTAAAAGACAATCAGCGGCCATTGTGATTGCCGCTGTGTGAACCGACGTATTGCCCTGATTAAGATTTCTGTCCAATATGTTCTTCGGAGACGAATCGCTATGCCGCCACTGTTTCACTGTTGTTTGTAATACGGTTGATGGTACTCTGCATCCAGGTCTCGTCCACAGTCATAGATCATGCCAAGAAATTGTCTGGATTAGCATCAAATAGCCAAACACGCGTAAATTTCAGTTTCGAACAGTTTTTTTCTGGCTTCGTCAACCGAGAAAAAGTTTTGACAAGTGCAATTTCGAAATTAAGATGTATTCCACTCGTTCGCGCGCGATCTTTAGGATCTCTGCTATCTTATTTTATAGTTATTTGGCGATCTTGCAAAACTGTGACTTTGTTTTCCTTTTATGGAAATACTGGCCTTTCACTGCGAGGGTTGTCTTCAAAAAATACATTCCAGTGTCTTCGATCCGTACTTGTGGGCGATTTTAGGAATTAGCAGTCCATATATTTCATCCAAGTGAAATGAACCTATTCAATGTTACATTATTGTGATCTTTTATTATCACAAATAATAACAACCCGTGACCAGGGAGAACGTTGATGGATGAGCGCAACGATTTCAAGTGATGCCCTAATTCAAATGCCTGCAGGCTTACAATATTTTTAACTACTGTGAAGGTTTTGGATTTGCTTTACATTTGAGGTATACGAGTTATCCCACGATCCGATGCAATACTTCAACATCGACTCCACTATTGAAAAATAAAGTAATTGTAATATGAACTTTGGAATTATACATTGAATTTTGTAAAATCTACCTAACCGTGACCTAATATTGGAGAAAAGTTAAACAATGTGCAAGTTCTACGAGGGCCAAGTAAAAAATAAGGTTCCCTACACTGTACACTCGCCACGCGAGATGCTAGGCGAAATCCGGCAACACTGCCTTGATTGTTGGTCCCTTAACTACATCCCCAATACCGGGAGCAAACGCTGCGACGCTCAGTAAAGGCCTGACAGCCATCCGCTATGGAACCCGCCATCGGCATTACCGCCAGGTGTGAAATCCGTTCGGTGATTCGATTTTTAAACGCGAAGAAGCTTAAACCTGTTGAAATTCATCGACAGTTGGAAGAAGTTTATGGCACAGCTTGCATCAGCGTCCAACACGTCCGCAAATGGTGCAGGGAGTTCTCCGAAGGACGCACAGACGTCCACGACGAGCAAAGGAGTGGGAGGCCATCGGTGTCGGACGAAGTCGTGGCGAAGATTGAGCGCATTCTCCTCGAAGATCGGAGAGTAACGCTTCGGGAGCTTGCTGTCCAGGTTCCTGAGGTTTGTGAAAAAACCATCGACAACATTTTGACCGATAAACTTGGTTATCGCAAGGTGTGCGCGCGGTGGGTCCCACACATGCTTTCAGAAACCCACAAAGACAATTGTGTCAAGTGTGCCGAGGGGTTTCTTCGAGAATGCGCCGAGAATACCGAAGAATTCTTGGACTCCATTATTACGGGAGATGAAACGTGGTGTCACTACGTCACTCCAGAAACAAAAGAACAGTCCAAACAATGGCGCCATCCTGAATCGCCTAGGCCGAAAAAGTTTAAGCAGACGCTTTCCGCAGGGAAAGTGATGGCTACGGTGTTTTGGGACCGAAAAGGCGTCTTGCTGACCGAGTTTATGCCTAAAGGGACCACCATCAATTCGGACAGGTACTGCGAGACATTGACAAAACTCAAAAGAGCCATCCAAAATCGCCGGAGAGGAAGGCTGACCAAGGGCGTTAGGCTGCACCACGACAATGCTCGCCCGCATGTCTCTCGACAGACCACCGCCCTACTGGACAAATTCGGCTGGAAATTGCTTGACCATGCCCCCTACAGCCCTGATCTTGCTCCCAGCGACTTCCACTTGTTTCCGAAATTGAAGCAACACTTGGGTGGACAACGCTTCAATACAGATGAAGAGGTGAAAGAAGCGGTCACCAAGTTCATCGGCGGCCTAGCGGCGGAATTCTTCGAAGCGGGTTTTCAGAAGTGGATAACTCGTCAGGAAAAATGCATAGAAAAATCAGGAGACTATGTAGAAAAATAGAATAAAGTACAAGCTTTCAGATGGTTTACTTATTTATTGCAATAAAAAATACCTTATACCTGAAAAAAATGTAGGAACCTTATTTTTTACTTGCCCCTCGTATTTAAAGGAGTACTTAATCAATAATTAAACTAAGATATTTATAAGACTTGACAAATTCAACAGAACATTCGCAAGGACTAACAATATTATTGTGAATGCGGTTAAAGTTATTCAAAGTTAGTTAAATTATATTTGGTTTTATATTAAATTGAGCTTGAGGTGATCTTATACGTAAACATTTTTTTATATTGATTAGGAGTCCCATATCATGAAATTTTTGAATTAAAGTGTTTTTGAAGATATATGAAGTTTCTTGAAAATTAGCTCGATACATAATTATGACAGTGTCACCAGGAAAGACAAAGTGAAGACGTTGACTAAAAAGATCTGACATTTATGAGACATAAATAATATAAAGATACGGTCCCAAAATAAAAGCCCGCGGTTCACCGATTAAACGGATTTCCTTCTACTGAATTTACCATTTACTAACAGAAATTGTCTTCCCAGTAAGTAATTTTTAAATAGTTTCAATAATATACAATTTATAATAATGATTCCTAATATGATTAATAATTTTTAATTAAATATGTTTAATGAAGTTACAGGTATGTTATAAACTAATGATGATTTTTCCGGAAATAATATTGTTACCAAATTAACGTAAGTCGCATAGATTCTTTCCTAGGAATTTTGTACAGTGCCCTGAACCTCCGACACTGTACCCGCACACCTTACACCCTTCGCCTTCACCCTTCGTCGGAGAAGTTTATAGCAAATGTCAAAGGGTGGGACGGGAGTGAACCAGCGAGAAGAAAAGTCTTAAAGCAATCTACTAATGAGTCTCTTAAGTAATTAAAATTACACAATTACAGCGCTTATGTGATCAGGGGCGGGGCCTAGAGGGGGTGCATCGATAACGGAGGTGACCACCGATACATTATATATTATGGGTATTAAATAGGTGGGCTGTTTCTCTGCCCCGGTCCGTGCAAAGGGGCTCAATGTCTCGCATACCTCCCTTCGAGAGTCGTGAGTCGTGACCTTTTGGGTCGGTTAAAATGTTATTATTGAATTAAATTTCAGGTTACGAGAAAACATTTCTCAGTTTGCGGAGTGGTTGGTTGTGAAATTTTTCTCAGTTTCTTAAAAATGGGTGAAATCCAACGAAATTTTGTACGCTGTCTGAAGAGCTATATCGTCAGTAGGCGAATAAAATTTGAACTAAAATTCGAGAAAAAAACGTGATCGTAAATATGTTGTAATGGAAAATTACTTCTGTAAAATATTATAACGTTGTATTGTTTATGTGCCGTCCGCTGTAAATCGGCCGGCAATGCAGGGAGCGGGCCGGGGCGGGCCGGGGCGGGCAGAGGGGGCGGGCCGCTGGGACACGGGATCGCACTTTGCGCTAATTGGGGTAAGTTATTATTTCTCACCATCAAATTTCCATCAATTAGGATGATTACCTGCGAGAAGTTCGGCCGCGAGAGCGAGACGGAACGCTCTCCGCATCGGGCGGACTTCACCAACACACGGGTTGACATCGGTGGATGGAGCGCGAAAAGAAACGCATTCCATTCATCGCTACATCTATCGCGTCCTTTCACCTTATCTGTGTCGGAGTAGCGAGCCACCCAAAGAGGGCTATTCAATCTCTTCAGAGCCACTAGACGTCACCGCCAGGAGGGCCGCACGGGAGTAGGACGTAGAAATACTTTGAGAAATATCCTTGACCTACTCGAGGATAATGTAACTTTTAAGTCTCAACATCTGTTATGTAAGCTGACAAGGATTAGGTTTTTTCTAATTTAAAAGCTCAGAAATATTTTCGTTTGTTTCCATGTAAAACTTATTTGACATACTTGGGCTGGGTATTTAAAAACTTATTTCGGGCTGGGTATTTAAAAAAATATAATTAATTCATTAATTTACGAGTATCTGGCACACAGTAAAAAAATGTGTAATAATTAAAATCAATTCCACAGTTGCCCTACTAAGGGTCGGTTGTGTGATCAGTGGTAACTGTTTTTACTATAGTAACTTTTTATTAACGCTCGTAGTAAAAATCCTTTGCGGGTTTTGATACATTAAATTTACGTTTGTCAAAACATCGATGGAAATGTCTATATGCGTGACAAATAATCATGATAATCATTATCTATCGATTTTTTCCGCCTAGGCATTCGAAATTTGTCACTTTGGTGGTGAAATTTTTTTCGTAATATGTACTAATGTCGTATACTGCAACTTTCAAAGCATTAATGTGTTAGTTGACTTTTGTCCGTCATATTTAACTATCGGATATCGCAGAGTAAAATGAGTTAACTACGGTATATACTTTCGAGAAGTAAATATTTTTTTACTAACGATCAAATAACCCGTTTACAACCCAATGCATTTTCCGAATCCCGGTAGCAACAACAATATTTTTTCGATAAATTGATTTTATATGTCTATCTTTCTAATTAATACATGTAATTTGTATTAAAAATATCACAAACCTATGTTCAGTAAAATTGCAATTTCGCAATAAGAATGTGTTTATCATGAGAGTTCTTTTTTCCATTCAGCAGGAAACATACCCTGCTTTAGGCAAGTGTTAAAAACATACATAACTTCAGCCTTGACATTCTTCCGTACATTCTTTGCAATACGCCATTTAACCTGTCCAAACCGGGCGCCTTCATAGGGCCAAGGTCCTTAAATATGTGATCAAGCCCCGATTCGGTGACCACCGGGTGTTCCGGGCGTTCATTGAGCATTATACTAGTCGGGAACCGTGCTAAAGTGGAAGTGGTCCGTACCATACGTCCCTAAAGGCTAGAGTTTATTCGAGAACACAGTAAGAGTAGTGGCATGGTCAACTGTAGAACTGCCACGTACAAGAATACCAGATAAGTGTCTGGCCGTACCCTTACCAGAAAAAGCTATAATCTCATGGGTCGGACCTACCAACCTCGGATATCAAGTTTCGTCAGGCGTTTCTTTTGGCACCTCGTATAGCTTTAGAATATGCAGATCTAACCGCACGTAATTCGGTAGTCAAAGACTGTCGCACCGATGAATTTACCAAGCCCTGCCTCACCCCCGCATAACGACGGTACGCGCGCCTGTATCTACTGCGAAGACCAGTGAACGTTTCGGTCCACCACCTGGTTTTCGCTATCCTCCCGGGCTTAGTCCTGTCTAGAGTACGGTCCGCAGCCCAAACGAACGCCTAATTAAAATTAAAAGATCAGGTTCCCTCTCACCTACTTGGTATCGACCCGCAATCAGAGCCGCAATTGCAGAGCATCCTTAAAGTTATCCCAGTTCGCACCACTTACGCGGAAATTCCACAGTGCTCGCGGTGTTCGAACTATTTCTTTACATGTCAAATGTTATCAGTCTGTGATCGCTGTTGGCAGCACCAGCATGCACCGTCCAATTACAGATATATCTTAGAGCTTCGTTAGAGCAAAGTATCTGGTCTCTCTCGCGTGTCCAGGACAAATCGGTGGTTGGCCAGATGGATTTATTAGATTCAAACCTGAGCTAGTAATAAAGTCCGCAACAGCTCTCCTTCTAGTCTACTCCTGGGCATCTGGATCTTTATCAAACTACAGAGGTGATCTCCAACAATCATTGGGTGTTGGTATATTTCAATTCCTTCTTTGACTAGACGTACGTGATGAGTCTTGGGCTTTCCTAGGATTTTCGGCTCAAATACAAAATGGTGGCCCGTATTCAGAAAGTGTCCAGCCGATGCCGATTTTCCTAGATGGCCGAGTTTGCATGCCCGTTTATGTTCATCAACCCTTTTGAAAATCGTTCGCGCTGTTTGTCCCACGGATTAATAGGGATGACGGCCTAAAATTACAAATGTCGTGGTATTCGGCGCTTCAAGACCATAAGAGTCGAAGAACCCTCATAGATAGTGATCCGACAGTAGATGGAACTTAACATAACACAACACTATTCACTTCACACAAGATCTGCTTTCGAGACGGTAGTGCAAGCCAATAAACGACAGACCCAAACACTAACAAACCAAAAGACTAACAGTCATGTCCGATGTGTGAGTGTGGTTCCGAGGAGACCCCTTGACGGTGTTATTTTGCTTGTCCAACACGGAGTTCCAATTATTTTTTAGTAAGACGGTCAATACTAATTTTCAACTCCTGACTAAAATGTGTCACCTTTTTCTCTAAAATCGTCATATCTAAGGTCCTCAAATTTTTTATCATATTTGTCATAACTGATGTCATCTAATTTTTTAAATGGAAATAATATTAACTTTTATTTAATCTATTCGCTTCTATTAATATACCTACTTTATCATACCTATTAATATAGTTCTATCTTGTTAAATGGCACAAGTCACTCTTCAAGGGTGGATTGTCTTAATAATAGAAGAATAAAATATTGCATATTGAATTTACAAACAGAGGTCGCGCCTATGAACATTAAAACATAACACAGAACAAAACCTTTCCACGCTTTAAAAATAAATTTTTTACATGTAAAAATATTTAGATGAATCGTCTACACATATCATATATTATCTAGATATAGAGAAACATTTCATACTTTACATAATAGTACGGGGTGTCTGAAATTAGGCGATTTCCGTTTAAGTTGATTCGTGTAAATCTTGAATATACACTGTACCGACACCGAGGGTACTTGTGCATAATGTGTAGCGTAATTAGTGAAACGTGCGCCACTTTCGTAACAAGATTTCTTTTCATCTGTCGATTTTTGCTGATTTACTCTTATTAAATCTACATAATTTTTTTTTTTGATAAATGTATAGGGGAAATAAATAATTTGCCTAGAACATTGTGAGAGTGTGAGAGCATTTAAGCGAATGAAAGATAATTTTAACGAAGTGAATCTGTTCGAATTACTAAAACATTGGAGACCAGTTTGATAGTTTGCCAAAGTTGACAAATGCATCCAATTTAGTGTTCTGCGTGCCAGATACCGTACACCCAGGTATGTTTTACTCCCTATCACGAATAACATGGTCTTTATTTTTCATATATTTATTTTTGTTATATATATTTATATTTATCATTCAGAACCGTGAAACATATTATACATATCCGCTCTAAAATACCAATGGGACAATATGTCACAAAATATATTTAGCCATTATTAATTTAATTTTTTTAAATTATTATTTTTATGTTTCTATGCCTAGGTAATGTATTAATATTTATTTAATAATTATTGTGAAGTTGTAGTTTTTTCAGAACACAGTTCAGTGATATTTTAATACAAATTAAATGCATCATTTGGAAAGATATACATCAGATAAAAACAATTTATAGAAAAAATATTTTAGCTGCCACCGGCATTTGAACCAGGAACTCTTCCTATCCATCCGGAGAAGCGCGCTGACCAATTACATCACGTCAGCTTAATAAAATGAAAACAATTTTTTAAAATTATGTGTTGCAGCTATTTCAAATTGATACATCTATTATTCTATTTTTTTTAAAGCTATCACCTTTTATTGCGAATACCTTTGAGTAATAATAGACGTCAGAGATTTTTCAATTTCGTTTTTATTAAATTTTCGAATAAACTTTAATACAACTTATATATATTTTAAAGAGAGAATATTATTATTATTCAAATTATTATTATTCAAAATTGATTTTATCTGTATGTATATCTTTCTAATTGATGCATTATATTTATTATTATTTATTAATAAGTAAATTTTTAATGGTTTTACGAGATAACAAAACATTCGGTAGTAAAAGTAATATTTTTTAAATATTTCAACCCGTTACTTCTCATTTGTTTATTCATCAGGTAAAATAAAAGAAAATGAAAGACTCACCGGAATGGAAGTATAGGAAAGCATTCACGGATGAGCGGTAAATTTCTAGAAAAGTGTACCGGGAAAACAGTAGGAGTTGTTATGTAGGAATACTCGTGTCATTTATGTATGCCTCTGTCTCAAAAGGATATGTATTTACGTTTTCTATCTCAAACAAGAGATAAGTTTATTTAAGCACTGCCACACACGGAAGCTCCCGGCCGTGAACACACGAGGCGATGGCCATCTTCAGCCTCCGCACTCGGAAGACATACGATGGTGGATTTGTAGCATTACGTTGATTCTCAACAATTTATTAAAATTATTAAACTGTCAATCCGCGCTCATTGCGTTCATTGCGCTCATAACGTGACATGACGGGCCTTACTCGAAAACTATCACGCCTTTTATTTATTAAAGAAACAACACTTGACAATTATTTGGACAGGTGGACATATTGTTTATCATATTACGTACACTAAACATGCGGTAATGAGGACATTTCAATCAAGAATTTATCGAGGTAAGATATTACGCAGCGTTCATTTGCTTATAAAATCCGAGTGTGAAATATATTTAGGTTTTCTCATTTTATATTTTGAATTTTACTACACATTGTTTTGTGACTGACTGAAATATTTTACAGAGAATAACACATTTTTTAGCCAATTTGGATGGTTTCCTAGCGCAAAACTCTTTATGTACATTCTTCTACAGGATGCGGCAGAACCGATTAAGGAGTTCTGAGGAGTTATAAGAAAGTAATGCAGGTATACAGAAAAAAAATGTTTTTATTTTCGAAGTTGGCAGTGCATATCGATTACAATCATTGAGTTTTGAAAGTAATGTTCTCAAGATGGCGGCCGTTAGCAGCAACACATTGTTGGAGACGATATCTGAAGTTTTGTACAGCTTGTTCAAACATATCACGGGGTATGGCGTTAACTTTAATAATCCAATTTTCGTCAATAATTTCTTTTAAGTGTGTTACTAGTTTCCTCCAACTGCCCAACCCAAGACCGAATTGTGTTCGCATTAGGAACGGCACTGTTGCGCGGAATGTTGAATCGTCGCAGGAAAGCTTTTTTTCAAACACCCTGTACTGAGATTGCATTATAATTATTTTTCTTTTTTACTTTTTATTGATTATTGCTCAGTTCGGCGAAACAAAACGAAAGATTTTATTTTTCTTCAAATCGGTCAACTAGAAGTCGAGAGTCTCGAGGAGACGATGATTAGGAACGCGCCCCACACGTTTGACTCAAGGAGCCCGGCACAGACAGGTACAAGGATAAGAACAGGAAAGAGTCTGATGGTAGATGAGATACTGACTGGGGTCATTAATCATTAATTAATAATTAATTGGGGTCTTTAGATAAATTACCTTTTTTTGATACGTCCTTGGAGGGTGGGAAAAGAGCTAGTAGCGAATGCAGATAGTGTAATAGTTTCACGCACGGGATTTATTCATTTCATAATTTTAAGTTGGTGCCGTTAAATATTTTTTGAACTTAGTAATTAGCTTTTTAATTCGTGATGAATAAATTAGGTACTGCATACTATTCACCCCGAAGATTGAGAGTCGCCTGGAGAGCGGCGCGGCCGCTTCAGATGCAGGGGGGTGGCGGTACGACACACGGCGGGACTGTTGAGGCCACGATGAAGGATTTTACCTCTTAGTGACATTTCCTTTCATCAAACGTTACATCGCACACAACCTCTAAAGCCATTCTCGCATACACAGCATCATTCATCATAGAAATTCACGCTCGGGCACGATAAGATCGGTGCACCGGCCTTGCAAAATATTACTCCTGGACTCAAACGCCATTGTCTACTTACAGTAAAAAGATTATGAAAAATCTTGTAACGCATCTCAGAAACATGTATCATTGTCTGCATATAATATGTTTTTGATTGGAAAGAATATTCAGAAATTTTGTTAAATTAATAAAAAAAAAACTCCTCAGCAGAGAACCGAACCCCGGTCTCCCGCGTGACAGACGGCCATACTGACCACCGCACTACCTTCGGATACGAATGAGATGTGAAAATAGATGTTTACTAATACTTAAGGCTTTTATTAACAAGTTCTTTTATAATTAAGCTTGTTACAATGATCGAGTGTTTTTCAAATAAAATTCAATATTAGTATTAAAATTTGATACAAAGAATCTATAAACATTAATGTATTTTAAAATGTAAATCAACGTATAAAATTGTAACACAAAAATCAGCATAAGAACTCTCGTTTAGCACGTGAGAAGTAGCGGAATCCTCACTCAGCGCTTCCAAAATCTTTTTGATTTCAAACGGAGATGACAGCCGACTATTAAAATATAGATACTGAATACATGAAATGTTTAAGAATTAATGTTTTAATATGAATTAATCCCATTATGAGAGGGGATATTATCTTACTTGAATAAATAGCAATCGGATATTTCAGAATAATTTCGATACATTGATATCTTTTATATTTGTCGTTGAAAGTATGCAGCATTAGCGAGCAGATTTTTGTCTCGTGTACCGGGCTATCTGGGCAGATAAGCAAATTAGATACACTGTACAAATAAAAATACGAGTAGGCATAACATCAAGTTACTATTTTCAGAATAGATTTCAATACATCATTACAGGTACCCAATGAAGACTATTTTCTTAGAACAAATTATTAAACCTCAATTATGAGAAAATTTTGTATTCATCGAAAAAAGTAATCAAATATTTAGCAATTAAAAGCCATTCAATTTAATATACATATTTACCTGCAGAGCTTCGACGGACAGAAATGGTTCGTACTTTTTTATAATTTTGGCAATTATGACCGGTATTACATTTCTGTCGAGAGGTTCGGAATCCTCAATTAAAATACCCCATTAGCGACTAGAAAGTATTTCGGGGGAATACCCGGAGGAGTATACTATCGCGATCTAATTAATGATATAAGAAAAGAAGCCTTTAAACCGAATAAATAATAACAAAAGGAGCCACCCCTCCAGGCGAAGAAAAACTTCTCGCAAAATTTTAAATAAATAGGATGTGGAGGTTGTACGGCGAGGGGGTCGGCTGATTAAGAGAGATGGATATAATATTGAAAAGAAATGTGAACAACGCGATGAATACGCACAAAGCAAAAATAGATTTCGGGATAACGATTAATTTAATTAAAATCCGCAATGGCCGCACAGGAGAACCAATTCATCTCCCGAAATGCGAATGCTGCGGGGCGGTGCGTTGCGAGTTGAAGGTAGATGGATTTAAAAAATCTAAACAATTTTTAAATGGGCCGTTTAAATTATATTAGCTTTAGGTGCTTTCAGTACTGTTTGTGTGCTTTGTTTCGCGTATACATACATAACAAATAAATAACTATAATAATATTCATGCGACGAGTCAATAAATGTAACATTCTGAGTCATTCTAGAATGTATCGGGTTTTAGTGGTGGAAACCTCTCGGAAAATAAATGTTTGAAGGATAAATTAGATAATAATTATTTTGTATCTCCAATTAGTATTTTCTTAGTGACTCAACGACTAACTAGGCGCGGTTTCAGAGTTTTTTTTTTTAAATGTTTCTGAACTGTTATACATTTACAATTGAAATGTATCAATTAAAAAGATATACAGAAAAAAATAATTTATCGAAAAAATATTTTGGTTACTGCCGGGATATTTTTTCGATGAAATGATTTTCTCCGTATTTCTTTTTAATTGATACATTTAATTTGTACTTTTAAAATTAGCAATATTAACTTGGTGGTTAAAATTCATATTTTTTATTTAATTGTGGTTAATAAAACTAAGATAATAAATAAAAAATATACATTTAATTTGTATTAAAAACCGCAGAACCATGTCTGAAAAAATACTGTCACTTCACAATAATAATGTGTTCTCCTTAAAAATATGTTTATTGTTATGCTATAAATCGAGACTTCAGAAAATATATAATATAATATAAATTACTATCTTAGCAATGTTTTAACACATTGCTAAGATAGTAATTTAAAAGATAATAATACATATACACCTACACATAATTATACGTATGTATTAGTCCATATACTAATATGGTATCATGATAAAACAAACTATCGCGAGCTGTATAGGGAATACAAGCGGTGTGTACAATGCGGTGTACAGCTCCACGCACGTAATAACTCGAGCTGTCACTGCGCGAACAGAAGTGCTAAGTGCCAGTCCTGTTCAGTGCGAGAGGGCAGAGAGCAGAGGGCAGAGGGTAGCGCATCCATCCGACATCTGTGCACGGAAGTCGTTCGAGGACCCTGAATTGGGCACATTTACGATTATTCGGTTGTGGACATTATTTTCTTAATCCAGATCTTCGAATACTTTGGATTAACTAAATAATTAATCGATGTGGCATAGACCCCACCCCAACACGGGGTGAGTTAGTCGAATTGTGTAGAGACATGATAAGTCTAATCGTGCGGCAATAAATGTATCAAATGGAAAACATGGAGAAAACATGTAAATGTGGGATTACTTTTGATCATATTAAGTGACGCATATCCAGCGATAGGGGCCGATTACATATTCCATTATAGAATCGACTGCCCTGTATTATACTCTCAGCAATATAATCGTAGTTCGAGACACAAGCTAGTACTACATTTCCATAAAATTCTATCTAAAGCAATGAAGCATAAATAAAATCGCATACAAATCATGATACAAGCAGCTTTACAATATCTAAAAAAACTAAATTTTATATATTTTTACGACAATTTTTTCAATTCAAAATTTTTATACGATTTAAATAAAAATGTATTCGATTGCTATAACGAAATGGTGAATGTGCTTCCCCAGATAGGAAGAGGTCCAGGTTCGAATCCCGGTAGCAACTAAATAATTTTTTGAAAAATATTTTTTTTCTGCATATCTTTCTAATTGATTTATTTAATTTGTATTAAATACAACAGAACTATGTTCTTCAAAATTTTGTTTAATTAATTTATTTTTCACTTCAACAGTCCCATCTCGTATACCTCACTTACATAACATTTCACAAACACACCATTCACTCGGTCGACAAGTTATTTACATTATGTCATGTTTGTGTTGTTATTTACATCATGTTAATATATCTTAACGTACAATATTATGTTGTGCATGTTATTGGTACATGATATTTTAAAAATACTTATGTAAACTAGACCAATATCATAAGCGTGTACTGTATTGCACCGATATTAAATAAACAAACTCTGAATGAAAGCATATTAGCCCGACCGTTTGCGTGTAAGCTGAAATCCTTTCCATTATCGCTTTACAATGGCGATGGAATTAACGCAAAATGGACATTCAAGCGGCACAATAGGGTAGTCGGTAGTGGGTAATGGTTGCCCTCATCAAAATTCCGCTGGAAGCAAACAGCCTGCAGCCGAAGCGCTAACAAAACACAAAAACAATCCGATATCGCTAATTAAAATCTGTAGCAATTGCGAGTGATCCAGATATTAAAAAAATACATAGGGCAATTCTCACAGTACGGGTCAATTCAATTTTTGGCAGGTACATCATGGATGGTGCAGGTGGAATAATTTCAGTTTGCGTATGGTAAAACAGAGAACTTTAAAAGCAATGCTCATCTCATACTGCAGCCGTGAGTTGACAGAACCATAATTTACTCTATTTGACACAGATCCGGGCTTGTCACAATTAAATACAAAAATTGCACTGCACGCAGTTACGTAGACAATCAGCAAGTCAACAAATTTGAAAAAAAAAATTGTTTTCACCGGACGCATTAAGGTCTTTTCTTAAATACTTTTTTAATTACTAAGAATCATTCAAATTTTAACGTTGTAATGCAATGTCATTCTTTATTTATTTTTTCATGATTTTTAACTAATTCAATTCTTCAAAGGTTTTTGGTGAAACTTTGTGGAATTTCATGATTATTTTGTAAATTGAGTTAAAAATCTGTTTTATTCCACTACACTTTTAAATGATATGACGATTTCGGGAACATAGTTCAACTAAAATTATCTGAACTATAATATTGATAATGGGAGGATGTTCCTGAAAATGTTATATCATTTAACTCAATAAAAAGTGTAGTGGAATAAAACAGAGTTTTGACTCAATTTATAAAATAATTAAATTCATTAATTTTGGTGTGTTGTCAACACCGGTTAGAAATATTTTTCCCATTGTGGGTCATGCCTGATAATTACCATATGGAAAGGATAAAAAAAAGATGAACAAACAATACATCAAAAGTTAAAAAGGATTACTTTCTCGAAAAACAAGCGCAGAAATTACCGAATACAAAGTTTACTAATATTTGATTAAATCATGATTTTTTGCAGGAATATTTAACTACGAGATGTAATAATTGGGCGGACTAAACATTAAATATAAAAATGATTGCAGGCAATTTTGTAAATGTAGAGCATGGACATAAAATACAATTTATTTAAAACCTGATTAAAAAATAAGAAGGTTTTGCAGTTGCGAACTTTAATCGGTTCAATCAGCTCGGTAAGAGGATGTTAATTGAGGGATGCACGAACTGCTACAAATCTACTGGGGAACATCCTTGAACAGGGTCTACGAAGCTCATGCAGCATTACCTCAGATGATCAGACATCTACATTTGTGATCATTGCTGTAGATAAAAACTTGGGGATCCATTTGAAAATATTATTATTTTGGCGTTCATTTTTATCTGACTTCTCTTTCAAATATTAACCTTTTATATTTTCTGCGTTTTTCAGACGTTACTGTTTACGCGCCTTATTACTTCGGCTGGCACCACCGGGTTTCCTGGTTGATAATAATGTGGATGTGTGTGCGTGATTATTGAACGAAGGCGCGTTTCTCATTACTCCCGGTGCTTCGACCAGTCCGGCAGTCCTAAATCCACTAGTGCGCGCTTCAGCCAGCCGAAATCTAACGACAGCAAAGTTAACAGGATAGTGCAGTTCGTGTACCATATGTGTACCTATTATTAATCGGAAACCTGGGAACCGGTGATCGAAGGCGTTTACATAAACAGTTACTTTATTAATAATAAAAATGAGATATATACGAATACTTAAAATTT
This sequence comes from Eubasilissa regina, assembly GCA_022840565.1. Classification (NCBI taxonomy): domain Eukaryota; kingdom Metazoa; phylum Arthropoda; class Insecta; order Trichoptera; family Phryganeidae; genus Eubasilissa; species Eubasilissa regina. The sequence goes on along the minus strand of JAINEB010000012.1, from coordinate 55,056,699 downwards.
AGTGATGATTAAAAGTCTTAAGATGACCATACGACATGACTGCAGGTGACCCAATGGGCTCTCGGCGAGGACGGCTCGGTGGTTGCGGGGCACAATATTCCATTTTATTAGGAAAAGATACGGTTTTACACTAAAATAAAACAATAATTAAAATGATTACAAGATTACAATAGTGTTAGCTTGATAGTCAATGAATGTGTTAAAGTTATCAAAAAATTAAGGTCATTAATTAAATAAATAATTCTATTAAAGAATAAGAGAAATTAATGTAAATTAAGATTGGGAGAAGAACAAAAAAGGTAAGAGATGAATGAAAAAAAGACGAACGAAAAATTTTCGGAGGGAAAGGAAGGGAAGAGGAGGGAAGATGGTTACTGTAACCGAGGTATTGAAAAATCTAGTTTCTTAAAGTGTGAATTGAAATAAAGAAAGACCTGAAAGAAAAATGAGTTTTGTTCGCCATTAATGTTACAATGCGGAAGATTGAAAGTAAGATCGGTTCTAGTTGACCTAGATGGCACTTGAAATTATGTCTGAGTAAATCAGGGCAGTCTTCTTGTGTAGAAAGATGACATCGGCTGTGTTTTTCGAATAAATAATGGTGGAATTTTAAAAAGAACAGATGACTGCAACACTGGTTAGGTTTTGATAAGAAAGCTATGAAAGTTAAAATATTTCTAGAAGCGATTCTGCATTGCGCATAATTATCAAGCGTATTTAATGTATTTTTTCTTAACCAAAATAACGGACGTGTAATATAAAAAACAACAAAACAATATACAAAAATAATATTTATAAAATCATACATTCATGCCGCTATTAACTGATTGATTTAATCAATTTAATTGTTCCACGATACACGGGATTTGAATATAGTAAACCAAAGTGTATTATGCCGCCCAGAGGGCATCACAACATCAAACATCCTGATTGTTCAACGAGCTTTATAAATAATTTTAGCAATTCGTTCGCTTTCGCAGAAAAATCAAACAATGCAACCCACACCACACGGTTCGCGCATGCCATTCGGCGAAATGTTTTATTTTATTTTAGTTATACATATTTTTAAAAGCGCGTGTCATAAAAAATGTCCTAAGGGCGTCGAGAGTGTAAGGGTAGGCAAATAAGCCGGAGATGAGGAAAGTGAAGTGCGGCGGTGAACTCAGCCGAGTCTGGGGAAATCTGTAAATGCTTACATTCATGATACAGCGAAATTAAATGCCTCCTGGTCAAATTGAATAATTTAAATTATACACACACACACACACACACACACACACACACACACACACACACACACACATAAATATTAAATAAAGTCTCGCATACATTTGAATTGTTACGTATGTTGCTAATTTTAGTTTTAATTAGAATTATAAAAATGATGTACATTCAAGGATTTATCAAGTGAAATTGAATAAAGCGCATTATTTTTTAACTTTGTTTTATTAACCACTTATTGAGTTTAAATATATCTACCAATATATAATCTACAATACCATTTTCTTGTCAGGATTTTAATACTAACTAAAAGTATTGACATCCTGAAGAAGAAAATGGTATTTTTTGAAACCGGTAGATGCATTTAAACTCAATAAGTGGTTAATAAAACAAAGTTAACAAATAAAAATAATGAATTTTAAGCACAATGTTAATTTTGCTAATTTTAAAACTATGAATAAAGCTCATTAGCTTAAAATTTATTTTTGAAATAGGTACATTATTTTGAAATTCTGGCAATCCTCAGCAACATTACCTAACGATGGAGTAATTTTTAATGTGTATGAGAAATTATTTATTAGTAAAAGATAAGCACGCAACATATTGGTGGTATTTAATTATGTCTTCAGATGGTGTCTCAACATTTGACTAATATGGTAAAGTACGAATATTTCTTCTTTTAATTTCATCCTTCTTATACCAGATTTCACCAATCACTTGATCATTCAATCCTCCACTACCGAAAAGCTCGCACGCGTAGGTACTGAGAAAGTTGTGAATTATCGTGGGAAACTAAGGTTCATCGGAGACATATCAGGATCCTTTGGGATATTTCAGCATTCGTGTTAAACTCTCATTATAATTCTATCTAACTAGCATCCGCGAGTAATTTAACTTATAAAGGAGCATTATAAAATAATGATTACAACAAGGATTTAAGTAAATGTATTCCAAATTTACATTGTACATGTTAGGGTGACATAAAAAGAGTGTCGCTCTAAGTGTTTGGTGTTTAAATTTGAAGCAATAAAGGTTTGACAGGAGAAGCAACTCTTTTAGTTTCTTATAATCCTGTGGACAAAAGGAGAAGTATCCTCCTTCGTCAACCGGATTCAGACTAGATCTAACCGTGATCAAATAGTACGGGTTAGTTAAGTATACTGATAAGTAGAAGATTATTCGTTTATACGTTTTCAAATTAGAAAAGTGCACACAGTGCCCGAGAGATACGCGGGTTCAGCGGAGTACAAATTCATATTGTGACAGAGGGAACTGAATCAACTCTCCCTCTTCAGCTTTGTTTTCAGTTTTGTACGACATTGTATCGGAACTGCGACCGACAGGTGAAGTCAACCAGAATGTCAGTTGTGATTGGAGATATACAATACGACTGATGGAATCAATTATTAGTACACTTGTAGTTTTCCAGTTGACCTGCGCGCAATTGTTCGCGGTAGCATGCGATTTTGTTTGGGGAACAAAGCAAATTAACGTCGATTTTTGAACCTCGATATTATTAAATTATTCATTTAAGAGTAATGCACATATAAGAGTACATGATTTTGGATTGTGGATGTTGAATGTTTATAATAAATTAAATTACATATTTATAGACTTGTATACGTTACATTTAGTAAAATAAAAGGTTATTAAATTTATCTATACGCTTAATCATACCGCAATGTCAAAAATACGTCAAGAATTGTAAAAAAAAGCGTCGTTAAAAAAAATATTGTGGAATGACGTCATATGTGTCATTCGAATTAATCAATCGAAAATTAAATTATTGAAGCATCGATGTACAGGATTTTTGATCGGGAACAGAATAAGACCTTTCATAGAGAAAACTATTTATAAAAAATGTTGTAATTTTTTTTTTGTAAATTACGAAGTGCTTTTTTAAGTAAGTACAGACATTCACATATTGTGGCTATTTGTAGTGAGTTGAGCCCGCCGACTGTGAGATACGGTCAGGGATCCGGTTTTTTGAATGAACGAAACACGAAACCAGCTGACATTCATCACCAAGTGTGTCCTATTTTGTCCCAATTTGGCGTCAAGTGATTTCTATATTTTCCTTTATCTGAAGCGGTTCCCCGGTGGCAAGAGTTTTGATGACGATGATGAACTCAAATACGGAGTACAGAGATGATTTTCATCCCAGGTGGCGTCATTCTATGACGAAGGTATACAAAAATTGGGGCCCCGTTATGACAAGTGCCTTAATAATGGTGGCGACTCTGTTGAGAAGTAGTTTAAGGTGCGTAGCGTTCGAATAAAGTAAAGTGTTGTAAAAATTATGTTTTCTTAAAAAAAAACTCAGCATATACCTAAATAACGCGCCTCATATTTTAGTTTCTCAACATAAACATTTTTTTTTTCATATTTCACCTTTTTACACAATTGAAAAAGTACAAAATAAAATTCTGATATTTGTCAATCATAAACTGAATGTACAACGAGAGTAGTTAAATTATGATTTTTTCTTACGTTCAATGAACTTGTTAAAACTGAGCGAAAGAAGAAATATTTTTGATCTAGTATGTCTATTTTAAATTTTGCATCATTAAATTGATAGATCTGATTTATTGCGGCTAATCAACTTCCATGCACCTGCCAGAAATAATAGTATCATTTTACCTTATTACTGTAACAATATTGTGACGGTCGCTCAGTTTAATTATCTATTACATAAAATATAATATTTGGGTATCGAGTATGAACCCATGTTGCCAATGAATGGAACATAGCATTAACGAAATACAGGGCAATTCTAACATGTTTGTTTATCACTGATAAATTTCTTGGAAATTTTAGGGTTAATAACATAATTTTTAATACCATCTTGTTAAATGTTTCAGGACTGAAAACAAATTAATTCATTACGGTCTTTCCAATAATGCCCGTAAGTAGTAATGATAGATAGTTATTGTGACCGTAATTGTATTCATCTGTAACGATGATTGGTAAGGGAGATCTAACGGTTGGAAATTTAGTTAAGAATTACGAATAATCAGTTACCAATCATCGTTATAATCGAACACAATCATAGTCACAATAACGATTTAAATAACGGTTTAAACATCACTGGTTTAAAGGCCCTTTTTAAGTTATAGTATAAAAAAAATGATGTTAAATTTTTTATATAAGTGAAAAATAAAAACCAACATTTTGGTAAAAAAAAGTGTGTTAGTGTAGAAAGTTCCCCCTTAAATCACCTTTACCAATTATCGTTACGTTCAATGAACACTATTTATTAAAATGTTTATCCATCACTGCTTATAGCAGGCTCGGGAAATATAATATTTTGAACGTAAATTTACAACCGTAATATTTTCATAAAAAATGAAGATGTTTCTGTATCGTTATAAAATATTTATTAATGTAAAATACATAAATGCGTAATTATTTACATATAAATGTAAAAAGAACATAATTATATAATATATTATTTTCCATTTATATTTGAAATGAAAACATTTGTAACATTTTGCAGTTCCCTATTATTTAATCTATAAAAATATAAAAGTAAATGAGCCTGCATTCCACAAAAATGTTTATAATATTTACGTAAAATTGAAAGAATTTTAAATTCACCGCCCACTTTAGTCGGATCGTGCATGTTTTATACCTTTTACTATAAAAAAATCATGACTCATATTTGTTCCAAATTCAAATCCCTAAACACGAGCCCCATATTTATGAAATATTGCTCGTCAGCGAGGGGTTGGCGGGGCTGGTGGGGCTGAGTAGCTAAAAGCCGCATGCATATTTGATGAACATCCGTCGAGGATTATGGTGGAGGAAAACCTCGATGAAGCGGCGGAGCCACCGCAGCAGGAGACGGATGGTTATCCCGGCAGCGGGACCCTCGCTGTACCGACTCGGCGTGCGGTCGGGGTGATCGGCTAATCAAACATTACTTTGCAAAATACAATTTAAAATTTGATTACCAAAAGGTGAGGAATATTTAAAGTTTTAATGAAATTGTATTTCTTAATTTTATTAAAAAAGTTCATTTCGCCCTTGAATCCTTGTACAATCACAGTGATCATCAATTTCTCAAGGCTTTCCATCTATTCTAGTAATAACACCAATCAGGATTATTTTAGTGCGCGTTGCGGAGAACCTATATTCAGTGTGGATTTTCCTAGTCCACGGTACACGCAGCATGTGACGTCACCACTACATCTCGAAGGCATCGGAGTGCGTTTCCTTTTTTCTTTCTCAGGTTTCAGGTCATGTTTCAACCTCACACAGAGGTATTTAACATATTTAAGGTTTCCGCAAACACCAATGTGTGAAAGTGGTGTCTTTTCTAAGTTAGATCGGATATTTCATAGACGATTTGTGTATATTGTATACATTTTCACTCTTCAAATCTTCTTAGTAAAATATAAATTAAATGCATACCATTTATTCCCCATTATTTCAGCTTTATGCAGATCGGTTCATTAATGTATATTTTTCCTTATACAGCTCCAAAGCAATTTCGTTAATCTTATTTTCTAAATTTAATTGGGAAAAGTTATACAACATTGTATGATTCTTTAAAATACATAAAGACCAGCTCTAAGAAAATGAAGGCACCATAGGTCAAGATTATGGATTTTTTCTAAGTTACAACACATTAATTATTGGTATTTTTCGGAAATATTAATTCATTTGTATCGAAAATATAGTAATTAAGTTAGTTGAAATACTACATCTAATTGTCTTTCTCTTTCAAGCGACTTTAGTGCAGAGACTCGAAGAGTAATTAGATTGTGTATATCCACGATTTCCCGGAAGATTGCCGGAACCGGACGCGAGAGAAGCTGATCGCTGTTATATTTTTCTGGTATTCAGATTCGAGCACCCGAGCAGCCGTATCGCAGGACAGGTTCCGCGGGGCAGGTTGCAGAACATTATTTAATGTAGCGACTAAATCGTGTAGAAAAGAGACGGCTGCTTGTAGGGATAAGGGTTATGTGAAGTGGGTTTAGGTTGAAAAGGTTTTTTACTGTTGGATAAGCGCAATGTGATCTGATTGGAACTAATTGGAAAACGATTAGAAATGTATTGTTATTTTGTTTTTATATTTAATAAATAATTGTGTCACAATTTTATAATTAGGTTTTAACTCGACTACGCAATTCGTAATAATAATTAATTACAATTAATCCGTAATTCGCAATCGTAATTACGCAACTTGTTGAACCAATAGTATGTGGTCTATATAATATTTGCATGGATGATGAATACGGAATTAATCCAGCATCAATAGTTCCAAAAACAACAGTTTTTTTTTTGTAGGATCAATATTTATGAAGTCACTAATTTTTTAATTATTGAATTATTTTGAAACAAGATGACGAATCAAGCTGGTTAATGTACTGAAAAATTAAGGGAGTTATCGTGTCCACAAAATCCATTATATCACATATATAAATATCCAAATAATGGGTCTTTTAATAGGGACGCTCAAAATTTGTTAGGTTATAGCAGCCATGTTGTTAAAGTGACATCTGTCAAATTTATTGTCAATTGTTAAGTAGTATACGGCAAATCACCACGTAAGGTTGAACAATGTGTGTAAATCATCAAATTTTATTATCAAAGTCACGAGCGATTTGAGGGCACGGTTATCTCGCGCGGCGGTGACGTGAACTGGCCACAGAGATCATGCGATTTAACGCCTTTAGACTTCTTTCTTTGAGGCTATCTTAAATCGCAAGTCTTTACAAATAAGCCGCAAACAATTGACCCCCTCAAAGTCAACATAACAAACGCCTTCCAGCAAATTTAGCCAGATTTATGCGATAAAGATATTCGAACAACGTTATATTCCACACTTAATGCCGTAAAATATACTTTCAAATGGAAGAAAAATTGAGTGAATATCTCACACACAACCTGTTTAACTTACATTTTAAAATCGAGCGTCCTCGTTGAAAGACCCTATACAACCTTACACGTGCGCGATAGTATCTACTCCTGCAGCTGGGAAAAGCAGAAGCTTATGATTAACTGATATGACGATTGACATCACTACGGTCGTGCTGTTAGCAACTATATATTATATTAAGAAGTATACATTAGACTTAAATAATCAATTAGGTTTTTTATGATATGTGAAAAGATTTAAAGATAATCTCTTAAATATACGAGTATTTATTTCTTCTTTATTACATATTATGACGTTATAATTTGGGCCACGTACTAAATTGCCCCGTTACTTATTTTTTGTCAAGCACCTTACAATTAGGTTATAAAAACTGTTGTATCTATGGTTTTTTTCAAAACCATCGACAAAGTTGTCAGACTAAAATGCAGCTGTGTGGGATTCATTATAGCCAGAGGGAAACAAGACGTTTCCCTCTGACTTTGCCTCGGATTTTATATTTTGCATATTTCTGGATTCTGCATCTGGATTTGACACTTGGTTTTTGCCTTTGGTATACGATTTTAATTACTACCTTGTAGGCGACATTTTTTATATACGATGATCATTTACAACAACTCACGTCTACGAATCTGATTGCGTCGACCTAGTGGTATGACGCCAAGACATCTGTTTGTCGTATACAAGAAGGACGTCGAACTCGCGCCCAACCCGACGAGATGAGGATTTGTCGTCTGGATTTTATTTTATTTCATTTGTTCTTGTATTTTTCTTCCGGATTAGATGTTTTTCTTTTTCTAATGAATAACATCTTTTACTTATCATCTCTAGGTATTATTATAAATTTTTCCCAGTTTAGGATGAAGGCAGAATGTGACAAAAGTGAGGTGGGTGTGTGTTGCTCAAGTAAAAGAACCCGAAGATCTTATGTTCTACACTGACTAGCCAGTGAAAGAGAAGGATGCAGGTCTTTTACCCCCACAATATATATATTCATTTTAATTTTATTTTTTGCCAAACTGCATGGCAGTTTTACGGCAAGGATTGCCATTTACATAAACATTTTTTTTATATAAATAAAATATAATAAGGGGGAAAAAATAGATAACGAGATGTAAGATAAATTTCTTAGAAAGAATATATATAAAGAAAAAAATTATCTTACGAAAAGATAAATAATTTGTACAGGATGTGACAGACCTAGTCCACCTGAATATAATATAATATAACAAGGAAATAAAAAATTAGATAAGATAAAACTTGCTATTGTTTGTCTATCATTACGAGCTGACTCATGGCAAGTGCACACGCTTCAAATTTTAGGACGCGAAATAATTGATAAACTCATTAGCAATATTTTTTAATATGTTCAAGAACACACAATTACTGGATTTTTACCTACAAAGGCTCTGTTATTAAACAAATATCAGATATCTAATAGAGGTAGATATGTTGATAAGTGTGAAGATTGAGAGATGAGAATTCGTCAACGTTATATAAATACACATAAAGCGATCACTTAAGCCAGCCGAAGATAGATCGTAAGCCCTGCAATTACCCAATACTTCCAAATATTTTCCATTAAATATAATAAAAAATAGCTTTGTTTCTATGAGATATCTGACATTTGTTTAATCATATGTTCTTTTACTTTGTATTTTAAAGTGGTTACTGGGGTCGCATCATTTTTCAAAATATTCAATTGGTTTTGTTAATTATTCTTGGCACAACACACTCTCTCGTTCTCTCACCGTCCAGTGTACACATTGTTCGCGATCGGTACTCTCACGGTTCGACTCGACGATCTGGTTGAATAGCTATAGTGCGGATCAGTATTTATATTTTTATTATTCATCAACTCTTCGTGTATTATAGCGATTGTTACTTATTTGTCGACTGGTAACATTTTGCATATTGTAAATAATGTACAATAATCATCTTTATACAAATACTTCGTTCTGTTATCTACTATAAGTTTTAAAAATCTTAATTGTAACTGTATAATTTTATTAATAATGTTTTATATGTCAGTCCATAGACTTTCACTCCATTTGGAGACTCGTTATTCGTTTGTTAAAAACCAGCCATATTATTTAATTTAATTTGTAACTTGAATAACTGAAAGTCATTAAAATAAATAAGTTCTCAAGAACAACGGGATTTATTTGCACGCGTATTGTATAGAGTTTCAGTTGTAATTATATTTAAAAATCGGAGATTAAGCGATATGGAGTTTGCAAAACAATTTCTGTCGAAAAATAGGCTTTTTCAATAATTTTTATTTGATTCTTAAATCGTAATCGTAAATGAAACAGTGTTATAATGAAATATTACTAACGAAAATAAAATGTTATTAATAACAGTAACAGATAACAAGAAGAATAACAGAAATACAATGTAATATTATTTTTAATGCTTGTTGCACACTTTACATTGTGGTTTTTATTTTATATATAAATTAAATAGTTTAGAAATAAGTTGAGCGTGTAAAATTAAGCAGAATATTATAAATAACCAACTAAATGTAACCACAGGTCCTATCCTAGTTTTTTTTCCAAATAATTTTGTATCATTAAGTTAATATCCACATGTTTCATCATCGTACCGATTGATGTTAGGTACTAGATTTATTTTTTATAAAAATATAATTTGAAAAATATTAGAAAAATTTGACATATATGGTTTTAGTTAATTTATTTGACATTCAGATGAAGGAAATTGTATTTTTCGAAACCGGTTGACGTATTAAATTGGGTACGATTTAATAGGGAATTGTTTTAAGGTACATGTGCATTAAAATAAATACTTTGTTCCATAAAATGAATTGTTTGTGTATTACAATAAATAATAAAAAATAAATATATTTTTGCTTAATAAAAAATACCTAACTCAAGCTAACCTAATCTTGCTAAATGTTAATTGCAGAAATAATTCGTTCTAAGGAACAAAGTATTTGTTTTAACGTACGTATTAATATTTCTATTAAATTTAACTCATCAAGTGGTTACAAACAAAGTCGTCAATACTTTATATAACAATGCAATATTATTAAAATAAAAGAATATGGGACGTAGAAACGATTCACCGATCGCTCAATAGGACGTTGTCAGTAGAACCGCGGCTAAAGGCTCCCACTGATCCCGCGTGAAAGTCGGATATCTTATTTAACCAGTTTTCACTAGCAGCGACCCAGCACCCCCCGGCGGGTGTAAAGGTGAGAAACTCCGCAGAAGTGAGGTCTCTTAATAAGCGCATAATATTTTAAGGGAACGCTTCCGATCGCTTCGGGCGGATGGCGAGGGGGGCGAGACGTGCACCTGAACAAAGGCAATGTAAGATAAAAACAAATGAAATAAAGCCTGGATAGTATTGGATTAAATTGATTACTAAATGAAGTTAATAAATTATTCCATCGCTCGCCTTTCCGCAGAGATAGATTCGCAATTCTAAGAAATGAAGCGGAGCCTGTCGGAGAGCGGGATTTACTAATTAATAATATCAGTAAACTTAAGATGTAGTACATTTTATCGGGAAACTTATTAGTGGGAAATGAAGGTGAGTCCAACTTAGCCAATAATACCTGAGTATATTCCATTCGCTGACAGAGGGCAGCTTTCCAAATATTTATTTGGATAGATTCATTTAGATCGGCCATACTCAACCTGCAACCCGCCAATTTCTTATATGCTGACCAAAACACTAATACTCATTATTAGTTACTTTTTTTAAACAGAGAAAGTAAAGATACATTACGAGGAAATACAAAACCAAATTATGAATAACTTTACAACCAACTATTGCTAAATAAGATGGTATGGACATTTCTCTAGAATACGATTATTTAAAATTATTTAGCTATCTTGTCCAAGAAATTTAAGAGCAGATTTCAGAATTCAAGATATATTAATAATTGTTCGTTATTTGTAGAAAAACCCTGGAACTTGGCAATTATTACGCGACTAGCTGTATAGGGATACAAAGATATTTGACGAATTCACTGAACTTAAAAAAGATACAAATCTGGAAGATATTTTAACCCTTTATAGGGCAAATTCTTTTTTTATTAAATTCAAACAGTTAATTTTTTTTCTTAAATTTGTGTTATTTGTTTAAATAATTTAAAATTAAAATTATAAAATATTATTCGGTTATCTGAAAAAAACACGATTTTCAGATAGCTGATTTATCGACAACTGACTGTTTTAGGACAATTATTTGTATTAAATACATACATACTTTTATTTATAAATCGTTTCCAAACTTCAAAAATGTGATGACACCCACAGACGCGGCGAGTTGCGAAAGTAAACGCTCAGTGGCTCGTGTATCGACTAGTGAAACTAATATTTTTTACGCGCGATTGAGAGCCAACTTCAGGTTGGTGATTTCTTTAGAAGCCAGAGTAGAGTATTCTCAGAAACGACTAGTGTTAAAAAAGCTACAATAATATGCACAGCATACGAATTATCGACCTATTAGTGCAGGTAATCGATACATTTACCGTTTTCAGCTTATGCCCTATAAGGGGTTAAAGAAGAGAGGGAGTGCCTTAAAAATACAAGGTGGCGCCCACCTGCCGTTCATGCTTTTCGCAACAACGTATCATTCCATGCTAAACGCGAATATTCATATTCTAAAATAAAATATGTGAAGAAAGTATATAAAAATCGGCTTACTGACTACTGACTCACCTTGATGATGTATCGAGAGCGGCACCTGATTCGTCTAAAATAGTCAAAAGTTGGTCTCGACATCAAAAATTATACTAATTTGTAAATACACGCTTGGATTCTGTACGTTTAAAGTTACAGTTTTTAAAACTATTATATTATAAGGTACGGCGTACTACGTTGCGGCTCGTGTAACGTAGCAAACACACGTATGAGGCCAGAGAAAAAAGTTTGAGTATGGCTGATTTAGATTCATAATTCATTTAGATAGATTCTAAGGATACAATGTGGATTATCCACTGCCTAAAATGCATCTCTAAATTTTCCCGGACCTGGAAAAATTGGAAAAAGATAGGAAGAGTAGAAGACATGAGTGAATGCAGCGTGGAAAAACTAGTGGTGGCAAAATTGGAAAAAGAATCTGCTTGACGCAGAATTATTAGAAATATGCAATTAAAGTTCAGTGGTGGAGTTTCACTAACAAAAAAATTATTTTAATATGAACCCAAAATTTTTTTTTCTGAATTTTTCATTAGTTGAATACTATAAAATTTCATTTAAAGGTATTACTCTCGTTTTATAATTTATTTAAATAAAACTTGTGTAGCTGAAAAATTCAGATAATTACAACTTAAAATGCTTATTACATATAAATCAAAATTAGTATATTACAAGACTTAAAAGTCATTAAGCACGCCCAGAATGCCCAACATGTTCAGCATGCCCAGCACGCCCGACTTAAGACGTACAGATAGAGTTTCCACTTTAAATGATTTCATAAAGCAAAATAAATTCGAAAAGGAAGGTTTCCTGAAGGTAAAAACAAATATTTTTTTACAATTTACGATTTACAATTTAAGTTATTTAGTCAATACCAAATCTAACATATAATATTCCCATATCTTTCTGTGTGTCACATGTACGGAAATTAGAAAGGAAACTGACACATTACATTGGAGGGAAGTGTCAATTTCCTCAAAATAGATGGATGTGTGATCTTTATGTTCTGAAGGTGAATTTAAAAAAAACGATTTTGATCGTTAGAATTGAAAAAAATTGAAAACTCAGAAATAAACATTAATTAAAAAATATATATTCGAAATATTTTAAAACATAACAGTAGCGATGTTTCTTGTTCACATTTGCTGATATATTGAGTCGCCGAAATTTGAATGTTTATCTAATATTCATTAAGTATAATAAAAAATGACCGCGTCAGAAATATTATTACGTATCGTAAATACCGAATTCATTTCGAAGTGACGTTACATACATGTCGATGTCAGCGCCGATTGTATTATTCATTTTTTGGTAGAAATAATAAAAATTGTCACAATGGAATTTGAAATGAAATATGAATTGTAAGTGTGTACCTACACGTGATCAGCAAATGTTTATTAATACAAATTATAGTTAATATTGTAGGTATCTATAAAATATTCATTATATAAAATAAAATAACTATTGTTTGGTTGTACAAGTCAAAGCGCTAAGCTGAAATTCAAACGAGCTTCCAGTCTGTTAGAGCGCTTAGTTTTATCACTCAGAGCCCGCTAACCAATGTTGTGTTACGTACCCAACGTTGAAACTGCTCACGATAACGATTTGTCTCGCTAAAGTCAAACAAGAAACGAATCAGCGGGTCCTTTAAAGGTTCGAAGATTCATTAACGCTATGTGGATATTACATTATCTTCATGGCGCAGGTTCGATTTCAAATTGTATTGTTTTATATCCGCTCGAGTGTGTAACACATGCTTTCCAAATAGCCAAGTTCGCACTAATTGCGAACGCCGCGCACTGCCGCATGTCGGTATCGTTGATCTTGGAAGCCATACGCTTGACATTGCATTAATTATAGTTAAGATATTTTATATTTTCTCCTTAATTGTAACACTTAATTTTCCTAACTGTGTTTATGTGTTTTTTTGATATTTTACTTCATCTTAACTCTTTTATATCAACAATTTCACCTGTATAGAGGTGAATCCCGCTTATCGCGAAAATGAGTTTCCGGAAGATCCATATAATGCAGAAATTAATAAAAAATATTTAAAAGATGGTAATTTATTAAAAAAAAAATTGCACCTACATGTCTGTATATAGAAAAAAATATAACACCTGTCTTCAAAAATATCGTCAATACTTTTTCGTGTGTTGTCACTTGTTGTTTTTTATATTTTCCTTTATTTGCCATGATTGCACAAGCAGTCGAGTGATACCTAGAAAATATATATTTTAATTTTACCAACCAATACATATATTAATTTTTAAATTGTCATTAAATCCGTGTTATGAATATAAAAATACAATATCTTTCCGAGCTCCACCGCATACAGAATAATTTTTCGTTTCAACGTAACATCATAATGTAATTTTCTTGAAGACATTTTAATTAAGGGCACAATTTTATTAACTCAACTTGGGCAGTGACGACTGTACCCCCCCGCCAAACCTACTTCATGCACCAACCGACACCTACACTACCACCCGGTGATCCCTTTTGGATGTATTAAGTACTTCAGACACATTCTTCGCAATGGGAAATATGATTTCTTACAACAAATTATGTAGAGGAAGACAGAAGGCAGTTGAGGCGTATGTAGAAAGAGATTATCTTGGCTGTGATACTTTAAAAATTGGTTCAGTGTTCGAAATGTTACATGATCTTATACAGGATAAATCTACATATTGCATTATAGTTGTCAACCTTCGATAGAAGGCAGCACTTGAAGAATAAGTCTTGTAAAAATAGTGTGAACGACATATTTTATCGTGTGCGCTATGATGCCAAACGTGGGCGCGCGCACGCCCGCACGCCCGCACACCCGCACGCCCGCACGCCCGCACGCCCGCACGCCCGCACGCCCGCACGCCCGCACGCCCGCACGCCCGCACGCCCGCACGCCCGCACGCCCGCACGCCCGCACGCCCGCACGCCCGCACGCCCGCACGCCCGCACGCCCGCACGCCCGCACGCCCGCACGCCCGCACGCCCGCACGCCCGCACGCCCGCACGCCCGCACGCCCGCACGCCCGCACGCCCGCACGCCCGCACGCCCGCACGCCCGCACGCCCGCACACCCTAGAGGGAACATTTGACATGGCTTGTAAGACACACCCGCGAATTTAAAGACCCCAAAACAGGTAAAAAAAAACACGTGTCTCATAATCGATAGAATACAGTAAATACTTTCCATGTTACTTTTTAACACTTTCGTCTTCACAACTTGAATGTGGGCTTCTTGGTATTGTAATGATCAAAAGGTAATAAAAAATATTATTAAGGAGAACACATTGTTATTGTGAAGTTGTAATTATTCAGAACAGACGGTCTGCGATATTTACATACTAATTAGCAAGATATCCATATGAAATCAATTTTATCAAAAAATATTGTTGTATATAAATATAGCAACAATATTTTTAGAAAAAAAAATATTTTATAAGTATATCTATCTAATTAATATATTTAATTTGTATTTAAAATATATGATGTTATTATTATTAAAAACCTACCTAAATTTATTCTAGCATAATCTTAGCGCCTGTCATGGGTAAATTACCGACTTAGTAATAAATTTGGGTAAGTACCGCTATGGTTAGCAGTCGAGGGAAGCTCTAAATATTTATATAAACCAAAGGCTGGAACAGAACTGATGGTCAAAAAAGATCATGCAAAATACGACATTTTCGTCCGGACTACCTATTACATTCTAGTACGACCCGCGTTATAACGAATCCGCGTTCATTGAACCTGTTTTGAGCGGAGGTTACCCGTGTTAGATTTTTATTTATACTTTGTAACTTAATATGTCATCGTAGTCTATTAAGGTCATCGATTGACCTGTTGACAATCTGTCTCTATAAAATAAAATGAACGTATAAAGATTAATTGGAATAGTAAAAATTCAATAATCACACTAAACTACAGAAGCCCACAGACAAGCAGAATGTATAGGTACCACTAATTCTATACTGCTGAAAGTACTGCTCGCAATCTTTCAAACTACAAGTACACTTACTGATTTATCAGGATATTTCATAGCCACGAATCTATTATCTATTGTGTTATAAATAATTAACTAAATGCAATTCCTACTCGACCAGTAAGAAGTTTCACAGAAAGACTTTGGGTGAACATCTCGCAAAACTTGAGATGAAAAGATACATCTTATCGCGGGATGGCATTGCATTACGTAATTAATGAAAACGGAAGATCAAAGAGTGTCGACAGACGGGGGGAAAGCGGCAGGCGAACTAGCAGGAGGAAATAGAAAAGATTACTTAAATCTGTTTTCGTATACATTCTGTAAAAACATAAAGCCTCTTGAAACTAGAATAATTTTCAATTCGAAAGAAGCGAACTTCGTATAAAATGTTTGTGGGGATTTAAAAAATATTTTAGCTGCCACCGGGATTTGAACCAGGATCTCTTCCTATCCGGGGAAGTGCGATAACCAATTACACTACGTTAGTTTCATAAATAGTCGACAAATTTTCGAACTTATATATTACAGCTATTTCAAATTGATAAATCTAACATTCCATTTATTCAAAAGCATTTTTATTACGAATACCTTTGAGAAATATTCACTAGGAGACGCCGGAGATTTTTCAATTTCATTTTGCAGCTAAAATAGATTTTTGATAAATTGAATTTATCTGTATGTATCGTTCTAATTGATGCATTTAATTTGTATATTGTATTAGTTTGAAATTTAATAAGTATATTAAATCGAAATTTTAATAAAATAACGATTTAACATTTTAGTCAAACGTTGCAAAAACGCGGTTCATACGAATTGAATTAGCAAAAAAAACGAATATTTTCCGCTGGGGAATATCTGCATCGTTTGGGTCAGAAGAATGTTTCAACTGATGTCGATATTATTTTGCACAAAATAGTCAACTTTAGTCAAACCTCGCATTTAACCGACATGAACAAAAAAACTTGTTAATAAAAAATTATTATTTGAACTATGTACTTTACCAAGCATTATTGAATGTACTTTATCAAGCAATAAAGCAGTATGTACACGACACAGGCACTAACTAATTTAATATCCCCGGGGTTGCCTTGCGAATCCTCGAGATGCAGATTGGGCAGGTAACCACGATACGCTCTGTTGTTCGAGGATCTAAGAACTCCAATCAAATATGGGTACTAGCTATGGCAGCATTGTATAAGCTTCGTATATCCATAACTTCCTAGAGACGTCAGAACCAGGTTACTGTGTCGTCGGGTCCATCTTGCGATGTGACTCTTTATTTTTACCTCCCATTCGACTCAGCCTATCCTCCGGATTGAAAGTAAGATTTTCTTCAATATTAGCAAAATTTATATAAATAATGAGACAAAATAATTTGTTTAAACCACTATTTATTATGAAAATAAAACTATGAAGTGATGAATAAGTAAGAAATAATATGAAAACAAATTTAAAAGGTGATTTAGTTATTTAGCTTGCAATTAACACATTTTCTAATTTCTAAAATTGCAAATTTATCTAACTGTAAACCCCTAGGATTTGTATATATAATTTCTAAACTTTTGTTAATATAAAAAGAATAGTTTGTTTCCAAAAGTTGATTGGAAAATTCTAAATATTTGTTGCTACTTAGGCATTTCAAGTGCTCCTAATTCTAATATCAATTGTTGTCGTCGGTTAGAAAGTCTTACGAAATTTACAGGCAAGGAAGAGAAGGCGTGACGACATCATGGTAGAACGCTATTGAGCAGGAAAACCTTCCGGTATTCTCTTCATTTTCCATCTGATATGGGCCAGAACTGGGAGACATGACAGCGACGTAGACTTACGGGTCCCGATAATTGTACGCGTCGCTGCATTTTGTCAGTATGTGAGCTGAAACCCAAACTGGAGGGCAGTGTTCAGTTATGGAGCTATTGCTGTGTGGAGTCTCCGGCGCGGCGGCTCGCAGCTCAATTTTTTACTTATTTAAACGGTAGGTGGGTGAATATTTCGATAGCAAGATTGTGTTCAAGTAAAAATCATTCTTCCACAAATGTCTGGATGCGGTAGACAGGAGTTGTAAAGTTGTTGAGAGCCTGTTGTTAATGACTTAATTATTATTCAATCCAGAAAATGAAATGGATAAATAATTGCGATTATTAAAGGAGACGATATTATATTTTTGTCATAACGTTAAGAAATTCAACATTCTATCTCGCGTATTTCGAATGTGTAAATTTTACAGCAGACGATATATTAACAAATTGCTTGGAATCTTACACTGTTGAGAAATAACAAAAAAAGATTCATACAAATATTTTTTGATTTATTGAGGTGTATTTATTCCATAAATATTACTTATTTCTGTCATTTGTAACAATGACACATCGAAATAAGAATAGTTACGTCAAAATGTTTCCATGTAATATTATTTATTAGTAACTATATAATGCTATGTAAAAATTTGTTTGGACTGTGCCTGTATTATAAATATATACATATAAAATCAATTTTGTCGAAAAATATTGTTTTTGCGCTACCGGGATACGAACCTGGATATCTATTTCCAATCCGGGGAAGTACACTACCAATATTTATAATACATCAAAAACGATATTTTTCGACAAAAATGATTTTATATGTATATATTTATAATTAATACATTAAACTAGTATTTAAAACATTACAGACCTATGTTCTGAATAATTACAACGTCACAATAAGAATGTGTTCTCCTTAATAATATTATTAATCATCGGAATAAAATTCAGATGCCTGTTTGAATGGCTCATGGGCATGTGTTTGGGCAATGTAATCCCAGTGATAACTCAATTTCAACAAACAAAACGAGATACGCCTTTTAAAAAGACGGACGACGGTTTCGCCCTTGATCGGATTCAAACCCTTGAACCTTAAATCGCTTAGCCAACGCTGTGCGACTAGGGCCCGCCGCCACTTGGACGAGATATGTTACAATCAGAAATTGTAAGATAAATAGTTGACAGCAGAGATGGAATGCGACAGAGAAGCTCTTTAAAAGCTGCAATATATTTTAGAAAATGTAATACGTTCTAATACTAAATAAATCATAGATCCAGGAAATCGTTTGGCACAATGATTGGCATTGAAACGATAGAACGTGTTAAAAAACAGAACCTGAAAAAAATATTATCCGTGAATTTTCGCTATCAAAATAATAAATCAGCCGACTCTGTGATCACTAATGAGACACTTTTAAGATAATCTAGACAAAACATCAAAATGACCACAGGTATGACGAAGATCAGGCCAGATGGAGGGACGTGTCTCGAGATGTTGGAGCTCAAGGGCTATTTAGAGATAGAAAGACTTATCTTGTGTCATTTGTTGGTGACAGAATCGAAATTAGACTAATCTTGTACAATCCATCGCTGGTTCTTCCCCCCTGGTGAGCGGCTTCACCTTACGCCTTTTCACCACACGCTTCTAACAAAAATTGTTTAACTAACAAGATATGTCTGATTTTATTTTATCAATGAATTACCACCCAAAAATAATCTGTAAATATTATTTGTGTATTCTGTTTCTTTATCTGCTCAGCCATTCAGCCAAAACTTGAGGATTATTTTTCATCTTGTTGGATGGATTACGCTAAAACTCACTTCTTTGAACCTTTGAAACCTCCACGTCTTGTCCCCAAATTACATAAAATAATACTCTAACAGCTTTGGTGTGACATCGCCTTGCAGTTTACGATAGAGGACAAAGTCATTTTAGCTCCCGAACCTGCACTCGCGACCGACAAGTTCGTACAATACAAAGATTTATACGAGTGAAAATTTATACGTACGACTTTATACTTTGTACAATACATTTTGAGCGTATATTTACAAACTATATTCCACAAACTAATATAAAGATTTTAAAATAAGTTAAATTCCCAGAGTTTTTTTAATAACAATAAGATAGCACCTAAATATAATGTAAGATTGATTTTTTCACGTTCTTGATATATAACATGTTTTGTCGTATAAAGTATGCCATCGTACAAATACTTAGCGTATGTACAATAAATTTCCGTCGTACAAATGTTGGCGTACAAAATTCCAATTATATTGTTCTGTAATACATTCTTCAAATATTTGAAGCGAGTAAACACGCTTACACGTTAATGGGTATATCTTGAAATTTCCCGATTTAGATAGTCGATACTTTAGAAAAGGGTATCAGGAAGATTGAGGACCTCTCCCCTCGGCGAGTCCGGAAGAGCGGTGAGCCCATCTCAGGTGAAACTGGCAGAACTGCCCGAGCCTACATGAGGAGGGGCAGGTCCCACCCACAGCCACCCGCAGCCACCCGCGACCGCCCGCACCCGCTCGCACACCCCTGACCCCAGCGATTGATTTTAAATTTGTTGGCGGAGAAACCCGATTCCCGCAAGTTTGTGAAACGTATTTAAAAGGTAGACTTTATAATGTTTGTACACGATAATGATCTGATGCCTCTACTGCTGAGTAAATATCCCGGGAACTGCTCAAAGGAAAAGTAATGTTTAACCAAATTACTATACTGAGGCAGATCGAGTCCAATATAATATAAGCGAAGGTGACTTCTATTTATGTTTGTTTGATGTTTTAAGAATTAGTTTAATTAAAAAGTTAATTTATTACAAACGTTAAAAGAGTAAGAGTAAACTGGTCTGATAATAAAGTCAAAGGACCATAAAGATATGAATTCCCAATTAGAATGTTATAAATAATTAGGCGGTATAAAATTATGTTGGCGTTTCTAAAATGAAAAATACACCAATAGATGTAACCGTACAGATAAATACAAGGTCGTTAATGTAACCGAAAAAATAAATTCTGTACGAGAAAGGAAGTACATCAAATCATTAAAAGATAAAAATGCGCGCGTTTGATGTGGTATTTGTTCTATCCGGCTACATTATTATGTTACATGGCTTTCAGTAAACCTCTCTGTTACATAATTGAAGCATTCCATTAAAGAAAAATGACATTTCGAGGCCAAATTGGGATTTGGTAAGCAAACGATTTTTTGAACCGTCGGATTGCCACTCTGAATCCCGTGATTTAGTAAATTACATCAATTTCTCCATCTTATTTATATTTGTCAAACAATTAACAATTCAGGCTGTGAATTGTGTGAGAAAATGTCACACGTCAAAGTATATGTAACAGATAAAGGAAATGAATTGTAATTATTACACAAAATAGAATCGTAAACTGGGGCCTACGGTGCTTATTACAAATCATAACTATGTATCATCAAGAAAATAATTTTTACAATGAATTCCTACATTATTGTATTGCATACTAAATATATTTTTGGTTTGATGATTGAGGAAGGGCAAATTATTTGAATACGAATTGGAAGATAAAGGTTTAGATCTCGATAGCCAAGTTTATCATACGAGTTAATTACGTTTAATTCTTTAGTTGTAATTTAATTCCAAAGTGCACCAATAATCCTACAAAATACAACATAAAGCCATCACAAAATATCTTTGGATATCTATTGTATATCAATGTTCTTAAGAAGATTGAAGTATGTAAGAGTGATCTTTAAGAAAATGAACATTTGTTTGAAGATTGCGCAATAACACGATGAATGATTATTTTGTAATTGTTATGCACTTACCGCTTTTGCAGTCTGCGCTGACAAGGTATCGGGATACTGGATGAGAGCTTGGAAAGAATCTGAAAGAAAATATTACATTTTTAATACTCACAGCGGGAGTTTCATGATTAAACATTTTTAACAAAAAAAATACAATACTCGTAAAAATACAACACTCAAATAAATATTACGTTATTATTATTTAAATGAAAAACTTTTCATAATTCGCGAAATGATAAAATAAAGTATTTTGCAAACCTTCCCATCCTTCCTTTTCTTCCAAAATTTTACGAGACTCGGAACAATTTTTTTTTCTCCGAGGAACTTCCAGATTACAATTGCGCAATTATGTATTATATTTGCAGAAATACTAGTCCCCAGGTCAACACGTTCAAATTTATTAACTTTATTAAGACAATGTCTACTATGTAAACTACTGCATAGGCAGGGCACAGTGAATTGGTTGGCATTTCACGAAAACTTTTAAGATAGTGCAGTCAGACAATATTTTGTGAAAACAATTTTCAAAGCGAA
The DNA here is from genome assembly GCA_022840565.1 of Eubasilissa regina. Lineage (NCBI taxonomy): Eukaryota > Metazoa > Arthropoda > Insecta > Trichoptera > Phryganeidae > Eubasilissa > Eubasilissa regina. The sequence goes on along the minus strand of JAINEB010000012.1, from coordinate 55,034,798 downwards.
TTTCACCTGTTATTTACGTTTTATGCTCACAGATTTTATTATTATATATTTTTATTTAGTGTTATTTTATATTTATTTACATATGCGTATATTTTTGTTTAGAACTAATATATTTTTAATTGTTTTTAAAATATTTGGTTAATGCATAAAAAAATGATTTATATAATATTTAGCTAAATTTAATTTGTTTCTTTATACATTATTATTAATAACGATAATAGCATGACACTGTTATATTTTAATATTTGTCTCTAAGGACGTATCCCATTAGTCGACGGTACCGGTAGTAATGCACCGCGTATATAAATCAATAAATATTATCACCATATGCTCCGAATCTAATTGATTTGAGTATCGTCAATTATAAAAAAGTTACCCAGTATACTAGTAAAATCTTGTTCATCTGTAGGTACTTGCCGAACATATCTAAATTAAGAAAAAAGAGGTTGGAAAGAAAAAGAATCTCTACATGAAATAATAGGGGATGAGACAAAGAATACGAAACTTGTGTGTGAAAACACACGTTGACAGGTTCATTAATTCCAAATGCATTCAAAACCTTGCCAATAGTTTACAAGACATAATTAATAGGAAAATATGTAAAAAATTGAGTTCACATTTTTTAGTTAGCAAAACAATAATTTACAGGACTTAGCTTAAAACATACACACATACACGTATAAAAAACCATTAAGCCATATTTAAATAAATATAATGTCATATTACACAAAATATCTAAATAGAAAATAATATAAATGTATTACATACATATTACTTTTCAATATTTTCACGATTTATCGTGTTTACTCCATATAATAAATTTTATATGAGATGTAAAGAGTTTTTTGGAATAAAAAACTTTTGCTTTTACTTCCGTGCCGCCTTATACACGGTCGTCTTCGTCATGCTTAAGATATTAATATTCTTTAAAGTTAGATTTGATTACGCCAGGTATTTCGTCATCCCCGACTTCTTAGATCTATCTGTCTACATTTCTACGTTATATACAAATTATACACATATATGTCCAATCTCGGATATACACACATCCAGACTTTAACAAACTTCTATTGATTTAGTTCTTGCACCTTTTTAAAATGACTGGAAATTTGGTATTACCGAGTAAAATTTGAATTAATTTGATTTTAACAAATTTTGATCATCATATTTATTATATTATTATAATATATGTTGGACGCAATTACAGCAACACACTTTAAGAGCGTGGCTAAAATGGAGGAAACACTAAAGGGTATTATTAAATATAATATCTGTCTTATGCATAGAAGTTTGTTAAAGAAAGTCGAGAGAAAACAAAAAGTCGTTTGGTACCCAACGGTAAGCGAGGATTTTAAATAGGAGAGTTACATGTTCCTTTATAAAATATCGGAGCTCTACAAGTCATCTCATTAAAATTAAGGTAAAAGAATCTTTCATTGTTAGTCGGAAAATACATTCAAATTCCTTAGTAAGTATTTGCAAGTGAGACTTGTATGCGCCAACGAAACTTACAGAATAAAAGCAAAATAATCTCAGTGGAAATATGATTGTAAAGAACAATAATAAAGAAAGCTAGACAACGTTCGTTCGGTTTAATAATTGCAGTCAGGTAGATTAAACACAACGAACCGAAATAGTCCAAGATGAGGGCGACTTCCAAACACCGTGACCAGATGAAAATGAATCATTTAAATCTGAAGAAAGGCATTACCTGAAACCCTAAAAACTGAAGACGTACGTGTTTGAAACGTCGGACAAGCGAAGAAACGTAAACAAATGGATATCTTCCCCATATGGAAGTACGCGAACGTATTAAATAACAAAGCATTCTAAAAATATTTGGAATAAAATAAGGCGAAATACCGCACAAATAATAATTGAGTTTTGCATTGCACTTCAAAGGAGTAAATGAAGCGTATCTCGGGTGTTATTTAACGACGGGAAACGATCATAAAATACGGATTTAATCATGCCCGAGGAGCCGGAGCGTGTTGCTCACCGCGGTACTGCAATATTCCATACAATCGTTATCCTGTATTGTACATGTGTATTGTACATTTGTCAATCAGAGACGCACAATTCTCGACGGGTGTGGACATAGACCAGCCGTCGAGTCGAAGCCATTTTTACCACGTCCGATACCTTTTTATAAGCTTTAATAGGTTTTAAGGTAAGCTCCAGAATGTACTTTACTCAATTACTAGATCATTCAGAACTATCCTTGGGTTGTACACGCATATTGTCCTTTCAGCAGTCACGCCGGATAAATTTCAGTAATCAATTCATTATCTCATTTATTCCTCTCTTTCTTCAAGCGCTTAACGCAAGTTTGAATATTTCACTCAAACGAGAGTGAAGTTATTTGACTCAGTCCAAAATCAGTTCAGATTCTAAGGTGTTAGGCGAAGACTAAACAAACACGCCACTAATTGGTTGCGAAGTACTTCAAAGCGTGCCCCTCCGCATGTCCCAAAACTTTTCAATGTATATTCTTCTCAAAATACCGTACTTCAGTCTTGGAGTCCAGTTACTCTGCGATATCGATGAGGCTAGGTAAGCTCGTAACCGAGCAACGCTGACTGTATGGAGATTGCGAAAGGAGTAAATTAAAGTCTTTATTGACAGGTTCGTACAGACGAACGAGGGTTATTTGTGTCGTAGCGATAGGGAGCGGTTGCAATTCTTCGTATATGAAATAAAATAGTCTAAGAAAATGGAACTGTTTGAAATTACTCAAATTATTTAAATCTAGGTACATAATATATTCAATATGTGTATCGGTACTCTAGTAATACGGATCCAAGGATCGGTACTCTAGTAGGTACGGATCCAAGTTTCGCGAGAACGCAAAGGAAACATAACAGGATTAGAATAGCGCTCGTTCAGTAAGTGGGTGCGTATCTTCAACGCGTCACGCAGTTTGAGATAAGCGCCTACTCATAAAGAACACTATAATTTTAAACAGTTTTTAGCATCTATTAAAAGGCTAAAAATATTATTTAAATTAAAAATGAGTCGGAGAAAATGATCGATTCCTTGATTAAAATTGAAGAACAAGTTTAACAAAAGGTACTGAGTGTTCCTAAAGCATAATAAAGATAAAATAATTGAATACTGTTTAGACACAGGCCTGGAGGATGGGAAACCTAAATCCTAGGTAATTTAGTATGAAATTTTAATAACTCAATGCCTTCTCTGACTGGATTACTGAAAATCGTAATCTGTTGGAACGCAAAGTAGAGAGGACTATAAAAGATCTCAGCTTACTAAGTTCAGGAATTAACGAGACGAGATGAACCGGGGAGGAGTAGTGCGAGTCTGCGTAGTAACAAGTACACAAATCTTGAGAGAAAATCGATGTATCAAAAGCCGAACATGGCGATTAATTATTCCAGAGTCGTCCCCCGACTCCGCCTAATAGCGCGGGAACAGCAAAACACGGATTGCACGAGTCGGAGCTCAGCACTACTCCGCTGAACTTGCATACTGTGCTATCGAGGCAGACGAGATATGTACGAGTGTAATAATTCAACAATTCGTAAACAAATCCACAAAAGGCGTTTTTTTATTATTTTTTTATTTTTTATTTTGTTATTTTTTTTCTTCTTCTTAAGGAACATCCCCATGTCGTAACTCGCTCTATCGACTTCTGTTCTGCGCCAGATTTTTCAATTCCCGCTAGCTTCTACTTCCGCTCCACTCTAGCGAAGCTTTCTCGGTGTCGGTGTCTAACGAATCGAATCATCGGAAGATATGACTCGAGCCTCTCAAGCCCGAGGACTTCAGAAACGATGGTAAAAATATGACAAATTTGATTTTAAATATCTGCGCTGTTAGGGGTGGCCTGCAGGTAAACAAACTAGAATCACGCGAAATAAGACAGACGGTAGAGATATTGGTTTTAAATATTACATAGAAGCAATTAAATACTGGGTATCAAATGCGGTTTTAAAAAATAAATATCGTATGAAAAAATTTGTTTCAGAATACACGAACGTTAATTTCGAGGTAAAAATTCACTCACTTGCCACATTTGGATATTTTGTAACTGTTACAAAAAGAATGAAATTCTTGTCATAATTAGATTTGGCCAACTCGGCGAGGAAAGTGTATTGTCATTGGAAAATACCAAATAAAATAATTTAATGCAAACCGTAAATCAAACGACCAGACTTGACAACATATGGAAATCTGCGTATATCTAAAACGAACAAGGCTTGTGCGGTGTCTGGTGACGGATTGATGCCTTCGAGATACGGTGCTGGAGATATATGCCGCGCATATCGTGGATGGCGAGACGCATGAATGTCTTCAGTAACTGAGCATCAAAAATATACTCAATCAATTGAATAGCGATTCCGCAAGTACCGAATCGCCGAATTCTTAAATTTTTTTGGGTTTTTGCGAAGAGAAGATTGCTTGAAGACGCTTGTTTTGGTAGAACCATGTCAAAAAATGGAGAAAACGAGAAAGATCCTCCATCCATTGGAGCGACCGAGGGGAAAAGCAACAGTCGCTTCTCTGGTGAGAGTCCTCAGATCTGCAGGAGGGCGGCATTTAATACAGATCGTGATCCTCAGTCGCGAGGAACTGACGTGGATAGAATGAGCGATAAGATTCAATTTTAATACTTGAAGCGATAACTTTGCGGTTGGACAATTCAATAATCAACATAAAATAAATTTGTATGTAGCTATTTGAGTTTTATCGTTTAACGCCAATCTGTTTCGGATCACGGTCGGCTTTTTCAGGGCAGTAGAAAATCACATAAAAATATAATTTTGTCTTTGGTTTCGTTGATTATCACGAAATCCCTAGTACCTATCGATAAAACATATTTTTTTATACAGCTCAACAGAAAGAACAGACGTTGTTCCGAAATCAATTAGCGTTAAACAACAGAGCTCAAGTGTCAAAGGTTAGATACGAATTACGGCAATAAAATTACTTATTGCTGCGATCACTGATTCAGCTCTGCTCGGATGTCGAAGAGCTTTGGCAACTCGTATAAATAAAAGTGAATATTTATAAATGTATTTAAACCCTCGAGCGTCCCGAAAGCATGATCCAGGATCCAGAATCCAGGCGGCTTCCTTTCCACTTCAGTGAGAATAAATGGCGTGAAATTGAGTTTCCCGGAGCTACGAGTACTTCAGTCACTCGAGCCCGATACCAGAATATTACTCCGCCTGAGATTTCACAAAGATATTAGTTTGGTCGGATGTGAATAGAAAATAAACTATGATATTTTGTGGTTTTATTTTGATGAACAATTTTTAACATAAGAAATGGAACTGTCGTAATTGATGATATTCGTCCATAAGATATGTGTGGTAAATGTATGTTTTAGGTCCAAAAGAACCGTCAATCTGAGCGTATTTGTAAGTGATTTTATAGCCAGATTGAAGATTTTAAAATTAATACGCCTATGATGAAATGCTTCTAAAACAAACGTGTTTTCGAGAGTAATTATTATTCTTAATATTTATTGCAAACTTTGTATTGTGATTTTTATTCAATTTAATGTAAATTATTTATAACTTTGTTTTTAACCACTTTTGTGAGTAAAATTTAATAACCGGTTTCGAAAAATACCATTTCCTTCATCAGGATGTCAAATAAAGTTTTCCAATAATTTTGGATAATTAAGTCAATTTCCACATCTTTCATCATCGTAACAATGTAAGTTAGGTATGATATTTATTATTTAATTATAATTATATTTTTAATTAAATTTAAATAAAAATAATTTAATAACGAGAGAACTTAAAAATTGAATTAAAAAACGTCAGTTTATTTGACATCATGATGAAGAAAATAGTGTTTTCCGAATCTGGTTGGTGTACCAAATTTAACTCACAATGGTGGTTAAAACAAAGTTATAAATAATTTATATTAAAAAGTAGTTATTAATTGCTAGATAATTATTTTCAAATATGTCACTTTCTATTTTCGATAATTGTTTAGTGGCAGTTTAGTTTTTGAATCCTTCAATTCAGGAAAATGATTAACGTCGTATCCGGTGTTTTGCCAGATAGATAGAAGAACGAAAGTAGACTCAATGCAGTGGAAATGAGAACACTTAGGTGTATATGTGACAAATCCATTAAGGACAGAGTAAAGAAAGAAGAAATAAGGAAATAAAAAAAGTAAAGCTGATCTTAGTATAGTGAGTAAGAACGAATGAATAAAGAGAGAATGGTAAGAAAGATATCTGAAGCAAGTGTTGATGGCACCGGAAGTACAGGACGTCCGCGGAAGACTTGGCATGACCAGGTAAATCAGATACTGGAGGATGGTCCTGTTAGAAGCCTCAATAATCGGCGAGCTTGTATGAGAAAATGTATGAATATGGATGAGGCGAGAATTGTGTGTCAGGACAGAAGTATGTGGCGCTATATCCTCTCTGCCTACCTACCCCCGCAAGGAAACGGCGTGATGGTAAGTACGTTTAATTATTGCGTAGAAGCTTCGGTTCTGAGTTAAGGGTCACGCGTTTATTTTCAAAGCTGCTGGGCATTGAGTTGGTTGACTAATAAATGAGCTAAATTATAATTATGTGATTGCGTACATAATAATTCATACAAATTAAATTAATATATTAGAAAGATAAACAAAAAAAATCTATTTACCGAAAAAATAGTTTATTTGCTACCGGGATTCGAACATGGATCTTTTTCATATCATTTTTCCGATCATTTTCATATAAAAATGAAATAATAGATATATCAATTTCAAAAGGCTACAAAATTTGAGTTTAAAAATTTGTCGTAAACCGTACTTGGTTGATATAGCGAAATTGATTAATGCATTTCCCTGGATGGGAAAAGGTCCAGGTTCGAATTCCGGTAGCACCTTAAATGTAACTTTATTATTTGATTAATTTAATTAGTATTAAAAAATACCACATAACTATGTTTTAAAATTGCAACTTCACAACAATTATATTGTAACATAAAAGGGGTGGGGGGGGGTTATGGTGAGGCGTGTGAAGCGCACCGATTCTATCCCACCCCCGGAAATCCACGCATTCCACCTCGACGAGGTGAACGCGCTTTCCTCAATTAATGCAGCCGAGCGGTGATCGGTCTGCTGGCGTGCCGTTACACAATACACGCCAACTCGTCTTCTCACACAGGTTGCTGATATTCGGGATAGGAACCGGAAAGGTTGTCAAAGAGAAGTCTGGTTGTATAAATTCATGTATTGTAAACATAGAAATAACTTACAAGCTATGACTTAATTAACTAAATAATCCTAATACTTAAGAGCTACCCTTACAAATAATCTAAATCTAAGTTTAATCTAAACCAGCCATCCTCGAGGTCAATGGCTCCTGGACTCTTCGACCTCTCCTGATGCTGTATGGGTACCGGACAGCCGTCACCGAACGGTATCCCTCCGAACGTGATACGTCCACCTGAGCGCCCCACCTGCTCCAGCAGCTCTCCTCCCTACTCCCAGCTGCTCCGTGGGGTCTTGATACGTTGGATAGGCGTATCCACCAGAGCGGCCCACATTCTCGACAGCTTCTGCAGAGCTAGTATCTAACAGACACGCAGGCTGTCATCAGCCTTAGTATCGTCCTCGATGCTCTGTAGGTCTGGGCACCATCACCGCACGGACTCTATCCATGCGGGATACCTTATTGCCAGCGCACCCCACCTACCAGCAGTCCTCCTCCCTACTCCGACTGCACCGTGAGCTCTGGGTGTGACACACCTTCCTGAGCGGCCCACACACTCGACAGCTTCTGGCAAAGCAAAGCTACTACGTCTGACACACGCACAGGCTGTACACAGCCTCAGCACCTTCCGCGACTGGAGCCTCCGAGCGCCCCGCAAGGCGGATCCACGGCGCCCTCCTCCAATCCTTCATGATGCTCTGTGGGTACTGGTCACAAAGTGACCTCCTGAGCGCCCCACCTACTCGGGTCCTTACGGACGTCGCCAGTCTTGGCCTTGATAACGAGGCACCTCGGACTCTCGGAGTCAGCGTTGTCGGGGCTAAAGCCCTTATTGTGCTGACCCGATAGCTCTCCGCTACCTCCAGTTGGAGATACCGGCCGCGGATGACCTTCCTTCACCGGTCGCCTTCGCTACAACCGATAGAACGTCCTCCGTATTCAAGCCTCCGTCCGAAGAGAGATGGCCCAGAGTCTTTAGACGTTCTATCCTCCTCCTCATCCGCGCCATCTAGGATAAACAACGTACAGAGTCCCAAGGAACAGGATAAACGTCAGCATTTCTAGATGCGCTTCCCTTGGGTTCGTCCGGTATACCAGTTATGATTATAACCAGGGTCCAGCGACTCACCCCCATTCCGTCTGTCTTCTCTTTACTTTTATCTATTGTAGTACAGAGTACCGGACTCATCAGAGTCCCTTGCTCTTCCGTCATAAAGTTGCCTCTCGGGGCTGAATTAATATTTAATTTGGGTTATTATTAACAATTATTATTAGTAGTTTCGCGTAGATTTAGCTGCTAACTGAGGGCAGGAGATTGGAGTACTTGCTTAGGGCGTTTTATGCGTGATGGAATATTTATATTATAGTTTGAGAGCGTATTTATCGTTGGATTACGGTGCTTCGGTAGTTCAGCATAAAAACGTTTCGACAGATGTTTTATGAATTTGATTATAGGGGGAATGCCCGATTCGTGATGAAGACGTGTTATCCTTGTCCATTTCGGTGCCTTCAGAGCGAGTCTGAGGACCTTGTTCTGGAAGGATTGTAGTTTTTTGATGTGTGATTCGGCCGCGTGGCCCCAGGCCAGGGGGCTGCGTAGAGGAGTATAGGCCTAAGTATGGCCTTGTATAGTAGGAGCTTGTTGGTGGACGCAAGTTTGCTACGCTTGCCTATCAGAGGATACATTGCGCAAAGTGCACATGATGCAGCGCCTAGTCGATCTTGTATGTGTTTGCACCACGAGAGCCTATGATCCAGCGTGACACCGAGGTACTTGATGTCTTCTCTAGGATTTGCGGGGCCATCTCTTTCTCACTCAAGGGTAACCCTAAGGGAGAGATGTCCTTTTCCCACTGACCTGTCAGCTTTCTTCTCTGTCGGCTTCCAACCAATCTCTATTCCTGGTAAAAATGACGATATTAGTTATTCCGAGGGCAGCTTTCTAAAATAATGACATCTTCAATAGTCCCGCTTGGTGTTAAAAACTATTGTTTCGACAAGGATCGCTAGTAGTAACACTTTGCAGTCGAGAACGTCCGAAAAGTTTTACTGCCCTTTTACGATGATCCATTGTCTATTCCTCGGGTTCGAGCACTTACCCAAAACATCCCTTAATTGCCGAGCTCGCCGGCGTATGTTCTCACGGCTTAAACAATGAGATGTTGTGTGCGGCCTCGCGCACCGAGTGAAGGTCCCAAAGATTTCTCTTTTACCAGGAATTTGGCCGCCAAATCTTGCAGTTCTGTTACAATATGTTCTCATTAAATATATGTGTGAAATCTACGGTTGACGTAGGTGAGAACTCGCCTGAAAGGTTGGTACGATCGGTGCAAGTGAAAGAGATAAAATGAATTATGCTGCGGTCGGGGGCTCTCTCTGCTTCCAGTAGCGATCCGGGATATATCTATTACTTGACTTGTAATTGTATTTATTATATTTGGTGTCGTGAATAAATTTTATTGTGACCGAGCACACAGTTGTTATTCCGACGACATGTGCCAAGAAGAATTCGATGGTCTAGTGCAGCCGATATAGCTGGCACTCGAGTTGATACACATCATTGTAAAGATATTATAATATATAATAATTTAATATTACATAAAAATAATAATTTAGCAGTCAAATTATATCAAATATTCAATTTATGTGTCTCAAATAAATGAAGAAAAAATAATGTTTAAATAAGATATTGAGAAATGTCGGTAAAGTAAAATAAAGTGCAAGTAACGGCACTGTGAAGAGGTAAGGCGCACCGCAGCGATTGAGAAAAGCCTCCGAATCAAACTGATCCCATTTTAAGCAAATTCCAATTGAGAAGCTGACTACGATTTATTTCCTAGGTATGCAATCCCTCACCGATCCCCCGGGATGAAGGCTAAGGCGGATGCCAGAACACAATACATTACGGCTCTGACTTCGCCAGTCTCTGCTACAAATTACTATTCTGCACGGGAAATTATGCCGTGTCGGAAGATTATCTACAAACTGCATCCATTTAAAAATTGTGTATATTAACGTTTATTTATTAATTTAAAAAAAAAACGGGTCGATTCATTCGTGTTGAAGTCGATCAATTCATCCAGTGTCATTGGTTTTGGGTACCTACTAAAGTTTCCCTTTAAAAATACAGCATGTTCTCATTATACGAGCAACGCAGAGAAATGAATGTTAGCACTTATTAACGTCAGTTGAAAAATATTAAATGTGGAACCTAAAGGTGTAAAGAAACATAATGTCGCCATACAACGTAAAATGAATAAGTAATCTAATCTAAAAAAGTGTTTTATATAACTTAGTTCCAAATGACCTTGCGTGTGTCTGCTAGAAGTGACTAACTGATATCAGCTGACAAAAGTTAGGTATTACGCATTTTACTTATATGTACTGAACTCCCTCGAACTCAAATTTAGAAATTTCAATAAATCAACCATTTTTACTGGATCCAAAGCGTTTGTATTACGACAAATATGATCTCACTTACTTATCATCACGCCCTTACGGCAGGGGTATGCAGAGAGCACAGAACGCTACGTACTGTCATATCACCTTCAAACAACTCCTCGTACATGGTCTTCAGTTGATCAAATCAAGCCTGGCATTCTGCCCTCTGTTGTCAATAAAGTTATTTCGTTACGATTTACCGGCTAATTTAACGTTATATTTTTTTGCTGTTCGTTCAGAATAATATAGGTGCTACTTATGAATATATGATTATCGTATTTTTCTAACGAGTTCAACTGTTAAAACTTGCTATTGTTTGTCTATCATTACGAGCTGACTCATGGCAAGTGCACACGCTTCAAATTTTAGGACGCGAAATAATTGATAAACTCATTAGCAATATTTGAATATGTCCAAGAACACACGATTACTGGATTTTTACCTTCAAAGGCACTGTTGTTAAACAAATATCAGATATCTCATAGAGGCAGATAAGTTGATAAATGTGGAGATTGAGGGATGAGAATTGGTCAACGTTATATAAATATGTACATATAAAGTGATCACTTAAGCCAGCCGAAGATAGATCGTAAGCCCTGCAATTACCCAATACTTCCATATATTTTCCATTAAATATAATAAAAAATAGTTTTGTTTCTATGAGATATCTGATATTTTTTTGATAAACCCATTTTTCAATTTCTTGACTTGGACCACTTTCATAATAATGTGCACAAGAAATAAAATTTACAAAATGGTTACAAAAAAAACTACAAAAAAATTTGCTAAGGGAACATACAAAAAGGTAAGATAAAAACATGTACTTCCGTTAAATACATTCTGCGTCTGAAGCGATTTCCACTTGCAGAACTGAAATGTAATTACATTTCCGGTGGAGTGCAGTTATTTGGCACACTTTTTCCCAAGGTTCCGCCGCTTATCCGGTCGGTCGGCCGCAACTTCCGAGAAGTAATCCTCCCATCTCCTCGCAAGGGACGAGGCCTCACCTTCCGGCAAGACCGCGTCGGAGTTTCTACCCTTCGCCGCACAAAGTGAAATAAAAAGTGCATCAAATAAATTATGCGCCGTTTCGGCGAGCGGTCGTTCGTTACTCTTTCCTTCGGGAGATGTTGTGCCGCTGAATAGTCTGCATGTTTGTGTTCTTAAGCCGGGTTTAATATTCTTCAGAGTAATCCTTCTGTGCCGAGTTTAGACTGCGGCTACTCGAGATGCGCAACTTCGGTAAAGTAAAGACACTTACTGTACAGATAGGCTTTCTCGTCCGCTTTACTATTCGACGAGCGGGAGACCTCCTAACCTCCCGCCGGTATTTTATAATCTGTTCGTCGTCTGTTTAATGTGCAAGTTCATTCGCGATCTTAAAACTTACCTACGATTCCTTTCGTTACAGTCATATTTCAGATGCGAAATGTACTTTTTTCGACGAGCCTCTGTAAATTATCTGAAAGACAACATTTTTTCTCTTGGAATACACTTTACAAATTATAATTATGATAATTTATATGATGTACCTATACACATGTCCTTTCTTCCGCTTAAGAAGTGTATCGAAAATTGTCACTCTTATGATTGTCCTATTTATGTAATAACATCACTAATTTACGCTTGCGGCAGTAAATGTATGTACCATTTACTGTAAGTAAGTACCGTTGCCAGATATTCCCAGTGCAGCGCTGCGGTTGCGATATTGCGCATGAGCAATGGTTTCCTTTATCTGTTGACTCACCACATGTGATGTTAGAGATATTGACATAGTGTGGCCATCTTGTGTTGAGTGGTTGAAATGAAACCAACTGACATTTATAACTAGGAGTGTCTTGATTTGGCGCCAAGTGATTTCCATATTTTCCTTCATCTAAAGCGTTCCTCGGTAACGATGATGAACTCAAAGACGGAGTACAAAAATGATTTTCATCCCAGGCGACATCGTTCTATGACGAAGGTATACAAAAATTGGCGCCCTGTTATGACAAGTGCCTTAATAATGGGTAGCTACTATGTTGAGAAGTAGTTTAAGGTGTGTAGTGTCCGAAGAATTTAAAATGTTGTAAAAATTATCTTGTTTCTTTAAACAAAAATTCCGATACTTGACGCGCCTCTTATAATCACAGTATTACAAAAAACATGGCATCAGTATTTCTTTCTTCATTGTATTTAAAATTGTTATTTAAGTTTATCAACTTTATATATGTATAATAAAGTGTGTCCAGCGGAAAATTTTCAAGTTTAATATTAAATAAATAAAAAAAAACTACAATGTTATTCTCATATTTTATTTTTACAATAGTTTAACGATACGGATTTTAAACAATATCGTCGAAATGTCGTTCATCTCTCTCAAGACACTCTCGCAATCGGACTCTTAAATTTGCGAACACGCGAGAGCAACGCGTTGGTTCAATGGCAGCAACTTCACGGCAGATATTTTTTGTAGGCCCTGAATTGTTCTAGGATTGTTGCTGTAAACTCTCGACTTAAGGTATCCCCACAAAAAAAAGTCACACGGTGTAAGGTCCGGTGACTGAGGTATCCAGGGTATGTCTCCGTACTTGCTGATTAATTTATTGGGAAAAATTCCCCTCAGCTTCTCCATTGTAATTCTAGCTGTATGTAGAGTGGCCCTGTTTTGTTTTGCTGAAATTGTGTTCTGTGCCCGGGAAACAGCTGCAGTTGCGGTAACAAAAACTTGTCGATCGTTCGGTAATACACGTCAGCGTGGCTGTCTTTCGCTGGTTAAAAAAATAAGGGCCAATTATCCCTCGGACAGAAATTGCACACCACAATGACATTTTTGGACAATGCAAACATTTTCAGTATCTCATATGCTATTTATTAACATAGCCATCGATATAAAAATGTGCTTCGTCAGTAAACAATATGTTTACAAGCGTTCGTGCTGTTCTAAAACGTTCAAGCATCGTTATCGTTAAGGTTTCACGTAAAGAATAGTCATTTTCGTTGAGAAACTGCAGTTTCTTTTTCAAAATAATGTCCATTGTTGATTTTTTTATACTAGTAAAGGTTGTAATCTTCCTTATCGATTTACGCGGATTGCGCATAATTTCACGTCGAACTTGAGCCACATGTTCTGGCGTCGCTGCTGATGTTGATGGTCCCGGAGGAGTTTGGTTAACCATTGTCCCTTCTCGTCTGAACTATTGAACACACCAGATAAGTTGCGTGCTCGGCCCATCACTTACTCGTCGAATATTAACGTGAGTACAAAAAGAGAGACGCGCACGAACTAATGAATTACTGTGCTCCCGACCAGTGACTCATTGCAACTGGAAAATCAGCATTTCACGCGCATCGAACAATACCCCTCCTACTTACCTCACCCTGATGGTTTACGAGAAATTACAATTCAATCTTGAAATTTTTCCGCTGGACACCCTATATATTGTTACCAATAAAGAAATCACATATGGGCGTCGAAAGGTGTAGTTTTTAAATTCACAAACGTACATCTCGTCTTTTTTTTTTTGTAAAGTACATATTAAATAATTGCACATAGACTCTCTGGAGTTCAACTTTTCTTGTTTTTGTTGAGAGGAACCGGTACATGAGTGAAAATAGTGAGATAAAGATTTAATCGAATCACGAGCAGCTTCACTTATAAGGTTAGACATAAAAGTCTCCTACAGCCTACAAAAAAAAGATTAAAAGGTTGAGATTATGCCTGTGCAGCTTGGATATTTCGACTTATATTTGTAAAAGTATATATGTGAAATATATTACATATATACTTTTTTTTAAACAAAGCGTACACGGACATTACTTATTTCCGATTTGTTCATAGTTGGTCTAATTTTGTTGATCACTCATTATGTAGAATATATTTATAGAGTGAATTTTATGTTTCAGGCGTAAGTTGTTTTTGAATAACTAGGAAATGAAATACAATTTTTTAATTTGATATTTATTAATCAACTATTTTGTTTATTACAATTGTGTATGGAATATAATACCGGCCAAGTAGCCGCAACTGGCAGCGGCACAAATGCGTACTCTTTTATTCATATTTTGATATTATGAGACTGGGAAAAATCTCTCGCAAAATTTCATGCGTAGCTCGAGTTGTGTATGGGATGACACCGTCCTGTTGAAACCGCATATGTTGTAGACCCAATGGACCCAATTCGGCCACCGATAAGTTTTCCAACATGTGAGGATAGCGATCACCATTCATGGTTAAAGCATTGCCATTATTATTTAGATAAAAAAATTTAATAGTTTCAATACGTTGTTGAGGCGTTAGATGCTCCATAATAAATTTTAATTAACTACTCTCTACGACTACCAAATGCGAACTGCCAAATATCTGTTAAACCAAAATGGAGGGCAAGCAACATCGGCCTAGAACATAATATTCACTCTGTATAGTATATTTTGTATCGCTAGTTTCCCTAAAAAATGAATAAAAAAAAACACTCGGAAGGTTCCCAGATATAATTGTAGACTATTTAATTCAATATTCCAAACCACATTTACGCTAGGGTAGTACGTATATCAACTATAAATTAGTGTGTGTATCCATAAACGATGTATTCATTGTATGTACGTTAGGTGAGAAAATTCAACCATAAATATATTATATTATGTATATGATATTTATCTCCCTTTATATACGTGATATTTATCTCCCTTTATATACGTGATATTTATCTCCCTTTATATACGTGATATTTATCACGCCGCTTCTCGGTTGCCAAAAGACGATATATATACAAACAAACATATAAAATGTTTGCCTGCATACTTAATGCTATACCATTCGAACACACGTTAGCGGCTGGAAGGTATCACCATTCAATTAAAATGTAGCAAACCCTTAATGGGTATTGGGGTATAAATCGTATCCTCGGGTAGCGGTGAAGGTGCTTCTCACATCCTAAGATGCCCGAGACAAGTGGTACCACGTCTCAATCCAGGGTTTGCCAACGCTGCCACACATTCCGAAATTCCTATCACTAAAGCTGTATCTTCACCAAAGTGTGACATTTTGAATACAATATGTTAGAAAGAGTATTTAGCTTAACCGAATAAGCTATAAAATAATTAGAAAACATAAGAAAGGAGGAAAAACTGCATAGATTCAAAATAAAACTAAGCAAATATGTGTAAGATAAGTTGTAGTAAAAAGGAACGATTTTGATCTTGTTTATATTAGAGCATATATAAATATGTATGCTCTATATTAAGAATAAATAAATAGAAAAGCACTTGTACTGCGCAAAAAGTCACACCGCACCGAGAGAACGTCCGTTATGTTTGAAGTTCCCAGTCTCCGCTTTTTAATTAACTCGTGCTCAGAATCGAAATAAAAATTAATTAACGAGGAAATATAAAATTCAGAGTTGAGTACCTCTGGTCAGGGTTCGCTGTGTCGTCAGTAAATTTAACCTCAAACGCGATAATACATGTACATATATGCATTACACCTCAGCTCATCAAACTTTGAGCCGCGGCGTTTGTTCTAGAACTTCAGCAGGAGGGGTAGGTTTCCGAAATACGAATAGTACGGTGAAACCAGATTGAGAAAGCCTGGATAAATAGCTCGCGGACTCACATAAGGGCATCGAATGTATATAACTAAAGGCGTATTTATTAAATAATGCAAACTTTGGGAATCTAAATAAATAACCCGTTCAACTTCATGGTTTCGAGACGAAACTACTCACAACTTAAAAAAAAATCCATTCATAAAAAAAATTAAAACAACGTCGTATCCTTGGAATAAGAATGAGTCATTTTGGTCAAAATATTGTATTATATTTCTGATATATTTTTTCTCTTTAAAACTACGTTGCAAAAATCTTAGCAGCACTTTTTTCACAAGATTTTTCAGAACAAAAAAAGTGGTTTGAATATTAATAAAATGTATTCGTTATACTATTTTATTATAACGTGTCCAAAATCAGAAATGTCTACTTTTTATTTTCTAAATTATACAGCGAAAATTTCTTACGGGCGATAAACCGAAGTCCGACAAAGAAATCGTAAAGTTAGTATTCAACACTTTAAATATCAATATCTCAGTTAAATGTAAATTTCAGATGATATCATATTGTTCCAATAGCACAGTATGTCTCTGATGTTCGCCTGGTAAAAAAAAAACTAAGACAATCTTAGTATTTTGAAAAAAATCAAAATACTACGTAATTATGAAATAAACATATAATATTAGAAAACAGGAACAATCATTTTAAAGAAAAGTAAATTTCGAATCCGTAAAAATAATTTTGAATGTGGAGTTAATAGATTAAATTAATAATAAACATCAAGTTAAATAAGAAAATTAATAAATATCAAGCTAAATAAATATCTTTAAGATTTAAAATTCATTGATAAATAATAAACAATATGTGCATGGATGGCAAAAAAAATATTTAGATATATTTTTGATAGAGCAAAATTATAATTATAATTGTATTATCTTTTGATCATTTCTATTTAAGGCTTCACTTTCAATAATTCATATTTTCGCGTTTTTTACGAAAATTTGGGTTTTTATTATTCATTTATATCAAAAGTTATACACTAGATCAGACTTTTTTAAAACTATTGCTTAGATATGACCTTTATACCGAATAAAACTAATAAACTGAATGTTATTTGAAATAATTAAGACAATACAAGCATTATAAGAAAGATTGCGACCATTAAATTCATTTTCCACGTGCCACAAAATTGCCTTAATATGGAAAATTCTTGCATATACGAAATATATTTTCTTATAATCTTGAAGCCGAGATTACGGAAACAAATCTAATTTGAGACAAATGTGCAAAACATTACAAATTAATAGAGTTATAACCATTCAATTTGGAGGACAGATAATCAATTTTCGATGTTTTTAAAATACTTTGTTTCAGTGAAAGTAATATATATATATATATATATATATATATATATATATATATATATATATTTATTCACATGCTTTGAGGCTTTAGCTATTATTAATATCAAGTTTTATATCAAAAACACAATAATTTCTTACAAAATAATATTTAAATCAATCCTATTACTGTGTCTTTTATTGTTTTTTCCGCTTCATATCGCCGGTTTGAGCTACATGATAGACGTCAAATTCGCGTTTTCGTAATTTATGTTTAAAATATATGTTTTCACGAATATTTAAGCTATAATATGAAGGAGGTAATATTGTATTTATTCACAAAATAACTTGCAGATTCCGACGCCATTTTTTCGACCTACACAACATGACCTTTCCCTTCTCGGTGAATGGAACAACTGAGACCTGCGTTCTGGAGTAACACACACGCTCAGGTTTGCCTGAAGTTAGCACTTACCCACAGGTAGAAAATATAAATTTTCAATTGTTGTCAGGTCGCTTGAACAGATAGGGGTACCTGCCAGTTTTGTCACATACACGCTTCGGTTTGCCTGTACAGGCGACCGAATCAGGTATAACGTTGCTTGTATGGCCGGCTTTATAAGTTGGACAATGTTAGGTTTACCCAGTGTAGAAGCGAAGTTACTTTTTAAAAATTAAGTTAACCTCTACATTAAATAACATTTTAATATATTATTCGTGATAATAATTAAAAAAGTAAATAATGAAGCGGTCTTTATATTAGAAGTTTGAATGTTTATGGACGACATGCATACTTTCACCTCAACCATATTAAAATAGGTGTCCCTTTAATATAAACAATGTTAAACCTTCAAACCCCAAAAATATGTGAATATTTTAGAAATGCATTATGTGAAAAAAACCCTTCGTAAAATGTGAAAGTTTAAAAACCACTATCGTCGATGCTCCATGAACCATTCCAGGAGCAATATATCAAGCAGGAATACCTGAAGATATTTATTAGTTTAAAAAATTTAAAGTATTTTCGCTTAGTTCACGCACGAATGGAAAGCAATAAGAGACATTTCCGTATTTCTCAAATAACTGATTCAGTGCAAATCAGTCGAAACAATTTTTTTTATATTCCCTAAAATGTTATGTATGTAGCTGCATTGATGAAATTATATTGACTTTATTAATAATATTGAAATATCAAACAAGTATTTCTAAAAGTTATATATAGAGAAAAGCCATACCGGAGAATAGGTGCAGAAAGTTCAGTGCTACGTTCCTTATTCAAAAATAAAAAAAGGGTGTAAAAGTGAGTGTGCTAAACTGGCAGTGTTAATGGTCGATTGAAAGCTAACAACCTATAGGAAAACATGGATTCCCAGACAATTTGTACGAGGATCCAGGCGGCGATATTATGGGACCGAGCAGAAAGAGCGGAGAAAGTGCCGCAATTAGGGTGAACCTCGGTACGATAGATCCCAGACGAGCTTGGATAAGTAGAGCGCTATTGGAAAGATTACACTAATGGGATTGTCTTGACAATCCCACAATGAGGACGCTCAGTGAGTCGCCTCAGATAAAACTGAGAAAAGAAGATGAAGAACCTGTGCAAAAAGCGTAAAAATAGGCTTTCTTACAATGGAATTCAGTTACTGAAAGAATGGAGAACAGAGACACCTGGAGGTACGTTTTAAAGCGATTAGCCCTTGAATCTCGTAGGATAAGGTTCTAGGACGTGAGATGGGACAAAAATTGCGGCTTTAATAAATGTTGTTGTACAGAAATATGCATGAAACAAGATTGTAATAATATGACCGCATGATGTGTTATGAACAGGCTAATATCATTTTTAACCTACTTTTCATTTAATTGTAAAGATATTTCATTTCATCTACATTTCTAAGATATAAACTATATTTGAATTTCACGTGATTTATGATCTATTGTGTATTCCATGCTGGATAGTTTCTAACTATTCAAGTCAAATTAATCTGAATTCTTTGGTTTCAAAGTGCAATGGAATGGGTGCAGATTGGTAGTTTATGTTTAGCGAATTGAGAATCGACTTTTTTTGGCAAGATTTGTGTTTCGAGTCATAGTCATCACACTATAATCTGTGCATATCTCTTTTTTAATTTTGGAATTTCATTAAAATTATATGGTTATAATTATACTCGTATATATTTTATCTTCACTGAATATTAACAATAATATAAATACAACTTGTTGAGTTAATGATAATGCATTTACAAGGCGAAACACGTCTCAAGTAAATTAAACGACTACAATAAAAAATAAATGTTTAATTATTACATATGTGAAAAAAATATTGGGTGAGCGAAAGAGTATTTGAACAAAAAGATTAATGTTAATAAAGATAACCTGAAGTATTCATTTTTTTGTATAAATACTAAAATTAAAGCTACAATATGAAATGTTAATGGTTATATCGATAAGTCTGTATCAATATTATTTAAATTCTCTACAGACGGTTCATGATAGAATAAAATTTAAATATACTTCGTACAAAAATATCAGAGGGCTGGGAAGCTACGAAGATGTGGCAGTTTTAATAAAATCATAATAAATAATATATATATTTGAACATACGTACTTGAATATTATTTAAAGGATTTATTAATGAGACGTTCACTGTTAAGTAGTATTTATGTAAACGGAACTTGCGATCTTAACTTATAAGGAAGTATAATCGAAAGACCATCTGGTTGGTCTCATACTAAACTTATCACAATGTTCGAGTAGTATCTCGGTTGAAGTTTATGGAGAGTAAATAGATTCCTTTAAAGAGGCAGAACTCGGTGCAGTTGAGTTGTGTTATGAGTAGAATGGATCGCGCGTATTTGTAAAGGACTTTAGCGAAGCAAAGCGAAATGAATTTTATATCAAATCTGGCCATGTCAATGATCGATAAATTAAAATTCACTTGTATCTACGTACCTAAATTATTAAAGATTTTAGGCCTATGTAATGCTATACAAGACACTTCTATGGACACATAATGTCCATAGAAGTGTCTTGTAGAAATTTGTGTCCATAGAAGATTTTTATAAAACATTGATTTAGATTCAATAAATTATCCCATACCCATAAATATGATAAGTTCCATATGAGATTCCAAAAATACATTCTATATAAGATAAAGCGCAAGATATCAAATCCCGGTAGAGAGAATAGAGTAAGAAAAAGAAATGTTGTATTGAAAGAATAAACAAAAACAAAACACAACGACAATAAAAATAATAAAAATTTACACGGTTGAACATACAGTTCAATTTTTTTTTAAATAATAAGTAGTATTTTATCGCCAACGTTGGTATTCAAATAATTACGAAGTATTATAGACACGTACATTAATAAATATCGATAATCTAAAGTGTAAAATTGTTAAAATATTAAAAATTACTTAATACCGACATTTTACTCCCAATATTCTAATACATATCCGAGAAAAATTATACTTTTAAAAAATCATAAAGTTATTCTAATAAAGCGTCGCAAGAAAATTTGCTAACTCCCGAGTGGCTAAATGTAACATTGCAAATGCGTAACTCCACCGCCTCGTTCGCGGACTTGTCAGAACTTTCGCGTGTGTCATCAACTCCTCGAGTACTTCGTTTAAAATGTGAGTTTAATTGCTGCAAATAAAGAAAAAGTAATTTAATCTCGATATCAGAAGTAAATATTTATTTTAAATACTAAATTAATGTATTAATTATAAATATATACATATAAAATCAATTTTGTCGAAAAATATTGTTTTAGCGTCACCGGGATTCGAACCTGGATCTTCATTTCCAATCCGGATTGGAAATGAAGATCCAGGTTCAAAATAAAGAAGTCAATGCATTACCATGAATTTTATCTAGAGCTTCCCAATAAATAGTTAATTTTTTATATTAATTTATTTCTGTGTATTTTTTCATAGTAATTAATTTATATATATTTTTAACAGTGATTTATTTTTGTTTGTTTTTTTTTCATGTTAATTCATTTATGTGTGTTTTCTAAAATTTTACTTTTTCTGCGAATTTTAAAATTTTCCTAATTAATTTATAACCTTAGGTGAATTTAACTCGTTTTTTTTATCAGGAATCAATTTTAAAAAACATTCAACAAGCAAATTTGCTAACTCCTACGTAAATTACATTTTACGTAAATACAAAAATATGACATGAATGTTAATATTATATTTGGGATGTTCTCCTGTAATATACAAATCGCAAACGAAGAAAAAACATCGTTTCAATGAATTTAAAAAAACGACAGTTTTTTGTCCTTCATTATATAATACTTAATATTGCTAGCTACCAAAGCGTATTTTTAAAATGAAACATACATTTTTAAATATAAGAATTAATTTCGAAATCAATGATATAGGTATATAACCCAAATTTAAAAAAAAAAAGTGTTAGAGCGTATTTTGAAATTCAGTGACCCATAATTCCAATTGGTAAATTTAATGCTAGAGAAGATTATGGTAAGAAAAAACTTACTATTCTTTGTGAATGTGACGATTTTGAGCACCTTCCCGTAGCGCTGGAAGATGGTGTGCAGCACGTCCAGCACGATCGGGTACAGCATGTGCTCCACGATGACTCTGAGCACGGTGTTGGGGCCGCCCTGGATGTCGGCGGGCGCGCCGCCGTTGGTGGCGCCCGGCAGCGGCCCGGCGCCCAGCGCTCCGGCGCCCAGGGCCTGCGCAGCCTGTAGCGCCGCCTGCGCCGATGCAGACTGCAACAGTAATGCGTTATTCTTATTGGGATAATGATATCGATCGATATCCATTCAACAATTTAACAACAATATATAAGTTAATTTCTATTTTATTAGGTTGGTAGTACTTTGAAATTCAGATACACTTTTTTCAGCTAATAACCAATATTATGAATCAAAATATGCACCATTTGAATTAACATTTTATTTTAATAGTTAACTAACTTTGTTTTATAAAGCACTGTGGGTAATTTATAATACATTCAACCGGTTTCAGAAAAATGCCTTTTCCTTTATCAGGACGATAAAAGTAATTAAAATAATGTGTCAAAATGTTTTCAAAGTCAATTTTAAAAAAGTTAATTAAAAAATAAATCGAGTACCAAACATAAATTGTTACGATAATGAAAGATGTAGAAATTGATATAATGATGCAAAATTATTTGAATAGTTGATTATTTATAGTATTTCGGTTAGTTTTACACGCTTTACTTATTTCTAACGATTCTAAATTATTCGCTTCAAGACTAACATTGTTTATAAGTCGTAAAACAATCTCATTTTTTTATCAAAAGTAGGATCATTTTATAATAAATGATCGGAAAAATCTAAAAACCACTATTATTTAAATATCTTAAATACTCTTTGACTCTTGTGTTAAAACTTAGACTTTTCCAATATAGAATCATTTTTTACAAATAGAGAAAACAGTATAATATTTACAGCTAGGTTTATAAATACAATTATTACATTTATTATCATTGTATTTGGAATTTATTAGTTATTTACTTACATTATTATTATTTTAATATTTGGTGGTAAGCGTTTAGATATTTGATTCGAAAATTTATTTATGAATAAAATCCTACGCTAATATAATCATTATTATTATGCTGTTTTATCTGTAAGCTATATAAAAATTGATTAAGTCTTTCAATTATTTTTGTTAAATCATGTCTATTAATTCGCATCGATACGTATATAATAGTATTTAAATCAATGTTGAAATTAGAATGTGATATTGGAATGTAATTTAAAACAAAGTTAATAAATTATTAAGTATTAAAATGAGCCACAATGTATATTAAATACTAAAAAATTACAAAATTATTTATTCCTGTGGTGTCAAATTCCAGAGTTCTGGAAATGATAATGAAATGCACTTTCGGCAGCAGTTTGATTGTTGAGGACATAACCCAGTAAGAAGTTACCGAATTGCTTAACCGAGTGGTACTCTGTGAGTCTAGCGAATGAGGCAATGTTTCATAGTCCAGCAAGCGCCCACGGTGTAAAAAATACTTCGTAACGGTAATTATACAAGTTATCCTTTAATTTGTACAGCACCCATTTGTCAAGGTTTTTAGATTTTACTAACTATTTTAAGTTATCCAGAAATGTTGGATGACTAACGCCTAACTTAACGCAAGCTTTTGAATTATTGTACGTGGATTCAATTAACGTCACCAGTCGGTCGGTACTATCTGAACGTTAAAATGTATTTAATTGAATTCAAATAAAATATTATAGATGGATTGAACATATATGACGGATAAGGAAGATATAATTGTATTTCTACGGATTCCAAATTATTCAATCGTAATGGTAGATATTAAATATACATGTTTCAGAAAAAAAACACTGCTGTGTAATATATTATATAATATAATAAGGAATTGATGACATGGGAATATAGAGGTAGTGAGTTAACAAGTGCGGTGAGGTAAAATTATATTCTCATAGGAAAATAACCTGAATTCTAATTAATAATTATTTAATATTTTGGATGAACTAAAATAAAATTGTCTCTAATTTAATTCAAATATAATTATATTAATGAAATGTTCAATTATTTAATTTATTATTGTAAATTCTGAGAATAATATACAAAAATTTTAAATTAACCTTACTAATAACAAAATACTTTCATATTTAAAAAAAAATGTTGCAGACGTCTAAATCACTGATATTAATTGCGCACAATATGTGAATAGAATTTAAAAAAAGGTTTCTTCCTATAGGTAATATATATATATAGAACTTGTGGTTAAATTTAGTTGGTTATTTATGTAAATTTTACACGGTTTACGTATTTCTAACATTTCTAAATTAATCAATTTAAAACCAACATTATTTATACTTATATAAAATATACAACCTACAATTTTTATCAAAAGTATGATCATTTTCTAATAAATGATCGGAAAATTCTAAAATGATTGTGTAAACATCTTCAATGTTCTTTGACTGTTGTGTTAAAAGTTAAGAATTGTATTTCCAATATAGAAAGCGGTACAATTTTTACAAATAAGTTTATAAACATCAAAATTGCTGAATTTATCATCTGTAGTTCGAATTTATGAGAAGTTTTTCTATACCTAACCACAACTAATTCTAGGAACAAAGTCACGATAATACTCACTATATATTTATCATCGTTGTAGTTCGAATTTATGAGAAGTTTTTCTATACCTAACCACAACTAATTCTAGGAACAAAGTCACGATAATACTCACTATATATTTATCATCGTTGTAGTTCGAATTTATGAGAAGTTTTTCTATACCTAACCACAACTAATTCTAGGAACAAAGTCACGATAATACTCACTATATATTTATCATCGTTGTAGTTCGAATTTATGAGAAGTTTTTCTATACCTAACCACAACTAATTCTAGGAACAAAGTCACGATAATACTCACTATATATTTATCATCTGTAGTTCGAATTTATGAGAAGTTTTTCTATACCTAACCACAACTAATTCTAGGAACAAAGTCACGATAATACTCACTATATATTTATCATCTGTAGTTCGAATTTATGAGAAGTTTTTCTATACCTAGCCACAACTAATTCTAGGAACAAAGTCACGATAATACTCACTATATATTTATCATCTGTAGTTCGAATTTATGAGAAGTTTTTCTATACCTAACCACAACTAATTCTAGGAACAAAGTCACGATAATACTCACTATATATTTATCATCGTTGTAGTTCGAATTTATGAGAAGTTTTTCTATACCTAACCACAACTAATTCTAGGAACAAAGTCACGATAATACTCACTATATATTTATCATCGTTGTAGTTCGAATTTATGAGAAGTTTTTCTATACCTAACCACAACTAATTCTAGGAACAAAGTCACGATAATACTCACTATATATTTATAAAAATTAAATCGTAAATCTTAATAACTTTTCGTATGGATAAAATAAATAAAGATTAATATTAAAATTTGTCGGTTGTTTGAAATAACCATACAACGAGAAATAACTAAAATAAAATAACCAAAGAAAATGAGCTCCTCATAAAAGGATGAAGGAGACGAGATCAAAAGAATAAAAAGCTCTCTCTGAAAGCTGGGAACAACCCCGATAAGACAATTTAATTAATCCACACAGTTAAAGTTCAAAAAATAACTTCTCAAAAGACTTCTCTTATATTTATAATAAATGTGGAACAATGAACTACGGAAAGTTTTGTTTTCACTCTCTCTCTTTCGTGTCACAATCTGGCCGGCCATCGTGGCAGACGAGGACAAAAAATTTTGTTAAAATTCTTCTGATGACTACAGGACATGGAAAAATTGATCATTTTTTTATTTGATCCAATTTATTGGATAAGATTAACAAACAACAAACGGCTGCAGAATAAATTAACTTATCTTACAATGATAAGTACACCGAATCCTAACAATGGTATTTTAATTTAATAAACATTACGAATGGAATATCAAATCTGTAAAAATAATAAAATCCATTCCGACAAGAATCAGGTAGGTTAAGTCTGTATGTAAGTGTATTTTAACTTCTTTCTCTAGGTCCAATTAAGTAATTCAATGTTTTTGAAACAAGATGACATATCACGGTGGTTAACGAAACTGTCTATACGAATATATCTATCAAATTAATTTTTCAAAAAAGTTTGATCGCAATTCGATAAGAACCAAGGTAGTTATCGTGCCCATAACATGTGACATTCAGTTGTACATAACTAAACCGATATTTATACGTACATTGACCGCATTAATTAAATGCAACAAAACATTATAATGTTATATGTTGTGATGCTATAAATTTGGGCCACGTACGAAATTGCTCCGTCACTTATTTTTTTGACACCTTGACATTCACAAATAGTTACCCTTAAATTGGTATCACATTCGGTTTCTGAGGTTATAAAAACGGTTGCATCTATGGTTCATTTTCAAAATCATCGATGAACCTGTCAACTGTGTGCGATTCACTATGGCCTAAGTATTTTATATTGTTCAATCACTAGTGCATAATCTACTATTAACTTGTTAATCTAATCGCATGGTAAATAATTTTTACAGGAAACAAGATGTTTTCCTCTGGATTATGCCTCTGGTTTATGCTTTGGTGCATACCTCTACATTATGCCTCTGGATCATGCCTCTGGTTTATGCCTTTGGTGCATACCTCTGCATTATGCCTTTGGATTATGCCTCTGGTTTATGCTTTGGTGCATACCTCTACATTATGCCTCTGGATCATGCCTCTGGTTTATGCCTTTGGTGCATACCTCTGCATTATTCCTCTGGTTTATGCCTTTGGTTTCTGGTGCATATCTTTCGTTCATGATCTTTAACTTCTACCTTTAAATATCACGACGGCCTGGATGCTGCGGGCCAAATATGATGTGGAGCCAAAACATCTGGTTGTCAAAGAGGGACGTCGAACTCGCGCCCAACCCGAGGAGATGAGGATTCGTCAAGTAGATTTTATTTTATTGTATTTCTTTTATTTATTATCTTTCTGATTAGATGTCTTTCTTTTTCTAATGAAAAATATATTTTATTTATCGCCTCCAGATGATACTATAAATTTTTCCCAGTTTAGGATGAAGACAGAATTTGACAAAAATAAGGTGGGTAGGTGTTGCTCAAGTAAAAGAACCCGCGGATCTTATGTTCTACACTGACTGGTCGGTGAAAGGGAAGGACGCAGGTGTTCTACCCCTATGTATAAGTTTTAACATTTTTAACCTTATGTATGAATTTTTTTTCCAACATATTCATGCCCTCAAATATTTTTTATTATAAACTAGGTAATGTTTTTTGTATTAATTTATCCTGTTCATTCTAAATCTAATAAATATCTTTTTCATTAACCGAATATCATGCCGAACACATTAATTTAAAAAAATACTAATGTAGTTTTAAAAGGTGATATAACCCTTTTACTCATATTTATTTGTAAAAGTAAGTAAAAAATTAGTATTAAAAATACACCTAACAATTAAAATTTTAGTAGCTAATTTTCACAAATTCCCATTTACATATTAAGTTGGAATTATTGGAAATATTACACAGAAATGTGTTCCAATGTTGATTTAGCAATCTGAATTATGTTTCAATACAATGTTTGTGTTTAACTAGAAATATAACACATAAACAAAAAAATAAATCAGTTTTAAAATGTTTGAAAATAGACTCGCAAGTCGAAAACACCATGTACTCAGTATGAACTATTATAACTCATAACATCTGTTTTTGATTACTTCACTAACAATCTAAATTATACTGTATAAAATAATAAGTACATATTGTACACATTATAATATAGTTTCAAAGTATATGTAATTGTCGCTGGCCTAGTGATAGTGTCTAGTCGGGACCAACAAGTTAGTCCTATTTTCATTATACAAGCGTTAAGCTTAGTTTGAAAATAGTAAAAACGTACACGTGTTCCGTGTACGCATCCCTATTTTTAAAAAAAAAAGCAATTTATTTAGAATGACTAAAAAGCCTAAAAACATGATGTTAATGTCTAGGTAGGGTTATATGGTGATATGGACTAATATCGCCATTTTTGGAAATATAAACGTTAACCGTAACGACCGACGAAGGGTGGGGACTTCTCCATTGGTCTCGCAACTCAAATTAGTCTTCCGCTACATCCCGACTAATGCAAAACTTCGATTCGTAACATCGCGTTTAATATTGTAAAATTTACAACGCCTACTAATTGTACCTTGTAACTTTTACAAATAAACCGTGTGATTAAACATTTACTCATGCATTACCTTGTTTGATTACTTCATTTCCGTTATGTTTAAATCGTTGCCGAAAATTTAAACACTTGAACACAATAATGGATAGAGATTGGAGGCAATCGATCATTACACCGCCTCGCGTTGATACTTTAAACAATTTATAAACTATGAATTTTAACACTTTTTGATAATAATGCATTAAAATAACTTGCACCTCGTTACTTTTACGTTATCTTAACAATACAATTAATTATTTAATATATAAAAAATAAAATTGAATCATAAAAAAGGGCATAACTAATTCAGAAAAATCTTTGTATCTAATGTTCTTAGTATTTGCATATCGACAGAATTTGATATGGAAAGAAATAATATTGCAGTTTCACAATCAATTTCTTGAAAAGCATTATTGAATTAAGATTGTAAGCAATTTGTAATAAAAATTTCGTGGTGTTCAAAATTTGACACGTTTGCACTTTTCAAATCAATTTTATATTTTAATAATAAACACGCATCTGTTCACATAATATGCAGAAAGCATACCATAAAATACAACTCTTTAATACAAATTAAATGAATTAACTAAAAAGATATACAGAAGATTATTTTTCTGTATATCTTTCTAGTTGATTAATTTATTTTTGTATTATAATACCAAATACCACAAAACTATATTCTGTAAACGCAACTTCACAATAAAAATGTGGGTTTCTTAATAACAACTCTTAAAATTATCACTAAATATAATAAATTACTGTATAAGCTGCTTAATATGAAAAATATTCTCCAACAAAACGGTACTCTACGATGAGCGTGATTCGGAAAACTGTTTAAATAAAATGTAGATAATTAATCAAGCAAAAAAGCACATCCTTCATAGTAAAATAATGTCAGATAATGACATCAAAATATATATAATGTGAAGAATAAAAAATAAACGAATGTATGTAGATGTATTCGTAACGGAGTCGACAGGGTTGAGAAAAGATTTGTTTAAAATGTTATTTAGAAAATCTTAAAAAATGATGGCGCTTCGCTTCTTGGTCACGAAAATAATCTCGATTAAAAGGAAACAGTAGAAAAAATTGAAAATCAATTTTATTTTATCATCATGAATCGTATACACATTAATAGATAAACAATGAATCAAATGCAACGTAAAAATATTTTATTTATTAAAAGACTATAATATTTTTACAATTACCTAACCTTTACTCCGATGAGTTAGCTTTAGCGCGATGAAGAGAAAATTTAGAACAAAAAAAATGCCGAATTGTGTTGTATCTTAACAATGCGGTACTCGAATCAACCAAATATCGATAAATACAAAGCGGCCGGACATTTATCATTTCCTGCCGGAATAAATGTCACTTGACATAAATCAATAACGAACAATGGAGTCGCACAATACGTGGAATAAAAAATAAGCAATCGGCAAGATTGCTATCGACGGAGTCGCCACTCCGGTTCCGGTTCAGTACCAGGAGCGCAGGACCGAGTGGAACAAAACGTTATTAGGGCCCATTAGCCCCCGTAATCTAATGGGACCCCATTCCTCACACCCGACCCGCGGCCCGGGGAAGTATCGCGCTGTCGGGGCGTTGGGGATGTTTTATCTTTTGTTCGAATATGTTCTTCGCGGGTAATTAAGCGAGCGACAAAATAATTCGTACAGAAGAACCTGGGGAGGCGTCTCCACATATAATTAGTGGTGCAGGAGTTTAATGATACGATACGAGATGGAGGCGTACCACGTACATTTTTAATAAGTATATTTCGTGAATGTGGTCGGAAAAAAATATGTTTGACGAATAAATTACAGGAAATTATACAAATGCTACATTTGAAGGTAGCAGAGGGAGAATGAAAGTAGACCGTAAAACAAAGAAAAATGTAACAAAAATAATAAAAAAAATTTCGATACGGATTGTAGAATCGGTTGGGCAACACTAATTGATCTTTTGGCCGATTATACGAAAACATGGATTATTGTTATTTATTTATATCAGTTAGATTTTTTAATATAAACCCGAATGAAAACATATATGGAGTGCTATGATGGTGCATGTACTCGGATAAGACGTTGATATCTCGTATCAGAGAGTTGTCGGTAAAGGTAGGTATATTCATTGTGTCACTCTATGTATGTGTACAAAATACAAGAGGCAGAGAGTTATAATTCTATCCGCACTCAACTTTGCACTGCCCTTTACGCACTTTTGAGAGTCTTCCAGACATCTCATCTGTGTACATTAATTTAAACAGAGAAACAGATTTGATTTAAATGAAATTAAAATAAAAACACGACATTGCTTTTATAATGACTATCTGTGTAATTTCATGAATATTTCTCATAAATAGTTTTCCTTTCAAAACAAAAATCTATCCCTTAAATTAAAACGCTATACTCTACTTGTATTTAATGGTTATTCGAAACGGTAACACATAATATTGTTATAAAAGCTCTAGTATTTTCTGATGCTTTGTCCCAAATGGGAGAAAACTAAACAATTTATTTTCGTTTATCTCTACCAAATAATATTTACTTTCTGTCTAATAATATAAACATATAAAATAACGCGCAATAATTTTTCATTGATATTTTTAATAAATTAATTGACTGTATCGTCTTGAAAGAGTATAAAAAATGAACACAATATCTCAAATTGTAAATAGGAAAAGTGAAGGAATGCCTTTAATTATAAGTTCTCTTTAGAAAAAAGATAATTACGCGAATAGAGAAATAGCTGAAAAAATCACCGCGCTTAAGAAAACCAGACATGGACTAGACGATGGAATATAATACAGAGAAATGATTTATACATGTGGAACCGTTTCAACTATTATTGTTTAATTATAATGAGGGTGAGCTAATTTTTCTCGAGAGAGCAACTTCAAAAGTAGTCAAATGAACTAGAAAAAGATAGCTAATGAGCAACGTCGAGACATTCAGTGAGAAGAAGATGACTCCGTGCCCCCGATCGTTTCTGTAGTGCATCGAGATTGAGGCATGACTAAATAATAAATTAATAATTGCTTTCATGTTAATTTCAGGATTCATTTAAATTTCTAAGCTATATTATTTTTTGCGAACACGGAAACATGGAGTTAACGGGTAATAATTATGTGTTACGAGAGTGGTGGTTCGAGGCAGGAAGAAAGGGGGAGGAAATGATTTCCCACTTCCCATCCCGTGACACCACTGATAGTATGGACCTTCCCCATTCATTATACCTACTACTTCACCGCGTTCAGACAGTCGGCAAAAGTACGAAACTGAGTGTTTGGTATGATTCCCCCGCACCAGCCGTCTCAAGTAAAGCAATCTCATTACTCGCGACAAACTCGCTGATATGCGAAGTTCCAGATGTTATTTATAATGTAGAGAAACGAGAAAAAATTGAGCTAATGTAATAAGATATAAGTAATACTATAAGGTTTAAAATACAAAATAAACTTTTATTTCAAAAAGGAGTCTAATTGTTTCGTTGAGTTCCGGCACCTTAAATACATTGTCAAAGAGAAAGTTTCTTGGTTATCCCGCGTCTGTTGATCCTGAGAAGGACCATAGTTGTTCCAACGTTTTGGATAAATTCTCATTATCCATCTTCAGGGGTGCCTTATCGGTGAAGTGTCACTCTAAAATAGTCTTCTAGGCCGGTATCTCAGCGCTAACTGAGTTAAACTATACTTTACTTAGTATGATCAGGGCATTTACGACGTAATGTTTGGCTTCTAGTAATCCTGCGTTTTAAATTATTATTGTTGTTATTTGTTTGTGAACCCGACACTTATTTTATATATTAGGATTTTTATTATATACATGTTTATTGCAAAAAATACTTATATTTCACCTACAACTGTTTGTCCATCACAACCTTCTATAATAGTCGACACCATTATAATGACATTTTTAAATATAATTTTATATTGTACATTTTGTATTAAAGTTTTATTTCATTAAAATAAAAAATAATAGCTTCCCTAATTGAAATTTCATTTATTAATGGATGGCCCCTTCTCCCAAATAGTAAGATAAATCGTAAATATACTATACTTTATCTAACAATAACTCATGCTATAATTATGTTCCCAGTTTCAAGCATAATTTAAATTAACTACATTCTTTTCACGCAAAACTATTAAATAATAACGAATGTACGGAGATTTTCAGGTCTATTACTTCTCAGCAATATGTAAACTTTGTATGTACTCGTATATATAATTTTTTTGTTATTGTTTTATGACGTTATTCGTACCCAGAATAATACTCATGTGGGATGCGGTTACATTAACGCCATTGAACATCCCAGGTGTTAGGGAATATTCCGTGACTATAATATGTTTCAACTTGTTGGGGCGCGATATCGTGCGGAGCACATTATTACTTTGTACAAAAGGTTGTCACTCCGTTGTCGTATACAGGGACTAACTGAATCCACCAAAAATAATTTCAAAGAAGTTCGGTTGAGAAAAGTGTAACGGGGAAATGGAGGAAAAGATTAGACTCCAGGCCTGTCAGCCTCCCGTAAGTGGAGCAATTTAATTAAAACAGAATAAACCGAGTGTTCTCGGGGAATTCATTAAATTTCATGTGGAAAACTCGAAAAGCGTCGTCTTGAAGAATATTCAAATACTGGGGGTGCGGTTGTTATGATTTAGATGTACAAGAGGGTGGAAACAAAATATTTGACTCGTGCAAAGCACCGTATCAATGTGCGTGAATTTATTACTGATTTTCAAATAGTATGCATCAGACCGTCGCCAACCCATTCTGATGAGAAAAATAAAAACAATACAAACAATTTTTTCACTAATGGCCGCATAACGGTCTATCTTAATGCCAGTTAACGGTTACGGCGATAACTGGCATTAAGATAGATTTCGTCAACGTGCGTGCGAGTTTTATTTTTTTCTTGTTTTATATTTCCGCCATTTTAAAACATGGATTTTCAAACACGAAAGATGGCGAATCAGGCTGGTTAATGAATTTCGCAGAGATATCCACCAGGTTAATTTTCCAGAAATGTTTGATAAGAAATACAAGAGTTATTGAATTCTCTAAAACCGCTACCATTGAAGTTTTCTCGATAGGTAGTATTTGTATAGAAAACCACCTAAAAGACATGCAATCTGGACGAGTATGTAATATGTATCGGTTATAATATCGTGTAATGTTACTGTGTATAGGTATAGGGGTATCCAGTATTGAACTGCCAACGCAGCGCATGCCACAATTCTATCTGTAGGTACAGTCGGTAATTCTATAAATTATTAATCAATTAATCATAATGTGAAAGAGGAGATTATACCGGGTATTTTTAATATGTCGGAAATTTTTTATAATTTTTAGGCAAAGTAATGTATTATTAATAAAAAAATAAAAAAAAAATAAAAAAAAGTAATGTATTATAGTACTCGTTCATCGAGCTGTTCTGGCAGCGTGATCATTCCATGTAAGGGTTTGGTTTATACACAGTTCCTTATTCCTTGCAGAATTGACCTAATGCACAGTTTCGCACTGCGATACGTATTAAGATAATGATATTTTTATTGTATGCCGAAAAAGGGTGGAAGGGGAATACAGGACTTTAATCTATTTTCCTTTACGCATACTTATTTTCGAATTCGTAGATGCTATTGATATTATAATAACGTTTGGCAATAATTTCACCGAGTCCTCATATATCACATGAAATGTGTTGCGAGTCGTAAGCGATTCTATATTATAATATTTGCAATGCCTTAAGTATTTATTGTGAATTTTTTTTTGAGTGCTTAGATGTTATTATTTTCGTACTCGTATTATGTAAAGTTCCACCCTGCTTAAAAATAATGCTTTTTACCCCATAATCACTAAACTATCAATTAAAAAATGAACCAACAATCGCTGTCTGAATGGAGAGTTTTGAAATAATGGACAGAAAAAATCTATATATTTAGTTTCTACAGGTAACAACCAAATATTTTTTTGATAAATATATTTTTTCTGCAAATATTTCTAGTTGATTAATTTAAGTTGTATTCAATATTGAAATAAATTAACACGCGTAACGAATAATCCAAAGAAAATATTGTATGTTTGCTAAACTTCAATTTTAGAATTGATATTTTTTAATAATACAATTGTTATGCGTAAATCGACAAATTATAGTTTTTTGTACACAAATGAAAATTTTCACTCAAATTTGTTATTTTTTAAAAAGAAACTATAATAATTTACGGTATCGACTTAATAAACCAATAACTAACCTTTTTTTTAACCAGTATGCAATTAGTTTTAAAAAAATATTTTTAACAACATCATCATAAGAAATCGACTATTGCAAAAATATACATTTTCTGGCCCTTTCCTTCTCACGCTTACGCTGTGGAGTTGACGAATCATTTTATTTGCAAGAAATTAAGATATAAGATTGGATGGAGAATTAATGTTTTGAAATGCAACGATGGAAGGTTTGAGTTCCTAAAGCATCTTGTAGAACATCAAAACTCCCAGTTAACTGCAGTTATAATTAGCACCATAAATAATACACTGGAGCAGGAACCGTGCAAAATACTTAAAATTACACTAGAATTTTGAGTTTGACAAGTGTAAGGTTTTGTAAAAGCTCCATAAAAGGGTCAGGAATGGGAAGGCTTCCGCACTTATTAAAACATATCCTGACAGGTTTAGCGAAGTGTGCACTGTACCGAGAATCTGAGTTTGATCCTTTGATGTCAGGTTTTTGTAAGACAAGTAGGAAGAAAATAATACAAAGAGATCGTTAGCGACCAGGATGTTCGTGACGGCAGGTGACAGTAGCGATTCCTCCGGCAGTCCGTAAACACATCTCCATTTTGAACGTTCGACAAAAGATTAAAAAAATAATGGTGTACGGTGAAAATTCCATAAGCGACTAATGTTGTTGACATACTCTACCATTTAGTTCACGTAGTTTGTACAACTAATTAAACGCGCTTGTCAATTAATTAAATTTGTGAGGTTATTTGAGAAACGAGAGTGTTCTAGTTAAAAATTAATTTAGGAGAACACATTCTTATTGTGAAGTTGTAATTATTCAGAACAGACGCTCTGTGATATTTTAATTATGAATATTAGAAAGATGTACATATAAAATCAATTTTATCGAAAAATATAGTCGTTGCGCCACCGGAATTCGAACCTGGATCTCTTTCCAAACCGGGGAAGGTACATTATTATTATGCGATATTCTGGCGTCTGCTATCAGATTACTCAAAGGTGTTTGGGATTCCGTAAAAATAAGGTAGATGGTTCTTTCAAATAATGGAACGATTATTTGAAACGATTATTAATATCAAAAAGGTAACATACAGGTTCGAAAATTTGTCGCTAAAAAATATCGTCGCTGTAGCATAGTTGAATAATGCACCTTCCCCGGTTTGGAAAGAAATCCAGGTTCGAATCCCGGCGGCGCAACAACAACATTTTTCGATAAAATTGATTTTATATGTACATCTTTCTAATTAATATATTTAATTCATATTTAAAAATTAATTTAATTTTCTAAATCCAACCGTCGCCAGTGAAATGTTTCCTTATATCATTTATATTTTAACACTTAATAGAAATGATACACACATGTTCCAATGGATGGACGCATTGCTTGCCCTGGAGATTAAAAGATTCACGACGATTGCCTCTGAATTTTGGAAATTTTATCTAGTGACAATGTCAAAGTTTTGACTCCTGGCGCCGGTTGTACAGACAACTTCAAATAGCAATGATGGCGTTTATGACTTTAAAGTAATCATCAAGAGTGGATCGAATCGATCAATCTATTATTACCATGTCTCTCTTTCTCGGTCGATGTGCTCATGACTGAGCATTGTGGTTCTCTTTCTTCAGTGCGGAGTTCTTGGAGATTAGGAGTCGTATCACATCGTTTCACAGTTTATGGCATACGCAGCATGCGACGTCAATATCATATCTCGTAAACGTTGAGCATGTTCTGTTATTTATTTCTCACGGTCTACGTTTCGACTGTATGCAGAGCTATGGAGAACACTAAGGCATTAACCAATCGCACTTTTACGTTCATTCAAATTTTTACATAGCAGACCCAGTCATACCAATTCTCTTTCGAACCTCGGCCTTATACAGGATGTGGCAGAATCGACTAAGCGGTTAGTAGGGGTCATTGCTCGGGGGGTGGTGAGAGAGACAGGTGCACGTGGTCTCCCTCTGTTCCGTCGGTAACCCCATTTCAGTAGCCAACATGCTTTGGACCGGAGCACATCGAGGCTTTGCCGTGCGCGAGTATTAAAAAAAAAGTTTTTCGGCGATGGTTCAACATTCCGCGCAACAATGCCGTTCCTAATACGAACACGATTCGGTACTAGGTTAGGCTGTTGGAGGAAACTGGTAGCACACTAAGAATAGATTATTCAAGAAAATGTTCTGAATAATTACAACTTCACAATAAGACTGTGTTGTCCTTAATAATGTATATGTTGTATCAATGTGTCCAAAATTTAATAAAAATGAATTGTTTACCTATTAGCTGCCCAGAAAAATTATAGGTGAAACAGAATCATACCACCATATTGGCGCCAAAATCTTAAAATTCAAAATTCACAGGCTAGCTTTTTCGATTTTTATTTTTACGAAAAAACCATAAAAACGTTGGTACGACAAAAAAAATACGTGTGTACTATTTCACCACAAGCGTCCATCGACCGCGATTTCGTACGGTTTTGAAATGAAAAAAGTTGAAAAAAAGGAAAAAATAAACGTTGATAGTGTTGTCAAGCATTATTATTTATTTTATATTTGTTTTTTGAAGGACGACATCAGATTTTATTAATATTATTGTGTTTAATGCGATGTTTAAAACAAAAATATATTAACACTTCACAACTACGTTACATGTCGCACTAACAATACGCGTAAAATAATGCCGCCAGCCGCGGTAATGACCAATGCTGCCCAACGGCGCACCCATTGTATTTGTAGTAAAACACTTGTATATTAATTTTAATTAATAACTAAAAAATAATTACTTGGTAATAAAAACGAGAAATATCGCGAACGTACGTTAAAATCTAGCTGATAATTTACTTAAATTGGAACTTTCCAGATACTTCCCAATTTATTGCGTCCTCATCATCGGACTCTGGGATAGTAACGAGCATATCGGGAATGTCTAAAAAGTCAGCGGTCTCCACTAAAGAAAAAAGTCATCCTCCGCCATTTTGTGAAGTAAAAATAAAATCAAAAATGTTTTCGAAAATTCGATAACTCATCAGCGCTTTAACGTCAACATGTGTGTTAAATTTTAAAATTTAATAAAATTGCGATCTGGCAACGCAAAAGTGAGCGCCAACTGTTAATTTTGTATGAAAGAAAAATGAACATTTTTTACACTCGATTTCAGACGTAATTCGTTGTGTTCTTAAGTTAAAACAAATTTCTATGAGGCGCCGCACGATATTACTACTGGAAATAATAATTTGGTTAAAGATCCGATATCATGCGTTATTTGATGGTTATTTTCCGTGAGAAATACATGTAGCGGACTGTCACGTGGTTGGCCGCTATACTCACGATAGTCTACTTAAATTATGACAATTCTTGTGCCATCTCTTTCTCGAAAACAATCGTGGGCGGCCAATGAGTTAATTCTGGCGTCTCCTATCGGACTATTCAAAGGTATTTGAGATTCTGTAAAAATAAAGTAGATGGCTTTCAAATAATGGAACGATAGATGTATTAATTTGAAAAGTGTAACATATAGGTTCGAAAATTTGTTCGAAAAGTACTGTGTGCTGTAATGCACTTGGTAATGTAATGCATGTCGGTTAATGCACTTTTCCCGGATTGGAAAGAGGTCCAGGTTCGAATCCCGGTAGGAGCAACAATATTTTTCGATACAATTGATATTATATGTATATTTTTCTAATTAATACATTTAATTAGTATTTGAAACATAATTTGTTTTTAAAATATATTTAAGTTTCGTTTGACGTGCCTTGTCTCGCACAGACAATAGAAAATATTGATGTTTTGACCCAACATCAATTTCAGATGGATGATTTTTTAATATATATAATCGTGAATTAAACAGCTGAAACCATTAAAATTTTAGTCCAGCAGGCTTGGGCCCGTAGTTTGTAAAAGCGTTATTTTGATTTTTAGTTACATTTCTCTTACATCTCCAGAGTCGGGAGAAGGGAAGCATTGTGAGGCCCCGCGGGACAATGAGGGCTGGGAGCAAAACACGCTCGACAATTAGTTCATTGCAGCCCTTGTTTGGAAAATGTTTATTGTTAAAACTGCCGA
Source organism: Eubasilissa regina (assembly GCA_022840565.1). Classification (NCBI taxonomy): domain Eukaryota; kingdom Metazoa; phylum Arthropoda; class Insecta; order Trichoptera; family Phryganeidae; genus Eubasilissa; species Eubasilissa regina. The sequence goes on along the minus strand of JAINEB010000012.1, from coordinate 54,996,255 downwards.
GAAAAATATAAATAAATTACACACATTGTTTTATTAATATTTTATTAATATAAGTTGATAAACTGTAGCCTCTGAATAAATTATTACATTCCTGTCATACGACGGGTGATATTGGTATTCATTAAAAAAATATCTTAATTATTACCGGTGTTAAAAAGAAAAAAATCAGATATGGTATGTATAATTATCAGTGGCGTGCAGTAAGCATAAACTTAGGTTGTGATGTTACCGACGATGCTAATTAGGTATACACTAGGTATCAAAAAAAAAGTTATAATTTTGAGAACAATTCTATAAAATTAATAATTATAATTTTTAGTTACTCAGTCATGCTCGGCTTTCGATTTCGCTTAAAATATAAAATTACCTACGATTTTTCTTTCGGATAACAAATTTAAAATGTTTTATTAACAGTATTCAAAAACATATATTTTAATAAATAGCTTTACAAATGTCCATAGCCGAAGCTCATAACAGAATAAATTTATTTCAACATTTTATTTAATATTGGTAATAATCCAACTAAATAATATCACAAAAATGCAAACTCGCTACTCGCTTGATAGATATTAAATTATAAACTATAACTTTTATCTATGCAAACACCATAGGAAATTATTATTTATACATTAATTTTTAATACAAATTGAATGTATCGATTAGAAAGATATACAGATAAAATCAATTTATCGAAAAACTATTTTTGTTGCCACCCGGACAACAATTGTATTATGTTATAATTGATACATTTAATTTGTATTAAAAATATCACAGAACTATGTTCTGAAAAACTACAACTTCACAATAATAGTGTGTTCTTAAAAAAAACTTATTCATTACTCAGTAGTACTACTCGTATAACCTTACTATTATAATATGCACGAATAAATCATTAAGAGAATCCAACATAAGGTAAGTATTAAGATTTGTTAACTTTAAATTAAATCTACCCTCGCATCAATTAATTACACCCATGAAAGCTTTAAATATCCAACATTATCAAATATAATATAAGGATTTAGATAAACTTGTTTTTGCCGTACAACTATTAATTATTAAACTGACAACAGTGCTCTCCTCGTATAAATATGACTCGGAATCTACGTTAATGCATTTAGAAGGTATATTTTATAATGATAATTTCAGGACACGCGCTTCGTAATAAATTCAATATACTGGGTAATAGATACGATGAATTTGTTGACACATTCGCCGGCTAATGCTGTTTTATTTTCAATGTTTGTTTACTTACTGACAAAAATATAAAGGTATTACAAAAAAAGTACAAAATTATAAAGGTATATTTTTAAAAATCTTGTTCTGCCAATAGCATTCCACGGTGTACGTAGTTTAAGTATTAGGACATCTCCTATTTTGAATATTTTTACTGTTTACTTAATTTTGTATAATTTTGCACAGTTATTTTCAATATTCATCTATAAGGATATCATTTTTATCACCTTTTTGTTAATGGTAACTGCAGTTGGTCGACCTGCGATTGTAGCACGCGATTTTATTACTACCATTGCTACTACTGGTCATTCTTGTGTACATTGTGTTAAATTTCTAGTAAATGGATTCACATTTATTAAACGATTAACCCGTGCCATGCGCGGAGTTTAAACATATTTTACATCAATTTCCCAATAAAAAAACTGCTTTAAATATAACAATACCACTCTGGCAGATGTCATAACATGTACATTTTTACATTTTTCACTCACTACAACTCATTCATTGAACACTACATCAGAACATACTTATATACCTTCTATCCCTTCCCCCGATTCCCACAACGACTCCACCCTTGCCATTAATTTATTTTATGGATTAGTTAGCGTAAATCCGTTCTGATGATGATACAAGTGATATCGAAACTAAAAATAGTTAATTTATTTATCCGCGTATTACTATTTATATTATCGATATATATCAAAATCGAGAAAATTGCGAAATAAATTAACGTGTAATAATTATTGGGTTAATAGGAAAATAAATGCAGATCGCGATCGACAAATTGTAATATATTATTCTCAGCTGATAATTAATTTTATTAACCAAAATAAGCACCATTAGAATGGACAAATTTTTGCCAATTAATTACAAGTTTATTGCTGTAATATTCCGCACTTCTGGAATTGATAAAATCTCGAAATGTAATTTCGGCAGCAGCTTAGTTACTGAAGACATTACCCTATAAGAAGTTGTCGAAATGCTTAAACAAGTGATCGTGTATTAGCGAGATATCTGGGGAGTATGGTGGATGAGGCAATGTTTCATAGACCACAGCGTAGAACAAACTTTATAATCGTGGTTTTTTTCAGTTCGTGCGGCACACATTTGAAAAACTTTTTGGATTATTCTAAATGTTTTATGTAGTCCAGAACTGTCGTGTGGCTATGGTTTAACGTTTGTGAATGTTCTTGAATTATTGTGCGCGGTTCTAATTCAACTAACGTCATTGATTGGTTGATATCAAGTGAAGAAGGATGACCGCGATCTTTATCTTACGAGACTCGTTCTCAGCACGAAATTTTTAGAATCACTAATATTGTCTAATTTTCGAGCAGTTTCAGCTGCTTACCTTTCTGTTTTGAACTCCATTGAACAATTTGAAGCGAAACTAATAATAAAAGCAGAACAATAATAAAATATGAACCGAAAAATGCATTTTAAAATGATATTCACGAGAACACGATGAAACGACATTTATTGAAAGAAATTAAGGTTAGGATTCAGAAAATGAAAACCGCAGTTATTTTCCAATCAACATAAAAATAAATTACTACAATTTAAATTCATTTAATTAATACAGCGCGCGCCTCATTTTATATGCATGTGCAAATAATGCGACATCAGTTATTATTGAAACTATCTACGACTTTTATTATTATTATTATTAAAACTTATCAATGGGCAATCCGACAACAATGCGCTTGTGGAGCGATGTCTACTCATAGAATTTGCATTATTTGTTTTCTGTTTGGACAAGTTGAGAGCGTTCCGGACAGATAAGAGTATTTATTATATAAATTCAAGTTTTATGCGTTTCACAAGACACTCTTCCAAGAGGTATTTTTATTTAAGTAATAATAGCATACATAACTTTTATGTGCATCTAGTCGTTGTGAATGAAATGTAATTTATAGTAAAATTAATAAAGGTGTCCAGCGGAAAATTTACAAGTTTGATATTAAATAAATAAAAAAAACTACAATGTTATTCTCATATTTTATATATACAAAATGGAGTTTAACGATGCGGATTTTACGTTTTATAAACGATATCGTCTAAATGGCGTCCATTTCTCTCAAGACACTCTTGCAATCAGATTCTTAAATTTGAGAACACGCAAGAGCAAAGCGTTGGTTCAATGGCAGCAACTTCACGGCGGATATTTTCTTGTAGGGTTTGGATTGGTCGAGGATTGTTACTGTAAACTCTCGACTTAAGGTATCCCCACAAAAAAAGCACGGTATAAGGTGCAGTGAGCGAGATGCCCAGGGTATGTCTCCGTACTTGCTGATTAATTTATTGGAAAAAATTCCCCTCAGCTTCTCCATTGAAACTCTAGCTGTGTGTGGAGTGGCCCCGTCTTGCTGGAATTGTGTTCTGTTGTTGAACCCGGGAAACAATTGCAGTTGTAGTAACAAAATACCGTCGATCATTCGGCAATACACGTCAGCAGTGACTGTCTCTATCTGGTTAAAAAAATAAGGGCCAATTATCCATCGGGCTGAAATTGCACAACACACTGTCGTTTTTAGACAACGTTGATTTTTTTATTCCAGTAAAGGCTGTAATCTTCCCTATCGATTTACGCGGATTGCGCATAATTTCACGTCGAACTAGAGCCACATTTTCTGGCGTCGCTGCTGATGTCGATGGTTCCGGAAGAGTTTGGTTAACTATTGTCCCTTCTTGTCTGAACTTTTGAACACACCAGATAAGTTGCGTGCTCGGCCCATCACTTGCTTGTCGAATATTAAACTGAGTACAAAAAGCGCGACGCGCACGAACCAATTAATCACCGCGCTTTAAATATTGCTCAACCGCGAACGCGCGGTGCGCGCCCGACAAGTGACTCATTGCGACTGGCAAATTAGCAAATCACGCGCGTCGAACAATACCCCTCCCACTTACCTCACTCTGATGGTTTACGAGCAATTACAATCTAATCTTGAAATTTTTCCACATATTTTTGTATACATATATCCACATTTTTTATATAACGCCATCCGGTTTCAAAATCTCTATTCGTTCATCTGAACAGAATAAAACTTTTCATATTATATTTTTATTTAATGTAAAGATCTCGTTGCAAATATTACAAGTGCTAATGAATAAAAATTTATTATGCTTGAAAACTTATAATTAGCGAACGATATTTTATACATGTGAGGTTTTTAGAAGAAGTCAAGAGCCTAGTGAAGAACGTATGGTTTAAAAAATGTAATATCTATCTATGATATTAAAAACCTTATATGCGTGAAAATAATAATAACTTACATGCGAGGAAATAATTTCTATTTAGAATAATATGAAAAAAAAAATATTTTTTCTATGTAATGCGTGAAAAAAATGTATAAAATACATATTAAATACCTAACACAAATTAAAATAATCAAATAAAAAGATCATTTTTTTGATAAAATATTTTCGTTATTCCGATATATATGTATATCTTTCCATTATAGTTGTTTTATTTAATTGGTATTAAAAATACCATAGAATAACGTTCTGAAAAAGTGCAACTTTACAATAATAATGTGTTCTCCTTAAAACATATAAATATTTTCTTCCATGCAAATTTGTAAAATGTATGTTTGAGTAGTTGACGGGGGAAGGGGGAATAAGGGGACGGAAAGAATAATAATACCGGGTAATCATTTCAAATAACCGGTATGTATCGATTAACCTAGAAGTGCGGTGTATGCGGTGTACCGTGAAGCTGCTTATTTAACCCTTGATATATGATTATCTACCATAATTGTTGAATATGTATATACTCGCATTATATGTTTATATACATGCATTGATTTCAGTGGCACTGGCTACAGGCGAAAACTACCAAAAATAACATCATTTTTTTTACATACAAACTTATAGTAACGAGAGAAAAGTGGATTTTGTCTCACTACACGATTCTAGTTGTACATCTGTGATAATTATATATAATATCTATAGTAGCAGATAAGCAACTTCTAGGTACTGCGAGCGACTATTGTGGCCGATAGTAGCCGCCACGCGACCATTGGTGACCGCTGCGCGGCTAGGGTCTCAATAGAATCTATATTTCAATGATAGAGCATTACCCAAATCAAATACAAACACGTAAATAAAATCTCGATCTAATCAAAATTATTCCACCTTTGTTCGCAGATTGACAATAATAAATACAAAAATGCTATTTGGAATCGGATGAATGGTTTTCTCTCAAATTTGTTTTGACATTGTGGAAAGTGATTTATTCTATGGTATACCATAGACAGTATAGATGAGAAAAAATGACAGATGTCATGTATGCTTTTTCTTACTCATCGTAAAGCCAATGTACCTACACTTCAGTTCAAATTGAATACATATTTAGATACTGTTATTGAGTATATAAAAGAGAATTTAACAATTAAGAATCTTAATCTTGAGATATTAAAAACACGTTCGCTTTTGCCCTGCTCGCGTCTCGCAGACCTGGCACTATACAGCTAAAAGGATACTGGCAAATGACACTACATCCAAGACGTCATGCAAGTTATAGAAATAGATGGGGGACCGCAATATATAATATAATAAGGATGGTGAGCAATCCAGGCAGAAAGTCGGATATCTTTTATTAATAATGAAGGTAAATTATGCGATTTATCTGAATTTGTAAAGAGTAAGAACTTTATACCGCGTCTCTTCTTCAACATTATATAGTATAAATATGTGCATGTATAATGTGTCTGAGCAATACATAATACGTACATTATAACTAGAGGTCGGTTTATCCTAAAATTAAGTTATGACTACCTCATCCTAAGTTTATCTTTTAGAATATTATGAACTTTGTATCTGAAGTAAACTGACATTCTTTTTACAAACAAAGTATTGGTCAATTTTGATACTTCAAAAAGTCAGTTAATATTCGAGAAAAACGACGTTTAAATACAGAGCTTTATACCATGATTTCAGAACCAAAAGGTTAAGTATAAATTTATATAAAAGAAATTTATACTTCGACGAAATGTATTAATTTTCTCTTAAACAAAAAGCGTTATGCACAAAGCTAGGCTATATTACATGAAAATTGTAAACGATAATAAATATTATAATTGTCTTCGGTACCTAGATTGAGACACAAAGAAACATTGACGTGAAAGGTTATACAAAATTAGAAAAGCTTTTATTTGAGTGATTTGTTCGCAGATACTGACTGCCGAATGAATTATAAATATTACATTGAAAACGTTTCATTCGTGTCGTGTATAAAATATTCATACCTGTTCAGAAAAAATTGCTTAGATACATCTCACGAAATACGTCAAAGCTAATTTTAAAATTGAGAAGTTCGATGTCATCAGCGGGAGTCGAAATGTCGGGCCCTCGGACCAATAAGGTGTCATAAATATGGCATTTGCATCAAGCTGAAATATTGAGCTTCGATGTATATATTTTTATTTCTTCAGCGGAGTTGTTGTACTGCCCGTAAAGTGAAATTTTCGCACAAATGTAGTTATATATATAAATAAACAGATTTCTGATTTTGGACATGTTATAATATCTACAACTCATATTTTGTAAAAAATGACTACAAGTTGGATTAAAATAAAAAGTCGTATTCCTGTTATCTCCTAAATTACTCGGAAATTTTAAGTTTGTAAGACAGTTATAAAGATAAATTTATTGTCAGAATTTTGATACATGATACATTTGATACATGCTTTTGGTTAGAAGCCCGCTGGGCATTTTGTCCGTGCGGTTGTACGAGTATGTGTATACGCGGATTGCGGAAAATATATAATATTTAATATTTGTATCCATAATAATACTACGTATCCCCATCTTTCTTATCTATTTCTATGACTTTCTGGATGTCTAGATATGTTCTTGGACGTAATGACACTAAAAAAATATTTACTAAATGTTTTCTCTTTTATATATTAAATAGTATTTTCACAGTAAGAAAATATATATTAAATAGTATTTTCACAGTAAGAAAATATATATTAAATAGTATTTTCACAGTAAGAAAATATATATTAAATAGTATTTTCACAGTAAGAAAATATATATTAAATAGTATTTTCACAGTAGGAAAATATATATTAAATAGTATTTTCACAGTAAGAAAATATATATTAAATTGAAATGTAATGTTTTCATCAATATAGCGAACACCTACGAATATATGGCAAGTATTTTTGTCTAAATTGCAAAATAATTTTAAGCTGTCACATCTCTTATCTATGGTTATCTCCCGTCGATTCATAGAAGCCGTGAATAAATCGTACGAATTTTTTCTATGGTCGCGCTTGTCTCTTTTATTATGCATTACATTACGTAAAAAATTAAAACTGCCGTAAATAATAATAGTCGGTTTTGATAATATAATTTTTAGTTACGATTCGTCATAATTAAATTTTTTACATGTTCTAGGTTGAGTGAGAAAACCATATAATGTGAAAAGAGTTAGTTAAGTGTGACCGAATCTGACCACGGTTTGAAAAACGAAATTTCAAAAATTACATAATTATTTTTGAAGTAAATTGGTCATTTAAAATCGGCGTTGGTTGCAAAGTCAGTTGATTTTATTTAAGGATTATCATTCATAATAAAAGTGTATTAATGAATATATTGTTCTTTAAGCTGACGTCAGTTTTCACGTTTTTCTCCAAATAAAACATATGAAGATTGCAACTCATTGCCCTCATAATATGATAGTGTTCGAGTAATATTTTTAAAAGTGACAACATTGAATCCTCCCATTTCTGTTTGTTGAATCTGCTGCGTATGTTAAATTGGTTGCGCAGAATTACACATAACTATATAAGCTTGATTATCGTGCAACAATCTGAGCGAAATCTGGGTGGAATATCGATAAGCTGAAGATCGGCGGAGGAGCGTGCGAAGTGGGTTAAACCGCCACGATGAGGTGCGGCTGTGCGCTGATTCTCAATATCGAGGAGCCGCGTTCAGTCGTTCGCCGGGGAGGGACTTTGCCGGTAAATATTTACATACTGAATTGTCGAGTGACTCGCCGGTGTGCAGCTCGCGCCTCAGCGTGTGCCGAGAGCCGGAGCGTGTTATCGTTTCACGCCAGAATACTCACTAAAGAGAAAGACCAGACCGGGGACCTCCCGTGGGCGCGGGCAGTTCAGGCGGTACCGAAGGGCGGCAAATTGGTGGTGTAATGTAAATATTAGATCTAATATAAATATTTTAATTACTGTCTCGTGTAAAAAAACCCGAATCCGTTTATCAGAATTGTGTAATAATCCGGTAAATACATCTAACACGAGTTCCATGTGGTTAGAAAATTTCAACGGGCCAAATATCATAAAACTGTGTTGTAAAAAATCGCCAAAGGGCGGCATCATAGTTATTATTTTACCCCGAATTTCGGTTTATAATACACTACAATTTCAAAAGTCAACATTCATTTATAAATACATGAGTAGATATATCTTTTGAATTTTTTTTAAACTTTAGTTACAATACAAAGATGTCGGTGTTCGGTTTAGAGTAAAAAAAATTTCGTTATTATATTTAAAAATATTTTTTCCCAGTAAATACTTTTATACTTGTATATATAAATTCATTGTTTGTGAATTATAAAATGTGTGGAGCAATTAATCACACTTCGAAGTTTATAAACAGAAAAAAAAACAATAGTGTATACAAATAAATAACATCTGTACATTTTAAGGTTTATGATCTCGATTATTTTCGTGTTAAAGAATCAAGCTAATAAAATAAACTGTTTTAAATTATTTATAAGTGAAAAAAACTATACATTCATGTAACCTTAAAATAAGTGCAAGAAAGCCAATGAGTTACATAATTTGGACTGTCCATATTATTGGTCTGTGTTAATTGATGAAACGACGAGAATGGGATTTTTAAAAATTAAGAGTAGCAGAAAAAAATGATATTACAAAAGTATCAAGCACATTAATGAACGCATATTGAAAAATGATGAACAATGAACTTGGCTATTGTTTTCTGCGATTCTATGTAAAATAGTTCGGTGTAATGTTTTTATTGAAAAATATGCAATAAAAAAATAACCCAGACAGAGGTTACACCTAAAAAGGGCTATAATGAGTAAAAAAATTAAGTAATATACAAATTGAATGTCCTTTCAATATCATATATTGAAGCTGAAAGGCGTATGACATATTATATAGATGTATATTGCGGTGATTTGTGTGTATCTTCAAACTACAAAATACTTTTATTCAAATACATATTAAGAAATGTATAATACGGGTGTCCCCAGTGGAAAATTTTCAAGTTTAATATTAAATAAAAAAATGTTATTCTCATATTTTATTTATATATAAAATGGAGTTTAACAATGCGGATTTTACGTTTATTAACAATATCGTCTAAATGTCGTCCATTTCTGTCAAGACACTCTTGCAATCGGACTCTTAAATTTGCAAAGGATTATTACTGTAAACTCTCGACTTAAGGTATCCCCACAAAAAAAAGCACGGTGTAAGGTCCGGTGACCGAGGTGCCCAGAGTATGTCTCCGTACTTGCTGATTAATTTATTGGAAAAATTCCCCTGAGCTTCTCCATTGAATCTCCATCTAGCTGTGTGTGAAGTGGCCCCGTCTTGTTGAAATTGCGTTCTGTTGTTGAACCTAGGAAACAGTTGCAGTTGCGGTACCAAAATCTCGTCGATCATTCGGCAATACACGTTAGCAGTGACTATCTCTCGTTGGTTAAAAATATAAGGGCCAAATATCCCTCGGGCTGAAATTGCACACCACACTGTCGTTTTTCAACGATGCAAATGTTTTTGATGGCGTTCCCTTGGGTTGTCGGGGCACCAGTATCTCATGTTCTATTTATTAACATAGCCATTGATATAAAAATGTGCTTCGTTAATAAACAATATGTTTACAACCGTTCGTGCTGTTTCAAAATATTCATCGTTATCGTTAAGGTTTCGCGTAAAGAATAGTCATTTTCGTTGAGAAACTGCACGATTAGCAGTTTGTATGGGTGAAACTGTAGTTTATTTTTTAAAATAACGTGCACTGTTGATTTTTTATTCCAGTAGAGGCTGTAATCTTCTTTATTGATTTACGCGGATTGCGCATAATTTCACGTCAAACTTGAGCCACATGTTCTGGCGTCGCTGCTAATGTTGATGGTCCCGGAGGAGTTTGGTTAAGCATTGTTCCTTCTCGTCTGAATTATTTAACACGCCAGATAAGTTGCGTGCTCGGCCCATCACTTACTTGTCGAATATTAAAGTGAGTACAAAAAGCGCGACGCGCACGAACCAATGAATCACCGCGCTTTAAATATTGCTCAACCGCGAACGCGCGGTGCGCTCCCGACCAGTGACTCATTGCGACTGGCAAATCAGTAAATCACGCGCATCGAACAATACCCCTCCCACTTACATCACCCTGATGGTTTACGAGTAATTTTGAAATTTTTCCGCTGGACATCCTAATAAAGTGCAATATTTAAAAACTAGCGGTGATAAACAGATAGAGAACGCCAAAATAGCCAATACACGATGGTTGCGGGAGAGTATCATATTTTTAATAATAGTAGGGCTGGGATTCTGAAATTCGTCAAGGGGCGGCACTTGACCTAGGGACGTCACCGGACCAGACTCAGCGGGAACACATTGGAGCTAGAAACTCTAATTCGAATAATTGAAAACCGAATTATTCGCCCATTTTTTTAATTATTTGATATTCGAATATTTATTTAAATATTAGTCATATTTCAGTGAAATATTTTGGAAATTTTAATTTCTAAGTACGTAAATGTTTTACTCGAACCGCATTTCAATGACGCAGGTAGTCTAGATTATCTGCCAAAATATTACTAACAGTCCATAAAGCCATATTCCAGACTATATTTTGGGAACGCATTTCATGGCGGAATTTCCGTCTAGATATTTCGACAAAATCAGTGGATATTTTTCGATTGCGAAACGATAGTTACCTATTGTGTGAGGCTTTAAATCAGTAACCGAGGAAGTGTTGATTCCTTCGCGTCTATACGAAAGGATTTTAATTATACGCAATACAGACAGCAAATATATTTTTTGACAAAACTGCAAAGGAATATCATTATTTTAGGAAAAAAGTTCTGATTTATTATTTATATATTAAAAAAAATCTGTATTATTAAAAAAATAAAATAAAAGTCTTTTTAGTTGTACCTGTATTTATTATTCAAACTACTCTTTAATTTTCTTCATAACTACGAATATATTTGAATACTAGAATATTTTATCTTTTTGTATTCGATATTCGAATAGTTGAAGGTAACGAATATTTGGAAACTCTGATTGGAGCAGGGTGCAGATATTTTCCGCTAACTGGCGCGCTATCAGAGTTTGCAGTATTGTTGCAATCTTTTTTGTAAGCGAATGAAAAATTGAAAACAAAGCTTTGAAAAAAAAACAAAATCGAGTTACATAAAATTGTCTAGTGCTGTTGACTTTTGGCACAAAACATTTGGCCTACCACAAATTTTTGTAAAAATCCTATATTATATTACGCCAAAATGCCGTGTTCGTGAATGGTGCACACTTTTATTATAAATATATATCGACACTAGGGTTTTTCGGACCCGCTGGTAAAAATACCCCGACTCGATACCCGGTCTAAGATTCGACGGGTTCGTGTAGACCGAGTGTCTTTTGTATATTTCTAAAAACGTTATTAACAATTAAATTTTTAAATATATTTATAAAAATAAATAATTTACTGAATATGCACTTGTTTCATAATGGGATATTATAGGGAAAAATACATAGAAATTAAATTGAGCCCGGTCTCGGACTCGGACCGCACGAGTCAGAGTTTTATGGACCCGGAGCCGTCGGGTCCAAAAAACTTGAGTTTTCCCAAACCCTAATATCACACATACATCATCGGCTGTGAATGAATGGGATAAGGCGTATGACTTTCCCTCTGGGAGCGCACAGGTTGGACTCCCCGGCTGCCGGCATATTAAACATTTATTTTCACACTGTTTATTTAGCTAAGACGAAAACCATTTTATTTACTGCGTGAGTGCTGCCGATGAAAGGTTAACGGCAAGATCACAAACAAGGAAGCTAATCTAATGTCATTTTATTTTTTCTGTTTTATTAATTCCGCGAACACTGGCCGTGCAGCGGCCGCTACCTAGCGACGAAAGTCCGCATCAGTTGATGTTCGTGGACTCTATTCTTTTTATTTCTTTAACTGACCAGGAATAATACGAACTAATTAAATTCAAGAAAAAAGAAGTTATTTGAGATGAAATTCAAAATGAGAAAACGTAGAAAACTTAGAAAGCGTGTTCGGTACACACTATTTTTATTGATATTCATTAGTTTTAAATCAAATGGTATAAAACGATTAAATATTGAAATAAAAGGATAATATTTTTTATCACCATAGCTACAGATACACATAAAAATCACCATTAGGTACATTTATTCGCAGGCACGATGTCGTCTTGCAGAATATTAAATCATTCACTCAATTATGAATACTAAATATGAAAGAAAAGGATAATATTTTTTATCACCAGTAGCTACAGATACACATAAAAATCACCATTAGGTACATTTATTCGCAGGCACGATGTCGTCTTGCAGAATATTAAATCATTCACTCAATTATGAATACTAAATATGAAAAACGTGTGGCTCTACCCGTTGTCGTACTTCTCTTTGTGTCGGTAAAATATACAACGACAATATAACGATAATGGTAGGGGACCGCACAGGCGAGCTGATGACGAACAGTACGTAAATGGATCAATAATTCCATTTTTTTTGTTCTTCTGTCAAATATGATTCATGCGCTATCCGTACTCGATAAGTTATATCTTTCCTTTCTTATCTTCCGTCTCTTTTCGGACAACACCGGAAGATGGCTTCTTTTCGAACTGATGCAAGATTGATTTGGTCATATTTTATTCAGTATTTTATTTTGTAAAAGTATTATCAAAGAACACGAAACGAGAAAAGTTAAATTCGAGATTCCGAGTTTCGCGGGCTACCGGGCAGCGTCTTCGCGAGGTGCCCGCGCCGGCTCCGCGCTCCGCCCGCGGCCGGTGCCGTCGGATGAGGCGCGATAAGAGAGCGAGTAAAGTAAATATAACGACAGGAATTAAATATGAAACGCGTCGCCCTCGTACAGAAGAGTGATATTGTTTACGACCGTTTGTAAAATACTGACTGGGTTTTAAAGGGGAAACAGATATTAAAGGCGTAAAAGATTTCAGTGGGGCGAGTAAAATATTCAGCGAAAAACATTTTTATGACGTTGTGTAGGTACGCATAAATTATAGGACCAAAACATGCGCTAAAAACACATAAAAAATATACATATACATTAAAAAAGTATACGCGCGTCTGATTATTAAGGCAGTATGTGTGCATAATATCTTTCTTCTTATATAGGATGTTCTTATGTATATATATGATGCTTGGCAAGATAAAAATAAGCTTCTAAGTGTACAGTAAAGGGCTGCCAGGGTGGGAAAGTTTTCAAATAAATCATAAACTACCAATATATGGTGCAAATATTTTCAGATCGACGGCGGCGCACTGTGATCAATTTGGATAATATTATTTTTTATGTATCTGTTCTGTATAGGAAACAAGGATGCAGACAAAGGCGATTCGCCGATCTCAGCTTCTCTCAACCGGCGATGATGGTGAAGATAATGAGGTCGAAAGAAATGAAACACAAAAGATGTTCAATATCAGCACACTACGACGACAAAATGAAGAATGTCTGCCGCAGCAGAATACTCTTGTTTTTATTCAAATTCATAACAATATACATAGTCATTTCGCAAGTACCTAAAACGGCAACAGCTCGCCGCTTGAGACGTTTTTCTAAGACGCCATTATTTTCCTAAATCTATCCCAAGGGTTTTTTGGCGCCGCGTCGATGATTACACCTTTAAATCATGAACACGCGTCTTATCGTATCAATTAATATGACGCCTCCTCGGCGAGTAATTCTGTGCGTACAGTATCATATATAAACTTCTAAGACAGCTGGTATCTCAAAATAATAGAAAAATTGCTGGAGTAGTTTATTTTAGAATATTATTATTATTGTGATTTTAGGAAATTAAAAAAGAGAAACCCTTCAATTAACTCTGATATTTTATTTTTATTATCCTTAATTCAAAAGCTAATGTAAAACAAACATAAAAAAACAGTAATTAGTATTAAGCTCTGAAGCAGCGTCACCACGATTATGTGCCGATTTCCACATTCAACAATTTTCTGTTCAGTTTTCTGGGCTATTCTGCCGTGTGTCTCCATCCTCTCTAGTCGAGGTTTCAACTCTCATACAGAGTCCATTATTAGACCTGATGCCATGATGGTAACAAGTAAATATTATTTTGCTGTTTCATAGACATAATTTTAAATCAACCACAAAATCCTAAGCTTCGTTACACTCCCGAGGTGTAATATTTTGTGGTTGGTATACTTTTAGATAATCACATTTTTAAAATTCATTTCTGGAGGTTTAGTAGATGCTTGCAATATAACTTAACAAACATTTTGCTTTTCTACAAAGCGGTACCCTGATTCTATAGCAAAAGCTATTTCTGATACCTTATCCGCATTTACTACAGGCTTAACTCTTCTCATTTTTGTTTTCGCAATACTCGCAGAAACTTATTTTGGAGGACGACCAATAGGTACTATGAAGTTTCCAGTAGCAATTACGTATAAATCATATTCTTTTTCAACTTTATCGTGGTCCACTATGGTTTATGTATGGCGGCTTGGTGCGTATTACGGACCTGAATTGTTCTCGCTATCAGTCAGTATACCAGGGCGGTACACACTCCCGAATATCCAGGTTCATTAATATCTTACAGTTTTCGATTACGCTATCGCATATTCGGCTGTAAATCTTGAGCAAGACTTCATTTTCGATGATCTGTAACCAATTTTCTTGAGCCAAACATCACACTCGTACAGAGCGATCGGTTGTATCTGTATTGTGTGCAGTTTAATCTGTACATTTTATGACAACCACCTCGATGACAGTAATTTTTGTAAAACAAAATAACAAACGTTCCCTGATTATTTTTAAAATTTAATTTAGCGAAAATACAATGGCAAAATAAATTCAATTTTTAAATAAATGGTTACATACATACACATGATTATATACATACATGGTTTTTCTTTCGCTCACCTCTCCAAAAAAGAGACCAGCTTGCTTGGAGAGGGAGTTACACTACAATAATTTTATATTTTATAGCTATTTATTTCTTTAGCTATTTATTTATTTATAGCTATTTATTTCTTATTGGATATCATTACTCCATGTCACATTTGTTCCCAGATATTGAAACTGTTTAACCGAGATATCTACGCTGTCGTTAGTCGCTGTTTCCTCATTGCGTACATCAGAAATAAATGAAAGAATAGTGCCGTGAGTGAATGTCCTCGTCTAAGGCCGCCACTAATTGGGAAGGGTTCCGACATTTTGTTAACGACACTTACTTTGCTGTGAGTCTCATCGTTGTAGAGTTTTAAGAGTGCTGCCTTTTTCAGGAATCCCCGCTTCAACTAGTACTTTAATTAGTTGTGACCTCTTAATTGAGTGACAGGCAAAACTTCCATTATTTTTAAATTATTCGTCTAATGACGAATATCTGATCAAACACAGAGCGATTCTGTCAAAAGCCACACTGATAATCTCCTACTATCTCATTAGTCATCTATTTTTTTGAGAATTAAGGGTGTTAAAATTTTGAAACGCCGTTTCGATCATCCCATACATAATATTCGTTTCTATTTAATTCCAAGACATGACTTGAATTTATTAGCTACATTAAAACAAAACAAATTTACTTGCGTAACCAAAGTTTTTTGAACACTTTCAGCACGTCTCGTTATACCTAACTTTGTCGTAATGAAAAACTATATTAATACGAATTAAATTAATCAACTAGAAAGATATACAGAAAAAATCTATCTAATGAAAAATATTTCGTTGCAATCGGGATACGAACCTGATCGGCTTTATATATTAAATTAAATTTAAAAACTATATTTTTGCAAAGAAGAGATTTAACCCTCGATATGCTATGCTTTTCCTTAACAATTTGAGAAGTTCCTTAATTGTAACTACCTGTTCGCTCTCTATTATCTATGAAAACACAATTATCTTTTAGTAATGCAAGTTAAAACACGAACCATTTGTAATACACGAAGTATTTGTAAGGAACTAAACAATATAATATGTTCATGGAAAAATACATATTAAAAATTTATTAGTATATTGATATAAAATCAAATAAATATTTACGGGCTTACATATTTTAAAGTAACAAAAACATCGAAAGTATAAATATAATTATTTAAAAACTTAAGAACATGCAAGAATAGAGGGCCATACATTTGACAATAATAAATAAGAACTTTTACATAGTTGCGCCAAGGGATGAAAGTTGGACATTTTAGGGATTTTAGAAATTTTTAATAATAAGAAAATAATAAACATCCAAATACCGCCCATTACATCCCTTTCTTTATCCATTTTAACTCCACCCCCACATCCCTTAACTCCATACACACCATTAATTACTATCTGATAACGTTTTTAATTTTAGTTGAATTGTATTATTGATAATAAGAAAATGTTCCCGGAAACGTTCTAACGTTAAATATAATAAAATACAGTAGGATGAAACAAAGTGTTTCAACTCAATTATTTATACGTGATGCTAAATATGTATCTTAAGGCTTATTTACAAATTTCACAATTGACGTAATTTTTGCCGTGCATGAATTCGTCGTACTTCGCGTAATCTTGAATGAGATGGAGTAACCTAAACGTCCGACCGAAAGCAGCGACTGCTTTGTAATATTACAAAGTTATAAAATATTAAAGACACTATTACGCAGGTCGAGTAGGAATAGTGAGCAGATAGTAGCGGAAGAGGAAGAGGTTGCGGTGTATGGTGCAGTAAAGGGAGCTGTGGGAAATATATTGGAGAAATAAAGGAGGGGGAGGGTAGAACATGATAATTAAAATGCAGTTTGTCAATAATATAAACTTACTAATTTGCTAAAGTCGCATCCAACTGAGCTTTCACATATCACAATATTTGATAAAGTGGATTCTATTATTTATAACAGAATTCAGTTCATTGTGCTTCTATAATTAATAATATAATGAAAATGTCTAATCACAAAGTTATAGTTTAAAATATAGCAACATTTTTTGAAAGTCTAAAAATACACAAGTGAATTGGTCCAGTGAAAAAAACAGTCGTATTTAATTTGAAGTAATTTTACTCGAATACGTCGTCCAATAATTGGATCAATCGATTGAATCCTCGCTCGTTTCGTATATTTATTTATCTAAATAGGCAGTTCCTGTCTGTATACAAATATTATAATAGGCAGTTCCTGTCTGTATACAAATATTATAATAACCGACTTTGACCGATCAATGGCGCAGTAACCCCGTGTGAGGCTGGCCTCCTCGAGTGAGTCTCGCTACTCCGATTTGTCCTCAGCTGGCTTTACAGGTATGCGATTCTGACTGCGTGGACTCTGTGGGTAACGCTATCAATCCACCGCATCTTGGCTCTTCCAACACTACCGAGGAAAAGTAAGAATAAAGGTAAGATGCAAAGAAACAACGGGGGACTCACCGCATTACTGTGTGTCTGATCCGTTTTCAGCTCCCTGTGGTTGGAGAACTGGACGTACACCGCTCTGCCGCGCAGCTGGGCCATGCAGCCGCTGAAGTAGCTCACCATTGCCACTGCTGACGCCTCCTCGGCCATCTCTAGGAAGGCCTGGAACAGAAAATCATAACATAATCAAAATTATATTTGATGATTAACTCTCTGATAGCGGTACTAAAACGTGAACGTATCTATCTCAATTTTTTAAAAATGCCGAAAATTTTGTTTTTCTTTATAATGAGAACAAAACTCTATAAAATAAAAATTTTATCTTTAAATTGCATTTGATATATTATGAAAAACGAGAAAAATTGAACGTCCATAGAAATATATATATATACATATCTTAAATTTGAATAAAGAGGATCTAATATTAAGTTAGTCACGGAAGAATAATCTGTATGATATTATACAATTATCATACAACAGTTATTTTAGCGAATCGAGCGTTACAGAAGCGAAGTAATCGGTGTATTATTAATAGGTCTGTATAGTGAGATTGCGTACAATCTCATCACGTAACGTACGTCTCGTAAAGCATATATCTATATTCTAGAAACATTGGACACTTCATCAGTAGGTACGGACCAATTACACTATTCACAGTGTGCAGATCGCCTTTGATTAGATTTGTAGCGTAATCAATTTAGTAATTTAGTAAAAAAATAACCAATAATTAATATAAATAAGTGAGCAAAGTAGTTGTTGCCAGGGTAATATTTGTATATATTATCAAAGCCATCCCCATAATTAAATATTATTCTTATTGAGTGGTGTGTAACGCTAATGTTGCTTAGAAATGAATTTTTATGATAAATAAATGATATTTTATGTGTCCTTACGGATGGAATTAAAATTAACTTATACTAAAGGCATAGTCAGTAGGCACTGTAATAAGTGCCAGCTAGTAATAATATGTGATTTAAGACTGTTATTTTTATGATATGTTATTTTTTGTAAGGAATATATATTTTTTTATTGTACGTAGGTATAGGAATTATTATTTTATTTAATATTAATTTTTAGAGGAACAGTACAACAATAATAACTGATAAACAAAAAGATTTACATTAAAATAAATATAATAAACTAAAAGATAGTATATATTTAAAACAAACTAATAAACAAAAGAGTTTTTTTAAACTGAACATACAAAGTGGAAAGGGTAAGGAGGGGAGGAAAATGGGATGTAATATATACAATTTATGTTATTGAAAAGTTGGCGTAGATAGTAGTAGATAAAGTATTCGAATATTTTCCTCTTTAATTGAACAATGTACAAATATATAGGAATAGCCATAAGATCTTCATGAATAAAATTTACCTGTAATTAACCAGGCAAAATAATGTAAATTACGATAAGGATGGCCATAAAAATAATATAATGCATTTATTATAACAAGGAACGAATAAATTGCAATTAGTAACTGAGAGGCGGAGCCCAAATAAGCAAAAAAAAGGTATATTAGCAGGGGCGTTGCTTACCGTAGTGATGGTTAACCAATGGGATGATTGCCAATCCTAGGAGTACAGGTGGGGCACACCTAAAAGAGCTGGATGCCCTTATGAAAAGATCAGTTGTTGGTCGGGTTGAAGTTAAGTTGTCAAAAGTAATTAGTTAGCTGTTGAAGGTCAGTTATTGAAGGTAGGTGTTCACTTGGTCAGTAGTTGATAGTTAACAAACAGTTGAGTTAGTTGACGAAGAAGTCAGATTCTAAAGTCGTCAAGCAAGCCGAAGTGAAAGAAAGAAGACAAAATGACAATGGTGCACAACCAACAACAAGGAACCAAGCAGAGAAGGTGCAGTCGGATGGCTGACAGAGTGTGGTTTGATGAAGGAGAGTCGAAGAGCAGAAGGATTCGAGCAGAAACTGCGCGAATATTGAGCGAACGAGAAAAAGGACTGATAATTGATATCATGGAGGCAGTAATTATGGTGCAATAAATCGAGCGACTTGGAGCAGAATAGCAACAGAAAAGACGAGTCGAAGAGCGTGTCAGGAGCGAGGAGACAGGACAGCCGACAGTCAGAGCGGCAGCGAGTTTACTCGAGACTGCATCAGGAAGGTAACTCTGGAGGTGGACCGCCCAGCAACCCGACGGAGGCGCAAAGGCGGAGACCAACGCCAATACGTGATGAGTAAGAGGAACTAATCGTATACTACCTACTTCCTAGGCCAATCTAAGTAAAAATAAGAGTTATATGTATCTCGTATTAGTACAAAATTTTGTATTGGCCATTATACTGCCGAGGTAGAATTACGGGAGATAAGAGTTTTTAAAATTTACCTGTCCTTCCCTTATGTCTTAGTACAATTTGTTGTGATGTCCCGGATGCCAAGCTGCAAACCGGTTTACTATCGAGAACGGGAACGTCTCATCAATATCAATAATATTTCGCAATACACGAAATGATTTTTTAGCATTTATAATTCCATTTCTCGTTGTGGTGGATTATTATAGCAGACAAATATATACACTAAATGAAAAATTGACCGCGGACCTTTTCGACCTCTGTCTAACGTGAGCCACAATGCACCGCATTGACGTAGTTAGGACTGTCTAGGACATTCTGTATATTAAAAAAAAAAACTAGTTGGTAATTTAGGTAAAACATATATTATATTAATTTGTAAACAAAAATATATTTATGAAACGTGAGTGAAAAATAATTTAAAGTATGTAAAAATATTGTAAACACAAGTAAAACAAGATAAATTATAAACAACTTGTAGTTAAATTGAAATTCCTCAATCTCCGACAGCATAATCAAGAAAAAAAGCATTTTTTTAAAATAAACAGATTCAAGGCGAAATACGGTAAAATTAAATTTCTTGAAAATAAATGTAATACAAATACATAAATATTATATTATTTATCTTAGAAACTCGTATTCGAAATTCGCAGAAACGCCATTGTTCGAAGCATTCCTGTGGATGAGTCGATAGCTTTTAAAGTGAAGCTTTTATGTGTTAGTACCTCGAATACCGAACAAATTTAAATTAATTTTATTATGATTTTGAAACACAAAGGAATCTATCATTCCGTTCGCCGAGTATCGTGGGCTTTCTGTAACAGCCATTGCAGCACCAGTGTCGGTACATTTCACTATCTACTACTTTCATTATTTCATAATACCTAAGGGATCTGAATAAACGATTGATTTATTATTAATAAAAACGATATAAATACTAATGTAAATCGAATGATTTAAATAGTATTAGAAATGTGGTAATAATGTATATTTTATTTTAGAGTTGAGCGATTGCATTTGTACGAGAAAAAAAGGTATAATATTTTCGTATTTTTGAAAAACATCCCAGCAGAACCTTTTTAAATTTGTTTCTTACCTTCTATCTTTAGAAGAGTGTGCTATTCCCTTCTATTGGATACTAAATTGAACAACACCACTAGGAACTAGGGATTCTGTATCCAGACAACACGGGAATAAATTCCTGGCAATCCCATGGTTTTTTTGCTGTCTCGAGTCCCGTGACTTGAAAACATAACCCGAGACTCGAGACTCTGTTTTTTTATGTCGTTCACTTTAAACAAGTTAAGTTATTCAAATTAAATGAATCAACTAGAAAGATGTATAGAAAAAAAAAAACTTTTTATTTATTATCTTAGTTTTATTAACCACAATTGAGTTTAAAAAACATCTACCGGTTTCGGAAAACACTTTTCCTTCTTCAGGATGTCATAACTAACTAAAAATATAGTATTGTTTGAGATGTTTGAACAATAGTGGGTTTTTAGAATTTGCTAATCATTTGATAGAAAATAGTCATGGTTTTGATAAAAAATTGGGATTGTCAATTTTGCATATAAACGGTGTAGGTCACAAATTAAATAATTTGGAATCGTTGGAGATAAATAAAGCATGTAAAAGTAATCAGGAAATTCTAAACAGCCAACTAAATTTAACTACGAGTCCTATTCTAAAATTTTTTCCTAAAAATTATTCGACTAAATTTGTATTGAGCAGTAATTTGAGTTAGGTACTAAATTTATTTTTTTAAATAATTGTTGTTTTTTAAAAAATTTAAAAATAGATTCTGGTGAAGAAACAATACTATATTTTTAGTTAGTTATGACATCCTGAAGAAGGAAAAGTGTTTTCCGAAACCGGTAGATGTTTTTTAAACTCAATTGTGGTTAATAAAACTAAGATAATAAATAAAAAATATGAATCTTAACCACCAAGTTAATATTGCTAATTTTAAAAGTAGAAAAAAATATATTTATCTAACAAATGTTTTAGCTGCTGACCATTGCAGTACAGCTAACTAGCGGCGAGCAGTGCACGTGTATCAATTCTTGTAGCTTCTAACTACAAACAAAGCGAAATAATACATGGTCAGCTATAAAGATGAAGGGAATAGTTTTGGCGGTTTGCTCAAACAGGGGATATGTTTCCTTGTAAAATTTTATTTAAATATTTAATACAAATTAAATTTATCAATTAGAAAGACATACAAATAAAATCAATTTGTCGGAAAAATATTTTTGTTGCTACCTGGACTCGAACCAGGAACCCTTCCTATCCGGAAAAATGCGCTGACGTATTGCACTACGGCACCATACTAAGATAACGACAATTTTTCGAACTTACATGTTGCACTTTTAAATTGATACATCTGTCATTTCATTATTTGAAAGCAATCACTTTATACGTACGGAATCGTGAGTAAAATCCGATAGGAGGCGCAATTTTATCGATAAATTAATTTTATCTATGCATTTTTCTAACTGCTACATTTAATTTGTATTAAAAATATCACAAAACTATGTTCTGAGAAACTACAACTTCACAATAATAACGTGTTTTCCTTAAAAAGTTAATATTTTAGATAAAATCGTGTCATCTTTTGAAGAAGCAAAATTAGATGAAAAACGTTATTCAAACTTCAGTTTATGATTGATTTTGACCAAATATGTGTTTCTTTAGAAATTGTGTTGTTTAAAAATTTTTAATAATTATTCGTCTTTTACATTTAGTTTATATATAGGTACTTATAAATTTAATTTAATTAAAAAAACTATTAATAATTACTTTATAAAATTAATTTTATTTGATTAAATACGGATAATATCCCTTATATCTTACAGCTACTGTTCGTCATACATACGAATATTTAATAAGATATATTTTCTTTTTAATTAAATAAAATTCACGTCCTCGAGTCCCGGGAATTGAAAAAAGTTGAGAATACCGAATCTCTATTAGAAACTGGATACAGGACGCGGGTCAGGCGACGGCAGGAAAGTGAGAAAGTTTAAAGACAGATTCCGTTTCGGAACTTCTGATGTCTTTAAGGAACTGAACGTCATATTTTATTTCAAAGGACTCAGTGTTATTCGGAAAAACAGAAAATTATATACTATGGAGAAATTCTTTTCATTCGTACGAAGTTGTTTAATGTAATATTTGTCCTTCTCATACCAAAACAAAAGACATAGTCCGTCTTCGACCGCGCTTGAACAGAAGCAGTTCCGCTTTTGTTTTCCTTACATAAATGGAATGCATATACTCAAACTTTAACCAGTCTTACCTAACGAAGCGTATAAAACTCCTAAATAAATATTTTCAATAAAATATTTTTTTTTCTGTTGTATGGGATTCGGTTATGATATGTTGTAAAGCTAGTTATTTAAATAAAAGTTTTTGATCGCTGTCTTGATGAAACGTTTTATTTGATCACAGAGAGTGCACGCCTCTGATGAACACCTAGCTAGCAACGTCGGTAACAACAACTCCAAAATGTTTAAAACCATTCGCTCCATCAATAATGAATTCCTCAATAGTGTGTTGTTTTACAAACATCCTACCGTGCGCAACAACACACTGTATCAGTTAATAATATATAATACAAATAATAAGATTTTATATTGTTTTGCCACGATAAAAACAAAACAAATTACATCAGACAAAATGTCACGCTAGACGCCATGAAGGTAAAGAATGAGTACATCCTAACATTTTTATTTGCCGGCGCGACGAGTCCATCTGGCCGCATGCCGAGGGGGCGCTAGCATTAAGAGGGGATAAAAATTATGATTTTTAACTAACTAACGAACCATTATGCCAAATTGCGCGAGGGTGGGCAGAGAAAATAGAGCGTCACACTCTTCTGTCCTGATTCACAATTCTTGCCTTATCCACATTCATACATCTTTTCATACATGCTCGCCGATTATTGAGGCTTCTAACAGGACCATTCTCCAGTATCTGGTTTATCTGGCCATGCCAAGTCTTCCGCGGACGTCTTCTATTTCTGGTACCATCAACACTTGCATCATACACCTTTCTTATCATTCTCTCCCCATTCGTCCGTTCCAAATGACCAAATCACCTAAGTGATCCTTTCTTAATTATGATTCTTCATCGTCAGAAACTATACTGTCTAAACTGTGTAAGAAAAACTTTAAACTGAAAAAACAACCTTTTTGTTATACGATTATTATTTCTGATAAAATATCTTACAGAAATTGGGTCAAGTATCCCATGGAAGATATCAGAGATAATTATTTATTTATTTGTTGAATAACGATTTTTTTTACATTTACATTACTATATGTCTCGTTCACTCGTGTACTTGTGTCCTAGTGCCTTAGACTCTGTATTATTTAAAGGGCCTCGATTTTAGGAATCTCTATTATCAGATGCTAACGTTACGGTTAGGTAGATCGAAAGCTGTCATAAAACGTTTCAAGAAGTCCCGGAGTTAGAGACTTTGGCCTGGCACCAAGTGTACGGACTGCCTTTCAGAGTCAGAATTATAGAACAGGAAGATATTGCATGTATGTGTGGGCGGCAATTTAACTCGCCCCATCACTCGATCCATCATTCGATCCGTCACTCGATCCACCACTCGATCCGTCACTCGATCCGTTACTCGATCCATCATTCGATCCGTCACTCGATCCACCACTCGATCCGTCACTCGATCCGTTACTCGATCCATCACTCGATCCGTCACTCGATCCGTCACTCGATCCACCACTCGATCCGTCATTCGATCCGTTACTCGATCCATCACTCGATCCGTCACTCGATCCGTCACTCGATCCATCACTCGATCCATCACTCGATCCATCACTCGATCCATCACTCGATCCATCAACTCAACCGCTTTGATATTTCTTTACACTCGCTAACTTTTGTACTCCTCTTTCTAGTATCTCAAATTAAAAGACCCTCCTTTCATTTCACCACTTATTTTCATATATTCCTTAAGACACACTTGTTTTAGCCTTTGACATTATCTTTCCTCTTATTTTTCCATATGGTTATATACAATATTAACTAACTCATTCATCAGTTACACGTTCCGTATGTTCGTTAAGTAAATACGGATTTGTCTCAAATTCCTCTTATTTACTTACATTTTCGTTGTAACACAAAGATTAGGTATAAAAAAATGAATAAATAATAAAGGAATTGAATCCTACGAATGACGTAACGTTTACGTCAACGGTATTCGAATGCAATCCGACTATCTTTATTTCACAGAATAAAGAAAATTCTTTCAAAAACAAAATATCACGGAACAAGGTCTCCTTTATCTGCGGAGAAGAAAGAATGGTCGGTGAATTCTCGGAATTCCCGCTACAGATACAGATACTCGGTGCGCGTGCGGCGTGACAGATTCCGATTAAATACGAGTACTTATAAGAGATGACCGATAAAATAATCCTCCGATACAACAGAGTACAATGGTTTCTTTTATATATTTGTTTGGTTTGTAGCGAATCTCGAAAGATTAATATTATACCATTTTTGGTTGCTTAACACGAATGAAAATTAAATTATTTATTTTAAATGTTACATAAATCGTCGTTCATTTTTCAATGAAGCGTATTTCGACTTTGTTGATTTTCAGCAGACGGTATTTTTCAGTGTTAAAAAATGATAAAAAAAATAATCTTACCGATTTCTACAGATATGTTTTGATTTAAAGACAGTGTGCGATGTATTTATCCATTAATAAGACTCATTACTGTCATCTGTGAGACTGAAATATCGAAATTAGAGTGGTTACGTCAAAATGTTTTTTTAGTAATATTACTTTATTGGAATAAAATTCACATATGCCTGTTTGAATGGATTATGGGCGTGTGTTTGGGTAATGTAACCCCGGTCGTAACTCAATATTAACGAAACACAAGAGACGCATTTTTGAAAGATGGACGTTATTTTTGTAATTAATATTTTTTATTAATTTTCCAATCACATTCCAGTAATGGATCTCTTACTACTTTCTACTAAAAATATTCATATGTTTTCTTATCTATTAATTAAAAACTTATGTTACTATAAAACTTGAATTAATTTTATTATTTTCCATGAGAATGGTGGCTAACGTGAGTGGCAGGCAAAATGGTGAATTCCGTGCACCGGATTCACGCACCTCATGCTATACATCATAAGGAAAAAGGTAGAAAGAATGAAGGTAAAAATGAAGTAAGAAAAAATGATGTAGAAAGAAATAGAAAGAAGGGAAATTTCATAATTTCCTGCAAAATAGAAATTTTACGCTACAATTAGAATTCGTAATGCTAGAAATGAGTGCATAATGAGATCGACTAAATAAACCATTTTTACCCTTCAATTAGCATCCTGAGCGCGACGTTCAAATGCCATTTCGGCCTTGTCTCCGCTCCTGGATTCCGTACGGACTCCATCTCCAAACGAGAATTCCGAAACATGGCGGGACGGCCACGTCGCTCGCGGAGCGTACCTCCCAACTTGAAACCCGAATTGAAAGTGAGCTCCTGTACTCGCGCCGGTCCGACCGAAAGCCCGGTGCGACTCTTGCGGCCAACAACGAAATCAATGATTGAGCCGTGCGTAAACTAACCGGCCGAGTATCAGTTATATTAATTAGGTACTACCGTTACTTACTTCTTGTTTCCAAAAATTTATAACGTTACAATATATATATATATATATATGTTGAGGTGGGGTTTATCAGGCTATATTCAAGTTTCTTTCTAACGAAAACTCGCAGGCGTGGCTTCGTTGCCAAGTGGTGTGCCCAACAATATAGTTCCTCAAGAAGGTGTCGAGTTGAAAAAGCCGAATGCATTAGGCGATTACGTTGAAGTCTGGCCGGCATGTCTGTAATAGTTCAAAGTGTTGGGTAATGGTGCGGAATCTCGTTCACCACCATGTAACCGCATCACTTATATTGCGTCCATTTCAATCATATAAGCCCACTCTTTGTGTTTTTAATTAGTTTTACATTAATTTAAATTTTTAATTTACATTAGTTAATTATAATTATTTTTATTCGTTTTTTAAATCAATTTTATAAATTAGTTTTATAATTTTTATCATTATTATGTCGTTTATAATCATACATTAATACGTAGTATTTAGATATGCTTTAGAGAACTTCAACTTATTTTTAGGATTTGCCTTGATACATAATTTCATGAGACAGATCTCTATCCACCGCACCACTTAATAGTTGTATAATTAAGTAAATAGCTCGCAGTTATATATGTGCGGGTGTGAGGGATCCCGCGTAAAGCATCCACGAAAGGACAAGTGGGACAAGACAAAACTAAACCATTATAATACGGAGTTGGTGATGGTTAAATCGTCAATTTGATTGTGTTCGATTGCAACGATAATTAGATAACGACACTTGAAACTGTTAAGTTATTGGTAACCGAGATTTAACTGTTGGAGGTTACTCCAACAGTTAAATCTCGGTTACCAATCATCATTACAATAACGGTTTTCCATTACACTACACGGAGTGGTATAACAGAAGGTTTATAAAATAAAACGCGACTACGTCAGTGTGTAAATTCGATGTTTTTGATGAAAGACAAATATATGCTAATACTACTCTAAACTACATATATAATATAAATATGTACAAACAGACATTTTAAAGGAATTCAAAATACACTTACCACATGCGCAAATAAATATAACCTACAAGTCCCGAAAGCACACACAACATATGGCTAAAAGATTTACAAATAGTTAGGACCTAAACTATTTAATAGGATGCTGAAAGATTTAACTCAAATGAATTGTCCCGGGAATGTGAAATTGAAAATCAAAACTTGGATTCGTAATATTCACCCAAACATATTGATCAAACACGTAATAATTGTTGTCACAAATTTCTACAAACAATATATATTGAATATACTCTGTAATTGATTTTTATACATACACCTTATGTCTATAAGGTACATGCGTAAGAGGTAACCGTTAATTCTGCCTGACTCTTGTTAAATAGCTTGTTTGTACTTGTAAACTATGCCTGTCTCAACACAGATTTTTTTAGTGAGACGAGCACAGTCCTAACATAGTTATATGTATTGAAATTACAAAACATTACAATTTAGTAAAATTACACATCGCCATTTTTATAAAATTCTTCCAGTGACATATATAGGTACTATATATTTACACGTATTGAAAGATTTCCGTCATTTGCGATGGTATTAGTGAGGGAACTTAGGGGGCCGGGTGATGGGTGTGATGAAGTAAAAGAGGATTCGGGAGCGCATGTAGATTCCGTAAAGCCGACAGAAAGGGTGTTTAAGGTAAATCAACACCCGGCACTGTGTAATTGTATTAGTGAACACAGGGTGTACAGAGTGTACAGTGGGAACTAATTAATCCAGCGCACCGGGCTTGAGGGGTTTTCTGACGCCCAATGTCAATAGTTTATAAAAAATGTATCCCTCTCCGGGAAATACGTAGATATAAAAAAATATTTCTCAGGGTAGAAACAACAGGATTAAATAGCAGTAGAACTAGCAGGGTAGTTCTGTTTCGCAAAGATCTGGTAAAATTACATAAATAAACAATTACAATAAAGCAGATCTCTGCGAAACCGCTTCACGATCCTTCTAGAGTTGCTAGCTTCTGTGAATTAATTAATTAAGTGTGGACAATTTTAATATCGGATAATAATTTATTAAACTTTCCAGAATGTTACAAGCTTTTCGGGATATTTTATAAAAATAAAAATCACCAAAATTCGAAGTCGCACACAACCAGCTATAGTTGCTATGTACCAACTTTCGAGAATATGGAAACGCAGTGCCGTAAAGCATGCAACTAAAATTATATTGATTTACGCTCTTATCTTTCCAATCTTTATGTATGTAGCGGAGTCTTGGACGCAATTGCGACACGCATAAAATAGACGTCTTCGAAATGTATTGCTGGAGAGGGATGTCAAGCATCCCGTGGACAGCATGGCACACGAATGCATACATCCCGTAGACAGCACGACGCACGAATGTATACACCCGGCAATTAACCCAATCACAGCAAACCTTATTTACAATACTGAAAAAAAAACTTCCAATTCTTTGGTCACATTATGCGTCAAAGTGATATAGGGCCAAAATCCAACCAAACAATCGGCAGACACCATACATCGCGAAAGACACTGCCCTAGGATCTAGCGACCACTTCTCCGCAGTCCTTCCTTTCATCGGCATCTCGAGCGAGCCATTCCAGTGCTCAACCACATACGCGCATTTAATTGTTTACCGCCTCTGTATAATTCATCCATCAATAAATGACAACCTTTGTAAGTGCTCTTTCATTTCTACACCTTGCTCTAGACAAAACATAAATACTCACACACGTACTCGTACATAATATGCACTAACATGCGTGAGACTAGAAGATTATTAAGAGCTTCAGTCTCACAATCACAAATCCTTCTGATAAATCACAGTCCATAATATTCAACAACCACAACACCTACAGATTCTTGCATCTGCTAAAAAAACCTTGGAGTCAGCTGTGAGGACCCGGGACCCTGGATCGGACCCAGGACCCAGGACTTATGAAGACGTATTACTAGAGTTTTACGATAAAAATAAAAGAAAACAATGATTTTATAAACCTAATATTTTAATTTTAAAATACTCATTTTGCGATTTCTGACGAGATAATCACTTGGGTCCGAGTGATTATGATATTGAATTGCCCCTCTAACCCCGACCACCCTGTAGCGCGACGGAGTGAGGGATGAGGAAGCCATCAGTGATTAACGGGGATTTATTTTTACAAATACTAGCGGCGGGGATGTTAACACGCCAACTACTCACTGCGGGGACTTCGATCCGGGATTAAAGTGAATGTTTACAGGGAAACATATCGGCGCGGTAAATATTTATGTGTTTGGCAAATATACTGAAAATAATATTCATCCATGTTTTATTGTGAGTTTTACATGATATTTTAATTAATATTTTTCATACAAATTTAACGAATCGACTAGAAAGATATTAAGAAAAAATATTTAGTTGCTACCGGGATTCAAACCTGGACCCTCATCCTATCCGGGGGAGTGCGTTCTCCACTTTCGCTAAAGTAAAATTTTTGAAATTATATTCAATAATATTTTAAATTGATACATCTAATATTCCAATTTCAAAAGCAATCTACTTTATATTACTTATTATTTGGAAACTTTAATACAACTTATATATTAAGAAAAACATGCTAAATATAGTGTCTGACCGAAGGTCAGTTTTTAGTCGAAGCAGAAGCCGATTGTTCGGCTCTTGCCATAACCTTCGGCCGAAGTCGAAGGTTCTATCATACTTAGAAATCTTAGAATACCGACTAGAAAGCATACATAATAATGCAAATTGTACTGTTACTTAGTTTTCTGCGTTATGGTGTTGATAATAATTGTAAATATTTCCATTAAATAAATAAATTGCAGTTTTCCAGAAACGATAAACTCAATTTTATTTCATTCGTAATAGTTCGTGCGTTTTTGGCACTTTGCGCAAAGATTCGGCTTCGGCCACACCTTCTGCAGATTTTAACCAAAGCCGAATGTATATATTTTGGCTGAAGGTGGCCGAAGCTTCAGTGAGACTTTAGTTGCATGTTCTGAAAATGCAAATTCATAATACAAAATGTACTTTGCTTAATATTTTTCGTTTATAAATAGTACTATTGAAGATAGCTAAATATAATCGCATATGAATGGAGAAAAATTGAAAAATGCACCATTTTTAATTTAATGAAATTAGATGTATTATGGATGTTCAATGGCTCAATTTGGTGCGTAAACCGTCTTAAAAATTATATAAATTGACAGTGATACTTAAGTATCCAAAAAATTTTATGTTTTCAAATTTTTTATTGAAATAAAAAATCAGCTCTACGATTGAGTAAAAATCATTAATAATTTACAGCGCCTAACATAATATTCTTGACTATTGTCAATTAATATGACATTCAACCACCGTGAAAAGAAACCATAGTACATAATATAATCGGCAATATCTGCTAATAGAAATGTTGTAACGCTGTATCTTGGGTGTTCGTTATACTGAAACATATTATTTGTTATTTTTTCTCTGATATAACCCTTTTTTACCATACTTCGTCATGCCAGGTCATAATTATTGAATCATATTTGTCAAACTCGCGATATGTTCGATAAGTTGCAAATTATTTGCGACATGCGGTAATGAGCTGTGTCGCACCCGAGGTTGAGATATTTTCAGATGGCACTGTTTATCGTTCGTAGCGAAATACACACAATTTATTATGTAATGTAAGAGATGTGAGATCACCAATCAAGTCGGGGTCACCGGTTTTGGAGGATGAGTTATATGCCATGCAACATGTACGATGATGGGAAAAGGATTATATTATGGGAAATGCAAGGCTGTCTCCAACGTCAGCCCTCTCGTGTCCGTATAGCAATCGCGATGTCGCTTTTGTAGAACGAGGCAGGTAGTAAATATGATCTCTGTCTTACACTGAATTTGTTCAAAGTAAATGACAAAGATTGTTGCAATTTAAAGTTCGAATTTACTTATCGAGAATTCCACGATGGACTTCAGTGCGAAACGAATATGAATAATTTGAGGAGCTTCGTAGATGGCGGTAGGGTCTGCAAATGTAATAAGTATAATATAAGATACAAAATGCCTCGATAAATTTGATCACATAGTTCAGAATGCGAGAGGATTGTGATATCCTGGATACATGATTAGCATTCTCATCAAACAGGCGTCCAAAAATCCTATTATCAACGTGTCAATGGAGTCCGATGGTAATTGCAGTGGATGATGGAATGTGAAAGCCTCCCTCAGTAAAATAGTAACTATAATTAGTCTGGATTATAAATGTCATATTAATCACGTATAAACGCAGTTACGGGAAATACATTTATGCTGGCTGTCTGTCAGTTAATCCCGTGACACAATTAAATCCAATTTAATTTAGTGTTGCATAAATAGCTGCGCAAATGAGCGGGGATAACCAACTTATAACTTGACAACTTTACAGATTATGGTCTGTTTGTCGGGTTGCCGGGTGTACGCCTCGTGACTAGTAAATGTAGGCTTCATTTTCAAGTTTGGATTCGGACACCCATTTGAGTATACGGGTGGTTTCAATCAATATTTACAAGCAATGCACAGCAGTTCAATAGCAAGAAGTAGCAATCCAATAAGTCAAAATGCACTTATAATAAAAAAACGCGTTATTTGTCTTAGACATAAATATGTATCATACCAGCCCTAAATAAAATGTGTTTTCTGATTTGGAAAGAATATGCGTATATAAAAATATATAAATCTCCCTAGCGGAGAACCGAACCCCGGTGTAAGTGTGGCAGGCGAGGATGTTGACCATCACTTTACCGGTGAATACGAATGAAATATGAAAACAGACGTTAAGAAATATCTTTATTAATAGTAGCTTCATGATAAAATAATTAAATAAAACGTTAATAATCTTATAAATAAAATCTTAATAATCTGATAGTCACAAATATTTTTTATGAAAAATTGAAGAGAAGTGTTAAATCCCTTCGAAGATATAGTGGACCCTCAATATTCATCCATGTTGATATTCGTCCTGTTTTAGCGTCGAAATTTTTGTTTGATATTCGCTCTAAAAGTGGATATTTGTCTCACCTGCCACGCGGATGGATCAGTTAGTCTCGGGCGGTGATTCGAAGTGCGCGTCAACTGTCGTTTACTACTTTATTTCTTTTTAATCTTTACGAGTTTTTGCAGATATATTTTAAAGAAATAAGTGATCATGGTATTTTGGAAGAGCGCTGGCTTAGCATGCGAGGGGTACCGGGATACCAAAATATTTTTGATTTCAAAAGGGTTTTAAAGGACATCGATTTCGGTATCGGTAAAAGTGATAATACAACACAAGGCAAAAGTGTTAAGTGTAAAAGGCTATTTTTATTGCAGTTTTCGTAGAAAAAATGACTGGGGTACCTACCTGAAGAATAAACATAATCCGTGTTAGTATATTATATTATATGTTTTTTTGATGTATTAAAATAACCCATTATATATGGTTAAAAATTTTGTACCTATATTAAATATTAATTAGCTATATTATACTCATTCGCTTGAGATAAAATAACGAGCGCGTGATGAGACTTCGTATGACATTACGTGTACAAGCATATTTTAAACCGACTAGGAAATTTGTAATTTGTAAAATTGTAACTATCAACTCTAAAGCTATTCAAACAATTCATAACTGGCTTCAGGTGAAGGCAGTCGGCAGCAGGGTGAAGTTAGTAAATGTTTAAAACAATGAGTTGAATGCTTCATTAGGAGTACCTGATAAAATTGCAAGAATGGAGCGCCCCCTGTTGCGCTGGCTCGGATTACTTGCGTCATCGCAGAGGCGAATGAACGATAAAATAATTGAATGAGCACAAAATATGCGATTTAAAAACGGTTTATTCTCACATTTAATACAAATAAATAATTATACAAAATAATAAATTAGTAAATGTGGTTCAATTATATCAGTTTTAATTTATAAAAAAATTTTAACAAAATTTTTTGAAAAAATGAATCAATTATTAAAATAAACCACAGTGTTGTATACTTCACACTACACTTCTATTAAAAATTAAAATATTTTCTATATTACTATTCTATAATATTAGTTTTTATTTGATGTAGTAAGATTTTTAATTTCGTATCATAAGATTATTAATTTCATATTGTAACTTTTTGACCTGTTATTAAATTATTATACAGAGCATCTACACGAAGAGTCGCTAATTACGGTGAGGCTTAATTTTCGAGAAAATTGCTCAAGTTCATGGAAATGAGTCCCTAATTCAAAAATACTAAAAACACGTACCTAAAAAAACATAAACATATAAAATGGTAATTAAAGGCTTAAGCAATAACTATACACATACATAAAATTCAATGTCAGTTCTCGATAAATATCATATAATACACCATTTGACCATCCCTCCATCCCCTGACATAATAAAAATATCATCCACTCCAAATTAAATTAAATGCCATCCAATCCAAATTTTACATAGTTACTCTTTAGGACCCTGCGTAAAACATAGACACCTTCCTTCCTAATAAATGTGTATTATATTCTATTAAATTCCATTCATTCAACATTTTGAAAAGTTACTCTTTACGATTCTGTACAAAACATAGACTCCACTTTGCCTTAACCTAACCTAAACTAACCTAACCCACCCCTTCTCCTCCGAAAGAGTTGCAGGGGAGGTGAGTACGGGTTGCGGAGGAGGTGGGTGCTAGGGTGCGGGAAGTTCACTATCCGTGCAATGCCAGGTACATTTATTTATTTATTCTTAATATAGTGTATACATAAGTATATTTATATATGCTCTAATATAAACACGATCGAAATGTTCCATTTTACTAAAACTTATCTTGCACATATTTGCTTAGTTTCATCTTGAATCTATGTAGTATTTCCTCCTTTCTTATATCTTCTGGCATTTTATGAAATATTTTCATCGCACTGTACATCATCGATTTTTGAGATTTAGCCTTCTTCCTGAATGGCAGTCTCAGTCTATCGCGAAAATTGACGTTGAATTCTTTCTAAGGAATTAATATTAATCATATTCTATAAACAGCAAACCGATAAGTACAGAATTTTGAGAGACTGTATGTAATTAATCCTCTTGGTGCTTTTCATTATTACCGATCATATCCACTACTTATGGAAACAATTTCTTTAATGCGTAGTTTCTCCGATTATATTTATTATTTTCATATGTTTGAAAATCTCTCCGCTGCCTTGCGATCATTTGGCGTTAAAAGTACTTCTACAAATGTATCACAAAGCACAACATGTGAATTCGTATGCAGTCAACTCAAATTAAAATGTGTAAGTATAAATATCTTAAATAATAAATAATAAAATTAAATATGGTAAATGTATGGTATGGTGTACGAGTATATACAATAAACGAAAAGTTATAGTATGAACCAGTAAACTTTAATTAGTTTTAACAATTTAAACGATAATAGAAGTATAAATATAAGTACTAAATTAATGTATTAATTATAAATATATACATATAAAATCAATTTGTCAAAAAATATTGTTTTAGCGTCACCGGGATTCGAACCTGGATCTCCATTTCCAATCCGGGGAAGTGCTTTTATATGTATATATTTATAATTAATACATTAATTTAGTATTTAAAATATCACAGACCTATGTTCTGAATAATTACAACTTCACAATAAGAATGTGTTTTCCTTAATAAATATAAGTATTGTGATATCAAAGTTAGTTTAAAGAGAAGGTACAGAAAATATTACATACGTGTCGGAAAATATTGTACGTAATACTTTGACCTAGTTAATTATGATTTTATAATAAATCAATTTTACGTTTAACTAGTTGCGAGGCAAGGGAAACAGATTAGAGCTTGTATGATCGAGCAAATCGATTGTAAAAATATTTTGTTACGAGAGGTTTCGTATATTTTCTAGAGATGAGGTTTTATGTAGGTACTGAAATTGATTACCTAATTTTTTGAAGGTTTTACAATTTTTACCAGATTGGATTATAGCTTTAAAATTCCATTAGGTGAAACAGCCAGCCAACATTGTCTACGAGGAATGCAGCCAGCAGAAACAAACAATACGAAGGTATCTAGGAAACCTAACCAGCCCTGAGAGCTATTTTCCCTTATTGAAACTTTGAATGAATAGTAATATCGGAGTATTTCATGGGAAACGGAGGCGAGGAACGGAGATTAAATTTTATTTGTTCGATTTATGGTAAGTTGAAATAAAAATAGATGATATAATAAGACATTTTTATTACGACTAAATGTTGTAGCAGATATTAAGCACACATTTACTAAGATGGTACTTTTACAATTTGTTTCAATTTCGATTACAATTCAACATAAAATATTAAAAATGTAACTATTTTTACTTCGATTGCAAACTACCCATAACTTCCGTAACTTCATAACACGCGGGTAATGTTTTTCGGGTTTACTTTTCGGATTTTTAATTATTAATATTAGTTTGAACAGAATTCAGCATCTAGCTTTGCGCAGTGGGGCGGATTTGCAATCCGTTACCGAGATAATTGAATTCATTCGAAATGCAATGTCTGCTCGAAAATGCAGTTTTAAGCCACTTTTTGAACCATTAAAAAATATCGACAGGGTGGGCTTTAGAGTTTCGTTAGACATTCTTCCAGATATTAAAAAAATACAATTCGTGTATCTCCACGGAAAAATCCATATAAATATATCTTGTTAGGTAACACATTTTCGGAACTCAACGCGAAAACAGGACGAAGTTTGTATTCCCTCAGGACATGACTCGAATAGGCACTCGATGTAATGTAAACAATTATGAAAACTAACAGATGCCGTAATCTTCCAGTCAAGCTAATATATGTATGAGAACAAAAAGAAGGCACCACAATATAGCAAAAGCTTGGGTATTCTGACTGACCTGATTCTTGCCCTTGAGCACGAGTACATTGGTGACGCGGCCGAAGGGGATGCCCAGCTGGATGACCTCGGCCTCGGTGGTCTCATTGGGGATGTTCCGGATGTGGATCACCCGGGAGGGCTTACCCACGTTAGGCTCCAGCTTCACCTATGAGAAAAATATCAATTAGTATTGTGCTAACGATAAACCTTTTTGGCAAGCGCACTGTTATGTCGCACTTTATTGTTCACCCGTTCTTTCACTTAATCTCGAGTTGTTTATGAAAACATTCATAATTTAAGATTTAGTAAATTGTTCACCCGTTCTTTCACTTAATCTCGAGTTTTTTATGAAAACATTCATAAATTAAGATTTAGTAAATTGTTCACCCGTTCTTTCACTTAATCTCGAGTTTTTTATGAAAACATTCATAAATTAAGATTTAGTAAATTGTTCACCCGTTCTTTCACTTAATCTCTAGTTGTTTATGAAAACATTCATAAATTAAGGTTTAGTAAATTAAGTTGGATCGTATCCATTTATTGATATAACGGTCACTTTGAGGTAAAATGTGATCAATATTTTATTGAAACAATCATTGAAATTGATTATGCGCGTTATTTATCTAGAATGGGGTTTCTGTTGGAAGAAGTGACGGATTACGAAGCTTTGAGTTCTTCTTTTTGACCAACGTGACCGACAACTCCTGATTAATTTTCATTGGAATGGGGTTAATGACACATTGATACAGAAAAGACAATTGAAATAAGTACATTAGTTTACAATTAGAACTACTACTAAAATAATTTGTTATAAAATTAGTGAAATCTTTGCGATATATATCTAAGTACAAATAATAGGCGTAATCAAAAGCGTGTGTTTTTACTCCAATAACTTATAATCCATTTTTTTAAAGAGTACACATTTTTTGTGTAGTTGCATTTTTAGAACTTAGTTCTATGCTATTTTTAATAGGAAGTGGTCCAGGTTCGAATCTCGGTGACAATCTTTTCATTTTTTTTTCTGTTTATCTTTCGTTGATTAATTTAATTCGTGTTACTTATAATACTGATTATTGTTAGAAGCAGTGGCTACTTGAATAGTGCAATATTAATAATTTATGAGCTGGCATTCCCTTCTTACAGATACTGTTTATATATAATATTCAATGGAAATCAATAGCATCTTATACTTAGCGTTATGGCAGAAAAATTAAATATAAATTTGTTGCCCTGTTTGCTAGAATAGTTTACTACTGCAGACAATGGTTTTCCGATCTTACGTAAAATAATAGAATTTTGTAAACTTTAAGGATATAGGAATTAGAATTGGCTTCAGATTTTAACATGGATGATGACTAGAGTTTCCAAATATTCGTTACATTCAACGTATAATATTAAAACACAAATTATTTGTAAAGTTATTTATTCGAACCGTATTGAAATACGGTTCGAATAAAATATTTACATACTTAGAAATTAAAATGTTCAAAATATTTCACTGAAATATAAACGATTACTTCACGAATAATATACTTATTCCCCATCTTTCCAATGACTTGCGAAAAATTTATATGAACGGTTGTAATGAAATACTACCAGCTGTTTGCTTTCAATTTCTCTTGCCAAACTCTTTACTTAAAGACGGACTTGAGTAGCAGCAGGACTCTCAAAAATCCTATGATTCCGATGCATGTTTCACTAATCTCGTTGCAGAATCTAAATAGCGTAACAAACGTCTGTCTCATAATTGTCTGGTCCGAAGTGTCGTCAATACTTGATGCTGTTATTCGATCGCAGCATTCAGCAAGTCTTTTAAAATGTATAAGTCAGTATTTCAAACTCGTACAGAAGTAGTGAAAATATATAACATCGTAAAATGCGCATTTGTAATTTCAAATTGAAGTCTTTATCACAGAGTAGATTTGAGAATTTGAGTTTCGCGCTACCTTTATTCTGACATTTATATTTTATGAACGATTCAATTAAACCACTCCCATACATAACATAAACACCGATACATAAACTCGACCAGTATATGTATCGGTGGACTCGTTCAATATTTTCCTCCGTATTTTCGGTGAAGCCGGCGATTCTTGTGACTTTTTCCTAATAACTTTTAGTAATTAAGTTTGTGAAATATGGATATTCATATCCAAGATTTTATTCAAAATACCTGAATATACTGTCTAATAAATATTTTTCAATTTTAAATGAGAAAAGTTTATTTAAGAATTAAGCAAATACGATATCAGATGCGCTTAGTAGCACCCGCAAAGGAAGGCAGTGGCACCGCTAATTACCAACAGGCAACGCGCCCTGTAGTTCTGAAAGTAAACACGAGCCGGAGGATAT
This sequence comes from Eubasilissa regina, assembly GCA_022840565.1. Lineage (NCBI taxonomy): Eukaryota > Metazoa > Arthropoda > Insecta > Trichoptera > Phryganeidae > Eubasilissa > Eubasilissa regina. Next base: position 54,957,234 of record JAINEB010000012.1, on the reverse strand, counting down.
AATATTACCTTCGCAGAACTTTCTGGGCGAGGGACCGAGGTACTATACCCGACACGGTCGGCAGACCGCCGGGAAATAGGGGTGGTTGTTCGCTCCACCGTATCGAACAAATCAAACTTCCAAGCGCTGTTTTTGACGCAGCAACAACGCTGCGCGTGTACCTAGTTCCTGCCGTTCCTGGTTCGAGGATTCTTCACTGTTATGTTATACGTTAGCGCCGTTCCTCACCAAATTAACAATATTGACGTACGTGAGTACACAATGAGTGTGCAGTAAATCAAAAGTTTTATACGCAATGGCCTTTGTGAACATACATTTTGGTCGGTGAATAGTGACCCACCGCTTACACAGGGCCGATTTATGACCAAACGCATATCGGTCCTTCACATTCACCGCCAGGTTGGCATTTTTTAACGCTACTTGGTAATTATGCTATGCCGCAAAGCCGCATAGCGGCAATGCAACACGGCATGACTGCCTACTGGAGATTCCAACTATTCGAATATCGAATAGTAAAACTAAAAATATTCGTTTAGATTCTAAAGTATGACAACAGTATGAAATTAATTTTGAATATTTCAAATATATCCTATTATACGTTAGTACATCAAAATTTATAAGAAAACGAGATAATTTACCATAAATTGTTTATTTATTGTAGTTTAAAATATAATGTATTTTAAATTTAATCTTAATTTAGTTTTTATCGTCGCTGCAGTTGAAAATACTCGACCAGTAGCGGTTGACGTTGGCTTACTATTAAGTGTTTTCCATACATCCCTTAAAGGGAAAATATGACAATATACAAAATAAAAAAATGTTCGTTCCGGCAAAGGGATGGCCCTCACCCTCTTTCTAAACACCAGATCGTCTCAAAATCTCCCAGCAAAACACCCACACATTTACGAATTCCGGAAAAGTCATCAGGTCATCGTTCCGAGCCGGATGATGACCTGCCACATTTAATCCCGCGAGCATACCCTCTCTGGCGTATATTTTGGCTTCAGATGAACAAAATCAGTGATAAGAAAGAATGGTCCTTGAATAATGAGGGGACTTTACCTAACGCAATCGTCAATTAACTATTTGACAACGCTTAGATCTTTGTTTTTATTAAATGGTAACATAAGTACATACATTGATTGACAATTTTAAAAACGTAGAAAAAATATGGGTAATATATTAATGACAAGTTAATTAATATAAATACCAGAAACGGCTACAGCATAATTACAAACTTCAATTACAAACAGCCTCAGGGGTACGATCTGCCGCAGATGAGGAGTAGGAGAGAAAATAAAAGACAAAACGGAAATAACTAAGGCACTGATTAAATAATAACAAGTCTAAAATGGTCCCATGGCGAGTGCTCAGTTCAAATAAGAAAAAGTATTTTTAATTAAGTTTAAGTAGTGTGCGCAATGCACTGCGAGAGAGTAAGCACAAAAGCCTACCTAGAACATGCAAACATTTTTATAACTGTTATTTCCAATTAATATTACGCGACCAACCGTCGCCAGTAATTTTGCAGTTGAGTTTTGAGAACGACAATACACGAATATCATACACAGTGAAATCTCGATAGATCGTTTCGTATCGTTTATTTCTTCCTGTCCCGAATTAATTTCATACAAAACATCCAAAGATAGATCGCACGGATCGTTCCTCTATGCATCATTTTATCGCATTAATCGTTACAGCACGCTAAACAATGAGCGGAACATTCGAGAGAGAATTGTTTCTGTGCAGCTTTCTAATTTTATTTTTATTTAAACACATTCATTTATATGTGAAATGTGTATCTTTTTTAGAACGTGCATCAAACATTTAAGTATGAAAAATGTGATTTTTTCCTATATTCCCTCATTTATAGTTTATTTCAATAGATCCCTTCAAAAATGATAGATATAGGTTTCACCGTGTGCCTAATTACAGCTAAGGCGAGGAAGCCGAGGAAGTTCGGGGACATCCTTTCACATCGAAATAAGCACTTTAAACACAGATTAATTTCCTCTAATGTGATTTCCAGAACGCTTCGGTAAGATAATTGTATAATTGGCCAGACGAATTCCACGTCAGTCTGCGGTATGATTTCGAGCGTCCGCAATGAAACGATTATAACCTTTCTCGGGCGAACCGTCACCCGGCACGGATGCCCGGGCGTGTGACACCTCCCCGGCGCCCCGACGCGCGACGCCACGTATGATAGGGTGAAATAGTACAATTGCGGCGCGTACGCTCGGTTTTCAACTAGGAAAGGTGGCTTCATCGTAGCAGTTAAAATATGCTCGTTTTCAATTATGACGAGGGAATAAGTCACATGGCCGGGAACGATCGGTATCGCAGCTCGGTAGTATCTTTTGGTGAACAAAACAAACATCGCACTCAAAAGTTCAATAATTATTTTCGAAAAGGAGCAATAGAAAATTAATATCATTTTTCCATCATGACGTTTCAGACACACGCGGTAGAATAAATAGCCCAGAATATTATAAACAGAAAATACTGAAAGGTGAAAATAGTATATTAAAGAGAGCACATTATTATTGTGAATTTGCAGTTTTTCAAAACATAGTTCTGTGGCATTTTCATACTAATTAAATGTATCAATTAGAAAGATATACATGAAAATACAATTTATCCAAAAAATATTTTAATTATTTATCTATCACGGTAGCAACAAATATTTTTCGATAAATTGAATTTCCCTGTATCTTTCAAATTGATACATTTAATTTGTATTAAAAATAGTAGATTTTATCGATAAATATATTGTTGTTGCTACTGGGATTTTAATTAGTATTTTTTTAAATACCACAGACCTATGTTCTAAATAATTACAACTTCACAATAAGAATTTTTTATCCTTAATAAAAGTATATTTTATATTTCGGCCTTTGTTCCAATAAGGAAACCAAAATAAAAAAAAAAGTACTATAACAACGGACAAACCCCGTTTAAAATAAATTAAATAAGTTAATTCTAATTACTGTTTTCGTTTGTAAAACTATACTACATAATCACATACGTGAGAGTAAAACATCTGCTTTTTGATTCTACTCGTTTAATTTACTTGAGACACGTTTATATTTTAAATAAATGAAAACTTTTTAGGCATACATTGTTTGTTTGTTAATTAAATATAATTTCTCACTATCATAAATAATAGACATTCGAGGATTTCATTAGGCCGAAATCATTTTCTGTTATAGATCTACCGAGGACGTTAAACGAGATAACCAATTTGACCTTGCTGCGTTAATTAAAAAATATAATTATTTGATGAACATAACTATGATTTAAAATCATGCAAGCATTAAATAAATTCTAGAATATCAAGAATGTCTCTCTTGGCGTATTGTCTTCTTATGTTGTAAAATTATATAGCTGTCCTTTTTTGCAAAACTAATATTAGTAATAATTAGTGTTGAAACATAATGGTTGCTTAGAATAACCAGAAGCATTAAAAAATGTATGGAAATCCTCAGAATTCCAATGAATAATGATGTTCCTTGTCGTCTCATGTAAATAAAATTGTATAGCTGTTCTCCACTGTATATATATTAGTACAAGTTGTTGAATTAAATTATTAGATTGATAATGGCCTTGAATAAATTAAACGAGTAGAATAAAAAACTAGTGTTTTATTTTCACATATGTGAAGTTAATCCCATACCATCATACGAGGCGCAGTAGTACGCAATAATATACAAATATATGAAATATTTATGTTAAAAGAATTAACATAATTATTCGTCAAGTATTTGTATATCTTACTTCATGTAATACCGAAAACTAGTGATGAGCTAAACCGTTATTTTAACTGTGATTGTGACTGTGGTTGGAAGATTTGTGTTCGGTTATAATGATGATTAGTAACTTATAATTCGAAATTCGTCGAGCAATCACTGGTACACTAGAAACTAAACCTCCAACAATTAAATCTCAGTTATCAGTCGTCATTATGATTGAATACGAATTACACAACCACAGTCACAATAACGGTTTAGCTCATTACTACTGAAAACTGCTAAACGTAATAATACACAAAGCAGTAAAATAATAAATGTTAGGATAAAATAGTAGTTACGGCAGGAATAAAAACGTAATATATATGATTAGTTTTTTTTTATAAAAAAGAACTTAAAAAATATAATATCTTACATGTATTACCTATAAAATGTATTTGTCGGCAAATGTTAATACATGAAAAAGTTTGTAATGACAAGAAGAACGCCACAAAATAATAATAATTCACATAGAAGTTTGTAACAAAAGGAGCGAGTTTGAGTTATAACAATATGGGATGTGTTCGGTGAAACGAAAGGGGACGGTCCATGTTATCAACACCAGAAACAATCAGGCAGATAAACAGGATGAAGGCTCCCCGAGAAGACAAAGGAAAGCTCTAGCACAAAGGTTAGCCTTCGGGTTAGTTTACTAAATGGTTACTCGAAGCCTCCCTAAATATTCGGTTGAATCAAAATTAACTTTACATCTCCTCAGGACATAACCCTGGTAACGCCTTTTCTCGCAACTTTATGTGAAGGAAGGCAATCTTTTGGTGGAATTCTGTTAAACTCAAATTTATTTACTAATTATATATACATACATATTGCGATGGAGCGGTTTCCGCGTACCGGAGGCTCCATTCAGTGAGTCAGTGAGCAATCGTTCAGTTATGAGATTCTAAAAATAGATATGTAATTTGCTACTTCAGGTTTGTGTTTGCTCCTGTTCTGCCCTTCTAGAAACGTAATCTCACATCAGCTAATGATTTACTATTTATACGTGTTCTATATCTAGAACATTTGCCTTGGAAAGATTTTGCAGCTTAGAGATAATGTAAAACAATCAGAATTCCGCGTTAGAGGTATAACAATTCAAGTAATTAAAAAATATTATTATTTACTAAAAATACAGTATGTTGATTAAAAATAATAGCGATATATAAATAATAATAATTAAGTAAAATAAATAAAAAAAGGCATTTAATCAGTGCGTCCTCCCTATCCTGACCTACGTTGCCGAAACTAGAACTAGTACTTACTTCATTCACAAGTTCAAGGTAGCCAAGCGAATCATGGAAGAGAATATGCTCGATATATTAAGAAATTGAGATATTTTCATGAAGCATTGAGACTAAAATCTAAGATATAGTTCACCGAATAACAAAGTTGAAATGGCTGGGCGGCACCTTAACAAAAGGAATACAAACTATTGGAGTAAAAAAGTAGAAAAGTACTAGAAAAGAAACCGCACGCCAGCTCGCTGGGCCGATGACATAAAAAAATCTGCAAGAAGTAGTTGGGTGTAGAAGACAGGAAATAAAGAGAATGGTGGTTAGTAAAAGAGGTCTTTATCTAACAATGGACGGACGTGGACTGAATAATAAGAAAAAAAGGGTATTCAATATAGTCTTTTTTACCCGTAATAAATGCTTAGAAGTACATGCATCATCGGTGATGTTTGTTGGTGAAAACTGTTGGCAGTTGTACGACAGGCGCAGTATGTAAAACAGACCGCCGTCTCTATGGTATGATGGTATGATTCTACACATCGAGCTTGATATTCAGAAAAAATTAAAAGACAGAAATCAATGAGAGCGGGTTGCATCAACTCGGTTAATATTAAAAGATCAACGGAAAAAGTAATGATGACATTTGAACGGAGTTTAAACTAAATCTTTACTTCTGACAGAATCGAGTTTCGTCAACTCGGGTTAAACTTGGAGTGTGGCAATTACATAGGTCTCATAAAATCGCGATTTCATAGACAAATGCGCGTGTAACTACATGCTCCGTTTGACAGTAGATCTGACGTTGTTTCATTCCTGACAATACCAACTCACCGTTTGAAACGATGAATAACGATGTAAAGTATTCTTGTACATATTTATAAGTGTACGTTGTAAATTAAACATTATTATCAATGTTCTTTTTAGAGAACGCTCTTCAAATTTTTCTTCCATGTCGACAAATGCAAGGAACTATTGCTGGACAATAAAGTAGTCCTGTCCATGTCAAAGAACAGGAAGATTTTGACTTGAAAAAGAAGATCGCGCCCCCAAAATAAATTTAAAACATTAACAAGTTGGAAAACATGAAAAAAATATGCCAAAAAGGTTTTTAAAAATGAATGACGAAATTAAGTAATTTCCTATTTATATTTGTAAACAGACAGGAATGTTTTTAGGAATCCAGAGTCCAAAAAATTTCTACTTTCTTGGGTACAAAATAATTGGAAAGAGTAAAAATATAAAAAAACGGTTTTAGAGAGACAAGCAAAAGTGATTTTATTACAACTACACCAGTGACAAATAAATTACCAGAAAATGTGTTTTTTATTATACAGCGGATGGACTATTTTATTATTATAATTTTTCCAAGTGCAGATGTTGTGCGATATGGTAGGTAGCATGTGAACAATTTTAACGCTTCTTGTGCCAGTTTGGCTCTCGTGTTCAGCTTTTCAGCTACAGTCATTGGATTAGAACGTGTACATCTTTCATTGATCCTGTGGCATACAAATGTAAAAGGTTATCAAATCTCGGTAAAAGTAATCGGTAGTTGACGTAGTATTATTGACAACAATTGAAATTAGACGCGACCATTGGCAAAATCCACCCGCAAAAATGCAAAAAAAGTTCTAAGTTTTATACCCGTTAGAAACATACTGTACAACTAGTTGACCATTAAAAAAGTCTGTGATATCACTACTATCTGACGTAATATTGTACATTTCGATACTACAATGTTAAAAATTTAAAAAAATTTTTTGATGACACACGTCAGGTGGATCGCGCGCAGTGCGCACGCGCGCTAGCAAAGTTTACCTTTAAACAGAGATCGATGACTAAAAAAAACAATGAGGGCGGACCCACCGCTTACCCAGGACCGATGCAATAAGCTCAAGGTCCTACTCCTTCGCCGCCTGGTTGGCATTTTTTAATGTTACAAGGCAGTTGTTCGATAGCGCCCCGCATATATGACAGGGTGATACCGCACAGCTGTCAAAACAAAATTTTCCTTCCGAGATGATGCAACTTGTTTTCGAAAAAAGTAAGACTTGAGTAATCTTAACATAGATCTAACACAATTCAAATAAAACTGAGTAGGTTGATTCGTGATTACAATATCTTAGGGTTAATTTATTTATTGGATAAGTTTCTCGGGGTAAATATTAAAATTAATAAATGGATTAAAAAACAATTGGTCAATATGCAAACGTACTCTGAAAATATGATTTAACTCTAACGAAATAAATTAAGCTAAAAGGTTATGCTATAAAAATAGGATGAACTCGATTACAAGCTTGGAGTCTTTAACCTCCGACCACTCGATTATTAAGCGAGTGTTTTATCGATAGTTCACAAGTATGTCATAATTATACTATTATTATTTTGGAACGGTATGTTAAAAAATATAAAATTGCTTAATTTAAAGAAACGCGGATCATCGTATATTTGACGTTATTCCTGCTGTATGATTCGTCGTAATTCAAGAAAACGCGCTGCGTTCAACAAGTTGACTCAACAGCCCAGCAACAAGTCGTCGGTGGGCGCTTCGAGGCAACAAGTTCCTATCTGTGAGGCAAAAACCTGACCTAAGAAGACAACGAAAACGCGGGTAATGCGCAAATCTTCACAAAACGTTACCGTTATTGTCTTTAAGTTACAGAAAACTGATCGAGAACTGTTCTATTAGTCGGAATCAGTGGCGGCGAATAACTTATTTTCTGTATCTTGCGAGTACAGTACACTCGGTAGGCATTAAAAAAAATAATTAATCTCTCATTCAGCTAAATGAGCTATACAGTAATGGTATCAGTAACGCTTTCTCATCACGCAGATTATGACTTCCTAAAGAATATGTCGAACCGGGCGAGCGAGATAGATATATGCAACAAGAATAAAATTATATAATATAATACGACGCTCATTTTTTAAACTGCATCAATTGATGAAACCGTACAAATGACCGGGAAGAAGTTGTAGCGACCACGTTGCGTTTAAGTGGCCGACTTGGAGGCGTATGTTTCTCGATGTCCATTATCTTGACTCGCCATTGGGGAAAAATCTGGAATCTGAAAAATTCTAGAAAAATGGATGGAGTAATTAATTTTACATGGACCTCAGTTTACATTATGAAGGACTAAGGACTTATTCTACCTGTGACTAACGCAACTCGCCAATCATAGTGGTGGGTGATGGAATCAGAAATGAGGGAAATTTCGGGAGATTTTCCGGAAGTTCACTCAATGAACGAAACAGCCATGGCAAAAAAACACACACAAATCACAGCGGTATATGAACTAGAGATCCAACACGAATAATCAATCATACGAGAACTCTTCATCTTCTCGAATTCAAAAACAACCAACCGAGCTAAAGGAACAATGTGAAGTGATCGGGAATGGGCTATGCGGTAGGAACACAACTAAAACCTGGTGATAATATCACTAGATTTTACAATAACATTTATTTAAAGTTCAAGGAAGTTCTATTAAAAAAAAATATACGAATACGGAACACTATTAATTCTCTTTAACACCGAGGTCACTGTCCGAATCTATATGATGTCAACGTAAATGAAGTAATTGAAACTATTATTAGGTACTGTCTCTGTTGTTATATTCTACGTGATAATGTGAAGGACGCACTATCCTCGAGGCTGAGTCGCTTTTTTATATTTTTCTTACAAAAACCCCAGTATTGATTCTAATCTTAGGTTTATATTTTATTCCAACAAACTTTGTACCATGCTTAATCTTGAATAAATATTTCTAGTTCAAAATCTTACGATTTATACCTATACATTTTGTTTCTCAGATATTGTGATCTTTGTATAGAATATCCTGGAAAGGTATCTACTTTATATTTAATTTGATGAAATTAAAAACTTATAACTTGTAAGGTTAATTTTGAGATAGTCCTATGTGGAGTTCATTTCTTGTAACCATTTTCTGGTATAGAAAATTGATTTTGTTAACTACAGAATTTAAAAAAAGTAAAATATAACCTCTTCTATTCATTTAGTAAAATCAATAATTTTTTATTCTTTTCCATAAGTGATGGAGGTAAATTGTTTTTTGGGAAAAGGCGAGTAAGTAATGCTGATAAAGGTAATCTACAATCTCATGTTCAAGGTGTAAGACCCCCATCTCACCCCTCACTAGGTAAAGAAATTATTCTCGTACAAATTTTACTTCATAATACGTAAACATTTATTAGATATCGATCACTCGTTTTGTATTGAACCATTTGTATTTGATAATCTTTAGTCATTTGCAACCTTATATGAACAAGTCTCCGACACGGTGCTAGTAGATATCTGAACAATGTACCTGAGTTCCGGCGATACGGTATTGCCAAGTTGTGTAGCCATTAGCATTGGCGTAAATGAAGGATACTTTGGACCGAAACGTCAGCTACAAAAAAACCAATCCACGGCATTCTGAAGATATTCCACTATCATTGGACAGCAGCGAAGTCCAAAATATGTATTGTAAATCTCCCGGTTTAATTAAAAACCTAAAGAAATATTTTTATTAAACTTTTGTGTACTTAAAAAATTATGTGCAAAAATCAAAACCAAAGTTTTTGCCAATGCGTCCCAAACCGGCATTAATGCCGGTCATAATAACTAAATACATTAGATAAAACTGGGAAGCCAGGCAGCGGAACGATAAATCGCAAATATTACTTACAAAAAGTATATTAATAAAAAGTCGGATAAAAGTTTAATGGTCTACACAGATCTCGATGAAGACTTATAAAATTATATTTACTTCCAAATTTTTAATGAATATTTTCTATTAAAATCTCTTTAAGATTTTTAATTATGGGTCAGACCAATAATCACAGTTAATTTACGATAAAAAAAACCCGTCGAGTTTCGGAAATCGGTTCGCTGGGTGCCTGTCTATGAATAAGGTCGGAGAAATAAACTATTAACATTAAATTGATCTTAAATTCGTATTAGACATTACATTTCGTTACAATCGTATTAAACATCGTACCTCGCGCGAATTACGGGTGCCTTTGCAAATAAAGTATACCAATAAATAAATCACGAAAATATACATTATTTAACTCGATTAAGGAAAGTTTAAAGTGAAAAAACGCCCGTGGCATTCGAAGCGCACCTAATCTAAAATGGTATTTATCCGATCAAGTAAAATGAGTATAAAGGAAGAAAGCCCATTACCCGAAGGAGAGTAATGAATTTTCTTTACAATGACAGGCATTTACCTCATAATGTGAAACCCATTTCGCTGCCGGCCACGTAGGTGCATTAGGCTGAGCGAGGGGCGGCGGGCCGGGTAATGCAAGAGGCTTTATACGGCAAATGAGACGATCTAAAGCCTACTATCAGGGCTAGACACAGATGTGATTTTGTGATAATGGTGATTAAATAATCTAATGACACTCCTGGAAAGTGCGGTTAGGAAAAAATAAACACATGACAATTACATTCCTTGACCATTCATTATATTATATTTATTTTGCAACGCCCGTGGAGGGAATTCGAACGAATTTTCTACTAAACAGTGAATGACGCATAGCTCGCACGATATTTGTTGCAAAAAGGTGTCTAAGGCCAATATTCTCAATTTTAAAGTTTCTAAGTAGCTATCGTGCCATTTCTACCGCTAACAATAACTCTTCAACGATAATCACAGTAAGCTATTATTGTTGTGGCTTCTAGTGTCATCAGTTTGCGATGCATTTTATATACTCGTATACATAAAAAAATACTCCCACATTCAATGATGCAATACATGGTACCTGCAATGAAGCCAGTATAGTTTACAAACCTATGTCCACAAGCTTTGCAGACCTATGACCACACTAGCTTTTACAGATCTATGTGTACAAGCTTTACAGACCTATGTGCACATAAGCTTTACATACCTATGTCCGCACAAGTTTTACAGACCTATGTGCACTATATTCTAGTTAGTCATTGCTACATTATATTTTGCATATTTTATACATAATGCAAATATGTACATATTTGCATATTTTACCTGGACAAGTTACCGAGACAATAAAAGAGCAAACGATTAAAGAAAAGGATTCACGAAGACGCTTAGGATTTAGGGCTGCATCGATTGGAAAATACTGTGGATACTAAGGTTGACGATCCAATTAAAGAAATATTTTTTTACATATTAAATAATGTATTTCAATTGATTCATACGTGTATTTGATAATTTTCCGTGATTATATTTATTAATTTGTATATTACGTTTAATTTTAAATACATTATTCATAATTTTTTTATTCATTGATTAACCAATAACAATTGAAATTGTCGATTGAGTAAATAAAAACTTACATATGTAAAGTGTATGTACATATGTATTATGTATAGTGTGCCAATATCTGATTCAAATTTATTTGATCCATAAATTTGTCGGTACAGGTTTTTTTATTAAATATGTTGTAGATTGAAATTTAATAATTATTTGTGTAAGAAATTGGGAAAATTTTGAATGACTGGCTGTAAATTTATAAAATTCCTTCGCAGATTTCTTTTCATTGTTTAATGTTTGCTTTAAAATATTGAAACTGCATATTAAAAATATGTGGTTTTCTGGGCTATTCCGGCGTGTGTATTTGATCTCTCTGACCGACAAAATTTGAAAAGAAAGTGAAGTATCAATTTCCTTTAAGATATATGATTTAGGTGGATCTGAGACATTTGTGTCTTGAAGATACCTTTTTCTATTTCTATTGTCTGAAATTTAAAAATTGAATTAAGCTCATTTTTTAAGAAATGTTCGTGTGTTTCAAGACGATGGTTATTGTTTTTGTTACCTCGTACACCGTATTTTATTTTTAGCTAAGGAAGAAGAAATGCAACAATTATTATAAGAATAGGATGGCCAGTGTAAAAATGCGGCTGAAATTATTTTCGCAAAAATGCATTTGAAGAAGGTACATCGCCTAGTCCAATATGACACCAATCAGCATTAATTCAAATTATACTGTAAAATAAAGCTTTGAAAATAATATTGAGAAAAAATAGACATAATCAGATCAGTACAAAGCTGAAAGACCTTAATATGATGACTTTCCATACTTGTTCGCGTTATTTTAACTTTATGGATCTAGAATGTTGACAAACATAATAAATAAATAAAGTCTGATAGAAACACACTTAGAGCGTACATCGAAATTGTCCGGAGAAAAGCTGCAGCCTTCATAATATTAAAGGCGAGTGAACACGTTCGCCGCACGGTATTAAAGAAGCATCGCCAATACAACTCGTTGCACAATATAACCACAATCCTTAGAAAGCATGTATAAAGGCTATGTGACATAGCCCATGTCGGCAAAGCCTATTGAGAGGGCTCAATTATTGTAAGGCTGCGCTCCCCGCTCCGTGCAGCGGGAGGGGGGAGCGCTCGGGGGGAGACGGGTGATCGCAAAAGAGCTTTTAAGTCAATCCAGTTAAATAAATTTAACGTGAGAGTTTTTAGTCAGAAGAGCATTCTATAAGCGGGACGCACATCGATGTATTGCATTTTTGGCCGTACGCATTAGATTAGCGGTTTATTATTTATTATTTTTAGTACATATAATATATTAAGATATAAACATAAAAAATGACGCCTTACATATTAAAATATTTTCTGTTGTTTCAAAAAACATTGTAAGTACATATGAATGATAGTTTTAAAAAAACAAAGTATAAATTTAAAATATAAACTTAAAAATAATAAGAATAATAGAAACGGTTGCAGCAAAAAATAAATAAATAAAAATACTACTAATAGCACTAACAAATTTTCGAATATGAATGGAAATGATTAGCTTTCTGATATGAGCAGAAAGATCTTTTATGTGTGTATCCCATCTTAGGCCCTGATCAAACCAAAGGTCTAAATATTAGATCTCTTCAGTGCACTCGATTTCTTCACACATACATTGATTGGTCCTGTTACATGTACGGATGACCAGTTTTGGGAAATACAACGGGTGTCCCGCTTTCGTTATGGAGAACTTTCGATATTTACTTTTTATGTTTTTAATATTAGTAAGTTAAAGTCGAGCCACTTTTGACAATTTTATACCCCGGTTAACTTTTTCATACAACCCTTCCCAGAATTTGTCTTTGAATTGAAGAACTGTGTCGTGTGCAAAGGCAATGACCTCTCTCTGTACATCTATGTTACATTAATTGAAAAGTATTAAAAGGTGTTCAGTCCTTAGCTAATAAGTACCGGTCAACTGTATACACATAACGAGGTTAAACAGCGTTTCTGAATGGAAGATACATCTGTTTTCCAAAAAAATGTCATTAATGTACATTAAATTACTTTGTTTAATTTATTAATAATAAGGTTATAGTAAACTCGCAGGTAACGAGCTCAGTGGATTTTTAGTGAAATTCTTTAAGTTTTACTACTATTTTTCGCCGCTATTTAATTATTAAAGTGTCAAAAAATTATTAATATCCTTAGAATATTTCTAGGTTTGGGGGTAATTTAAGATAAATTATATTATAGTCCCACCGGAGTCATTATTGTGGAGATAAAGTAGTTGGGTAAAAGATAATGTGATATTATTGAATACTATCTACTAGCTATCGCATAATTAATCAAACGTCAGTTAAATACTTCAAAAATACTAAAAGTTATTTTAATAATCTATGTAAGTAAAAAAATATATAAATAGCGGAGGTTGGCTCCGTGCGCTCCCGACATCGAAGCGACTGAACATTAAGGGTGATTGTATCAAATGACATCGTTTGTAAACGCAATTTCACACAATTCAATTTATTACAAAGCTTATGAAGGTAGTATCTGTAAAGTGGTTTACGGTAGCTTTCTCGGTTTGCTTCTTTTCCTTTTAAAGCTTTAGAAATGAAACCAACATTTTATAGAACGTACTGTTTCCACGCGACAGTGTTAAAAAAAGATTTGAACACTTCGCATCAATATTTGTACAAAGTTTCAACAAACTCCACGCGCGTGCTTTGTGAGAATAAGACCAAATTGGCTAAGTGATAAAGGGATCTAATTATTACTCTTATAATCCTTAAGTATAAAAGGAATGCAACAGTTTAAAGCACTTGTCAGGCTCCGAAATTGGTCCGCTTGTACACTTTTTTATTCTAATCAGGCACATTTTTACTGTGGTTGCATATATGATTACATATTATATATATAAATGGTTACTTCACTTATTAAACTAAATCGTTTTATTTCACAAGTGAAGCGAGTTTTTCTTAAAATAATTATACTATTCATTCAATTCGGTCATTACAAAAACGAATGATGTATTTAAAAAAAAAACACAAAATAGAGGCACATAGAAATAATAATATTCGTTCTGTTCGGTTATATGCTAAAAATATACTTTTACGAAATAAAACACCTTTAAGATATTATATTTTGAACAGATTTCTTCAAAAAAATTTTTTTTTGAAATGAACAATGCCCTTTTTGTTTCCCATATTTTGACACTAATTGTAGATTTTTTGATATGAATGGGTTAAATAGGAATACGTCAAAGCAGTAATAATAAAAACGTTATTTTATATTTAAAATATTATATTCATCGGGTGTATCCATCACTTATTCCCAGAACATACCTACTTTAAAATAAATAATAATTATTATTGTTACAAATAAAGGAAAAAACACATGTTTCGGTTGTACAGTTTATTTTTAGAGTTAACTAAATAATTAACTTACCATCACACTGTTTCTCCGCGGGGTTAGGCAGAGAGAATAGAGCACCACACTCTTCTGTCCTAACACACGGTTCTCGCCTCATCCACATTCATACATCTTCTCATACAAGCTCGCCAATTATTGAGGTTTCTAACAGGACCATCCTCCATTATCTGGTTTACCTGGTCGTGCCAAGTCTTCCGCGGACGTCCTCTATTTCTGGTACCATCAACACTTGCGTCATATATCTTCCTTACCGTTCTCTCATGAGAGTTACGAAATTCACGAGTCAATGTCTTTTATGCGAAGATATAAAAAAAATATGCTACAATAAACTGACACGGCGTCTCTTGCGAGTATGAAAAACAATATGACTGCTATTTTTAATTTAGGAATTTGCAGCTTCCTGATTGAACCTTTAAAAACTGCTGTTCCTGTTTTGCAACACTGTGACACTGTCGTGATTGTTATAAAAAAAAAAACTTTTACACACGAAATTTACGGATTTAAAGCGGTTATGTTGTCAACGGTTTTTGGTTACTGAAATTTTAACAGCTTTTTTTACGATACTGCATGTTCAATTTATCTATTTTGTGGACGCTCTCGATATTGTTTCTACACGCCTCAATATCTTATAACTACGCAAAATATAATATTTGATATAAGTATTCAGAAAACAATTATTTATGTAAAAAAAAACCATTAATATAATAATGCAATATTTGAATAAGTCCAAGAATACACAATTACTGGATTTTCACCTACCAAAGTATACTATTATTAAACAAATAATAGATATCTCATACAGACGAAGCTATTTTTTATATTTTTAATGCAAAATACATGGATAATTACAGGTCTTATGACCGGTCTTACTTGAGAATGGTGAACGTTATATTTATATAAAATGATCACTTAAGCCAGCCGAAGACAGGTCGTAAGTCCTGTAATTACCCATACTTACATATATATTCCATTAAAAATATAACACAAAAAAAGCACGGTGTAAGATGCAGTGACCGAGATGCCCAGGGTATATCTCCGTACTTGCTGATTAATTTATTGGGAAAAATTACCCTCAGATTCTCCATTGAAACTCTAGCTATGTGTGAAGTGGTCCCGTCTTGCTAAAATGGTGTTCTGTTGTTGAACCTAGAAAACAGCTGCAGTTGTGGTATCAAAAACTCGTTGATCACTCGGCAATACACGTCAGCAGTGACTGTCTCTCGCTGGTTAAAAAAATAAGGTCCAATTATCCCTCGGGCAGAAATTGCACACTACACTGTCGTTTTTGGACAATGTAAACATTTTTAATGGCGTTCCCTTGGGTTGTCGGGGTACCAGTATCTCATGTTCTATTTATTAACACAGCCGTCGATATGAAAATGTGCTTCGTCAGTAAACAACATGTTTTCAAGCGTTCGTGCTGTTCCAAAACGTTCCAGTATCAAACTCGCTAAGGTTTTACGTAAAGAATAGTCATATTCGTTAAGAGACTGCACGATTCGCAGTTTGTATGGGTGAAACCGTAGTTTCTTTTTCAAAATAACGTGCACTGTTGATCTTTTTATTCCAGTACAGGCTGCAATCTTCCTTATCGATTTACGCGGATTGCGCATAATTTCACGTCGAACTTGAACCACATGTTCACCAATGAATCACCGCACTTTAAATATTGCTCATGCAAATATGCGCTTCCGATCAGTGACTCATTGCGACTGGCAAATCCGCAAATCACGCGTGTCGAACAATACCCCTCCCACTTACCTCACCATGATAGTTTACGAGCAATTACAATTTAATCTTGAAATTTTTTCGCTGAACATCCTATATTTACATAATAAAACATTAATTATAATTTAGTTCTACTAAAACTACAGCTAAATAAATACATTTTTTCAGTCTGCGAACATGTTTTCAGATTAGTTAAAAAATAAGTTAAAAAAGTACTTACTTATTTAGTGTAAATATGTCGATTAACGATGGTCCAGATTAAAAATAATTGTGAAAGATTCGAAATCTACTTTTGTTTTAAATTAATGATTGAAATAGTCTACGTTGTCATTTTTCGATAAGTTTGTTTTAATAAGTAGATGATATTTTAGTCTTCCTAAAAAGTGATATTAAATGAACAAGAACTGTTTTATGTAGCTACGATGGAAAAAATATTAAAAAATCTACTTACTTTTACCTCAAAGTACATTCTTAACTAATTCGACGATTTAATCGTATTTGAAAAGTAGATTAAAAAATACAAGTTACAAGAAGTAGATGTTATAATAATACTAAATCGAGGTGTACCAGTCGGTAATATTCCACCTGTACAATCAAGGGGTAACTCCACGCTTTCAATGTTCCGATAAGGTAATACATGTCGATTTATCATAATTACATAACCCTAGACTAGACATAAAACAGAAATCGACTGTTTCTATCAATTGTTTTCAGTCACTCGTATCGTATCACTATTCAAGACGTATCGAGCACGCAGTGGCGCGCACTAGGCATGGACTTATGTTATTACTGATGCTGTACAAATACGATGGGCTACTTTGGTATTAGAGATTGTGTCATCCGAACTGAGAAATATACATTTTCAAAACTATTTTTTTTTACAATAAGAATACATAACCTGCCGAAGTTCTGTTCTTGAACCATATTAATATTATTGCTATTATTCAAGAGAAAATTTACAACTTATCAAGTGAAGGGTTAAAAATACTACAATATAAAATAATACAAAGTTCATAAATTCATGAAATGCATTTATATTACATTGATATGTCTGTCTCATTAAACTAAACTACGCTGAGAAGTAGATTAAAAAATAGTCGGTGAAATAAATACAGATTTGTGATGTGTACTTAAAAACATTTTGAAACATATACAGAAACAGAATACGTATAATCAGAACTCCGCGCGGGGCAAGCGAAATAGAATTTAGTATAAACTTGAATTTATAAAAACATTTGTGATAGATCTTGCAAAAAACGTATAGTTTTATTTGATATTTCTAAATTCTTTCACGTTTTAGTAAGCGCAGTAACGTTATCATCATCACCGTCATCTTCGTCATCAACAACTTGTATTTCCTCAGAGCTGAATACAGGTTTCCCCCGAGGATTGCCAATCTCTGTCTCCAGTACTTTTCATCCATCAGTCGTCCGTCACTCCGCTGATGTGATCGCTGACGCGAGCTTGAGGATGGCCAACTATTCTCCTACCCGTGCGAGTATTCCATTCCAGGACCTTTCTTCACCATCCTCCACCATTTCTTCGATAAATGTGTAAAGCCCATTTTCAACTGAGCACACAAATTTATGGACAATATCTGTAATTTCGGTTGACTACCGAATTCGTACGTTGGGTACTCGATCTCTCGGAGATATTTCGAACAAAACCCTTTCCATTGCTTTTTGGGCAATTTTTAATTTACGGTGAGGGTCCATGTCTACATAAAATATCAAATAAATATCAGTTTGGACTTATTTCCCTGAAATTATAGTTATGCATAGCCTTTTTGATTGTACAGATTGCACGCCCCTGCGAGCACTTCAGATATAATGAAAATTGGCCGACCTCATTTCAAGTAATTTTATTAGTACACGCACTTTCAAAACTGGGTTTAAGTTAAAAAAATATACACATATATGTATATTAGTGAACAATGATTGAACAAACAAATCGCAGATAAAAACATTCGAATAAAATAAGAGTTGAACAAAGAATTTATGTAAATACCTTCGTGGAAGCGAATATAATAAAATAAGAGTTGAACAAAGAATTTATGTAAATACCTTCGTGGAAGCGAATATAATAAAATAAGAGTTGAACAAAGAATTTATGTAAATACCTTCGTGGAAGCGAATATAATAAAATAAGAGTTGAACAAAGAATTTATGTAAATACCTTCGTGGAAGCGAATATAATAAAATAAGAGTTGAACAAAGAATTTATGTAAATACCTTCGTGGAAGCGAATATAATAAAATAAGAGTTGAACAAAGAATTTATGTAAATACCTTCGTGGAAGCGAATATAATAAAATAAGAGTTGAACAAAGAATTTATGTAAATACCTTCGTGGAAGCGAATATAATAAAAACAGAATTGCTCATGGGTTCTTATCATTTGAAAATACATTGAGGGCATCACCCTCCTATCATAAAATCTATTCTTCCGATCGGAGTCAAAAAAACTTACTTACAAACGAAATAATTCTAGAATTTAAAAGAAATTCAAAATTGTTAAAAAACATAGGTATTATATTTTGAACTTCACGATTTGCTGAATGATGTGCAGTGTGATCGAGAACCCCGTAAGCAGCAATCATCTGTTTGCGTTTAATATCTCAGATAAAGGGCGAAATTATGTTATTTATGACATGCTTTACCCGAATGGGATCTCAATGTCTAACTATACCGGTTGATTTTAATTATTCACCGGCATCCTTCTTCGTATTGTCTCCCCAAAAGAGCCTTGGTCTTTCGATCAATTCCCCTCTTGGATTTATATCGAAAATCCTTTTTAGGATTTGTGAATCGTGTGTGCATCCCTTGCGACTGTCCCGTCCCGTACATCTAAATAGGGGAATTTGTATAGGTTATGTTTTACCGGATTCAGCACACTCCAATTTTACCACACATCCTATTATTATATATATATATATATATATTTATATACTATCATAACTTATATGATAATACAATACATGTCAGTTTTTAGAGATTAACACACATTTAACACGACTGGTATAAAAATTGTTCTCGTGAATTCCTTCGATAGCTTATGTTGTCCTCGGGCTTTCTATTGATAATATGACCATCCAAATAGTAAGAAAGATCACCATTAACCTGGACTGATGGTTGCTTTGGTCCTCCGTTGTTGGTCAGTTGATCTCCGATGTTTTGTTGTGTGTTCTTGGACCGGCCTCCGCGGATTATCTCGACCGATCGAGATAATTAGCTACCCGGAGCGGCGCTTGTTAAATAATCCGACTCCAACGAGTAACGGACCGCAATTGGCGCCAGTTGCATAAAGCGGTGACCTGCAAACCGCATAAACAGGCATACCACAATAAAAAAAACCAGAGGTGCCAATAGAAGGAATCAAAACGCGCGTAAACAAAAAATGTTGTATAAAAATTAACTTAAAATTAAGCATACAAGTTGTCTCGGCATTAGCCATTTCGTTATTTGCGAATATTTAGAATGGCTATACGATTTTCATGAGGAATAATAAAATACATAGTACCCATTTCTATCGAAATCCATGTGAAAGAAAATAATATTCATCGCCGCTTTACCATTGATGCAAAGCCTAATTGAAGGCCGTCGGCAGTGGGAAATTGAACGACCGATGCTTATAAATTATTCAAACAGTGCATAAAAAGACACGACGCACTAAATTAGCAGTAAGTATTGGTGCGCTGTTTTATTGGATGATTTAACTTACTTTAATATTTTACTACGTTTATGAGACTCGACATGAAGTATATACACATCTGATCGAATATAAAAAATGAGACAAGTCGACAAAAACAAAATATGCAGCCAAAAAATGTTAGGAAATTATTAATATGAACGTATGCTTTAAGATTTTTGATATTTATTTAAGGGAATTGAAGGATCGTAACACATAGCTATAGATATGCATTATTTTTTGGTGATGACATAAACCGTAATAATGATTGATGTTCAATTGTAACGATTGTTGATAGTATGGTGTAAAGGTTTCGGTCGCCGAATTACGAATAGTTACAGTCACCAATCTTTACAATCGAACACGAATCAAAAAAGCAGTCACAATCACGGTTAATTTCTATACTTACTTATCATTGCAAGTTTGCGTAATATTTAATTTTTGAGCTTTTATTTAGTTGGCGAGTTAAGAAAGAGAAGTAAGGTTCCGACATGAAATAGCCCAGAGACACTGGCATTGATCACTTCCAATCCTTCGGAAGATAAACGAGACCCTTAGTAGTAAGTAAAATGGGAAAGGACGGTAAAGCTGAGATATAAAACTTTATTGGGTTAGAAATAAAAAAGTTAACGCACGGATAATCCGATGGAAATAAATAAGTGGACAATGACCGACCTGTTCTCTAATGACACGGGGTTCCCCTAGAAGGATAATGGCCGGGGAGCATCGAGAGCCGCAGCAGTATCGAGAGGCGGAAAGGGTAGCTCGGGGGTGGGAGACACGCTATAGAAAAACGATCAGGGCTGGCAGCACTTATGATTTATGATAGACACTTGAGTATTGTGATTTGGATTATTATAAAATGATTTTCAATCAAAATAAATATTGAATGGATAATGCAATGAGGCCAACATGGATGATGGTAATGTCAAATGCTTATATTTGTCTACAGGAAAAATACGTAAATGATAATGATTCTTTAAATTTGATTACAGATTGATTTTATAAATGTTTGGAACATTGGGACTGTACATTTTAACTTTGTGTTTAACACTAGTGGTTTGTTGCTGTTTTATTCATTGTCTTAGTTGACATCTTTTGGTGATAAACGGTTTTACAACAATCACATGATAGATGCTAGAGTCCTGTATCGACACTGATATATGGAAGTCAGGCCTGAAGCTGGCAGAAAAAGAATTAAAGTAGACTGAATGCAATTGAAATGAGATCATTCAGGCGTATATGTGGCAAATACATTTATGACAGAGTAAAGAATAAATAAATAAGGAAAGAATGTAAAACTGGTCTCAGTTTAGTGAGTAAGATCAAGAAAATAAGGAGAGAATGGTAAGAAAGATATACGACGTAAGTGTTGATGGCACCAGAAAAAGAGGAAGTCTGCGAAAGACGCGGCGTGATCAGGTAAATTAGATACTGGAAGATGGTCCTGTTAGAAGCCACAATAACCGGCAAGCTTGTATGATAAGATGTATGAATGTGGATGAGGCGAGAATTGTGTGTTAGGGCAGAAGCGTGTGACGCTTTAACTTCTCTGTCTACCCCCGCGGCGTGATGGTAAGTTAGAAAAATCAACTCGTATTTCAATACTGCATTAACAATATAGATCTATGTAGTCTCAGTTATGTGGGAGTTGGGTGTGCTTTTCGACCAAAAATGGACATTTATTGAACATTACAACGAAACAAGACATGAAATCCTCAGGATTTGTGTAAAGGACCAAAAGTTTTAACTCGCTCCGCGCTCTAACAATATTATATACATCTATAATAAGAAGTACGCTGGTATATAACTCGACCTTTAGTCTTCCTACCATGGCTCACATAATATAAAAATCGAAAAAGTTTAACATAAATGTATGAATGTATCAATAAACGTAAGATTTATCAATTTTAAATTGCGTATTCCAATAAAAAATATAAGTAACGATGATTGAATGAGTATACTTCATTTGAAAAAATTAGCCTGGAGAAGAGATGTGAGGTGTGAGATAGTAAGCATTTCAATACAAAATTATCAACCATAGAAATAACTATGCCCTAATCTCGTCAATAACACGCATCGGCTAGGTAACAACTTGAATTTCGTTTGAACTTGGAATATACTTAGTTTTAAAATTATATACTGTTATATCTAAACACGAAATATATTATTGTTGGTGTCGATGGTAATAAATAATAATAATAAATAATGTATATAGTGTAAACAAAATATTAGTAAAATGATAGATGCTACATACGTATGTACACTTAAAGCTATCTTAAATTGACATGATTATCGTCAGAATTGTATTAAAAGGATAAGCATGAAGGATGTAGTGAACTGAAAGAAATGAAATAGTACGGACAAGTAAAAAATAATTTACTCTAAATCTTAAGTGAATAAGATATTCTTATCAGTGATGTCTATTGCATAATGTAGAAATATTGTAAATAAATATTAATATTAATTATTATTTTTTGTTAATCTGTACTATCATCTAAAGAAAATGAATATTCATATAAATTATTATTTGAAAATCTCTACTGTCCTGAAAAAGAAGCTATCGCATCGAAACCTGTCGGTATTCAAATATATAATAAGTGATTAGATACAAATTCATTTCTAGTTCAAAAGATTTTTATTTATTGTTCAAATGGACCTTTGTTTTATTTATTTTTGTGAGAACATTCTAAAATGGAGGGGTGGTAATTTTGTAATATGTTTTTAAAGGGTTGAAGGATCGGTACATGTACTTGAAATCAACAAACGATGTTCGCAAGCAAGCTCAAACAATACGAAAGAATACTATGACTAATGGAAAAACATTGTATCTGGACGATTCGGTAGGCACATTTGCGACAGGCTTTAAAGTAAAAGATCTATAGGTACACATGCGTGAGATGAATCTTTTGTAGAGAGGTAGCATGTCACAAATTTTTAATTATATTTACGTCCTATTAAACATTGCTAAAAGCATATACCATATTTTATAACTATAACTGTGTAAAAGCATATACCATATTTTATAACTATACGTATACGTGTAGGGTCTCAAGAATAACACTGACTAACAAACATTTAAAGTCAAATCATTCAGTTAAGTGTGATCGAAATCTGATAATAACTTGTTATAAATTCAATGTTCATTAAGCTAACATAAAGTTTATAACACAAATTAAATGTATCAATTACAAAGATACACAGATAAAATCAATTTATCGAAAAAATATTTTTGTTGCTACCGGGATTAGAACCTGGATCTTTTCCTATCCAGGGAAATGCATTAACCGATTACACTACACCAACATAGTAAGTTGAAGACAAATTTTCGAATTTATTTGTTGCATTTTCAAATTAATACATCTGTCGTCCCATTATTTGAAAATAATCTTCTTTATATTTACGGAATCTCAAACACCTTTGAGATAAATCCGATAGGAGACGCCAGAGTTAATTAATATAGAACTTTAAAATGAAATAAAACACAAATAAATCGTGAAAATGGCCATTAGTGTTTAAATATGATTTCGTGCATATGGGCGCCGCCGTTGGCTAGAATAAAGCGCATTCAATTTTCGACTACTTTTTGGAACAGCTGGGGAAGTATATTGGTAATAACGCGACGAATGTTGGCTTCCAAGTCGTTCATGGACGTTGTAAGTTTTGCGAAGTTTCATGGTAAACCATACGTCATGAAATGTGAAATTCAGACACGTTGATTGGCTATTTTTAGGATTCTGTACGGCGAATTTTCCAAGAATTATCGCTTTTTCTGGCGACTTCTCTCAATTTAACAAATGTGTATATTTCATATAGTTTAACGACAGTTCGCGTGTATTCTGTGTGAACTGTAGGCGCCTTAGGTACGTTATGTTTACTGAAATGTTAAAAACAACAATCCAAAATTAAAAAATTGCGTCCAGTCACGGATTGGTTAAACAAGCTATTTGTGATCTATGATTGGTTAGTTCTTACTGAGATAGCTGGCCAATCATTGGGATGGCTTGGAAGGAGTTGTTTTGGACTTCATAGTTTTATATGCGCCTCGGTTACGCCAAACAATCGCGGGGTATTGTGAACAATTATCAAGTGAATTTGTAATAGTCGTCACAAAGCATTACTTTCGCTGTCAAATCAATGATGCCACCCTACAGTTCCCGGTGCCACTCGCATTTGCAATAATTATCAACATGCACAGGGACAATCGCTAGTCACAATAGCAGTGTGTGGACTCAATTTGAAAAATCCATGCTCTCACACGGACAGTTGTACGTGGCCTGCTCACGCGTTGGAAAAACCGTTGGAAAACCTTCTGATTTATTCGTATACGCACCAGACGGAAAAACAAAAAATATTTTGTATCCAAAGCACTTCAATAATCAGAATAAAAATACAAACATTTTTTTTCTTTGAGTGGCATTGCAACGCATGCCGGGTACTCGCTAGTTATGTATATAACGGGTATCCCAAAGGGATATGTCATTTAGAATAAAACAATTTTTCTGTGGAGTTTTTTGACATATGTTATTGTGAAGCATTGACATTTTAGTTATGGAACGCTACACGAATGTCCACCGAATACTTATTGTGAAAACTTATTATATAAATATATGAGGAAAATATTATTAAATTATCTCGGGTTCATAATTACTGACGACAAAGGCTGCGAGCCAGAAATTAAAGGACGCATAGGTATGGGGAACAGTTATATGTCTAGACTTAACAAAATATGGAAAGACAGCGGTATTTACAAGACGAAGGTCAGGCTTGTACAGTCTCTGGAGTATTCTATATTTTTGTATGGTGTGGAATAATGGGATGGGGTGCTGGAGACAAATGTTGAGCACATCTGAGACGAAACTTTTAATTTTTTGGGCATTTTCCCTTCTCTCTTCTCAGCAAAGAACGAAGAGAACGATCTACCATTCGTTGGACCGACCAAGTGAAAAAAGCAATAGGCAATAGGTGAAAGCCCTAAGATCTGAAAGATGCCGAAAAGTGGAGGAACATAGTAAAAGGGTGGGATTTCATGGAGATCATGATCCTCAGTCATGAAAAACCGACGTGGATGATAAAAATACGTGTTGTGAATACCAGAGACCATGATGTATCGTCACGGCAACGCCAGAGTGAAGGCGACCGGTGAATCGCCCCAGACTGAGTTGAGGTGAACAGCAACAAACACTTTATTAAGACAGATTGGATATCGCCCCATCATCAAGTACTAAAACAGCAAACAGCAAAGGAAAATGGAAGCGACTTGTCGAGACTTTGGCCCCTCGAGCCTTCTAGGATCAGGAGATGAAAACGATGAATTAATAATGTTCTTAGGATTTGACCTGCGCTAATCTGCCGTGTATGTGATGTGTAATAGTTGGTGTTGTGATTGAGTACTGTTTATAGGTACTGGCTTGTAATACCGTGTCGAAAACAGGTGTTGTTTGAAATGAGTAGTGTTGTTTTATGCGTAAATTCCATCTACTGTCGGATCACTATC
This sequence comes from Eubasilissa regina, assembly GCA_022840565.1. Classification (NCBI taxonomy): domain Eukaryota; kingdom Metazoa; phylum Arthropoda; class Insecta; order Trichoptera; family Phryganeidae; genus Eubasilissa; species Eubasilissa regina. Next base: position 54,931,630 of record JAINEB010000012.1, on the reverse strand, counting down.
TGTGCGGACTCGTCGACTTGGACGGCTTTGAATCCCCCGATACCACGAAGTTTTTAATTATGGGCCGTCATCCCTATTAATGTTCACTGGGTGTATATACTTTTATGAATTCGATGAATGATATTATGAATATTATATTCGTATCCTTCAGAGCCAATTTTTAGGGAATTTCAGGTTTTAGATATAAGACAATTATACTAACTAACTTTCGTTTGAAAATAAGCGCTCCACCTGTGAGGACTGAAAGATATTATTCCACTAGAGCAAATAATCCTAAAATAGTTCCAAGAATGAAAACTATTTTTGGTCAAAGATTATTCACTTTTCAAGCTCCCAGAATATACTATCAAATTGGAAATAAAATTAGAACTTTAACTGATATTACATATATGATAAGACAACAACATGATATTAAGGTAACAAAAGGGATGTTTCAAATTGGTTGTTGAAATTAGGAAGAGCAGATACTGAGAGTGAACTGTTTTATATAATGAAATTATTCTTATGACTGCATTTTGTTTGTTTTAATTATGCATACCTTATATGTGCTTATATTCTTTTTACAGTTTGTATTATACATTGGTATTATTTTCTCTCTTTTTTTATATATTTTTTTATATTTTCATGTTTACTTGTGTTGCGTAAAAGCATAGATGCCGGAAGAAACAGGATATACGGAAGGAGGTTTGCACTCACCACAATCTAGTTCTTCTGGCACCCCCAAGGTGGACTGTAAACTTATCACTATCTTCGTTCAGGGGTCCTAGTCCTTTAGAATGCACTGTATTAGACGCGACGTCTCAATTTAATACTATTCTTCGATTCACACATAACTACACTGCTTCAAGGTCGCCGTTTGACTGGCGGCGGCGTGCCGGGTGAGAAGAAGGAGGGGAGGGGGAAGGCACAATACATTGTTGTCGTTCAAGAATAATTAACAAATAAGTAAATGTCAAACAACTTGCCTTGTATGTTACGATTTGATTGTGTTTTACCTTCAATGAGTATTGGTTTTGTGAAATGTAATTTGTTTACTAATTTGCTCTAAAACAGGCTTGCCTAGTTGGGCAACGCATTTTAAAATTTGTGTAAATTGTGTATTTTTTTGTAACTGTACAATGCTTATGTGTTATATGTATGTGTCTGAATAAATATAAAAATATTTGTTCCATTTTGTTCTTAGAGATTAACTACTCAATAAGAATAAATTTTATTGATACAAGGGAATTTGATACAAGTGATGAATCCTGGGAGAGGAACGAAAGTAGACTGAATGCAGTGGAAATTAGATCACTCAGGCGCGTATGCGGAAGATCTACTTATGGCAGGGTAAAGAATGAATAAATAAGGAAATAATGTAAAACTGATCTTAGAGTAGTGAGTAAGATTAAGAAAGGATCACTTAGGTGGTTTGGTCATAAGTGTTGATGTCACCAGAAGTAGAGGATGTCCGCAGAAGACTTAGCACGACCAGGTAAACCAGATACTGGAGGATGGTCTTAATAGAAGCCTCAATAATCGGTAAGCTTGTATGAGAAGAGGTATGAATATGGATAAGGCGAGAATTGTGTGTAAAGATAGAAGAGTGTGACGCTCTTTCTCTCTGCCTAACCCCGCGGAGAAATAGCGTTATCGTAAGTTATTTAGTGATGTATCTCAGTGACGTCACTTCTGCTTCAATGAAAATTTCGTTTCGCTTCCGTTTTATTTTTTTTGGCGCGGGAGACATCGCCCGGACTTGACATTCGTATGTCACATTTATAGGGACGCGTACCTTTCATGTTGCAGAACTAATTATATTTAAAGCATTCATTTATCCGGAAATTTAAAACGCGATTATAAAAGGAAGAATTGTGTATCGGCAGCACAAAGGAGGCCACGACCGCCCGCAGACACTTCGGGGAAACTGTACGAAACACAAATAAACCGGGGAACGGTCTCTTTAAACATCATTTCAATCGAGACGTACGGTGAATCTTTCTCTAGTCGGTTTCAGCATTAGTCAACATCCCTGGGGTTGAGAATAATAATAATGATAATAAAAGCTTTCAGAAATACTTGACCCATCAAGAACACGCGAGGAGAGTTCGGTCGAGGGGAGTTCGGTCGCAGCCCCCGCTCGACAAGAAGAACACCTGTGCACACTGTATAGACGCACGTGAGGTACAAATGTCAATTTTTTAGTCTATTGTGCTATTATGATCTGCAGGGTCATCGGTACACAAAACGTTTCACTGAGGTAAAACTTATTAATTAATTCATTATTCTTCTCAATTACAATGAATTTGAAGCATTCTAAATCAAATAATAATTAAAGTGGTCTGAGTTGAAAAATTGAAAAAAATTATTTTATCAATTATTTCGCGTTACATTGTTTTAAATTAATATAATATGATGCAAATTATAACAATTGTAAAAAATTTGAAGCGTTATATTCAGTGTACTCGTATTGTTACGATGTTCAGCGGTATTTTGATAACAGAGTAACTCATTTCAATGTTAATGTTTTTATTTACCTATAAGCTACATGTAGCATTTATATGTCGAGATAAATAATAAATCCAGTAGACTAAATAAATGTTGATACACTGTGTTGTATAATACAAAAATATTTTTTAATCAATTCAAACGCAAACCTTTAAATATCTCAAAACGAAAGAAGCATGACTTGGACCACTTTCATAATAATGGGCGCTAAATATTGATTTCATTGAAAACAAATTATCAAAAAATTATAAAAATCCAAAACAGCTTTTCGATACTAATATGTAAAAAATAAAATAATTATTTATTTATTTTAAAATGTCCCATTTTGACTCGAAAGAGCCATGAATACAACTATATTGTAGTGAAACTAATCTTCACGACTAAGCCGAATGTTTTGACATATACATACCGCAAGTGTTATTTTTAAAAATAGTAAAAAAATGTAATTAATTGATTCAAATTTTATATGTACATCATAATAAATATTTGAACATCTTCAAATATTATTTCTGTCTGTCAGTTCACTTTCCTTTCAATAATTATTTGATACATCTCAAATGTGTATCAGAAATCATCTGAAAGGTTTCAATTCGAAAAATAGGTGTATCCATTACAAAGCGACAAAAATAAGTCAGGCAATAATAAGACTAACGCGGCATATAAACGATTTTGTCTATTTCGTTTGCCTTTTTTCGAAAGGGACGATTTGAAATACATTCAGGACTCGGTGTAAAGCGAAAAACAAAATCAGCTGAAGTTTCGCTAGAAGCACTCTAAATAAGATACGACTTGAACGAAGATTTTACAATGAACTAATGTAGTCGGAAGCAATGTTATAAAGGCTGTGAATATTGAAATCATTGCCAAATGTAAATTTTGGTGAATGTATTGGGGGATTTTAGTAAGTTTTTCATTTTATATACATATAATAAATATATTAATTTGTCTGTATTTTCATCAAATTTCGCTTTCAACTTCAGTCACATTACAATATTTGTGTGAGTGCGTGCTGCGGATTTTGGTGTGAAATTCACGAGGCATAGAAAAGAAAACAATATTTCTTCGCAGGTATTGGTTCAGCGCGGCGCTCACAAAATCATATCACGTTAAGCCGTGACATTTACAAAATCTACAAAAGTAATAATGATGAAATAATAAACTAATGATATAAGAAGATGAAGATGAAAATGAAGATGAACGAAATAGTGACATATTTTTGAAACTAAATGAAATATCACATTAATCTTTATTTTGATTTTAGAAGGTATTAAATACAATGTAAATAGAATGATCTAAAGAAGCTAATGAGCATCTAGAATCAATTAGATATGCTATATTTTTTGTTAATTGAAAGCTAGAAATACACTTGTGGTAATTATATAAAACCATCATTGTTATGATATATTATTTTACCGCAGAAAAGCGAGTGACCATATAACATCGTACGGTGTTGTAATTTAACCGAGACTTTTTCAACTTTTATTATTGGATACAGTTTGTCACCACGCGGAGTTGAGGTTGTATATTGGGTCACGTCGTCAGGACGATTCTCCGTGCCATTTAATATTCAATTCAATATTCAAGAATAGATTTTGCGGAAACACTAGCCGTGGCCACACAGATTCTACCTACAATGAGCAATAAATGTACAACGCGTATTATCATTTCAACGTCCACAAAGTCCTAACGTAATTAAAATTTTTGTTACATAAAATGCATTTTTTTGCAGTTTTAACAGCTTAATAAGATGTCGTGTTTACGGTTAAATAAAAGTGTCGAAAAATCCACATTCACTTAAAATAATTAATTATATGTTACCAAAATGACATACATAAATACTGGTTGATATAAGTAGTAAAGTACAAATAAATAAAAGGTATATATGTAATTTACAATAATTTGTTTGGGTAAATGTGTAAAATATGTTTTCTGTCTCCTCTACTGTACTAAAATCTGTACTGAGGAAAACAAAAGTTTGAAGAAGACGGAAAAATAATGTCATTATTTTTAAATAGAAATTAGCTACGGCAATTATATCTTCCAATCTACAATAGTATAGATGAAACAAATGGTAATCAAAACTTCGTCTGCCTTGTCGAATGTGCACTAAAAAGAGGCGATCGATTGTACGACAATAATATAAAATGTTGACCGATCGATTTTGTTGAAATTTTTTTCTCACTGGTCAAATATCAAAGAAGTCTCGCAATACGAATTCTGCTGACGGAAGATAGAAAGATAAATATTAAGGCAGTGTTCAATGCGTCTTGAAAAATCCGATAGGATTTTATCTGGGCTCAATTTGTAGTGGAAAATCTTTTGAAAATAAACCAAATCCAATCTGCTCGAAACCTTCCCCCGGCGTGTGTGAGGGGTGGGGTGGCTTTGATATTGTTTCAAGTCCAGCAAAGCGAAAACTAACCCTTTATCACACAGACCGCTTTTTCGGAAACAGTCTGCGCGCTTGTCTTTTTACGGAATAAAATAAAGCAACTTTCAAGAGTTGTCGATGATGTACGTACATACGATACTGCACGAAATTCATCAAAACACTCGTGGACAGAATACAAAATGTCTTAAACCTCTAATGAATTGTAATTCTTGTTAACAATGAGGAATGTGGTGATTTACTTTTTTGGTGGCAGAGTCCTGGTTGTTGTTGTCCGGATGGTGCGGGGCTGCGGGAGCCATGACGGTCACTCCGCTCTGGGACAACAGCTCGTCAGATCCTCTCTGAAAAGACACAAATACACATTAATACATACAGTAATAATAATAAAATTTTGACCAAAATTGATTTATTACATTAGCGATCAGCCAAATAAAAGTGTAACATGCACATGAGTGCACTATTTAAATTTTATTTAGCTTACGCGAAATATTCGCAATTCATTTATATTGGAATCTTTTGCTGATACTTCTTAATAAATCAATGTACTCGTGTATCGTTGTAGAACCAATAATATATCGGTATCCAACTATAAGTGGATTTTTTGCTTTAACCACCTTTTGACTTTTATAAAGTTTCCAGTAGGGTTGAACACCAAAAATTAAATGGTAATGTATGACCTACTTGACTTTTATAAAGTTTCCAACTGTAGCATCCACTGTAGCAGGAACTGAACACAAATAATTAATATGGTAATAGATGATCCATTTCTATTCACATCATAAGAAAATACATAAATGAAAATGCTCTAGTATTCTGGGCCTTACACATACTGTTAACAGTAGTTGTGTATTAAGTAAATTGAATATTGGTGCGCAGTTGAGAAAAAATATTCAGAATGTTATTTATCTACCTAGAACTTCTTATTTGTTCGTTTTCCACAAACATTATTAAAAATCGTACAAACTTTATTGCCGAATTATTTAAGCGCTTGGTTAAGTTAAAAAATAGTACTCACATTCTAATTTCCCTATCATACCGCTACAAACAAGGAAAACTTATAACATGTACATAATATATGATATAGGTAACGATAATTAGATACAGTTGGTGACTTTTAATTATTGCTTTCGAAAAAAAAAGAATTAATGTAGTAAAATTACAGATTTTTTTTTATTTTCTGTTTGAATCTGAAGTGGTGACAATGATTTACCAGGATATAAAGAGATCTTTAAAGAAACTAACATTGAACTAAAACGTTGCTAAAGTATTGCTTGTCACTTTACATACAAATTATCCACAAAATGTAAAGTGATAAGCCCACCACCCAATCTAGAAGCAAGGGTTTACCGTCGTGTGAGCTATAGAGCAAATTTTTAATAAGCCATATAGATACAAAATTTAAAAAAATGAAAACATAGAGGAAATACTAAAACAAGAAGCTTCTGAGGCAAAAGCATCCAGAGATTTTATTAGCAACCGATACGATCATTTAAAAAAATAGATATTATAACAAACTTCAAAACAGAAGTAGAAAAACTTAAAAAAGAAATATTAATAAACTTAAAACTAATATTAATAAACTAGAAAAAAATGTAGACTCTCAGCAATTCAACAAAAAATATAATGTCCTAATTTTGGGAATATCAGAAACAAAAAATGAATACGTTTCTGAGATAATATATAGAGTTGCGTCATCTATTGGACACAATTCCAAAAAAAAAAAACGATGTAGCATGTCCCACAGGCTCCGAAACAAAAATCCTGCTAGTCCAATTCTGATCAAATTTGTTCACAGAAGTACTAAAGACGAGTGGATGATAAACTTCAAAAAATTTGCCCGAGAAGATAAGTCCGGACCTGGAGACGATCTCACCCATCCTTGGAGGGAGTAGTAGTCATAGAAAGCGGCGAAGGACCTAACCTACAACATGAAGATGCTCCTACAAGATACCAGAAAAGTAGCATTATAAAATAACTATAAGTTTGTATGGATTCGAAATGGCAAGATTCACATAAGAAAAACGGAAGAATCCACAACCCATAGTTATTAAATCGCGATAGTATCTTGAGAACATTAAACTTAACAAGGATTCAAGTATTAAAATATGGTAGTATAAAGAGAGTCTACAACTTGTTATGGCTGACATGATAAATAATGATGATGATGTAGACAACAATTTTTACAAATTAATTAAAAAAGACACTTTAAAATGGTTCAGAATTTTACTCGATTCTTGTATCCGTATTGATGCACAACAAGAAACCGTGCATGGCTGGGTAAGGTGTATTATATTCTTCTACTTAAGTTCCATGACCATTTTCGGCTATATTAATATTAATGTCACATTAAATAATTTCATTACGAGTGTTTTTATTTTGATTCAAAAATTGATCTAGACTTTTATTAAATGCGTTTATTTGAAGGTCCCATAATCTAATAATAATACTGCGGTTATAGAAAAAGGAATTATATATGTAGATATATGAATTATACATTTCATTCATACATTATATTTGTACCCTAATCAACAATTGTTCTAAATAGATAAATAATATAATTTCACGTATTATTTATTAAAATTTGTATGTGCGATATTTTTTTATTTTATTAAGTATTTCATCGAACAGCATTTCAATTACGATAAATATCTAATGTCGTAAACCGACAAAATTTAAAAAGTAATAATTCTACGTTCGGATGAATAACGAAATCAAATAAGCGTTCGCAACTCTTTTACCGTATTGTGAAGATTCAAGAAAAATGTTCTTTCGAGAAAATGTGTACACAATCTCGGGCTAATCCCTTCTAAATCACGGAGCACATGTCCCTGGCCGCGTTTGCGGGGAAATAACAAACGTGGCGGTGGATGGCACCTGCTGCGGCACATCCGTCTTGCTGCCTAATGCGAGGGCGACAACAGGTAGCTCGCGTCCTCCCGGCGGCGTCGTTAGCGTCGCCGTCACAGTCAGCGTTCAAGTCGCCTAGGGGGCGGCGAAAATGTCCAAAAGCAGTATAGTCTACTGTTAACTTAGTTGAAATCAGGAGACAATTTATGAATTCGAATTGAGATTAAAGATTCCCACAGAGTTTAGGTCAACATTCTTAAATCAAAAAATAAATACTGAAGAAAATTGAAAAATAAATATTCGTCATCATTTTTGTCCCCATATCCTAAGAGGGTCGTGGGCTTTAAATATCTACAGAGCGCTTGTCATGCGCTGCTTCAATACTCTCTGACGAATCATAACAGTCTTAATACTGCTTATCTCAGTTTACTCTGAGGCGACCCACCGATCACCTTCCTCACTGAAGTTGTCAAGAAGATACGTCTTGATAATCGTTCTTCCGACATTCGAAAGACGTGTCCGAGCCATCTTAATATACATCTTTTTGTACGTAGAATTAAGGATTCATTAATATCTGGTAACCATAAACAAAAGTGTGCCTACACACAGTTTTAAAAAGTCACTTGGTCGTGTCACTTAGTACAGATTTATATTGTATTTTGGACTGTAAATTATAAAAAGAGAAAAAGCTAGAAATAGCTGAAAAAGTTCACCAATGACATGCACGTTTACAATTGAAAAAAATTGAAAGAATTTCTGTCTAATAACTTTCAAATTTGAAGGATTAATTTATTATCGAATTTATTGGGTCTGCGATACATTTAACGACGCATGCGCATGCGGATTAAGAAGGCTGACTCTAAATCACGGAAAGGAACCGGAGGACGACGAAGAAGATTACAGGGCAAAATACAGTCTATTCTACTTTGAAAATATTTAAATAGGTTTTCCAAAAAAAGGTTTTGGGTAAATAAAAAATCTACGGAGAGGAATAAACGTTTTCCTCTGAATATTTTAGGAAAACATAAATAAAAACACATCCTAAATAAAGGTTACAGATTCGCAACAAGTCGAAAGCGTAAGGAGACAACTCTATTATGTAACCCTTGTAAATGTAAATATCTCACCCCTTCAAGCCAGGGTGAAGACGTAAAACACATCCTTCGCGTCGCGGCGTAGGACACTACACACATCAAAATCCTATTACGCTTTTATGAAACAAAAAATTGAAATAAAAAAGGTCGACAACGCTAGAAAAATGAGAAGGGAAGAAGGATCAAGGCAAAAGGAGCAGAGTTCTTAGACCTGAGTGGAAACATATTGAAAACGATTCGCGCGCTCAGTTACCGAAGAACTGAACTGAAACCGCGGGGTACAAACTATACTTTTCTTAGTTTTTAATATGTCATTAAAATGATCTATATTAACTTATTAATAACATCTTTAACTATTGCCAATATTGGCATATTCAAATCATTTTATAATTAGCAATATTTGAATATGTCCAAGAACACACAATTACTGGATTTTCACATACAAAGGCATTGATATTGAACAAATAATAAAAAATCTATTAATAAAATCTATTAATAAAAAAAAATACTTTGGTCTCTATGAGATATCCATTATTTGTTTAATATCAGTCTCTCTGTAGGTGAAAATCCAGTCATTGTGTGTTCTTGGACATATTCAAATATTGCTAATAATATACTGGTTAAATAAAAAAATATATAAAAATTGAAAAATATTGATTTTTCAGGCGTATTCTAGTAAAAACATTTTACAGATAGAGAATATTGCTCTAAATAATTTCAAAAAATAATTCGATTTTTATTGTGACATATATGCTGTTTCAAGAAAAAATGAATATCAAATTTAGTCTAAAGATGGCGATAGTGTAATGGTATTCGAAATGATTCCACATGTTTACATATATACAACTTTCAAAATTTTTATATATATGGAGGTTGATTGGTTGGAATGGTGGACGTTATATTGTGTAAAGTGCGATATAAATTATTTGTTCAATATATAATTGTAAAATATGGTGTATTTTTAGTAATAGTATGTTTTCTATTACAATTGAACCAAAATATAGTACAAAGTTATACCGTATTGTTTTTATATAAACATTTTAAAAATAAGTTTTAAATTAGTAATAAATCTATATTACCGAGTGAATGATCTATGAAAACATTAAGACTTAAACAGAAACAAAGATGTTTGTTTCTTGATTGACTTTGCACACTTCATCGGGAGATTTATAATAGGCAAACCAGGTTAGAAATACATGAATACGGTTAACAAACAAACACCTACCAATGAATGTTTTATTGTTTATGAATAGATACAAAACATCTATATCTAAGTTTATTTACTATTTGTATAATATATGATTCAGTATATAATGAAATGTGACGATATTACGTATATCAATTAGAAAGGTACCTATTTACAAATTGAAATTGTTTAATTGGACGTTGAATGTTTGGGAACCGGGTTTACTCGAATCGGGTAAGAGTTCGGGTGTTTGATTTGCTCTATATGTGTATATATATAGAGAGAGTACAGTCTTCCAAAAATATATATTATATATGACAATTTAATTGATTTAAAAAAAAGTATCAAAAGAAGTGTTTAAAAAAGATATAATTAATCTTATAGTTGGTAATTGGTTGATTTACTAAATTAAATAATTAAGAATAAACTCATATTTTCAAGGCCGTTCAGAATCTTCTACTGCTGTTAAAATTTAGAAAAACCTTATTTCTATTATTCGAAAACTTTTACAACACAATATTTTAATGTTAATATTTGTATGAAACAATAAATTTTTCATGAGTTCTACGATTTCTTTAGAAGGAAAAAATAAAGATGGTAAATTAATAAGAGGGAGGTCGCACAGCAGTGAATGCCTCCATGGGTTGTTTCAAGAAGTTGAAGGGATTATGTTTCCTTAAACTTAAGCAAACATACGAGTACTTGAACCCGGGATATTCGATTATTAGAAGGAATTATAAAACATAATAAAAAATAATCCAAGTACCTAATAACTATGAATTGATAGAATTAATGTATGACTTAACTATTTTTGTTGTTGATAAGATCATTTTTTATCCATTTATGAACAATGCAACATCAAAAGCGATAAAATATGTTACGTAAAATCTGAATGAGTCAGGAGCCTGGCGTAAAAAGTTAGTAGCCTGATATGTATGAATTTTGTTTTTTACACAATTAAATCAAATCAATAAATTATTTAAATATATCAGGCAATTATTTTCATCATCACGATGTAGCAAATTTAATCGGAATTCGAGGCCACTGTTTCATTTGTAGTAGACATTAAAAAATATAATACAACTCGTATGGTTTACAGAAAGACTGCTTTCGTTTAAGATTGATAAATGTCTAAATGTCTCGCAGTGCATAGATAACGTACTACGTACATGAAAGCATTTGAAAATTAATTAATTAATTTTAAAAAAATTGTTGCAGTATGTAATATTTCATACCTTACACACCATTTCATTATAAACAGTTATATTTATAATGCCACTGGAAGGTTTTCCATTCCAAGTCCATTTTATAGTTTTTGGATATAGATGCAAGTATATAAATTGGAAATACACATTCATTCAATACATAAATAAATAAACAAATTAATTAATTGAAACAATCAAGGAATGAAAAGTATAAACAAAATAAAATAAAATATTATCTTATGACAGAAACACTAAACATATATTCAGAATTTAGGAAGTAGGTTTCTACATTACATAGAATTAAAAAATCCGTTTGTTTTTGCAAACAATATAGTGAAACATAAAAAGCATTTTAAACTACAAAATACTAAATGTTTTACGGTAAAATGAAGAATAAACACATCAAAAAATGCTCACACCCGCGACAAGTCATTTGGAGGCAGTATCAATTAATGTAAATTTTTTGGTGGCACTTAAGCTTTACGCAACAATATTAATAAACATTCGTTTTAGAAAAATAATTTGGAACTCCATTTCGTTTTCGATATTAAACTGAAATGAGGTAATCAAAAAAAGTCGTCAGAAGACACAATTAGCCAAAAATGTGACCCTTAAATTCCGGCGCGCGATTTCCGATTAAGTTTTGACAATGTTGAACATCTTCACTCGGGCGCTTCTTACTCTTACGACTTCGCAGGGGTCTCGCAATATTTTTATGTCGCGATAAAATTCTCGTTTTGGTTTAGGCCTATCCCCATATTGCCACTGACGGCATCTTAATGCCCGTCCCGGAGAGGAAGACACCTGTTCGCCCGGTCGCACAGACAACGGAGCACCCCGCGACCCCGGGGGTGGTAATATAATATTTGTCATTTGCCGCGAAGGGACTCTCGACGGTGCCATTACCGAGGCCCGAATTCGGCAAAGGCGGTTGGACGGATTTTATCACCCTTGCCGCGATACTTGGCCAGAGTTTTATACTCAATATCGTCACACTGCCGGGGAAGAAAATTTAAAAATTAAAACCTAATTGAAGAAGGTGATCCGTGGCGTTTCTCAATTTAAACTGGAATTTAAATATTTAATCCAATGACGGAAAATTATTCTAAATACATTAGTTTTGTTTTACAAAATCATGTTATAAAGCGGTATATAATATGATTGTATTGTACTACATGGGAGACATCGGTGAAGAGGGTATTTTTAAAACTGGTAAATAGCGTGCAAGGCACATATCGTCATAAGTACGCCGAAAGTTTTTTATTTCAGTATTTGTTACCAATCATTCTCTTTTTTGCCGGCTGTGAAACAGAGTATAAATTTAATTTTAGGAACTAATAACAGTCGCAGTTGATATCGACAAAAAACTAATAATAATTCCGAGTCGATATCCAGATTTGATTAATCAATCGATTTCGACATCAAATGACAACCAAGATCATCCTGAAGAATATCTTCGCCCCTTCTACACAGTCATAATTTAGAAAAAATGTTAATTAATAGAAAAGATGGAGGAAAATTAAGAAATAAGTTAAGATACCTCCATCTTTCGTAGCTTAGAATCAGTCAAATACTTTTTAGAGTACTTCCAATCCAATATTTGTATTTGCTGCACTGTAAAAATTTGTTCCATTGTTGATCTTTCTCTCTTAAATTTCACTGTTTATTTGTTCTGCGTGATCCTATATCCTTCCTAAGACTTGTACGCTTAGCTGAGCAGTGATATCACTTTGATTCTCACATCTGAGTTTATCGCTTTTCTTATGAATGGGATAACATACAAATATGGTGCTAAGATGCTATTTCTCTAGCATCATTTATAATGTCCAGATTTTGGTGATTAGATTATATAGCGTGGTGATCAGTCGACCCACTACCGATACTTGAAAGACTCTGCTGAGATATTCAGAGGTCAGATCCGGGGGTCGTGTTATTTTTTAAGCATTTTTATTGCTCTTTCAGTGTCATCGTAGGTGGGAGACACCGAGTCGGGTTCATTGTCATTTAGTTGTAATGAACCGTATTTCTTGCATTACCCATTACATTAGGGTTAACTCTTCCCCTCTGTAAATATACTATATAAAGTTCATATTTTTGGTATTCCTCCGTAATATATTTATGTATTGAATAAAATAATTACAATATGTAAGTATTTACCATACGTAACGATAAAAAATGCCTTTTCGAAGAACCTGAGGTGAATTAGTCAATGTAGTATTCTTAAGTATTCTTATCGCGATAAATCTATACACTAATATGAATGATTAAATACAGCATCAATTTGTTCGACTGTACTACTCTACTACTGTACTACCGCGTCTTGCATGTATCCATAATAATATTGCGCTTCCCCATTTTTCATTTATGACTTACTGGATTGTATTAGATTCGGACGTAGTGTCTGTGTCAAAGTAGCGATGGCCGTAAAGTGCTCGATTAAACGGCCGGGTATGTGAGGCGCGAGTAGAGCAAAAACAAATGCGTTTTTAAAAAGCACAGGTAATGATTATTTAAATGTTTTCTCCTTTATATAGTCAATAACAGTACGTAAATACACATAAAACCATTCATCCGATTCTATCTTTATTTAAATGCACTTTGAATTATAAAAATAGCATTTTTGTGTTTATCATTGTCTATCCGCGATTCTTATACCACATCATCTAGATGTCATTTTATTCGTTTTGACAGCTAACAGTGCTACTTACAGTGGAATAATTTTAATTACATAGAGATTTTATTTTCGTGTGGTTTGTTTTGGTGAAAGTTCTAACATTGAAAAATAGATTCTATTGAGACCCGGGCTTGCTTGTCTGCTAGTATTATTGATCGGTATCAGAATTGTTATTAAATTAAAAATAAAGATAATAATTGGTCGACCACGAAAGATAACCAATTAACAACTCAAACTTGAAGTGCGGAAGGAACACACCACCTGTCGATGAAGCCGTCTGAAGTCGGCCTCGAGTTGCGGAGAGCCGCAAGAAGTGTTCGCAGCATACTCCAGTCCTAATTAGCTTCGGGTGAGTGATTGCGCTAATAGTTTGTTTACAAAACACTAACCCTGCAGCTCGAGAGGGTTTGCGCTCTCATCGAGGTGAGATCTATCGCCATCAGAGGGCTAGATTACTCGCTGGCAACGGACGAGGTTAATCGAGCGAGTCAACCACGTGTCCCGGGATCAAATTAGCGGAAAACTATGAAGTTATTAAAATTGTTTTAATATTGTTATGCAGCTCTAGTAATGGCGTTTGATTATTGAGATTAGAACTCGATTGGATTTAAAATTCGCGCGTGATATTACCACTCAAAATAAAAAGCAGACATCAATTTCATACAAATAATCATAATCCGAAATGATTGTTCGCATGTGACGCCGTGTTAAACAGTGTTAATAATTTGTTTTTAATATTATAAACGGAACGAAACATCCGTCGCCCTGTCGAGTTTCGGGTTAAAGAAGACAGCCATCAAAGGCCGACTGCAAACAAAAACGTGACGGAGAGAAATTGCCGAGGCGGGAAAAAAATGAAGAAAAATAAAAACGGCGCGAACGGAGCGGCAGGCTGCTGAAAAAATAACGCGAGGCCGAGACGATCGCTCATTGTTAAGGAGGACTCCGAGCTTTACGTCCGCCGCCATGACAAATGGCGGCTCACCTGGTGGACAGTCATTTGGGCGGATTACCGCGACGCGAGGGACCGTGCGAGCTAACACTGCATACAGTACGCTAGATTCTATAATTATTGCAGACACCGAGTGTGCACAGAATACGTCACAGCCCAGGCAAGCGCTAGTTAATTATTTACCTGACAGTTTCTCCCTCCCTGACATACTCCGACGGATTGCGGTTTTCAAGGGTAAATGCAAATTATGCGCACTGAATAATTTACTATCATCTCAGAACATACTTAGAAACTCGCCAACTTTTACGATAATTACCGTCGTCGAAGTTCACGATTAAGAAAACCATACCGGCGAGTTGTTGAGGTGTTCGCAAAAAACCCATCGAAAGACTTTCGTTTGGCCTTTGGAGTAGAATTTAAAGTCAATATTTGTAATAAATACTGAATAGCTACATGTTTTAGAAATTTTTTTTTTCTCGTTTTTGAGTTTTCCTGGAGGCGGATTTTGTCGATGTTATCTCGGTTACTCGGCGTCAGCAGATACAGATTTGAAAACTAATGTTACTCAAAATTAAAACAAGTTGTATTTATAAAATCCGGGAAACCTTTCTTATCTGACTTGTTCCTGATAATGGTATTAGTACCTAAGTAATACCTAACTAGTACCTGAGTCATATCTAATAATATTAAATTGTTTTTCGTGTTATTGTACAAGCCAGAAAACACCATAAAGATATATGTTATATAAAGCTCATAGTGTAATCACGAATATTAAAAAACGAATAAAAAGCTAAAGCTCAGACATAATGGATGAAAAGGAAAATTTACAACGAAAAAATAATATAAAGGAGGTGGAAAAAATAGTGAGCCCCTTAAAAAGAAATAAAGGAAATTTATAGGTACAGAGAATCAGATTGGAAATTTATTGGCCCAGAGACATCTCTCAATATTGAGAAGAGAATTTGTTAAGTTACATACCAAATGTGTCGAAAAACAAGTAGCAAAAATACCAATAACATATACACACGTATAATAAGAAATTATTATAAACAGTGGAGAAAACGATAGAAATAAGTTTTAAAACATACTAAAAATGAATACAATTCGGAGAATATAGACTTATTTCAATTCATAAAAGTAGCAACACATTAAACTAGATGGTTAGACTTAACTCTTTTCATACAAGTAGCTCTAGAAAAAGCGTTTGGTAAGATAAACTAGAAAATAATGTTCAAAGTACTGAAGAAAGAAAACTTGGGATGTTTGAGGATAATATATTAATAATATAAAAATAAAAGACAATATTTAGCATTTAACAGTTTATAGAAACTTTATCAGTATATTTTTAGTCACAGATCATAGAAACAGTAACGATTACAATAGAAGAAGAGAGACAGGGCTTTACTTCCATGACTACCATGACTAATATTCACAAGAATTTAACGAAATAAATTACCACTAACAATCCGTAATCATAATATCATACACCTGACAAATAAAATTATAGGAAGCGAAGCGTGGGTTGTAAACCAACAGAAAAAAACAAAGGAAGAACGCATTTGACATACGGTGCTGGAGAAGATTAGAAAAAAAGGCTGGACAGAAAAGTTACAAGTAGAAAACTTAAAAGAACAAAGAATACTAAATAATAGTATCTAAAACTCAAGAGGAATATGGATTCGACACATAATGAGAAATAATAGCTACAAGTAGAATTGAAGGAAGGTGGCAAAGAGGAAGGTCGAAACAGAAATATGTACAATGTCCAGCGTGAACTCATTATTAACTTATTATTATTATTATAGAATAAATTAATTAAATAGAATGTCATTAAAAATAAGAATACAATGTTACCTAGTGATAGTTAAATCGTTATTTAAAACGTTATAAATCGTTATTTACAATGTTATAAATCATTATTTAAAACGATATAAATCGTTATTTAAACCGTTATTTTAACCGATATTTAAAACATTAATCACAACGGTCTAAATAGTTATATAAACGTGTGTTATATAAATGTTCCTTTAACGTCCCGTAACTGAAATAAAACAACGTTTAATATTATGATTATAATGTGAATAATAAGATAATAGTTGCAGCGCTATAAATATTATCACATACTTATTTAATTCTAATTTATTTCCCAAAAACTTAGCGCCCCTGAATGTACGAACACACATACAGAATTCGCCTAAATTAATAATATTATATCTTGCGGTGACAGATATATCTCTTCCTTGAAAAAGTTACGTTGAAGTGGTGACATGAATAAAACTCAGTAGAGCTTGTAACAATTTATTGTGTATACCGATCACACTAGTACAGATTAAAAAATGTTCTTAGAACTATTTGCGTCGTAAGACGTGAAGCGTAGAGGCCGTTCTCTCGCGGTCCGTCATACTTATGCATTCTCGCCTGACGTATCTCTCCATACGCACGTAAACTCTCAGACCCGTTAGTCCCGAACGCGCGTGCGCCTGTCATTCCGTCCTCATTCTGTAGACATCACAAATAATAAAAACATTTCTGTAAACATCTCAAAAATAGTCTCGTATAGGCGTTGAACAAATAAATAAACTTTACTTTCTACTAAGTAATATATTTTTATTTTAAGTTGCAAACTTTCAGAACAGAGAAATGATTTAGGGGAGCAGGATGCTCTTATAAGTCTGGGGGAGAGACAGCGGTCAATGGTAGGGCACAGGCGGGGGTGCGGCGCACACACAGCTCCCCTAACCGCGCGATGATCGCACAGCGCACCTCGCACCTCGCACCTCGCACCTCGCACGACCTGCCGGCCGATATTGCTTTACTTAACTTTTATTAGTTTCATCCTCCGCGCGACGCGGGATTCTCACATTAACTTTGTGACCTGTAATGAACGTCACCCTGATGAATTTCTCCCGGATATAAGTTATATAAGAATCGTTAGTAAATATAATGTGTATTTGATTCTAAAATAACATAGTTCTTTTATTAATTCGTAAATAAAACGTAATAAAAAAACATCGAGTTACACACATGCTTTTACTCCAAATTGATCAAATGATTTAACATGCCAGCTAAACGAGTGAACGTATAAAAACGCATAAATCATTGAATAATACAAATAGCTGGCGTATATTATATTACCATACTCTTCGAAATTTTGTTATGATTTTTGAAATAATTCCTATTTTATATTATTACAGAATAGCAAGTGATTACACTCACCACCAGGGATTCGGTATTCTGGACTTGTTTCAATTCCCGAGACTCAGTCACAATTTCCATGTGCCGGGAATTCCCGGAAAACGAGGCCATCCATTTTATGTAATTATTAAGTAAATAACTAACTAACATACTATCACGTCGTAGGCAGAGGGGATAGAGCGCCACACTCATCTGTCCTGACACAATTCTCGCCCCATCCATATTCATACATCTTCTTATACGAGCTCGCCGATTGTTAAGGCTTCTAACACACCATAGTTTACCTGGTCGTGCCAAGTCTTCCGTGGACGTCTTCTACTTCTGATGCCATCAACACTTGCGTCATATATCTTTCTTACCATTCTCTCCTCATTCATCCGTTTCAAAATAATAATATTATTGCGTATGATGTACAGTAGCTATTGGAGATATCATCCGTATTAAATCAAATAAAAATTGTTCGATTAAATAATTATTACTAGTTTTTTTAAATGAAATAAAACTTACAAATATAAATTGATTATTAAAAAGAACAAATGCATCTATAAAAATAACAAAACAATTAAAAAAATATATAAAAAACAAAAACAATTAATAAAGCAACACAACGGAAGACAATAACGTACATAGGTATATATTTGGTCAAAATAAATGACAAACTAAATGACCTAAAAACATATTTCAAATAATTTCATCCTATCTAAATTTTGTTTCGTCGAAAGATGACACGATTTTATCTTAAATATTTACATAATATTTTACAAGGCAACATAATCTCCTGGTAAATAGTCATTTGGTGGTGCAAACTTTAGCCAAGGCGCAAATATAGGGTAATATCGACGTGTCTTGTGTAACCAGCCATGCCCCGGCGGGCTAAGAACTTTAATTCTAAGTGCGCAATTTCAGATCCCTTGTACATTATTTCATAAATGCATACACAGCGTTTCTGTTGTAAAAAAATAATAATTTATATTATCTATTAACATTTACATTTAACTTATTGTGGAAAGTTAAAATCGAAAATATTAATTGTAAGATACACACATATATCTATTTTAAATGCCTCCAAAAACAAATCCGGAATTTTCGGTATTTTTTTTTAATATTGTACCCACTACCTGTAACAAATTTAAAAATGAATATCGCATTAATTATTGTAATCTAATATAATATGATAGCATAAAACCACCGGCCATAAAAAAATATTTCAATATTCTGAGACAATTTTTATGATGTATTCAGTGCACGTGTTGAATACTAATTGAGGCAGATAGGATATATCCTTATGTATTCCCGCATGTGTCTGTTAGTTATCAGAGTATGTCGTCCATTCTCACTGCCGAAGTGTTATGTTTACCTACTTAAATATCAATTTAAATATTTTTACATTAACACCGACGATATTAATATTTTGGCGAAATTCTAGCATTTTTTCTGAAAAAACCAACCCGTAAAGGCCAGTCTCTAGAGAGCTCCAATTGAAGCATCACATGCTTCTTTAAATATCATAAAAACGAATTTTTGAGAATTATATAGTATAGCATTCTATTATAGGACAGATCAAAGTATATGCCCAATTCTTGAAAAAATCTTTGCGTGCCAAAAAAATAAAATGAAAATGAAAATCTAAATATCTTTTCATTTTAAAATGACGTCTTATGTAGATGGTCCGTGTCACATTACTTTCATTTATTAATAAAAAAAATGCACCAAAATTTTTCAATAATTCAGTATTTAGTAATGATCCACCTGCTCTCGGTTGAATATTTAGTTTTTATTTTCTTTAGTCATTTTTATAAGGGTGTTTCGATTAATTATTACAATTTATTTAAATAATCTGTTCGGACGATTTTAAATGTAATACCAATAACACTACAGAAGAGTTCCAATAACGCATAGTAAGCGCAAATCGTTGTTATTTCAACAATTCGCACTTACAGATTTTAATAAAATACCGACTGTTTTCAGAAATACTTAAGTGTTAGTATAAAAAGCGCTTATCAGATTAGTGCTTATATACGCGTCTAAGACATGGGTTCTGACTAAGAATAATATATGTACACTGGACTATTTTAAAATAAAATTTTTGAAGGTCATCTATTTTTTAGAAAATGAATTTTGCCTACAACATATAATGAGTTAAATTGTGACATTTAAATTTGCAATTGACAATGGAAGTCACGACAGAATGCTGATATATGATCACTAGCTGAAATACAAAAATTACTACATCCATATCACATTCTCGTAGTAGAAGGCCATTAGGGGTCCACGAAGAGGACGATGAAAAAGACATATTATTTATATTATATTTGTATTTAAAAACGTTTTATTAAAAATAATTATATTTTGCAGACAAAATTTTAATTTTTCTAGCGGGTCACAAAAAATTATTCACGTGTCACGAAGTCGCCACTTGAGTCGTGACTTGAATCGCCACTTGAGTCGTGACTTGAGTCGCCACTTGAGTCGCCACTTAAGTCGTGACTTGAGTCGCCACTTGAGTCGTGACTTGAGAAAATTAATTCACAAAATGTACGCATTGTTAAAATATAGTAAAATGATCCACGTGTGGAATAATTACGGATATATTCTATGATAATATATCTGCGTAAATAGTTTTTAGTCAAAAAATAACTCGTGTAACGATGTTTTATAAAACTTGATTTAAAATTATTAACAATAGATGATTTTATGTAATTAATTATTTTTAAAATAAATAATAATATTATGGAATGAATTATTCATTTGTAAACAATATTTATTTTGGTTAAAGCAATTCCCAGAAATACGAAAATTGCGAGAAGAAATATAAATTTATTTATTGGTCGTATGTTAATTCTGTTAACTGGGTGGAAAATAGTATACGTAATATTTAAGGATTCTGTGTTAAGACAACTCGGGAATAAATTTCCGGGAATCCCATGGTTTTTTCATGGACTTTAAAAACAAATAATCCGAGACTCGAGACTCAGAGTTTTCTTAATATTATTAATTATAAATAAGTTAAGTAATACAAATTGATCAACTAGATAGATATATGATATATATATACTAACTTTGAAATATATGGATATCTATAAAGATTCCGAAGGGAATAGTTTTGTCGGCTTATTTAAAAGGAGCGGATTATGTTTCCTTATAAAATATGATGTAAATATTTATGATAAAATCGTGTCATCTTTTGACAAAACAAAATTTAAATGGGATGAAATTATTTGAAAAGGGTTATCAGGGGACTTCAGTTTGTCGTTGATTTTGACCAAATATATGCGTTATTGCCTTTATCAATTGCTTATGTTTTGTAATTTTTATTGATGAATTAGTTTTTTATAATCAATTTATAAAAAAAAGGTTAATTTCATTTAAAAAACTACTAATAATTATTTTAAATGAAATATTTTTAAGAAATGTATTATGAATCCAGTTTTATTTGCTTTAATACGGATAATATCCCTAAGAGCTATTGTACGTAATGCATATAAATATTTATTAAAATATATTTTCTTTTTAATTAAATTAAATTTGTGGTATCAATTACCGAGAATTCCCGGGATATGAAAATTTTGACTCTCGAGTCCCGGGAATTGAAAAAAGTCAGAATCACTAAGTAACCAAAGAGACAACTTCTTTGCTAGCAATACTCTGGTAAAACAACATCATTCAATAACAATTCGTTGCTTGACAATGGATTGGTATTGTAGGATAATAGACAGTTGTTGTCTGAGAAGTAAGAATATCATTTTAACAATATATGGTAATAGTCTCCGATCTGTTAATAAATAATATTACAATTGAAGCGAGTATTAACTAAAATACGCGAACTTATAAATAATGCTAACTTTTTTAAAACGGGTAAGTAGTATGTAAGAATAAGAAGATTTTATCATTCCTTGTTTGAAATAATGATTTCTGCCTCTCATTTACATTTGATGTGCCTACAGACGCTCAAAGAGGAAAATTGTTGCTTTTGTTCAATTCCTTTTTGTCACTTTGCGTAGAAAAATGAAAAAAACTGGTATTTATCAATCACTGTCAATCTATATTGACGGAATTCCTCTGATGTTTCTCCATTCACATAATTCTTATTATTTTCACAAACCTGTCAAGACGATATACAAATATGATGAAAATGTAATTTATAATGTTATAGGCATATTATTATCTTCAAAATAAAGAGTGAAATGGCAGTTGAAATGATCATAAAAATGTATAAAAGACGCACCAAAACAACGTATAATATACATAAATATACATTAAAGAGACCTTAGAGGAAATGCAGTGCTAAACATTCCATGGATAAATATATTGTAGATGTAATTTCTCATAACTTATAAAACTCTAAATCACGGTTTGTAGCAGAACTATGTGGGAAGATTAAATTGTACTATTTTTCTAACCCAAACGCAAATACTAAACCATTATGAAGTATAGTAAATACATAGCTCAATCACGTTTACATTTTCAAATACAGCCTTACATTCCTAAACGTCAATTTCACAGAGAAAATCGAATACTGCAGATCCGCAAGATCTGCTACATTACTTAGCAATTTCAGGAAGCCTTGTCCATTGAGACTGTGTTCTCAGAGAACCTGAAGGATGTGCTAGTTGATGATAGCGCGCCATCAAAAATAGATCATCTGTTTGTATAAAATAATAATATACGAATGTTCGTAATTATGACAGATCCGCAGATTGTCGATGGTCGAACGTGTGTGGATGCTCCATTAGGTTTACTACGCTTATCTGTCTCCCCCTCCCTTTACCCTATACTTCAGAGCATGACTTTTTTGAGTGTTATCTATGACTTGGAACTGTCAAGAAGTAAACGTTCTGCCGTGTGTTTGCTACACTAATCTGTTATTTGTTGAAACGGCTATTGTATATTCCAGTGTTTCGTGCAAACCTGGAAATCCTGGAGACCTGGATCCGTAGGAACCTTAAAATGGGCCAGGAAGTGACTTTCTAGGCGTCACTTTTAGACAAACGGACGGGTCTTTAAAAGATCTGGTTCTAAGAATGAGACAGTTAACGCTTGGAAAGTGGCAAGAGAGGTGAGATATGGCAACGCAGGGAAGATAGACTCATTTTTTCCTTCCTAATGTCGCGGTCAAGTTAAAAGGCATAATGAAACCTCCAGACCTGAATTATTTTGAATGATAGATGATTACGAGGCATGGACAATTTCGGAGTAAACTGATTTGTTTTGTTTTGTTTTTTTGTTTAGACTTGTGGAAGCCCCGTGGTGTACATATGGGAGAGTGGAAAAGACGCCTGACCATATTCTGTGGAATTGTGACATACTTAGAGATGCACGTGAACGTATGATTGGTGGCTTGACTGGATTTAGACACCGCCCGCAGACCTAATTAGTAATAGGACGAACCTTGTTCTATATAAAGAAATTACTCAGGTATGGGTGACTCGTTAAAGCTCCGTAGGTGGGTAGCCAGGCCAGCTTATGTGGGTGGGACTCCTACGCACCTACTTCTCACTCTCCATGCCTCGTGATTTTTTTTTGCAACTCCGTTAGTTTGTCTGTGTACGTGTGACTCAATCATTTTGTGTGTCGTTCACTGTCCCTCTTTTGAGAGTGTTTTTGATGAATTGATCCCTGAGTGTCTGCCTTGAACAACTGCACCTTAATTTTCTATCTGCATGTAATACTATGTTTTTTATGGGTTTTAGTGGGACCGAAAAGGAAGCTCTAGCTTCTAAACCGGTCCCGGGAAAGGATGCCCCCCCCCCCCCCTCATACAGCTGTTCTTTTTTAAGTGCTTCGTGCAAATCAGCGAAGAAATTTCCTGAGTTTAGGAAAGCTGTGACTACAGCAGAGAAAATCCAGGTAAGTCGTGCTTCCTGGTTGGTTTTTGAACCCTTATTGTTTTATCCCCATACTAAATTTCTACCATCTTTCCTACATCCCGTTTTTCCACCCTTTGTGTAAACAATGAGTATGTCTGTCTATCTATTCTCTATGTATACAATTCTTCTCTTTAATCGATCTAAACCAAAGTTTGCTCATTAAATCTTTACGATTATATATACAGATTGATCTGTTCTAACGGAGGTCAAAGTTGAGCACACGCCGAATGGCAATGGAAGGGTGTACCGCTCCGTTCTACACCCATCCCTAGGCACTTTTCGGCACTCATCTCTACTGATGTAACGGGGACAAGAGAATTATAATACCAAATTGATACAAAACTTTGCTTTCAGGCGGCCCGAAGCGGTGCCTAGTGAGCCATGCTGAGACCGATATGTAAATCTGAATTTCGACAGTTTTATTTGTCGATTTTTCGCGTGTCGTCGAACGGTGCGGCGGGACAGGCGGCGGCGGCGCCGGAGCTCGGAGACTCTCCGGCAGGCGGCACCGGAGCCCGGGGACTCTCCAGCAGGCAGCGGGGGCACTCGCAGGAACCCTTCGGTACTATTCGGAAAAGCTATTAGCGAAGCTGCAGAAGCAGGTTCCACTTCCCGGGAAGAGGATTCTTATCTCTTCAAGGGCAGGAGGAAAGTTTCCAACAATCTAAAGTTGGCGCAAACAACACCCTGCTGAAATTTCGAACCATAAATTAAAATTTAAAAGTTGTTCGTAAAGGTTTACTTCCAAAACAAATTTTTATCGATAATGGAAATCCCATTATTTATCATAACACAAATTGGTGAAGTTGCGAAATGGAAAAGTAATATATTTCATCGTTGTAAGGGAATTTTTTTGTTGATTTTCTTATTGATTTATCTGATATAAAACATGCAAGGCGAGAAAGACTAATTGTTCTTATTTCTTATAGTTCTTTAAAAGTTTGTACACACAAAAGGCACAAAATTGTGTTTGAAATAAATCCATATAGTTAAGTACTTTTTAATTAAAAAAAAGATAAACTCTTGTTGCCACAAAAAGTGTTCAATATAATATTCATCCACGTCGGTCCCTCATGAGAATCGCGATCTAAATGATCTCCCGTCCTCTTGACTATGCTCCTCCACTTTTATCAGCATCCTGCAGACCTGAAGGCTGTCATCAGAGAAGTGCCTGTCGCCTTTTCCATTTGATTGGTCCTACGGTTGAGGGATCTCCCTCTTCGTTCTTCGACGTGGCCTACCACAACAAGCTTCTACAAGCTATCTTGACTTCTCGCAAGACGCTCAAAAATTGAAAAATTCGTATAATGTTACAAAGATGTTAATATTTGTGTCTTTTTGGCAATCTTATTTTGAGACACGAAACTACTTAAAAGAATTAAATTAATAAGATAATGAAATTTTGACGCAGTCTTTATCGAGTTATGAGGATATGTAGTCCAAGTAAACTCCATGTAATTCCAAAATCCTTGTCAACCTCATGTAAGTCCAATGTAAGTCCATGTAAACTCTAAGTAAACTCCATGTAAGTCCAAAGTCCGTGTAAACTGGAATGATGAAACTGAGGATGAAGAGACATCACTTTACTGTTTATGACCTAAACAATGTAATTGATATTCAACATCTATACGTACATTCTAATGATGATAAAATCGTTATTTTAACCGTGATTGTGTTTGATTATAACAATAATTGATATTTGATTATACTAATTCTTTAAGTAATGACTGGTTCACTAAAAAGTACCATAAACCTCCAACAGTTAAATCTTAGTTACCAATCATCGTTAAATCTCAGTTACCGATCAGTCGCACAATCACATCACTAGTACATTCTATTGCGAGAGTACGCATTGGTTGATGTCAGGGAACTAGCGGTAAGACAATGTTTTCTACGAGAGCCATTAATACCACTGCCATAAATCAATGTCATGCCACCGGGAACAGTATGCGATAACAATTTACCATACCAAAAAATAAAGTAAACTTAGCCAACGACACGCTGCTAGCGCTCACCATTTCTGCGGAAATTTCATTTTGACCTAAGAAAGTAATGTGCGGTATAATTAGGTAAAGTGACGTCTTTACGTTCTGACAGGATATAGAAAGAAAACGTTCTGAAAGTTGAGTGGACTACCGATAACGAGTTTATTCTGACAAGAGAGATAGTTTTAATGAAAGAGAGAGAACGGGATGGACATTCCGCCGAGCGCTGCTAGGTTAAGGGGTTAAGGTTCAATTGATGAAAACAAATTGGAATTACTTTCAGCTGACGCATCCAGGTTTGAAATAAAATGCACGCGAGAGTTTGTTCTCCTGCCTTACGGAGGCTTTTAAAAGTTGCAAAGCGACCGGCGCGGGCGCGCGGCGGGTCGCATCCGACCGAGTAAACCTTAATGTATGTTAAAATAAATTCGGCGTAAAGCAGTTGCAAAAGTTACCAAACTGTCGCCGGCACCCTCCCCCCTCTCGAACCCCCGCGAACAAACATTCGCCGGAATAAAGGCAGATAAAACACGACCACTTCACAATTTGCGGGAGATTTTATTCACTCGTTATCGAGCACATTGTCTTCCCGCTCTGGCGGGGGAGCGCGGGCGGCGTGTGGCGGTTGGGGGTGGCGGGTGGCGGGGAGGGTAGGGGAGACAAAAGAATGATGTGAAAAGAAAAACTTTTCGGCAAATATTCCGTCAGTTTTTCGCGCTCTTTACCTCCGTTCCCAGCAGAAGGGCGAGAAATCATTCCGCCACTCCTTATTGGCGGAACTTTCCTCCTCCCTGCTCAGCAGTGTTGACGAGGTGGCTTTACAGTAATCAGTTAGTCCAGTGAATTAAAAATTGGGTGTTGAGCAAGCTCCAGCCGCAAAATTTGCGAATGAAAATCAAATGATGCTACGTGCTTCGTATACTCTTACATTAAATTATATCGTAGACACCTACAATGAAAAAAAGTGTTATGCCTTCAAGTTGTGGATCTACAGATGACTATTAAAAATAGGCTGGATCGATAGGGTCGGGTCACTAACGACAATAATACTAACTCGCTATACTACAAACTACGATTGCATGCTGATAGGCTCTGCGGGCGGCGAAGGCTTCCATAGAATCTATATTTCAATGCGGAAATCCCTTATTATATTGCTCCAACAATGCAGCACGTAGTGTTTTCTTTATCTTTATTTCCAGTAAGAAAAAACAAAATATTAGTAATATGTACGCCTAGAGCTATCTTAAATTGATATAATTATAATCAGAATGTTATTAAACACGAAGGATATAGTGAATTTAAAGAAATGAAATAATATGAAAAATTAATTTAAAATCTCAAATGAATACGATCTTTTGCGTAAAACCATTTTGAACTACGATATAATAGTTATTGAGTAATCATATTTAAGAATTATTCATAGCAAATATTAAACATGGGTGACATCTATTGCATAATGCGGAAAGATTGTAAATGAACATTCATTATTTGCTAACCTGTACTACCATCTAGAAGATTGTTTTAAGATTTCTTCGGTATTTTTAAAGACTGCTTTAAAGGACACTAACAGAGCCGATAGCGACGATGTGCAATCATATTATTAGATGATAACTCGGATACAAAATCCCAGAAATAACAAAAACTTAGAAATTACAGACGAGGCCCTGGAAGTCGGAGAACATCATGGTTCAAGAATATGGTTTTGGAAGTCTAAAGGTCAATTATTTCGAGCTTTATTTATATATTTAATTAATTTAAGAATTTCAACATATAAAACTAATTATAAAAAATCTGCTAAGATACTAAAGTAATGTCACAGATATCACCACGAAGTAACGTAAGCATTAAAATCAGTTAAAAATGCATGAATTTTATATGTAATGTTATTCGGGCAACAAAAGAAGATAAAAACTAAAATATCGGTGAAAATGAGAAAGAAGAATCAGGGACTATGACTAGAGAGAGATAGAGTGAGGTAGTTTGAATTAGAGCTGAGGTAAACGAAGAGTAAAAAGTGATTGATAAGTCGAAAATATAATGGTTCATAAAATTTGTTTTAGTGTAGTGGGGTAAATAATGAAAAAAATAATTTCGGTTAAATTTCATAATCATGCGATTTACAAGAAAGGTGCATAAACAAATTTTCCGGGTAATTAATTGACTGGGACAGTCAATTAGTACTTATCAGCACGTGTTCTTAGATGTTCCACGGAAGTTAGCTGCATATAGGTAGCAGTTCAATATTAGATTTAGAAACCTATTTCGTATTTATTCTAATCTCGCAATATATGTAATCTGCTGCGAGTTTCAGATTTGAGATGCGTACTCTAAATGACTGCAAACGAATGAGTAGTACAGTATACTGAAGGAGTAGGGATTTATGAAATGTTCGCGGGTTCGAAGAATGAATCTTAGTACGGCCATGGAAGTAACTTGGTCAATGTGATTCTTGAAAATAAGTTTACTGTCGAGCACTTACAAATAAAATAATAATCGCTAATATGATACGTAATATATAAGAAACTAATATTTCTATAATCAATACAAATAATCTAGAACATAACTCTTAACCTTTACCATACCGTGATATAAAATACTCATATGCAGCCACGCTGTCAACTCGTGTTACCGTAATAAAAGTTTAACATTTTAAATGTGAAGAAATCTCTTATTAGTTTAAATGGCTTTAAAATTATAAATCCTATAAACTTACTCTAAATATTGAGCATTAATTACGAAAATGAGATCAATATTCTAATATAATTCGGAGAATTCATCAAGTCCTATACGGTACTGCATTTTTTCATATCTCTCTTCATTAAATTAGTGAGAAAGAGAGATCATATATTCGTATGTTTGTTATTATTTTTATTGTGAAATTAATGTACCATCTCTATTTGTTTTACCGATATTCATTTTACAACTGACTGAATTGAAAAATGATTATTTTTGTAAGATTCTCTCTAGACAACTGGTTTTTCACTAGTCAGTTCTAAGCATAAACATTTTTCTTAGAATTAATTAAATATGAATTTTATGTTGCGTATATTAACCGAAATATTACAGTTTTGATTGGAGAGGTAGACCTGTGTTACTGCATGGTTTTGGAAGGGTTAATATCTTGTGTAGTGTAGTACGGCGATGTGCGACACGATTTCGCCCACGACAAGGTCGAGGATTCGAATCCCAGTAGCAGCCATCCAAATTAGTTCTATTTTTAAAGTTTGAAAATTAAACTAACTAATTTACCATCACACCGCTTCCTCGCGGGGGTAAGCAGAGAGGATAGAGCGCCGCACTCTTCTGTCCTGATAAACAATTATTGCCTCATTCACATTCATACATCTTTTCATACAAACTCGCCGGTTATTGAGGCTTCTAACAGGACAATCGTCCGGTATCGTCAATTGAACGAATAATTTAAATATATTGTGAAATATTTTCATCCTCACATCTCTTTTTTTAAACTAGTAAAAAGGTAAAATATGGAAGTGTTCCATTAAAAATAAAAGTTATTTTCTGTTTCATAAACCGACATATTATAATACATACTGAAATCAGACCCCCCAAAAATCACGCAAATTAGATTTTGCTGTCAAACCAGGGGAAGTAATTTAATCGAATGGTCGAAGAAGCTTTTTTCCAAGAAATGGTTTGCATGCGAATATCTACTTATACGCAGATATCTACATGGCACATCAAATATGGCAACGTAGGAGAAATGTTTGTTATTTCGACCCCTCAGAATAACAAGGTTCCATCTGACACTGACAATGTTTTGAGATAATGAGCTCAAAAGTGTTGATTGAATATTAACATATATTCATGTATATTTAATTTGAGTATGCAAATATGACCAGTTTTAAGGTTTTAACTTATTTTCAGTACTATCAACGACCACTGTGAGATGAGAGAAATAAAAAATTAGAAAAAGACATTGTGAATGATGATAAATAAGTGATGCAGTTGGAACTTTCAGCTCTTACTATTTCCTTTGATATTCATTAAATAGTGTTGGTGTAATAACTCAAATTAGCCCAATATGTTAGTTAGAACCTTGTTATTCTAAGCGGTCAATTTTGTAATGTGGGTTTTAAAAATTAATACATTTAATTATTAAAACATTTCATGTACACATGTATATGTATTTTAAAAAAAAGATTAAATGTGTACAATTTAAAAAATCTTCGAAAGAACCCTTCTGAAGAAGTTGAAATCTTAACTTCTGAGTAGTTAGAAAATAATACTGATGACGGAAATGATCACGGCGTTATTGATAACTGTTCTTTCTGTATATCTAGCAGACTAATTTAATTTGTATTAAAAATATCGAAGAACTACGTTCTGAAATTGCAACTTCACAACCGAGACGAGCAAAGCTATTATGTTCGCTACAATAGACAAATGTGAATATTGTAAACTACTTATTTGCTATTTATTCGTAGGTACATCATTCATTAATCATGACAGTTCAGCAGTTATCGGTGAGGGTAATGTTTTGGAATCGTCTATTAATGAATGAAAGTGTTTAGAATATAGAGGTACTAAGCCGCACGAATTCTAAATGGTAAAGGCACCTTTGCATAAAACGTGATCCTAGGTTTGGACTAATCAGGATCAACATCCAAAATATCTACTTACGAGAGACATTGACGAAAGTTACGATAAGGCAAAATTACTGCATTAAAACACATTAATTTGAACAAAAATAATCGCAATAACTTTTATTTATTAAACTCATAATATACCAAATAAAGTTTTCTAATATCTAAGAACAAAATATTACATTTCACATCAGTAATAGCCATGAAACAAATATAATAAACTCAATACTAGAAATTTTTTTGAAATGTGGAATATATTATATATGGCGAGGTATCAACGGATAATACTAGGTACCAGAAGGTTCTTGTAAAATATGTGACCGTGAAAATTTACTGACGAACGCTTTACATAATATTAACTAGGTACAGCGTTACGCTGCAAGGGGATGATATCCCTGTAAACTGCTGGCGATGAATACTTCCAAATGTTGTGAACCCCAGCGGTAAAATGTGTACATTATATCAAATCCTTTTTTGGCCGTCATCAAAATGGTAATGCAGAATTTATTTTTTATTTTTGTTAACAGTTTGAATTTATTAATTTTAAAACGAATGTTAGCTACATATCCTTATAGGATTTATATTGATATGATGTTAAATGAATTTTTTAAATATTTGTGTATCTATCCTCTAAAACATTCGAACCCAAACAACGGAAGGAACTCAATGATGTGTATGTACTAAAGGCACCCTAGAGATTTAGGAATTGCAGCGAAAAATATGTTTCGATAGATTCGCTGAATCCAGCGACATTCGATGGATTCAGCGGCAGCGGTCGTCAACTATTTCGTACTATTTAAAAGGTTGTTCTCAATTTATACATCACATATTTTTAATTTTTCCCGAAATCTAGAAAGAAAATACGAGATGACACCCTGAAGGTATTTGTTGTAGTTAAGAAGGATGAGAACCTACGAAGATCACACTCCAACTAGACTTTTCCGCGAGAACTGCATGATGCAAGAGTTATAAGAAAAATATGGGCAGCAGCATCAAGCTGGTAGCATTCTTAGTTGTGAGAGACTGATGAAGAATGTTTTTATTTCTGCCCGACTTCAAACTGAGTATAAAAATATGGGCAGCAGCATCAAGCTGGTAGCATTCTTAGTTGTGAGAGACCGATGAAGAATGTTTTTATTTCTGCCCGACTTCAAACTGAGTATAAAAATATGGGCAGCAGCATCAAGCTGGTAGCATTCTTAGTTGTGAGAGACCGATGAAGAATGTTTTTATTTCTGCCCGACTTCAAACTGAGTATAAAAATATGGGCAGCAGCATCAAGCTGGTAGCATTCTTAGTTGTGAGAGACCGATGAAGAATGTTTTTATTTCTGCCCGACTTCAAACCGAGTATAAAAATGAAATGAAATATGTGTGAGAAACTGATGAAAATCTTTAAGGTAGAGCGTAGAGCCTTTTACTATAGTGGGGGTTGTTTTTATAGGGACTGCTCTCTGCTAATCTTGAACGCAATAGTATCAATGTATTCCATTGACATTATTCCATTATTGTAGTGACAATATCTATCTTTGTAATATCAGCTATTGTTGAAATCCACCACAGCGATTTCATGAATATTACTGTTCCATGAATATAGGTAGGCTACCTACAGTAGACATTTTGCACGAAGAGTAAACATTAATCGTGGTCATGGATACAAAGATGTGGGGAAAAGTCAAAATGAGAAAACAAATGAACAATAAAAATAACAAAAAAATAGGAGAAGTACCTCCTCCCACTCGCTTATTTTTCATCTACTTTTATTATGTCTACATTTACTTATTGAAGTATTTTCCATTTAGAAATTGTTGAATTTTCCTGAACATTACTGAATACACAGGACTGCTTTTAAATAAAACAAAAACATTCTTCCGAAACACCCTACGTACGAAATGCTTCCGAAACGTATGGAAAATTATGGAATCGAAATTCATCGGGGACCTGAGGAAAAAGTGAAAATGGAAATATACCTTTTGTTTGATTTATCACTGCGGGGAAATATATTCTCATCATCTCATATATCGCGGGAACTCCCGACGCTCACCCCCAATAGCTAGCCTCTCCTTTCCCCACTAGCCGCCTGGCCCGTCGCGGCATCCTTGCTTCTTTACCGATCATACAACAAAACGATTGTTTTCAAATTAATAAATCGATACACTTATAAACAATCGACTTATTATTAGTTTATTTAATATAATATGTCAAACCACAGAGTGATTGCTTTCTACGAAAATAAGACTTTTTATTATTCTCCTATAAATATAAATGATCCATCACACTAAATACCGTCGAATAAACATTCAACGCTCTGGAACGATCTTAAAGATGCCAACCCTTGAAACTTCTTGGATCAAATGGCTATATGACGTTATCGAAATTAGAAATTACAGTGTCATATTTTGTTAAGGTTCTATAAATCATAATCTTTAATGTAGGTTCTCTGTACAATAATATAATTTCCTTTGTTTACGTTTACCCCACTTTTGATAATGGCCTGCAAACGCAAGCCATATGAACAATTGAATGAAATAATTATATTATCTGCATGTCAAAGAATTGAATGGTTTAGCCAGACTATCGTAGAGCTAGTGATGATAGTCAACACGATAGCCAACGTCCATTGAACGGATTCGACATAAAAAGAAGAAGAAAAAAATAATTTGACACTTGACTGGATACGAAATACATTCTATTGTATTTTCTCAAAGTGTGATGCTTGAAACCTGGTTCCTACGTATTGATGAATATTATTTATTGAAGAAATTGAAAACCAATTTCCATATAGTATAATATGAGTTGCCCGTACCCGATGCTGCTTTTTTACATTGATATAAAATTTGATCCAAGCAGGGGTAGCGAGCTTATATTTTCATAGGGATCTTAGAGCGCAACCGAGCTAAACTTAGAATGGATGGCATTTAATTTAACACTATATCGAGGGGGTAAGATGGAAAGGTGGAGGAGAGAGTCTCCACGTTTAGCGCAGAGTCCTAAAGAGAATCTGTGCAAAATCTGGAACGGATGCCTTTTAATAAAATACATTTGTGTCGGGGTAGGAAGTGTAATGGCCAGGGTACCTATATTTTTCTTAAAGAGTAACTATGCAGAATTTGCACCGGATGAGAGTACAATATACAATAATACACCTTGTATCGACAGGAGGAAGTGTGCTGGCCATGTGGAGGATGCCTATGTTTTGTGGCCTTAAAGAGTAACTACGAAAAGCGTAATCATAATGATCAGCGAAATTAATATGTACGAATATTCAATAGTGGCTAGAAGCTAGTGATATTGTTGCTGTTGAATAAATTCATAAATTAAAATAATAAGAAATACTAGAAAGTTTTGTATTCTCTGAATAATTTCGGGAATAAAAATAGGGAAATAGAGAATGCCTCGGGGGGCGCTGCTCAAGTCAATATATGGAAATCTGTGGCAGGTTGAAATGTGTGAAAAGAAACATTTCGCCGAGCTAAGACGATGGCGAGAGAGGGAGGGGGGAACGGTTTTCAAAATCTCGCTACAAAACTTCAAGTGGCTGGATTTAAAGAAAATACAGGACGAATAGGTTGTGAAAACATATCGAGAAGTCAAAATTGACATAAGAAAGCCCACGTAAAAGATGTCGAGATGGCGTTAGAATAGAATAATGACTGGGTCTACCCAGCGTTCTAACGCAACGAAGAAATAGTTTATCTGAGAATAATAAAATAGAACAATGGTTCTACAAATAGCAGTCGTACACGTGAGCTATGGCGGGAGAGCAAATACCTCTCTCACTCGAGAACTGCCAATACAGATTACACGGGGTAACGATTATATCATTCAAATAATTAAACTGAAAGTAGTTTAGTAATTAATAACTAGTTTCGAACGAATGTGGGAGAATCTAAGGAGAAGCTGAGTGAATGCGAATGAATTCACGTGTAAAGTAAACACATTATGAAAATACATAGATAATATAATTAAAAATAAACGTCTTTACGCATTCATTATTAATCAAACTAAAATTACGTTGTATTTAACCAATGAGAATCGACTATTTGATTTCGACCTGTTTTTATTGTATTTGACAACTAGTTAGGTTAGATTAAAATAGAATAAACATAAATTTATTAATATGTAAATAAATCAATGTTACTTCCTTAAATACTCGTATTTCATTATTAAACTTGAATCATCTCTGCACAAGGGTTTTATTAAATCTTAAATATGCTATTAAAATTTGTCGGAAGTCAATTTTCACAATTCGTGAGGTAAGTTGGATATTTTTATGGATATGTTATTGTTAACTTTTGAAATTATTAGATCACACTCATTTTATATCACCTTTACATTCATCAATATAATCGTAAAAATATTTAGTATTGTTAACAATGAATGATGGATATAAATTTCTTACTCTACAAAAAAATTAGACTACATTGCTTTTAATTTCAAAATGACGCCAACGCGTAATCACTTTGATTTTTAGACTGAGGATACCAATTATCCACAATCAATTACTACTACTAGAAAGAGCTCATCAAGTGCAGTCAGGTAAAAGTACTTACTTATAGATTTTTCAGTAAACAAAACTTGTTCGTTACAGTGCCTCCTTTCAGGACGACACAATTTCAGTGCGTTCTCTGCACAATAATAATATAATGCCTTTTTTTATGAAAGAGTACGTTACGAAATTTTTTCGGTATATTCGCTCGAAAAATCAATTTCAAAACAAAAAAATAAGTATTTTTAACAATAATGCTTCTAAATGAATAAACAATTAATTTGGTGGAGAAGTTCGTGCTTATTCCACTGATTAGTTTATTAGTGCTAATCAAATTGAGTACCTACTCATCCGTTTAAGCTACGAATTAATTTACTTTTACAAAAGAACACGGACTATTTTTTTCAAAAACAACTTTAAGTATATATTTTTCGTGAAAACTCATTTTTATCCTGATGTTGCAATTTTATAACGTGAGCGCCTTGTTGAATAAAACAATTTAGATGAAATAAATATAACAGATTCAAAAAAATCTTTTTATATAAAAATATGGTTTACTTTTATTGCGGCCACACGTTGAGTCGACACGGGGTTCGTGCGATAAAAAAATACCCGAAAGTACATTTTACATTTGGAAGATGACACGCGATTTAAGAAATCTATTTCTTTTGTGTGCACCGTTCAATATATTATAAATTTTATTAAGGTACAATGTTCTTCTGTTAAATTATATTATTTATGTTTTTTTAACAAAATTGTGAGCCGTAAATATACAGTGCCTACTTTGAAAGCGAGCAAGCATTACAAAACGTGAATTGCCACTGGCGTGAATGTAATAATTTTTATTCGACCGATCAAATGTTAAAAAAAAAATTCAAAATTCCGCAGACCAAGTTTAGACGAGTGCAGTAAACCAGGATAATCGGTCGGCTAACTCCTGTTCATTTCGCACGATTGTTGCGGTTCCGAAGTTGGCCATTCACCGCTAGCAAATATAGTGGAATTTTTCTCATTCATTCCGCATGAAAAATGGCAAAGCCGCGGGATTAACTTTTCGCAGATAGTGGAATGAAACAGTGTACAGTGTACGACAATACGTACTGTGACTGAACATTGTGCATTTAATGCAGAAGTATCTTTGTTATGAAAACAGTGCTTTGTTGTGCGCATTATTACACGAAATCAATTTGTTTTATTCCGTCTTTACACATATATATCTTCTTTACTTTGTGATATCGCCTTCGTAAATTTTTTGTTTTTCTTTGCAACATTTTACGAAATCTCACGTGAGAGCATTTTCATTTTTGGATTGTCGTATTATGAAAAAAATACCAAGTTATATTACCGCTCAATTGAGAATTAAATTGGTTTTTCAGAAAATTATACTCGTTGATGAAATCTTATTTTCAACGTAACTCCAAAACTTTAATTAAATAATTTTTTGAGAAATCATAAATATTAATTAGTATTACCATCCTATCCATCTACACACTAATCTAATTATTAGCTTTATCCCTTGCTTAAGACTGCGAAGAAGTGGATTTTGGAATAGGTCTCACCGGACCCTGCCCCAAAGTAAATACTATATCAATAAAACAATGTTCATTCATTTTCGAGGAACTATCGAATTGCTTTAATTAATCACAACACGGCACGGTTGGAGAACTGATTAATGCCTTTGAGATGTGGTGTTGGAGACATATGTCGCGTATACTGTGGGTGGCGAGACGTGGAATGTCTTCTTTCGTCAGGAGTTGAATATTAAGAACGGACGATTTATCTAAAATGAATTTTTCAATTTTTTGAGCATCTCGCGAGAAGGAAAGGTAGCTCGTGGAAGCCTTTTATGGTAAGCCGCGGAAGAGTAAGACCCCCACCCGTTGGACTGACCAAATAGAAAAGTCTTAAATTCTGTAAGATATCGAGAAAAGTAGAGGAACATAGTCAAGAGGGCGCGAGTTCATAGAGATCACGGTCCTCAGTCATGATGGAACAACGTGGATGATGATCATGATAATTACGTGAATTTAAAAAAGAAAAATGATCACCAAGTTAGATTTGTCTTTCTTTCCAAACCCTATTTTACCGAATGGCGAAAAAACATGGCCAGTAGTAATGAGTAGACGATTTTCGTAAATGTTTTCGACGACCGTGCGAATTTAAAGTTTTTTTAAATTTAGTCAGGCTGTATTTATTATTTATTGTATACATTTGCGTCAGGAAACGAGGTTTGTTATTGACGTCATAAAGTAATAAGTGTGGATAGCTCAGGTTTATTTTTATTTGACGTCATTCAGGTAAAATCGTGGTCGGGATACACCTTGAGAGTGCACTTCCAGTCGACTGCAGGATTGCGTGAGTGTACCAATGGCGCCCGGCGTGGTAATTAACGGACACTCAGAAACTAGCCGTGACTATACCCTAACCACAAACGTGTATTTTAAGACCATAATGTGAGTATTTCCTAATAATAGGACGACACTATATGAGCAAGGTGCCGAGGACCTATGCGTAATAAAAAAAATCATTAAAACCCTGTACTTGCTACCTTTCCGGCTACTTTTTATATTTTAAAGTGTCAGGAGAGCACACAGTTTTTTCACATATCTCAAGGAACTACCGCTCGTGCAAATCCGCGTAAATCGATAACGAAGATTGCAGCCTGTACTGGAATAAAAAAATCAATAGTGCACGTTATTTTAAAAAAGAAACTATAATTTCACCCATACAAACTGAAAATAGTGCAGTTTTTCAACGAAAATGACTTCTTTACGTAAAACCTTAGCGAAAACAATGTTGGAACGTTTTGGAACAGCACGAATGCTTGAAAACATATTGTTTACTGACAAAACACAATTTCATATCGATGGCTATGTTAATAAACAGAACATGAGATACTGGTGCCCCGATAACCTAAGGGAATGCCATTAAAAACGTTTGCATTGTCCAAAAATGACAGTACTGTGTGCAATTTCTGAGCGAGAGATAATTGGCCTTTATTTTTTTAAACAGTGATAGACAGTCACTGCTTATGTATATTGCCAAATGATCGACAAGTTTTTGGTACCGCAACTGCAGTTGTTTCCCGGGTTCGACAACATAACACAATTTCAGCAAGACGGGGCCACTCCACCACACACAGAGTTTCAATGGAGAAACTGAGGGGAATTTTTCTCAATAAATTTATCAGCAAGTACGGAGACATACCCTGGGCACCTCGGTTACCGGACCTTACACCGTGTGACTTTTTTGTGGGGCTATCTTAAGTCGAGAGTTTACAGCAACAATCATCGAACAATTCAGGCCCTACAAGAAAATATCCGCCGTGAAGTTGCTGCCATTGAACCAACACTTTGCTCGTGTTCGTAAATTTAAGAGTCAGTAATTTTGTATAAATAAAATATAAGAATAACATCGTAGTTTTTTATTTTATTTAATATTAAACTTCAAAATATTCTGCTGGATACGCTTTATTATACAATCATATAGAAGATACCAACGTCCTTCAGCAAAATGAATCCGTAGTTTATACGACCCTACCACTTATTTATTTGTAATTTTTGAGTACTATTCTTAATGTTTTTAAAGTTTAAATTTTAATATAAAACAATACCTTGGAACTCATATGAAAATATATGGACATTTTAAACTTTTTTTTTCTTCTTCCGATATTTTCTTCTGGATTCTTTTACTGTTTGAAAATCCTTTAAGTAATAACTAAAGCAAATTATTATTTTTATTATAGGTTAACGTAGAAAATAGTTCTGCCGGTTTGCTTTTTGTTTTCCCAAATCCAAAACAAATCCATCATGCACCTCAAAAGCAAAGAACGATCATGAAAATAATAGTTAATTAATTATAAATTAATAATAGTTAATAGTTAATAGGACCCCGTCCAAACCGGATCAGCCGAAAAGAATTTTCAATTTAATAGGTAGTCAATTGTATGGCTTGTGTACAACGACAGCATAAAACAGAAGATGGCAATTTTAATAGCATGAAAAGCAGCATAAGATGACTATAGCGCTACGGCTGAATAGGCAGGATTGTCGTGGTAGATTTTAGAACCAAGCAATTAAAGATAAAAATTCTACTGGTACACGGCTGGTGCTAGAGTAAAAATAATAAATCGTTTGTTAATAATATGTATATACGAATTATTTAATTTATATTTGTTTTCCAGAATTTTCAGTAATGTACAGGTTTTATGCTATACAAAAATTTAGAAAATATACATCTCTTAAAAAATAAACATTCTTTAATTAATTCCGAGCAATGTCCAACTTTAATTTAAAAATGTCTACAATGGAAATAAAAAAGGTTTAAATAACAAGTAAACGGCGAAGGGAGGTAATGTTTTAAAGCTCCTCCGTGGCTTTCGAAGAAGGAAAAAGTTGAAAGGTAAGAGACAGTCGCAGGTGTTTTGCTTTGTTTAAGTGTCCCACTCTTAAGTTGGGCTTTAAACTTGGAAGCCGCCGGAAGTTGTTCTACCGCCGTCGCGGCTTCGCTATCGACCATCGGATGTGACGTCATTAATATTTTTCAATGTAAAATTGCTAAACAGAATACGGACGCAGCTCGCAAATATAAAGAATTCGCGAAAGTAATGAAATCTTTCGTTTAATTTCGAAATTGACGAGATACATAAACGTAGGTATTATATTGAAAAGAGATTGAATTTGAACTAAGGTAAAAATAGTTGGTCTAAATAAATACTTCTTTCTTGCTCCTACGGCATTTCGCCTGAAAGCTCAGTGTGGTGATCGTGCTACAGATATTACTAATCAATTTGAAACGGTACTTTAGTTATATAATAGTTTAAGTGTGAATTCGACACTTAAACTATTATATAACTATGGAATAATGAGTAAAGTTTTCAATTTTATAAAAAATTTTTGTAAGAATTATAACTTGTGTTAAATGGTGTCCCAACACACGGAAAATTAATAATTTGGAGCCATTTTTGCTGTTGTGCTTTGACAGTCAAACCATTATGACAGTTCGATAGTAGATGGTGCACCATTATTAAAAATGGATCGCTATTCGACACAACAACGCGTTCTTATTGTTAAACATTAACAACAACTGAACGTTGTTGTTAATGTTTAACAATAAGAACGGTGAGTTTTCCAACATAATCGTCTTCTTATTAAGGAGAACACATTCTTATTGTGAAGTTGTAATTATTTAGAACATAGATCTGTGGTATTTTTTTTAATCCAAATTAAATATATTAATTAGATGTGATGGGACTTGACATTTACAAAATGGTAACACTGCACCGCGTAAGAAAAAGTTTCTCTGTGGTATTTCTTGTTTTTTTTAACGGTTGACGCGCACGAAATAGCTGCTACTGCTACCATCAAGAAAATGTGATTGGATTAAGGAAGGGTGAGAATGATCAAATATATTGGGCATCTGTGTTATCCTGCACCATATTGTGAGATTTGTTTGGTATTTTACTTGTATGTTTGCAGGATGTGAAGCATCCTTTCCTTACATGACAGCAGAGAAGTCACGTAGATAACAATACTTTTTTTCTTCATGAAGAATTTCTCATGAATAAAACAGGACGGGGATTCGATTTGATCTCCCCCGCTTCTTTATTTTACAGCTGAACTTGTTTTACAACAGAAGAGGACGCAAGGACTCCACGTGAGTTCAAATGGAAGAAGATGATCTAGCCTTCCCGACGTTTTGATAAGTAAGGAGATACACGTATTTACGGGTGCCTCGGAACATCAACTCTGAACGAAGACTGTGGATCGCTGCCGAAGAACGAAGACACCTCGCGTTTAAATGGTTGTAAAACGAATTTCGATGTAAATTATTAATATTAGAAGTAACGTTGTCTTTATTCTCACCTTTTTAATTTCAAATAATGACTTGCTAATCTTGTTAATCACAACTGGACGAAAGTCCATTCTTTTGCTAAAGAAAGCATACTAAATCAATCTTTATTTGTGATCACATTTATTTGATACGATTTTTGCTATATTTGACCTGACAAACTCATAAGGGGATTTAAATTGTTGTAATATAATTTCCCAAGTGAAGATTTTAATATCCAATGAATCTAAGTGTTTTATCTCACCATTAGTTTTAGATGATATTGATAGATGTTGATTTACTTAATAATTCATATGTTTTCGTATCTGAGTAAACCATTAAATTGTGTTGTTAAAAAAATTTGAAACCAATTTTATTTTCCTTGAGAATGACAGCTGGTGTGAATGAGAGGCGCACGGTG
The DNA here is from genome assembly GCA_022840565.1 of Eubasilissa regina. Classification (NCBI taxonomy): domain Eukaryota; kingdom Metazoa; phylum Arthropoda; class Insecta; order Trichoptera; family Phryganeidae; genus Eubasilissa; species Eubasilissa regina. The sequence goes on along the minus strand of JAINEB010000012.1, from coordinate 54,890,404 downwards.
AATTCTGTGCATCAAAACCACGCACCTCATGCTATGGCCTGAGCGAGCCGGAGAACGGATGAAGTACGACGTCACAACATTTAAATTGTATTTAAAAAAATCATCTTCAGCGATGAGGCCCATTTTCATATTGATGTCTTCGGAAACAAGCAAAATTGCCGCATTTGGAGTGACGAAAACCCACATATGTTTCATGAGAAGGCAATGCATCCCAAACGTGTCACTGTTTGGTGAGGATTTTGGGCTGGAGGTGTATTGAATCATTTTTCTTAAAAGACAATGCCGGGAATGTGTAAACAGTCAAGGAAGAAAGGTACCGGGGCATGATAACCCAGTTTTTTGTGCCTCAAATGGATGATATGGATCTCGACGATACGTAGTTCAAACACGACGATGCTACTTGTCACACATCACGTGAAACAATGGCATTATTGCACGAGATATTCATCCGTCGCGTAATCTCCCGTTTGGGCGACCAGAATTTGCTGCCGCGATTTAACGCCTTTGGACTTCTTTCTCTGAGGTTTTTTGAAGTCAAATGTTTGTGTCAACAAGCCCACGACTACAAGTCTTGAAGGAAGAGATTAGATGCTGTATCGCTAAAATCCAGCCACAGTCATGCCAAAACCACGATTGAAAATTTCGTCGAAAAAGCCGAGAAGAGCATTTATCAAATGTGTTGTTCCATACATAATTCTCACATATCTACTTTATGATTAAATCAAAATTTTGGTTATATCTCAAAAATATTGTGTTTTATTTTAAATTTTCTGCTCTTGTTGGAACATCTTTAGTTTTATTAAATTTTTAATAAAATTCTGAATTATTTTCATAGTTACTTGGTTAATATTATAACAAGTCCATATGTTACTGTACTGTTTTTGTACTGTTCGGCTCCACGAAATAAAATATAGATTAGCGAGCTTAAGCTTAATCTTAAGATGATAAATTATTTTTAATCGAGGTGCACAACATAATCTTAAAAAAAGGCATACGGAATATAAAGCCTTCCCGTCCGCAGGAAGTATACACTGTACAGTGTACAGCCTGGGACGGAAAGGCGGGGGGAGGATGGCGGATAGCGGGGTGGAGACTTTATGTTTTGATTAAGTATATTAAGCGGTTAAACTGGGAAAAGGTAAGACCCAAAAGGTTTTATCCCGAATATTTGCGGTTCAATAAACATTCATTTTTAATATCAAACCTTCATAAATATATACGTTTTTAGTTGAACTGTTTGGTAAAAATATAACAATTGAAGACAATTAATCTATTGCGGAGAGACGAAGTGTGTGATGTTCGCGTAACTATTTTAATCAATATTTGAATTCGCAATAAATATAAAATAATTAGAAGTGTCTGCACTTACCCCGGGATGAGTGTTGTATCTGAGCACTATCCAACTTCTCTTAGCGTGCGGGCCATTTTTCTCATTTGAAAACATTTCGCGTGCCAAAAAAATAGTAGATAATTGAAAAGTCAGTTAATGTCACCTCAAAAGATATTTTATTTATACGAAAAAAATATCAGAATTAAGGTATTTAATGGGAGCATTGTGACCGGGGTTGGGCAGTAATTTAGTTTATTTCCATATCATTATTTGTCGTAAGTCATACTATCGTTTCGATGATTAATAGCGAGTTCTTCCGTGCAGTGTTTGTAAGTTTAGGCCACAAAAACACACAAGTAAATAAAAAAATCATGTAAAAAGTTTAAATGATTCGAGAGTCGTAAATTTATTCTAATGAATTTATATTGCGTAAATTCTGTACTTGCCCAAAAAGTTTCGTACCAGAGTAATCTCATAATAATATGTAATGAAAAAGTGACCAAATAATCACGTTGTTCTTATTACCTCGGTGATGACATATTTTATTTATTACCCATAAACATTAAACTTATGTTTTAACACTTTAGAGAAATTCACGTGTTCGAAAATGCACAACATTCGTATGTTCGAAAAATAATATGTGTACATTTACGATGCGGTAACTTATAAAGAACTTATTTTCGAATTCAATACCTACACGGCACCTACATAAAATTTGTAATTATAAAACAATTCCTATTTACTTATAATACAAAAGTTTAATGCTAAACGTGTTCTAATAAATTAAATTTTAAAACATAAATATAATAAAATTGTAATTCTTCATTTCTCCCCAATGAATACACGCATAACGCACACACACGCACATACACTCACATACACGAGATGTTACACATAATAATGAGAGTACTAATTCTACTCATTTTAATGTAATTTTAAATAAAAATGACCTCACTTGGATCAAAGCTAAAACAACGCTAAATATATAATTTTTTGTTACAAAATTTTAGTTGTTTAATTTCATTAATTAAGTAATTTGTTTTTATTTCGCCAAAAATCCAATAAAAAATAATTATAAAAGTGTGAAACATTAATCGATGAAAATTGTTTATTCCTAGCTGTTACACAAAAGTTAATGTCATTCGTATACAAAGGCAGTTCATTTCGCGCTCTTGAAAATAACCTCGTTATTTTATCGATATAACATCCGTCAGGAGAAGAATTTCCATCGAAGGAGCCGGAAGTTTCCAATGAAAATTGGCATTTTCCCCATCTCCGACATTATTTATTTTACAATGTGCAAATTTTACATGAACGTACTAAAAAGAAAAAAATGGACATAGTCAACACTATATTTCATATCCCTTGTTCTTCTTCAGCGGCTTCATAGAACTCTGAAGTACGGTCGCCGTCACAATGGAGCGCCATGCATCCTTTCACGTCTTCTTTGTGGTCTAGTCTGCTGGACACTCGCCTACTCGCAGGTCTGTCTTGACCTGCAATAGGTATTATTACCCACAAGAAGTATTATTATCAGAAAAAAGGTTTGGCCTGCAACAGGTATTATTACCCGTAAAAAACCTTGGCTTGCAACGGGCACTATTACCCGCAAGAAGCCTTGGCCTGCAATATGTATTATTACACGCAAGATACCTTGGCTTGCAACAGGTATTATTACACGCAAGAAACCTTGGCCTGCAACAGGTATTATTACACGCAAGAAACCTTGGCCTGCAACAGGTATTATTACACGCAAGAAACCTTTGCCTGCAACAGGTATTATTACACGCAAGAAACCTTGGCCTGCAACAGGTATTATTACACGCAAGAAACCTTGGCCTGCAACAGGTATTATTACACGCAAGAAACCTTGGCCTGCAACAGGTATTATTACACGCAAGAAACCTTGGCCTGCAACATGTATTATTATCCGCGAGAAGTCTTGGCCTGTAATATGTATTATGGCTTGCTATAGGTATTATTACCTGCTAAAAGATTTGATCTGCAACAGGTATTATTAACCGCGAAAAACCTTGGCCTGCAAACGGTTATATTTCTTATCTGTAATTCTACATTTTTCCTTAATTTTATTCGAAATGTTTTCTATTTAGTAGTGTAACCGATACACATCTGCAACGATTCACAGATGAAATATGCAACTACCGTGCAAAGGTGTGCTCGGAGGTCTCGCTGCAAGGCTTTTATCACTTGGCGGAACTTTTGAAAAAATAAATCCGTTTGTACGTTGCTAAATATACTGAGTATATACCACCGTTACTGGCGTGTGGCGATTACACGATTACGTTGAAGAATACACGATTATGTTTAAATTATGTTTAAAAATGATTATTTGAAAAAAAAAAATTCGTAGCCGGAATGATTCGGACCGAGCTCTCAGAGAATCTACTGATTACTAATGAATTGAAGACGCCCGAACCGCTATTCATGGCTAGTGATGCGTAAAAAACATATATATACACCACACAAAACGTACGCTTTATTGAATATATAGTCGCTGATCGCACCATTTCAAGTGAAAATTAATAACATATACATGCATTTAGGTTATACGTACCCAAACATATGTGTTTCTCTTGATATTAATATCAGACATTTTCAGTTATTTGAAATAAGCATAATCTTGAAGGTGTAATAGTGCGGATGAAATTCCCAAATAAAACGGCTCAGAAGCGCGCACGCACACGCGCACGCGCACGCGCACACGCGCGGCCCTCGCCTTCAATATTTAATCATCAGTGTTCATGTGTTCGCTGAATGTTCTAGCAGAAATGAAAAACGTGAAATTTTTACATCTCTGCGAACTCCTTGAACGCCAGCATGGAAATTATTCTATTGGTAGATGTTGCATAAATAAACAGCGAAAAGGGGGACGAATATTTCAAGCCAATTCATCATAAATAATACGAGTACATGACCGTTCGCCAGAGAAGGGCCCGTTCAACAAGCAATGGTACCTAATTAAGGGCTGATCTTGACTGCATGAGAAATTTCGCACAGCATCATCAACAAATCCCACTAAATAGATAAAATCAACAGATTGAATGAATTTTCTTGAATCTGAGAAAAAGTAGATATACTCGGAGCAGTACAATGCTGAAAGAAAAAATATTTTTATGTTACGATAGTTTATTATTAAAATCCTCACTAAAAAAATATCAGCAGAATTTATAAGAAAAATTATTGCAAATCAACATGAGTACCGACTTCATACAAGAGGAAGAGAAAGACCAAGACTGTGATTCAGAAAGAAAGCAAAATCTTAGAAGTCGTTTGTTAAAATTGGAGATTTGGAAACTTATAAACATTCATAGTTTAAATATTTAATTTTACAAAAATACAACAACCTACTCATAAAAATATTTTTTATGAAAAAATTCAATTTGTTATTAAGTACATAGTTATTACTATTTAAACAAATATTTCATTTTCATTCATTCGATATGGCAATGAGATATAAACGAATGAATTCATTTCGATATGGTAATGAGATATAAACACGAGGAAAATCAAAAAGGTGCACTCTCATAGAAGATCAAATTAAGATGAGTGATAATTTAAAATGCCTATATTTTCACCATTTCCCAAGCTTTACAACCTGATGATGATCCTGGCATCCTAGAGAATACACGATCACCTCTGAACTTCCCACCAATTGCTGTTCATAGGTCTTTTTTGATATTGTCTTGTCACCTCATTTTGGGTCTATTTATTTAATTCCCCTGTTAATTCCCGCATCTTTCAAAGATAAATTTCTCTATTTTTGAAAATCAAATAGAAATTTTATTTTGGTTTTTGTATACAATAGACTGATATTTGTAAACGAAAAGTTTTGATTAACAAAATGATTCTTCTTCCTCTGTGGAACTTCAACAATCTGTGTGTACCACAAACTTACAAATATAATTATTCACGAACAGAAAAAATTGTCGTGGACACCAATGACCGTCAACATCACTCGTTAAATAGCTAACAAGTACATATATACGTTTAATTTAAGGTTTCCGTGAGAACTAGTATACGCAATTGGCGTCTCTTCTGGTTTAAATCGGGCTCTTTGTCTAGGCCGATGTTTCGGCACGGTAATATCTAGGTGAGCAATCGTTCTATATTTAAAACTTTAGATCGTGATTCTAGTTTGTTTGGTGTGTAATTTGTTTAATATAAATGTAGTAAATATTTTACATATAATTATGTAGAGTATTAAATACGTCTTGCGTTTTTACTTTTGTGTAATTTTTACAGTAACTAACAAATTTTCGTCTAACCTTATTCACGTGAAATATCATTTTCATCCCCGATTCTTTTATTTGATAAATACGATTAAGATAAAAACATTTTTTAATACATCTCATTGGAAGAAGTCAACATAGAAACATGAAAATGGTAGCTTACCACGTCATTCCAAGGAATACAGGCAGACCGAGGTCGGTCTAGTATAGTATGGTTAATGGTTTATAGAAAAACTTCTCGAGAAGAAGCCAGTGAGGGGCGCTCAACGTAACCGGCGCGATGGGGGGATGTTATAATAGTAAGAAAAATGTTGGCAATTCTAGTGTTGCTATTAATTGATGTCTGTATACACAACTTCGGGAATTACTTTTGCTAGAACTTCGCTAAATGTTGGTATCAGTTCGTCGATACTTTGCGAAAACTTATTTGTTGAAGGAAAAGCGTTCGTATAAAGCGGGGGAAATGAATGGCCGGAACGTTAGGATTTCGTAATAATTCTTTTACTTTGAGAAAGAGAATCAAAATAACAACTTGCGCACCACGCGTCACTCGTTACAGTATACAGTACATACAGTACGACATATACGAATCAATTAAGAAAAACATATTATTTTATATTTATAAAATTTATAAATGCTAATTCATATACACTACTATTGTGGTAGTGATATATAAATCAGTACCAGGATGGTTCTTACGATTGTATAGACTAAAACGTGCATACAAAATAGTGGATCTGCCACTTTACGTAACCACCAATCAACTAACCAACCAACCAATGTTAACAATTTAAAATTTCCACATTTCGTTAAATACTATTAAATTTACCCCGTTAATTAAAATAATTAGGTACCTACTTTTATTTACTTGGATAAATAGCTGATTTTAGACTCGTTAACTCCAGTAATTATTACCTAGTTTTAATCAAACTGGATCTCAGAAGATCGTAATTCAATTCATATTGAGCCTAAAGAAAAAAATTAAACCATACTTTCAAACACAGATAAAATCAAAAGTCAAAAGGAATTTTTTAATATACAGATTTGGGTTCGTTTTCCGGAAGCTCCGGAGTCAAGATACTTTGTAATACATAGGTAGTATTTCTGTCAAAATCTACCTGATAAAAAATACAAGTTATTCAATGTACAAAAACACCCGTAGGTACTACTTTCGATGGCAAAACGAAATTGAGGCTAGAGGCGGAACCGATTTTAGAACGGAAACGTGGATAAGAGAGATATTATCCAAAATATTTTTAAAATTTATTTATTAATCCGTTATAGTACAATGATACAATACAATAATTTTTTTGTGTGCTACACTTCTCTAAAAATCATATACTTGTACAGAGAAGAGGAGTACATATGAATAATTATCGTTTACAATAAATAACTAGCTTATGATAAAATAAAATATTATAAATTAAAAGCAAAAACGATATAAAAACGTAATGAATTTCGGGGTACATCTTTAAAGTGTTTTTTGATAGCATTGATTATTTCTTTGTTATCATTAATGTACCTGATATTTTCGGGTAAGATGTTAATTTCATTTTTCTTATGTGCGTATAGTTGTGCCATGCAAATGATGTGTTGATTTTTGAACATGAAAATACAAATTTAAACTGAGTACGATTATTATTAATAAAATTAAATTTTTCTTTCTCTTTTAATATTTGAAGAATAGAATTACTTTAAAATAGATCACAAAATGTTGGTACTTTGAATTCATCAAAAAGTAATTTTGCCGGATAATCTTTTGGTTTTTTTAATATTACTTTTATGATAAGTTTTTATACATTTTTTACTGGAATCAGGCTAGTATTATAAGCTGATCCCCAACTAATGATGGCATATTGTAATATGGATTAAATAAATGCATAGTATATAAAATACAAATTTTTTAATTGATAAAAATGTTCTGATTATTAAAAACAGGTATATTAATTTTCTAATTTTTTTACTGACTTGATAAATTTGATTTTTGCATTTAAATTTTTTGTAGATAATTACTCCAAGATATTTGATTTGATTTTTTGTTTTTAAAATTAAGCAATTAGAGAGACACATTTAATTACAACAAATGGCAAATTATTTTATTAATGATAGTAAATTAATATTATTCGAGGTGTATCTATAAGTTATTAATACTTAATATATCTTTTTCAAGAGGTAAATAATATAATTGTTTAGACAACGTTTTCTCAGTATTATGAGATTATATAATTATTAATGATTCGTTTATTAACTCTGATGTACAAGCAATATACTAAAACCAATATATTAATTATCGAACAAAATATGATCTTATATTATGAATTAACAGAGGAATCATATTGCAACCAATGTAGAAACAAATTCTGTGGCATCGGAGCTACCCTTGTCACGCGCCGGGCAGGCAATATTCTCTCAAAGGCGACTCTTATTCAAATATCAATAACATTGATTTCATATTTTGTGAATGTCATTGTTCAACTGTACATAGGGATACGGACAATATATAAACGAACATAAAATGGATAAAATGGAACAATCGATGAGCCTGCACGAGAAGATATATAATATGAACGTGGAAGAGAGTGGAATGTAATGGACAGTGGATTTATTGTACAATATACAATTCTGAATTTTTATTGGACCTCTTATCTAGTATTGTATATTAATGCATTATTAAAACTTTGTAGAAATTATTATTGATAAATGTTCTTATAATTACTATTAATTAATAACAATAACCGATGTAATAGTGAAAATTAAATCGTTATTTAAACCGTTATTGTGACTGTGATTGTATTCCATTGTAACGATGATTGTTCTAATTAATTCTAGTAATTCTTCGAGCAATGACGAGGTACATCAGAAAGTATCGCCTGACAGTTAAATCTTAGTTACCAATCATCGTTAAATTTCAGTTATCAGTCATCGTCAAAATCACAGTCACATAACGGTTTACCATTACTACTATATATTAATCAACAGTACAACACTACTATATATTAATCACGCACGTGCATCGAACACATTATGTAGATATAGAAAATCAATAAATAAATATTACTTATTAAAATATGGGTAAAATGCTATTTATAATTGTATTTAATTAATTCCATTACCAATTATAGAATTAATTTGTAAAATTTATAAATCCAATTTACGTTTAAATTAACTACTTCGTTCCGAGTTGGTTGCGATGACATATTATAAAATGGAGTAAGTCCATTGGTAAAATACGATGTACGGTGTAAGAATGTAAATGTTTAATATTTATGTTTAGGGGAGATTTAATGTTAATAGTTTATATGAAACGGCATGATGGTAGGTTAATTAATTAGTTAGAGATGATGAGTTCGGTGGATTCGATTTTTAAGGCTTCCTCAGGTTCTAGCGACGGTCTTTCGAAGTAACCTAATATCGGATCAGCATATCTGTCACCCCTGCCCTTTGATTATTCAACTAAGGATAAATAGTATATATACATCGATGCGGTGAATAAAAAGAATCAGAAGGTAATAACTAATGCGATAACGGTTACCGAATTTGAGCTGTTCAAAATATTACACACCTGCATTTAATAATTAATAAGCGTTACCTGGTGTCTTAATTGCATATCTTTGAGTTTATTATTTGAAAATATATATTTAAAATGAGTTGGCCACTCCCAATAATTTAATAAAACACTGTTCGATCTTTATAACAAGATTCTACGATGAAACTATACATCTTGCTATCGTGTTTGTTGTGTTGTTTGAAGTATACGTCCAAGAGTACTTCGTGCGGAACAACGAAGTACGTATCCTAGAGCCAGAAGACCTGTGAATCCAATGGAAGATCCAGATATCGAAAGGAGCATTTCACAGGTGGATCGTGTTTTCTGGTTGTGGGTTGCCCTTCAGCACCTCTGTTCTCTATTCTATTACTCTCCCACATTCCTTCCACCCTTCCTACAACCCCTATTTTCCCAACCCCCTCGTTCAGACAAACACAATACAAAAGATAATACGAAAAATATAAAATTTTTAGAAATAAGAAACGGATTTCTTAGCACGCTTAACACTCATTCTGTACTGTCCTTTACACGGTATCAACCCAGCTTTACTTATTATGTACGCTTATTATTTATTACCTATATGCGAGTATGTCAAAAGTGGTCGATAATATTATGTATCGATGGCTTAAAGTGTAAAATTTGTAACTCCAGTTGTGATCAAATGATTTAAAAATACTATTTTATATCCTACGAAAATCTGACATTTAAAAAACCATCAAGTTATTTTAAAAAAATGCTTCAAAAAAAATTTGTTAACTCCCGGGCCGCTAAATGAAACACGGCAAAATGTGTTACTCGACCGTTTTGTTCGCGGGTTTGTCAGAACTTGCGAGTTTCATCAGATCAAATAAAGAAAAAGTAATTAAATCTTATTACAGGAAGTACATACTATATTATTTATGGTAGCTTATTTATATAGTTTCCATAAAATAATCCCAAAACTAATTATGAATACGCCAATTATATTGGTTAACAGGGATCCTAAAAATACAAAAAGTGGAAATGTGGATGTACCGAATTGTATTGATAGATTTTCCAATGCTGAATCATTAAAAAAATCAACCTCTCAATTAAGTTTTAGTTTCGGCTGATTGCATTGGTAATGATTCCGGTGTAGAAGCAAAAACCTATTGGTACCATAATCGGAGCACTCGTAAATTGAGAGTAATTTACAAAACATTATTCAATGAAAAATAAGAAAAAAGACGTCAAGTGTATACCTTTATGTGATTTTCTGGAAAAAATGTGGAAACCGGAGAGAACTGTAAAAAAATATTTTGGCCATAAAAAAAACTACGGTTCGTGGAATAACAGAGTACCAAAATAATACAGACAGCTTAAACAATGATGCAAGTATAAAACTTATTCAAAATGTATTGTGAAGTTTAATTCCTTATCAGATAAAGATAGGGGAATTATGTTCAGAAACTTTTGGAACACGAGCACGGAACATAAAAAGAAAGTCTATGTGGATAAGTTGATTAAAATTTAGCCTGTGAAAAGAATAAGAGATTGAAAAGATCCAGATAAATGTAGAAGATTGAAAATATCTTCACAAAATACACAATTAACAAGACTAAAAAATAATCATGCCTATTGCCTTTATAAAATTCAAAACTTAAACAATGACGTAAATGCACTTTAAAAAAACATCAAATGCTCTTTACTGTTGAACCAGAAGAATGAATATGAATAAAAAATTAAAAGCAAACTCTATACAATAGAATAGTATGTAGGTATTTTTGGGTTATTCTGTCGTGGGCCGATATTAGTCGTCGCGTATTTAACGTCACGCCACATTTCGGTGCGTAAGTATCGGTAATTATGATCATCAGGCCCGATGACGAAATATGGATCGACGCGTAACTAGTTTAGTTCAGAAAATTAACCTAAGCATTTAAAGGACCGTAAAGTAGTATTAGTAGTGCACTACGCCGTTGTACGCCAGAAGTACCGGGTGGGGGAATCCGAATATCTTCGTTCGAGGCCCCGGACGATTTAGGGCCGGCGCCTAATTTAGCTTGATCTGCAGGCATAATAAATCCATTTCACAATCTCCCGAGGCCTCCGTCCGTTCGCGGGGGTCGGCAGACGGAGGGGTCGGGGGATTCTTCTCCAGGAGGTTCACAGGAGAATATTGCGAACGAAATATTATCATTTCAGCTTTCGCCAGTTCTCCGATATCCCATTGTTTAGAACATCATTTTGAAAGCACTGTGTTCTACAAACGGACGCAATTGTGTTTGAGGAATCATTTCAGCCATTTCTGAAATCAAATTTGATTGACTTATTAACTAAACTGAGAGACAACTGATAGCCTCGAGGTGCCGTTTAGCTATTTTGTGTTCTAGTATTGATTGATCTGGAAATTACTCTTGCAGAGGACCCTGATCGACGTCAGAGTGGGTTATGCTTAGCAAAGCACGCTATTGCATTTTATTGATAACTAAAATTACATACATACAAAATATATATACAATCTAGTCTATGAGATACCTAGCTCTGGATGTTTTGAGATTCGTTAAAAAGTAAGCAGTTAACGAGTGATGTCGATCGACAACGTTACGCGTTCAAAATTATTGTCACAGTTTAGGTTTAAAATTATTGATCAGTATTGCTGTTTTCTGATATGTTTGTTTCGCAATTGATTATTAATATATTTTTTTAAATACAATGATGCCAAACGAACAGCTCTGGTTTGTTTTATGTTGCATTACGATATGGACAGACGGACACGCAGATATTATAAGGGCAAGATGAGATGTCTATCAAAAGTGTGATTAAATAATAATAAAACAAAACGGACAGAGCGTGCGTGGGTTTTAACACCTAAAACCTCAGAATATAAGATCGAAATAAATCACCTACGTGATTACATGCCCGAGCATGCAAAGGAATGAAAAACTTTTTAAACAAATAATGAAAAGTGACCCAAAATGGAGTTACGTATCGACACTGCTAAAAACCAGCGAAACTCGGAAGGGATGGATAATGCGAGGAAGGATGAATGCGGCCAGACATATTGGAAATGTAATCATCGCTGGGAAGAATGTGGCAATACAATATAAAAGGTAAGTATGAAACAATGAAAAAGCAATATAATCCTAATATATAGAATAAAGGAAGGTTTTCTTAGATGATTCTAAGAACGTCAAATCTAACAAATACTAAGAAAGGGTAAACAAGATTTGACGAGCGTGGGTAAACAATTTGTGTCGAAGAACCGCGAGTATATATTATTACGAAGGTATGTCTACCATTAAAATACGGTTATGGTGTGAATATTTTTAAAAATATAAATCTCAAAATAAAAACAACAAAAATTCGCAAAAGAATTGTAATCAGATTGAATGATATTAATATTCTGATAGGGGAACTAACAACACACTCCACTTATCGGTTATCAATATATAAAAGATGAGAGTTTCTCTGAAAGTGAGGGTTATTTAGTATGCAGGAGCTTCGTGGCCCGGGCACGTGATCTGTCGGGGGTGGCGCAGGATCAACAAGCGAGCGATGCTTCCCCTTCCCCTTTCGGAGCCAGGGCGCGAGGCGGCGAGCGGCAGGTGGTGGTGATGGGCGGAGGCCGTCAAACGGTGACGGCGCGGTGCCCAACCGCGGATGATGAACCGCGTACAGTGTAGTGCACAGGACGCGTCATTCGGTATGTCATTCGATACATATTATAGAATAGAAGCTTGATAACGTTATGGAGCATTCATATTTTTTCAAATCCCTTAAAAAATATATACATACTCGCAGATCATCTAAGAAGCAGGTCAGAAATATGCGTATTAACTCAAACATGTCAGAGATAGCATTAAAAAAACGTAATTATGCGATTATTTCGATTAATTGAAATATTTAATTAATTCCAAATTATATATTGAATACAAAAAAAATAAGGCCTGAATCAAAGATATAGATTAATAATGTATACATTTCGCAAATATTTATTTCGAAGCAAACAATAATATTTTCAAAAACACATTCTTATTGTGAAGTTGTAATTATTCAGAATAGACGGTCTGTGATATTTTAAATACTAATTAAATGTATTAATTAAAAAGATATATGATACATATAAAATCAATTCTATCGAAAAATATTAATGTTGTTATTGATGTAGTAGTATTGGTTAAAGCAATTTCCCCGGATAGGAAGAGATCCAGGTTCGAATCACGATAGCAATAACAATATTTTTCGATTAAATTGTTTTTATATGAATATCTTTCTAATTAATACATTTAATTTGTATTTAATAAAATAAAATTTTCCGTTATGGTGCAGAATTTGCATATATTCCTTGAAAATTTTCGACTCGTAATTTAGTCAGGTACCCGCCCATAAAATACTGTGGACTTGGTCTGTTACACTCTGTATTGTGTTCTTCTTCTCAGCGAAATTGCAATGATATCTAAAAATATTTACAAGAATTTATGACGAAAAGTTCATGATAATTTTGATGAATACAAATTAACACATTCGATCCTTATTAAATGCGTCATCACATCCGCTACGCACAGCCATTCATTAACAACTAATTGTAACATTAACAACTAATTTTGGAATTTAATATCTCTAAAGATATTGAATTCCAAAATGCGCGGTGTCAGCCGATCACACTGAGTTAGATCGTTTAATCATTCGGGAAACATAAAATATCGATTTTTCAGAAAAACATTTGACTCATTAACTGTTATAGACTAACAATATTTATAATTGTGTCCACTTACGATTCAGTTTGACATCTGTTGGCGATGCGTACAGCATGTTAGTGTTTAAGGTTCGAGAGTACCGTAAACAACCAGATAATTACATGAATATTGTAGAAGATTTGATAGCCTTCTCTGTGGGAAAGAGCCACTTCCGTTACGAGTTTCGGGTCCAGCAGGACGAGGGATGGCGAGGGAGGAGCGCGGTTGCGGGTGGTTGCGAGGCTTCCGGAGGAACCTCTCGCGGGATTATGACATTTTTGCGTACATAAAACAACACATTTAATCTGCACATAATTATTAGAGTACAGTATCATAAGAACAATATCATTTTTCGTATTAGGTAATTTTCTTGATTTTTTTAAACTTAAAATAGTTTTTTGTTGAAAATAATAGCGACTTTTATGTGATAATGAAATATTGAAGGTGTCAAAAATCAAAGTTTTATTAAGCCGATCCACTAAAGATTTACCTAAAGAAATTTACACAGGATAGATCTATTCTAGTAAACAATTGGTAGCGACCAGCCTAAATCATCGAATTATCTAACCAAAGTTTGAAATATGGTCGGCAGTAGTGAGTTCTTCGAAAGATAACATACTTAAAAGCGTCTAAATGATTATTGAAGTATATTTTTAAAGTATAATCATATTAAAAAAGATTTCTATACATAAAATCATAAGTAATTAAATTGACATAAACCACCAAAAAGGAAAGATAAAACAGTGTGGTAAGGTTTAGTCAGGTAAAAATAAAAGTGGCTAAAGGATATTAGAAAATGGCAAAAATTCCAGTGTTAAGGATGCGTACCTCGGATTTCGGTGTGCCCTAATGGTGGAGAGACGAGAGGCGAGGGATATAACGCGGGTTGTTCCTGTCGGACTAATTTCACTGATGCTGGAGATAACCCATTAGATCCGTGTCATAACAGACAAAAGGTTAATCCTAGGCCATTTAGTGGGGCCCCGCCGCATAATGCGGCTTCATTAGTGATCGTGTTAATTATGTATTAGACATTATGTTTGCAGCGTGCCTTTATATATTTACGCCAGTATTAAAGTGGTTTCGATAACATTTGTTACAAAATAAATGTGGTCAATAAAAATACAAGTGAATCGAATTCACTAGAAAAATAAATGTTTCAAATTGCTTTTAAATGCGAGGCACCTACCATGGTATTATGTCCGTATCATGATCCCGCGTATCTGAGTAAGAACAAGAGGAGGTAGTATTCTGCACATTTTGAAAACATCAAAGAATGAACAAGACTAATCTTAATAATCTTGAATATACCGTGGTAATATAAGACTCTTCATTTAACTTAAATATAATATATCTTTCTGTACTTTAAAAAAATCAACGAAAACACAGTAAACTTATTTGACGCTGTAGCCGCGGACTGTAGATGATGATTGTTTTACGAGTAGGCATGTAGCTACGCTAAAAGAATACGAGTATGCCTGTTTTATTGTCAAGTTACTATGAAACACGGACATTGTTGCTGAAATTAGTCACTACGCGATATGAACAGACGGGCGGACGGACGGATGATTAGGATATTATCCACATTCATAATATTGCTATTCAAACAAAATATGAGTATCCTTTCTCCACATGGATTAACTTAGAGGCGATTGTTGGACTCGCACAAATATCCCCCGTTTATCTTGGCGTACATATCCTTTTTTAATCCAATCTTGGAAAAGGATTTAGGTTGACAGGTCGGTGGAAAACTCCGATTTGGAAACAGTTTACCCAGGGGCGAGAGACAATACTGAAGATGCGCTGATGCGCGCCGACAAGTCGAACGGAGTCATCCAGGCGGTATCCTAACACTGGCAGGGGGAGGGGACATTATAAGAGGACCGAAATCGCCATTTATCATACGAGATTTTATAAATAATTATTCTTTTTTCTCGGAACCATAGCTACAATTTAAAAATATTCAGGACTTGTACATATATTATATACGTATATTTGTGTTTACATATAATAATTCTTTTCTCGTTTACGTTTCCACACTTCCACAATCTGGACGTCACTTTTTCATTCAGATAATATAACGGAGTCCAGCGGTTATAGACCGAGCCAACGTGAACTTGTACCGATCATGAATACACTAAATCTAAATATATTTGTTCACTAATTACTATTATTCTGAGATATCGTTTTATAATACCAACATGGATATGTATATTATATGATCATATAATAGGTAACTCGTTATCAAATTCAAATCATCGACTTTATTCTTGTGGTCCAGAGCAAGGAGCAAGTTTTCTGAATCAAGGTTCACGAGTTCGACCTGACAATTGCAAACGAATGTTTTTGAACAAAAAAAATACAATTTATTTGTAACTTCTTTTGTTTTGATTCTAAAAGAAAATTTAATCAACAACATCATTATACAGTTCTTGTTGTATAAAAAAACCCACTAAAATAACAAAACTTCAACCAGGTTTGAAAAACTTAAAAACATAAATTAGTACGAAGCCGTAATGATTTTCTTTGAAAACAACTAGAAAGTTAATTCAAATATCCTTAAAAAACAAACGTTATTACATTTCGGTATTGACAAAGAATTGATTTAGACGATGAATTACGGAATCCTTAGAAGCTCCTTTATAGATCCATAAATGGTTAATATGAAATTTGATGAAGAGATTGCTTGTTTGGCCTAGCGATAAGACACTCGCCCAATAATAAAATGGTAGAGATTTCGAGCCTAGTTCTGAGAAACTAAGTTATTTCAATTTTTCAGATCACAAGCACATAACTCGGTTCGAAAAACAGTAAAAATATATATGTGACATTTAAATTATTTATCATAATACCCCGGTAGAAGAGAGTTATATCGAAAATCTATTTTAAATTTTTTTTTGTTGTTCAGTTAATTCAGTACTGGGGCTGTGCAAAGAGTCTGATAAGTTTTATTTATCCATTTATTAAATTTCAATGAAACGCATTTCGGAATAACATTAGCTAAAATCGCATAAACTATACTTATTTATTTATGTTATAAATAAATGTAAATTTTTAAAACAATGCCCCACAATGTGAATTTTTCCATTGATTAAACTGAATAGGCCCACTAACCAAACATATGCACAAGAGCGGCGAATGTTCTCGCGGGAACGATTCCATACAGCCTTAGGGGGAGAGTTCCGAATGAGGATGTAGGCTCCAGGCTGAGGTAACCATTGATTTCGACCGAGCGAGACTGCACACTACTCGGAGCCTAGAGCCAATGCATTGTTTGTGAGAACAAATACATCATTATATCATTATATCAATATATATACAGGGGCAAGCAAAAAACATGTGCATTACTAAAAATTCTAGGACACAAATATAAATTAAATAATTGGATTAACATAAACGGAAACATTATTTTACAATTAGCGCCATCTGTGTTCCAATACAGACTTTAATTGCTTAGTTCTAAAAGCTACCCGACAACTCAAGTCATATAAATGGCTATTTACTGAATTGAAAACTCCTTTCGGTTGATCCGTTTTGTATGGAGTCGTTACCAATGCTGTTTTTTAACAGAATAACATTAGAAAGGCTTACAACTGCGTGCGAATCATTGAAGTGTCTACTTCGTCTTTTAATAATTCGGGAATTTTACTGTTATTAACGTGTTGCTTTCATGATTGTTCTTTAAATTTAGTGCGTGGATTGGTTTTTGATTTGGGAAAAACAAAAAGCAATCCTACGTTAACCTTTAATAAAAATAATTATTTCATTTAGTTATACGTGAAGGATGTTCAAACAATAAATTAATCATTTTCAGTCATATAATGTGTTCTTAAAAATGTCCATACATTTTTATATAGGTAAGAAGGTATTATTTTACGTCAAAACTTAAACTCTAAAACTATAAATAAATACATGGTAGGGTCGTATAAACTACGGATTTATTTTGTCTACAGACGTTGGTTAAACGAAAGTACATATATTGTATTGCATATATCATATATGATTATGTAATATCATTGGTAACAGCATAACCTAAATCAATACCTACTGCACGCCACTGTATATACAGGGTGGCCCAAAAAAAGTGAGAACATCTCGTAACACACGAATTATTTCAAAACATAATATAATTAAGTATAATTCTTAGTGTAATTTTTTTTTGCACAATACTTGGCTAATCAGAAATCATCAAAATACCCCAAATTGTTTAATCTACTGGGTTTAAATCTGGGCTGTTCGGTGGCCACATGCTTGACTCGATGAAATTAACATTCTCACGACGGAGAAAGTTGATTGTATTTCTGGCTGTGTGAGATGTCGCTCCGTCCTGCTGTAATGTAAAGCTATGCCTCAGGCTTTGTTTTGAAACTCTTTGATCATTTTCATAGCACCCCATCGTTTTTCAATTCGTAAATTTTTGATCAGAATACGGTTTTCTGATTTTTGTCATTCTGGGCAACAATTTGAATGGGAAAATTAATAATCAAATATGGCGACCGGAAATTGTCGAAATAAAACGTAATATAGTTAAATAGATAAGTAAGTAAATTAATAAACTATTTAAGCTATTGTTGATATAGTTAAACTAATTTTAATGTAATTATATGACATTTTACGTAATGTTTTCACTTTTTTTGGGCCACCTGTATATATATATGCATGTATGTAATATGAAAACATATATTTAAAAATGTTTGAGTATTATGTAAAATTGTTACAGAACGTCTACCATGGTTTTCCATGTCTCCCACGACCCAAGTCTCCCATGTTTTCACGGACAGGACGTGGCTACCCGTGGAGTCCTGTCACGACCCAGTCTTGTTTTGGCTAGATTGATAACATTTTATATTTTGGCAGAAGGATCTCATCCTGTATGTGGGCTGTTTGGATTTCTCTTTGTTAAACAACATTTGTAATAATTGGCGTTTTGATGCACGTCATTTATAATGTACGCTTTCATATTGTTGGAAGTGCGTTATCATTCGTAAACCCTGATGCACAACCTAACCACAAACATCAGAGATGTCGGCAAGGACTAGCAAACCTTTGGCGACTGCCAACTGATGGATTATCGGACGGGAGATTTATTGGAGGAGCAATTTATTGGAAGAGCGCTCGCTGGTTGAGAATAAATTAAATTTATTTTATTGTAAGATTGAATCTTTTTGTCATAAGTCCAGTCTTTGATTCGCATGCATATTCCAGCATAGTTTATTTCAATTTGCTGCCGACGTTTTCTGTAGAACATTTGGTAAATTGTTCAGTGACTTGTTGAGGTGGAAAGGAACATCCGATATGTCGCTGGTAACGAGGGGCCAGTCTTTAATTCCATTGAAAAATTAGGCCTAGGTCAAGGAAAGCATCTACAAAAAACGCGATGTAAGGTAGAAAAGTCACCAATTCCATACAATACCGCTTGGGGAAACCTTAATATATCTGTATATCTCCGGTCCATGATGCCAAGTTAAGTTAGGTCTAATTTTGCAATTTAAGGAGGCCGTTATATTAAAGGCGATTGGATGTTAGAACAATGTCGGGAGTATCATCTGATCGTAGCGACGGAAATGTTTACAGGTGGAGTCTACTCAGGCGGATAATTAATTAAATTACGGGAATTATACGCGGCTTAAACGTCAAATATTTACTTAATTAGTTACCCTAGATGACAATTCTGTCATGATACATGGATTAAAATGATGAAAGTCGTCAATCAAAGGGCCTGTTGAAATGCTAATTGAACGAGGGCACCGCTAAAAAGGTCCGAATGAATATGTTTGAATTTGTTTCACTTGTAATTCGGTCCTTTGTTGAATTTCACTTAAATAATAACAATACCGTACCGTACAATACGATACAAAGTATGATCCACTATACTATGAAAGGAAATTCTATTACTAATTCGTCAATATCTAAAATGTCAATTTCTGTTTCCATGACTACGTAAACAATTAAATAAAATTTCACATTCATTCATATTTCAGCGCTAACTTTTGCCACAGTTATTTGCTAAGTCGTCATTAACTATTAAGACCTTGTAAGTATGTTTGAAAAAAATCATGAAATGAAATATTACAATAAAGTAGAAAGACATTTATTTTGTATTTTTATCTTTCAAAACAATTTCTGATTAAGTTTTATTCTTCCCTTAGATATATATTGAATATTTAACAATTTCTGATTAAGTTTTATTCTTCCCTTAGATATATATTGAATATTTAACAATTTCTGATTAAGTTTTATTCTTCCCTTAGATATATATTGAATATTTAACAATTTCTGATTAAGTTTTATTCTTACCTTAGATATATATTGAATATTTAACAATTTCTGATTAAGTTTTATTCTTCCCTTAGATATTTTAATATATATTGAATATTTCACCTACTTAAATGAACATGCGTTTGTCCAAAGTGTGAGCCTCAAATCGAGTAGATGTATAATCAAACAATTTCACACATAGTACCCTGGACGATAGGTGACTATCAAACCATTTTAATATATTCCTAGTGGAACCCGAGGCATTTAATTTAGGCTTTGCTGAAATCTGTGTATACAGTATCAGTCTGAAGACTATTATTAACAGTTTCAACTAGTCGATGCTGATGTATCATAAGATTAGTAAGTGTCGATTTACCCGAAATAAATTCATGCTAAACCGGTGAAATAACTTTTTTTCTTTCGGTGTCAAGTTTAGTTACACTGATTCAAATAATTTTGGTGTGGCTGATTGTTAACAAAATGGCCTTGGCATCAGATTTATCACCATTTTTGTAAACAGTGGATAAAAAACTACGTTTCCATCGATCAGAAAAAGTTCCAGTTCTCAGTGAGAAGTTAAAAGTTTTGTAAAAGAGCTTGTCAATACCGAGATACACTCAATGAAGAAAATTGTGGGCACTTTATCAGGCCCAGTAGATTTATTTGGATCCTGAAATATGATCTTATTTTTGATATCAGTCTTGCTAAATATATAATTATCAAATTCAATCTGAGCGTTGTTATCCACGCTATGCAGTGGGTAATCATAGTCTTCAGTAAACAAATTTACAATATCTTGAGGGTCATCAGCCATTCTGTGTTTATAACACATTGTTGAGCGAATTCCAGTATCCTTATTATTAAGCGTACAATTATAGTAATACAATTTTTTAACATATTTTAAGTAAGATTTTGGATCTAAGTCTCAGTTCACTAAATTTTATAAATTAATTTATATTTCTAGTTAATCTTTTGTGAGAAATTTTTTGCAACGAATAACCTCAATAAGTTCCTTTAGTTATATATATTCTAACGAAAAGAATGGGTCGAGGATTAAAACAGCTGGGATTTCAGAGAGGAGTAGCGGGAAGGGTTCTCTCGGATCGGATAAAGACCCTTCTAATCAAGTTTATTATGCTATTCTGCTGTGTGGTGGCTCCAATTTCTCTGGCCAACCTATTATGATTAGCGACAATGCAATGGGATACGAAATGTCGGTTAGAGAGGACTGAGACACACGGCAAAATGACCCAGACAACTCTACAAAGAATCTCCGAGAAAATAAACTCAAAATGATTTCTTTGAAGACTAGACGGCTCTCCAAGAAGTAGTTAATGGTGTGAATCGAACAAGAGGCGGTCGCAAAAGAAACGAGGACACGGGAAGGCAAATTACGATATTTTACAGAAACGCATGTCTCGGTTACTTGAAGTTCTCTCGATTTTAGCAAAATTCGACTCGGTATTCATGTTTTCCCGGAATTACCGCGCAGTCATTTATTTTCGCGCGTAGTGGACAAATAACTTAATATATAACTTATTCATATCGTAACTTGGTAGCATATTTAACTTAAATTGTAAGCAGAAAGAATACAGCAGCATTGTAAATAATACCTACGTTCTTTGATTTCTTCGCACCATTGGAAGACCAAAGAGAAAAAAGGTAACTTCGATATTCTCGATAACTCGTTTTTTGTGAAAATGTATCTAAACTTTAATAACTTGGTATCTTTAAATAGGATTTAGGTAAGTTCTATATTTTAAGCATATTATCGATTTTTGTAAATTTACAATAAGCGAGAAAGTACCCATTCTTGTCAAGGTTAGTAAGCTATAACTGTTGAGATATGTTTAAAATATTTTATACCTACATCGTAACAAGTATTTATTTTTCGTCATATTTAATGAGTACCGACCAATATGTAAACCATTGGCTAGAATCATTCCATACCGGAAATTACAATATAAGTTCCAGAAAATTCGGAAGATTAAGACCAATCGTCTCTAGAATTAAATTATACTCATTTACGTAACCATACTATTAAGGATTAACCAATCAATAACTGATAAGGTATAAAAACCAGTTAAATGACTTTAGAAATGTTAAAAAAAAAATTTATACCTACATTACACTATAATACAATGTAATGAATATGTAGTCGATATGTATAAGTCCAAGGATGTGTAGTAAAATGTATCTAAATTGTTCTAATAAATGAAGAGACGACCGATACTGATTGAGATGAAAACTGAAAAACTTGAATAAAAGTAAATCTCCCGAACTGCCGAAGAATAGAGAATGTTTACAATACCACGAGTTGAAAATTAACAATGTCTAGAGAATGCAATGAGGAACTAGTGTGCTCTCTCCGAGGAAAATCGTATACAGTACGTTAACTGCTGAGGCCATACACTCCTCAACACTGCGTATAAGCTCATTTCGGGACTTGTATCGTATACAAAAGGGTTATTAGGAAACTACTAAGCAGGATTTCGGCGTGGACAATCTCGTGTCAATCAAATCTTCACTCTCCGACAGATTGTAAAATATTAAACTCGACAGCTTTCTGTAAAGAAAACACTGGACGCTTACCATCTGTTCACAGACTTTAAAGCTGCTTACGACAGCGTTCTACGAAACAACATTTTTTAATGTTGTGAAACAAAATTCACGTTTGTCATCAATATCATACCACGATCATCTAAATAAAACGTAGAGACATGAAGGGTCGTGAAAATAGAATTGCAAGTCTGGAAAATTAGAAAAGGCCTGGGCATCACACATTAAATTGTGGTCTAGTGGTTACGATACTCGCCTAGTGATCTAGTGGTCGGGGGTTCGAGCCTCATTCCAGGAGGCCATCAAGTTAGTCCTATTTTCATAGCACAAGCGTTTAGCTTAGTTTGAAAATAGTAAGAATGTTCTCATCAACATTGTTCTAACCAATCTAATCAATATTGTTCTACTTCTAATCAATATTGATGTGACACGTATTTCGTGTAAGTATTTCTATTTAAATATATATATATATATATAAATCGACAGGGTCTGTAGTAATTTTTGTATTTTTTGGAATTGTGTGTTTATGGATACCGGGTCCTTTGGATGCTTATTACAATCTGTGTGATTCAAAGCCTACCACATAAATAAACATGAACTAACGCAAGTTTTTCATCCCAAAATTGTCATGTTAGTGGCACCCACGTGATCACGTTGGTGCCACTCATGTAATCAAAAAGCTACGTGACTTTTTTTTTAAATATGACTCGATTGGAATGAAAATTTAAATGCTGACGATATATCATAATATGCATTATTGTAAAAAATACGTATTGTTTACACAAAGATTTGATTTTCGAAGAGTAAATACTTTTACTGTTGCACAAATGTGTCATAATCTGTCGGATTTATGTTTCGTTGGATAAGTATGTGCAGAATACTTCTCGCCCAAACAATGTTCCAAACCCCTCTACTATGTATACACTTCATATCATATATTTTCATTTACTAGTCTCTGGTATGAGCAATTTATAACCGATGGATGTAATTTTTGTCAATTAAATTTGAGTGCTCTATAAATCGGCCACGTAAGAAATGGTAGTTTAAAATAATTAAAACATCATATCGGGTATCGAAAATTTTTTTAAAATATATAAAACGCAGACAGCTGTGGCAGAATCGCATTGATTAATTATTATGGATTGGTAACATAATTATGGAATTTTACTTCAACATTTGCAAGTTTGAAAAGGTATTATACAATTCCATTTACTTTGTGTGACTTGATATTGTGCTTTGACAATATGAAATATTGCATGACTGTGATGTTTGAGATTCCATTGTGTATGCATTCTGTCACTATACCCTAGTGAGACTCGCCTCGCGCCGCGATACTGGAGAGTGGGACAGAGTCAGCCGACAGCCGAGAATGTTCAATCGTCGCAGAATGATACTCACAGGAGCGGACTCGGGGAGTGTTCAAATACAAAATGTTAAAATATATATGAAATACACATTTTAACACCTTGTGAATTATTTTGAATGTAAAAAAATGAGTTTTTCATTAATAATGATGATAAATAAAATAATTCATGTGTTAACTTTGCTGGCACGTTATATGATGAGAAATTATACTAAGATTCTTTTATAAATTCTACAGAGAGAGAAATAACAGCATAATTATATTAAATTTAACCACAAAGTTAATATTGCTAATTTTAAAAGAATTATATCTAATGCAAGTAAGATATTGCTCCACATATTCAGTGAGAGATTAAGAAGTTTCTGTCAAAACAAATAGCATCACAGCGAGCAGGATTCGCCGAAGGAAGACGCACCGGGAAGCAAGTTCTCATTCTTCGCCAAATCATAGAGAAAGCTATAGTTCCACCTTTGTCAGCTTTGTTGATTTTAAAAAAGAATTTGCCTCAGTAAAATGAGGAAAGTTGTAGAAAATACTTCTAGAAATGTAAATATCTCGCTTATCTCTATGAACAGTCAATGTCTATTTAATACCAATACCGAGTATCTTATGAGAATAGTTTTGGAATACTGAAACAACGAAAATTCGTTCTCCGGTGCTGGTAACGATGCTTCACATGTCGTGGATAGCTTGTGGAACGAATACCTCCATCCAGTGGCGTAACTACAAAAATTGGGCCTTAATGCAGAATGGAAGAAAGGACCCCTAAGTAAGTACTTATTCTATATAAAATATACGAATTACTGTATTGCGTGGTTTAATAATAGTTTAATAATAATGGTTTAATAATGGTTTAATAATAGCCCATAAATAGTAAGAAAAAATAAGTCTCTTGTCTTATGTAATATTCACACTTCATGAAATAATATACGTGTTCTTAAACATTTTTAAACACTTGCAATTAAAAAATACTCTTCATTTTACAGCGATGGTCTAGTCCCCAACTCGACATAGTAGCGGGGGACTCCTACTGTAGACATCGATATCGATATCGATAATGTTTTTGTAATACACGTGATACATTATTTTATAATTTCATTTATTATTAAAGCTGGGAAAGTTATCGATACTCGCAAAAATATCAATGGAAAAGGATAGTAGGGCGTAAAGTTTCTGGTTCCCTAGCTAACGCGGGCCCCAGCGCACTGTATTGGTAGCATTGGCATAGGTTCGCCATTGTCTACATAGCATAGAAATTAAACATCGATCAGCGTCTATCCTCAACTATACTGCACAGATATGTCGTGAAATATTCCACACATGTCATCTAACGTGAGGACTCCATGGAAATATTTGTGATCCAAGGGAGGTTGGAAGGAACCAGGTCTGAATAGACTAACCTGGTTAAATTCGATGCACAGTCCACTATTAGAATGCGCAAGAACTACCGCGGACTACACTAAATAGGTGGCGACAGATCATCCGTGCCATCTACCGCCAATAGCCGCAGTTTTATGATCACAACTGCTCTTATCGAGAGTAAAATGAAAATGATGATGATAAATGTTTAGAAGAAAGCTCAGACGATGTGCCTCAGTGCAGCTGAATGCTCCGAATCGAGAAAACGCTGGGAACTGATATCTTTTTATTAATTTACAAAAAGAAGTATTAAAGACAAGATAAATTTAGTCTACCCTTTTCCGAACTTCGATTGAACTTGTTGCATTTAAGCGGCTCCTCCCGTTCCCAACCCCTCTACGTCTACGTGACTGGGCATCACATTTACGCTGAACTCTTTGAAATTTGGAAAATGAAATCGTTTTTCCAATATACACGTATAAAGATGAGTTTGTTCGCATTTTGATAATTATCTATTTCTTTGTATTTATACGTAGAAAATGTTCACTATGTCTGCTTGCAAAATTGAAAAATTTGGAAAAAATACCCTAAGTAAACAAAAATAAAATTTTCATCTCTTGCTCTCAGTCGATATGCTCATGTCTGAGCATCATATTCCTCTAGTATGCTTCTTCAGAACTTCGTAGAACTGTTCGATTTTACTTCTCGCGACTCTGGGCTATGTTTAGTGCAATCTGTAGCAACGCTGCAGTGATTTCTCGAATTTGGTCAGTCCATTTTGCTGGAGATCGACCTCTTCTTCTACATCTTTGTAAATTCCTAATCTCCTAATCAGGCTATCTCCATGTTGTCCAGGATGTCTCCATCTCTTCTAGCAACTTACTCAAAGTACGCGAGAATTCTTTTTCTACATACGGAAGTCCTGAAGAACTCATTCGTTCATTTTCATAGTCAAATGTTTTCATCATTAATATAACAGTTTGTCGGTCTAGTGGCTAAGTCGCCGGCATAGTGATCTAGTGGTCGGGAGTTCGCGCCTCGTTCCAGGAGACCAGCAAATTAGTCCTATTTTCATAACACAAGCGTTTAGTTTAGTTTGAAAATAGTAAGAATATTGATGTGACACGTATTTAGTGTTCACATCTCTATTATAATAATAATAATAATAATCATTAGCGTTTGTTCTATAGGTAGCTTAACAATAATCTAAATTATTTGGGTTATATTTTGATAATATAATTATAAAATTAGATTTATCAAAAGTGGTCAATAATCCGCCTAAAATACTGTTACCTCAATACTAGGGATTCTGTGTAGAAACAACCCGTGAATCCCATAGTTCTTTGCTGTTAAGACATTAAAAAAAAATAACTTGAGACTCCGAGTTTTCTTAATAATACTCATTTTAAACAAATTAAATTAATCAACTAGAAAGATATACATTAAAAATTGTATTATTCGAAAAAACAATTTAGTTAGCAGAATTTTAATAAAACCCCGGTTGGTGGTCACTGCGGTTAAACGTGTGAGCAGCACGTATGGACAAATTATTACATCCAGCTACAGATTTTAAGGACTACAGAATAGGTGTTACTAAGCAAGGTGAGCACCTATTGTAATGTTCATTGAACACATAAATCAACACTCGATATTTTAATCTTTAAATAGGTTTTTCTATTTCTTTCTCTACACTCAGGTTTCTTACACCATTATAAAAGACCTCTTGCATCATGAGCAAAAAGTTGTCTTCGTTTTCCATAAAAATATAAATTAGGGGATGCTAAAGAAAAATTAAAACGTACCAATAGATTTTAAGAATAATGCATAAATATCGCATCAATTTAAAAACGTGGTAAGTATTCATGTCTTGCTCGATGGAAGCACGCCCGGAATCTAATATCTAACTACCAATACACAGGATGTATATAAAGGACATTTATATTTTTGGTGATATATGTGATGTAGAAATGTACAGTGTACAATTATAGACAGAATAAGTAAATAATACATAAAATATTTTTAAATTGTTTCGAAACTTGTTTTGAAAACAACCGATTTCTATCTCCGAATTCCTACAATTGAAATTGAATTATTGATAGCGACCGAAATACCTGTTAACGATATGCTTAAAAATAAAAGCGTGCAATATTGAATAATGAAACGTGCATTTATAATTTGAACATACCACCGAGTATCAAAGATTAAATTGTTTATTTTTAATATTTAAAAAAATGTATTGTTGATGCGTACATCGTTCAGGAATATCAATGAGCAGAAAATATGTGAATTTCACAGGCAGTAAAAATAAAATATTTTGCATAATTTAGTGTGAAAACAATACAAAAATATCGCAATATTTATTTCAATTGGGAAAAATTGTAAATATTTGTTATGGTTCTGGAGTCTGGAGGAAGGGGCCAACGGAGGGGGTAGGAGAGCGTATAGTCATATGGTGTCCCCTCACACGGCAGAAATGGCAAATGGGAATGCAGTGGAGTGTGTTGAGGGAATAAAAGCCGTTTGCTCCGTTCACTGGACCTTAAGCGATTCCTTTTGTCGGGAGATGGCGAGGGGATCGCCATAAAAGCGGCCAAATTTCTTCCAAAACTTGAAATATATCCCAAAAAGGGCGCACGGCCAAGTGTGCAGCCAATCCTGACTTTCCCAAGATTTTATAAAATACACGCTTTTGTTAAGTTTAATAAAAATGACTGATTTCACTGAAACAAATGTGGCATACCTCTTCCTGAGATAATATATAAAACAATGTACAATGTGTTAATTCCATTATACGCAAACTAAATAGTTCAATTATAATTGTTATGAAAGTGTAAATTTACTGTCGATTCGCGGTTTAGCCAACAACTTAGGATATTAATATTATACACCTCAACTCAATATAGCAATATAGGATTCTCGAAATACGTTGAATTTGGATATATTATTACATATATTCATGTCATATAATTATTTCGTGTAATTCGATGACATGAAAAAATGTCATGCCCGCAACTGAAGACGTTATTTAATATCAGAACGCCATCTTTTTCATTTACAATATTAAGATGTTGATCAGAAATCAATAAATAACTTTACGGGTTAAATACTAGCCAAGTGTATATATATATATGTATGTATAATACATACAATTAAAGTAGTTTACATTTCATGTGTAATCGTGACACACATAAAAAGAAGACATATTTTAGATTCAAAACTAATTGTATATTGGATACGTAGCAACGTAGCGCTATTTTTGTAAAATATTCCCCTCAGGAGTGCTTTACACAAAACTTGTAGTCCTACATTATTATGTGAACTTATGTATATACATATGATTTTGTGTATAGGTTTAATTTCATTTTTATTGAATAAATTTTCTAATGCACTTTTTATTACGAATGGTAAAGAGCTTTTGGGCGTGTCACAGCAAAAGCCGATCATCGAACTTCCGAATCCTTATTTATTCTTAAGTTTTAGTTTTTATGTAACACATTAAATACATTTTCATTTATAGAATTTCGTTAATAGTGAACTCTGAGCCATTATATTTATATTTACGGTACTCTGCTGACTTTTGAATAATAGTTAGCATTTTAAAGGTGATAATTCTCATGATAATAAATTCACATGACAATCGGAACCACTTTGTACAGAATTGCATATTCGCGCTAAGAATTATTCACCAGATTTATAAGTTAATTTACCGGAGTAGCAAATGTTCAAAGTGAATTGTATTCGAGTAAGGTATTTATACAGACTCCGTCGGACTCGATCCCCACCTAGCGCGGCGCCCGCTTCTCAGCACCCGGCTCCCGGCAGTCGAGTACAGTAAACATTCCATAGCACACAGGGTTGAGCCAACAGACACAGCTTAAACTTCACATTTGGTCTGTACCTTTTTAATATTTAACGAGTACAGTGCGCTCTAAAAGTCTCAGCTTCCTAAATACATTATTTTTAAATATAAATATGGGTAAACCTTTGTTTCATTTTAGGAACTCGTAAAATGCACGATACACAATTTGGCAGGCTTCGAGATATTAAGGTCAATTTATAATGTTTATAAATTAAAAATTATGATGTCGAAATCATAATGAATGGAAAATATATATCTTTTAAAAGTACGTTATCAATTTTATACAAAAATTGTAGAATCTTACATAATTTTTTATCTCTAAAGATGATACATTTGACTCCTCTCGCCGATATAGACTTAGAATGAGAAGAAAATAGTGTTTTTCGATTCCCGATGATAAAGGAAAAGATACGTAAAAGTGGAAAGGTTTTCTGAGGTATACAATACGCGGATCATGCAAAGATATAAAGGGGAAAAGAATTACACTCTCCTAGGGGACATTTAGAAAAATGCTGACAAGGAATTCACGAAAAAAGGTAAATAAAATATTAGATTGTGAGCAAAGCTCCGATGTAACAATAAGACAACATATTAAGGATTATTTAAGGGCAAAAGCTCACAAAGGGCATGAAAGAGTTTTGCACAAAATGTTTAATATTCAACAATAATGGGATGTGATCCATTGAAGAGCAGCGTTCAGTGGAAAAAAGTTCTACCTGATATTATCCATTTGATCTCTATACATTACATTACTTGGCATTGATTTGTTATTTATTTTTATTTCAAAAAATATTAACATTTTACATTTATTGTCTGTTTTTGTATTGCTCGTTCAAAATTACATCCTATCACTAATATATTAGTTCATTTGTCATCACGTCTATTAGAATATCAAGGTTCTAACTGACATTCTGGGCTGATTTGAGTTATTGCGTGAAAAGGGTTTCAAATGTATTATTCTTTATTTCTTCCATATACGCTAACTTTATTTAAGGGATATTAAAGGAAATAGCAAGAGTTGAAAGTTCCAACTGCATCAGTTATTTATTTAAATTTATGAATCATTATTGTTAATTTACAATGTTTTTATTTATTTTTAATATTCCTCATCTCACAGTGGTCCTTGAGAATACTGAAAATAAGTGAAGACCTTAAAACTGATCATATTTGCACACTTAAAACAAAATACATATTGAAATTCAATCAACATTTTTGAACTCATTATCTCAAAACAGTGTTAGTGTCAGATGAAACCTTGTTATTCTGAGGGGTGATGATAATGAATACAAATTTCGATACTGATCGAAAATTTTAAAAGGCGCGTCCGGTTTCGAAAAATAAATTTTCCTTCATCAGGATGATAAATAATAACATTTTAATACATGATTTTTAGTTAGTTTTTTTATCATCCTGAAGGAAAAGGTATTTTCCGAAACCGGTCGGTGAATATAAACAACTCATAGTGATTTTAAAAATAAAATTATTAAACTATTCATTATTCAAATGAACCATAACGTGTTTGCGTTAAACATTTAAAATATAATAAATCTAACGTTTCTTGCTAAAATTATTCCATAACATTTGTTTGCTTTTTCAGATATCCTTTAAGGGATGTATAAATCAACATGGCTTCCTTTTTTACTTGCTCTAACTAGTATCTCTAAATCAATTAAATTAAATGACTGATTTATCAATTTCACAGACGCGTGTCGCCAAATTTCTACACTCAGGACCGGTTATGTGATCAGTAGTAAGATTTTACTATGGTAACTTTTTATCACCTCCCGTGGTAAAAAACGTTTTCAGGTTGTTGATACGCTAAATATACCATTGTCAAAGCATAGATAAAAAATCTCGCCTCATAGAGTGGCATGACAAATAATCATGAATTATTTTATGCTTTATCCATGGCTTTATTTGCTTATGCGTTCGAATTTTTTTCAGATTATGTGCTAATATATATTAAACAATGAAATCATCATCGGACGAACTTTCGTCACTAAAATAACGGGATATTGAATGATTAATTGTCGTATACTGAAACTTTTAAAACATCAATGTAACAGATGACTTTTGAAATAGCTGTGAAGAGTCTGCCATATTTAATCAACGATTTTCGGTTTTTACTATCTGATATTCGAAAGTAAAATTAGTTAACCATTACATTTTTTACCAACAACCGAACAACCCGTTTTCGCAAAAAAATTTTACTTTAATAACTTTTTTTAACTGATCACATAACCGGCACTTACTGTCCACAATCGGTACAATAGACGAGTCACCGGAGACAAAGATAAATTTGACGCCCCTTAGAATGGTTTAGTGTATATTATAATTCACGATAGTCCGGCTTGTGATAGTCCATATAATTGTCGTGGAACTTGCATGTTACATTTTTTAAACGAAATTCGAATCAACTATAGTTTTATGTTCAATGAATAATATATTTATAAAACATCACTAATAATTATTTTTAATGTTCGAAAAATTATATTATGCATCAAACCAAATATGCGGACTTCTCCTCGATTTTATTGGTCTACGTAGATAATGCTGTTTCAACTGATGGCTCTGATGGCTGTGATGGCTCTAATGGCTGTGATGGCTCTGATGGCTGTGATGGCTCTGATGGCTGTGATGGCTCTGATGACTGTGATGGCTCTGATGGCTGTGATGGCTTACCTGAAACAAGAACAAGAAAAAATTAGACAACTGGTATCCTACTCGTAGGGAGATTCTAAATAATTGTATTTTCGTAGAAAACTTTGAAGAAAACTTTGTGGTTTGACATATTATATTTAATAAAATAAAAATCACTTTGCATGAAACCACGAAATTTATTACACGTCAACCGATTTTGCTTATCTCAAGCTTCGTCAGGACGTATTTGAAACTAGTCATAAATACAAAAAGGTAAATAGAACATATGTGTTCTGTCTCTCTCTTCACATTAAATAGAACACACGTGTTTTATCACTCTCTTTGACATGTAATTTTATATTCCATCTCCCTCTTTATGTACATACAAATGCAGACTTTTTGTCTTCATGATTAGTTTCGAATACGTTCTGATGAAGCTCGAGATAAGCGAAACCGGTTAACGAATAATAAATTTCGTGGTTTCATACAAAGTGATTGTTATTTTATTTAATATTAAAAATAATTATTGAATTTCAAAATCGTGTCTTAAATTAAGTTTAATATAGAACCAACCAGATAATCAATCAATCTTTATTTTTCTTAATTAATCATTATCTCAATTTAGAGACTGACTCGTTGATTGAAAATATAATCATTGGCGAGTAATAATTCGTTATCGCTCGCATAAATAGTACGCGCGTAGCTGAAGTAAAACAGGATCCCCTGAATATTCCCGAGTGGTCTTTAAAATGAATGATGGAAACAGACCAACTAAAAGTATTGAATTGCGAAAAGTAGACACACGGATGTGATATGCAATTTTCCAATCTTTTGTGAAGAGCAGTGCGGCACACTCGCGCTTCGCTCGGTCCATTTATTTCCAAATATGTTCCAAACACACCCATTCTTCGAATCTGTTCATATGGCGGGTCTCTTGAAAAATCCATCGGCCATTCAGGATTACAGCGAGAAGTACGAACGGGAATGAACAAATTTACTTATCATGTAAATGTTCATAAGGGTCGGCGCGCATAACGCGGCAGGCCGGAGTGTGCCGCGCCAGAGGCCGCGCTTTCAGCCTCGGTTCAATACTTTCTATGCTCACATTGTATGTCGTAAGGACGCGACTAATAACCGCTCCAAATGTAATATTACATCGAACGATTCAGATGAATACAGCGATACATTTTTACCCGCATCCACACACATCGTATCCACTCTGCATCGTGCATTAGTCATCGTGTGTGTAATTCTGTTTATATATATTTTTATGGTAGTTAATTTTTTTTGTTTTCATGTAATCCCGAAGACAGAAGACAATCGAATAGAGTATCGTTGAGACTATATTCTCAGCCCTAATAACCCACGAGAATGTGTAAATATGTGTGTAGGATAACCGTTTCGTATCGTTTATATTTGTATTTTTTAAATTGGCAAAATTAACTTTGTTGTTAAAATTCATTATTTATATTTTTAACTTTGTTTCATTAACCACTTATTGAGTAAAAATACATCTATCGATTTAGAAAAATATCATTTTCTTCTTCAGGATGTCAATAACTAATAAAAAACATATGTTATTGTTTCTTTAACAGAATCTATTTTTAAAAAACAATAATTATTTAAAAAATAAATTTAGTACCTAACTCAAATTTTTACTTGCAATAGAAAATTTACTCATAAATTCTAAAGACAAAGATGATAAATTCAACAATTCTGGTGTCTATAAACTTGGTTGCAAGGATTATGTTACATTTTATATTGGAAAAATGGGTCGAAATTTTAATATTCAGATAAAGGAGCATTTGAGATGTTTGAACAATAGTGGGTTTTCAGAATTTTCTAATCATTTGATAGAAAATGGTCACCGTTTCCATAAAAAATTGGGATTGTCAATTTTGAATGTAAACGGTGTTGGTCATAAATTAAATAACTTAGAATCGTTGGAGATAAATAAAGCGTGTAAAACTAATCAAAAAATCGCAAACAACCAACTAAATTTAACTACAAGTGCCATTCAAATTTTTTTTCCTAAAAATTATTCTATTAATTTTGTATCATCAAGTAACAATTTGAGTTAGGTACTAAATCTATTTATTAAATAATTATCGTTTTTTAAAAATAGATTATGTTAAAGAAACAATAACGTATGTTTTATTGGTTATACATCCTGAAGAAGAAAATGATATTTTTCGAAACCGGTAGATGTATTTTTACTCAATAAGTGGTTAATAAAACAAAGTTAAAAATTAAGTATATTTGTATTTTTTTATATTTTGATAGCAAGTCCTACTAATACAACGCTAATTATTTATCAAGTACTTTTTTTAATTTATGTTTTGTACTTCCACATTATAATTATCATATGAATAAGCCTGTAACTAACGTACTATCTATTTAATTGAAAAGAGAAAAATAAACATTGTAAGAATATGAAATAATATAAATCAATGAAGAATGATTTTCTTAAATAGAGCATTCATCTTATATTAGTTATGACCGTTATAATGTGAATAAAATGTCTAATTTTCTTCTTTATTTGTTACATTTTTTAAAGTAAGAAACGAGAAAATTATTATATACATTTATCAGAAAAAAAGGATAATATTAATTTTTAAATACAGTAGAACATGAATATCTCGAACTTTGTTAATTATAATTTATCATTAATTTGAACTTTTTGTTGATCCCGTGAATTTCGATTAAAAAAAATACAAAAGAAACATGTACATTAGCATCGACAAAATTTATCTTTCATTAAAACAATTTTCAGGTACCTATAAATAAATAATAATAAATAATGATGGATAATTTGTATAGCGCCATTTTCGTAAAATCTTTCATCTCAAGGGCGCTTTACACATAAACTGTTAATAGTTTTACATTTTTTTTTTTTTAATAATCGTTATTTTTACTTATGGAAATGATTTTTTGAAAAGGTGCGTTTTTAGTTTTTTCTTAAATAAAGTCTCTGATGCACTGTTCCTTATAACGGAAGGCGAAAAGTTCCACGCTTTTGGGCCTGCAACCGCAAATGCCCGCTCACTAAATTTAGTTAGTTGGTCGGTTCTACAACCCTTTCTGCAGGTAAAGTAGAGGCTGACCTGAGAGTTTGATGTCTACCATTCAAATTGTCTGGGATACAAAGTTCTTGAAGATACAGAGGCGCCATGTTGTGTGTCGCCTTGTACATCAACCAGCACAATTTAAATTCAACTCTTTCAGGGAATCGGAGCCAATGTAGCTGATGTAAAAGGGATGTTATATGAGAGAATTTGGAAACTCCATATATTATCCGTGCAGCAGCATTTAGAATAGATTGCAATCTATCCAGCTGAAACATTGGCAGGCCAGCATAGATGCTGTTACAATAGTCCACACGTGACACCACAAATGCATTTATAAGCAGACGGGCTGCCTCAAGAGGAAGGTGTCTCCGAATACTATTAATCTGTCTCAGTTGATAAAAGCATGCACTGACAGTTTTACTGATTTGTGTATTCATTGAAAGATCTGAATCAATGTGCACGCCCAACAACTTAACTGCAGATTTAGCTTTCGCAGACATTGATTCCTGTATTAAGTTTTGCCTTCTAGGTGTTGCTGTCCATAGTAATTCTGTTTTGGATGGGTTCAATGTGTGTCTATTTTGCGCCATCCACTCGCCAATTTTATCTACGCATCTTGCAATTTTTCTTTTCAATACCTCTGTCTCACCCGGCTTGCAGAAAAAATAAATTTGCGTATCGTCTGCATAACAGTGGGGCCATAATCCTGACGATCTTATTGTGTCTATGTAATAGATTTATTTTTAATTGATCTACAAATATTTTTTTTAAATTGAATTTTCAAATTATAAAATATTTTAATTCACTTGAACAAACTCTTTAAGGGTACGCTTTCAAAAATAATTAATATTTTCGTGTTTTTTACTCACATGCTTTGAGGCTTCAGCTACTATTTAAAATCAAGTTTCAAGTATAATGTGTATTTTTTATTTTCTTTATTAGCGTCAGATCGCCGATCGTTAGAGGCCGTAATGACCTCTTGCCGAAAATATATGTTTTTACGCATATTTTACCCACGAATTAATATGGAACTTATTCACAACAATAGTAGCAAGTTCCATAAATTAGATGTTTTTTTACTGATTTTAAGGGAAAACACCATTTTTTTAACAAAGTAAAAATTTTATGTCCATTATTTTTATGTATGTCGCCATTAAATATTTCATTTATATATAACACTGTTGGATTTTAAAAACTAGCTGTCTGTTTCATAAATAGTATGTAATTATGAAACACAATCACCGAAACGCCAACGTGGCATTTTAAATCGATAATATTAAACAAAATTTTAGCGAACATCTACATATATGTAGGAATTTTGTCTGATTTTAAAATATATTCATATACATGAATTAGGTACTCAATAAATTATTTAATTTTCGATGGATTAATTCAAACGATATCACGTTTTAATTTCATTCTATATATCAATATGGAAAATCCTCCGTACATGAGTTGTTTTTAACATTTGTATCGAATGCGAGAAAATCAACATTTTTATTTTTGTCACTTTCTATTTAAACCATCCTCTCTCGCATGATTTATGTAAAAAATAACGTAATTACTTATTTCTCCGATATTTATAAGAATTTATCTATTAACCTCATCTTGAAAGTAATTCTAATTCGTGTAAAATTTCTCGAATTTCAAAATGGAAAAATGAAAGTTCGCCCTTAAGTGCTCCATTTTACTGATTATTTTCGATCTCATCTTCTCCATTAGCTTTGAGATTTCACCTCTCCACACATTTTGACGTATTAAAGTATATGATGTTACGCTTGCACGAAAAGGTTTAGATATGTTAATTTACATTGCAGTCAGTATTTTAAAAATCAGTTGGTTTAATTATCGTCCAAATATAGCTAGGACATGTTTAGTAATTGATCATTACAAATATTCAACAAATTGATTTATTGTAGAATATAATATTGTGATACTAATTAAATCAATTTTTAGAACATCGATAAATATGTTTTGTTCCGTGATCAGTTCGGTAACACAAGAAATAATATTTGCGAAGCACATTAGACAGTACCAATATGGAAATAATAACGATTTATGTTAATTAATTCCATTAAGCACTCAAATTAAATTAACATTTCCTCTCAAATTCCCATTCATTTATGCGCGAATTAACTTAAATAAATAATCAACATGCGATGGCACTAACACAGTCTACAATATTTATTTTTAAAAGCTTGTGAGCTAAATTGTATACATTGACCAACGGAAAAATTTCCATTTTCCAGGTCATATTAATTCGGTTATACCGCACAATCTGGAAAAGCACGAACTGCTTGTCCGAGGCAGTCGGATTTCATTCCGAAGAAAGTCCAACTGAGAAACAATATATTTTATTGTGAAATTGCATTTCCAGAAAATAGTTCTGTGGTATTTTAATACAAATTATAATAATCAAATCCAATAAGGAGAGGTTCAGGTTCAAATCCCGGTAGCAACTAAATATTTTTTAGATAGATTTTTTTCTGTATATCTTTCTATTTGATTCATTTAAATTTCACAAAATTATGTTCTGAAAATGTAACTTCACGATAAAAATATGTTCTCTTTAATATATAAGTTGTATTAAAGTTTCCAAATCAAATAAAATGGATTCATTAATTTAATTCTGGTGCCTCCTATCGGATTTTACTAAAAGATATTTGAAATTCACCGTAATATAAAGTTGATTACTTTTAAAAATGGAGTAGTTGATGTATCAACTATAAATATTATAGAATACAGGTTGAAAATTTGTCGAAAATGTATTCGATTGCGAGTGAAAATGGAGAACGCGCTTTCTCGAATAGGAAGAGGTCCAGGTTCGAATCCCAGTAGCAACTAGATCAAATCGTTAGCCAAACCACCAAAATACGAGACCAACCAAATTCAAAATACCGTTCTACCGCTATTTTGCAAGAACGCTTGTCACAATTATAAAGTTATTTCTTTTGCTGAACGCCAACCCAGTATGACAGGCATCAGGAGGCAGGCTTATTATGATGTGTTGAGTTGAAGAACTATTAAATTTAACCGCGGTCCATTTTCAAAGTTCAACTATTTAAGTTCAATTTAAATATAGTAAAATATTAAGGAAAACACATTCTTATTGTGAAGTTGTAATTATTCAGAACATAGGTCTGTGATATTTTAAATACTAAATTAATGTATTAATTATAAATATATACATATAAAATCAATTTTGTCGAAAAATATTGTTTTAGCGTCACCGGGATTCGAACCTGGATCTTCATTTCCAATCCGGGGAAGTGCACTACCTTTGTGCTATAACGCCAGTATTTTTCTTGACAAATTTTCGAAACTATATGTTACATTTTTCAAATTAATACACCTGTCGTTCCATTATTTGAAAGCCATCTACATTATTTTTACAGAATCTCAAATACCTTTGAGTAAACCGATTTGCAGACGCCAGAATTATCAATTCATTTTTATTAAATTTTTGGACACGTTGATACAACATATATTATTAAGGAAAACACATTCTTATTGTGAAGTTGTATCAACGTGTCCAAAAATTTAATAAAAATGAATTGATAATTCTGGCGTCTGCAAATCGGTTTACTCAAAGGTATTTGAGATTCTGTAAAAATAATGTAGATGGCTTTCAAATAATGGAACGACAGGTGTATCAATTTGAAAAATGTAACATATAGTTTCGAAAATTTGTCAAGAAAAATACTGGCGTTATAGCACAAAGGTAGTGCACTTCCCCGGATTGGAAATGAATATCCAGGTTCGAATCCCGGTGACGCTAAAACAATATTTTTCGACAAAATTGATTTTATATGTATATATTTATAATTAATACATTAATTTAGTATTTAATAGTAAAATATGATTGCAGCATGTTTTCACGTTCATAGATTTATTATATTAAAAAATGCTAACTTTTTATAGAAATAGCGGATCGAATTGTTAGACACAGATATAAATCACTATCAATGAATAAATTATTAAAATATTGAAGTACTCATACAATATGAACTAAAATAATTTAAATTCAATCACTACTTTTATATTTCTAGTAGCAATAATATATGAGTGTTGATTTCGGTTTTATGAGGAATCAACGCGGTATTTAAACGAAGCGCCTCGATGGATGATTTTATTAGGACGTCGGCGTCGGCGTTCCTCTGAGGTGGCATTTCCGGATCAGAGTATCCGCTTCCTGAAGTGCGCGAAAGTATCTGTTGGGAGAGGAACGTTCAAGAGACGCACTCGAAAAATTAAATCAATATTTGCAACGCGGCGTCATATTTTCTTTGACGATCTCAGATTGAAAAAAATTCACAGGACAGCGAAATGCAAATGTTTGTCGTTCCGAGATGATGAACATTAAACAGGCGTGACACAACACGGACATAGCTGACGTGGACGTGGTTTGTATCGCCATTGATCGATATTCAATCTAAGTATCACTGGGCGGAAGCATCGCAGGATATTAATTAGCATCTCTTAGAACAAAACTTGGATTGGAAGTCAGACGGTTGTATCCGAATCATCCGCTGAAATCGGAGCTAGAATTGAGTTTTGAGTATTGGAATGAGCATAAATTTACGCTTTTAGGAGATAACTTTGGCTTGCAGCCAAAGTTTGACACGCCGCAAATCCAAAACTAGAGAAAACGATAATAATTGAACTTGTCGATTTCAATAGGTGTCTCATGTAACAGGATCACGGAAATGACGATTCATGGTGATAAAATATCTTTATTTAATTGTCCTCGTTTTATCATGATCTCCCACCTGAATATTTTAAGCATCTCTCAGGACTCATAATCATCAGCAAGTTTAGAGGCCTTGCCTCAAGTCCTTCTTCACTCGGTCTATCCACCGCACTAGAGAGCGTCTTCTGGATTTAGCTCTAGGGGTTGTTTCACGCAAGAAACCTTTCTAGGTTTTCGATTTGTCCAAATTGCAGCAGACAGTTGAGAATCGTACCTCAGGTTGAAGCTCTCGGAGATAAATATATTAGTTCAACTGGCGATCCGTGGAATACGATGCGTATGTTTTCAGCGTTATACATATTTCGAAGGCGTAGATTTATTTCCCTCTCGCTTTAATAATACACTACTCTGCAGAACTCAAAATAAAATAACATCAATAAATAGATTAGTTTCTTCTTAACTTTTTTGGACATTTCCCCGATCTAACTTAATTTTATGAGACGCGATGTGACGTTCTTCGGTATTGAGAAGTGCCAGAGCACTATGAAGATGGCAGATGGCTAGATGATAGAATTGAAATTCTAAATAAATTCGAAATCCGAACGATAGATTAAGAACAAATATATTTTAGAAAAACAATGCTATGACGACATGAACGTGGCAGACATAACGAAGAACGGTCATTTAGATGACTAGTAAATAATCAAACTGTGCACTCAAACCGAAAAAATTCTGATGAAAGGTAATTACAGAAACCAAAAGAAGCGAAAATTGTGGTTGTGGATAGGATTTCTGGAATTATCTGCTTCTGTTGAGCTCCGTAGTACCACTGCGGTGTTTGTTTTACGACAGCACGTATAACAGCTACGCGATGGACTGAACTAAAATTGAAATCATGATATTATAATATTAACTAAGTTCGAGTACGAAACAAAACTTTAAAGATATCCTATTCACTCAACTCCATCTGCACATTTTCAGAATACACAAAAAGGCCTTGCGGGGCGAGTGAAAAACTGAAAAGAAAACCCGACAAAAATTCCATTGAAACGAGAGGCCATCCGTGAAAGGTCGGGGATGGGGAGTGAAAGGAGGCTCTTTCAGTCGCGGTAAAGGGTGTCGAGCGGCGTCGACAGTCATTAGTCATTGCGAGACATTTTAACATTGCTTTGCGACAGTGTCTGTCTCCAAATTGGTAAAATAAATCATTTACACGAGGCTCGTTCCCACATTTGTAAGCAACTTTAATGAACGTAACTGAGATTATCTACTATCATCACTTGATACATTAATAGTATTATTATACATACGACCAAAAAAGTAACATCAAAAATCATAATTTTACAACAATATTTACCAACACGAAAATATTTGAGCCCATTGAATAATATTAAAAACACGGTTTGACGTGGAAAAAAGATATAGCGAATTATAATAGGAAATAATACAGAAATGATTTTGAAAATATATTTGAGTCGATCGATGGCTGTAAATATGGAGGTATGTATTTATATCTCCGGGCTAAACAGATGGCCTGAATATACAGTCGGACCGAAATATCCGATACTGAGTTAATATCAACAGTGGAGAGCGGTAAAAAGTCAACATTTGTTTGTGAAGCCCGGAATACACTCGACTCCGTAGGCAGTTCCATCTGCAGTGTGCACGATCTGCTCATTGCAAGACGAGGAAGCGGAGACTAATTCTTCACAAGTTGATCCATAAACAATATATTTAGAATGTGTCGTACCAACTGTTGAGATCAATGATTTACGTATCTCTGGCAAACACTCCTAAGAACTCCTAAGACTCATAGAAATGCCCTAAATCAATAGCATACTCGTATTTAGATTAGTCGTTTTTCAATTCTTCGACAGTAACAGTGACTGTTATCGATCTTAGTAAATCTTAAGTTTCTGAGAGCACGTTGAAGCATCATTAGTCAATGTTCAATAATTACTAATCTCCATTGTAATACAGAGTGAATATTATGGCTGATTTTATTTGACCGCCATTTTGGTTTGGCAGACATTTGTCAGTTCCCATCTGGTAGTTACAGAGAGTAGTTGATTATAATTTATTATAAAGTATCTAACGCCTCAATAACGTGTTGAAGTCATTAAAACATTTTATATAAATAATATTAAAAACGCCGTAACCATTAACGGTGATCGTTATCTTCACATGCTGCGCTTGAAATTTTGCGGCCACATAATGTCAAGAAGTGGTGATATCGACTGGCCTCCTCGGCCTCTATTTTCTGTAGAGGTACTTGAAAGAAAAGGTCTACGCCAATAAGCCAACAACAATTCCGATGCTACAAGACAATATTTGAAATGAAATTGCTGAAATAACACGCGAAGTGTGCGAGAATGCTATGAAAAATATGGTTTGTGTCGCTGTCAAAGACGGCTACTTGGCCAATGTCATATTCCATGCACAATTGTAATAAACCATATAATTGATAAATAAAAACCAAATTAAAAAGTTGTTTTTCATTTTCTAGTTATTCAAAATTAACATTAGCTTGGAACATAATATTCACCCGTATATAGAAAATTTCCTACCGTTATAAAGAAGTACAACTCGATATATAACACAGAAATTATGCCACTGGATTGGCTTAAATCTACTTTTGTCACTATCCCAGAAAGCAAAAGCAATAAAATGCAGTGGTAACCGCCCAATCAGCTTATTGAATATATTTTTGCGAATAATACATGAACGCATATATCGCAGAGTGGAAGAAAAAATAATTGCAACACAATAAATATGACTTTCAAAGTGGTTATGGCAGCATTATTTGGTATCCAAGTACTAATTCAAAGATGTCGAGATGTGAATACAAATATACATGCATGTTTTACTGACATCCTTAAAGTATTTGACAGAGTTCGGCATATCAAAATGCCGGGATTGACGATAAAGGCATAAAAATAATAGGTCATTTTTAATGGAACCGGAAATCAGCAGTAACAGATGAAGTATGTAAAAATAAAAAGAGGCGCCCGACACGGTTACATTCTCTCACCCACGCGATTCAGAAGAAATATTCAATGAAGCTCTTCTTGAAGCTACTCAAGGCCTTGTTATAAATAGGAAGATTTTGAATAACGCCCGTTATGCAGATGATGATGATAATAATAATAATAATACATTTATTAGGTTCACTTTTTTACATGTATTATGTACTTACATTGATAAATAATGTCTAGTGGTCTGACGTATTACTCTTCCAAATTAATATTCATTAATAATACATTTTCACCTATTATTATTATTATTAGTGTTGCGTAATATTTCAAATATCGGACAAATGTACCGAGGGTATGTATGCATATAAAATTTGGCAAAGTAAATACAACATATCAGTAAGAAAGTAAGATATGTTTGGGTACCCTACCTGCTACACTAGTCATTTACTGTATTATAGCAGACAGTGTTCCTCCCGTATAACAGTAAGCAAAGTGCATTTATCAATGTACAAAAAATATATATATAAACAGTTAATCAAGAAATGCACTTAGGTATATCAATATACTGTTGTAGCAGTTTCATTCTCAGGTTTAGACCTTTAAAAGTTCTTGGGTGTAAATTCTCCCCATTTCGACGAGCCAGAACTGTACTTTTCGTGAAAAATATGCAAGACTACGGTGGCAATCTTTCACTTTTGCATTCAGACCGTTTACGGTACTTCTAAAAGTACTCAAAATACCAGGTATTCGTTTCCTTATAAATATATATTTTACCGTCAATATTGACCGACTTTAATATAGGATAAAAATAATTTGGCAGAAAACGAAATAGTGTAACATAAAAATATAGTACCATTAGTGTTTAATTTTTTTTATGCCAGGTGGTTTAGAAGTGACTGTTCATTCGTCAGAATTCTGAGGTCAGCCCAGAAAAGGAAGGACCGGTAGCTACATAATAGGTATAACTCTACTATCTAATTACATAGTAGTTTGAGTTAGAATATTTAAAGTAAAGATAAAAAGTAAAGATAAATAACTCGGCGTGCTCATTTAGTTTAGCAGTAAGAAGTCGGAGATTCACTAGTCGTCCCGCGAGAGACCACCGAGTTAGTTTTATCTTTCATTGCACTTTACTTACTTTGTTGCCGAGCTTACTTTACGAGTATTGTGACGGAAGGAGTTATATTATGTGTGTATCTAAATGCATTCCGTACACATATATACACGAAAAGTTTGTATACTAATTTTTGTTATCGACTCGACGTACATTGACTATCTCAACCAATTTATTCTAGCGAGATAAATGTGTACAATATAAATTACTGAAAATATTTAAAACAATTAATGTAATTAATTGGGCGGAAATATTATTTTTATGCTTTGTACACATATTGCATGACGGTTAACGTTTTCCAAAATGTTTGCATCTTCCTTGCCAAATTATTAGACTCGCTGTAGACAATCATATATTTTAAATACTAATTTAATGTATTAATTATAAATATATACATAAAAAATCAATTTTTGTCGAAAAATATAGTTTTTGCGCATCCGGGATAAATATATACATATAAAATTGATTTTATATGTACATATTTATAATTAATACATTATTAAAATATCACAGACCGTCTGTTCTGAATAATTACAACTTCACAATAAGAATGTGTGATGTAGCACCAAATAAATAGGTGGTTTGTTAATTGGTAACTGAAAACCTTTCACAATACAAAATTGAACATTTTATAAGGCATCTTTAATAGAGGATAGCAAAAAAGTGAATTTCTTGTATCTAAACTCTCGGGATGTCAGAAATAGCAGATGTAAAAGTATTAAAAATGGTAAATTTTAAAGATTATTTCAATAATGTTTATCCTTAAGTGATATCAAACAAATCAAATTTTGTAAGGAGAAGATTAAGGGGAAATTTTATCCTGACTACATAATACCGATTGTAAAACAAAAATGTGAATCAATTGTGAATGGGACAGAGGAGTAGGGTCAGCATCGTGAAATTTTGCAAGAAAGGTTGCTGCCACAACTAACTAAGTGATTCCCAAATAATAAAAGTATGGTTTACGCATTATGAATCTCTATGACTTAAGGGCAATCTATAATGAAAAATTTTTTAGAAGTAATAAGTAAAATATTGGTTTGGCCTGACAATTCTTCGGACATAAATCCAATTGAAAATATTTGAGAGCTTCTGAAACGAGGAATGGCCA
The DNA here is from genome assembly GCA_022840565.1 of Eubasilissa regina. Taxonomy (NCBI): domain Eukaryota; kingdom Metazoa; phylum Arthropoda; class Insecta; order Trichoptera; family Phryganeidae; genus Eubasilissa; species Eubasilissa regina. The sequence goes on along the minus strand of JAINEB010000012.1, from coordinate 54,845,584 downwards.
AGAGCACTATTATTGGTAAGCAAGAATTGATAGAAAAGTTGATTAATCTATGGCATTATGGGGGTTATTTGTGTTGGGTTTGCTAGGATCGAGCGAGTGCGATGAATGCCAGCTGAAGGCTCCATATCGTGAAGGTTGAAGTGTGAGGGTACAGATATCCCGAGGTAGACCGCTACCCTCATACTCAGTATATCGCAAGGCGTATTGCATATTGCATATATGTAGATATGGGAGTATAACAAGCGGCATATATTATGGATATAAACTAATTACTATTGGCATTGAATTCATTACAATGATGCTTAAAGATAGGTACGCGAACTATGGTATCGAAGATCGGAAGTTGCCGCTGCGGAGGACATCCGTAGGTGAAATTAGTAGGTTGGCCTGCACGAGGAGTTGGCTGATGCGCGATTTTTCAGCAAATATTCCCGCTAAAAATACGAATGAAGGAAGTTTTCAACAATGATTGAACGGTTGAAAGTCCAGGGTTGTAACTCATTTCCTGTTGAAGGCGCGCGAATCAGTACCAGTATTCAGCTAAACGAACATAAATAACAAATAAACATTTAACAGGTCAGCCGCGGCATATTAATGAAAACTATTTAACGAAAGCCTTCAAAAACTCTAAATAAAACAGGGTCACATAAATTAATAAACAACAGATTGTATCGCTTAGCATTTTGCGAGAATATTTAAAAAAAAAATAGATTAATTAACTTTGATTGTAAAAACCACTATGAGTTATTTATATTCACCAATCGGTTTCGGAAAAAATCTTTTCCTTCATCAGGATGATAAAAAAAAACTAACTTAACGAACTAGTTAATAGACTATTATATTAAAATAAACCGCGACGTGTTTGCCTTAAATATTAAAAAAAAAAGGTTTACACATTATTTATCATTCAAATCTAATATAATAATATTTGAATCGCATATTCCAAAAGATAATAGAAATCATACCTTTCTTCTCGACAAATTAAAATTACACCTAGTACATGAAATATAAGCGACAATATTTTAAATTATAAATAATGATTTCTGATTCGACCGTCCCAAACTCCGGCGAGTAATCGGTGTACAAAGTACCGAATGTGCTTAACGCGAGACAATACGCACCATTGTACCGCGGCGAGCGGCGACCGGTTACACGACCACAACCTACTACTACCACCTGTACGATTGATGAATAGACACAGAAAGTCCTTTGATGTTAATCACTAGTCTATTACCTGAACAGAAAACGTTGGGTAAATTGTTGGGCAAAATTGGAAGAAAAGCGGAAGAGACAAGGAGCATTAGAAAGAAAAGCCCGTAAGAAAGTTTTCAAAAGGGAGGCGTATATTCAACACTGGATGTAGATCGGCAAAAGGAGAAGATTAAAAAGTCCAAATTTACTGTGAAATAATTTTAAATGCACAATAACAAAACTATTGTAGTTTAAAATTAGGATTAACGCAGAACGACCGTCTTAGGACAGCAACAAATGATCCAATGATTTCACAAAACTAAAAAGATTATTACCAAAAAATGTCTGTTACTATTAATGATTTTTAAGTACTACACATTACCAGACAGACAAACTTGATCGCTTGTATTATTAAAATAGCAGATACGTAAAAATATACATATTTCAGTTCATAAATAATATGAAATGAATTAGAATACAATTCTAATGTTGAATTTTCTGAGAATGAAGTCAATATATTCGAAAATTGTATCTTAAAAACAAAAAAGCTTACACATCCACTTTATTCACTTTTCAAAATAAATTGACACTTTTCTCCGATGTAATGTGTCAGTTTCCTTTCAAATTTGCCTACAAAAAAAAAAGTTGAACAAGTTGAGCTTTTATTTATATGCGAAAACTAAATTATGCTAGAATCTCATCTAGATGAGATCTACTAGTAGATTAGTAATTAGACAAATGACTATTTGTGAGGATCTATCTCTACCAATACCGTAAGTGATTACTGACATCCTTATTTGTTGCATTCAAAGTTAGATTTTATAAATAAAATGTTTCACCGAGTTGAGGCACGCGCGGTAAATAAAAATTGTAATAATTGTCCAAGTGGCTAAGTTTAACAAAAAGTGAAACAATCGGTTACTACAACTCGATCGCTGGAAAACATCTGGCAACGTTTCCGTTAGCGACACCCACCTCGGGCGATTAATATCACGGAGTAGGATGGCGGAGGGAACGCGAGGAACTTCACTCGAAATATGTCAAATGTCTGACGTTCGTAGTATAGCCACGTGCACATGTGCTTCAAATGAGCTGACACTTGAAGAGTTGAAAGTTGTTTAACGAATCGTACGTTAATTATAGTAATTAATTACGCTGCGTCACTGCAGTGACACACTCGTGCACACTGACATAGACGGCTCTTATAATATCAGGCTCGAACACCAAAGCGTTCGATAATAGTAATGGAATTTACAAATTCTAGAAATATTTAAATGAAGATTGCAACATTACTACTGTTGAGAAAACAATAAAATCCTTCGATGTATTCGGAATATTTTTGAAGTTTTTAACTCATACATAAGAAAGCACATACGTCCATTGATATTTCCAGGCAATGACTAAAACTTTGAATATCAAAAAGTTCATTTTCCAATAATACTGCATCCAGTTTAAAACGGTGGAACTTTCTGGCTAAAAATGGTGAACGCATATATATTCATATTAATAATAAAACTTTGTTTATATCACTGTTTATTGATAAATCAAAACCAAGTTTGTTTCAAGACAGACGGTCCTTTCTTCAGGAAACAATTTAAACTAAAATTAAAAATACAAGCATAAGACAAAAACAAAACTATAAATATAAGTGGTAACTAATTAGGAACTAATATATTGCCAAAAAGTAATATTGCAATTATTGAAGAAGCATATATATTCAACGATAAGAAGTGGTAATACCGCCATTGTTATTACTATTGTTGAAGCAATTTGAACAAATCTGAGTAAATGGGTAATTTTGAATTTGTAGTTTATTTTAATAAAATGATTTATTTGAGGTAAATGTTGTATTCCTGCAAGTATTAATTAATTTTGCTGAAATTAATTTAATAAAAAATAATTAACGCAGAAAATCTCATTAGTATAATTTTCACTAACGAATGTCACACCAAATTTTTGTGGCCGAATTCACAACTGATAAATGAATTGGTAATAAATGTATGTACCTCCTGAGAAAAATGGATTTCGTACAACTTGCTAATGTCCCCATAGAGATCAATTAATACACGCCCACATTTGCACTTCGCAACACCAGTAGTACACTTGCAGGTTAACAATGAACAAGTATTATTTTGAAACCGACGCCGACGCCATCGGGGGAGACGCTCCGCGGACGGGCCCGGGCGGCCCGCTGACTACTGAGCGCCGCGCCTCTCGCGGCGCTCGCATCCATGAAACTTCCGGACCGACGTTTATTATTGTCTTCGTGTTCACTCCAGCGATTGAAATTTTTTATCTATAAAAACAGTTTCTAAATTGTGAAACTAAATATACCATACATCACATTGTACATAATCTTACTTTGTTTTTTTTAAATACACAATTTTGTTGAAAACTAACAATATTGTGTTTAAATATTTAATTGGCCGTTTGCATCATGTTACCTTGCATTTTGTATGTACAATTATATTTGGGGTCTTACTTTCAAATAATATTGTTATTATAACCTAACCTAACCTTTCGGTATGGAGTTAATCTATTTTATAAATTGGAAAAATTGGTGCATCGCTATCTACAAAAAAAAAATTATCATATAAAAGAGATGTGGATTATAAATCATGGAAGTCTCTAGTATTTCATATATTCATGAATTATTTAACAGTGGGAAAGTGTTTACATAACATACGTACATAAAAATAAATTTTATTAAGTACTTACTTATTAGCCATCACGGGAAACGAGAGAATAGAACGTCACACTGTTTTGTTCTGGCACACCACCCTTACCTCGTCCACTTTCATACATGCATACATGTTCTAATTCACGCTCTTCGGTTGTTGAAGCTTTTTATAGGACCATTCTCCAATGTGTAGTTTATCTGATAATGCCAGGTCTTTCGCGCACGCGATGTGTTCTGTTACCTTCAACACTCGCCCAAACCATCTTGAAATCCATTCATAATTCTATCGACTACTCTACCAACAGACCGACATTCGCACCCAATTTGTTAATTAATTATTCTATCCTACATTGATTTTCCAAACATGCGCCTTAGCGACCGCATTTCCATTCTGTCTACTTTGGTTTTTTTTTGCCAATTCCAGGATTCACTTTCAAACTTGCACCATTAGTATCGATTCAAGTGACGAATTATCGTTCAATCATTTCCCGCAGTCACCCTCCTTCAGTGTAATTCTCAACCTTGCTGTCCCTAATAAACATATTTTCCAAATACAAACTCATTCATTTGTTCTAGGCATTCATTACTTATCAGTATTTCATACGTAGTCACTCTTTCGTCTCTCTCCTACATTTTAGGAAAGATGGCGTTAATTTCATTTCAATTTAAATAACAAAATTAACGAATTTAGTCTGGAAGCTACTTATCTAATCTATCTTATCTAACCTAGAATTTATTAAGAAACTAGAAATAACCCATCAATAATGACGAGATGTAAATAATTTTTATAAAGACAGAAAAGTGCAATAGTAGAATAAATTACTTTGTTTGACGCGACAACTGCACACTTTATCATGACATAATTGAATCTAATCTAAAGAACGTAATATCAAAACCGAAATTAAAAAATATTTTCATTAAAAAAATTTACTTAGCCAGGTGTAATAATGAAACACCTGAGATAAAAACATTAAAATGTAATAAATCTGTGTAGGTATTATAGAAAATCCTGTTTTTCTTTCATTTTCCTTAAAAATTTCATTAATCTCTGAATTCACTGTCCTAATAATTAGATTTAGTGATTTTAGCGCTTTATAAATATTAATCTATTTATTTATATAGATATTCACACGTTAATTAGATTTTAAAGATACAAAATTTAACGTGCAAGTAAATTTCAACACATTAACGGTAATATAATATGACATGACTTCGTTTAATAGAATTCTTATTTTTTTGTAGTTTTAGATATTCTCGAATTTTATATTATAACTCTCACGTGGCGGAGTGTGGCACCGTAATAAGACAACGTGCGCGGCCGCCTTTGACAGATATCCTTTAACCGGTAGCCTTTGACCAGTTTCCTTTGACCGTAAAAAAGAGTAGGTACATTTCGAAGCATCGAAGTAGGCATCACTTCGTGATAACTACACATACCTACCTGCGGGGGAGTTTCCCTGTAGTAAACCGTAGCTGCGTTCCATTTGCTCCTGTTTCCAAATAAGCCGCCAAAAAAAAAGATTTATTCAAAAAATTTGCAACGAAGTCGAGAGATTGAAGCGCAACACAGCTGCACAGTAATCAGTGAAACGCGAAATTGGAACATTCGTTAATTGGGTGGATCTGTGATTTTGTGATATAATATGATAATATACGAGTATTGCTGTAAAAGTAATTGCCACTCAGGAAGTTCACTATAAAATATACAAAAAAGCCGTCTTTGACGATCACATTACTTTGTGCTGTATGTGAATACAAAAAATAAAGTATCATAGCGTGTATTACTCAAAGGTCTTTGAGATGAACTGCAATATAAAGTTGATTGCTTTTAAAAATGAAAAAATAAATGTATCAATTATAAAAAAGACTACAGAATACCTGTTCAAGCAACTAAAATGATTTTTTAGTTTTATTGTCTATATTTTCAAATTGGTTCATTTTAATTTGTATTAAAAATACCACATAGCTATGTGCTGAAATTGTAAGTTGAATTTCCAGCATTTGCGTCGTTTTTACTTCGGCCAGATAAATTTCGGTGATACGTAGGTGCTGAAATCAGTGAGACGGAGAGATGCTCTGTTACGATGCTGCCGAAAAGAATACATCAAACGGTTACCATACCTACAGATTATTGTGTCAGGAGACACTGAAGAATTCCAGCAGCCATTTGTATATTTCGACTATGCATTCCATATCGATCATTAAAAACTTTAATAAATCTTTAATATATCATTATTTCAAACTATTTAGTTAGCACAGATATGCGTAAGCTAACAATATTACTGCATTTTTATAAACAGTCAGCTTGTTCACAACACAAGTTTAAATATAACAGAGCTTTAAAATGTTAGTCATATGGTTTAGACTATGATGAAATTACGATTGTCCGAGTGAGGAATGAAAATAATGGCACTTGCTATAAACACTCGGTTCAACCAGGGCCTGAAACACCAGAGTGTAACGGACGCAGCTCTTTCAAAGAGAATTCGTTGCGAGCGACGTCGACGGTGTATTTTTGCATGTGGCTAGACCGATTTGGATCGGCACATGAAAGGCTGCGACGTGAGAATATAGGCTGTGTTTAATCCGTGGTGCGCGGGACTCTCTATTACCCCATTAGGAGACCAAACTTACTGGGCAAAGGCAAATACAGTTAACTATTTACCTCCCTGCACACGGGAAAATACAATTAATATTAATAACTAATTGGTATAATTACTAATAAACATTTACATGTGATTTTCAATATAATTGTACATTTTCATGTTTAGAGAAATGCATAACATTGAAGTTGGACATTTTAACTTATTTGTAATATACGTGGCGTAAACTTTGTGATTAAACACAGATTGGGAAAATTAAAGCTGAGAAGAAAAAAATTTAAATATTTCAAAACAGAGCAATGAGGACTATTTTAAGTTGTAATAGATATATACAAGAATAAGTTATATGTTAAAACAACTAAAATTAATGACGGTTAAACAAAAATTTATACAAAATGTTCAAGTATTCATATACAAAATTAAAAATCGTTCTGCAAAAAACTGTAAAGTCACAATAATAACGAGTTCTCCTTAAAATTGATCGTTTAAATACGTTTTACCAAAATTACAGTTAATTTTTTTAAATGATTAGTGAACATGAAAAATTTTTAATGTTTAAGTATCTGAAGTATTCATTATCTCATGTGTTAAAAGTGTAGTCTGCTTTTACAATGCAGAATGCGAAACTGCGTAACGGAATGTAACCATCACTTTTATCTTCTTTATTGACTATAACTTCATCGCCTTAGATAATTAGACAAAGTTAAAAAAAATGACCGGGAAGACGGCAACAAGTAATTTTTTAAGCACAGTAATGCCCGTCCTCATACTGCTAATATTACAAAAGAGGCTATTCACAAGCTCGGTTGGAAGTTGGGAGGTAATTGCTCTTCCACCCTATTCTTCATCAGATTTTCATCGTTCTGTTCTCTATCCAATAATTTCCGAGGAATCTCCTTTAAGAACGGACGCTGCTCTTCAAACTAGCGACGACTTCTTCACGTCTAAACCACCGGATTTCTTTCGGAAAATTTCGCACAAACGCAATGTATGTACACCTATACAATATTATTCTTAAAATTTATCTTCTATACGATACTTAATATTTAAAAGTAATTAAAAATAAATAATTGATATTTAAATGATAAATAGATTATTATTTTCAAGGGTTTTTCAAATTTCATGGGCGTGCACTGCATTAAAAAAGCTGTGTATTACTTAAAATTCTGAAAAATAAAATGAAAAAACCCTATAAAATTCTAGCCGTTATTACCCTGATTAGCGTAACATTATCTATGGCGAAACCCACGACTTATGTTTAGCCATGGGTTATTTAAAAAAATCACGAATCATTCGTGTACAACTTAATGCCAATGCTAGCAGGTAATTTTCTAGCACATATACATCTAATTTGTACGTTTAATCCCCATAATAATCGTACTATACTAAATATTTTCTAACTGAACCTGTTGGGAACTTTATGTCTGCGAATTTTCTGCATTTTTCAAACAAATTGTGTTTAATTCTGTTATCTTTGAAAGGGATTAATCCTTACAGAAAACTGGGTGCTATGACACTTTCTACATATTTGAAGTTTTATTTTCATGGTGTATTCAACGTCATTAGCAGAAAACTTGGCTGCTACGTGGTCGATGGTGATAGCTGCGTGGCCAGGGCTTTATTATATTACTTTAACAATTGTGCACCGTTATTATATTGCTAAAGCAAATTTCGCATTGAAGCCTTCGCAGCGCAGCGGTCATTGCAATAGCCCATTAATTTTCTGTTAATGTATTGTGTATTGCCTTTCCTAGAGTTGTACAAACGGTGTTCTTAAGTATCAATTTAGAATTATATATATTTAATTAAGTATTCTTCGTCATTAGACTTAAATACATTCTTGAAAAAATCGAGATCATAATAATTACTGAAAAACGTTATATTACGAACATATATTTGACAAATGATTGACTACACAAGGTTACAATTACATATCCAAATACAGATCCAATAGGGATGGCGACGAAGTGCAACCATATTTATTAGATTTCGTATTTCGTATGGTGTTTGCCATAGAAAAATGATTTGTTTGCGTAGATGTGTTCGTCCATTATCTGTCAAGCGAGCGAGTTAGCGTTTTTTGGGTAGATTATTACCAATATTAAATAAAATGTTGAAATAAATTTCTTTCTGTTATGAGTTATAGCTATGGTAATTTAAAAAGCTAGTTATTAAAATACACGTTTTTGAGAACTATTAATGAAACATTTTAAATATCGGTTGTCCGAAAGAGATAATATTTTAAGCGAAATCGAAAGCAGAGTACAATGTGGAGCAATAAAAGAACTTGCATTTTTTACAATAATAAATTCACAATTATATTAAAAATTTTAATTGACAGAATTGTTTTCAAAACTTGAATAATTTTTCTCGCATTTTCTTTGGTATTAAGTATGCTTACTAATTAGCATCATCGGTAACAATTTTGTGCCTACTGCACGCCACTGTAAAAACGTATCATACAGACTGTCAAAGAAACAGTAATCTAAACGAAGCCTACGGTTACAGGATATCACTAGTAACCATTAAGTATCAAATAGAATTATCCAAAATTCAACGATTTAGAAGTTATTCGAACTTAAGTGATTTTTAAGAAATGACCTATTTTTCTTTACAAAAATAAGCGTCATGCCATAAATACACAACGTATCATGATGAAATTAAACAAACGTATGCTTTAATAATACAGGTATCATTTACTACTAACTACCCATTTTTGTTTATGGTTAATTAAATAAGTTATTTTAACCGTTTTGTTCAACAATAGTTCGAATAACTTATGAACCGTTGAATATGGAATAAACCTATTTGAGGATTAATGGGTTGTTAGTGATATGTCCTAACCGTAGGCTCCGTTTGGACTACTGTATCTGAGACATCTTGTGTACTAAACGATGTATTATAAAAATAAAACACACGAATTACACGCACGTTAGCAATTTGTTTGATGTACTGAATCATAATCAAATGTCCAATTATTTTATAATCTCGAGCGAAGCAGGCTACAGGTAAATAATATAAATCGCTTGGAAATCACGTTACTGAACTTTAATTTAAATCAATGCCAGCAACTTGTGGTCGCATCGCCAGGTGTTGCCGGCCAGTAGCGGCCCAGATATATTGGAAGAAGCTGTCATAGGTGTTGGATCTGAATATATTTTTTTATATATTAATGGACATAATAGATTTAGGATGACTAAAAATACGTATTAAAGCCGAGTATGGCAGGTGCGCCTCAGCAACAGGTGGAGGTCCCGGTTAACCGCACCACATCTTGTTAAGATTCCACGACTTGCGCGGTTCCCAGTGAATGATGGTTAGATGGAGTGATAAGGTTGCCACCTCTTGTCTCCTATATCTCAAGTGCTACAAACTGAGGAGAATTTTTGGGATCCCGTGAGCGGGGGAATGAGGTAAATTTGTATAATATAAATATTGTAAAGGTGTATATGTTTTGTGTATATTTTTTTTTTTTTTTTTTTTTTTTTTTTTTTTTTTTTTTTTTTTTTTTTTTTTTTATTATTATTTTGTTATTTTTTTTTTTTTTTTTTTTTTTTTTTTTTTTCCCCCGGGAATTGACGAGACTTCCTTTGTAAAATGTTTGAAACTTCGACGCGCTGTAAAAATGCTGGGATTGCGGTTAGTGTTAGGCAGTTCAGTTAGTAAAGCGGGTGTTCAGCTGACGGGGTGCGCCTGATTTCAATGAAGACAATGATTAATTTTAAAAAAAGAGCTAGATATTATTACGATTACATTGATTAAGATAACAATAGTTTAATAAAAACAAACTTAATTTACGGAAAAACCTGGCGACTATACCTCCGTACATAAACCTCCGTCTCTATCCCTTCAACCTTCTTACCCTCACCCCATTACTCTAATTACCCCTATCCACATAATATTCTCCACTATAAACGTCCTGGAGGTAAGCCGAAGAGTACCGCTTGATTAACATTTAGGTAGCTAGGATTAGATATGATGTGTAAAATATTGTAAGCGTTCTTGAAGTTGTTCGATTATTAATGATTGGTTGGTAGTTATAAAATATCGCGTACGTATAAGAAAAAAATTTATATAACATCTAATTATTATGTGGGGTATGTTTTAAATTTTGTATCAGTTTATTTTTAATGTACGTCAAGGAGTTTTATTGTGGATCTCTCTCAATCTCGTGATAAATAATATAATTAGGCAATTATTACACGTGCAGGATATATATTAATGTTGCGACCAAGTTAGACATCGCAATATTAATAATTAATATTTACATTTTTTAAATAAAGGAACCTCTTTACTTTTTTCTTCTTTCACGTGACATACTCGTAGTAGCCTCAATCAGATAAGACACAACATGTAATGCACCTTCTCAAGTTTCGGTCTTGGATCGCCCTCACAACTGATTCAAGAGCCTCTCCAGCCAGATGCAACGCATCCATTCACCGATGTGGCTCTCTTCGGGGTCTTTTTTTTAAAGTTGTATCTAGGATAATTTTCTTTTTTAGACTGTCATATTAACTTCTTCAATATTAATTATATTATTAATACAATACAAATTAAATGTATTAATTAGAAAAATATACATATAAAATTGTTGTTGCTACCGTGATTCGATCCTGGATCTCTTGCAATCCGGGGAATGTGCATTATCAGATTATGCTATACCAACACAGTAGATTGACAACAAATTTTCGAACTTTTATACTTTTTAAATTAATACATCTTCCGTTCCATGGCATTCCGGAGTCCCGGATGTCCCGTAACGATTATACACAGGTTAACATGATAGGACGCAGATCGCAGTTAATGGAGGAGTTTTGTGGTGGCCATAAGTTCCAGATAGTGAGGAAATGGCAGAAGATAGTTATATGTACCCACGTAAATAAATATTAATATAGGGCGTTCAATGGAAAAATATCAAGATTAAATTGTAATTGCTCGTAAACCATCAGGGTGAGGTAAGTGAGAGGGATATTGCTGACGCGCGTGATTTGCGGGTTTACCGCTCGCAATGAGTCACTGGTCGGAAGCGCACCGCGCGTTCACGGTTGAGCAATATTTAAAGCGCGGTGATTCATTGATTCGTGCGCGTCGCGTTTTTCGTACCAGTATAATATTCGACGAGTAAGTGATGTGCCGAGAAAAAATCAAGAGTGCACGTTATTTTGAAAAAGAAATTACAGTTTCACCCATACAAACTGCAAATAGTGCAGTTTCTCAACGAAAATAAATATTATTTATGTGAAACCTTAGCGAGAACGATGCTGGAACGTTTTGGAACAGCACGAACAGTACGAGGGTTTACAATAACAATCCTCGAACAATTTAGGCTCTGACTCCGCCGTGAAGTTGCTGCCATTGAACCAACGCTTTGCTCTCGCAATTTCGCAAATTTAAGAGTCCAATTGCAGGAGTGTCTTGAGAGAAATGGACGACATTTAGATGATATTGGTTATAAAACATTAAATTAGCATCGTTACACTCCATTTTGTGTAAATAAAATATGAAAATAACATTCTAGTTTTTATTTAATTTAATATAATGTTGAAAATTTTCCGTTGGACACCCTTTATTAAATACCAATCTTTTCCGCGTATTCCTTTACCGCTAGTTAAAATAATTTTATGCTCATAAAGCGCAAAATTTTTCGCAACTCTCAAGTAAAAAGTTTATAAGTCACTTCAGCGAATCGGCATTTTACCTGAATAATTCTCACGCTCGCTCATTAACGCGATTCGCAAGAAATTATTCGCCAGTTTACATTATCAAGTTCACCGCAGACAACTTTAGCAGAGATGCTGGCTACACCCTATCGACGGCCGGACGCGGCTGCCGCGTAACTCGAGAACTCAACTAAATTTGATATTTTGTCGGCACACTTTCCGAATTAATAAAATAACATACGTTGTTATTTGACACATTATTGTTCCTGGTAGTTTGAGTCTCACTCGGTAGACGGTAGAAATATCTTCATTATTAAAGAGAACCCATTCTTATTGTGAAGTTGTAACTATTATTGAGAACATAGATGTATTTATTAAAAATATATACATATAAAATCAATTTTATCGAAAAATATTGTTGTTGCTACCGGGATTAGAACTTGGATCTTTTCCAATCCGGGGAACGTGTATTATTCGATTATGCTATACCAACACAGTGCATTGATGACAATTTTTTTAACCTATATGTTACACTTTTTCAAATTAATACATCTATCGTTCCATTATTTGAAAGCCATCTACTTTGTTTTAACGGAATCTCAAAAAATACCTTTGAGAAAATCGATAGGAGATGCCAGAATTAAGAATTCATTTTTATTTAATTTCGTACACATTGATACAACTTGTATATTATTAAGGATAATACATTATTATTGTCAAGTTGTAATTATTCAGAACAGACGGTCTGTGATATTTTAAATACTAATTAAATGTATTAATTAGAAGAATATACAAACAAAATCAATTTTAGCGAAAAATATTGTTGTTGCTACCGGGATTCGAATTTAGATCTCTTACAATCTGGGGAACGTGCATTATCCAATTATGCTATACGAACACAGTGGTATTTGAGATTTCGTAAAAACAAAGGAGATGGATTTCAAATAATGGAACGATAGATGTATTAATTTGAAAATGTGTAACATATAGGTTCGAAAATTTTTCGTCAATCCACTGTGTTGGTATAATATAATCGGATAACGCACCTTCCCCGAATTGGAAGAGATCCTGGTTCGAATCCCGATAGCAACAACAATATTTTTCGATAAAATTGATTTTATATGTATATCTTTCTAATCAATACATTTAATTTGTATATAGAAATATCTTCGCCTGTAAATTAAAAAACAAGGCATTTTGATTTGAATTAATATTTTCAATGATTGAATACTCGATTGAAGACAGAATTTAGAAATTCCACACAATTCTTATTTTATTTTTTGTTTTAACGTATTTTTAGACAATGTATGATGAAAACAATGTAAATATAAGCACTAAAGTATTCTGTAAAATGTTTTCACAAAGAGCAACGAAAGTCTATTGAAGAAAGTTTTGAGCGTTACTCGCCTGGTTACCAAAGTTTTATAGGTTATTGCACATTCTGGAAACATTGGAGACACAAATTAAAAGGAAAATATGAGAAATTGTGCTTGATTTTTTTTATTTATTCAACTTTTAAAATCTTTTTTAACAGTTATTCTAAATACTATATTATTAAATAATTTGGAATCGTTGGAGATAAATAAAGCGTGTAAAACTAATCAAAAAATTATAAACAACCGACTGAATTTAACTACGAGTCCCATTTTAAAATTTTTCTCTAAAAATTATTCGACTAAATTTGTATTAACAATTTGAGTTAGGTACTAAATTTATTTTTTAAATAATTGTTGTTTTTTTAAAAATAGCTTCTGGTGAAGAAACAATAATATATGTTTTTAGTTAGTTATGACATCCTGAAGAAGAAAAAGGTATTTTTCGAAACCGGTAGATGTATTTAAACCCAATTCAGTGGTCAATAAAACAAAGATAATAAATAAAAAATAGAAATATAAGTACCATAAGCAACACTACTGATAAAAACTTGTTACAAAGAATTCCTTATAGAATTGTTACAAAGCGGTAATTCCTGTCAAAATGTTGCCGCAATACGCCTCAACTGAGGACACTCTCGTCGTGTACTGGCTTACGAGGTATTTTGTTCCTTTCGTTCGATTTTTTATTACGTTATTCGTTCTGTTATCTGTTTTCCTATCCTTTATAAATTACATTTATTCGATTGTATTTTTCTAAAATGATGATCTCTCAGAATAAAATAAAAATAATTGTTAATAAGGTTTATATGTGCGAGAAATTAGACAGTTTAACAGAATCTAAGATCTGCTATAAATAAGTGCGCTCAAGTAACGCGTGTCACCGAGGAGTAATATTATGATGCATATAGCATACGGAAAGTAAATTGCCGCTTATTATATAGATATATTTAATAATCTCAATATTAAGATATTTTTTCTATTGCACATATAATAAGACATCAAAATTAATATTTAAAGTCTTCGTATTTAACGTGCATCTCGAATATGTCAGCTGCAGTTGTTATTATTATACTATTGATCAAACTAACCTTTATTTTGCGGTTACTGACTACCTTTACCTTCACACTTCGGAAAGAGAAAATTGACATCTCGTTATATATCTAGCTCAAGATTGGGAGGATCGCAAAAGAGTTGGTCTCAGCTGGAACTGGTCGCTCTTCCTCAAACTTCACCTTCTCTCCATCCGTTAATCACTCCACCGTGTAATTATACCGGGACTTTGGGGAATAAACTCCGGTAGATGTGATGATTATTTATTCGCTGTAATGAATTCCTCGGATGCCAATGGTCAGTCCGCCATTGTTATCGTTGCCGTAACTCCAGTCTTCCCCGAGGGTTGATTTATCTACTCGCTTTGGTGAACGTAGATGGATACATTTAGGAGTAGTCATAAGAATAATAAACTTTGAAGGTCCTTACAGTTCAGCGGTAGAATGGTCACTTCCCGATCCAGGATCCAACGTTCGTTTCTCGTGGATTAATATTTTTAAAATATATATTTGGAATTCGAACCACCAAGAAAAATCCAACTGAGTAGGTATTGTGTAAAAAAGTGTTCAGGAATGCCTACAAAGTGCAATAATTATATTATTACATTCCAAGAGCAAAAGCAAACTATGAAAGGGGAAATGGTGTTCTCTTCAATTCAATAAAAATCATTATAATACGAGTATATCGCCGATTGCACCACGCTATTGTTCTATTCAAATATAGATTGCGCTCGGTAATTAAACCCTGACTATTGGCTCACAGCTCTTATTAGCTCTTTTCGTCTATTAAATATTTTACACTGCCGGCACATATTTAGATTTTCATTACAGCTTTTTTTAGGCGCTTTTATACTTCGATAGGTAGGCCTGATATAAAATTTTGAATAAGTGTGTTCGTTTTGTGTGGTTTTAAAAACAGAAAACAAAAGCGAAGCTGCTTCTGGGAAGAGAGTTATTGTGATTCGGACGGACTTTTACGGCGGCGATAATAAAAACATTTAGTATTATATATTTTCGGATTATCGGTTGTGTGAAGGTTTTCGGTGGCTGACCAGCAAATTTAAGGACCATCAGACTACAAGGAGAGCGACGTCGGAGTCTACCAGCACAGATTCACAAAGGTTTGTTTATTTTGGATTTGCAGATTGAATTACTGTATTCAACATTAACTATAGAAAACCCAGAACTTAGATATCGAAGTATTTACGGCAACACAGCTTATTGAGTAGCTTGTTGGTCTAGTGGTTAAGACGCTGGCCTAGTGATCTAGTGGAGGTTCGCGCCTCGTTCTAGAAGACCAACAAGCTAGTCTTATTTTCATTCACAAGCGTTTAATTAAGTTTGAAAATAGTAAGAATATTGATATGACATGTATTCAGTGTAAGAATCTCTATTTTTTGTTTCCTTTTTATAAATTAAGAAAAATATATATATTGCCATTTCTAGAACCACATTAATAAATCACTTGTATTTTATATGTGTAGGTGTTAGGGTGCTATTGCTGATTTTCTCCTTCATCTAGCTCTAGCTCCTTTTGTTACGAAAATTTAGCAACAAATTTACGAATTATTTGTGATATTTAAGAGTAATATATAATAATAAGGTATTTTCGTTCTGATTGATAATCTACATGTTGATAAATAAGGTATTCGTCTCAAATGTAACTTAATAAATAGCATTAATCTTTGTTTTTGTTATTCTCTGTTCATATACATGGTTGAATGGTTGAATTGTATGTTGTTTCTAATAATTAAACCAAAACATATTTCTATTGATTGAACTGAAATAATCATTTCGATTTTATTATTTAAAGATTTATTATAATTTATGTACTGAAAACAAGTAAGTTCAAATATTGTATATATAATGTCGTAAAGGATGTCCAGCGGAAAATTTTCAAGTTTAATATTAAATGAAAAAAAAAACTATAATGTTATTCTCATATTTTATTTATATAAAATGGAGTTTAACGATGCGAATTTATATTTTATAAACAATATCGTATAAATGCCGTTCATTTCTCTCAAGACGAATAGATTAATTTTAAATAAATAATAAATAAAGAATAAATAAAATTTGCGAACATGCGAGAGCAAAGCGTTGTTTCAAAGGCAGCAACTTCACGGCGGATATTTTCGTGTAGGGCCTGAATTGTTCGAGGATTGTTGCTGTAAGCTCTCAACTTAAGGTATCTCCACAAAAAAAATCGCACGGTGTAAGGTCCGGTGACCGAGCTGCTCCGTACATGCTGATTAATTTACTGAGAAAAATTCTTCTCAGCATCTCCATTGAAATTCTAGCTAAGTGTGGAGTGGTCCCGTCTTGCTGAAATTATGTTCTGTTGTTGAACCCGAGAAACAGCTGCAGTTGCAGTACCAAAAACTCGTCGATCATTCGGCAATACACGTCAGCAGTAACTGTCTCACGCTGGTTATAAAAATAAGGGACAATTATTCCTCGGGCAGAAATTGCACACCACACAGTCGTTTTTGGATAATGCAAACATTTTTGATGGCATTTCCTTGGGTTGTATCTCATGTTCTGTTTATTAACATAGTCATAGATATGTAAATGTCCTTCGTCAGTAAACAATATGTTTCCAAACGTTCGTGCTGTTCCAAAACGTTTCAGCATCGTTCTCGCTAAGGTTTCACGTAAAGAATAGACATTTCCGTTGAGAAGCTGCACGATTTGCAGTTTGTATGGGTGAAACTGTAGTTTCTTTTTAAAGTAACGTGCACTATTAATTTTTTTATTCCAGTACAGGCTGAAATCTTTCTTATCGATTTACGCGGATTGCGCATAATTTCACGTCTAACTTGAGCCACATGTTCTGGCGTCGCTGCTGACGTTGATGGTCCTGGAGGAGTTTGGTTAACCATTGTCCCTTCTTGTCTGAAATTTTGTATCCAACATCAGATAAGTTGCGTGTTCGGCCCATTACTTACTCGTCAAATATTATAGTGAGTACAATAAGCGCGACGCGCACGAACCAATGAATCACCGCACTTTAAATACTACTCAACCGCGAATGCTCTCATTGCGACTCGCAAATCCGCAAATCAAGCTCGTCGAACAAAACAAAAAATTTCTTGAAATTTTTCGTTGGACACCCTTTATAAATGTTTTTTCATACTATTAAATAATTCGTCATAAAAATATAAAAAAAAACGAACAAGAAGTGTGACGGTAGAATCCAGAATTCTTCATATAATCTTCTTGACAAATAGTCTCAGGTGCTTTACTTTAAGATTTTAATATGCCGATGACACACAGGTCCTAAAACCCTAAAGTTAAGGACCATCATAAGCAGGAGATAAGTACTGAGCTTAAAAAAAATAAAATATTAATATTTAATTGACATTAACATTTTATAACAAGGTATTTTTTAACCTTTCCTTAACCTGCAATAGATGTTTTCTATCACGGTGTGGTAAAGGTTAATTATGCCACTGACACTTATCGAAACGCATTCGGAAATTATTATTTTTTAATTAAATATCTTCAAGTTCACAAAATTTGGGAAATCCATTATATCGGGATATTAAAGATTTACTTTGGTAAAGAATTGATAAAATTTGGGCAGGATCTCGCGATCAGGCTGAGTGCCCGCACGGCCCTGGGGACAGCATGAGGAGATTACGACGGTAGGTCTCACCCGGAGTTGAATGTCTCCGGCGTGAACACTTTTATTCACTGAAATAATTTTTCTAAAATGTGAAAAGTACCCCGAAAGCGGCTTATGCCCTTCCCAGAATCATATTACTGAGAAGTGGCATGGGTGCTACGCGGATGTCTCATTTGCTTTGCAAGATCAGAATTTGACCGACTATATTAAGGTTTCGAAAATAAACACTAAAATAAAGTACATATATTTAAAACAAATAAATATAAATAAATAACAAATCTATGTTTCGATATACTACGTGGAATTACAAGACAGAGAATATCAACTATCAACAAATTGCATGCAGCAGAAACATCAAATCTTGGACACTTTGAACATAGCCCAAAAAGCACTTATTATGTAGTGAAATTGGTTAACACGTTTTTCCGGATAGGATAAGGTCCAGGTTCAAATCCCGGTAGCAACCAAATATTTTTTAGATAAATAGATTTTTTTTTCAAACAAAAATGTGTTTTTATTACAAAAATTGTTTTAGAATACAGTATCATAATTTAATCTGTACACAAATGTAAACATAGATTCCTTGAATAAAAATAAATACTTAAAAAAATAAAAATGAAGTATCACTGTGGCAGAACTTTAAAACCATACAAACAAAACAAAAATATTTTATATATGGGTAAACTAGAGTTTAGAATAAATATAATTGATAATTTAATAGGACACAGGAAGCAGCCATGAAGTTTAAAAATGCACAGTACAATAATTAATTTATTGTAATCAAAAAATATTAAACTGCGTTAATAATACGCTGTCACTGTATAGTATATTTTTAAAAGTGCGAATAAATGCTAAACGCGAATAAAATAAAGAAGTGGAATATTTGATAGAAACGAGGTGCAGGAAGAATTTAGAAAGCATGACTGGATTCAATGCAGCCCGCAATCGTTGTTCGAAACGGCCAAATAGCAATGATGGTTTCCAATATCCATATGGGAGTACAACTTTGAAGACGAAGAATATTTTCAAACAATACAATGCGTCATTGTTAGGAGTCGGAGGTTTATCTCCACCACTGAAGACTGAAGAAAGGGCTCTCGGGAACACGTTGTACAGCTTAGTGGCGAATTCTGGTATATTTCAGGCGCCCTGGCGCCTGGTGTTATTCCTAGGGGACCAAAGTTGAAGCTCATTGGTCGACTGTTTTGCAACTTGTAACGGATTTTGGTTAGCTGTTTCATGATCTTGTGACATTTGTGACCTTGCAGAGGGCATTTTCCGCACAACATTTGTTCAACCCTGCAATAATCGCCTTGCTTTCGGAGGATCAATAAAAATACTAATAGATTATTGAAATATAAATGAGACACATTGTTAACTTTACGTCTGTTGGTTAAGATTTGAGGATAAAACATCTATTTTGTTAACGTCATTTTATCCCTGACTAATATACAGACAACATGCAATAGAAATCTGTTTTTATTTATATACTATTTTTTACCTCCTGAAAACGTTATATTAGGCACCACATTATCACAATAAAGACCCGATCACGGTATAAAATTTCAGGTACCCAAATTCAAGACGGGGTAGGCTAATGAGATAATGAGCTTAAAGAATGCCGCATTAAGTGGTTTAGACATATGAGTCTTATGAGTGAAGTAAAAATGGTAAAATTCAAGGAGAAATTTAGTGGAACACATAAAAATAGCTTGCATTAAAGGATGTTGACAAGAGTGAATTATTTAATAATGTGCCCTTCTTGTATATACCTTAAATGAAAAAAAAAAAAAGATTCTAACAGGTCATTTTATATAGTAGAGGGTGAATTTATTTATTTATTTTATTAGTAACTATATAATACTATGTAAAAATCTGTTTGGACTGTGCCCGTCTCACTAGAGAAATTCTGTGTCGAGACGGGCATAGTTTACAAGCAATTGTTCAATTAATTAGAATTACAAGTAGATAGAATTACATTTATTACTATATAAAAGGTATATATGAAGAACAATTTTAAAATGGACTTAATTTTTGGATCACTTATTATGGCTCTACCCATATTACGAATCCAAGTTTTAATATATAGTTTCATGTTCTTGAGACAATTCAATTAATTTAAGTCTTTTAGCATTCTATTAAATATTAAATTCAGTGGAAATTCCCAACTGGACAATACGCCGACGAGTAGAGGTTTTGAGGTTCTGTGTACACTATCGGCTACGGCTTTTTGGTCTACTAATTCATCTGATATGTTGAATTATCCCTAACTGTTCTAACTTGGCTACCAACCTCTGTATGGAGACCCATGAGGAGGAGTATCTAACGTAAAAAATGAATGATATTTTCGTTTTTCAAAAATATTCTTTTAGATTTTAAGATAAAAACAATTAATTTAATGCGTTGTGCGAGCGTGAAACGATCCGTTTTATCGTTGGTGGATATATATTTTTTTCTGAAAAAATAAAATAATATTAAACGAAGTACTTATGGGCCATCAGTATAATATGGGTACCAGATCGTTACGAGGTGTAACCTTAGAATGTTCAATTTGAACTCAGTCATACGAGTGACGTGGCAGGGGCAAGGTTTGTTTACAAAACAGAGCAGATCAGTCGGCTCTCTCGCCCTCGCTGCGAGGGAGCCAATGTTTACGTCACACAAATCTATTTATTCCTGTTATAAATAAACGCGTGTATTCATCGAACCCGCATGGTATCATAGTGTTTCTAGTATACTGGTTAACGGCAAACATTTCATATTTTGAACGGGACTATATACAAAGGTTATTATGATATCTGATGATGATTCTTTCTGTGAAAATTCGTATTTTGTGACCATACATATATTAAAGTGGATCTGTAAACTGCTTTAATACAGTCGGTTTGATCTCGACACTTTATTCAGATTTCTTTATCATCGCACTATACGGGAAGGTAAAATACCACTAGCCTGATTCTTCTGTCTACCGATATCCTGAAAAATCGTCAATCGTGCTTCGTTGCTCCCAGTCATAACTGTTCGCCGTAGCACAACAGTATGTATATAAAATAAAACAGCAATTAATAAAACAAAGTTCAAATGAATTGAAACGATGAGAATACCATAAAAAATGTGTTTGAGAGAAAGGTGGAAGCAGCCAAAGGTGGAAGGTGGAAGGTGGAAGGTAGGCTGCCAATACGTTAATAAGGGGCTCGCTTAATCTTAGAACTATTCGCGGTGTTCCAGAGAAGGATCTGATATTTTATCACTTATATAATTATACGCAATAGTTACCCGTCAACTTTCTTGATAAAGATATGTGTTCTATATAAATTTGAGATTGTTGATTTCAAAAATCAAAACCATTTTTTTCTAATACATACAGTTTTTGAGATACAAACATATTCATCGATCGCTTTTCAACATAATACAACGTTACGCATTACTGTAACAGACCACCTTATAAGAATGTTTAAACTGCTTGGTATGACACTTTCTTTGATAGCTTGCACCCCGATTGTGTCTCCTCAGCGTCCATCAGTGGTCAGCTAGCATGTTTGGACTCAATTTTCCTTGCTATCTTTTTTCCATTGCGGTGATGTCCTGATGATATCGTTCTCCGTGTTCATCGTTGACATTACCTTTGAGGGAAGAAATCTAAGTACGAATACAAAAAATGTATTTTGAGAGACGTATTACACCCCATTGATTTTTAGGTCTACAGAAGTTTCTCAACATGTTCAACATGGTCAGGAGATCGCTCGTTTCCTAGAAAATTCTTGCATATGATCTGAAACGCTTTCCAAGCACGAAGCTCTACGACTTTAAGGTTATTCTCAAATTCTTCATCATTAAAAATTTCTCGAATCTGAGGACAATAGAAAATGGTCTCTTTTAATTTTAGCCTCACTAATTCTTGAAAACTTCTCCTGAAGATACCTAAAACCATCGTCAGTTCTGTTATGGCTTTGACAAAATTTTTCATTTATCATGTCTATTTTATGATAAAATAATTTTTGAAAAATAAAACAATCTCGTTTAGACCACGACAAAAGTATGAAAGTAGATAGATATTGGTGGGGAAGGTAACTTGAGCATTAAATGGCTTACCACATATTGCAAAAAGTGCGAGCAAATATGCATATTTCATTTGCGAGTATCTTGCGATGATGTGATGATTGTGTGAACGTGATAGAGAAAAAACAAGTACAGATTCAGCTTATAAAGATCGATTAGAAACAGCTCTCAGATTTCAAGAAGCTAAACCTTGTTGACAAATGTAATCGTTCAAAGCATCATTCACAAAACTATAGCGATGAACATCTGTTAGCAATATATATCAAACATCGCCGTTTTTAAGCATTATTGAACTATTGACAAAAAAACGACTATTATAAGACTAAGAAGGAGAAGAATACACATCTTAAAGAAATATGTGTTCTTTTAATTTTTTGAAAATCATTGTCGCAGTTTGAGCAACTTTCTTCAGAAACAATTGATAAAACATAAGTTTTTTTTTCTTGAGGAAGCCATACAGATACTGCCCTTTATTATTTAGGCTAGAGATTTTTACTCACGATATAAATTTGTAACTTATCGAGAACACTGTGTTATAAGCTCGTGTAGAAATTCAATAACGCCGAACCTGTCACTTCCATAAAACCTTGGTTCACGACACTGTAAATGTTCAAAGTGTTCAAAAGATAAGCAACAAAGGAAACACTGATCAGACCTACAATACCGTATGTATATTTCGGTAAATGTAATTACACTATTTTCGCGTGTTTCGCTTCGTGGTAAGTGTAGATGTATAGGTATCTTTATAAGTCCCTAAAAGCATAACTACGCCGGGCATTTTCAGTAAACAAACAGTATTATTAGTATCAACCAACAAGGAGCCCGGATGGTTTGCAACTTATACACAATCGCTACATGCTGATAGCGGCGAACTAAATTGTAGGGACGATTCCAAATTGTCGGACGTGGTATGTGACATCTCCAATCCAACACTAACTTCTCTACCGGGGCGCATGCGTACTAGTGAAGAGAAAAATAGCCACTACTGACTTACTGGCGTCATTGTGTTTGGTATGGAATGATCAGTGACTGATAATCGTGAACGTGGTCACCGTTTCATTACTATTTACTTATAACTTGAAAAATAACTTGACAGCGGATGAGCAGGACCGATATGGGAGCTTTTGCTCATTAAACAGTCCTGGATAAGCGAAAAGTCTCATCTAATTATCGAAAAAGAAGTCGGAGCAAATGACTGAATTCTTGGCTGAAATAATTAAGAGGCAGTTCCATTGAATTATTTGATGATTGCTAACCTCTATAAGCAGGCGCTACACAGAGAAGAAAAAGATAAATATTTTAATAAGTAATTAGCAGTCCTGCTACCGCTGTCGCTGTCAACCATGATCATTCCTCATCGCTGCAGAGCTCTCCATCTCCGTTTTTCCCCGACACGTCCCGGACGATTCTCGATAAATATACTATGTTCTAGATATACTCCATGGAAAATTTCATACTGCCCATTATTTTAAAACCGTGAATTGAGTTTGTACTCTTTTCGGTCATAGCATAATGACCATTTTCCAGATGTACATATTTCATATTTGAACTTTGAATCATCCACTGAATGCTCCGCTGAATGAGCGTCTATTCAAGCACCCGTTGAATCTGCTAAATAAATCTAAATACATGGTAGCGGAATATTTTTTACATTCCTGCTTTATTTCCTCTCTGTCCGGACATTTTTCCATTACTCTCAATAATTTCGCCGACTCACGGCTACGTGAACGTGTCCGCCCCCACCCCTGCCCTCTCTATCGCAAGCGATGGTGCAGGCGGAGAGGGATTTTTATTTGCACCTATGACGGAGTGCTGCTGTTAATTCATTAATTTCCGCTGAAAGTAAACACAAATATCAGCACCCGGTAAACCTCACGGAAGCTTCGCGGTTCAATTGTCGTCCGTTTGATTACGTAATACGTGAAAAAAATTAACATTGAAAAAATAATTAAATGTACACCCAGAATACCCGTTTTTACTATTTTCTAACTAGGCTAAGGTGCTTGTGCTATGAAAATAGGTCCTGAGAGATTCTGCCTTGAATTTTTAGAGCAAATATAATTAATAAGTTATATTTGAAATTATATGCCATAATTCAGCAATACCGTGTCGCTGACACTTCGGCGGATCGTTCATCTGATGGTGTCAGTACCGTATCGAAGACTGTTGATACTGCAAATAACTCCAAGGTGCTGACAGTAGCGTTTGTTACCACGTTTGTAAAGTTTCCGGCCGTTGCCCGTGGTGATGTTGCCCGAAAGTTTGTTAATTTTAAAGTATTATATTTCTAGTGCTTCCTTTATAAGCCGCGCTTGGTAACTTTGGGCTGGACCGTTGGCTCGAATAAAAATGGAACACAAAACGCGGATTAGAAGTAATCCGGATGTACTCACCCGGCTCACCCGGCTCACCCTCCCGGTCTTCGAATGGATAAAAAATCATTGAGCAATGCACGTTTTGACATTTTACGTTTGTAGCAAAAAGGGAAGATCCGATTTGTTATTACACAAACCTAGCATATAAATCAATTTTAAGTTTAACGGCTTTGTAACATGGCGTAATAATGGTCGACCGTGAATCTATGAATAAATTATGTAATGAATTCCTACACCGTGAACGTATGTGAATTAAATACGTTAGAAATACACCTACCCCGTAAACATATTATGTTCACGGTGTAGGTGTTCAAGATAAATTAATAAATTATTTGTGCGCATTAATTATCGCGAATTATCGTTTGTTTTACATTGCAAAATATAGGTTTCTTGCTCAAATACTTTACTTTCAACTACGAATACGTACACCGTTAAATGAAAAAAACAAAATTTAACGTAAATAAATAAACGACTAATTCTTTTTATTTAAAATGAATATATTTTGATATTTAAACAATCTAAGGGTAACTAGCACGAATATAATTATATAAAATATATATATCGTATATAAATATCACACAACGTCTGTTCTGAATAATTACAATTTCACAATAAGAATGTGTTCCCCTTAATAAAACAATAATCACCAAATACAGACGCAACTAACTAACTAACTTACCATGACGTCGTTTCCCCGCAGGGGTAAGCAGAGAGGATAGAGTGCCATACTCTTCTGTCTTGACATACAATTCTTAACTCATCTACATTCGTACAAGCTTATCTATTATTGAGACTTCTAACAGAACCATCCTCCAGTACCTAGTATTTTGAAATAAGCTGTATTTAACTACAATTTCTGAGAAATAAATCAAAATATTCTGTCAGACAAATATTTAATTTCGTTTTATTTTACAAAATATAGTTATTGTTTACGCGTTTTATACTTCGATAGGTAGGCCTGGTTATATAGATTGAATATGTGTATTCCATTTGTGTGGATTTAAAAACAGAAAATAAAAGCGAAACTGCTTCAGGTGAGAGACAGTTTCGGAATCGGCGGATATATTTTACGGCAGTGATATAAAAACATTTTGTGTATTATATTCGATTGTTGGTTATATATAGTTTCGGAGGGTGATCAGCAGAGTTAAAAAAGATTCAAAACTGTAAGGAGAGCGACTACGGCGTCTAACAGCCCAGTTTCACAAAGGTTGGTGTATTTTTATTTGCATGAATTGAATGAATGTATTCAACAATACTAATAGAAAACCCATGATTAACTACCGAAGGTACATACGTAAACAGTTATATACAACTTATTTTAATGTACCGACTGATATTTGGCGCATTACTGTTGCAGTTTGTGTTTTGGCTAAAATACCATCGCTGCTAACGTGTAACGTAATACTATAATTAATGGCGTGTGTATGCGAATGCGACCAACGCGGTGCAAGAATTGGACTCATATAATATATATATAAAATATCGTTTCTCATATGTATTGCAAAAATACGTGAAAATATTATCAATGTATATAACAAGGCTTCGCTAATATGTCGCGTTAGAGACCAATCCATCGCCGTAAAGTGAAGTCTTTTTTGAATTGCGACTGAAAATGCCTTGCAAAGTGTAAATATTATACGAGATAAGATACTCATTTTATTCATACCATAAAATTTAATGGATCTTATACAAGGTGTAATAGACCTAGTCCACAATATTTTATAGGTCGAATTCTAATCCTGGCAACATTATGAGTCGAAAATGTTCAAGAAATATGTGTAAATTCTGCACCGTTACGGAAAATATTATTTTTATTTTTTTTACAAAATCATGCGAACATGTCTACGTACTTAGAAATAAATATATTATTTGCAAAAACTTTCTATTATTAATCTATATCTTTTTATCAGGCCCTAAATTATGTAACAAAAAATATTCTTGCTACTCGAAATTCGATGACCTTTAATTTTTTGTATTCAATATGTAATCTAGAATCAATAAAATATTTCAATTAATCGAAATAATCACATAATTACAATTTTTTTAAAACGCTTATATCTATGACATGGTTAAAATTGGGCACATATTACTTGAACATTTTAGTCTCATAATTAAGTCAGGTATCCACCTATAAAATATTGTGGACTAGGTCTGTTAACCAATTCTGTGGCCCAATTTTTGTAGTTAAGCCACTGGCTATAATAGATATTTATGTAATAATTCAGTTTAAAAATGATTGTATGAAAAGAAAATAATTCGAGTTTTGAAAACGCAAAATTTAAAAAAATAAAGTCGTGTAAATAGGATTTGAAAATTTCTCGACCTACGCTCCTAGAAAGAATCGGATATCTATTCAGACACCTTAACCGCTGAGCCATAACATACGAGTACGTGTACGTGCATCTAAATTTAGCACTTTATAAAATATATATTTTTTTAATGTCAGTTTATCTCGATACGAACTCTGATCTAGCGAGGTGAGCACGAAACACATGAAATATTTAATGAATTGAAGTTTAAAATAAATAAACAAAATAAATATAATTTTATAAATTAAATAACAAATCTATTGAAAGTTGTATCAAGTATTCTGCTATTTTAATGTGTAGCGTGTATTAGTCCACTTTATTCATACATACAAGTATCCCCTCCTGGTTTTCGCATATTTTTAAAGTCTTCACAAATCGAGTACCTTCGCGGTGAAAATAAAATTCGATTTGTGAAAATTCGAATAAAGCGGAGTCAGATAAAACAACTTTCTTGCGTGCCTCAAGAATTTTGATTAAAAGTTTGCTGTTTGTTGATAAAATGCAGGGGAAAAAAATCGCACACAGCCGCCCGCGAATTAGAAGTAGAAACGCAACTTTCATCAAAGAGCAAATCTCGGAAGAAGCAAATGTGTATATTTGAGACTTCTTATAGGCTGAATAAAATTACCAGTATCGCGATTATTCATTTTTACAAAGATAAAGTTCGGCTTCGAGAATGCTTTGTCGAAAATTTAAAAGTAATAATTCCCCCTGCTAAGCTATATCCCGCTACTCTCGCGTATAACAAAGGGTCTCTCTTTATGATGCCTTTAAAATGAAGACTGCGGTGGCTCGTCACCCGCCATCCGAAAATCAAAGGTAACATGAATGGTAAAAATAACAATATATTAAATAAAATGGATGGTGAATGTGCCTGATAGGAGATGACATAGTGACTTGTTGAAATCAAACATATTCTAAAGGATTAATGTAACATTACACCATTTTCCCATAGTTGTGAGAACGCCATGCTTTTTTTCTCTGACACATATTTCCTCGCTATACCTTCGCCTTGGAAGCAAACACGTTCATACATCTCACGGGCCCGTAAATTGTTAAAGTTAAAGGAGTAATAACACTATCTGCTTATCTAACAACCTAAAAACTGCTGACCTGCCTCTAACTGGCGCTAATGTTTAATAAAATATTAAATATAATAATATTAGAAGAAGTTCATCAAATGAGCATTTGGCGCAAAAAACTACATCCCTAGGATGAGATTCCAGATTTAATCTCTGTTTAAGTATAATAATACAATTCTACAGGAATTGCTTTTGATATCATAAGTAATAATATATAATGTAGATGAACGAATATTCACACGGCTGACTTCAAAGGTTCCCAAGTAGTGTGTATGTGTGTGTATCGTAATGCGCTGTTTAAATCGCTAATTAATTTCGACGCTGAAAGGGAAACCATATTATTTCGAGAGTAATGTCGAAACAAGTTTACAAGCCTCCAGGTAATGATAAATTATTAACACTCAATTATCCTGAAGTTGTAATCCAGGCACGAGGCGTACTCCGGCGTGCGAGGGTCGCGTCCTTCCTGCCGTCGCCGTCGGACTGATGCCAACTTCTCGACGCGTGACACTTCCAAAACCTCCAAACAAGCGTAATATTACTATAACTGTGAAGCGATATTAGTAATCTAAATAAACGAATTGCTACTCTGCAGCTTTTATTATTATCCAATTATTATGGAGTATGTTTGTTATTATTAATCACTATGTTACGGGTAAGCTCTAGTTATAAGTAAAAATAATAAAACGTTGAGCGTATATTTTAGAATCTAATCGATTTGTAATCATTTTATATATAGGAGTTAGCCTGCCCTACAACGTATTGATTAATAAAATACGTGAAAAAAGAAGAATCAGATTAAAGTATAATTTATACCTGGTTTCAGAACTTTTCCCGGAAAAATGTAGATTAACATTTCAAACATGTACGTCTTTAAGAAGCTGGCATAGTCGCATTATCGCAAATAGCTTTGCCTGCAAGACATCATTTACACTTCATTCGGTGTACTTTAATTATACACGTGTTTTACACTTTTATTGACATTTTAATTTACTTTTGTATTTGCTTAATTAGGACTACCTCCTGTTCAAAAGCAGATATATCACAATTGGTTTTGCCTTACGTATAGCATGTGACATTTCTTCTTTTGCATTCGTGTTCTCATTTCACGAAGTTTCTATAAACAATTATTGCGGTTCAATGGATTATTAACACTATTCCGTGTGGCCACCTTTTTCCTAGATTTCTCAACCTTTCTGTTTATCAAACATAACAGCTTTCAACATTTCAGCTCATTCATACAATTATTATCCAAGTACGAGTTAAATAGCTACCACATATGACTAGTTTTATAATTTTTCTTGGAATATTTCGTGACTTTGTTGTCTTACAGCATATACTAAAACTACATACAACATATTATATAACAACTGTATTTGAAGTAGTTGACATCCCCTTTGTTTGACTATTTCAAGATTTTTAGAACAGTTGTATTAATAAATTACTGTTACACTCTTCGGTCAAATCTGAGATACACATGTGGTGCACATATAATAAACTTTTTTTGAATATTATGAAATGCTATTTTACATCAGTATCCATTTTGCAGGAATAATAATTGTTTTGTTTTTCATTAATGCATTAACAATATTACTTTTAAAAAATTGTTGTAAGTGAAAAACATTCGTTCCGCACACTAATAAAGCAATGAAATTTCTTGGTTTTATATTAAGAACAGATGAGGATTTCATCTCATTTAAATAACTTATACAAGGGTTTAGTTAGAAGCCATTTGGAATATAATTTGACATTGTAGAAATTAAAAAAAAATCATTTAATATAAATTAAAAAGCTTTAATACAATTTTGAAGATTCATTAATTTGAAATTATTTATTCCCGTTGAACAAATCGAATAATTTAATATTTTTATACAAAATAGTAACTGACGAGCTGGAGTTCTTGACGCAACTGATTTGATTTCATATCATGTTTCTTTTTGAAGAACTACATCGTTAGAATCGTTTAATTTTAATATTTTAAAATTTAATTATTATAACTCATCAATACACACACTTCACAAGTACGGTAATAAATTCAGTCTTGTTAATATTTTCTTAAGCTCAGTGGTTCGATATAAGTGTAATATATTTGTTGTTATATTTAAACTTATAGTATTATGTGTTTCAAATTTTCTATTTTATATATTTTTATTTTTAAATTTTTCATGATTACATTTTAATCTTAATTATTACTAAAAGCCCATATGAATATAAAGAGGTATTAAAGCTTTTGCTTAATAAACTTTGTTTGTTTAAATATGCTATTAGTCGAGTACATATAAATGATATTAAAAGTATAAATATTTACAAAGGCCAAAAAATCAGCATTTGACTTGTAATTATACTCAATGTTAAATTTGTACCTTTAAATATAAATACAGTATTGTGTATCCTACCAATTTGTATCTATATTATCACCTAATCTCTCAGATTTAATCACCTCAGTGCTATATATTTGCTCTGAATGAATTGTACATCATTTGTGTTTTCAGTTAATGCCATTTGTTTGAAGCGAGTAGGATCTACACAGAAGCCACTCATTTTCAGTGTGTACTGATTTTACACTCTACTAATACACATAGTAAACCATACAACCCTTATCAGACTAACCCCTATTACCGCACGCCCCATTATCCTCACCAACCACATGAAAAGCGGTCGGATGCAGTTTACTCCGGTCAATAACCGTGTGTATTCACAACAATTAATGTACTCGTATTACAATTTCCCTTTCACTTAGATATATCATAACGACATAATTGAGATAAAATATTAGAAAGCATCAACTGGCAAATTAGAAAACAAGCAACACACTACATTATTTTTCTTTGTTGCTATCTTCTTCAACGTCTTGTTGCAATCTCGAGTGAGCGTTCTCGAGTGTTGTTAAGAGAGCGTTCTCGAGTGAGCAGTCTCGAGAGAGTATGTTCTCGATTGATGTGTGGCTTAATTTTAATGCAGCTAATAAATAAAATGGTAGTATGAATCAGTGACATGCACTAGGCAAAAACTTAAGCTATACCGCTAATAACGAAATTTGAACGGAAACCGATAACATTATACTGGAGTGTAAATTTTCTTCGAAATATTTGAATTATACCGATATGTGAAATTTGTTGTTTGAAGGTACAGTTTTATTGTCAGAATAGTTTATTATAGTTTTATTGCTGTGGGTAGGTTATTATTTCAATTGTCTTATGTATTATTGATAGAGGAAAGAAGATGAGTTACATTACAACCCGTTACAACCACCCTTCCCCCTCCATCTATCAGTACATAATTACGTGTGTGTCCACCACCTAAGCCTTGTTTCCAATATTTGTAAGTATTTAGTTTAATACTTCACCTGTCGATAGGAGTTACTGTTTCTCTCGAAACTCGAGTAGTGCTAATAAATTTAAGTAGAGTAATAACATTGTTTTATTTATATTCATCCATTATGTCTATGTATATTATTTGAGCCCATCCTAGGACGAGTTTTAAATACTAATATTCTATTAAAAAATCAACATCAGTTTATTTCACAATATTTCAGAAAATAAAAATATCGCGTAATGATTCTCTGTAGACGTACTTAAGGCATCATCGGCAGCGAGTCACCGAATATTGAAACTATCGCTAGCGGCCGGCG
Source organism: Eubasilissa regina (assembly GCA_022840565.1). Classification (NCBI taxonomy): domain Eukaryota; kingdom Metazoa; phylum Arthropoda; class Insecta; order Trichoptera; family Phryganeidae; genus Eubasilissa; species Eubasilissa regina. The sequence continues at coordinate 54,813,938 of JAINEB010000012.1, read as the reverse complement.
CGAGTACCTGGCGGTTGTTTGGTTTCTGAGGTGACTAAATCGTTTTTAAGGCGAATACCAGCGCTTGACCCGACTAACGTGCTGAGAAAGCATTACCTCGGGAAATATTGAATATAAGCGGCGACAAGTGTGTTAGTCACTATATAAAAATGAAATAATATTCATCGTTTAGTATTTATTTACAAGAAACTTATTGAATGGAAAAGTAAATAAATAGGATTACACAACATAAAAGTTTATTGAATTTGTTTTAGTGTTACAGAGGTAAACTTTGACAATAATAATAATACACATAATCTTTTAGAAATAAATTGCCATTTTATATTACAATTTATTAATTTTTTGTGACATGTGTGTCTTGTCATAACTACATTGCTGGTCTCGCCTCGTTTGTGTTAATGTAGCCAGTTTTTTGTGATAATTATTGGCTCGCTAGGTGATGTATTTTTTATATAAATCAATAAAATTTATACTACGTAATTTACCTATGTTCTACTATATTTTCAAGCACTGTTGGCTTACCAATGAATTACTTACCAATGGATTACCAATGAATCATGGCGTTCTCGAGAATTTTCCCCCCATTGATCCCCAGTGTTGCCTATAATTTTGCATCACGGTGTGCGCATAAAAATTCTTTTGTGCAATAGTAAGTACCGATGCTGTCATTTGTGCGAAGGAGAGAAAATAATAAACTACCATACCAGTTAAAGTTTACCGGTAGGGCCTGGGTTCAACATATTACTAATGAAGATATATTAAGGAGCATAAATAAGTCAAGAAGAATAACATCTAACAAAGCTGCAAACTTCGGACACATTCTTCACAATGAAAAATATGATATTATATAATTCATTATGCAGGGGAAGTTAAAAGGAATAAAGGTAGAGCATAGGTAGAAAGATATTATCTTGACTATGTAATACCAGAAAGTGGTTCAATGCACAAAATGTTGATGATTTTACACAGGATAAATTAATGTACCGCTACAGTTTCGATAAAATTTGCATGCGCTATGATGGCAAATTGTGTGTGCGCGTACACCCACACACCTTGATAGCATTGGTGATCCCTACTATGAGCCATTTCTCTCCAGTGCTGGATTTATAAGACAGGTATGTTTCTCCCCAAGCTCTTGCGCCGTGTTAATTCTGTGTTCAGCAATGACTTCGATAGCTCACTTTACGTAGCTCAACCAGTCTTTATATTTTAATAAACTTTCGTGCATGAATTTGTTTTTTATTTGGGAAAAACAAAAAGCAATTGGCAGAACTATTTCCTACGTTAACCTTTAACAAAAATTATTATTTCATTTAGTTATTACGTGAACGATTTTCAAACAATAAAATAATCATGTTCAATCATAAAAAGTGTTATTAAAATGTTCAAAAATTTTTAATATTTATTTTTATATGGGTAAGAAGGTACTTTACGTATTAGGTATTTTACGTTAAAACTTAAAGTTTAACACTATTAATAGTACTCTAAAATTACAAATAAATACATGGTAGGGTTGTATTAACGACGGATTCATTTTGTCTAAAGACGTTGGTTAAACGAAAGTTCATAATCCTATGTACAACATATATTGTAGTACATATATTATATATGATTACATAATATCATCGGTAACAGCATAACCTAAATCTATGCTTACTGCACGCCATTGGTGAGTAGTACCCACCCCATGTTTTAAATTCTATTAATTTAATTTTATTAATGTAAAACATTCACAATTAAATGTTATTTTCATTTGTCCCGTATTTATTAGACCAGTGCATATGTGCGCTCTGGTCCGACAAGCATTTTGTACACCCAAACTTTGATGTTTCTGGACAACCGACAAAAGTTGTACGCTTTAAACATAAATAGCAAATAACGTATTACATCCATCCAAAATGTTGTTTTGATACACACATACAAACATACACAGACACAGACAACCGAAATCTGCCCACACAAAAAATAAACGAGGTCACAGGAGTATACGAGGTCACAGTAGTATACGGATACAAAGGAGAAGATTCTGTTCTAAGTGCCTTAATACCGGGTCGCTAATACACACAGGTGTCGTTTCTAGGCCTAATGAACGCCATTTGTCCGGGTGCCCCCCGCCACCCCTCGCTCAGCCCGGCGGGGAGCGTCGCGACGCCGAACGAGATTTAAATTTGACGCACGCGGCATCCTGGGCCATTGAGCAAAGTGAATTAAACCATTACGGGTAAAGTAAAGTTTACCGGAGGTTGGGTTAACAGCCAAGTGATGGCATCGTAAGATGGCGGAAGAACGTCTCGAGCTAAAATAAAATAAGCTGTTTGTTTCAACTTAATTACATATATCATACATTAGGTAATTAAAATAATTTTAAAATAATGAAAAGACACTGAAAAAATATAATACGTTTATAAATTATTTTGGGCCGGATATGTGAGTATATAATATGATGATACTAGGATAAACTCGCGAGAACAAATTGTGATATTCAATTAAGACACTTCTTTCATTTTTTACGGGTCAATAATTCACTATAAATATTTCATGTTAAATTATGGTATGAGAAAAGGGTAAAAATCGCTTTTTGGAGAGTCGTAGAGTTCTCGACCCTCGTAGCCAGCTCACCTCGTCACTTTGATCTTATAACTGGCTTTATTTTTGATTGTCTGTAGATTTAGTTGGCCCGTGAGTTCCGAGTTGGAGCGAATGCAGTCACCCATAACTAAATTCACGAACATTAGAAATAAAAGAATACCAATCACACCGACAATTATCAGAGATGGTGAAAGATTGAAAGAAGTGACTGAAATAAAATATTTGGGAGTCATAAAACATTAAAAATTTAACTATTCGCAAAATACAAGACACGTAACTAAAAAGATTGCTAAAAAAATCACACTTCTGAGAAGGATCAGATGATTCATTATTACCGAGTCTTTTAAAATAGTACACAACTCTGTTATTATTCCTCACATCAACTACTGCAGTTTCATTTTATTTTTGGCTAATGAAGAAGAGTGCAACAATTGTCAGTAGGTACTGCAAAATAAAGTTTTGAGAATAAAACTTAGATATGCTCGAATCAGTGCAATGCTGAAAGATCTGATTATGTTGACCTTTAAGTAGAAAATATATTTTAATGGTATGGTATTTATTTTTAAAATCCTCACAAAGAAAATATCGGCAGAATTTATAAGAAAAATTTAAGCAAATTAACATGAGCATCAATTTTTCATCATACAAGAGGAAAAGATGGACCGAGACTGCCATTCAGGAAGAAGGCTAAATCTCAGATGCGATAAATACAGTGCGATAAGATCTTTAAATATCAGAAGCCATAAGAAAGGAGGAGAAACTACATAGATTCAAAATGAAACTAACCAAATATGTGCGAGATACATTTTGATCTTGTTTATTTTAGAGTATATATGAATATACTTATGTATGCACTATATTAAGAATAAATAAATAACTAGAGCACGTTTTCTGCAGAAATTATTTTTCGAACACTTGGGTAAACTTTTCGAGTCTGTCAGAATTTTTCTCCTTTTAGAAACAGGTCTACAAAAATATCGTATAATTACAGAATCTCTAATGTTCTTCTTTAGCTTGTCCATTGCTCCCTCGTTCCCCGGTTGTCTTCCAATAAAAGGATTCGTTATATCTCTAACACCACAACTACGTAGTTTCATAAGCCGTTTTAGAAAATGTGTAAAAAAGTTTTGTTAAGGTAATTTCTTAACAGGACATATATAAAATTTTGATTGATTGATTTTTCTCTTTAACAAGTCCACCTCATATACCTGACACACATATTTTTTCATCTAAATTAATAATTTTGATAATGTTTGTCGATCTAGTTGTAAGACACTCGCCGAGTGATCGGAGGTTCAAGATTTGTTCCAAGAGATCATCGAGTTAGTACTTTTTTTCAAAACATAAACTTGTTTTAGATTACATAATTTGAAAATAATGACGATATTTACGTAGTACGTATTTCGTGTGTGCCTCTATTTTTTAGAAAAAAAATGTTAATGATGTTAGTTATATTATATTTCAAGAATTTGTGTGGTGCACATTATTGGTACATGATATTGTAATATTGTACGCATGCGCCTATTGTATTGTACTAATATTAAACTTTCCATTAAAATGATAGAACTATGCACACGGTACACATTTCGCATTAATCGAACATCAAATATACGTAACCCTTAATCAAAGAGATTCCTCTTTGTCCCCAACCGACGCAAACCAACAGAGACAGCCGAAATTAGGACAACATTTGTAAGGTATCTTCGTGTGTTGCAAAATTAAATGCATTGCACAGTGACATATGGAAATTAGTCGAGAGAGATCGGTATTATTACATCAGACGTACATTCACGTCAATATACTATTTTCGAAATAAGCTTATGAAAATAAATATGACTAGCTCATTAAAATAAATAGAACTAACTCAGCGGTCTCCGGGGATGGCCATTTGATCACCTAGACCATTATCGCTAGACAAGTACATCTTTGTTCAATAAATAACTTGTATTCTAGTGTAATTAGAGATTTTGTATAGAGACAACCCATGATTTTGCTTTCTCGAGTCCCGGGACATAAAAAAAATAGCCCGTGACATGAGACTCGAGAGTTTTCTTGATATAATTATTTTAAAACACGTTTACATAAATTAAATGAATCAGATAGAAAGACATATAGAAAAAAATCGATTCATTGAAAAAATACTTAGACAGTAAAAATGTGTTTAACTTTGAATAAAATTGTTGCCACTGTGAATAAAATACACAAGAAATTTTAGAAGATCGTGTTTTAACTTCTCTCGTGTGCGGTTCAGTGTACAGTAGATAGTACACAGTAGACATGCATTAACTGGCTTATACCGAAATTAGCGCAGTAAAATCGAATACTTTTTTTATTCAATTCAAAACATAAAAATATATTATTTCTACTTTTATATTTTATTTATTTACATTTTCACTGTTAATAGTGAAATGTACTTCAAATTTGAACCTTGCGGCTCCATATAAAGGAACAATATTGGCCTGTAAACCTAAGATGCAATGGGCTATAAACAGCTACAAATTACACAAAACAGAGCGTTGGAAAGGGACTATCTTATTTTGACAAATTATGCGCTGAAATAGGCTGATTGATGAGTATAATCTTTGTTATTTATCAAAATGTTAATGTTAAGAATATTCCATTTTTATAACATTTCTTTCTAAAAATAGTGATAAATTAATTTTTCCGGTGGCAAGATGAGTGAATTAATTGTAAAATGAAAGTGTTAATAACGCTTATCCATTTAACACTTTGTACACACAAACACGCGTGTACGTACGCCGCGGTCCGTCCATCCCCGTAAATACATTACTGAACCCTCGCGCGGAAGGGCATCATCCAGGGGGGATCCTTCAGACCGTTAGCGTATCGGGTCCGAGGATTATTTTATGACGAACGAGCCTTTTGGGTATAATCGGGAATTACGCAGGTAAGCCCTTAAATATGAGATCGATATTATATTGCAATCGCGAGTACATCGAAACGAGAGAAATAAGCGAGAAGCTAAAATGTAACTCTTCTGATATTATCAAGAGCGTTACTAAATGAAGAGAGGTACTTGAATTTATTTTTTCATGTTAAAATCTGTGTTCTTATCAGAGAAATGATCGTCACTCGACACTATCCTGGACCCACATCCAGAAGTGTATACCCCTACTCATCACTTGATGAGGACGGGGCCTTGTGTATTTCTGAGGTGCATTGTGTTTAACTATGTGTCCTATCCGTTTGCACCTTCGATTCTCTTTTCTTACACTCCCCTTAGAACCTTACCATCATGCCGTTTCTCCACGGGTGTAGGCAGAGAAGATAGAGAGCCACACTCTTCTGTCGTGACACTCAATTCTCGACTCATCCACATTCGTAGATCTTCTCGTGCAAACTCGCCGGTTATTGTCAGGATCCTCCTCAATTATAATTTTTTAGGTCTGGCATGCTATTTCCCCCTTCTCCAGCACCACATGTCGAATGCCTTCGAACTATTTTTCTCTCTCTCGTTAAAGTCCAGCTTTCATTTCCATAAATAGCTATCTCCAAATATAGGTTTTGATGGATTCCTTTTTCGTCATTCTATTTATTTGCGATTTGAAGATTATATTTTTGCCTTAAAAATAGTTTTACCATTACTAAATTGGTTTTTACATCCAACGAGCTTTCAGCGTCATGTGGTTTTCTACTTCATGGGTGTTTGTAGTTTCTAAATTGTTCTAATTGCTAATTTTAAACGTAGATGTTTAAGGTTGTTGTTGTGATTTTAGTTGTTGTCATAACTTTTATATTTTCCTATTACATATTAAAATTGTCAGTAGTATTCTTTGGAAACATTTGGTTCATAACATACTTGATAGTTAATTCTTGTTTTCTGTTGAATTTTTGTTTTTTATTGTATGTAATCTGCAAATCTGAATCATTGAATTTGTCTTCCATTTATTGATATATTTCATCATTTTGCTTCCTCTATTATTCTGTCTGTAGTATCATGTATGCAAAAAGTGTTAAAGGTAAGAGAGCGCAGTTCCGTCTCACCCCTGTTAAGTCTTTGCGGTTTTTTCATGGTTTTCGTTACCGAAAATATTTCATGGATTTTATAAAGTTCAAAAGTATAAGTTATAAAGTTCTTTCTTTCCAATCCAATCCTGTCTTTTTAGTATTTTTAAAATAGTATTCTAGTTCACCTATCGAAAGTTTTTTACAAATTTACAAAAGTCAGAACGGTAAACGGATCTTCTAAAGGTCAGTGCTGCTTCCAATTTTTCGCAATTTTTCTAAATCTAAATAGTCACCAACCAGGCATTTTTCTATTTTAGCCCTTATTTATTCTGTATTATTTTATTATCTTAGATATTACTTACTTACTTAGTCTTTGTAAATTGAAAATCTTTAAGGTTTGCTTGCTTGCCATTGCTTGTTGAGGGATGATTCTAATAGGTTTAAATATACGTGTTTTAAGTTATCACTGCTATATAATGTTGCAATCATAAAAACATAATAAGTTCATATTTTACCAAGATATATAAGAAAAAAATTAGATACGTGTTATTATAAATAAAGTTGAGGCAGTTTTATTTGGTAATTAATAAAGATTAATTATAACAAAATGATTATATCGTGATTTTTAAAATACATCATTTATTTACGTTAATACTAGTATTAATTTATCCTCTTAAATAAAACATGTAAGTAAAAGTTGACAAGTCCTAGATCTCTCCCTGATTCTGCACACTGAAGATATTTGAAAGTATGTCGATAGCGCTGCTCTGTTCGCTTATGGCCGAAGAGATAAATAGTTTTTGTAGAAATTTGAAATTTTTACAAAATAACATGACGCAAAATATGTCTCCATAATTTAATGACAACACAAAAATGTTAATAATTGATTCCATGTTAAATGACCGAATAGCTTTATAGAAATAACAATGCCGTAAATCGCCAATAACACGGGTGCATCGGCTTGGTAACTGATTGAATTTCGTTGACATTTTTCGTTACAGGAGCATAACTGAATTGAACAAATATTTGCACTTGAATTATACTTAGTTTTTAAAATTATGTACTGTTATATTTAAATAAAAATATATTATTGTTTATCTAAAAGCCCACAAGGGCGTTGATGGTAATAAAATAAATAAAACAAGCTATGGCGGATCCAATTAAAAATGATTGAATATTTAAAAAGTCTGAATGAGTCGTTAAGCCAATCACCAACTCAGTCGCATCAGTAATGGGATTGAGTTATCGTACTTGTACGTTACAAACATCTTGAATGTTCTGTTGTGAAAAAAGATGTGCGAGTAGAATTAGATTCCGGTCTGCAGAAGCTCATCGTGGACACCGGCAGCATCTGAACACCCCTGGTTCCTTGTTTACAATGAAGTCGAAATTTATTTATAAATAAACAAGAAAATAAATAAATATCGCTTCCGAAGCACATCCGGGGAGTAGAGCGGCGAGAAGGTTTTTCAATCAAGACCCCCGGCTCAGCGGGCAGCGTTATATGGGTTTATCAATCAATTTTATGGGTGTAAAGTACGGCGGGGCGCTACCTAATGGGATATCAATATAGACCGTCCCTGCCGGGAGGGGGGCAGGGAGGCGGGGGCTCGGACACATCTGCGTGAGCTTGGAGAGGACCCCTAACTTCCGGGCGAAAATCTCCCATAGAGGACAAGTTGTGAACATTAGTCTGGCTTCGCAACTTCGGAATGGGATCCCAAGTTGGAGGTTTTAATTTCTTAATGACATATCACCTAGGAGTTTTGTAACTGATCTGGCTATACAGATAATAACTCCAACACAAACTACGTGCACGAACTTGAAATCAATATCGTCACACCTCGCGCTAGGCGGTGATTTCATTTTAATTTGGGATGCGAACGATGTTCGTTACTAAGCGAAGGATCATTAACGATTTGAGGTTAAAAATAACGTCACATCTAAAGTAAAGGAACGTTCAGAAAAAACTCACAGTTGTTTAAATAAATGTTAAAACATAATTGAATTTTATTACCCATTTGTTCAAACGACTCGTTTTTTGATAGCAATTGTTTTAGTCTGCGTTCTTCAAACAAACGGCGTAATCAGTTTAACCCTTGCACAAAGTAAACACTAGAGGCAGCAAATAACATTAAAAATCTCGCTTCGAAAGAAAACCACGGACGTCAGTGGGAGGGGTAGTTCTTTTTTAAACTGGAAGCGGAAATTGGATTCAATTAGGCAAATTCTCGAGGGGCGGTGGCGACGGACTGCCGGACCGGCTGTGACGCCTTCGCCCCCGGCCTGCTGGGGGCCCGGGCCACGTCGCTCATCGCCCATCGTCCATCACCCACCGAGGATATGTGAGGCGGGAAATAAAACAAATTCTTTCGAACGGTTCTTGAAAATTTCAAAATGGAAAATATCGCGAAATTTTCAGCACTGTTATCGTGAGGTAACATTCGGCGTTAGACTCGGGCGAACCACAATTACGAGGGGTCCCGAACTACTGAAGCAGAACACACAAAACCAGGGGCAACAGAATACGAAATGGAAAGAGTTTAAAAATAAGGTCTAGAACTAGAAACACTATTTTAACTCTAAAAATACTGAAAATCCGATTGTACTCGCCGTAGGGTATTCACGACTTAGTGTTCGTACCGTCATTGTCGGATTGACTCGGGAGCTATAAGTTACAGGTCTGTTATTAGTGATAGTTTAGGTACCTTAAAATCGTATCGTCACTTCATTCGTGTTACTGTTCTTAGTTTAGTGTGTTGTGATGTTATCGTTTTGAGGGCTCCTGTCTCGCGACAAAAATTCGCCCCTGGTTATATTGTTAATCTAGTTATGGCGACCTGCAAGCCTTTTTGTATTGTTTATTTATTCGTATTTAGGATTCATATTCTTTTCAAAACTTCATAGATTCGTGAAAACTTACAAATATAATATAATTTTAACCTGCAACAAAAATAAAAACAAGAAAACGTTAAAATTAAATCTCTCTACTCGTGTATGATGTATTGAGAATATTATTTTTTAAAGGCTTGCGGCATGTCACCGGCTTGTCGGTATTAGGACAGAATGCTCCCAAGTGGAATTCCCTTTACAACATTAATATTTAGAACTACAAACGTAAGCAGCATCACTGACCAGCATCAAAAGTGTAGTATAAATTGTAATTGTCGTATTCATCGCCAGTTTAAATACTAAATTAGTTCAAAGCTTTATTTGAATTCAAAGCGTAGCGAGAATGTCGACAATTTCAATGTACACGAGTCGCCTCTTACATATGGTGTATTACCTCGACAGACCTCAGGGTCTGTACCCGCGGGCACAGCCAAGAGAACAGCGGCCGGGAAAACAATGGCACGTAATAGAAATTAACAGGATTTTTTACAAGAGGTTTATTCACGAAAGGCCCCTTTTCCAGCACGGCACGGCTGAAACTCGCTAGTTCGGCGAATACTGGATTTACGACGGTGCGCGAGAAGGGGATACTGAGTCTCCTTGGCGAAGGATTAAACTCCCATCCGGCGGGGTCACGAATGGGGTTTAATCCGCGGCACGGAGTTGAGAAGACGCTCGTGTTGTATCGTAACGGATGTCGGGCGAACGGATCCCGCGACGCTTTCTACTAGGCGGCACAATTTTCATTGCACCTTTCGCGTTAGTTGACATCGCCGGCCCGTTTGTCACTTGAACAGAAAAGAGTGCACTTAACAACGAGGGGTGCGCGTGGCCGTCGCATTCATTCCCGGTCGAGCTTGCAACACCGCGAACCTTTCTTTCCCTGCCTGCTGTTTACAGCGCGAGGGTTAGTCAAGGGTGGACGGTGAGGGGCGGCAGGGAGGGGGGCGCATTCCATAGCTCAATGAGCAATTTAAAAATTCAAAAACTCGTTCCGTGAGCGTTCCCCTCTCCCGGCCCGCCCCGCGGCGACGGTGTACTGGGAGGAGAGAGATTACGTCCGGTGCATTTGTATTCCTCGCTTAAGACAAAACGTATCGTCCAATTGGAAAGTGACTCGTTTAGATTAACACAGAATGACCACTTACTATCTAAGACGAATAGTTTAGTTTGATGCGCGAGGAATTTTTTTAGTCGACACGAATTCATTTAATAATTATACAATAGCAAATTTTCACAGATTCACATGCCTTTTAATGTAGATAATGTTTTATTATAACCAGGTAATTAGTTGCTTGAATTTTATTTTAAATAGCGAGCTGAGTAGCCAGTGTTGTTGGATATACGAATACATGTCATTTTATCGTGCTAAGTCATAGACCACCAAATATGTAGACACGAACTAACCTAAATTTCTTATCCCAATATTTTCATTTGAATGTCACCCACGTGATAACTTGGTACCACTTACGCAATCAAATAGCTCCGCGACTTTATTCAAAATATGACTCGATTGGAACAAAAATTTAAACGCTGAGAATATAATACGCATTAATGTAAAAAATACGTCTTGTTTACACAATTTTCGAAGAGTAAATACTTATACTGTTGCATAAATGTGTCATAAACTATCGAATTTATGTTTCCACCGAGAATATGTATAGAACGCCCATCGTCACGCAAGTAATGTTTCAAACCCCTCTCCTATAAGTACACTTTATTTTATGTCTATTCACTTATCGGTCTGTGTGCTAAGTAAACATTGCGATACATTTAAATAAAATATTGTGTAAATTCATGACTGATTAGTCGTAAATGCCCGTCGATCAGGTTTATCAAAAGGACTCAGTTCATTAATTATAGACTAACCAAAACATGTTATTTATCAAAGCACAACATTCACAAATTCACACAATGCTATACCAATCAGCTAGGCCATCCCAAATACTCCCCCTTTCCCCGCCACGCGTGGCGGCTGTTCGACACGGAACGCCTCCTTAGAGGACTTTAATTTGAAACATAACATACATATATGTAGAATACAGTCGAGTGATCGGAAAATTTTTACAGAGATAATATTTCGCAATCGTTTGGTTTGCAAAGCCAATAAATATGCCGTAGCTGTTCGCCGTCGAACGATGATCTTTGTTCGGTATCGTTCCGAGCGAACCGCGGACGGACGGTCGCGCCAAGATCAGTTTCCCTTTCTCTCAGTCGATGTGCTTCGTGGACCTTTAGCCTGATTCTTTAGCGTGGAACCTTGACGATTTTGGAGATGGTACCTTCGTTCTTAGTCCTTGATCACCAATTTCTCCAGGTTGTCTCCGTCTCTTCTGGAACGTGTTTAAAATACACAAGGATTCTATTCCTGCATGGTGTAGACAACCTTTCTTCAGAACGAAGTATCTGATGAATAGAGGCGTTCGTACGTTTCTGAGTTCTCTTACTTTAGTTTATTATCTTAAAATATAAAATAACTGTTCGTTTAAAAAATATATATTCGATTATTTAAATTTTGTCCATTTGACCCCCGTGTAAAAATGTTCGATGACGTTTGTAAAAAAAAATCCCAGCAATATTTGTCTTATATATAATATCCTTCTGAGTGTAGTGATTGGGAAATTTAAAAGAAAATTGATACATTACATTGGAGAGAAGTGTTAATTTCGTTTGAAATACGAATTAGGTGGATAAACAGAAAATAAACAAGTTCATTAACATTGTCAAATATGTGAAAATTTTAATTGGAAAACAGTAATATCGAACGAGGCTATGGTATCCCAATAAGGAATATGTAGCCTCGCTGCATCATTTTGAACATTGTTCGCTCATATCATTCATTGGTATCCCAGGGGGCGAGTTCCCGTTGGCGTTTCCTTATGGACGTTACGGAATGATCTGGAATGTCACATCTGATAACATGTCCTCCTTATCGACTTCCATTTTCCTGAGATATTCGTTTGTTCTCTAATATGTGATTGATGTCAAATAAATTACATATTAATACAGCGTTACGAAATTAATCGTTTCTGTAGTCAAAAACTTTTTTTTTCAATAAAATTATAAAATAGAAATGCGTACACGGAATACATGTCACATAAATATTAATACTACTTTCAAACTAAGCTAAACGCTTTTACTATGAAAATAGGACTAACTTGCTGGTCTCCTGGAACGGGGCGCGAACCCCCCGAACTTAAATATCTGTACACATGATCTTTATATTACATGAATGTTAAATACCACGCAATTGTATCCATTAAATATATTAAAAAGAATAAAATTAGTTTATTGTCTCCTATAATACTCACATTTTAATGAAAAAAAAAACAAAAATAAGGATAATAATAATTTTAGGCATTTATATTCTCCCGTAAATGAAAAAATAATCAAAACGGCGATAGTCTGATCCCTAACCCAGCATATTAAAGGGATACTACAATACACATCGAAAATGTTTTCGTAATATAAGTGCGAAATGTTTTTTTAAATTTAAGAAATAATTCCATTTCCTGATGTAGTGGATTTTTAATTGGATTTAATTGGTCGTAAAAAGTATAGTTACCAGTATAAGACCATTTGTGCCCCTATCTAACGAGAGCGCCAATGGCTGTATTGGCATGGTTACGTCATTGGCCTCTGTTGCACACAGGATTCCGCCTCACGACAGGCTCAGGAATTCCACTGGACGAATCGTTACGATTCAGCGGCCCTGAAAAGGGCCTTTTCTTATTCGGTCCAGTGGCACCAAGCGGGCCGATGGACGCTGAGCGTCAGTGGCGGACTCCGCAAGGGGCCAGCCACCACGTACCAACTCGCGGTGGCGGAGCTACCAGCGAGTGGTACAGGAGCGGTTTGTCGCTCACCATGGACCCGCGGGGGCACATGGTGGGGCCGCAGGCGGCCCTCGGTAGGGCCGCCCATTGTATTTTGTATCGGGCGACCGTCCACCGAATGTAATTGTCTTGTGAATTTAGATTTCGGACGGTCGCCCACATTTGTAACCTTTGTTGTGGATATCGCGAGCTAGCTTGGTAATTAATGTTTAATGCTCGCGATATCCACACACACTTGTATTGTTTTGTATGGGGTGATCACCGATTGAAAATAATTGTGTAAATTACGGGTGATCACCCCCCACCCCCTGTTTATTTCTTGTTTATTGTGTAATAAATGACTTGATTATGTTGTGGATATCGCGAGCTATGTATTGTTTGGTATTTGTTAATTGCTCGCGATAATCCACAACTATTTTGCATTTTATTTATTTTTGTCTGGAGCCCGACTTTGGTACGGTATTAAAACCGTGCGTTGTCGGGCTCCGTATATTGTAGTTCGATGGACCGCCGCATGGCGGCGGTCGCGTAGCAGCGGTCAAGTGGTGGGGGTTGTGAGCCACCCCCACCACTGCTTGCCATGTCTGCTTGATACATGAAATAAATAGGGGGGGTACCGCTGCCGAGACGTCCAGTTCTCGTCCGCGGCCTTCCAGAGTAACATCTCTCTGCCTTTTACTTCTCTCCTGCACACATCGCCTCCTGCGAGCCTCGTATTTGTACGAATATAGCAAGACGGAGTAATACCGCCGGCGAAATTGGAGCGCTCGGACTAGCCCGCACTTTTCAGTGCGTTCGGCGACGTCTGGGCGTTCCCTGGCGGCGGCGTGACTGGGCGACCGCTATTGTTGTGCGTAACAACTGGTCCTTCGGAGCCGGATTGCCCTTTTACGCTGCCCTAGCCGTTGGTGGTTTGCTTCGCCCGATGTCTCAATCGAGGCTGCAGGAACGAGAGAAGGGGTCGTTGGCGTCGAACTCGTCCACTACCATTGAGTGCGCAGTTCGCCGGCTGAGGACGGAACTCCGTCGCGAGAGGCAACAAAGGCGACTCGTGGTGGAGAATTATCGCATGAAGAGCGAGCTGCAACGCATTCAGATGGAGGCCTTCATCTGGGCGAACGCGGCGCTCGGCGCGGCCGGACCGGTCGCCCCGGGTGCCGCCTGGGACGCGGCCACGGATGCGGCCGCGGGCATCTCTGCTATCGCGGCGCTCGGCGCGGCCGGACCGGTCGCCCCGGGTGCCGCCTGGGACGCGGCCAAGGAAGCGGCCGCGGGCACCTCTGCGATCGCGGCGCTCGGCGCGGCCGGACCGGTCGCCCCGGGTGCCGCCTGGGACGCGGCCAAGGATGCGGCCGCGGGCACCTCTGCGATCGCGGCGCTCGGCGCGGCCGGACCGGTCGCCCCGGGTGCCGCCTGGGACGCGGCCAAGGATGCGGCCGCGGGCACCTCTGCGATCGCGGCGCTCGGCGCGGCCGGACCGGTCGCCCCGGGTGCTGCCTGGGACGCGGCCAAGGAAGCGGCCGCGGGCACCACTGCTGGCGCTGCATGGATTGCAGCGTCAATTGCGGCGCTTGGCGCAACCGGACCGGTTCCCCCAGGTGCTGCACGGGACGCGGTCACGGATGCGGCCGCGGGCACCTTGACAAACATGCCGCTGCATTGGACGCGGCGCACAGCCCGGCGTGGCTGCCGCCTCCGCGCGAGCCACACAGACTGCCGGCAGGGTCCGGCACGGTATTTCCGACGTTTTCGGACCCGTGTCCACGGCCCGCCAGCCGGCCCAGCGCGATATCGCGAGTTGTACGGACTGCACCTGACAACTGAGCCCGAGCTCGGTGGACGCGGAATGCTACACGGGGCGTCGCTCGCAGCGGCGCCGACCGCGGCATTGTACCACGGGATGCTACACGGGGCACCGCTCGCAGCGGTGCCGTCCGCGGCATCATCCAGCCGAGCCCGGTGGACGCGGAATGCTACACGGGGCGTCGCTCGCAGCGGCGCCGGCCGCGGCATCGTACAGTCGGGAAAACGTGACGGTGTCAGCAAGTGTCGTTCGCTGCACTGCGTAGTGCCACACGGGGCGTCACTCGCTGTGACGCCGTCCGCGGCACCTGGCTTGATTTTTGTGATGCTACACGGGGCGCCGCACGATGCGGCGCCGGCCGCGGCATCAGCCAATCGAGCAAAGCACGGTGGTGTAGGCAAGTGTCGGTCGCCACACCGCGTGCCCTGGCCACACGGGGCGTCACTCGCTGTGACGCCGTCCGCGGCCCCTGGCTTGATTTTTGTGATGCTACACGGAGCGCCGCACGACGCGGCGCCCGCCGCGGCATCAGCCAATCGAGCAAAGCACGGCGGTGTAGGCAAGTGTCGGTCGCCACACCGCGTGCCCTGGCCACACGGGGCGTCACTCGCCGTGACGCCGTCCGCGGCACCTGGCTTGATTCTTGTGATGCTACACGGGGCGCCGCACGACGCGGCGCCGGCCGCGGCATCAGGCAATCGAGCAAAGCACGGCGGTGTAGGCATGTGTCGGTCGCCACACCACGTGCCCTGGCCACACGGGGCGTCACTCGCTGTGACGCCGTCCGCGGCACCTGGCTTGATTTTTGTGATGCTACACGGGGCGCCGCATGACGCTGCGCCGGCCGCGGCATCAGCCAATCGAGCAAAGCACGGCGGTGTAGGCAAGTGTCGGTCGCCACACCGCGTGCCCTGGCCACACGGGGCGTCACTCGCCGTGACGCCGTCCGCGGCACCTGGCTTGATTCTTGTGATGCTACACGGGGCGCCGCACCACGAGGCGCCGGCCGCGGCATCAGCCAATCGAGCAAAGCACGGCGGTGTAGGCAAGTGTCGGTCGCCACACCGCGTGCCCTGGCCACACGGGGCGTCACTCGCTGTGACGCCGTCCGCGGCACCTGGCTTGATTCTTGTGATGCTACACGGGGCGCCGCTCGATGCGGCGCCGGCCGCGGCATCAGGCAATCGAGCAAAGCACGGCGGTGTAGGCAAGTGTCGGTCGCCACACCGCGTGCCCTTGGCCACACGGGGCGTCACTCGCTGTGACGCCGTCCGCGGCACCTGGCTTGATTCTTGTGATGCTACACGGGGCGCCGCTCGATGCGGCGCCGGCCGCGGCATCAGGCAATCGAGCAAAGCACGGCGGTGTAGGCAAGTGTCGGTCGCCACACCGCGTGCCCTTGGCCACACGGGGCGTCACTCGCTGTGACGCCGTCCGCGGCACCTGGCTTGAATTTTGTGATGCTACACGGGGCGCCGCACGACGCGGCGCCGGCCGCGGCATCAGCCAATCGAGCAAAGCACGGCGGTGTAGGCATGTGTCGGTCGCCACACCGCGTGCCCTGGCTACACGGGGCGTCACTCGCCGTGACGCTGTCCGCGGCATCTGGCTTGTTTCTTGTGATGCTACACGGGGCGCCGCTCGATGCGGCGCCGGCCGCGGCATCAGGCAATCGAGCAAAGCACAGCGGTGTAGGCATGTGTCGGTCGCCACACCGCGTGCCTTGGCCACACGGGGCGTCACTCGCCGTGACGCTGTCCGCGGCATCTGGCTTGTTTCTTGTGATGCTACACGGGGCGCCGCTCGATGCGGCGCCGGCCGCGGCATCAGGCAATCGAGCAAAGCACAGCGGTGTAGGCATGTGTCGGTCGCCACACCGCGTGCCTTGGCCACACGGGGCGTCACTCGCCGTGACGCCGTCCGCGGCATCATTCGGCCCGGTATTTGGGATGCTACACGGGGCGCCGCTCGGAGCGGCGCCGGCCGCGATATCAAACAATCGGGAGATGTGTTCCGGTGTAAGCGAGTGTCGCTCGCTACACCGCGAGATGCTACACGGGGCGCCGCACGAAGCGGTGCCGACCGCGGCATCATTTAATCCGTGTTACGGAACGCTACACGGGACGCCGCGCGGAGTGGTGTTGACCGCGGCGTCATGAAATTGGCCAAGTACGGCAGTGTGAGCAAGTGTCATTTGCCACACCTCGAGATGGTACCCGGACCACCGCAAGCCGCGGCACCGGTCGCGGGATAAACTTTGTGAGCCTTGCGAGCAAGGCGTGGTGCGTCGCGAGCGTAAGCGCAGACAGGCGCTCTAGCTCACTCACCGAAGCACGGCGCATCACCATTGTGAAAGCGAGAAGGAACATTGGATTGTGAGCTCGTGATTTCTGCGACGGAGGGAGAGTGTGCCAACAAGCCCAGACGATATAGTGGTATCGTTCGGGCGGGAAACGGCCCTAGCGCAAATCATGCCGACGAGGAGCGCCACCCCTCGGGTGTAACATATACTACGGAGCGCGCTTGACTTAGTTACGCACACAGGCGGGCCTAGTCGATACCCACAGTTGCAGAACCGTTGCCGGAGCAATGGTTGCCGAGACAATCAGATGGACCTGGGGATGAATAAGATCATTCAACCCCCTACTCGCCTCCGCGGACCTGGCATCAGGGCGCTTACTTGGGATTTACGACCCCAGGCGGCCCAGTCAGACCGCATTGCTGGAACGTGGCTGGAGCTACGTCAATCCAAACTCCTGGTTGGATCTGGCGTCAGGCGACCTCAGGCTTGAGGACGCACTGGAGGACCAGCACCTCCATTCCGGGAGGGCTACCGGGTGGCCGCGATAGACAAGCGGCACCCCCATTTTGTGAACTCGAGAGGATCTTCAGACTCTCCGCGGGCCTGACATCAGGGCGCTCGCTTGGGATTTACGACCCCAGGCGGTCAAGTCAGACCGTATTGCAGAAACGTGGCCGGAGCTACGTCTACACGGACTCCTGGTTGGACCTGGCGTCAGGCGGCCTCAGGCTTGGGGCCGCTCTGGAGGACCGGCACCACCAATCCGGGAGGGCAACCGGGTGGCCGCGATGGACAAGCGCCACCCGCCTTTGTGAACTTGTGAATTTAAAATTAGATTTTTGGACTATTTTGAATTTATTTGTCTGATTTTGAATTACTTTGTATTTGATTTCTTTGTGATCATTATGTATAACACTAACTTGTTTGTCTATGTGGTTACGTAATTGATTTGTTTGTTTTGTCATAGTTGCAGAACCGTGGTCGGGTCCACGGCTATGCGAAGGAATCCTGTGCTGCCATTGTTGGTGCAGGCAAGCTGCACGGGGGGAGTGTTGCACACAGGATTCCGCCACACGACAGGCTCAGGAATTCCACTGGACGAATCGTTACGATTCAGCGGCCCTGAAAAGGGCCTTTTCTTATTCGGTCCAGTGGCACCAAGCGGGCCGATGGACGCTGAGCGTCAGTGGCGGACTCCGCAAGGGGCCAGCCACCACGTACCAACTCGCGGTGGCGGAGCTACCAGCGAGTGGTACAGGAGCGGTTTGTCGCTCACCATGGACCCGCGGGGGCACATGGTGGGGCCGCAGGCGGCCCTCGGTACGGCCGCCCATTGTATTTTGTATCGGGCGACCGTCCACCGAATGTAATTGTCTTGTGAATTTAGATTTCGGACGGTCGCCCACATTTGTAACCTTTGTTGTGGATATCGCGAGCTAGCTTGGTAATTAATGTTTAATGCTCGCGATATCCACACACACTTGTATTGTTTTGTATGGGGTGATCACCGATTGAAAATAATTGTGTAAATTACGGGTGATCACCCCCCACCCCCTGTTTATTTCTTGTTTATTGTGTAATAAATGACTTGATTATGTTGTGGATATCGCGAGCTATGTATTGTTTGGTATTTGTTAATTGCTCGCGATAATCCACAACTATTTTGCATTTTATTTATTTTTGTCTGGAGCCCGACTTTGGTACGGTATTAAAACCGTGCGTTGTCGGGCTCCGTATATTGTAGTTCGATGGACCGCCGCATGGCGGCGGTCGCGTAGCAGCGGTCAAGTGGTGGGGGTTGTGAGCCACCCCCACCACTGCTTGCCATGTCTGCTTGATACATGAAATAAATAGGGGGGGTACCGCTGCCGAGACGTCCAGTTCTCGTCGGCGGCCTTCCGGAGTAACATCTCTCTGTGTTTTACTTCTCTCCTGCACACATCGCCTCCTGCGAGCCTCGCATTTGTACGAATATAGCAAAGCGGAGTAATACCGCCGGCGAAATTGGAGCGCTCGGACTAGCCCGCACTTTTCAGTGCGTTCGGCGACGTCTGGGCGTTCCCTGGCGGCGGCGTGACTGGGCGACCGCTATTGTTGTGCGTAACAGCCTCTCTTATACAAATTCTATAAATAATATAAAATGTGGGTCTTGTACTGACAAGCTAAACTCCATTTGTATGAAAACAGTTGAAGCTTTTTAAAACAATATTAATTAATGTTTTTTTAAACATCCTTGGTTTGATAATGCAGCGGTGCAAATGACAAGCAACAAGATTGGCTGTCCAGTCTTACTAGACGCAGTATTATTTTATTAAATACATAATAGATTATATAAGCCTATTTTTAAATCATATATTTACGTCCTTGGGCAATCAACCCGTTTAAATAGTTAAATGAATAATGCTTTATTTAAAAAAATTAAACCGTTTCTTCGTATTCGACGAATTTTGTTATCAAAAATCAAATGTTCATTTTAAAGTCAAAATTATAAGATTTCATTTAAAAAAAAGAACACATCTAATTCTTTAAAATACCTAAATTCGCATTCGTTTAAATTCGCAATGTAATAATAATATTGGATCATTTGTATAGCGCCATTTTGGTAAAAACATTCACCTCAAGGGTTGAGCTTTTTATAATTCTACATTATCTTTGTTTTTAAAATTAATAATTGTAATTTTAACTTAAGAAAATGATTTTTTCCAAAGGTGGGTTTTAATCTCTTCTTAAATGGTCTCTGATGCACTGTTTTTTATGACGAAGGGCAAAAAATTCCACGCTTTTGGGCCTGAACCGCAAATGCCCGTCGGTCGGTTTTTCAACCCCTCCTGGTGCTGAAGTAGAGGCTGACCTGAGAGTTTGACGTCTACCATTCAAATTGTCTGGGGTTACTAAGCTCTTGAAGATACAGAGGCGCCATGTTATGTGTCCCTTTGTACATTAACCGACACAATGTAAATACAACTTTTTCAAGAAATTGAAGCCAATGTAACTCGTGTAAAAAGGATGATATATGAAAGAATTTGGAACCATTAACATTTTGGTACAAATATATATCTAATAGTTTCAGGCAGCAATTGTTACATCTTATACTTAGATTTAAACACGTATAAAGGTTATATATGTTAGGCAAATATACATTTGAGGTTTTGTTCGCGAGTCATGCGAGTGTTGATGAAACGGAAAGTCATCAATTATTTAAAAGAAGGCCGCTCCGAGCAACTTCTCCCAGTCTCCATTAAATCTCCCAATTTAATATTCTCTTTGAGGAATTACTATGCTCCCGGCACTCCGCTTTTGTTACGCAGTGCTTACTCATCCGCTCAATTAAATAATCTTTGTGTATCAAAGGACGAAGGAATGTGTTTCAATTGAATATACGTGTTCGCAGTACAGAGGTAAATATTCCTAAAATACAAACATTCCTCGAACTGGTCACCTCGGTGATTCGAAAATGAGTTTGACTGAAATAATTTTTTAAATCACCAATTCAAAAAAATGTATTTCAAACATTTTCGTTGCTCTGAATTCAGCATATTGTTGTTTTAAATACGGTCGGTTGAAACTTATGCAATTCCTCCGAACCGAATATTTACGGAAAAGCGCATTTTAGATGAATTCAAAATTTACTGGTTCGTAGTTTACTCTAGCCAGTGTTTAAAGCCAGTTTTCGATAAAAGTTAACGAATAATACTCGTTTAAAATTGTATTAAATTGTGAGCTGAACGAGTTAATTGAATGGACTATTTACGTAAATATGTTTAATAAAATACCATAATTGTTGTACATAATTAAATATATTGTAGAATCGGTTGCTATCCGACGAGGCCAGGTGACACTTGCCAGTAATTTGACAGTTTTACTTGTAAGTATATGTAAATAAGTGAATATAAATGTTAAAATGTGAAAAAATGTTGAAAATGAAAGGGGTGTATGATATGATTGCAGTATCTTATAACAGTTTAATAAAAACATTGCTCGAAAGTCGAATATAAGAAATTCAATTAAAAATATGTTCAATGATAAAAAAGTTATTAAGCTCATAACCGTAGGGATTATAAATGTATGAAAACGAGACAATGATTTAGAATTATAAAGATCAGCAATCTCGAACAGTAATAAACAATATGAAAACAGACAAAAAAAAGGTAAGTACAAAAAAAAAACCGATATTAAAGTATAAAAATACTCAGAGTGAGGTAAGTCAGTGGGGTCATTAATTAAGATTGTGAGTGCAAGTGTAGGTCAGTTTTGATTTATTGTACTAGACTAATATATTATATAATTTACATTTAACATGGTTCCATGTAATATTAAAAAGTAATCAAATAGTTTTTAGCATCTTCAGGACTTCAGGAATTTTATTATGCATATTTGGTCCTCAAAAAATAAAGTGTCTTTAACACATTTCTATACGGTTGATATACGTGAAACTACATAGTTAAAATTTGTGGGTTTTCGTTCATGTTTGCGAACCTGTTGAGTTCTCATTTCCTTTAAGAGTTCTTATTTTAAGTGGAAGTAAGTCAGTATTAACTTAACGTGCATAGTTGTCTTACATTCAGAACATCGCATTCCCTGAAGGAAAGAGGGGTATCTAAAAATGACCCGAAGGATCATTTTCTGAGACTGTGTAAGAAGTGGGCGGACCCGTGAATCACGAATATCAAAAACTTTGCCGGATTAAAGTTTTCAGGCATCCTCTCCACGCTAGGGTTCCATAGAGTAACTTAACATAAACTTTGATCGGCATAAAGCATAGTAAACTGATTTCAGGTTTTTGTTCCTGAATTTAGTAGATTTATTAATAATCGAAATGCACAAACGAGTTGTCGCGTACTTTTACAATATTCATTTCTCCCAAATTTCAATTAATTTTAATGAAGAATCTTAATGTATATCGGCTTTACCGAAACCATATAATTACCCATAAAATAAAGGGTAACTAAATAAATAAATAAGTGGATTGTACGTGGTTTATCTACAGTTTAAAAATAACCTTAACCGCCGAAACATTTAAATAACGCTTTACGCAAACCCGCAGAACTCAATAATAATATTTATTAAAATTTCATTAAAAAATATTCCAACGTAATTTATTATTCACCAAAATGAAAAGGTAACATATTCATCTAGTTTGTATTTCAAAGGACAGTTTCTCTTCAAATTTGCTTAAGCATTAGAAAGTGTTGGATGTAAAGCTGTGCTTTTTATGTTCAATAACATTATATGTATAATATTATATGTACATCTTTTCTAGAAAAATCCATAAATAAGGAGGATTATTTTAATTGTCAAGGGAATCAAGAATAAATGATTAAGTGAGTTTATTACTTTACCCCCTTTCGATGGTACAACCGTTTATTGTGATAGGAAACTATTCTGGAAGCTTTTTAGTGCCTCAACTAAGGTGTACTTTGAGAGATTCCGTACTTACGAATTACATAGTTAACGAAATAAATATAAGCCCGCTCAGGAATATTCCATTAAGGCACGCGCACCGCCGCACCAGTTAAAAAAGATTAATTTCGCGTCAGAGTCGTTTCTTTGTGCTTTCTGCAACATTACTCGGCACTCATGCCTTATGCAGCTAGTTCGTTCCTTCACCATTTGGGGGGGTGACGGTCTTCTGATGGTCGCGAGATGCTACACTCAACAGCGATGTGGTAGAAATCCCCAAAAGCGAAAATGTGTATTAGGGTTCTGAAGTCGAAGCTGAATAAGCTGAATGTTATGTAATTTTTTCGGATGGTCATTTTACGTGAACTACATTGGCCCCGTTTGAATCATTTAGAATTAGTAGAATTAGTAGAAAAGTTACAATTTAAATTAGATATGTACTGGATTTATTTTTTAAATAACTAATAATATTATTTAATTAATTTTTAAAATTGAATTTTAAAGCATTGTAATAATTTGACATATCGTTTTAGTTAGTTTATTTGGAATCCTGATGAAGGAAAAGGTATTTTCCAAAACCGGTTGATGTATGAAATTGAACTCATATAAGTGGCTAAAAACAAAGTTATTGAATGGTTGACATCAACTCTTAGAATCAGCCTCTACTTCAGCCGCAGAAAGGGTTGTAGAACCGACCAGCCGTTGCCAGAAGTCAAGTTTGCAAACAATATTTGTCTAATGACAAAAACACTAGAATATACGGAGCATTATTCATAATTTTGACGACTTTCTTGTACCGCTATATCGCCTTAATATTGACTTCCAAATCATTATTCTTACGGAATGCTAGCTGAGGGATAATGACACGATACAGATGAAACCAGGATACAACGGGTACAAAACTACAAAACACTGTAATCAAAATGACGGTGTTGTGACTTACATAAAAGAAAATGAATGTAGAAGTTATAGAACCAGAGATACGTGATGCCAACTGTTTAAAATTTGTCTTTTGTAATGGTACCTCTGCATTTTGTATTTATCATCCACCATCTTTCCGCAACACGAAGGTCATTTTTGACTCCCTTAATGAAAAGTTACTTAAAATTGTGAACTGTTCTACCGCGATCATTGCTGGTGATATAAATATTGACGTATCCAAAGATATCCTCACCACAAATGCGTCGGAATACCTATCAATGATAGCCGAACAAGGTTTTTTACCTGCCATCAGAAACCCAACGAGAGGTAAAGCATGCCTTGACCATATTATGGTCAAAAAAGTAAATTCCTGGCGAAATTTTTCATATGTGAAACCACTACCACAGATCACTTTCTAGCAATGCTAGAAATTGGGTCGAAAAATAATAATTTAAACATTGCTACAAAAATACGCTATGAATTAAATTTTGACAAATTGAAACAAACCTTGCTGGCAGTATTTGAAGCAAATGACGTTAACCTTTACCATACCGTGATATAAAATACCCATATGCAAACATGCTGTCAATTCATGTTACCGTAAGAAATTTTTAACATTTTAAATGTGAAGAAAGCTTTTATTAGCTTAAATGGTAATATAAATTTGAATCCTATAAACTTACTCTAAATATTGAGCATTAAATAGGATCAATATCCTAATACAATTCGGAGCATTTATCAAGTCCTATGCGATACTACATTTTTTCTTATCTCTCTTCATTAAATTAGTGAGAAAGAGAGGTCATATATTCGTATTTTTGTTATTATTTTTAATGTGAAATTAATGTACCATCTCTGATTGTCTTACCGCATATGGTATTTTTTCCAGCATATTAATTTTACAACTGACTGAATTGAAAAATAATTATTTTTGTAGGATTTGCTTTACACAACTGGTTTTTAATTAGTCAGTTCTAAGCATAAATATTATCCTTAGAATTAACTAAAATGTGAATTTTATATTGCGTATATTAACAGAAATATTACAGTTTTAATTGGGGCGGTAGACCTATGTTATTGCATGGTTTTGGAAGGTTTAATACATCATACCCAATATTCCTAAATATATTGCAAACGAACATTTAAAAAATCAGGAGATTTTCTCTAAGCAATCAAAGAAGAAAATTATTAAATCGTGGATAACAGTACGGTTAGTGAATTGTATTAAAAAGAGAAATAAGCTGCAAAGCAGACTAAACTAAATCTGCTTAATGTCGATTTGCTAATATATTACAAAAAATATAGAAATATTTGCAATAGAGCGGTCAAATCAGCTAAATACGTATATTACAAAAATATTATAGAAGCAAACCACCATGACGCCAAGAAAACTTGGGATACTATTAGAGAAATGACTTCAACACAAAAAAATAAGAACAACAGCATATGCAACACGCTTCTCTAACAAAGTTATACATAATTTATATTGAATGGTTGACATCAAACTCTCAGTCAGCCTCTACTTCAACCGCAGGAAGGGTTGTAGAACCGACCAGCCGTTGCCAGAAGTCAAGTTTAGTGAACGGGCATTTGCGGTTGTTGCACTTGATTGTGTTGCTCTGTCTAGTGCTGGAACCTCACCCAGGCAACAAGTAGATTTGCGTGGAGGGCGGGTGTTCTCTCTTACCTCGTCCCTTTTATTTACGCGTTCTTAAATACTTTCGTGTACACTTACTATTCTACTTCACTTTCCAATTGTTCTGCGCCTCCGCATACACCAGATGCGGACTAATAATATGGTATTAATATTGAATAATTTTTATAGAGTTGTTTTCGTAAAAATATTTAGTCTCTGATACACTGTTCCTTATGATGGAAGATTTTATTTAAAAATATACTAAAAACGCACCTATTGATTAAATACAAAAATAGTATAGGACTGCGCCCTTGAACTGAATACTTTTATGAAAAAATCTATAAAAATTATTCAATATTATTACTATATTATTAGTCCGCATCTGGTGCATGTGCAAGTAGTTAAGAACGCGTATCGACTAAATAAAAGGGACGAGGTAAGAGAGAACACCCGCCCTCCACGCAAATCTACTTGTTGCCCGGGTGAGGTTCCAGCACTAGACAGAGCAACACAATCAAGTGCAACAAGTACGGTCCGAGTTACAAAAATCTAATAGATAAGTTTTCCCGTAAGCCCGCAGACATTTTCAAAGACCTCAGCCGTTTTAAAAACTGTCCGTTGGTTCAGACTTACAATTTTTGCAAGCTCCCGTGGGACAGTATCCCAGAGTACTTAATAAACCTTTTTAAAAATGCAGTTTTAAAATACAATTTTAGATAAAATATCGTTTAAAACGACAATGGTAACTTTTTCTTCATGTAAATATCACCCATTTCCATTCAATGTCCATTTTTAAATCGAATATTGTTAATAACTATATTATTTTTTCTTTACCTGATTGTTTCACGTTATTTATTATATTGACTTATTTTTGCCTGATTCATAACGTGAACGTAATTACGTATCATTTTTAATATTTTATTTTGTATCCTTATCATAAAAAAATACTTGTTCATCTGTATGTAGAAATGCCTCTGTAATAAGATTGTTATCCATTTTAAAAGTTCTAAACAGAATAATTTAATATTATCCCGGAAGTTCAGAGCTATCTACACATTCTCTGTCGCTTTTTCTTATACTATTTTTATACATACTTTGCATACATTTTTTATTCGAATATGTACATCCCCAACCGCCGTTAAAAGAAAAGGCTACGCTTAGTTTCGTTACCCCATCATTCCACCGCGCTTCGCTTTTGTTTCTTCTAATTCACACACGGTAGCTTTAATGTGGTTCTTCGTATTGCCCATACTAAGATCACCGACGCTGTTTTAGCTTAATCATTCGAACTGTTCTCTAAAATCGTTATTCAAATTTAATTGTTGACAGTGCCGACACTATTTTTTTCCACGGACAGATTTACTGTTGACATCACGTGGAAATGGTTTAACTTCATCTCAGGATGCTGAAACCTAGGTTTTAAAAGTAGCCAACCTAGATTCAATACCACAAAATCAGTCATAGACGTTTCTCTCCCATTCTGATTTTCTCGTAGTCAAAAACAGTATTTGAAAAAATTGCTTAATCTCAGGCATACTTCAAGTAAGCTGACACCATTTTAATTCAAGTTCTTGTCACCGTATATACCAATGGACGACTTGAAAGCATCTTATCGAGTTACCACTCACCACACTTATCTAAATGCGGAAATGTGTTCAGTCGAATATCAAGATGAAACAAAACGGCACAACAAGAGGCATCTTATTAATGTAATCAGATCTGATGCAAAGTGAGGAGTCATCCATCGTCAGATACGACACGGATAAATAAACCATAAGTTATTCCTACAAATACTGCTTAAACAATGTCTAATGCAGGCCTTAGGTTATTGCATAGATCCCCTGTGGTAAATATTTAACAATAGGCGATGTTAGTCACTAAATCAGTGACAGCTCCTGAATGTAGAATAAGCAATTTAATGTTGTCTCTAAATAATAATAATAATCAGGCGCGTTCATGAATGCGTCGGGTCTTAACATTTTGATGCGTAAGAAATAGCGCCATCTATATTCAGGCAACACTCGAATTTTTTCCGTTAGTAACGTTATGACGTGAAACATTATGACCACACGAGTCGGCAGAATTACGAAAGTATATCAATTCTTACCGAAATACATCACCCGAAGTAGTACACGAGGCAAAATAAAGTTCCAGAAACACTTCACAACGGTTTATGGAACGAAAAACTTTGCGAAATAATATGTTTTCGCTTCACTTTTTAATCTCACTCACTGACTCGCCTTTCGGTCGTCTCTCGCGTGGGATGGTGTAGGATACGAACACGATAAGTGCGCTGGGAAACGGGATCAAAAGTACAGAATCGTCAGATATGTAATGCTATTGGAAGGCAAAGTGCGCAGCTATCGACTGGCCGGGTGCAACGAGAAGTAACGAGTGCGGGATGCAATTGCAGGTAATAAAAGTGCAAGTGAAACGGGTTTCGGGGGTTCGCGGGGCTCAGGGTCTCCGCGGGCGGGCCGGGTGGCGGGGGGCGGGGGCAGAAGGGCGAAGGCCGACCGGTCTGGCCCCTCGAGAGAAGCGAGCCCGGCGCGCAGAGCCCGCGGAGCGGAACAGCGCGGCGCGCGGTGAGCGTCACGGCTCAAAACGCGGGGCCGCTAGTTCATCCGTGAGAGGTGGACGGTTTACTACAGTGCAGAGTACATGGAGCAGTTACCGGAGTGCCGCGCCGCGCGTGTGCGGTCCGGTCCGGGCCTCGCGTGACGGTCTGCTACGGATGCGGATCGTCCCGGAGCGGGTGCCGTGACCAGATGCGCGGGTCAGTGTAACTGACGAGAAAAAATACACAATTATTATATAATTATTTATTACTTTATTCTTAACCGCTTTTAATTTTAAGTTAATTTAATATACAAACCAAAATACAGGATATCGAATAAACTAATTAAAACCACGTGTCATTAGAAAATGATCATACTTTTGATAAAATAAATTGTTTTATGTATAAACAATGTAGGTCTTAAATTAAATTTTTTAGAATCATTAAAATAAGTAAAGCGTGTAAATTCAACCAAAATATTATAAATAACCATCTAAATTTAACCACAAGTCCTATCCTAAGAAAATTTTCAATAATTTTGTATCATTAAATTAATTTCCACATCTTTCTTCATTTAACAATTTCAGTTAGGTATTTTTTATTTATAATCAATTATTATTTTTAAAATTTTTGAAATATAGAAATACGAAAACATTAAAACAATTTGTCATATGGTTTTAGCTAGTTTATTTGACATCCTGATGTAGGAAAGGTATTTTACAAAACCGGTTGGTGTATCAAGTTAATTCAGAAACGTGGTTAAAATACGTAAATTAATACGAACTCTTCTCCAGTGCGTGCGTTATTGGTAGTTTTACAATATGTATATTTTTTTATTATCCATTTCCGCATCGAATGTGCTTCATTATTTGTGAAAATAGAAAATTAATTATTAAAAATGCGTTCGTACAGTTAATGTATAACCGAACAACACGGTTCAATAAGATTGATTTCTGTGTTGTGCAGATTGCTGTCAGTTCTAATTGAATATTAGATTACTAATTATTCCATAAATACATCATGTCGTCAGACCGAGAGAAATAATTGCAAATCATAATTTTGTTACTATAGAAAAGGCGTGCAAGCATGAGAATAGTAATAAAACATGTCAGTAAAGCGGATAAATCGGAATTATTCGCGCCTTGTTGCGCAGGGGATCCGGGCAAAGGCGAAGTTTGGCGAGACCGGCATCATCGGATAGGCCGCTGTAGGCTGCAGGGGTGCACGGTGCACCTAGCGCCTGCGGTCTGAGCTTTATTATTTGGAAATGCCTTTGTTAATAAAACCGCTCATCTCAGTTTAACATTGTTCATTTAAAAATCTGAAGAGTAACAAATTTAACAGAGGATGAGAATAGACAGTTGGAAGACTTATTTCATCTTAAAAATATTAAAGAATTACAAAAGACTAATGAATTAATTTAGTATGTACGGTAGGGATCTTGGACAATTGGGACCAGAAGTTTGCATAATATACAATTCCGATTATCGACCTAATAGTAAAATATTAGGTATTAATGGTATTATTGCGAGTATAGTTTATTGTTAAACAGTGTATATTATTTGAAGTAGGAATGTATTTAAAAATATCAAACTTCAATATGATTTTTTGCATGTACATACATACGAGTATAAAATTATATGCGCATATATGTGGTTATCGCTTTGATTAGAAATATGTATGTTTTAGTAGACTTTGGACGTATACAATTTGTTATTTTCAATGCAGCTAAATCTCGGATTGGTCGGATCGGCTTGGAAGCCTTTCGTCTCTTTTGTTTCTTGGTTTGAAACCCTAATTCACATTTAGCCACTTTCTTACATCCTCATCTTCACATCAAAGATGATATTATCGGACACCTGGTTAGCGGATGCACCACGCGAGACCACTATAAAACAATAACCGGAAGTTTCACTTCTTATACCCACAAAGTGCACAATATCTGATATATTTAAAAGAATATCACTTTGCCGTGCACTTTTTATCTACCATTTAAGTATTTGTTTGAAAATTAATTACGAACAAGAATTCAAATTCAAATGAATTCAATTAATTCTTTGACAAATAATATGTTAGATCTTGAAGATGTTTATAATGAAACGACACAAATATGATATATGTCGCGTGCTATTCTATTAACCTGTCTCAATTGTAGTGGACGTGAGGCAAATTAACAGCAAATGTACGCCTGCGTGGTTATAGAAACGGGAAAATACCCACTTACCGAAGCGACCATTACTTAACGAAGAGCAGGTTGCTGAAAAACTGAATGATCAAATCGACGTGTGACGTAATGCTGATTGCGGTAAAGTTGACAAAATTAAGGAAACTTCGCTGGATGGCTTGGTGAGGTAAACCAAATATTTCCTTACTTACTCATCATCACGCCGTATCCACCGTAGTCTGGCAGAGAGGGTACAATGCCACATTACTCGTTTTCTTTCATGCATATAATTCTCGCACGCTCTTCAATTACTGAAGCTTCTAGTAGGGCTGTTTTCTAATATCTGATGTATCTAATCATGCCGGGACCTTCACAGACGGCTTCTGTTTCTGTTGTCATCCTCACTCGTCTCGTATTTTTTCTTCGCCATGCTCTCTTCCCTCATACGTTCCACATGCCAAAACCAACTCAGTGACCACTTCTTAAGTCGGATGGTATCCAGACAATTGCGCGCCGATAATAGCGCGCGATACAAAAGTAAATGAGGATATTTATTCCCGTGTATTTCATTTTAAAAAGAATTTTAATAGATAAAAAAAACTGAAAAAAAAACGTTCGGAAAAAAGTTAGTTTTTTTTTATTCTTACAAATTAAATGTATTAATTAGAATAACCTACATATAAAATCAATTTTATCGCAAAATATTGTTGTTGCTACCGTAATTCGAACCTTGGTCTCTTTCAATCTACGTTAATGCACGATCCCCGGATTGAAAGAGATCCGGGCTCGAATCCCGGTAGCAACAACAATATTTTTTGATAAAATTGATTTTATATGTTATTACGTTATATTTGGTACCTACCGCGCACGAGATAGGTTGGGAATTGGCATTCACCAATTGAAAACACTGGCCGCGTAAGGAATAGAATTCTCGCTACCGTTTTTTTTTTGTTGACAGATCTCGACATGCACGGGCGTTAGTCCAATGTAAAAACAACGAAGATGTGACTTCGTATTCTTCCTAGTTATTTTTTCGTTACTTTCTTCATAAACTACTTCTTCTGACATGACGGGAAAGTGGTCATGCCACGACAGTACTTTCTATTTCAGGAAGGATTTCTCCTGAAGAATGAAGAAAGGGGTACGATGTGATCGCTGCCGCAAATCAATACACGACGGGATAATTTTACAACCGAAGATGAGGCAAGAAATTCATGGCGAAAAAAAATTCTAAAACGCAAGAAGATGACCCAGCACCTGACGTTCTGGCCGGTTAGAGATACAAGTAATTACCAGTGGCTCGATCAAGAAAATCTGGATAAAGACTGGATCTCTGTGCAATGGACATTTACTTCGCGTGTATGGTTGTAAAAAATTTTTTGATGTAATTGATAATATTGAGAGTATTGTAGTATTATTTTTTTCTTTTCATTTTTTAATTTAAAATTAATAACTTTCTGCTCGTGTTGAACCAATTTATGATATGATCTTTTTTGCTGCATTTAACCTGACACAGTTTGTCAGGTGATAAATTTGTGAAATGTTATTTCTTAGGTGAAGATTTTCACGTTTCAACGAGTCACGTGTTTTTATCACACTATTACTTGTACAATAGTCTGTTGATTTAGATATTCAAATGGTAGTAAAATTTTATTATTTTTTTATTGAGGCAAAAATTGCCTATCTTATCTTTTCATCTTATCACATTCTAGTAATGGATCTCTTACTGCTTTCTACTTAATTATTCATATGTTTTTTTGTATTAAATTAAGTGATAAAATTTGTAATAATCTTTTATTTTTCCCTGAGTATGACGGCTGAAGTGACAGGCAAGACATTATGGTAAATTCTGTAACCAAAGACCCATGCCCATCATGTGAACCTCTGAGCAAGTCGACGGTGTGAAAGCATGGCGTCCTATCTTGACGATTACCAGTCACGTATAGGCAATCACATCACAATGTATATCTTTCTACTTAATATATCTATGTTCTGAATAATTACAACTCCACAATAAGAATTTATTCTCCTTAAAATTTTTTTATTCAAACTAAAAAATTTTATGAAATGTAAAAAATAAGTTCTTTTTTTTCTTTATTTTCTCTGTCTGCGCACAATTATCGGGGTGCCAATCGGATAGATACCTAGTAAGTAAGCACTTTCGGGGTGTGATAGATAATAAGCAAGCACACGTAATAAACATTTTTGTTTAGTTTTCAAACAATTTTACCATAAAAAGAACAGGGTTTTAAACACGACTGGACGGATGGATGTCGTAAGTTATTTTAATCTGAAACAAAATTATTATACATATCACGATATCCACAAAATAGTAGAAATCCCAGTAAAATGAAATGTTTCGGTCGCATCATTCAACAGTTACATTATTTGTTCGCTCCAGGCTTCGTGTGATCACCCTCCAGTTCCACACATCCCTCTGAGTCACGCGGTCAGAAATTCCAATACTTTTATTGGAATTTATCAGCTTTTCTTACTGAGTAATACCTTCGGGATTATAAATACTGAAGCCGCACCAGCTTGTCGGGCTGAAGGAGGGGAGTCGGGAGGGGGATGAAAGATCGGGACGAGGAATGGATGGTTTTCGAGAGCAACTCGTAAATGTATAAAATATATATACAACGTGTGGTAAGTGCTAATGCATCGCTTAACGTGTATTGAATCCGCGATTCTAGAAAAGAATTTATTTATCTGATATGATGGATGGGCTTAGCACTCGTCACCCCTCTTGTTTATTTGCTTTGAATTTTTACCGATAACGCTACTGTTATTATAGAATACCGTTTCTCGCATTGATTATAGTGGTATTGATGTGCCGTATCCAAAGTCAATCTTTATCCAATTATTGTCATTTAAACTTTCACTTGGATCAGAAAATAGATCAAAAAGATAATAATGAGATCATGCAGATTATTGTTTGAAATGTTGATTTCCTTTCCTCACTAATTACCTGAACATTTAAAATGAACCCATCAAAACGGATTATTTGTTATTGTCATTTTAAAAATTCGCGTACTAAAAATAATATATGATGTTTATCATCAGTCACAGTGAGAGGAAACGAAGCGCATATATTTGTGTTGTCTTGTAAATTAAAATTACCATTAATTGTTTACATTCTTTACTTACTTACTTACAGTAGGGGGTAGACAGAGAGGATAGAGCGCCACACTCTTCTGTCCTGACACACAATTCTAGACTCATCCACATCCATACATCTTCTCATACAAGCTCGACGATTATTGAGGCTTCTAACAAGACATCCTTCAGTATCTGGTTTACATGGTCGTGCCAAGTATTCCTCGGACGTCCTCTACTTCTGCTGCCATCAACACTTGCGTCATATATCTTTCGTACCATTCTCTCCTTATTCATCTGTTTCATATGACCAAACTAACCAAGTGATCTAATCTCAGTAGCAACAATATTTTAAAAAAAATTCATTTCAGAGGTATATTTTTCTAATTAATACATTTAATTAGTATTTAAAACATCATAGACCTCTGTTCTGAATAATTACTTCACAATAAGAATATGTTCTCCTTGATACCAGAGCACAGTAAATTCAAACTATAAAATGTCAGTGTCACACGGATATGAAACGAAAACGAAATGATAATAAAATGTTCTACAGAAAAACTGTTTTCGTTTAAATAATCACGTCGACTTACCATTGAAACGTTAAATAATTCAAACCTGTACCCTTGCGAACGAACTACGGAAAGAAATAAAAAAATTGTGCAGGTCGATGTGTTGTAGAAAATTAACAATACTCATTAACGCCATTTACGTATCACGGAACAAATTACTAAAATAATCGAATTTATTCGTGAACCTCTACTATTTGCAATATATTCAAATATATATATGTATATATATATATATATATATATATAACAAACCGAGTGGGAGAGCGGAATGGGGAGCCGGGAGGCGATAAAAGACGCTGGAAGCGCAGTAGCGTTTTCTTTTAATACTCTTCGGTTCTCAAGATAACATATTTAATTGTGTATATATTATATGTATTGTTGGACGGTGTACAGTAATGAATGTGTAAGATTATTGCCGTGACACAGACGGATAAATGGTAATATAGTATCGCGGCTAAATACGTTACAATGATTTTTTTTAATAATGACGTTTTGATAACTCTGTAGAATAGATAAAAATCATTTTTATACACACCAGAGTTAATTTAGAATAAAAATAATGTTCTTGTTCAACGATGAAACGGTCATTGGCGAGCATCACGTGATTGGGAGCAGCTCCGCATAAAGGCAGCACGGAATATGTTTATAATCCAAGTTTATCCGCTCGGGACGGGACGGCTAGCCGGGCCGCCGGCTGAGCGCGACGCGAACAACAATAATTATGGAATGTAATAAGTCGTAATTGCTTTAATTAAAGTGGAAAAATGCTTGCACCAGCATCACGCCGTGCGTAACGTGTATACCGACTACATTCAACACTCGCTGCGAGAGGGTTTACAGACACCACGACGTTATTGCGTTATTGTGGCATTGTCAAATACCAAAATCGTCTTTAAAAAATCCGCTAGATTGTAGAACAGATTAGCAAGAAATTATAATGAATAATGTTATTCATTTTCTTTAGAAATCCGTTAGATGGCAGTACAGATTTGCTAAAAATAAAATGGATATTAGTATTTATGTATAGTATGGCAGTACAGATTAACAAAAAAACGATTATGAATATTAATATTGTGGAATAGATATCACTGATTAAGATATCGTATTTACTTACGATTTTAAGTTTTTTTTTTACCTGTCCATATTATTTAATTTCTCTAAGTTCACTATATCCTTCATGTTTAAGGTTTTAATAACATACTAACGATAATGATATCAATTTAAGATATCTCTAGGTGTACACATATCATCATTTTACTAATATTTTGTTTACATCAAATGCATTGTTAAAGCAATGTATTAAAGAATTTTCACATTTAAATACAGATTCCAAGTAAACCAGGGTCGCGCAACGGCCACCAGTGGCCGCCCTCAGGGCCTAAGCAGCAAACGACCGGCAACAGCCCATCGCTTTCTGCTAGTAAGAAGTAAAATTGCTTATTACTTGCGACAACTTGAAACTGATATGACATGAAGCATCTGCACCGTACAGGCGTGGGAATCATTTATCAATAATCGAGGTATTTACAATTTAATGTAATACCAATATGTTTAAAAACATACAATTGAGTACAACAGATTGGTGGATTAATTGGGCAGATGTTTGTAGAGTATGCTGCAAAAGTAAAAATTCTGTAGGAAGCTAGGTAGACAGGCACCTGTTATGTACCTATATTCAATATTTAAATTATTACTATTTCCAAATAGACGCACAAGAAAAATGAAATGTTGAGTTGTATAATAAACAACCATTTGAAGTTTATTATTAAATAGGTATTATTTTCGCACGCCCTTGGGCGAGCTGTCCTGCTGAGTAGTAAATTTTGTGATCAACCTTACAAACGTACAAGATAAATTATGTACGCGGATTTTAAAATTATGACCTAGCAAATCTAACTGTATAATGTGTGTATTGATATTAAAAAGGTGATATTATTAAAAACATGATTTATAGAAACATCATGATACGATCGCTTGTTAACCGACGACTTAAAAATATATTGCAGGGAACAGATAGTTGCGGTGAACAGAGGACAGAGACAGATAATATAAAATCTCACAAAACGTCCCACGTACACCTAAATATAATTTATAATAATAAAATATATAAAACCACAACAGTCAACCACTGGTGAGATAATTAATTAAGAAAATTTGGATAAATTTGTGGATTATCCACTTATTTTTAAACGCTAGTATATGTAACGATAAGAAAAATTAAATGTAGAATAATATTTTTTAAATTTCTAAGAAAGTAAACACTTGACGTTATAATTAAATTATATACTATTTAGTTTTAAACCATTTTATTATGTACATCTACAAATGACAGGTAGTTTCAGTTGAACCTAACCTTATTCAAGACAAGATAATATAGACTAAGCATATAATTTATATTATTGTTTATAGTATAATATTAGTGGTTTAAAACTAAATACATATTCTATTATTTTTATGAATTATATTATTTATATATTTATTTTTATTGCTCACACAAAGGCTCGCCTTTATGGATTAACTTTTTTATATCTTTCTATTTTTCGTCTTAAAAGTTTTTTTATTCGATATATTATTTAGAACATTGGATATTTTTATACGACCTAAGTTACCAATTAATTATTATTTTTAATAATTATAATGACTTATATAAATTTTTATGTTATTTTAATTAACTATCTTACCATTACGCCGTTTCTCCGCGGGGGTAGGCAGAGTGGATAGAGCGCCACACTCTTCTGTCCTGACACACAATTCTCGCCTCATCCACATTAATACATCTTCTCATACAAACTCGCCGATTATTGAGACTTCTAACAGAACCATCCTCCATTATCTGGTTTACCTGGTTGTGCCAAGTCTTCCGCGGATTTCCTCCATTTCTGGTACCATCAACACTTGCGTCATATATCTTTCTTACCGTTCTCTCCTCATTCATCCGTTCCATATGACCAAAACACCTAAGTGATCCTTTTTTAATCTTACTTACTATATAAAGCTCAGCTTTACATTATTTACTTATTTCTACATTTTTTACTCTGTTTTAAATTCTCATCTCATTCCCATTGCATTCAGTCTACTTTCGTCATCAGTGTTGGTACCGGGACTCCATTGTGTACCGCTAGTCTTGTCGCGGTTGATAAATTCTCGTTAGATATAATTCCATTCAAAGCGCCATTCACTTTATTCCCTACAGTCACCCTCGTTTCGATCTTTCTCAGCCTTTCCATTTCTATACATACCTCCCAAATACACAAACTCAAACTATTTGGACCGCTATTAATAAAATAATGAAACCGATACTTATATGTATTAGGGTATATTACATTTTCTCATTATTAAGGCGATTAATATGTAATAAGTAAACTTGCATATTATATTAACGATGTTTAAGAAGAGGAAAATAATAGTTTGTACATGGTTTGAAGGTAAGTAAACTCATAATAATATGTTTTAAATTAATAAAATTGGATTCGTTAGCAATGCAAATATCTAAAATATTTTCTAAATCTGTCACCTTCTCTATGAAACCCACGTGCGTAGTAAATGAAACAATTATATTTAGTCTAAACCACTGTCAACAGAGGATTACCAAGTAGTAGCACCGTTGAGAACTTTTGCTTAGTCTGGCTGCGGGACGTTGAGATAGGTAAAACGAGATATCAACAAGTTTCGAGAGTACCAATATCAAACATCATAAATTATATATGATAGTAAAATGTCGCAACATTTTATCGACTCTCCTAACGCAGCACTACATATTCTCCTAGGCGCGCCTAGAAGAATGTTCAGTCCTGCGTTAAATATCATCTATGCAGTGACGTGCAGCAGACACAGACTTAGGTTATGCTGTTACCAATGATATCATACTAAGTATAAACTTAACACACGATTAAGAACTTTCGTTTAACCGACATGTTTAGGAATAATGAAACAATCCGACCCTACATTTTTTAAATTCTTAATCTTATTTTTTGTATTTGATTGTTATTTAGACGACACGGACTTCGTTAACCTATTTGTAATTTTTGAGTAATACCTGTAGTGTGTTTTAAGTTTAAGTTTTAACTATAATTAAATAGTATGCCAGGGATAGGAGTTGGTGGAGAGCACGTATGGAGGCCAAATTCTAACCTGGGATGTAGTGCCGTGGAAGAAGAAGATAATTAAATTATCTTATTATTAGTATAAAATTCAACATAAAAATTTTATTGAGGTTTTTTAAAAAAAAACAGTAGGTAATACAAAATACGGAAGACTATTCTTCAACTTTTTAAAATAACTGAAGCAAAATTTTGTTTTTATTAAAATTCATATTTATACTCGTATTTAAGCTCTTAGAGTAATAAATACATGAAGAAAAAAATGTCAAAATGGATATATTTCCATTTACAGTGTGTCTAATTTAAATCTGCAACATATTAAAATTAGGTATGCTTTTTTTAAAAATACTTTTTGCGAAGAAACTTCGTAAACTATGTTCTAATGTCACCAAGTGCTATGGCGTCAGAAATATCAAATATGTCACCGATACATACTGCATATAATTGACTTTAACCCAGATACACCCAAGAGAATTTATTAATCTGTAATATAATTTCATACTAAAATATAATATAATGATACTAAAATGTTGTTCAATAAATATTTAAAAAAAACAAAATGGTGATGCAATAGTACCATTGATTACGCAAAACAAAAAATATATTAGAACATCGCAAATTCTTGTAATTTATGAAAATATGATCCTAATTCAACCGTCCTACATGTAGGACGATGGGCATACCTGGGTAGAACACCAAGAACGAATATGAAAACAAAAAGTTTAATAAGATAGTAATCTTCAAGAATTAGTAAAAGTGGAGCTCTAAACCAACCTTTCGAATGATAATCTGGTATGAAACAGTATGACCGCGTAAGACCTACAACGCGGATCGGTGGACTGGAATTTTTATATCAGTAGGTAACAATTGTACTGCTTAAGTGGAACGATAGATTAAACATGGCTAGCAAAAGAGAAATGAAGAATAACCAGGGAATGATGATGAATGGAGTGATAAGGTATTTCACCTCTTGTCTCCGATATCTCGAGTGCCATAATCTGTGGTGATGTTTTGGGATCCCGTGAGCGGGTATATGGGGTGGTTTGGTGTATATGTATTTTTTTTTTTGTTTTGTTTTTTGTTAATAATTTTTCTAGAGTTTTGTCTTTTGTTAATACTTTTTTTAGAGTTTGATGGGGTTTTTTTTTTTCCCCCCCGCTCAACGGGCTACAGAATTAGGGTATAGGATTGCAATAGGGCGGAGTCGGGAGGGATCGGAAGGAGGGTCGTAAAAACCTAGGGAATTGATGGTAGGGTTTGGGAAGTTTAGGTAAAATTTGCGGGCTAGGTCAGTGAAGTAGTCATTGATGGTGGGGATGTTGGTATCGGAATGGATGATGGTATTGCGGATGAACCAAGGGGATTTTGTAATTTGGCGGAGGATTTTGTTTTCTAGGGAGTTTAGGTAACGGAGGATACCGGAACCCCAGATTGGGCAGGCATACGAGATGATGGGGCGAATGAGGGCTTTGTATATGAGGAGTTTGTTGGTAAGGGAGAGGGGGCTGAAAGGGTTGAGAAGTGGGATGAGGGAACCGTAGGCTTTGTTTGCTTTAAGGCGGGTGTTTTGAATATGGGTGAACCATGTGTACTTTCTTTGGAACGTTACTCCAAGGTATTTGACCGTTTTGCGCCAGGGGATCGGTTGATTATGGAGGGTGATGTCTGTGAGTTGGAGGGAGATGGTTTTTTTGGTGTTTCTTGTGAAGAGGATGGCTTCGGATTTGGAGGGGTTAAGGTCTAGGCGCCAACGGTCAAACCACACTTAAAGTGTGTTCATGTGGGATTGGAGGAGGGAGATGACATTGGGGATGGTTGATGCTTGGGCGAGGACGGCGGTATCGTCAGCATAAAGTGCAATGTCGGAGCGGGGATTTGTGGGATTTGAGGGGATGCGTATGTTGTGGCGAGAAGGAAGAGCAGGTGAGGGGTTGGGGTGGGGGGAGTTAGGGGTGAGATGTCATGTGTGTAGATGTTGAACAGGATCGGAGAGATGATTGAGCCCTGCAGAACTCCCGCTGTCATAAAATGGGTGGTGGAGAGGGAGTTGCCGACTTTCACTTGGAAAAAGCGGTTTGCGAGGAACGATCTTAGGGTGCCAAGTAGTTGAGGGTGGAAACACGCGTTGTGGAGTTTTAAGAGAAGGGCGTTATGCCAGACTCTGTCGAAGGCTTTGGCGACATATAGAAAAATGGCGCTTGTGAATAGTTTGTTGTGAAAACCGTCTGTTATGATCTCTGCCACCCTGAGGAGTTGGTGGAGAGTTGAGTGGTGAGATCTGAAGCCGTGTTGGACGTTAGGTAGGACTGAGGCTTCCTCACAGTGAGCTTGAAGCCTCGTTAGCAAAACTAGCTCAAAGATCTTGGCGATGTCAGAGAGAAGACTCATGGGGCGGTGGTTTTCACAGAATCGGGTAGGTTTACCGGGTTTCGGGATTAATATAACGTGAGCGTGTTTCCATTTGGTAGGAAAGAGGCGCAAGGATAAGGCTGAGTTTATTATTTTACAGATGGTTTGAATGCCTTTCGGGGGCAGAAGTTTTAGGACGGCGTTAGTGACGCTGGACCAGGGGCTTTGTTGTTGGAGCGGCTTTTGATGATTTCTTTGATCTCAGAAGGAGAGGTGAAGTATATGTTATCTGTCGGGAGGTTTTCAAATATGGAGTTGACTTGACTATCAACCATGTTGATGTCGCTGGCATTTTGTGTGCTGGGGCTGAATTGGAGTTCGAGGCTGTCTACAAACGCTTCGGTCTTTCCTTCCTCATCGTATATTAGCCCACTATTTACTTCGATGGGGTGATTGGGGGTAGGAACGTTACGGAGGACTCTTGATAGTTTCCATAGCGCCCTGTTGTTTTGGTTGCAATTGGAAGAAGGATCGTTTAACGTCTCTATTTTTTGTTGGCAAACATCGTTGAAGTGGAATAACCCAGCACCACGCGACAGGGCTCAGAATAATAACAAAGATTCCAGCTGTTACACGGAAAAGGATTGCGTAATTACAATAAATTGTAATACGCATTTTTTAATTTAAATCCATTCTCAAATATCAAATAACGCACTCCTTTTTTGTTTGTACGGAGTGCACTTTTCTGTATTAAAGTAATAATTTAGACAAATAATCCGAAAAACACTTTGTTTAAAACCACTATTTATTGATACATCAACATGTTTCCATACCGATGGTATCTTCTTTAGGAAACAATGTATACTAAAATTAAAAATGTAAGTATAGATAAAAACAAAACTATAAAAGTATAAGTGGTGGGTAACTAATTAGGAACTGCTGTGAAAACAAATTTAAAAGGTAACTATGTATTTGCATAAAGGATTTGGTTATTTATGATATTTCATTTGTTATTAACACTTTTTCTTATTTCCAAAAATTTAAAATTTTTCTAATTGTAAACCCCTAATATTTGTATGTAAAATTTCTAAACCCTTGTTAATGTGAAATGTTTTAAATAAAGGGTTTTTCTGATTATTTATATAACATTTTGCCACAAAGTAATTTTGCAAATATCAAAGAAATTATTTAAACCTTTAGAATTGTCAAGAAGTCGATATGGCGGCTGCATTTTAACCGTTAAATGTCACAAGCGCTGGCGGCGGTGGTAGATTACGTGTATTTCTATCAAACATTTCTGAAACATTGAACTAGTAAATACCTCGGCTATGTTTGTTAGCCAGCCTGATCCACAATCTTATTTCAAAACGGTGGGTGTTGAAAAGTTAAAAAAATTCGTAACTCCGTTAATACTAGTCCTATACAAGAATTAAAAAGGAAACATAAAACGGAAAATATGTAACATATTCTTGTTGTAAGGACTCTTTTCTTGAGAGGTCGTGATTACAATAATAAGTAGATATTGTCATCGCAAGTGGCTTCTCAATTATATATAAACATAA
The DNA here is from genome assembly GCA_022840565.1 of Eubasilissa regina. NCBI lineage: Eukaryota > Metazoa > Arthropoda > Insecta > Trichoptera > Phryganeidae > Eubasilissa > Eubasilissa regina. Next base: position 54,772,189 of record JAINEB010000012.1, on the reverse strand, counting down.
CGAGGTTTCTGTATTACTGGGATGGGTAAGGGCTCCTTCAAGCATACACAGCAGCAGCATAAAGAATACATAGGGACCTACGAGGGCTGTCTGAAAAGTTACCAACCTAACAAAGAAACAAGACATTTTTTCCTCAAATATATTTTCATTTTTCTACATAGTCTCCTTGTAAGTCTATACACTTCTCCCAGCGATGCTCCCTTTAACCCGCCCAAATAGTACTTGGAGTCTTTCTCTGCAAAATAGTTATTTAAAGGTGACGACCTCCTCATTTGACGAAAATCTGCAAATTTTAGCTTAGGGAACAAAAAATTTTATTTTTCAATACAGTCGATTAAGACAACTCCATGGCTATCCCAGAAAATAGTCGGTATCACTTTCCCAGCCGAAGGAACAGCCTTTGCCTTTTTTGGAGCCAATTTTCCCTTCGCAGTCCACTGTTTTGACTTTGTTTTTGTTTCTGGAGTATAATAGTGTATCCAAGTTTCATCTACAGTAATTAGTCGGCGCTAAAACTCTGATTTATTGCACCTAAACTGCGCCAACAGAGCGTTAGAAATGTTCATTCGGACATGTTTTTGGTCCGGAGTGCGGCCAGCTTTCTCATGCCTAAATCTTGAATCAATATGTCACAAACACGTTCTTTGGACAAGTCAATAGCCTCTGCTATCTCTTCAATTAACCTTAATCCGACGGTCGTCCAGCACCATTTGGTGAACTTGAGCGATGCTATTGTCAGTGGTTGCAGTATTTGGCCATCTCGAACGTTCCACCCAAGCAGGCACGGTGACGTTTAAATTCAGCTGCCCAAAATTTCAAAATGGTAAATGATGGTGCAGAGTCCCCGTACACAGCGTCCAACTCGTATTTAATTTGTGTAGGGGTATTTATTGCCTTTCAAAAACAAATACAGTTCGATACTCGATTTTTTTATTTTCACAAAAACACTCACATCGACTCACTCAAACGATTGTCAAACAATTGCGCGTCCGAAATGGCTGAGATTTTAGGGAGTACTTATCAAAGTATGTACAAACACGTTCCCCAACTTTTGTTGACAAGTGCTGCCATCTTCATGTTGAGGTCGAAAATTTTTCAAACAGGCCTTGTATATGTATAGGTGTACTCTGCCAACAAAACTCAACGCGAACTCAGTTTATGAGGTTTCATGTTATTTAACAAGGAACTTTTTAAAAATCTTTCATGCGTTTAATTTGTTTAAATAACTAAATATAACATTTAATTAGTTTCATACTTTAAGAGAGAAAAACTCCAATATTGATGTAATGAAATTGACAATTCCCCACCAAAAACCCACGTCACGGTTAAAAATCTTGGAAATATATTTTTCGTTTTTAATTTTCTTAGCGTTGGTGCAAAGTTCTCTTTACAGATCAAGATGTACCTATTCGTAAGTGGATAGGTACATATTAGTATTGTATAGCGAGAAAATATAATATTATATTTTAGTTCAACAAATTTCATTATTTTAGTAAAGTATTATATTTAAAAAATGTAAAAGACATGATAATTTCAATTCCGTTTAAAGAGCAATAATAATAAAAATATCAGTAATGCAAATCAGTTTAAATAATATAAATACCATGTGTATACAGGTATGTATTTTAGAGAAATCACTATGATCAGGAAAAGCAGATTTTGTCAATACATATGTTCATTTTAAATGAAATCCTTTGATTATTAAAAGATATTGCATACCTCCGTGAGTGATTCTATTCTTTACTCTTGCAGTGAACACCGGTACTGATCGTAAACCTTAATAACTCACAATCGATTATATATTCTAATTTTTTCAGATTTTTTTCTTAATACAAACTTGAAAAACTCATCTCCTAGTGTTTCTCCTACGCCTCGTTAAAGTTTAAAGTGAAATAGCAAAGTCGACATCCCTCTCTCTCCCCAGCCGGCTGCGGTCGGGCTGTCGGATTCTTTGTTCACAAGAAGTGATGAATTACCTTTTTGTTTTGTTCCGCCTTTAACGAGTTAACTCGCGGCGTGTGAACTCGCCCCCCTCCCTGGCCTTCGCTCCGCGCCGCACCATCCCTTCGCAATCTTATTACAGATATCCAATAGGAATTCCAACACGTTTGTATCCCTTAGCAAATCGTGTGGCTGGTAATTCAATCGGTAATTCATAGCTCGAACCGCAGTCTCCCACCCCTCGCTGTCCGATACCCGGAAAGGAGAATCCCAAAGAGGGATTTTTCTCGATAAAGTTAATCGCTTTTGATGTTATTAAACAACTTGCGAAATGGCAGCTCGAATCCGTGATGCTGAATACGAATTGAAGATTTTTATTTCTTTGTATAATGTTATTTGCACAATAGTTCACGGAAAGTCACGAAGTTCCATTTGAAGAACATATTTTTGTCCGAGTTAATTCGAACAAATATCTTTTATCACGTGTATAGCTATTAAATACGACTAGCGCACGAGGAGTAGTTCTCGCTTGCTTATATAAGAAATACCTTAATTATGAAATATTGCCGAGATAATAAAAGTGCGATCTCCGCCGCGAGCCGAGCATGTTCGCGTGGTGCGCGCGTGTGTGTACGCTATTATACGAATTCTAAATTGTTAAAAACTAAAGGTATGTCAAACATCATTAAACTGTTTCTGAAACTTACCATGAGACATAGAAGATAGAGCGTCACACTCTTCTGTCCTGACACACAATTCTCGCCTCATACACATTCATACAAATTCTCATACAAGCTCGCCAATTATTGAGGCTCGTAACAGCACCATCCTCGAGCATCTGGTTTACCTGGTCGTACCAAGTCTTCGGCTGACGTCTTCTATTTCTGGTGCCATCAACACTCGTGTCATATATCTTTCTTACTATTCTCTCCTTATTCATCCGTTTCATAAGACCAAACCCTCTAAGTGATCCTTTTATAATCTTACTATATTAAGATCAGCTTTACATTCTTTCCTTATTTCTTCATTCTTTACTGTCATAAATGGATCTACCGCATCTAAGCGATCTCTTTTCCATTGTATTAAGTCTACTTTCGTTCCTCTTCTGCCAGCTCCAGGCTTCGCTTCCATACATCAGTCTCGGTACCAGGACTCCATTGTGTACCTCTAGTCTCGCCTCGATTGATAAGTTTCCGTTAGCTATAATTCCATTCAAAGCGCCTTTCACTTTATTCCCTGCAGTCACCCGTTTTGTGATATCTTTCCCAACTTTTCCGTTTCTATCAAACAACTTCCCAAACCCAAAAATACTTATAGGTAATGAATATTTGGAACAAATATTCATTATCTATAAGTATTTTGTGTCGGTGTCTTGCCTTCCTTCTTCTCGAATACTATCACTTTCGACTTGTTGACCTCCATAAAAAGGTCGATTTCCTTGCATACATCGTCCATTCTATATTCTACCAACTAGACCCTGAGTAGAATAGTAGAATATTTTAACATAATTATTTTAAAATACTTAAGAAATAAATTTCTCGATTTATGGGGGCGGCTTTAATACGAATTTAAGTAATAATTATTTATAACCTATATTGCAGAATAATTTTTATAACAAATTGACCAAAATTCAATAAATATAATGCTTAGATTGAAAGAGATTTCATAAGCAGTTGTACAAGAATTTCTAAATAGAAATGTAAAATTGTATTTTTCTTGTAGACCTTCAAGCTTTAATATAAATTGACTTTTTATTATAAATTTCCGTCTATTTTTTCATTTTTTGAAATTATTTCTAATCTAGAAGCGATAGCGTCCTAGTTAGCTAGCTTCTGAGTTCTTTGTCTGTTGGTTTTACTGAGTCTGGTAAATTATATTGAATTTTTGTTCAAAAACTTTGTTTAAAAATGAATTAACGCCGTTCTTCATATTACACGAAAACACACACTTTCTGTTTATAATCAAAAGATTTCATTTAAAAACCAAATTTATAATAATCCATAACACAAATATAGTTGTTTTACAAATTTATAATTTATTTAATTTAAAAAAAAATTATAGATGGCGTACATGGAATGCATGTCATATCAGTTTTAAATGTTTAGAAATATTATGTAAGTGGTCTCCTGGAACGAGGCTCGAATCCCCGACTATTAAATCACTAGGCGAATATTTTAACCACTAAATCAAGAAGTTACTAGGTACCTAATGCCATACATTGATCAAAAAAATGATGAACCACATGCCTTCTTCAATTATTAAGTAATAAACCTCTGATAAATTTCATGAAATTATAAAAAGAAAAAAACGGGAACCTAACCTATTAAAATATGGATAATTTACAAGTCAAATGGAAACATTTGTATTCTTTGGTTTACCATCTGTTCTAATTGATAAAAATAATTAATGATTATTGTTGCCTGTCGTCTTTACAAATAAAAATTTGATTCGAATTTCTTTTTTGGCGCCGTTATTTTCTATTTCGGTACCTGTTTGGTGGAAACATTTTTATTCACCACTCTTCTATAAAAACTAGGACGTCAATGTTTGGCTGTACCGCTTAGTGCTCCAGTACTAAGCCCTACCGCGGTCCAGTGTTGATGGGATTACCTGTAGTCATTTTGCGGTACCGTTATCGTAATCGCGTTTAATAATAGGTAACCCGAGCACTTCCCAGACTTGTAGCGCGGCGGCTGTGCCGGCTCATGGGCGAACGGCGACCCCTGAAGTCAGAAGCTACGGCGGAATGTCGGAGCCTGCGGTTAGTATTCTGTTTTCTGTTTTTCCAGCTTATCTTTGAAAGGGTCGTTCTTTCAAGTGGCTACATTAATATTTAATTATACTGCTTGTTTAAAAAGGGTTTTAGAAACTCGTTGGAAATTTCCTAAGGCACTCGGCTAAGTCGAGGGTTATGGCTTTTTTACACTTTTTGTCACTTTACACAATACATAGCTAATTTTACCATTGGACCAAATGAACACTTTCACATCATTTTGTAATATAAAGTAAAGATAAATATTACTGGGTTTACTGGGTTTTATTTAATGTTGAACGCACACGACACATTAGAATTTTGCAATTTGGTTACCGCTACTGTATTTGTAAAGAGATTTTTGAAGTACTATGCTCCAAAGGTAGTTAGTAGGTTCAAAAGGTTTTGGGAGGCACAGAAGCCTTAAATATTAAATAAGCGTTGAGAGATTTCCATGAAAATATTCTCCATGAAAATCAATGTTTGTGTTGAATAGATTTATAATATTCTATCAAATATTAAAACTATAGATTTTAGGATCTTATTTCTGAAAATGTATACATGTAATTGCCAATTAATTAGTCTTTCCTTCTTCATGTCGGTATTAGCATACAGTGACCTCAATCAGATGAAACTCGGCTCGTAATGCACCTCCACAAATCTCGGTTTTGTGTCGCTCTCACAGTTGACTCCAGGGTCATTTTAGCTATATGCAACGCATCTATCCGCCGCTGTAGCACTCTTCCGGGACTTCTTCGGCCTGAAGTTGTATCTAGGATAATCTCATTTTCTAGGCTGTCACTTTGACGCATCATTTGGTTGAAGAATATTTTGTTCACTGGTAAAGGCGGGGCTTTGTGTGGTTGGATTTGTCGCTAGAGTGCATCGTGCTCGCTGTCCACGGGATATGTAACAGCTGACAGTCTTCTCCAGCATACATTACGAAGGTATCTATTTTACGCTTGTCAGGACAAGAGTATGAACCAACATAATTTTAGCAATATTTGAATATGTCCAAGAACACACAATTACTGGATTTTTACCTACAAAGGCACTGTTATTAAACAAATATCAGATATTTCATAGAGACAAAGCTATTTTTTTATTATATTTAATGGAAAATATATGGAAGAACGGGGTAATTACAGGGCTTACGACCTGTCTTCGGCTGGCTTAAGTGATCACTATTAATAATATTGATTTTTCAGGCGTATTCTAGTATAATATGTTAAAAAACATTTTACAGACAAAGAAAATTGCTTTAAAATAATTTCAAAAAAATCTGATTCTCATAGTGATGACATATATGTTGTTTAAAAATAAGGAAAAAATTAATTATCAAATTTGGTCCATAGATGGCGATGGTGTAGTGGTACTCGAAGCGAGTCCACATACTGACATATATACATCTTTTAAAAATTTGATAAATGTGGATATTGAAGGTTGAGAATATATATACAAAGTGATCACTTAAGCCAGCTGTAATTACCCCATACTTCCATATATTTTCCATTAAATATAATAAAAAATATATTTGTCTCCATGAGATATCTGATATTTGTTTAACAACATAATTTTAGTTGCTTGCTTGATGTTGATGATATTCTCTACGATCTACTAATATACAAATTTCCCGCTTTCAGACACCAGTGTTCGTGATCAGCGCATCCAAAAAATTGTTTCTTCAACTACCTCACATCCTGCTATTTGGAAAGCTTTTTACTGCCAAATATTTACCTATAAAATTACGACTTGAGAAATAATAAGTTACTTACTTAATTTCAGACATTTTTTCGAGGACTTTATAAGTAACGTCTCGTTTGTATCTTTTCAAGCAAAGGTTTATTAACATTTACGACATTATTGACGGTTAATAGACAGAAGATCATTTTCAAAAGATTTTAAACAAGATTCAAACTAATTTGTGATTCTAATACAGGTACGCATTTAAATAAAATTATTATTCAACTTAAAACTAAGGTAGTAAATTAATTTAAATTTAAAGGAGTATAAAATAACAATTTTACTGTTAGCGAAATTATTCTTAGATACGTGTTTAGGGTGTGAAAGATCTCACTACTTTTACTATCAGTTTTATGCATCGGCATTGTTATTTGCACAGAAATGAACTAAAAAGGTACGTTACATATATATTTTAATATAATAAATAATAAGAAAAATCACTTTGTTAAAACTACTATTTATTAAATAAATATCAGATATATTTATTGATAAATCAACATATTTAGGTCATCTACCTATGGTAGTCCCTAATTAGTTACCCATCACTTACACTTTTAGAGATTTGTTTATATCTGTGCTCTTATTTTTAAATTTAGTATACATTGTTTCCTGAAGAAGACACCGTATGTATGGAAACATGAAACAAAGTGTTTTTCTTATTATTTATATAATATATTGTCACAGAGTTGTTTTGCTAATATTGAAGAAATATATTTAAATTCTCTAGCTTACACAATCTTGGAAGTCAGATAACCAACCATTCAAAGGGTGACATTAGATTATTAGATTAGAAAAATAAATAAATAAAATTTACATTCATTCATTTTCAATTATATTGTTTTACAGTTTTTCACTAGTTTGAGCGGTTCACATTATTGTGCTGATAGGAACAGAATGTTTCATGAGACATTTAAAGATTTCACTTTCGTCTGGTATTGATCTAAAATATAACTCAGTCCATCTCGAGACTGTAAAGGGAACCTTTTCGAAGCTCGAGTTTGAATGTACGTCAGACTTGATTATTATACGGAACTATTAAAAAAATATGCTCAAACTTTCAACGCCTCTATTTATTATGCTTACCGCACATGCGTTAACGAATTTAGTTTTGTAGAGCATGCAAAAAGGAGGAGTTATAGTCATATTGTATAAGTTATTCTCTGACGAAGAGTTTCCAACAAATTAGATATGTTTCGAAGAAAAGTGAGTGACGTTGAAAACCGTACTGTACGTCTGAAACATCTTCAACGTGAGGTGTAATCTTACGTTCTGGTAAATAAATTGAAAAGCTTAAGCTCTTTTAAAACCACTTAGAACTTCGAACGAACAAAATTTTTTTGCGTATAGTGGTACGATTGTAAAAGTAGAGTAGACAGGCTTCCTCCGGGATTGCCTTATAGACTACTAATATGCATTATGAGCAAGGTAGATCGCTTTACTCAAACAGAAAAATAAAAAGTATAATAAATGGATACCGGCTGTGGCAGCTTCGAATGCTGGTTGTATTGGTTCACAGCTCTCTAGAGAGGTTAGTGCAGGCTTGTTAGGTTCATCACAAGCTCTGTATTTTTCATGTTTGCATCCTGCCATTACCGCTATTGCTTATTCTCTACACCGAGAGTAGAGTACACAAATTATTCTTTTTTGTTCAGTCTTTCTGTGGCAGCTTCGGATGCGAGTGGTGATATTTGGATATTCTCGTACTCGTAGAAATAATTTAAGATACATTATTTGGCCACCACACCAACTTAGATTCGAATCCATTATATTTTCACAAAGAACAATGTCTAGGCCAATATGTAGTGCTAGAGTTACTATAGTAGAAGTCATCGTAAAGTAGTATTTCAGAGAAATATTTATTATTTTGTCTTCTTCGTGAATTAACATAATTACGTTATGATAAAATCGTTAAAATGAGTTATAAATGGTATTTTATAAGCTCATGAATTTCTCGAAACAGATATTTAAATAGTTGTGGAATAAAATTGTAAAATAAATTATTATTTAGAGTGAAATAGTTTTTAAATATTCATCTTTTCAAACCATGCAAGCAATATTTATAACTGTTTTATTTAGCAATGATTTTCCGATTATTTTATTTCGCTTGCAATAAAAATATGCACAATATTTTGGGAACGTTTTCATAAATTAAAACCTCACCGTGCGATGCACGAGATACTTGGCTAGGAGTGAATAAATAGCTACAAACATAATATGGTTACCTTTCTTGGAGAAACAGGCAGACGGATTGTTACCCCTGACGCACTCACCTGAGAAAAAGGAAAAATCACGCGTTATGTAATTATAAAGTTACGGTACATGTATCACGTGACAGAATATGAAGTAAAGATATTAATTATAATTTGATGGTATGGGCAACTTCAAGTCACACAAAAAGAAAATGCTTATAGACAATTTATGTGCAGTCGCAATTGTGAACAAGAAATAATATTTTATGTTTTGTTAATACATTTTGCTTTCCTTTCGCCACAAAATATATTAAAATTGAGACGACTGAGACGGCCTCAAAGTTGCCCCTGTCCCAGAAAAGACAAGAAAAAACTGATTGACATGATACGGCTCTGACCAGACAGGATGATCGACCATCTATGAATGCACCACTGAATGTAGAAGGAAGACCGTCATAGATGTCAACGATTCTAAAATAACTGAAAACCAGACTAGGAGAGCTTAACCTAAATGATGGGAAAATGCTCAAAACGAAAAAGAAAAAAAGAAGTATAAAGATATTAATAATATAGTTTAAAGTAGTTTTAATTACAATATTATAATAAACATAAGGTTCAGGTAATATTGTGTATGTTGAATAGATACAGAATCAGAACTATTGATTAATCATTGTTTTTAACATCAGTAAAAAGTAAAAACACAATAAAAATAAACAATCTTAGGTAATAAAATTACGGAGCAGGAAGAAAGAAAAATGAAAAAAAATTTCAAATTTCTAAAAATGTAAGAAAAAAATACTGAAAAACTAAAGAGTTCTAGAATTTCCTAAATATTATTTTTGAAACATATCCTAATAATTAAAATATAACTAAAGATACTTTATAAGATGTTCAATAAAAATAATAAATAGTTAAACATTTGTTATTGAACACAATGCACACTTAATTGAATTGTTTTGTGATTGCAAATGATTATAAATAAATATTAATTTATGGTTAGTGTAGGTAAGGCCAGGAATACAAATAGTACCAGCATTTTTATTATGCACATACTCACTTAACGTTGTCCAAAAAAGTCAAACAAAATTTGTGACTGCAATGAGCAAAAAATTAATGAAATAAATTTAACACAATATGGACAATATCTTCTCGTCTGTTAGATAACTCGTGAAGATTTAAACATAAATACAGCTTACTGCAAAAGAACTCACTTACATTTAATTTCGCGCTTTTGAAATGAGAAGACTCACGTTGTTTCTTAAATTTGGACGCAAGAAGTTTTGAAAATTTGGTAAATTTAATTCTCTCGAACCGCGTGTACATATTCCCACCGCGGAGAAAACTGAGAGATAAACTTCGCCAAACAACGTGTCATTAATATAAGTTCAAATATTATATTCGCATAATCCGTTAGTCATTAACACACACTGGCAGGAGAGATGCGGTTCCAAAATATTATAAATTAAGATGGAGTGAACACAGGATGCGGCTTTTCAAACTGCAACAACGAGTTGAATGGATTCAGTCATTCGAGTTTATATGATGTCATTTTTTATAATGCGAAGAGAGGGTAGCCTGGAGAAGGTGATTGGAAGGTAATGTAAAAGAGAGCAGAGAAAGAACTTGCATCCACCAAAAACCAAAATCTAAAAACCACGAATTGCAGAGAATACACACCCCTGTCACCACACCAACAGCCTTATGCCTTATGCTCGATTCTCTCACCTGAATTGATGAATCGAAAACAGTTTTTTTCTTTTTAAAATAGCTAAGCGTACATAGCACACATGAATGTATGTACACAAACAATTTTCAAACTAATCTTAACGGTCGTGCTATAAAAATAGGACGAAATAAAGGGTGTCAAGCGGAAAATTAAATAAATATTAATTTAAAAAAAAATTTCAATGTTATTCTCATATTTTATTTATACAAAATTGACTTTAACGATGCGGATTTTACCTTCTATAAACAATATGGTCTAAATGCCTTCTACTTCTCTCAAAACACTCTTGTAATCGGACTCTTAAATTTGCAAACACGCGAGAGCAAAGCGTTGGTTCAATGGTAGCAACTTCACGGTGGATATTTTCTTGTAGGGCCTGAATTGTTCGGAGGATTTTTGCTGGAAACTCTTGACTTTAGGTATCACTACAAAAAAAGTCCCACGATGAAAGGTCCGGTGACCGAGATGCCCAGGGTACTTGCTGATTAATTTATTGGGAAAAATTCCCCTTAATTTCTCCATTGAAACTCTAGCTGTGTTTGGAGTGCCCCTATTTTGTTGAAATTGTGTTCTGTTGTTGAACCCTGGAAACAGCTGCAGTTGCGGTGCCAACAACTCGTCGATCATTTGGCAATACAAGTCAGCGGTGACTGTCGGACAGAAATTGCACACCACACTGTCGTTTTTGAACAATGCAAACATTTTTGATAGCGTTCCCTTGGGTTGTTGAGGCACCTGTATCTCATATTATCCATCAATATGAAAATGTGCTTCGTGAGTAAACAATATGTTTTCAAGCGTTCGTTCTGTTCCAAAACTTTCTAGCATCGTTCTCGCTAAGGTTTCACGAAAATAATAGTCATTTTCTTTGAGAAACTGCACGATTTGCAGTTTGTATGGATGAAAATTCTTTTTTAAAATAACGTGCACTGTTGATTTTTTTATTCCAGTACAGGATGCAATATTCCTTATCGATTTACGTGAATTGCCCATAATTTCACGTCGAACTTGAGCCACATGTCTGGCGTCGCTGTTGACGTTGATGGTCCCGGAGGAGTCTGGCTAATCATTGTCCCTTCTTGTCTGAACTTTTGAACCCACCACCAGATAAGTCGCGTGGTCGGCCCATCACTTACTCGTCGAATATTAAAGTGAGTACAAAAAACGCGACCCGAACGAACCAATGAATCACCGCACTTTAAATATTGCTCAATCACGAATGCGCAGTGCGCTCCCGACCAGTGACTCATTGCGACTGGCAAATCCGCAAATCATGCGCTTACGACATACCCCACTCTGATGGTATACGAGCAATTACAATTTAATCTTGAAATTTTTCCTCTGGACACCCTATAAATGTGTTTGTATATATATATTTGTACTGTATGTACAGAAACCAGAGAGTTTAAGGTGCACCCATCGGTACTCTGGATCTAGATCTTCCCAAAAATCATGTTCCTGTAGAATTTTCTACGGCTTTGAGGAAGCAAAGTAACGTGCACGTAAACTGTCTTTTATACTTAAGAACATTGTTTGTATCAGTGTACCATTTTCTATTTATTTGGCAGTTGGCAGTTCCTGAAAAAAGTTCAAGATTGCTATTTTCATTATTTGATCAACATTTTGTGATAAAAGACAATGAATGCTTCCATCACCGCAGATTTTTCTTGCGTAACATAAAAAATGAGTGAACAATTGAAACACATTTATTGGAATAAAATCAACAAGACTTGTCTCCACGGAGACGCAATCCATTTAATAGAATCAAATTGAACGCAATTAAGTTTAATTTCAACTAAAAAGTGGAAAATTATGAGACAAGAAATAAAAGAAATAGCGCCAACAAGTATGCGAAGCAGCCGGCTAACGGAAAACGCTACGTCCATTTCCTGAAAAAAAAATTTGTTTGAAAAATATTCAATGGGAAAAATATCTGTCAGAATTATCGCATTTTTTTGGGGCGATCAATTTGCCCGAATCGAATAGGAAATTAGTCCGTACATTATATGTCAATTGAAATAATCAACATTATTCATTATTACAATTAATTTTAAATGCACACTTTATTTCTTTTCTTTAGCTATAAATGCAATGCAATGCTTGGCACTGCATAATCACTATTGATTTTACAACCCTTCATGGGTCATGGTCTCCTCAAGAGTTTTCCTCCAGTGTTTGATCTCTGTTTTGCGTCTCTAGTTTTAGATTTCTAATGCAGAGGACATGAGGACATTGTCACTTCAACATAGTTTAGGTATTCCCAAACTCCTGCGTATTGGTCTGGTGTTCATCAGTGTCTTCTGTGTTCGCTAATCATTCATGTCTTCCTATTTTTATAAACTTTGTGACGCATGGCTAGTTAAATATATTATAGATTTATTATTTTACTTATTGTAGTACCTACGTTGAATTACATTTTCTAAAACCCAAAGACATGATTCAAGAATTTAAAAAAGTAAATATTCATACTTGTTATTTCATGCCCCCATTGAGGCTTTGAGGATCACGTTTTTGTTAATGCTTCCCTATCAAAAGTAATTCATATTTACGTATTTTTTACGAAAATGTGGGTTTTTACTATTCATTTATACGAGAAGTTATACACTAGATTAAACTTTTTTGAAACTATTACTTAGATAAATCTTTACACTAATATAAAACTAATAAATTGGATGATATTTGCAATAATTAAGAAAATACAAGGATTTTATAAGAAAGACCGCGACCATTAAATTTATTTTTAGCGTGCCACAAAATTGTCTTAATATAGAATATGCATATACGAAAAATATTTTCTTGTAATATTGAAGCCAAGATTACGGAAACAAATATGCATTGAACCAAATTATCAAAATGATAAAAATAACAGTTATAAACCATTAAATTTGCAGTACATATGATTAATTTTCGACATATTTTAAATACTTTGTAAACACTTTTTAAACAAATTATTTAAAATAATATATTATATTTAATTACATGCTTTGAGGCTTAAGATACTACTTAGATAGGACTTTACACTAATGTAAAACTAATAATTTGAATGTTATTTGCCATAATTAAGAAAATATAATGAGAATTATAAGAAAGACCGCGACCATTAAATTCATTTTCCACGTGCCACAAAATTGCCTAAATACGCAAAATTCTGAGATATATGAAACACATCTTCTTATAGTCATAAAACCAAGATTACGGAGACAAATATGAGATAAGAGAACTTAACAAAATATTAAAAATTAATAATTATAAACCATTCAATTTGGAGGACATATTATCAATTTTTGACGTGACACTTTGTGATAGTGAAAACAAATTATTTAAATTAATATATTGTATTTACTTACACGCTTTCGGGCTTCAGCTACTACTTAAAGTCAAGTTTTATATCAAAAACACAATTATTTCTTACTAAATAATATTTATATCGATCCAATTAAAATATGTTTTTATTGTTTTTTAAACCGCGATTTGAAATAAAAAAAACCCAGTGTAAAGGTTTTACCAAAGTAATAGTTAAAAAAAAAGTCAAATCTAGTGTATAACTTCAGATACAAATGAATAATTAAAACCCACAATTTCGTAGAAAACGCGAAAATATTAATTGTTTTTGAAGCGCACCTTAAGGCGCGAAACGTTATCGACTTGCCAGGAATATTCTGGATTGTTTTACGAGGTAAAAAGATTTATTCTGCATGCTTTTGATATTTGGACACAACCTTCATTTATCAGCAGATGCAAAGTCCATGTATAAATAAAATACAATAAGACAAGATTAAAATATACTTATAAAATAAATCAGTACAAAATTTTAGATAAAAAGAATGAATATAATTATAAATCATTTTTTCAACATACCGCTTTATTACAGACAAAGTATCCCATACATATAAAACAGGCGATCTTCGGTCAAATGAAAACTGACCGATATTCCTAATTTTTACTGACATAAAGAGTAAAGTATTTGCGAGCTTTAAAATATTTGACGGTATCTATTTTAAAAAACACTCCAATCTACGTTGTTCATTAGCTCACCACGTGACACATCTCCCATGATTGGATATTATTAAGTTAAGTGAAAAGATTTTAAAAATAAATAGTATTTTTAAAATCGTCATCAAACCAAGCAGTCCTATTCTGAGGCAGAAGAAGGCAAAAATCAAACCAGGAGATCATGTGAATGTGATTGTACAAAAATGTGTTAATATACCTACCGAAATCAATTTTTTATTATACGATATTTTAATGTAAAACTTTTGGTTTGTTGTGACAATAAGCTATGCCTATATATTGTATTATTCAACTTAAAGTTTTTATTAATAAGTTATCAAAATAATATGAGTAGGTTTTTATAGGTTATAAAAATAATATAAATATCGGCGAGATTTTTTTCTTCAGTGCCATCAATGTAAATATTTTTTACATAAAGAGTACATCAGTTAACACACCATGCGGAAATATTATTTGTATGCAAGCCCAATAGCCGTTACCTCGATAGGTGCACACAAAGTACCCGTTCTGAGGTAGGTAACCATATATTTTGAGATTACTAAATTGGACCAGCTCTAGAGTTCTTCACTTTACACATGTTGTGAAATTTTAGTTGTTGAAAAAAATATATGAACATTTGATATCTCAAAATATAAAAGCTAAGCCGCAAAAAAGGAAGAAAAAAATACTATTTTGTTCCTATTTGGTTTATTAAATTGGACCTAGAAAAATAAACTTGTTGATTCAAGCAGTCGCTTATTGTATCGGGGTCAGAGGTGCGTGTTTCATGCAACACTGTGTTGAACTACCCTCACACCATGCGGATCAAAGTATTTTTGTTATAAATTGCACAATCGTGTTCGTCGTCCAGCGATATCGCAGATTGTTATGGAATGTTTCCGTTACTTCCATTTATATATATATATAATTTATTGTGAATCGCTAGTCTTGCCTCAATTGACAAATTCCCATTAGCTATAATTCCATTCAAAGCGCCGTTTCCTTTATTTCCTGCGGTCACCCCCCTTTCGATATCTTTCTCTGTCTTTCCGTTTCTATCGAACATACTTCCCAAATATACAAACTCATCTACTTGTTCCAAACATTCATTACCTACAAGTATTTTGCACGTTGTCTTGCTTTCTTCCTTCTTGAATACCATCACTTTCGACTTGTTGACATTCATAATAAAGTCGCTTTTCTTGCACACATCGTACATTCTATTCACTAGACTTTGTAATTATTGTTCATTATTCGCCATTAATACTGCATCATCGACATACAATAAATAGCATAAAATAAAATTGTCCACCTGGTACCGATAGTGATGTATGAAGTGAGGCCTGGAGCTGGCAGAAGAGAAACGAAAGTAGATTTAATGCAGCGAAAATGAGATCACTCAGTGTATATGTGGCAGATTCATTTATGATAAGAGTAAAACATGAAGAAATAAGGAAAGAATGTAAAGCTGATGTTAGTATAGTGAGTAAGATTAAGAAATAATCACTTAGGTGGTTTGGTCATATGGAACGGAAGAATGATAGAATGGTAAGAAAGATATATGACGCAAGTGTTGATGGCACGAAAAGTAGAGGACGTCCGCGGAACACTTGGAACGACCAGGTAAACCAGATCCTGTTAGAAACCTCGATAGTCGTCGAGTTTGTATAAGAAGATGTTTTAATGTGGATGAGGCGAGAATCGTGTGTCGGGATTGAAGTGTAGCGCTCTATTTTCTCTGCCTAACCCTGCGGAGAAACGGCGCGATGCAAATAATATCACGATTAGGCATTACCATTTTCCAAGATATAATTAATCATTTATAACACTGATCAACAGAGCTTTTGCTTCCTGGAATCTGAGAGCTGTTTCTAATAGATTTTTATAAGCTGAATCCGAATCTGTACTTCTTTTTTCTCTATCACGTCAGGAAAAATATTAGAAAATTTAATATTCATACGTGCTTGCCCTTTTGCAATATGTGGTTACAAACTCAGCAGCGGTCAATGATTTCTTTTGCTCGGAAAACCTACGAGTTGTATTTTCAATATACAGTTGGTGAACAGGACGAACCGTGGGCTCCCCGTGTCAGTTGTAACATATGTAACGTAAATTTAAGAATGCGACTTAATCGTTCTCGGAAGTCCATGATTTTTGCAGTTCCTATGGTTTAGCGGGAACAAAAAGATAATGTCACTGATAATTACTTTTTTCTGACAGATATTGCTGGTCACGCAGGTAAGACTAAGTAACACACCACGTACCCAAATCTTTCAACCGAAATGCATTCAGTCGTGCGGTATAGTCCGGTCGAAATAATCAAAATAAATTAATCATAATTATAATAATTAATCATTTTTGATCGACCCAAATTACCTAACTCGGACTAATGTTAAAACGACAATCAATTGTCTCGAATATGAACGATGAAGTCTCGAGTAGATAATGAAACTGAACTTAAATATTCTCACTACCCTTGAATAATATCAAGAGAATAGTTTCAAAATATAAACATCGGTTTACTTTCAGTCGATCGATCACATGTCGATGGCATTGGCTGGAAATACGGAAAGAAATAATATATGTTTGAATTCCAATGTACCGAATATTTATTTAATATTGTTATTATTTAAGTAATATTTTAAAAGTAGTCGTCCTCGTTCTACGGCGTCATCCTAGTTCTACTCGACCTGCCTACGCTTGGCACGACGTTGTTTAAGCGTCACTTTTTCTAAATTGGATCTTCTTCAATATTAATTAAACACCGCAAACACAATTTAATAACCAACATCCTGAGGTATCTTAACTTTGCAAAAAGATTATTATGAAATAATAATTACATTATGTACCTACATAGTATTCGTATCAGAAAAATGACTGTTAATTAAAATAATTACCTAAAGTACAGTACATCAGCATAACGGTGTTCCAGTTTAATTGGATTACGGTATCAAATTATGCACAACATACTTGTTTATTTACTATTTTGAAAAATTTAGGTACCTTCAGAACAAATAGGTCACTCATACACATATCGAGGGAAATTGACATTTCACTTGCATGAAGTGTATCAATTTTCCAACATGTGACGCAAAGAAAGATTCACGTAAGATATTACTCACCATTGAATAAATTCATTTTATATACTGTAAAATAGTATTGTAATAATAATTGGTTTATTATTCAAGCGTAATTTCCATTGGCTATATAAATTACGAGATATACGTATATGTAAATATATTATTATTATACACGCCCTATTAAGGCATTAACATAACAGAAAATTTCATCAGAAGTATAATACACAAAGAAAAAAATAATAATATCAGCATTTATCATAATCAAAATATTATATATATAAATGCAGAAAAAACTTTTTTTTGTAAAAATATTTGAGTTGTTACCAGGATTAGAACCTGGACTTTTTCCTATTCGGGGAATCGCGTTATGCAGATTCGCCTAATCATCTAAGTAGTTTTAGGACAATTTTAGAACTTATGTTCTAACCTATTTATATTATGACGACTGCCGAAAAAATTCAGTCAGCTTTTACAAGCACCTTTCTAATATTTATTTAAAATATATGCGCGTCAGAAATCATTTTTTTATTATTTTTATTTTTAATACTATAAAATTCTCTATGTACCCATATATAATTTTTAATTAAATAATTTAACGTTTTCATATTTTTTTGGATATTGCATTATAAGAGACCGAACAAAAATTTTGACTACAGTAGAACCTCGATTATCCGCACCTCGATTAACAGAATTTTCGATTACCCGAATTGGATGTAATAATATATTTTTTAAATTTTTCATTTGTACCACATTTTGCGTCGGGCCCTCGACGACCCCCGAGTATAAAAAAACACAGTGAAGAAATTATGCAGTTCGCCAATCGTATATTGGTAGTTCAGAGCGTAAATATATGAAAAAATCACAAAATGAAAACGTTGAAGTGTGTCTCTTCATATGGTTCACGCAAAAACGATTATAGAAAATAATGAACCTAAGCATTCTGAAGCTTTTCAGTGCTCAGATGTCGCCATGAAGTGGTTTGAGAGACAGGAAGAATGTAATATGTCTCAAAAGTATATAAGATTTGACAGTTTCTAAAAGAAAAGATAATTTTAAGGAAAAATCAATCATTGATTATTTTAATTCGCAATGATTAAAATTACAATGCACGTGTGTGTGAATACATATTTCAATAAAAATATTCCCACTGTGTAGATATATTTTTCTTTCTCCTTTTGATTAAAATATTTTTGTTTTTTTTAGATTATTTGAAGGTTCTACTGTTTTTTGAAAACGATATATTTAATAACCAATGCAAAAAATTCATTTGTGAAAAATACAAACTTCCATTTGAACCTTTTAAAATCAATTTATATACTAAATGTACGATCTTTATATAGAAATATTTCGAGTTCGGAGTACTAAAGATACTTATTTTGCAAAAAAGATTAAATAGAGTTCTGCCATTATATTTTTTTGATGATAATTACAATATATATAGATATATTTTTATAAAGAAATTCTTTAAGATTGAATTAATTTTTCATAATATAATAAATTAAAAGCACGTTTTGCTGTAGTTTTTGCAAAGATTCGAAAACTTTACACTAAATTGACTCTCAAAAAAAAAACTACGCGGGTCGTGCCGCCGCTTCTTAACGAGTTGCGTCCAGACAGTCAATAGTTATTGTGAGAAATGTTGCACTTGACTCAAATGCATCATTAAGATGAGAAAATTAAAGGAATGAGGTTATTACTCCACGGAGACTTATTCTCGTAACCGGTAACACTTCTTTATTTAATCACTTCCGCCACGTCTCGGGCCGCCATTTTGCATTCATTTTCCGGTGGCGCGCTCTCCGCGAATGCTAAACACTTCGGGGCTACTCATAATTATCACAGGCGAATGCGAGGGAAGGGGAATGCATTTTAAAATCCACGCTAACTCAATAATGCTCGTAAACATGGCCTGCTCTTCGACACGCGATCTTCGTTTCTTTCTTGCCGTGCTATGTGGGTCGACAATAATATAATTTCAAATTGAAACTAGTTTGTGGTAAACGTCGAGATGAAAATGTGTCACATAGTTTTATGACTCTGGGCTCTCTTCTGATCCTTGTTCGGCACCAAATTTCAACTGTTCTTAAATAAAAGCAATAATGGAAATAAACTACAGACAGTGTACAATAAATCAATGAGGAACATTCTGTATAATAGAAGATAAAAACGATTATCAAAACAAATTAAAAGCGATTAGAACAAGTTTCCTAAATCGTGAATCCTAGGGTTCCGTGAGGCAAAATAATGTTTCATATTTACTACTATCATTTTAAAGGTATTTGACATTGAACAAAAATTTTTCTCACCTGAGGACAATTTTTTTACAACGTTAAATATATTTAAGGGTTTCGCTATGTTTACTAACGCCGTTTCCCCGCAGGGTTAGGCGGCGGAGATAGAGCGCCACACTTCTCTGTCCTGACACAATTCTCGCCTTATCCACATTCATACTTCTTCTCATGCATGCTCGCCGATTGTTGAGGTTTCTAACAGAACCATCCTCCATTATCTCATTTACCTGGTTTGCCAAGTCTTACGCGGGCGTCCTCTATTTCTGGTGCCATCGACTTTTGCGTCACACATCTTTCTTAGCATTCTCTCCTCATTCATCCGTTTTATATGACCAAACCACCTAAGTGATCCTTTCTTAATCTTACTCATTATACTAACATCAGATTTACATTTTTTCCTTATTTCTTTACTCTTTATATTGTCATAAATAGATTTATCACATATACGCCTAAGTGAACTCATTTCCACTGCATTCAGTCTACTCTAGTTCCTCTTCTTCCAGCTCCAGGCCTCACTTCCATACATTAGTGTCGATATCAGGACTCTATTGTGCACCGCTAGTCTCGCCTCGGTTGACAAATTTCCGTTATACATAATTCCATTCAATGGGCCGTTCACTTTATTCCCTGCAATCACCCTCCTTTCGATATCATTCTCAGCTTTTCCATTTCTATCAAACATACTTCCCAAATATCAAACTCATCTACTTGTTCCAAACATTCATTACCTACAAGTATTTTGCACGGTGTCTTGCTTTCTTCCTTCTCGAATACCATCACTTTGGACTTGTTAACGTTCATAATAAGGTCGCTTTCCTTGCATACATCGTACATTCTACTCAGTAGACTCTGCAGTTCTTGTTCATTATTCGCCATTAGTACTGTATCATCGGCGTACAATAAACAGCATACAATCAAATCGCCTATGTTTGCTCTTACATTCATACATTTCAGTTCTTTCACACAATTATCTATATACAAGTATACAAAATGATGACATATGTAAATTACCATAGATGTTATAGAATTACCACAATCAAAACATGGGGATAAATTGCATATTTTGGACTGGAGAGATTTGGTTCAAGATAGGGATGCCTGGAGAACGTTTGGGCAGTCGGCCATGGACCAGGATATCCCGTAGCGCCAAATGATAATGATACTTAGTAGTATAAGACGAATTCATGAAAAATATTAATTTTAATTGTGATTAGAACGATACAGAAAATGAAGAAAGCGAATCTCTTTTCCAAGCAGCTGTAAATAAAGTACGAATAGCAAACAACTATCAGCATATAGCACCCCAAGAAGAAGAAGTTTAATATAACAACCGACTGTTTATTTCCATCAGCCTCACGTCTAAATCAGTCCTGCGGTTCGAACAGCTCATTTGAGGTATCCGCGTACATCAATATATTGATATACCTACACAAAATACCGAGCACTTCTGATAATTTGCGGCCATTTGTCCAACATTATTACAAAGTGTGTTAAATAAGAAGAGGTACAATTAATGTAATCGCATTCTCACAATGTCAAACGACGAGTTCATCAAAAAAATCCTCGTGGGTATTATACGTTTTCAGGGAATATGATGAATCGGGAGACATAAATTGTATATGTTTATATATTCAGTTTATTGATTCATTAGACACAGGAGTTTTATAAATAATAATTGTACTAATTTTGATAAATCAGCCGGGGCTGGAATCTATAGCAAATCTATAGCAACTAGCAAATTAATAACGTTCACACGACACATGCCGATTTTATTTTCTAGTGCCGTTATATATTTTAGTGCCACATACGCGAAAATTGAGAAAAGCCTTATACTAATTTTGAGACCGGAACCCTTAAAAAGTAAGTCTGTTCAAAAACTTATCAGAATTTTACAATACGGACTCCTCGGAAACAAGCATCATTCGTTGAGTTGTGTATCGTTTATATCGGTGCAATCGTTGATTTTCCTGAAGCTGAGTTTTCGAAATAAAATATAAATAATGATAATAAAATGTGAGAAATTCAATTCGCTCTATTAAAGATATTACAAATCAGGCAAACCGTATTAAGGAAGTCGGGGGAGGGAGACGCGCCCTTATCTGTGCGCGCCTTTTTTCACGAAACCGATGTAGTCGCTCCAAATGTACGTTTCAGTTTGGTTCTGCTCGATTGCTGAGGGGTGGTATCTCATCCCGAGCTCATCACGCGGTCGCGGGGGTCAGCCCTGCCACCCCACCTGGATTTCGGGGTTAAACACTAACTCAAATCCGTTTTCATTAAATTTCATTTCCTGCTCGAACCCGAGCCCGGCCGGCGGAATTCGCCAAGAATAATTTCTCGCTCCACGAGAGACTGGAAGAATTTCGAATTATGATGTCCGTAAATGAATAGGTGTCAGCAGAGCCAGTAATGCTATTGAACACCCAAAAATATCTTGGAGATAAGTATTATCCTTTTATATGATTGCGCTTCGTCGTCGCTATTGGATCTGTACATGATCCGTATTTGAATGTGTCATTTCCGATAAGAAAAAATTCCACATATTCGGCAAAGTAGCGAATATGTCAAACGGGTTTTTAATATTTCTACATTAAGATTACTTAAATGTTTTCTCTTTTATATATTTAATAAAAGTACGTAAATACACATTCAATTTGCACATTGTTTTTATTACGAATTTATTACGAATAAGAAAAAACCTACATTAGCGAAATCGTACGAATTATTGATCATCTGTTATCTGTCAAATGCGACGCGAGATGACAGATGGTAATGGTTACGTTTGTTCAATAATTATTTATGTAAACATTTCAGTTTTTTCAGCTACTATTTAAAATCATGTTTTATATCAAAAACATAATAATTTCTTACTAAATAATATTTATATCGATCCTATTAATGTGAATTTTTTATTGTTTTTAATCGTCGATATGAAATGAAATCTCCCCCAATAAAAACACACATTAATAGGAACGATATAAATATTACTTAGTAAGAAATTATTATGTTTTTTATATAAAACTTGATTTTAAATAGTAGCTAAAGCTTCAAAGCATGTAAGTAACTATAATATATTAATTGAAATAATTTGTTTTCACTAACACAAAGTGTTTTAAAAACGTTGAAAATTGATAATATGTCCTACGAATTGAATGGGTTATAACTTTAATTTTTAATATTTTGTTAATTTCTCTCAACTCAGATTTATCTCCGTAATCTTGGTTTCAAGATTATAAGAAGTTATATTTCGTATTTCCAAGAATTTTGCGTATTAAGGTAATTTTGTGGCACGCGGTAAATGAATTTAATGGTCACGGTCTTATAATGGCGATTAACATTCAAATTATTAATTTTAGATTAGTGTAAAGGTCTTATCTTAGTAATCGATTTAAAAAAAGTGAAATATAGTGTATAACTTCTGATATAAATACATAATTAAAACCCATATTTTCGTAAAAAAACTCGAGAATATAAATTATTTTAAAAACCACGCCCATGAGTGGAATGACGAAGAACAATTAATTAGATATATATATATAATTCAATGTTGATAAGTAAGAAGACCGTTTGTACAATTCCAGTATCACCGATTGCTTGCTGCTAGGCCCTGCTTCGCCGTTACGCGGACGCGGTCGGCGAAAGCCGATTGCTTTTCTGCTAGTTGTAAATGAAAGTCGATCGAAATGTATATATTATTGTGGCAGTATCTGTGCCCAACACTTTACCTGATACGCCAGGCTCCACACATGCACTCTTTCGAAACTTGACGAAGGCAAAAGATGGATGAAAGCTAATTAAATACGGTAGATACATTGCATTATTTTTGAAGATAGATAGGTTTTAGAATTTAAGGTAAGAATGGCCAAAAATTATCTACACGACAATATAGGTACGTAGTTGTGTAAGGCCACATTCCAATACACGATTTGTGACACCTACCGAGAAACTTTAACGGTGATTAAAAATTAATGTAAATCAATACAAAATTAAATAAATATGTGTGCGTAAATATAGTTTATAGCTTTTCTAATTAATGTACCAAATACATCATTGTATTGTCTTAACTTAATCGTGAGAGTAATCAGAGGCTTCGGAGTAGATGTAGAGAGAGTATATATTTATTTATCATATGTTCTAAATACATTTCGTATTTTAATATCTGCCTCACTGGCCTTCGTCCGTGCTTAGGCAAAAATTTTACATTTTTAATCAACAATTATGTAAATAAATATTATTATATAGATAAATATTAAACTGTGATTACAAACATTAGTGTTCCCAATCTTTCTCCACGAATCTAATGCACGGACAAGGAGATACCACGAGCGCATGAATATAGACACGCTAAATATGTGATGTGCCGGCAGCCCATGTTGCGAATCTCACGGACAGCTCAAACAGCTCCATTTCACAAGAAACAGAGTTGTTGAGCAAAATGTTTATCTTCCACACTACAAATGCGAAATACTGCGGACTTGACATAAGACGTACTAATGCAATGGAGTGACTGGCGATACGTTATAGTGTTTATATATAATATATTCATGTGCCACTATATTTTAAAACCCGCTATAACACTGTTTTAAGAAATTTGAGTTATATATTGACCCCTCCTACGTAAAGTATAAATAAAAAAATTATATTCTTAATCATTCTAGTATTTCGGATATATGCAAATTGCTTATTTAAAAATATATGTTTCATTTTCAAAATTTGCTTTGTAAGCTAACAATATTATACAAAATGTTGGCTGGGGGGGTGGGGTGGGGGGCAAAACTCGATATATATAGTATTGTGACTTTCAAAACTTGCCACGTATTTTTTTATCATTATATCGAATACATATTTGGGTTCAAATTAATACAATAATTAAAGTAAATACATAAATATTTAATATGAAAGTAATTATTAAACTTTCTAGAAAAGAAATAATGCCTGGCATTGAAGTGTGACAGTTTAACTTGATGTTTTTTGTTTGATGAGTTTTGAAGACTTATAACAGGGTGAATATTATGTTTCAGGTCGATTTTGTTTGGCCGGCATTTTGGTTTAGCAAACAATTGTCAGTTCGCGTTTGGTAGTCGTCAAGAGTATTTAATTAGAATTTATTATGTAGCATCTAACGTTTTAACAACGTGTTGAAGTCATTAAAACATTTTATCTAAATAATAAAGGCAATGTTGTAATCTTAGTAAACGAATTAAGTCGATAGGGCATGCAACACGTGCGGTTTCAACAGGACGGTACTACCTCACACACAGCCCGAGCTACGCTTGAAATTTTGCGTAAAAAATTTCCGTAGACGTACAACTGTCTCCGAATTCAGTACAACTCAAACAGAATATTGTTCAGATTGGGGGGTAAAAAACATTGACTGTTGTATTATAATAATAATAGTATTTTAATCAAAGCACGCAAGGGAGGAACAATACAATGCATTTAATTTTTTTTACATTATTAAAAAAACCTATACGTACAAAGTTGACCCCGGAGTAGTAATGTAAAGAAAATGCCTTATTAATTTCTCAATTAATTCGTGTGAAAGAGAAAGATAACTTACAGTGCGTCTTGAGCAAGTTAACAACTACGAATATTATAATCTTTTCTAGGCAATAAAATAAAATACACATCTATTCCTTCTTTATATTGAAATTATAATGCATCTAAAGACGAAATACATTCTCACTCTGCTGTATTTACAGGGTCATAATGAACCATTACAAAATGTTAAAGCAGACACGAAATTTTTATGAATGTTAATTGTATGAAAAGATTATAACTTTTGCAAGTCATTTATTAAAGTGGTAACATTGTGATATATAACATGATTAATATTCTTACTTAAAAACACACTTAATAATATACGCACAACCGGGTTTCGAGGAGCCGTAAATAGATATAAAAAATATTAGATATTTCAGTCGGTACCTACCAAAAAAATTGAATTAAACAAATATTACATATCTAGTACCCACCTACGCAAAGTACAATGCCAAATAATCATTTTTCTGATAACGGAAATATTAATATGTCAAAAATAAACATAATAAAAACTATATTTTTTATTTATTATCTTAGTTTTATTAACCACAATTGAGTTTAAAAAACATCTACCGGTTTCGGAAAACACTTTTCCTTCTTCAGGATGTCATAACTAACTAAAAATATAGTATTGTTTCTTCACCAGAATCTATTTTTAAATTTTTTAAAAAACAACAATTTTTTTTAAAAAAAAAAAAAAAGAAAAAAATTTTTTAGTAAAAAATATGAATCTTAACCACCAAGTTAATATTGCTAATTTTAAAAGTATAATAAAAATTCATTACTTCCTTCTTTCTCACTTACAATTAACACACAAAATATTGGAGATGAGCTCAAAATCACGAACCGTGAGTCAATCACTGATATCTTGAGTCACACTCACTATATGTGATTGAATATCTATAAATATCGTGATTCATTTTTAAATTTTATTTATATTTTGATGTAAATCGTGTTTCGGTGCCTGCGCATTTAAGACGATTATTTTGAATAACGTTATAATTCATGATCAGCGGCATCTAGTAGATTTTTCCAAAACGTTTTAAGCATTTGATCTGAAACGCTGAGAATTTGACCCGGAAAATAAACACAAATTATGATTATATTAAATATTTAGGCTAGAATATATTTTTTTACTTATTTATGTATATCGTGTATTGTGAAACTGTGATCACAGTGACAGTTTTCAATCACTGATATCATCGAATACCAATCACAATCACACCAGCGAATCAACAGTAGCATTTTTTTCATCACTACAAGATATGTGTATACATTACTATTAGAGTACTAATTGTACTCACTCGATTGTTTTTTAATGTGCCGATGGTAGCCCAGCCTATAAGGGTAGATACATAAATATATCATATTAATAAATATGTCATTCCGTAAGATTTATAGCTTTGATACTCGTGAGATCCAAAATACAGAATTATGGATCGTCACGTGGTAGGAGGGGGGGGGGAGGATCATTTAATGTACGAAGGTTTTTCTTATCAGATAATACAATAGTGTATTCCTGATAGTGATACTAAAAATAAACTACAGAGGGTTTTATTGGATCGAGTGTCTAAAGAAATCCGGAGGTATCTCTATCGGAGGGTTTGCAAGGTTGGAAGGGTTCGGACGATAGAAGGCCGTGGCCGGAGGGATGTTAAGGAATCGCACTTTAAATAATGTTAAATCTGTAAACATTATTGTTACTCCAACAAGGGGTTCAGCTCACCTTCGTCCTTTAATACACCGAAAATCAAGTGTTTTATATACATAATAATCTAAATTCTAATGTTCGATTTGCGGGTAAAAACATCCGTATCATTATAGATGGAAACATAAAAACCGTTACACATTTAATCTTTCGTTTTAACAATTCACGAAAAAAAATTCACTTTCAGGTGATTATGTGCACATCCTGGGCGAGCGTCCATGCGTTTTTCTGCAATAAATCGGATCAGAATGCAGTTTTCAGGATTCTCGAATCACGTTTCGCAGATATACAGGTTGAATATTATTTTTCAGGCCGATATCACAATTTTTTGACGGCTGGGAAAATATTCCCGCAAAATTTCAAGCATAGCTCGGGCTGTTGTGAGGTAGCACTATCCTGTTGAAACCGCATGTTTTGCGAACTCAATAGACTCAATTTGGCAACCGAGAAGTTTTCCAACATGAGACGATAGCGATCATCATTAATAGTTACAGTATTGGCATTAGTATTTAGATACAATGTTTTAATAATTACGGTCAAACAAAATCAGCCAGGAACATAATATTCACACTGTACCTGTAGGAAAAGTACAGAAATATATATGTATATCCCGTTGGTTCTGGAACTGTCGGCAGAAATAAATCACTCTTCTTTGCACCGAGCCTACTAAATCCGATAATTGTGACAACATGTGATTTGTTTAGGGTTTACAATCCAAAATACATGCGTGTCCTGTGCAATATACATGCTTACTAAAACATTGATTATTTATAAACAATGGTATAAATGATTTTTAAGCGAGAGTTAATTGACTGGCACTGATTAGATTAATTTATCAACACTTTAAGATATATTTTGATACAAGATGGCGCGAAGGTAGTGAACAGTGCACGAAGCGAAATGCGGCGTGTGAAGCCGATATTAATCTACCGATCCTCGGCCTGTCCTAGGCTGGTGACTATCCGCTTCATCATTATTGGCTACTTCCTGGCACTACATTCGCGCGACGGATGCTGATTGGAGAGTGACGGAAGAGGTCGACTCAGAGTTCCCGCCAGTTGTCCAGAGTCGAGTTGATCCGCACAGGGAACTCGAAACAATATGCCAACTATTTTGAAACCACGGAACTGCAAATATGACACGGAAGCGTATCTAGAATGTCGTATGTAAATATTATTTGAAAAATCAAATCAACCCCATCAAATTAAGAATCAGCTTAGGTCTAACTGAAATTATACATAAATAATAAAAATACATTTTGTTTATACCATTATTTTTTGATAAATTAATATGTACACTAAAATTAAAAATGCAAGCATAGACAAAAACAAAACTATTATAAATGACAATATTCTTTTTACAAATAGTTACTATTTAAATTTTGTATTTACAGTAGTTTCTAATTAGTTACCAACAACTTATATTTACAGGATCGTTTTTGTGTATGCTTGTATTTTTAATTTTAGTAATTGGTCTTTAATTTTAGTAATTGGTCTTTAATTTTAGTAATTGGTCTTGAAACATGTTAATTTATCAATAAACAGTGCTATAGTATTTTCTTATTATTCATATATGTTGCCACAAAGTAACTTTGAAATTATTGAATAAGAAATTAAATATGATACCTCATTGAATATTTAATTTTCTAATTTCATTGAAAAATTTCCAGCGTAGTTCGGGCTATTTGTGAGGTGGCACCGTCCTGTTGAAACCGCATGTGTTGCAGACCGAATCGATTCGGCCACCACGAAGTTATCCAACATGTGACGATAGCGATCACAATTAACGGTTATAGCATTGCCATTATTATTTAGATAAAATGTTTTAATGACTTCAACAAGTTGTTGAGGCGTTAGATGCGCCATGATAAATAGTAATCAACCACTCTCTGAGACTACCAAACGCGAACTGACAAATGTCTGGCAAACCAAAATGGCGGCCAACAAAATCGGTCTGCAACATAATATTCATCCTGTACCTAACTTATAAATATTCCAAACATACATGGGAATATCGACTGCTCGATTATCAGGCCGAACTCGGAAACTAATCAACAAAGAAAGTCTAATCGATCCCTTTTCCTACGGGGATTCAGATTCCCGTAGGCGGTGGCTGCTGCCGTAAGTGCGTCTTCTAACTAAATCTCATGTCATATATATTTTAAAGTGCTTTTCACTGGATAGTTAGAATTTCCATAGAGAATAAAATGTATTATTATTGAATACATTTTATTTGCTTATTGAGTGTCGAGATATGAAAGGTCTTCGAAATAATTGAAATTTATATAATATGAATAATGCTGAATCTAGAACTTAATTTTTGAAAGTAATATAGATAAATAATTTATAAGGATATTTAAACAAATTGAGCATCATTATCATGCTGTTTTTTTTCTACGTATATTGTGTTAAGGGGAAAAATTTCAAGATAAAATTGTCATTCCTCGTAAGTGAGAAGGGTATTGTTCGACGCGCGTGATTTGCGGGTTTGCCAGTCGCAATGAGTCACTGATCGAGAGCGCATCGCGCGTACGCGGTTGAGAAATATTTAAAGTGCGGTGATTCATTGGTTCGTGCACTTCAATATTCGACGAGTAAGTAATGGGCCAAGTACTTATCCGGTGTTGTGTTCAAAAGTTCAAACAAGAAAGGACAATGGTTAACCAAACTCCTCCGGGACCATCAAACACGCCAGCAGCGACGCCAGAACATGTGGCTCAAGTTCGAAGTGAAATTATGCGCGATCCGCGTAAATCGACAAGGAATATTGCAGCCTTTACTGGAATAAAAAAAGTCAACAATGCCCGTTATTTTGAAAAAGAAACTAATTTCTCAACGAAAATGATCATTGTTTATGTGAAACCTTAGCGAGAACGATGCTGGATTTGGAACAACACGAACGCTTGGAAACATATTGTTTACTGACGAACCACATTTTCATATCGTTGGCTATGTTAATAAACAAAACATGAGATACTGGTGCCCCAGACAACCCAAGGGAACGCCATCACAAACATTTGTATTATTCATAAACTACAGTGTGGTGTGTTTACAGCAATAACACTCGAACAATTCATGCCCTACAAGAAAATATCCGCCGTGAAGTTGCTGCTATTGAACCAACGTTTTGCTCTCGCGTGTTCGCATATTTAAGATTCCGATTGAAAGAGTATCTTGAGAGAAATGGACGGCATGTAGACAATATTGTTTATAAAACGTTAAATTAGCATCGTTAAACTCCATTTTGTACAAATAAAATATGAAATTAACATTGTAGTTTTTTTTTCTTATTTAATATTAAACTTGAAAATATTCCGCTGGACACCATTATTTAGTATATACATAGAAGACATATTAGATTAACCAGTGAAAAGTTTGTTTTGTGTATTTGTGGTGAATTTAATTGTCGTTATAATTTTAAAAATATATAATTTTTATATTGACGTTGTACTATATTACACGCACACAATTTTTGGGTTAATATCACTACTAGTTTCGGGATGAACAGTCCATACCATTTACAGGTGTAGATTGGACTAAATTAAGTACCATTGACTGTGAGGCCGTAAGGGTGGGTGTTGCTTTATTGTTTCTTGGAAACATCGATAATAGCCGTGAAGTATTTGAAAATGTGATATTGTTCATTAATGTTTTTCCGAATTGAAATTTTTCTGGATTTCTATAATTTCAAGATTTTTCATCATTATTCCTCTATATGGTGGCCAGTGGAGTAGTTTTAGATTATGACGGTTCAATGATACGGTTAGCGAATTCGGAAAAATGATTATTTTTCAGACAGCGTCGATGTTCTTTAATTTGCGTATTTAAATTTCTCGCGTTTATGTTCGTGTAGTAAAATTGTGCCCGTGTGTAGTACAAAGTCAACATAAAAAATACCACTTTATTGTGATCTTAATTTACCGCGGGAATTGAATTCGCAGAGAAACGCACAGTCAGAAACTGTTCGCTATCTCGAAAACCAGCCGCAGGTTAGAAATGCGGAGAAATTAGAACATCACGTACTTTTATTGTACATATTTATGCGA
Source organism: Eubasilissa regina (assembly GCA_022840565.1). Taxonomy (NCBI): domain Eukaryota; kingdom Metazoa; phylum Arthropoda; class Insecta; order Trichoptera; family Phryganeidae; genus Eubasilissa; species Eubasilissa regina. The sequence goes on along the minus strand of JAINEB010000012.1, from coordinate 54,741,183 downwards.
ATCTGTATGGGGCATCAGGTACATAAACGAGAGATTTATCGTATTTGTGTTTTAATATCCCGAAGATATGAAAACGGCAGTAAACCATACGCGGGATAATTTTTGACCCGACCGCTCGGCAGACGTAAACCGTACGGTTTATGGGGCGAGTCGCCGCAGAAACGGCTGGCGTAAATCAGAGCCGAGGTTCTGGCCCGGGGGAGGGGGCGAGCCCTAAACAGTGATCCTCTCGCCGGAGGAGGAGTGTTCTGTAGGCTGGAAATCACACAGACACACGAGTGTATAGGTATACTGTACGTAGGAATAAACTGAACGAGGAGTTGTGTTTGAAGATTCGTTCTTTATAGTAAAGCCGTGATAAAATATGAAGAAAGTGAGGTAGGTCCTCCTTCACTGCGGTAATCAGGGGTGAAATTCTGAAAGTACGACTGTATTATAGGTATATCTGTCAAACGATCGATCCACCTCCTACCTAATCCATTCACATAAAGAACTTGGAAATAATTTTAATATTTAAACAAATGTTAAGTAAATAAATACAATTTTTAATAAGAACATTGCGAAGTTTTTCAGAATATAGTTCTGTGATATTTTAATACAAATTAAAAAAAGTATAAAAATAAGAGAATATATCAATAAAATCTTATTAGCAAAAATACATAAAGGGCTTATACACTGAAATGATGAAAATCAGCGTCTATTTCACACATATTCGGCATCACAGCCAGCCTTAAAATATAAAACCATCTCAGTGATACTCCGTAAATGTATTATAGGCATACAAAATAAAACCAATTTTAGAGGATCATGTTAGAAACTGACACTACTGACGAGCTGCGTAAGTCGGTACATTTATATGAATAACGTAATATATATGAAGCTTATAGGTAGAACAATATTAATATTATGCACGCAGCTATTTATACTGAAAACGTCATTAAGCCTAAAGGGAAAAAAAAACATCGCAAAATATTACATAATATAATACCATTTAATCATTTTTTTTAGAGAACAATATGTGATCAAATTCACATTGAAAATAATTGATTCTATACAGAGTTTACCACATAGAGGCCGTGCTAGATACAGAGTTGTGTTTGTTTAGTTTGTAGCACAACAAAGGTTTCGAAATATGGCCATACACTGAGTCATTATGTCAGTGCGTGTTATTGTATAATGCGTCGATCAGCGGTTGGCTCTATTATTAATATGACATCGAAAAGTATAATCCTTGAAAACTATATAAACTAAATAAAAGGACAAAGAAAAATTAGAGTTGTTTGGAAGGCAGCAGATAGAACACGGTTGATATTAATTAAAATAATTATGGACACGTTACAACTGACGCACGTAGGGAGAATTTATATCAGACTAGCTATAACACCGCGCACATCGATAAATAGGCACATTTAAAAAATCATGCTTTAATGCTACGAACAAATACAGGGTTCCAGGCCGATGTTATTTTTGAATAACTAGGAAATAAAACACAATTTTTTGATTTAGTTTTAATATATCAATTACTTGGTTTAATACAATTACGTATGGAATATGATATCGGCCAAGTGACCGCTTCTGACAGCGGCTTTTTCTGAATGCGCGTTCTTTTAACCATATCTTCTATAACATTCTCGCGCACTTCGCGTGTTATCCTGTAGCATCGAAATTATTGAAGTAGACCTTTCCTTTCTAGTATCCTCGCAGAAAATAGTCGGGAGCCGTCAAATCAGGTTATTGAGGAGACCAGTCGATAACACCATTTTTTGACACTATGCGGCCGGGAAAAATTCCTCGCAAAATTTCAAACGTAGCACGAGCAGTGTGTGAGGTAGCACCATCCTGTTTAAATCACATGTGTTGCAGGCTCAATCGACCCGATTCGGCAACCGAGAAGTTTTCCACCATGAGACGATAGTTATCATCATTAATGGTTACAGTACTGCTATAGTCATTAGGAAAAAATGTTTTAATGATTTCAAAACGTTGTTGAGGCGTTATATGTCTATGTTATACGTCCATAATAATTTGTACTCTCTATGACTATTAAATGGGAACTGATAAATGTCTGCCAAATAAAAAAGGCCTGGAACATAATATTCACCTACACTCTTTTTGTATTTCTGTTAGTTTTAAATACGCCCTAACGAAGCTTGAGCTAAGCGAAACCGGTTGGCGAATAATATAATGCGTGGTTTCATACAAAGTGATTGTGTTTTATTTAATCTAATATGTCAAACCACAAAGTGATTGCTTTCTAGGAAAATATATAAATAATTTAATAGTTAACTATCTCACAAAGGGTATGTGCACATTACATCCTGGGTGTTATTCAGATTCAACGGAGATATAATAAATCAATGAATATTAATAATATTATTTATTCGCGGAAGTTTGTTTCGAAACTCACGGTCACGATCACTGTCGCGTTAGATAGTAGCAATTTAATATGCACAGGTTAAGTAGAGCTTATTTTTTTAATTTATGAGATATGATTGGATAGGTAAATATGGTTCGAGTGGGCAGGACGTGCGCGCTATCTCGCGTTCTATATTCCGGTAGCTTCGCACGGTGAACGCCCGTCAGCTCCGACAGCGAGGGATAATATCAAGTCACCGACCTGTTGCGTCAATTATCGTATGGCTGATGCATTTTCTGCCATTTGTTCAATTATCTAGAGGCAATACATTATAATGTGATGACAATGTTAAATAATTTCCTAAACATTATTCGTTTAGTTAAATCATGTTTGGAACAAGTAGATGAGTTTGTGTATTTGGGAAGTATGTTTGAAAAAAAACGGAAAGATTAAGAAAGATATCGAAAGGAGGGTGACTGCAGGGAATAAAGTGAACGGCGCTTTGAATGGAATTATATCAAGCAAAATTAGCAGTACACAATGGAGTCCTGGTACCGACACTGATGTATGGAAATGAGGCCTGTAGCTGGCAGAAGAGAAACGAAAAAAATGCAGAGAAAACGAGATTACTTAGGCGTATATGTGGCAAATCTATTTATGACGGAGTAAAGAATGAAGAAATAAGAAAAGAATGTAAAGCTGATCTTAGTATAGTGAGTAAGATTAAGAAAGGATCACTTAGATGGTTTGGTCATATGGAACGAATGAATAAGGAGAGAATGGTAAAAATATATATGACGTAAGTGTTGATGGTACCAGAAGTACAGGACATCTGCGGAAGACATGGCACGACCAGGTAAACCAAATACTGGAGAACGGTCCTGTTAGAAACCTCAATAATCGGCGAACTTGTATGAATGTGGATGAGGCGAGAATTATGTGTCAGAACAGAAGAGTGTGGTGCTCTATTCTCTCTGCCAGTGACGAACTATTTAACTAACTGACTTAACCTCTTTGCCGGTAATGCCGGTATTTAACTAACTAACTTACCATCACGCTATTTTGGAGTGATAGTAAGTTAGTTAAATAAGAATATATTAAATAAGAAAGATACACAGAAAAAATATATTTATCCCTGGAATACGTATCCGTAATATTTTTATTGTTAATAGTAGACTACTTTATGAGTTAGCCATAGTAATTCCAATGATTTATATCATTTGCTTTTTACGGAAGAGTGTCCTGAAAAATTTCACAAATAAAAATGTGATTTCATCAAAATCAATTATTCATTTATCTTCCGTTCAATAACTAAATGCCTAAATATTATGAATAAATATCGTTCAATAACTAAATGCCTAAATATTATGAATAAATATCGTTCAATAATTAAATGCCTAAATATTATGAATAAATATCGTTCAATAACTAAATGCCTAAATATTATGAATAAATATCGTTCAATAACTAAATGCCTAAATATTATGAATAAATATCGTTCAATAACTAAATGCCTAAATATTATGAATAAATATCGTTCAATAATTAAATGCCTAAATATTATGAATAAATATCGTTCAATAACTAAATGCCTAAATATTATGAATAAATATCGTTCAATAACTAAATGCCTAAATATTATGAATAAATATCGTTCAATAACTAAATGCCTAAATATTATGAATAAATATCGTTCAATAACTAAATGCCTAAATATTATGAATAAATATCGTTCAATAACTAAATGCCTAAATATTATGAATAAATATCGTTCAATAACTAAATGCCTAAATATTATGAATAAATATCGTTCAATAACTAAATGCCTAAATATTATGAATAAATATCGTTCAATAACTGAATGCCTAAATATTATGAATAAATATCGTTCAATAACTAAATGCCTGTACTAAATATTGTGAACTCGCAGTAAAATGAATGACCAGGAAGTCGCTAAAATATTACGGAACTTTAGGAATTACCATAATATTCACGAACTAATTTTGATGCGCATTCTCAGTCATACATAAATAACGATGCTGTTTTTGCCATAGTCTATTGAATTTATTTCAAAATATTCTAAAATAGCCGCCGATTTCTGGATATAACCTAGTTTGGATCAAGCTGGGCGCAGCCTGATATGTAATATTTGTTGTACTAAAATAATTGGAATTTTGTCCCATTATAATAGGATAAGATTCCAATTATTGTCCCATTATAGTGGAGACAGTAGATTGTACCATCCTCTATATAGATCTATGGTGAGGAATGCTATGCTGACCAAAATAATGAAATAAATAACTCGTTTATAATAGGAAAATAAAATGTTACATATATTTTGTAATATTTGATTCAATAGTTTTTTGTAGACTTTAACTCGGCTGTTACTCAAGAAGTAATTTATATTTTAGGTTGGTTATCTGTGTTAAATATTTTATTAAATTGAATATATTCAATAAATATAATTCTATCAATCAAACATCTATGTTCCTCTTGCGTTAGAGTTTGTTTTAAGAATTCGATAATGTCTGTCACTCTCGGTATTCCCTTCAATAGAATTAGCCGTTTCCAGTTATATCAATCATCTCGGTAAATCTGTGAAAGATCTCACCTTAACTGCGAAGCGTGTACTAAAGGAAATAAATCATTCATATTTTTCAAGAACACAATAATTCACAAACATAACACTTCACAAGTCGATAACTAAAAATATAACACTATTTAATAAAGTATCATTGTTAACAGTTGCAATAAAAAAGCATCATCAGTGCAATTTATGAATAGTTTTAAAAGATTAATTAGTCATAGACAACCGTGAAAAACTTGGTTGCACGAAGGCATGCGCCCCCCGCGACTCCGTTCGAGCGGTCTCGGTAGCAAACCGAAGGCGCAACATCATTTTTCCGTTAATGTTTGTATCACTCGAGTATTACATAAAAAAGATGACTGATACGTATAGAACAAGAATAAATATATAAAATACCGTCAAGGGTAAATAGTTAAATACATTTTTAATCATTTCTAGACGAAATACTTTTTATTCATTTTTAAGTTTATTTAAAAATAACAATGTTACAATAGCTAATGAATGTTTCTTACGGCTCCATTACTTTATCCGCAAGAACTTATCTCTTTTTTCTTCTGAAAATGTTTTGACAACAAACATTTGTTTAGGCTATTTTCTACGGTTGCAATAACAGTATAATTATGTGCTGTTGAGTTTATGTTAAAACATTGGATTTAAATTTAGAATTAAAAAAGAATACGTCGACTATTATTTTGAGTATATTTTATCCAGGTTTCGTATCGTTTTCAGCGGATTTCTACCCTGACGATTCTGAAAACCATGTCGACAATTTAAGTACCGGAAGGGCTTGCTTCGATAGAAAGGTCAACAACAAGAATTCCGACTAAAATAATCCACTGGCTGATGGAAACGGTATCCACCAGTACTGGTGTAAAGTGTAAGGAGAATGGTTTATCCGACGAACTGATTTATCCATGAATTATAACAGGCATTGCTGTAATGTCTATTTTACTCCTACTTGTAATATTACAAACTTTTCGTCGCTTGGAATGGAAGTGGGAGCGCGATACGCAGACCGCACCACGGCCGCACAGCCTTCCACTCGTGTAGCGATGACAGAAGTGCAACACTCGACGGTGGTTCGTTGGAAAATTGCATTACCGGCAGCGTTCGTAAACCATTCTGATGGAGAAGCCACTCGCCGCGTGGATACCTCTCCAGGTCGGTAACAATATTAGATTAAGGTAACTCTCGAGCGCGTACTGCGCACGTTGTAGAATGAAATATAACAAACATATTTTTAATGAAAACACATTTTTGTTGGAAAGTCGCAATTTCAGAATTAATATTCATAATATGCTAATTTATTAATATTGAATTAAATTTCTATAGAGAGATTTATATATCCCGGATAGGAAAAGGTCTGCGTTCGAATTTCGGTAGAAATCAAATATTTTTTTCTATATATCTTTCTAGTTAATTAATTTAATTTGAAATAAAAATAAAATAAAAAAATCAACAAAAAGTTAGTTTTTGTCACTTTTAATATAATGACATTTTTCGTCTCTTCAATCTTTCATTCTATTAATAATAACAAAACGTGATCTATACACACGTAATATACAGGTGTAACAGACCTAGTCCACAATATTTTATGGGTGGATATTTGACTAAATTATGAGTCGAAAATGTTCAAAGAATGTGTGCCTAGTTTCAAAAATGTCAGATATTAAGCATTAAAAAAAATCGTAATTGTGTAATTATGTCGATTAAATTAAGTATTTTATTGATTCCATATTATATGTTGAATACAAAAAAATAAAGGTTATCGGATTTCGAGCTATCTCGGTTTAACAATTGATGAAAATTTACGATGGACTCCTCAAATTGATCGAGTAAGTTCCAAAGTGAGAAAAATAATTTATATTTTCAAAATTTTGCGTAGGTTCAAGAGCATTTTTATTCAAAATGGTTTACTATTCATTTTGTCAGTGTATCATCAGTTACGCAATAAGTGCATGGAGCGGTGCAGCTCTTACTTTAATGGATTCGATAATTAAGGCTCAGAAATGGGTAATCAGAGTGATAAAAAAGAGGCCATTTAGATATTACTCTGAAAAACTTTTTAGATCATTAAAGTTTTGGATATAAAAAAACTTTATACCAGATTAATATTAAAATTATTATTTAAAAAAAAACTTAACTTTAGATACACGATCTTTATCTAATCCTTCAAAAACTTTTTAGTGCCAAAAATGAATATAACATTTGGTCAACGACCTTTCTTATTTTGTGCACCGCGAATATTTAATAAATTGCCACTAGATATCAAAGCGTCAAAGGTGATTAATGTATTTAAACGAAAAATAATAAAGTGGTTGCTTTTTGGGCGGAAAACAAAATAAACGTAATTTATCATCCGTGTTAATCTAGCTACCCACACATTTTTGTCTCAAACTACAATATAGCTAAAAAGTCTTTTTTATAACCTTTAATTTTACTTTAACAATATAAAACTTGTAAAAACTGTATAGGTTTGGAATTTTTTTTTATGTATTATATTTATTCAAAAAAATAAACATAATATAATAGTTTTTATGAACAAGATAACTCCCCTAGTTCTTATCAATATTGATAAAACTTTTCAGAAATATTAGACTAGGTAAATAATAATAATACGAGTGTTTATTTAGCACCCCACCAACTCCCACAACCTCCAAACTCACCCCGATACACCTATGTTCTCCGCCGTGACAAGACACCCCTAGTAAGCCTTTCACTCCGCCTTTCATCTTGCTTAGCATCGCTCCATGCGTACAGTGAGATATGTCACCTGCCTTTTAGGCTAATTTCTCTGTTCACACACAACAAGTAATCCTATTTTATACGAAAATGATCACAAAAAGACTGAATCGGTTTATTTCTAACTTTTCACTTAGATACTTATATAATATCGTGATGCACAATTTGAAAATAAATGTTTTGAATCTCTTTCTGGAATGAGGTTTTACAGGACGATCTTGACAATAATCCGTCATCATGTGGATATTCCATCTTCTATGATTACTATACAATATATCGGTGACATCTAGTTCTTAGTTCAAATAACCAAAAGCGAGTATGTGGCAGCAGAGGTAATGGACCTCAATACTCATATTGCTACCGAGAGTGCAATAACTAGTCAGCCCGTATTTAACTAGCTGAGGGTAGTTTTATGATTTATGTGTTCCAAAAAAAAATCATTACTAAAAGAAGTGAAGACTACATGATTCAATATTGTTCATCAAATTTATGAAAGCTGAAAGAGCTCTCTGCATATAATAAGTTATTATTACTTCGATAGACTACAGACAAAAAATATTGATAAATAACAATATTTCTTTATTACGACATATCCATTTCTTAACAATCTAATATATACTATATGTTTTGTGGTTAGTGTATTTTTAATACATCAAACAAACGAGCCATGTTACGTATTGCGTACTAATTGAGTACTAATAGTATCACATTTTGAAGAACGATTAAAAAACTGTACCGTGAATAAAATGATTGTGTTCAAAAATTTGTATTTTCATTATTATTACTTGTAATAGCATACTATCTACAGAAAAAGAGAAAACCATTATTTAAAAATTATCAAAATATATTTCTTTATATATATAAAGTTTATTTTTAATTGACCAGAATTTGACGCACTCCGCGTAATCAAAGAATATATTTATTTATTGTGATTTGACGGACGTGCGACGATGAAGCAGCCAACACCGAACGGTTGGCAAAATGAATTGGCCTGACCCGAAACAGTCGGACGATGAATTGTGTCCGGTGTCCGGTGACAAGTCCTAATCGGGAGACGCCTCGCCAATGTTTACATAATGGTCTACGGTCTTGCAGGTGATTTCCGTCGTCAGCTGCCCTCCCGCTCGGGTAGGAGCATTTTAATTTCGCAAAGTGTTGTCGTGAGTGTCGTAAGCATGAAATTGCTAACTTTATTGCCCCCGGTGGTGGCACTCCCGAAACAGCGTATGATCATGGTACGCAACTGAAGAATTGCTATCGAGCATTCTCCCAAATATATCAACTTTTAATGCTGGATATAAAGTATTTAACGGCACTCGTAAATTAATGGAGCTTTCAGGCGGCGAGAATTTTATTGCATAAATAAAAATCTTCACATCGCGCGGTGTACGTAACCCAATCAAAACACACCTCGATGAGGTGGGTAAGTTTAAACGGCAAATAAGTGCGGTGTAACCCAATTGAAACATCTTGATAAGATGGGAACGTGGACGTAAATGCGAGGTAACCCAGTCGAAACATACCTCGTTGTGGTGGATAACTTTCAAAGACACAATCAAGACACACTTTGAAAAGATAAGTTTGGGATGTGGATATATAAGACCGACGCCAAAGTATGGTGTAACTTGATCAATACAAACCTCGATCCTTTGAATGGCGCTAAATGCGGCGTAATCTAGGCAAAAGACACTTCCATGATATTCAGCTGTGAAAGACGCATAAGAATATACCACAAGTTCTGCTATTCGAGAAGATTTGAAATGCAGAAACGGTATTACTTGGCGAAAGTTGGCAACATTGTGTGAATTTTTAAGAAGAAGATAAATTTTAAAGAACTAGAGAAAATTGTAAAGAGACTGACTCGCGTTTTCTCCATTCTCTAATTGAGAAAAATATACGAAGTTTAAAAAGCTTTCCACGGCGGGGAGATGATTCATGGACGTTGCTGGAGTCATCCTCGCCTTAAATTCAAGCAAACGACGATTATAAAACCGGCCACAACAAAGTTGCTGCGAAAAGAATAAATCTTTAGAAGAACGCGCAAAAATATTACGAGAGAAGATGGCGATGTCTGCCACACCTTTCATTTCATTTGTATACTTATTTGTTCATACACTCAACAAAATATACAACTGGTTGGAAAGCTGAGCGGCTTGAAGCTTCAAAATAATATTTAATTTACAAAACACATTAACTATTTTCATATGAAGCGTGATGAAAGTAATTTTTCTCATTTCCCTATACAATATTCCCGTGTTACAATATGTTAAATCAAATTATAGAGTGCCTATACCATAAATTGATAATCGCGAATTTGTTTTCCGTCGGTGCACGTCTGCTCAGCGAACGTTCGCGATCATTATTTTATTAGCGGCGGCTCGGAGCAGTCGGGCTGTGGACTTAATGAACCAATAACCAAGTCCGTCTTCCAGGACCACTTCGCTAGCAATTTTGTCTTGAATGATAAAATGGTTTCTGAGCGTCTCAGGATACCGCCAAAAATATTGTGCTTTGATTGTTCAAATATTTTGTTATCCTTTAGCATCCGAATTGTCGCCGGTGGGGACCGCCCCAGCTTATTTTAATCATCTATGAATCCATATTTCAAGTCGCTTTAAGATTGTTTGGTGTGTGTCATCATTTATAATCTTGTATAGGAAATATGTAGCATCATATTCTCAGCTCTAAGAGATGTTTCTAGTTTCCAAGAAAATACATCAATTTGGATAAATGGTTGATGCTGTCTGTGGTCCTGTCATTAGATAAAAGGCTACACCTGAATATGGGTACGTAACCAGAAGAAGAGAAGGAAGAGTTGTGTAAAACTTACTTCAATAATTTATATATTTAAAAATTAAAGTAATATAACAAAACATAAAAAGCGAGCCCTGATTGCGATATAATAATGTCATCAGATACATTGCGTGATGCAAATGTAAATTCTAAATAATAACTGGAGCATCAATAGAGCTAAAGTCGGGAGAGTGTGACGGAGATGCCGACATGCCGCAGCTACAATGGACATTCGAGTAATTAAATATATATAAGTAATTATATATATATATATATATATAATAAATAAAAACGTTTGTGTCTCAATCCTATTGCTAATTTAACATATATTATATATATATATATATATATAATATCTTATAATTAGGGTTGGATATGTATTGGTCTGCAACGTTGTTCAAATATTCCATGTTCACACAGCGATGATACTAAACTAGCCGTGATTTGGGTTCCCTGGTCAAATATTTTGTGCATCTCTAGTAAACACACTTCAAAAAAACATTTGTGTCTCAATCCTATTGCTAATTGAACATATATTATTATATAATGTATATATATATATAAATATTTGACCAGGGAACCCAAATCACGCCTAGTTTAGTATCATCGCTGTGTGAATATGGAATTTATATCATCGTAATTTTGGGAATGCTAACATAGATAACATAGGTTACATACGTAACCTACAAAAATTGATATCGGTTCATTTTATTTGCCGCGACTTACGAACCGTGTCGCGTTCAGAATGCACCGTGGAAATACCGCAATCATAATATCGCACAGCCTCTTTTGAGTAATAACGGTGCGAGCATTCCGCAGACAGGCGAAGCGGGGTTGGTGCCCCCACTCTCCCTCCCGCGTGCAGTGTACATGACGACCCTGGATGGGTGATCGAATAACTGAAATTTTTATCGATATTGCGCAAGGATACTATTAAGGTAATTACCCGGGGGGTAAATTCACATTGAATAGGATCACAATCACAATAAGTGCTGAAAATATTTTAGGCGGCGGGAAAACCATTGGTCATCGAAGCTATTATTTCGATTTTAAATGGCAATAGAAGATAAATACGTGACGATTAATTTTAACAAAAAATACTGAACGCAGTAGGTTATTGTTTCATGACACTGACACTGAAATGTCAAATCAAGGAAACATCGTTTAAGAGGTTTTTTTTTACAAGAGAAGGTAATGTGTTGGAAACAGTGTTGTCCTAGTCTTTAGATTACATTATATACTTATTCTCCAATCGACTTATATACAATTGACCCAATTCAGCCACCAATAAGTTTTTACAGCATTGCCTCTTGTATCCTGAAAAAAATAGTCCCCTGTGATTCCGATAGCCCACATGGCGCACCATACAGTAACTCTACCTGAGTGTAAAGGTCGTTGGTGTATCAATTGAGGATTTTCAGTGCCCCAATAATGAATTTTGTTTATTAACAAAATCCGCGGTCTAGAAGGCCGAAATGAACTTCGACATTCATGATGATTTTTTTCCAAAAGTTGGAATTGTTTTTGTTTTAATGATTTCAACACATTGTTGAGGCGTTAGATGATACTCCATAATAAATTATATTCAACTAAACTCTACGTCTACCAAATGCGAACTGACAAATGTCTGCACAAACCAAAATGACGGCGAAGCAAAAACCGCCTGGAACATAATGTATTTACTGTGACAGTTGTAATTATTATTAGAACACATTCTTATTGTGAAGTTGTAATTATTCATAACAGACGGTCTGTGATATTTTAAATACTAATTAAATGTATTAATTAAAAAGATATACATATAAAATCAATTTTGTCGAAAAATATTGTTGCGCTACCGGGATTCGAATAATGGAACGATAGATGTATTAATTTGAAAAGTGTAACAAATAGGTTCGAAAGTTTGTCGTCAAAAGTACTGTTGGTGTAGCATAGTTCATAATGCACTTTCCCCGGATTGGAAAAAAGATCCAGGTTCGTTTTGCATTTTTTTATTTTTAATGTCATATTCCTTGTTATTATTTTTCTCGCGTTTGTAAAATTTTACTTTGTTTTATTTTTTATTTATACGTAAAAGTTATGTTGTTTATCTGATATAGATAATATTTGACCTATATTAGAGTAATACCTACTCTCAGTTGATGGATAATTGTGTAGAACGTATTTTTACCTAAAATCATGTTCAAATTGTAACTAAACGATTTTCTTCTCTAAATATGAGATTATTCTCTTATAGAGAGGTAGCAAGCGGTCACAAAAAGAAAAAACGAATTGATATATTCAAATTCATATTTTTAAGCAATCTGCTTATTTGGGTGAGTCTTTATTAATTACGCGACGTTTAGTACATCGAGGGAGTACCTATACGTAACTGGATATCATTTTAGTAGATATTTAGTAATATTATTTTAGATAAAATATTGTTTTAAGACAAGTATGAGGTATAAAATATAATATTTTGCAGCGAAAACATATAAATATTGGATACGCTTAAATAGTATTACAAATGTCGAATATTATGAATTAATAAGAAATATCTCTATCCCTCCGAGAACGTTTAACGCATAATAACACCATTCAAACTTAACCTGGTATTTAATAATTTATCATGACAAGGATGGACGAAGAATTTCAATTTGCGCACTACCTCAAATATATTATTTACGAATGTAACGTTAACGCAAATTATAATGTCAACAGCGAATGTTAAAGTCTTCTTCGACGGCAAACTTACTCTCGACTTAATTTACATATCGTTATAAATTACACCTGATGATGAGAGGGACTGCATCTGTCGAAACTAAAGTACAGGTGGCCCAAAAGTCACTAGACTATTTAAAATTCGAATAATTTACTACAATAGATTTACTTTTTTATTAAACCGCTTTATTATGCACATATACTATAGTCAACTAGTTTCAGTCGGACCCAACCTATTTCAGGACAATATAGTATATAGACTAACCAAGTACAGATATTTAATTATGAGGTAAAGAAGATAGAGCTGCAGTATATCAGAGTGGGACAGAGTATCAAGTAGGGGGTGGGAGAGAAGAGCGGGGATTACGTGGAAACAACTTTAATATCTGATTATTAGATAGATTTATTTGGTTACCTAGTATCTGGCTATTATTATTGAGTGATTTATTAATTTATAATGCTTGTAAATTAGTAAGGCCGCTTTAAGTTACGCCTAAATAAAATTTATTTCTAAGAAGTGTGTTTTCTGTTTATAAAATAATAAATGTGAATTAATAAAAAAAAGGTATTTCATTTTAAAATTGTCTAGAGACTTTAGGACCACCGTATTTATAAAATAACTCGACGAATGTGTAATACAAAAAATCAAAATAACCTTCATCACCACAAAATAACTTGCATGTCAATTTATGATATTAGTCTCAATTTAGTTACTCTAGTTGAGAGTCGTAATCGCCTCGACTAAAACTCTAGACATTTCACGATTCTCGGCAAGGTTTGCTCGGTGTGGACGCTACTACTCTTGCTGAAGGACATTGCTCCGTGCGAATAGTTTGCGAAAGAAGTACAAGGGACATAATATAAATAATTATGTACCTACTACCGTACTGTAGTCCCTACACTCATAGGACATCATTTTTATAATTATTAGGAGAAAACATTCTTATTGTGAAGTTGTAATTATTTAGAACAGACGGTCTGTGATGTTTTAAATACTAATAATTATAATTATTACATTAAATTAATATTTAAAATATCACTGACCTATGTTCTGAATAATTATAACTTCACAATAAGAATGTGTTCTCCTAATGATAAAGTTGTATCAATGTGTCCAAAATTTAGTAAAAATGAATTGATAATTCTGGCGTCTGCAGTCGGTTTACTCAAAAGAATTTGAGATTCCGTAAAAACAATGTAGATGGCTTTCAAATAATGGAACGACAGATGTATTAATTTGAAAAAGTGTAACATATGGGTTCAAAAATTTGTCATGAAAAATACTGGCGCCATAACACAATTGGTAGTGTACTTCCCCGGATTGGATATAGAGATCCAGGTTCGAATCCCGGTAACGCAAAAACAATTTTTTTCGACAAAATTGATTTTTTATGTATATATTTATAATCAATACATTAAGAACGTTCCCAAAAAAATCACTTTTCTTACAATCCTTTTGAAACTTTGAATATACTACTTTGAATACTTATGAGTGTCTTTTATACGTAGAAATTTTTTTCAATAGTCCTTGCGGTAGTAAATTTGTAAATATTGACTATTCAAATTAGCATATTTAACATACGAACTATACCCCGATCGATGTTGTAGCGCACGTTTAATTGAATAGCAATAGTAATTTTCTTACCATTGTTTTGGAAAACTGAGAATCATTAATTGAAAATTTAACAAATATCTTTCTGTAAAAATAACTAAAACAAGCGGTATTCGTTTTGTTATAAAAAATGTTAAAAGTGAGCTACTTTTGAATGGTTTTGACGTTTCCTTTAATAATTTGAATAGTGAGAGATTTTTGAACTTCTGCGCATGTGGGCGGAAGCGAAAAAGTACACTGTACCTCAACTATTTTTTATTCTATTCGTAGTAGTTCATAGTAGTTTACATACAGGGGAATTTTCTTGAAGATTGAGTACGACTGCTCTTTGGGAACGTCCATAAATTAGTATTTTAATAATTAACTACCTGCAATAAAGCTTGATCATAGCTGCTCAGTTTTCAAATTTCTGACAATAGAAATGCACGCATTTGTTTTGTTTTAAAAATATAGCCTCAGAACAAAAATTTTTCTAGTGTGTTTCAAAGAAATTGACACTTCATTTTGTTTTATTTAATGCATTTACAATACAGAATAATAGTTTCATATTAAATTTCCCAACACAGATAGACATTGTGATATTATATATTACATACGAACTATAGGAGGAATAGTATTGTCAATAGTTTGATGACAACAGAAAACACTTTTCTGCCTCGACATTTATTTATTATTTTTAATATTAGTAATATCAAAAAACAAACCAATTACTTGATATATTACGATTACAAATATATATAATAATATAATACGAGTATAGTAGTTAGAAGATGAAGAAAATATAAATCAACGCATTAAACTTGAATTCAAAAAATCAGCACTTAAACGGCAATTTGATACATCAGTATATTAGCTGCTATCAAATTGCTAATGTAAGAGGTACCTGGGTCGGTATATCTGGTATCGATCCCGATAAAGTATTATTACTACTCTGTATGGAACGCCACACTATATGAAACCTCTGGGCCTAAATTATTTTGAATGACAGATGATTACGGGGCATGGACAATTTCAGAGTAATCTGTTTGAGTTTAGACTTGTGGATGCTCCGTGGGAGATTGGAACAGATATTTGAGCAAATTTTGTGGAATTGTGAAATACTTAGATATGCATGAGAACGTATGATTGGTGGTTTGACACCGCCCACCCAAGAATGCAGACCTAATTAGTAATGGGACGAATCTGTTTTATATAAGAAATTTATTATTATTATTAATTATTTATAAGGGTATGGGTGACTCGTTAGAGCTCCTTAGTGGGTAGTTAGGCCGGCCTGCGTGGGTGGGACTTCACCTATGCGCTTACTTTTCACTCTCCATACCTCGTGTTTTGCAACTCCATTAGTTTGTCCGTGTAAGTGTGACTCAATCTATTTTGTGTCTCGTCCACTGTCACTCTTTTGTTAGTGTTTTTTAATGAATGGAACCCCAAGTGTCTGCCTTGAACTGCTGCACCTTAACTTTCCATCTGTATGTAAAACTATGTTCTGTGGATTTATGTCATATGATTTTTATGAATAAAGACAGCACCTGACGCTGGAGGGTCTAAATACTAAGATCTTTGTGATAATTGCTAATAACCACATTGAACACCTTCTCTTTTTCCGTTTTGCATATACTTAAGTATGTTATTGAATTAAAGTCGCGTATTTCTATTAACTTTGATGAGTGGGACCGACAAGGAAGCCCTAGCTTCTAAACCGGTAAACCTGTTGCCGTGTATTATCTTTACCGACCTCTTCTAACTCATATCATCCTCGTACCCAAACTTTATTCGGTCGATTAGATAAAATGAGGGTAAATTTATATATTTTTTTATTACAAATCGGGGCGATTTGAGACACACGTACTTGAATACTTAACACAACTTGATTTTTGGTGAGTATGTCTGTGCTCAGAAAATTGTTCAGGAAATAATTAATTAATATTTTAAAGAGAACACATTATTATTGTGAAGTTGTAGTTTTTTCCTAGCGCTTGTTACTCAAAGGTATTCGCAATAAAGGATGAAGATTATAAAAAACTGAATAATTGATATATCAATCTGAAATAGCTGTAACATATAAGTTCCGCAATTTGTCGTCAATTTACTAGGCTGACATGGTGTAATGGTCAGCGCGTCTCCCCGGATTGTAAAAGTTCCTAGTTCGAATCCCGGTGACAACCAAAATATTATTTCAATTAACTAATTTCATCTGTATTTTATTTAATGTAATTTCATCTAATTGATACATTTAATTTTCATTAATTAATAGACCATAGCATAATATGAAATTAAAGAAATTGCCTTGCCAGTGACCGACGGTTGAATAATGTACATAATGGTGGCTAACGGCATTAACATGACCTCACGCAACTCTTTATGTCGTATAAAATAGTCGTAAAGCAGAGCTCTGCATTAAGCTGCTCTCTATGTACTGAATACTGACTGGCTCTTTATCGACAGGGGATATTTTATTACACTTTGGCTCAAACTGAATGTCGTAACAGTACAATTACGTAGAAATGGAAAAATACATATACTTACAGTTACAGTATGGAGAAAAGTTTCGTATTGGGAACATACAGATTGTACACTCTTTAACAGTCTTAACAGTTATGAGAGACGGAGACAAGCGGCCGGCGCTGTTCGGCGAGCGTGGAGGTGTGGTGAGGGGCGAGCAGAGAGAGGAGCGAGGAACGCGCCCGACCGCATTCCAGCCCGCTCCCTGCTCCCTAGCTCCCTGGCTCCTTGGCTCCCTCAGGACAGAACCTGACCGGGTACTGCCGAGCCGGGAGATTATATTCTGATTCATTCCTAACGATGTTTTAATGTCAGAATGTGACCCAGGTGCGGCGAAGACTCCAACTCAATTTCCTCGCGCGACTATACAGATGGACGCTTACTAACTTACTATCAGGCCGTTTCTCCTCGGGGGTAGGCAGAGAGGATAGAGCGCCACACTCTTCTGTACTGAAACACAATTCTAGCCTCATCCTCATTCATACATTTTCTCATACAAGCACGTCGGTTATTGTGGCTTCTAACAGGACCATCTTCCAGTATATGGTTTACCTGGTCGTGCCAGTCTTCCGCGGACACCCTCTATTTCTAGTGCCATCAACACGTACGTCATATATCTTTCTTACCATTCTCTCCTCATTCATCCGTTCCAAATGACCAAACCACATAAGAAATCCTTTCTTAATCTTACTCACAATACTAAGATCAACTTTACATTATTTACTTATTTCTGCATTCTTTACTCCGTCGTAAATGAATCTGCTACATATACGCCTAAGTGATCTCATTTCCACTGCATTCAGCCTACTTCCGTTCCTCTTCTGACAGTTCCAGGACTCACTTCATACATCACTGTCGGTACTAGGAGTCCATTGTGAACCGCTAGTCTTGCCTCGGTTGGCAAGTTCCTATTATATATAATTACATTCAAAACGCCGTTCACTTTATTCCCTGCAGTCACCACCCTTTCGATATCGTTCTCAGTATTTCCGTTTCTATTAAACATACTTCCCAAATACAAACTCATCTACTTGTTCCAAACATTTATTTCCTACAAGTATTTTGCACGTTGTCTTGCTTTCCTCCTTCCTGAATACCCACTTTCGACTTATTGGCATTAATCAATGGAATTAAACCGATGTAATTAATTTGCATGATTACCCATAGCGCAGTCGCTTTGAATGCAGTGCCAGTTACCAGTTACCAGTTACCAGCTACCGGTGACCGACAACAACTCGGTAAGTTTACTGAGCGAACCTCGCGCTAGACGCGACGGTCTAAAGTGATACGGCCTGAAATATGAATATCAGACCATAAGATAAAAGGCGTCACGCGCGTCAGTCCCGCGCTGCGCCCAGAAAAGAACCGTTTAACGAAGTGCCGGGAAGGTCCTTCGTGGGAAGGTGCAGGGCGCAGGGTCAGCAACCCGGCGGCCGGAACCAGCGGTCGGAAGCGACAACATTCACACGCGCCGTGAATACTTGATGAGATGATATTACAGAGATGCCTATTACGCGCACGAGCTACTTGCGCGGCAACTTTTCTGGTGTGTTAGCCAAAACTACAAGCAGACCGATAAAACGCGCTATAGGCACCCGGTTAAGTTTTATGAAGAAACATTTTATTTTAGATTTATTAGTTACAATTAAAATGTTATGGCAAAGAATTTTTTAATAACTTTTCTACATACGCACGTATATAATATTATGTATATTTATACGTGTATAAAATTCGTATTTTATTCCTTTTGTGATTTTAGATTGCTTGAGTAATTTTTTAGATTTAATCACAGACTAGTAAATGAATAGACATGATATGAAGTGTATATATAGGAGAGGGGTTTGAAACATTATTTACGGGGCGAGGGACAATCTAAAAACATTTATCCAAAAAAAGATAAATCCGACAGATTATGACACATTTGTGCAACAGTAAGTATTTACTCTTCGAAAATCAAATTTTTGTGTAAACAAGACGTATTTTTTACATGAATGTATATTATATTGTCAACTTTAAGTTTTCATTCCAATCGAGTCATATTTTTTAAAAAAGTCCCAGAGCTCCTCGATTGCGTAAGTGGCACTAAAGTGATAACGTGGGCGCCACCAAAATGAAAATTTTTGAACAAGGAATTCACGTTAGTTCGTGTCTATTTATTTGGCGTTCTGTGGATCTATTTTATTTTTTATGCACTTGAAAAGGTACCTAAGTAGGTACATCGCTGGCTGGCTATTGCACGCCCCATCCGAGATTGAGTGCTGAACTATTCAGTCATATTGAAACACATAATTAGAAAAAACCGATATGGAAAGAAAGTCAAAATGAAATTGTTTATCACTTATTATAAGTATTATGTATTTTTATACAAATTGTTACATAACTTAACTCGAGCTATATAAAATGTATCCACGCGTACCACAGTACGGCATTATTATGTTCATTATAAAATTTAGATAGGTACTACTAAGTATCGCTCGACTGCCACGTACATCACTCATCTCGAGGGGCGATCTAGAACGTGAAATTGCGCGTGGTTCCATTGAGGCGAGTTTAAGCAATTTACTAACACAAAAGTAACAATTATATATATATTATATATTTGTTGCTGCTCCACTAATTACTGCTCGGAAACGAGGACGGTGGTCCTTGACAAGCGATAACTGTGACCACTCTGTCCCTTTCGCGCCGAGACGACTGTTTTTCCACCGGTCTGATAGCAACTTTTCAGTTCGAATAAGTTTTAATTGAACCAAAATGAATGTACCTAGAAATAATTCAGTCGATATATATTGTACATACATAGGTGCCGAGCGAATATGACGCGGAAGGGGGAAACTTAGTCCTCAGGGGTTTTGGAGCGATTCATCGCCAAACTTTGCGTAACTGAAATCGAATTATTCATTGATAACTTGCCAACAGCAACTAATTATATTGTAGGCTCGGTTGCGGGATGTATTTAGTACTACCCATACTACAATTGCGCGTCGCGAGCTGGTTAACTTCGTATCTTGAATCACAGATACGGAGAAGTTGGGCATCTGAACCTGAACCTCGGAAACAGATGACATCCACAGACAGACGCAGACATTCCACGTTACATTTTCAGATCTCATTAATCAGATATCACATCACTGCGTAAAAAAGTAAAGCAATTCTGTTCACTGTGTTTTGGCCTCAGACAAACCAGCTGGATTCAGAGTTTAATTTTTAAAAAAAGGTGAATATTTATATTTATTTATTTAGAACAACTGTTGATTTGAATACACATATATGGTAAGAAAGATATATGACGCAAGTGTTGATGGAACCAGAAATAGAGGACATCCGCGGAAGACTTGGCACGACCAGATAAATCAGATAATGGAGGATAGTTCTGTTAGAAGCTTCAACAATCGGCGAGCTTGTATGATAAGATGTCTGAATGTGAATGAGGCGAGAATTGTGTGTCAGGACAGAAGAGTGTGGCGCTCTATCCTCTCTGCCTACCCCCATGGGGAAACGGCGTGATGGTAAGTAAGTAAGTATATATATATATACATATGTACATTCAATAACATAATAGAACAATAAAGTTATGCACCTCCAAATAAGAAAGATCTTGATTTATGGGGGTGGCTATCGACACATTTATTTAAAACAAAATCAAAATCTATAATAACATAATGTAAAATTTAAAAACGAAATAATATATATTTTTTTTAAATGTTGAGAAATTGATCAATTAGAACTTGGGAATGAGAAGGATATCAAATACATACACACGTAATAACGTAATTATTTTAAAGATCTTTAAACCATTTTAACCACATTTAATCTCTTTTTTGTACACATTTGTATTTGTTACTAATTCAATTGATTTTGGCAGCTGCAATGTACTATTACTAATTAGGACACTTAAAAAATAACATGTTCCTTAGGTTTGCTTCGAGTCTGATAGTTATGATGAATTTTTATTTTGTCCTCTTTAAAAATTTAAAAAAAAAACTGTTTTTTTATTTGAGAAAGATAATTTTAAAATAGAAAAATCTTCTAAAACTTCGGTTGGTTGGGTAATGTCTAGCCTATTTAAAAATTATTTTAACTATTATCTTTTGAGTTGTAATTATTGGTTTGAGATGTATGGGATAAGTTTCTCCCCAACCTAGTATTTCGTATTGTAATTCAACTAATGAATGGTATATCATTTTAATAGTTTGCATATTACAGTATTGTATTTAAGGTTTTCATTGTGTATAATGTCAGAAAGAATGGTCCTCTTCAAGATCGACTATGTATGTACACACATAAGTTACATAATAATGTTATTTTTCAAGTAGACTTTTTTATGAAACTTAAAACTCATGTTAGATCAATTAAATAGAATTTATTTAGTAGAGTTAGTAACATGTGCGTAGTACTTTGTGGCGGCATCTGTTATTTGCTGGGTAGTATTTCTTATTTCTATTCCACGAGAAACGTATAGATCGTTCGCATCCTCGGACCCTGAACTAGTGAGGCGAAGCCTAGAACTAGAAACAAATTTAATAGGGTTTCGGTACAAATAAAATTCGCAGACTGAAAAATAACCCCATTATTCGAGACAATAATATATTTTATATATTCTCAAAATACATAAATAGAAAAACAAAATCTTTCTGCTGGTTGTAGAATATATAGTACTCCCTGACGTATGAAAACTTTTACTCTTTAGTCTTATTAGCAATTTATTCTCGTATTTAGATATATATGGTAAAGAACTTCATTTTATTAAAAATAAGAATTTGATCTTATTGCTATCAGCTATTACCGCTCCAATATTATTATGCATTCAATGCTCCAGAGCAATCAAAATATAAGTTATGAGATATTTCAAGTTACAAAATGAAAAAAAAAAATTTTATTCGCTAACTTAATCTAAGCTAATCAAAAAAGTAATAAATTAGAATTCAAATTTACTAAGGGTATGTAAATTACAATGTAACACACGTTTATGATAGAAAATACATTTACATAGAGGCCAAGAAGCAATGGTTTGTCCGCGACACATCTCCGAATTATTCCAACTTTTCACAAGCGATTATAGCTTTATTTGAAAGATAGTAAGAATTGCAATGTTAAGTATACACCGAGTGCGCGTCCCTATTTATTTGTAAAGAAACAGGTGTCGGATGGTAACAGAATTTCTTCTAGAATATTTTGCAGACTTACGGTAGTATAAATACAATGAAGATATAACACAATAACATGCAAAATAAACAGTTTTAACTAATCAATTCTGATTTAGCACAAACTTTGTTCCGTATCGTTCGAAACTATATTGTTTCGAACGATAACTCGTACAGAATAATTTGTTTAATCACATATGTGGAAAATAAAACACTTATTTTTTAATTGTACCAGTTTAATTTATTTGAGACGCGTTTCGCCTTGTAAGGGCATTACAAATCTAATATTATTACCTATAAAATTAAAATATAATTAGTGTTGAAACAGAATAATTAGAATCAGTCAAAAATTTAAGGAAATCCTTAGAATTCCAATGACAATGATCCCTTTATATCTCATACAAATAATATTGTACAGCTGTCCACCACTATAGATATAAATACATGCTGTTGAGTTAAATTGTCAGATTGATAATGCCCTTACAAGGCGAAACGCATCTCAAGTAAATTAAACCAATAGGATAAAACAACAAGTATTTTATATTTACATATGTGATCATGTAGTACTACAAACTTACCTCGGAAACAGTACATTTGTTTAATTGTTTAATTTTGTATAAACCGATAAAAGGGGAGGCCTCAGTTGAACCGTTTCTTCGACCGCCCGCACTGCCGTCACCGATTAGGTTCCAGGAGTTACGGGCGGCTCCCCGCAACCTTGCGGATCCGTCGTATCCTGAATAATTCACAACCTTCGGTGGAACAGCAGCCGCGGCCCTTATCACCGGATAGCGTATCGATCCGCTACCCGCTACCCTTCTCCGGCACTTCAGCCGGTATCAGGAGAGCCGTGGCTCGGATAACAGCTCCTTGAGCGAGGGGCGCGGGGCGCGGGGCGCGGGGGCGAGGGGCTTTCACCGGCGGAAACGAATCTGCATCTTTCGTTCCGTACAGACATGTTTGATTTACGCATATTTTCTTCATGTTAGCTTATTTTTGTTCTCTTTGATTATTTTTAATGGAGGCTCTGCTATGTCACAGTGCAGAAAGAATCTTTTCTGTCGCCAATGACTTCTGTACTAGAATCCGTTAGAGATTACCAGACATATCATTAAATGCACTAGTTACTTAAAAAAAAAAAATTATGATTAAAAAAAAGTATTTATTCTTCACACGCATATAAAAAAAAGTTTTTTATAGATACTTGTAAAATCATTCTTGCTTCAGTTATTTCTTCGCTTCGCCTAGAAGGATAGGTATGTAAACCAATAGAAATATACCTAATTATTATTGTAAATATGTTTGAAATTTTTTGTAAATATAAATGTGTTCAAATAATTTGTATTTCTACTGCTACAAAAATGAAAAGTTATTTTTTTAAATTTATCGAAATTGTATACTACTTTATCGAATCTAATTTTATATCCACAAAACTTTGTTTTTGTTATGACTTTTGAATATATCTAAAAATGTTATTAACGATAATTTTTTTGTATATATATGTAAATAATTTACTGAATATGCACCTGTTTCATTAATGAGATATTATAGGGAAAAATATATAGAAAAGGAATTAGGCAATTAAGCAATTAGGTAAAGGAATTATTAAAATATTTGTAAAATGATACATGATATATACCTAGAGCTATCTTAAATTGATATGACGTAAATGATATAGTGAACTTAAATAATATGGACAAATCTGTACTGTAATTTAGTAGATTTTTAAAGATTACTTTGGCACATCAGTGTCGATAGTGGAACTCCACGAAGAACTTTACACTTTATTACCATACAGACGAGAGCTCGTATCGCTGACTTACCACTAATTTTTATTAATCTAATCCTCGCGCGCCGGACCGGTCAGCCCGTCGATGCGGGAAGGGTTGCCCGCTCGACGAGGGCGGTGGAAGTATTCTAGTAATCGCATCGACGGGAATACATTAGTAAACTCTAGGTACGCTTAACGGCGTGTTCGGAAATAATGTAATTTGTTAAAAAAATAAACGCCTACAAAAAATGTGCTGAAAATTACACAATATTGGTTCGGTCCCGTGTGATCTGTTTTATTCAGTAGCTGGCGCGCGGCACACGCGGTCAGAGGTAGAAAGGATCTAGGCTATGCGCCAGGACACATTATCTGTCCCAACATATTAATCGATTAACTTCGAACTTCAACTATAAAAGCTACCGTTTCATTCTTATACTTCTTCTTTAACGGTCGCATGGGGTTCGGATGTCCATGACCGCAGTCAGGTTCCGTTGTGACTGGCATACATTCCTTGGCATCGCCTCTGCGATCCAATCAGCAAAATAGTCAATTGAGTTAGTATCCAGAGTCAATTTTAGAACCCTATAAAAAGCATTTCTTCTTCAATATTAGGGATTTACAGTTAGATAAATTTGAAATTTTAGAAATAAGAAAGTGTTAATAGCAAGCTAAATATTATAAAAAACCAAATCCATTTTGCAAATAATCCTCTTTTAAATTTGTTTTCATAGTAGTTCCTACTTAGTTACCCACCGCTTTATAGTTTTGTTTTTATCTATGTTTATATTCTTAATTTTAGTATACATTATTTCCTGAAGAAGATTCCATAGGATCGAAACGTGTTGATTTATCAATCAATAAAAAGTGGTTTAAACAAAGTGTTTTGTCTTATTAAATATAAAACGTAATTCAATTATTGAATTTTTGTTCTTCATTTTGCACCTGCTAGAGCAGACGCGGCCAGAAGGCGAGCCGCTGACACTATACCGATAATAATTTTACCCCGTTTGACTCGACACATTACATTTCTGGCGCGAACTGGAGTGACGAGAGGTGTTGTTGGAAGGCCTCTCTACAAGCGACATCCTTTCATAGTACTACTGATCTTTCAGTATTATTTTCACCGGTTTATCGTGGATTCGTGCTATAGTTGTGTGGGCTGTTCAAGGTACAGGTAATATGTGTAACAAAAATTTTTCTTTTTTGAATGTCTATTTAATGCATTCTCGTTTTCCTATAGTCTCATCTCATTTCAGCGCTAAAGATAAAAGTCGAAATTAGATGATCCAGTAATGTTATCTTGTTCATTGTGGTTGTTCTTTTAATAACCGAGCAATGGAATGGATTCTCCTATATTTGCTTGTTGTTGAAAGACGTAGCTTTTTCTTTTTCATCTTTCATCTCATTCTTCTTCTTCATCTTGCTCTAGTGCAGTCGTGATGGTGGAATAGCTGCGAATTATTGTGGATGACGACCTGGATGCTTTGCCGCCACCTATTCCGGTCCGCGATATTACTTATGCATTTCAGGAGTGGACTCTGCATCAAAGTTTTAATCAGGTCGGTCCATCGTGTTGTGTTGGTGGTGTCGTGGTCGGTTTCAGTAGAGTATAGACGTTGCTCAAAGTTTTATTCCTCTATAATTGAGGCATTCTGCCTACGGAGCATGTACCGCCAGCACCACATAAACAGAGGGTCTATTCTTCTTCTTCCCCATCCTCTCAGAGTCCACATTTCAGCACCATAGAGAAAGATTGGAGACCCAAGGGTATTAACCAGTCTCATTTATATTTCCCTGGTTGTGCTTCGGTTTTGTTAAATCTTTTTGAGATTATCCATGTCTTGGCGTTTCTCCTCTCTATTTCTGCGTTTTAGTCCCAATCATTTGTTATTAAAGATCCTAGGGATATATAGAACGACCATAATTTTTGCTTTATCCCGGAACATTTTTTTTTTAAATACAGATGCGTATACGGAATACGTGTCACATAAAAATTCTTATTATTTTCAAACTAAGCTAAAAGTTTGTGCTATGAAAATAGAACTAACTTGATGGCCTCCTGGAACGGGGCTCGAAGCCCCGACTACTAGATCACAAATCGAGCTGTAAAAGCTGCTCAATATCGTTAACGCTTTTTACTACAAGGGTAGTATCATCAGTGTAGCGCAGGATAGAAATTCGTTTTCCAACAGTAGAAATGCCTAGTTTCAGTTCCAAAACTATACTCATAATAAACTCAGAAAAATGTATAATACCTATTGAAGGCAATACAAATGATAATATATAACACACATATTCATTTTTCACATTCCGCTACCCTATAGAGGTTGGAAATCGTCTCTTCTATTTGGACTTCCTGAAGAACGACTGCAAGAAAATCAACGACACAAATTCTTCAACCGAGAATTTCTCCAACACAGCGTCTTCTTCCTACTCCTTTGAATGAATGAATTCAAAGACTAGTACTTCTTTATATATCAACTCATACATTCTCGCATGTTTCGCACTTTGTCCACCCACCAAGGGGATAAATATATTATTAGCACCACATGTCGAAAGCTTTGTAGTGACATGAGTCAACCATAAGGATGAAGACAGTTTTCCATGTTTAAACCCAGTATATAAGTCCTGAGAAGAGCCTTTGAACCTTTAAATTAAAGTATGTATTACAGGTTTCTACTTTATTAGGGAACAGGGGGTAGAATTAAACTAGTTCTAATATATATTCACAGATTTATCACAACTTACGTAAAACAATAGCTCTGAAACCAGGAGAGATACAAATTAAATTCCAAGTAAGGAAAACACATTTATTTTTTGAAGATCCATTTTCAGAAAATAGTTCTGTGGTATTTGTAGTATGAATCAACTAGAAAGGTATAAAGAAAAAGAAAAATATTTAGTTGCTACTACTTTCGATAGATAGAATTTTTCTGTACAGCTTTCTAGTTGATTAATTTAATTTCTAATAAAAGAAATCCTATTACTAATAAAGTAATTGTGGTTTGTGATGATCTATGGCAAAGGATTGTCGATGGTGCGACATCATCCATGGATGACGCGGCAAGAATCAGTGAAAAAGCGCGCGCGAAGGAGTGTTGACGTTGTGTGGAAAAAGGTATTTGTTAACGGTGAAGAAGGTGACAATAACAGTAATAGAACGAATATCATTCTCTAATTTTAGTTTACTTTGTTGACTGCAAACCTTCGGTGTCAGTGTGACCAACCATCCGTGCAATAAAAAAATGATAACACATTTGTATTTTTGGAAAGTATAAAATGTATCCCCGGGGCGGTAATTTTCCGATGTTTGAGCCGGTAATTAAAATTTTGCGCCTAACATTTACCGCGTACCCGATTAATCCGATAGCCGGCAGAGCATTTACAGCATAGCAAAACAGGGGAATTTCCGGAGTTTAACTGAATTGCCGGAGTATCGTCGAATTGTCGGAATATAAACCGAATTGCCGGAGTACAGCCGATACAACCGAACCACCAGTTCGCGAGGCAAGTGCTGCATTTTTAATATTCTTCACTGAACGCAGGTCACTTTGAAGGCCGGCGTTGCATTTCCGTCCAGGACCGGTGAATTAATCATTTAACAAAGTAAACCGATAAAGCAGTAACTAATAGCAACTAAGATTAGCTATTAGAAATATCAATGCAAGTAAACATCTCAAACAAATTAGATTAATCTATTAGAAAGATATATCTACAGAAAAAATCTACCTATTCGGCAAAAGAAAATTCCGGTTTCGAGTCCCGGTAACTAAATATTTTGTTGCTACCGGTAACAAAACTTATGTTTTTTTGACATAATGATGAAGGAAAATGTGTTTTCGGAAACCGGTTGGTGTATAATTAACTCAAGCAGTGGTTTAAACACAAAGGCAATAAATAATTTTATATTAAAATGAATTACCACAATGTAGAGTTTGGTTAAATATTAAAAATATTTAATTTGTTTTAAATATTACAGAACTAAATATTGTTATAAATACATACATACCTATTTTTTTGCTTTCGGTAAGCAATGATATGCTAAATACAAATTAAATGTATTAATTAGTATTCAAATATCACAGACCTATGTTCTGAATAATTACATCACAATAAGATTGTGTTCTACTTAATAATGATATGCCAATATTAATAATTATGAAGGATAAAATATAGTTACATAAATATTCAAACAAAAACACACTATCACGTAAAAATAATTAACTGAAGAATTAATTTTTTAATTAAATACTTATTATCGGTTTCGTATATCGTCATTATTGGTTAGGAATTTATCGATGATGCCAAGACTATCATCACTTGTTCTGGGTAGATATTCCGTTAAAATACTGTATAATAAATAATACAAGTATTAATGCGTATGTGCATGTACATACATACGTGGAAATACATTATACGAACCTGGGTAAGCTTGACGAGCGCGCGTGCCATTTTTGTGGTAGTCGTCCAGACTACAAATATAAAATATGTATGGGAGCACTAATATGGCAGAAGTACTTCAGTAATATAGTGCAGCAATATTATTAATTATTTAACAATTTAATGTATATATATACATTATTAAGTCACGATCATCAAATATTATAGTATCACAAAATAGATCAATTTCCATACACAATGCCAGTTTTAAACGTTGGTATCGTTTTGTTGGAGAAATCCTTTGACTTTATTCAAAATTATCCTTTGGAAAATAAACCTTTCGGCCGTAAACAACCTTTGTCGCCTGACTTTGGAAAAACTGCAAAGCAGGTTTGATAATACAAAGTGAGATTTACTAACTAGCGCCGCGCAGGAAGGTCTCGCCAGGTCTGCCCAATACGATGGACGTATCGATAAAATATATCTATAAAAAAATATTAAATCGTAGTGCTGCGTTCATTCCAACCTGAGGTAGGGCGTTTGTGAAAATGAGTTAAAAATGAGATTTCATATACGCGTGCATATGGATGAAGAAGGAGTATAGAGCATTTAGCACGGCAAATGATTTTGACCCGAATAAGCCGAAGCTCGAAGAAATGCATACGTAAACAGAAAACCACCTCCGTCTGCGGTTAGGAATTTCATTGCGTGAGATGTGCATGGAGAGAAAATTGAGCGTAATAGTGCACGCTGATTTACACACCAGGCGCGTGCAAGAGTAGCTACCTTCCGACAGATGTCTGTGAAGTGAGGTATAATCATGTTGAACGACACACCCGAGTACCTCAGACCCCGATAGCTTTGCTCAGTAGTAACAGCGATTGTACGATACGCGACCGGCGTAGTTCGAGTCATTTCATTGTCGAACAGGAACGGGACAATTTAAATTGAAATAATCACATTACCTGATCCATTGCGCCAAAACATAACACTCGAGTATTAATAAATAAATGATAAGGAAGGTAGACCTACCTACATCCAAATGAAAAGATCCGATTTCTGCCCAGTTTACTAGTATATACGCACCCATTAGGTTAGGAAAATAACTTTGTTTTCTGAATTCTAGCCATATTTTTTTTTTGTAATAGTGTTATTTCCTTGACTTCATGTTAATATCCTTTTAAAATGCATTTTCGATCTGTATTTTGGAAACATCGACATTGGTATTAATTTTACTATAAATTGGGCTATTGAATTAAAGATGGAGAATAAGCGAATAAGAGAAATTTTTTGTATGAGTAAAAATGTGTGGTAATGGAGCAGAAACTGCTTTTGGTGTGGATACTGAAAAGAAATGTACGCTGCAATGGTGCAACAGCTAGAAAAATCATAAAATCTTGACAAATAGATGTCGCACGAACTGAACAAAAACCAAAATAATGCTGTTACAAAGCTTGTTCCACACTTGGGGCTATGGAATTATCCTCACTCACCATACATCTTGCCAGATATCGCTGACTAAAAATGAATCTATATTTTGTCTATCTAGGTTTGTTATACCTTCATAAATCGAGAAATAGAAAATAAGACTTTTATAATTACATTAATCATGCTATTATTAGGTACTCAATGTTACAAAAATGCACATAGGTGGGTAGACTCGTATCTTCTGGTTTATTAAGGTGTTATTTTTAGTTCCAGGCTACTCGTAGTTTGGTAAAATAAATTTTGCAATGGATTCTAAGCACAGTCGGTGATCCATTGAGCTAATCTATTATAATTCGCATTGTGTGTTTTAAATGTATGTATATTTTTTTATTTCGTTGTAAAAATTATAATATTCTTACATCTAATATTTTACACTAACATAATTAAAAAATATATATTCTAAATCAATTAGCATTAGGTAATAAATTATAAAATACAAAAGAAAATAAACGCTTGAAAAATGCTCAGTTATTGAACTTAGAAACTACATAGTCTGCACTTAACCTAGGAGAAGTAGCAAGACTAGTCGCTTCCTTCACATTTGATGGCAGCTCATTGAACAGTTTGAAACCTTTATAGTATAAACTATTTTATGTTCCTGCCAGATTTTTTGGTGGAAGTCTAAAATCCCACCGACTTCTCATAGGATACGTGTGGATCTTAAAATGATATTTTTATTAATGTATGATGGCAATAATCGATTTTTAATTTTGTGTATCAGTACTAGAACATTTTGTTTAACCGTCATTCTTTTTAGTTGTCTTAAAATATAACTTATTCTTGTATATCTATTATATCTTAAAATAGTCCTCATTTTTCTGATGCACATGATATTATCAAGGAACGATATTACATACTACAAAAATGCTACCCATCAATAAATATTTTAAGTGACCGGAGGCCGTTTAATTAAATGAATGTATACATATTATGTATTGGGTCGTCTAATAAATCTTTGCGTTCTTTGTAAAACGTTATTTTCCCGCGTTTAGATAATTATAATTCGATAAATTTGATAGCCTTTTTTCTACTGTAAAACGTCAGTCACCGTTTTGCTACATGTGTCAATTTTCATTGCTAATATATTAAGTTTTTACAGAAAAACGTAAAATGTTTCACGTACCTATAGACAACCGAATAATTGATTTTCAATCATCGGGCAACTCTAATGATGAAATACCTATTGAAGTATAATATGTATATTGATTTTAATGAATAAATATTTTTCAGTTCATGCTATCAAAAAACACACCCGAGAGGTATTTAAAAAAATGATGTGAATAAAGTGGTTGGATTCAATTGGTAACTGTTCATTCAATGCCAATTACACCGCAGCTGAAGAACAGAGTGAGAAGAAGAAGGCGCTGCAGTATCAAGTTGTACCAAAGGCCGATGGAACTTACCCACGATCCAGAGACCGTCGGTATCCTCGACCTCATGCCGGCGCCGTTTGATTCTCCAATTATTCCACCGCATCATCTTTCGGCACCTAATCATATCGGATTACGAGAGAACAGTTTCGGAGTGTAAAGCACGCTGCACGATGCACGCTCCATGATGCACAATGACGCATGATTTTACACAAAAAACATTGACTGATCAAGTTTTGCCTTTATGCAAATTAAATGAATAGTGCTTACCATCAACCGACTATCAAATACTAAGGGACGGGGCAACAGTTTCATTACATTAACAGTTTCTGGGTATTTTTCGTTAATAAGCACAATTATTCTAAAAATAAATTTCTTCGCGAGAAATATTTGAGAATGTAATTAAATCAAGTTGTTCAATATTAATATTGGATATGGTAGGGGATGCCAGGAGGGGAGTTAAATATAATTGTATCATTAAGAGTAGATATCTTCTATTAAGTTAAATTTACCCTCCGAACACCTGCTGCCTGAATAGATTAATTTGGCTTGCATTTTCATATGCTCTTTACATGAAATAAAAATCGGATTCACGAACAAATACCTAATAACGAAGAATCTTTCAAAAAGGAAACGGAACTAAAATCTTTAAATTATTCCAATGCAACCTTTTCTCATGGCAATATATTTATAATTACGACAATGGAGTGAATGAGGGCGCTGCACTCTGAAAAGGATCTCAACGAGGTACGAAGTATACGAGAGCGCCCACTTCGACGGACGCGCTGCGCTCGAGATGTTCGGCGCGGAAAGTCAACCGAGCCCTCAAATCACCTACGTTCATTTTCAGTTCCTAGATAAAGAATTCACAGGGTAAAAGTTGAATATTGAAGGTTTGATAAACGGAAACATACATACGTAAAGGGGCGGTGCTTCTTTGCAGGTGACTGGAGACTCGAACCTGTCCGAGGCCTGCTGAAGAGGAGCAATAAGCCAAAAGTAGAAGTACAGTACTCACCATGCTAGGCGCGAGGAAGTGAGCCGCCTTGGGGGCGTGGAACTCGCACACCTGCAGACGGTGCAGCACGGGCAGCTGCTGCAGGGGCTCGTACAGCGTCGGGGGCTGCGCGGGCGCGGGGGCGGAGCACTGCGCGCAGCGGCAGCCGGGAGCGCCGGCCCCCACGGGGCAGTACGCGAGGTACGATTGAAAATACGTCGTGGACGGGGTTGCCCGCCCTGGGGGCTCGGAGGGTGGAGGGAGCGGGCGGGGAGCGGGACAGGGTAGCGGCTCCGAAGGGGGGCGCGCTCCTGTCTCGGCGGTTCGCGGGGTCGAATAAAGCGATCCTCGGGTAGACTCCGACTTACACTATTCAGTACTTGGTATCCGCGATTATACGTATTCACAACTTTTTCGACAATTTGGCAACTTTATAGATTACAATTTCACCTTAACTCCGACTACTAATTACATACGATAATAATTGACTATTATTTATTACGATAGATTAAGATTACCGTAGATGTATTAAGTTTGACAAAGATCCCTTAACGCTAGATAAAACGACGATATGAAAAATAGGCCGATCGAATCGATTGTTTTCAATGGCACCGAAGTTACGAGTAATTTGAAGACGTTCAAAATATATATTTGATACGAATACGAAGCGAGGGAACGCCGCGAGCTGATTCGGCGGTCAGGAGCTAAGGTTCAGATTAGAGGTATGCACTTAATACTTAGCACAGCGTGAGCCAAAAGGTCGTGCACGAAGTGAGAATGGATTGTCAGAGTAAAATCAGTCCATTGACTAAACACCGAACGAAGGTTACAACTAGTTAGTGACGAGTGATTGTCAGTAGATTGTCAAGAGGCAAGAGTTAGAGAGATTGGATTGTATATTTAACTACACTACTGTTTGATTATCTCCACGCACTCTTGTTTCATTAATTTAATAATGAAAACTAAATCTATATCTTACGTTATATTATTCTAATATATATATATATATGTATGTATATGCCCTATGAAATAAACAGAACGGTGGGATGTGAGGACAAAGGTACTGGTACCGCGAGTTGACAGAAGTGGGCCGCTGTGCGGCTCCTGCGGGGAATGCTGTTGCCGGTGGTACCCAACCTCGACGATCGCACACAACTTTAGTCTTACAAGTAATTACGTTTTGCCGCGTTTTCTCAAAACGTCGACAAATAAAATTCGGTCTGCGTAAGTCTTCGTTTTAATCGGGAAATTATATATTTCTTTGATAATTAATTATAAAATATCATACCTTCACAACAATTACAATTTTATCCTAGACTTTCTCAGGATTACGTTTCTCTTACGCGTTAACTTTGACTTTGGGGACGGCGTTCTTTAGAGAAGATGCTGGGGCCGTTGGCGCAGTTTGACGGAGGGACGGGAGCAGCGGCTGGCGACTCCTGCCCGGCGCTCGGGAGGTGAGGGAGTCAGGGAGCGGACTGGGATCCGGCCGGCGCTGCTGCGGACGCTGGGGCTGGAGACTGGACACTGGACACTGGACACTGGACACCGGACACCGGACACCGGACACCGGAGGCGGGAGGCTTCTGACGGGGAAATGTTTACATTTTAGTGCGAAATATTCTCTGATTCGACATTGGACTCAAGTTCGTCAAGTCTACGGATATTTACTAAAATCAGAACTGAGAAAAGTCGGGGTGGAAACGGCAGATAGCCGAGAAACAAAATGACTAGAAGATGTGAGAGTGGTTAAAAACAATAACTAAACTGTTCAACTATAATAAGTTAGTGATGAAATGATTACAGCAGTGACGGGATTATAGAAGAGGAGATCCTTCACCCGGAGAGACGGGCGGTGTGGACACGGTCACGGCCGGTTGTGCTTGTACCGAAGTTAATGTTTAATAAAAAAAAGCAAAGGTAATGTATGAATGCAACAAGGCTCGCGGAGAGCGCGCGTCTAGCCACGGCGGCCGCTCGCGTCAAACTGAGAGGAGGCATGGAGCATCCCGCGAGCCTCCCCGCGGAGCGGCCGTCCCGCTCGCTCCGCTGCACGCGTATCGTACCTGCCCCGTCCGCGCGGCGAGCGTCCGTCGGGAGGAGAGGCGCGACGCGGGAACCACCCGAGCGAGCGACACACTCACTACGCGGTGCCGCGTCCCTTTCGGTTGAGCGCCGCCGTTTTCCCGGTAGTATCCACCGGCGCGGTACTCTCTCCAGACTCATTTCAGAGAACGAGTATCGCGGTCTCGTTTTCTTGTAGCTGACGTAACAGGTACAATTTAAATGTGTCTGTTGCCTCGCTCTTCGTCTCTTTCGCGCGCGCGCTCTATCCTCGCGCTCCGTCTCGCGCGAGGATTCGTCGACTGACGTAACAGGTAAGCTTCTGCTCGAAAATAAATCCTCTTTCTCTGCCTCGGCCGTAGCGGGCTGCGCTGCGGCGCTTTTCCCACCATGTGACGTAAGCGTGTGAGGACAGCGCTCACCTGCGCGCAGGCGCCGTGCGAGCCGCGAGCCTCGAGCCGAGAGCTTTCAATTATTTGACTTATCTCGTGCAACCCTCGGAAACTAGAAGAATTTCGTTACCAAAGGGGGACAAGGAAATAACACTTGGACGCTGCTGCTGTGACAAATCATTAACTTATAGGTTAATAACTTTATAAATATATTATTTATAGAATCGGCGTTAACCTTGTAGAGTTTCACCATAATGGATGGATTTAAATAAAACAATGTTATAACTGTACTTGAGTTTATCAGAGTTTCGAGAGAAACAGTAACTCTCATCGAGAGGTGAAGTATTAAAAAAGAATTCAATTTTAATAGATACTTCACCTGTCGATAAGAGTTACTGTTTCTCTCGAAACTCGAGAAGTGCTAATAAACTCAAGTACAGTTATAACATTGTTTCATTTATATACATACTTTAAATATATTTTGTTCTTAGAATAAAAGTAGTATTGTCATGTTTTATTTATTTAATTAAGCGCTAATTATCAAAAATATTATTAGTAAAGTACCTGTGAATAATAAGTCATAACGGGAGTGTTCTACAGAATGCAAATACGAATAGTAAGGGGAACGGACCATTTAGACGTAATTAAATATAATACTAGATACGTATGTCACGCGGAAGAGAAAATATTTTTTTGTCTATCTTTAAAAAAAATTTAAGCATCAATCATGGAATTTTGAAAATTATAGACGGTAATTTAGATTCGCGGATTAGCTCGTTGTGTATAAGATATGAATGAATTGTACGCATGCAAATATGACGGGCCAATTGTTTAATTTATCTTAAGCTCATACGATAAACACTCACTCATGCGATGGAATAATTTTTCACAGAAGAAATAATTAATCAGGTAGGTGATCGATTATTTAGATTTTAAGTGATATATTGCGGTATTTGAAATAAACTCGCAACACGTTCTTGAATAAATCAGTTCTGTTACAAAAAATATTATAAGTTTAATACTAAACTAAACCATATGTAGTAAATATTGTACTTGAATTTATAAATCTTAAAAATGTATGTTGCCGGAGTAACAATAATTATAATTAGTCTCACTGTTTAAATATAAACTGGGAAATATATGAACTTCGATTTTCGTTATAAACTGTACAAAAGTTTTCTGTAATAATTAAGTAAATTAAATAAAAACTATAACAACAATGTAAACATATTATTTTTTTATTTCTGTAAAAAATTTAAGTTTAAGATGTCTCACAGAGACGAAGCTATTATTTTTATATGAAAAGTATGGAAGTCTTGGTCATTACAGGGTTTACGACCTGTAATGCCCAGTACTCTAATAAAACCCAGTAATTAGTTCATACAAAGATTTGGACATACTCAAAATATTGTAATTAGATAAGTATGTTTATTTTTTTATTCATTATCTTTGTTTTATTAACCACTTAAATGAGTTTAAATGCATCTACTGGTTTTGAAAAATACCATTTTCTTCTTCAGGATGTCATAACTAACTAAAAACATATATTATTGTTTCTTTACCAGAATCTATTTAAAAAAAATATATTTTTAAAAAAACAACAATTATTTAATAAATAAATTTAGTACCTAACTCAAATTGTTTCTTAACAATTATAATATTATAATTCAAACATTAATATATGTTTTTAGTTAGTTATGACATCCTGAAGAAGAAAATGGTATTTTTCGAAACCGGTAGATGTATTTAAACTCAATTAAGTGGTTAATAAAACAAAGATAATAAATAAAAAAAATATGAATTTTAACCACAAAGTTAACTGCTAATTTTAAAAGTAAGACAAGTATTTGATAAACAGCGCTATGTATTATAATTAGTAAATAATACTTAATGCAATATACGATCCAACAGTATTAATTGCAGAATTGTAATCACCCAGTGTTGTCTCCTTGTGAAGTATAATTTCAAGAATCAACATAAATAAAATTGAGTGATTTAATTTATTAAATAAAAATATATTAAATTTATTAACTACTTTGAGGAGCAACAAAAAACTGTTTAATTTTACAATTAAACGAATTATGAATGTTTTGAAAGACGCTTTCTTAGATAATTTATGCAGAATTCGGATGGTTGTAAAATGTCATTGATATCCTAACTTATCTTGCACTAGAGACGAACGTTTTGCGCAACATTATAGGGAATTGTAAAATCGTGACAAGCAAAAGGTAAGTTGCCTTCAAATTCTACATATTATGGATCTACTTCCATTTTTCTACATCTTATTGTTTTATAACTATCTTTAAATCATTTGACATTATAAAATGATAATGTAACAAAATTTAAAAGATGAATGTGTACAATATTTTACAAAGCGTTTCTATTAATTCCGAAATAGTCAACAGGCACATTTGATTTCTTTTTTCTCAACCATAGCCCGCGTGGAGTCAGCCTGCATTTGAGTGTATCCGACCTCTAAATACTTTTGCTCAAAGGACATTTTTTCAAAAATTGATATATTTAGTAAAACACTCGACAACGTTGTATTTCGATTTTGTGACCCATCACATTTATTTATTTATTTATTATTAGTAACTATGTAATACTATGTAAAAATCTATTTGGACTGTGTCCGTCTCACTAGAGAAATTCTGTGTCGAGATGGGCATAGTTTACAAGCAATTGTTCAATTAATTAGAATTACAAGTAGACAGAATTACATTTATTACTATATAAAAGGTGTATATGAAGAACAATTTTAAAATGGACTTAATTTTTGGATCACTTTGTAGCAATAATTAATATAGGTATGAGTCAATATGTTTGGGTGAGTGCACCGATACTGGCTCTACTCATATTACGAATCCAAGTTTTAATATATAGTTTCATGTTCTTGGGACAATTCAATTGATTTAAGTCTTTTAGCATTCTATAAAATAGTTTAGGTCCAAAATATTTGTAGTTCCTTTGACCAAATGTAGTATGTGCTCTTGGGGTT
This sequence comes from Eubasilissa regina, assembly GCA_022840565.1. Classification (NCBI taxonomy): domain Eukaryota; kingdom Metazoa; phylum Arthropoda; class Insecta; order Trichoptera; family Phryganeidae; genus Eubasilissa; species Eubasilissa regina. Next base: position 54,703,287 of record JAINEB010000012.1, on the reverse strand, counting down.
TGCAGGTTTTTTGTATTTGTCCGTGTGAAAATTATATTTTGAGTTGTTTGTATTTATATATGTATTTGAGAGAAGTATTAGCGTATATTTGTCTAATATCAAAGACATCGAATTTATTAAAAATTTTGTCAGTGCTCGTTGTGATTGGGGATTTGAGGATAACTTTTAATATAATTTTTTGAGCTGCTAATATTGGATTAATTGCAGACATAGTCGCTCCACCCCAGGCAATTACACCATGCTCTATAATTGATTGACAGATAGCGTAGTACGCCATTTTAAGAAGTTTTATATTAAGGAAATTTCTAATATTTCTAAAATATATATTATTACATAGATTACATTATAATAATATATTATAATTACATACATCGGTTACATTGTAATAATATAAATTAAATATATTTAAATATTCAAATACATATTAAAAACATATTCAAATATTGCTAATAATATACTGGTCAAAATAAGAAAATATATAAAATTGAAAAATATTGATTTTTCAGGTGTATTCTAATATAATGTGTTAAAATCATTTTATTTATAAAAAATATTGCTTTAATAATTTAATAAAAAAAATCTCATTGTGACATATATGCTGTTTCAGGGAAATTAATTATCAAATTTAGTACATAGATGGCGGTAGTGTAGCGGTACTCGAAGCGAGTCCACATATTAACATATGTATATACAAATTTCAAAAATTTGATAGATATGGAGATTGATGGGTAAGAATGCTGAACATTATATGTATATAAAGTGATCATTTTAGCCAGGCGAAGATAGGTCGTGAGCCCTGTAATTACCTATATTTTCATATATTTTTCATTAAATATAATAAAAAATAGCTTCGTCTCTATCAGATATTATTTCTTCGATAGCAGTGTCTTTGTAGGTGAAAATCTAGTAATTGTGTGTTCTTGGACATTTACAAATATTGCGAATAGCTTTCTTTTTAATACTCGTACAGAAAGATTTTGGTGCAAGCAATTTCGCTTGTACATTTACTGTAAAAACAAACTCTTCATTGTCTTTCTCTTTTTCGATATGAGATTAATTTTACTTTGTATATTTTAAGTTATTCTCCAGGTCTGATATGTATCAAAGCTTGTGCAAGTAAAAAAGTACAATATTTTCAGTCTGATTCTCAGTCATTCTGATAAAATATATATCCTCGACTACTAATTATATCAACTCGACATTACTCGGAGAAACTTCGTAATACAAAATGGCGGCAGTTAGCCGCTTCGCTGAATTAATTTGTTACTGCTTGGAGTTGCCTGTATGTGTGCGAGTGATTTCACATGTTTCGAATTTTGTGCGTTTTATGTGCCATAGATCTATGAAAGTCCGTTTTTTGGTCACAGGTGGAGTTAGCTGGTTTACAGATTAAGGTATCGTAGATTAAGATTCTTCTTTCTTTATCTCATCCTCATCCTAAACGGTTCGCCGCCAGCGTTTCCGTCTCTCGTAGTTCCGTCGAGTACAACTTGTCTATACTTGTTACGGGATGGCGGGACGCAAGCGGTGGGATCAGTGTGTAAGAAAGGCACGCTCGTTCGGTTGTTGCGTCCGTTGTCTTGATCAGTGTTTTTCATGAAGTCAAACCGCCGCTCGCTAATTTAATATTGCGAGCTGTGGATTACATGAAATAAACATAAAAATTAAAGTAACAACAAAAGCACGATTCTACTTCACTTCTAAAGGGCTCTTACTATGCTTACAAGAGGGGTATCGCCTACTACAGTGTATAAGAATTCATGAAATAACAGAGAGAGAGAATATGGCTCTGCAATCTGGTCTCTTCATTATGCAATATAAAACGATGTGTTTAAAAATAGTTTTATTAAAATATTATCATTCAACAGATCTAAGCAGAAACGTAGAAACATAGTTCTTAAGAGTAAAGATTTACGAAAGTAACACCTGTAACGGAAGCATGTATCTTTCACACTAGATACCTGCCATAGCCATATTGCGTACTTTAATTTGATTTCACGGATGTGTAGATTGTATAATGACATTAACACAGTAAATGAGTTGGACATATTCTACAGATCATTACTAAGTCACAAAAAACTTTTACACGACACTATTTCTTGAAATCATGTTTGTATGTGTTGGTGCTGAATATCTATTTATAATTATTTTTATGTTCTGCGCACACACACACACGTGAAGACCCAGACTGAGCTAGATCGGTGGCGGCCCCTATGGCGTCCTATCACCTAGGGCCTAAAGGCACCGTAACAATATGTATGATTTTATGTTTGAACCTATTATAGCACACCCACTGTAGTATCCGTAGGCTATTGTGGGTTTTAAGGTTAATTTTTATTGTAGTTCGATAATTCTAACATGTTGCATCATTAAACTGTTAATTCTCTTTATACTATAATACAAAATAAAATAAAACACGAGTATAAATGTATAGTATTAACAAAAAACACATTTAGAAAAATAATAATTAAATTAGTCAAGGAAACTGCGACTTATCGAACCGGGAAAAGTATAACGAAAAAATAAATCTGCGCAGAAGACGGAATGAGTGAAAAATTTAAGGGTTCAGATGCAGTTCAACTGAATTATTTGGTGACGTGATGAGTAACCTTCATTAAACGATAAAGAAGAGCGGAAACCTAATGTAATATTTATTTCCTTGCAGTGTTGTGCTATGGTATATTAGTACTAGTTAGTGACTAGTTAATATTTTCATCTAGTATATATTAAAGAATTTTTGTAATATTTATTAAAACAAAATAACTAAAAAAAAACAGACGCCATAACTATTATCGCCATTTATCGTAAGAGATCAAGCTTTTAAATCGGTTAAGTAGTATAAATATCTGGATACAGATATAAAAAGGAACAAGGATATTCTATATTTTCAAAAATAAAGACTAGCAAAATTTCCACCCAATACGTGATATTCTGAGGAAACGCCACAGATATTCTGAGGAAAGTGAAAGCAAATAAGCTGCAGTGGGCGGGACATGCAGCGAGAGTAGATGAATGCTGTGCAGGATTTAGACACCGAGGAACATCCAGACGAAAATGGTCGGATAAGGTTAAAACAGATCTGCAACAAGTAGGTCAGTGTCCAACAAACTGGACCATAACGACGAAAAAACGACGAGCCCAAATTTATGACCCTAAGAAACATTTACTCCACCCAGATCCCCCAGACTCATTCTCCTCCTAACTGGACCAAATTATGAACACATAGTACTCTATAGTGTCTGTGTAAAATCAAGGTACATCCTCTTCCGTTTCGTAACCACCTATTTAAGATTGTAACTTAATCTGAATCCCAGGAAGGCCGGGAGTGGACCGCTAGTTCACAATACAAATAAGTTTTAAGCAGAATTTACTAATAATAAAAATTGAGTGAACATTGACGAAAAAGTGGAAAAAAAACGCGTTACATATCTCAGATACATGTATCGTACCACTCTCGCAAAGAACATATTTTTCTGGTTCACCCCTCCACACTTCATAAACACATTAATGTATTTGTTTTGATCTCTTCAAACATCGCCTGAATTATATTTTAAATTCAGATAACGTTGTTCTGTTTTGCGAAAATATTCCTTCTTCGCTGATGCCTACAAAGATACTAAATACCTGTAACAATGTTATTACATATTACACCTTCACGCGAGAGCTTCTTATAAAATGTTACTCAGTTTCGTGACACATTTAACCTCAATAGCCTTGGAAATTATTATTTTCTATTTAAAGTTCTTGAAATGAGTCACACAGCGGCAGAGAACCCAAGTGAAAAATGTCATATTTTAAGCTACATATGCTCAAAATTAATCGTTTTGTATTGACTTTATTTATTGTGCGGTGATATATAGAAGCATTATATAATAATAATGATGTTAATACATTTATTATTTATATGTGAAATTTTGTCGGCTTTTCAATCTCTTGTATCTCCATTTGATTACTCTGCAGACAGGCCACTCTGCCGCTGTGCGAATCAAATGAGAAACTGGCTTAAAGATGAATAAATAATGACAAAAAATACTTTGTTAAAAACCACTATTTATTGATACATCAACATGTTTCAAGACCTGCGGTCCCTTCTTCAGGAAACAATGTATACTAAAATTTAAAATGCAAGCATAGACAAAAACAAAACAATAAAAATAAAGTGGTGCGTAATTAATCAGGAACTACTGCGAAAACATATTAAAAAGCGACTATTTGATTATTTATAATATTTAATTAGCTATTAAGAATTTATTATTTTTACAATTTTTAATTTACCTAACTATAAACTCCTGGTATTTTTACGTAAAATTTTTAAGCCCTCGTTAATGTCAAAAAAATGGTTTGTTTCCAAAAGAATATTTGCGAATTCAGAAGAATCCTTGCGGAATGCCGGATGTCGGGCAAGTCACTTGTACTCGACGGTACGAACGAAGTTCAAGTTGCACCGCACGGGGCCCGCGAGGAGCCGGCCGCTGGCCTTGAACCGCGGCGGGACGGGTGGCCGCCGCCATCTTGGCTGAAAAACCGGCAACGCGCGGCAAAAAGCGAATCGAGGCCTCGCCGGCCGGCGCGCGTAACCCTGATCGCCGGCACCGCATTCGTCGGAGCGAGGCGGCAACGCGTGACGCGTCGTCCGATTAATAGAGGTGTTTTCATTCGGATTTGTACGTATTCGTATAAGCTGCCAATCAGACCGCCAGCCTGAGATGCGCGCCGACAAGTGATTGTTCTAATAATTAGGCAAAATACTTTGTTTAAACCACTATTTATTGATTATTCTACATGTTTCGATAACTATGGCACCTTCTCCAGGAAACGATATATACTGAAATTAAAAAATACAAGCATGGATAAAAACAAAACTATGAAGTAGTGAATAAGTAAGAACTAATAAGAAAATAAATTTCAAAGGTGACTATTTACAAAGAGTATTTGGTTATTTATAATATTTAGATTGCTATTAACACTTTTTCTTATTTCTAAAATTTTAAATCCATTTAACTGTAAACCCCTAGTATTTGTATGTATAATTTCTAAATCCTTGTTAATATCAAAAGAATGGTTTGTTTCCAAAAGATTATTGGAAAATTCTGAATAGTTGTTGTTATTTAAATTTGTTTTCATATTGGTTCTTACTTATTCACCACTTTATAATGTTGTTTTTATCTCTGCTTGTTTTTTTTAATTTCAGTATACATGTAGAATAATCAATAAATAGTGGTTGAAACAAAGTATTTTGTTTAATTATTCATATAAAATGAGGCCACAAAGTAATTTTGCAAATATTGAAGAAGTGATCATTTATTTACTGGTGTTTAAACCCACTCTAAGGAGGTCGCGAATCACGTAGAAAGGAAAACTGTACTAGTGTGTGTCAATTCGTTTTAAAAACGTAGATAATACTTTTTTATTAATGTTAAATAATTACATAGTGCAGGAAAACTCGTAGGAAATACAACACACAACACATACAAATATACATTTTTAATGTACTCCGTTTTTTTTTGCGATATATATTTTATGTTTTACATCGCCGTGTATATGCGATAGAAATAGTTAATTATATTTATGTACAGAGAAAAAATAGTTTATTGGAACGTATGATGTTTTAAGGAATATTTATTTTGAATATATAGTTTTTATAGTGTAAATACTGTAAGTACTAAAAATCAACAAATGCATTCGACGAAGAAAATTTTTCGTAATATCACAAAAATACAAAAAAATTAGCTTTAGCGTGTATGAGAAAATGTATGATTGTGGATGAGGCGAGAATCGTGTCAGGGCAGAAAAGTATAGCGCTCTATCCTCTCTGCCAACCCCCGCGGAGAAACGACGTGATGGTAAGTTAGTTACAAAAATAACTATTTAATTATCTTTTTGTAAATTAACATATATAAAATAACAAACTTTCTTAGTTTACAAAATTCAAACATTCCGTACATATCTTTTGTGGATACCGTGTTTATAACTTATTTTAAACGACAACTCCTAGGTACTAAAAAGCTAGGCGGCATCTATGTGCATATTACGTATGGTATTACTCACAGTAACACAATTGTTTTTTTCTAAATGAAAAAGAGTATACGTTGAACAGTTTCGTAAAATAAAATGCAAAATGGTTGAATACCCAAGTAAATTGTCTCAATATAATCTATATTTCAATGATAGAGCTTTCTCTAAAATAAACCAAACATAAATAAAATTATTCCATCTTTGTAAGTTAGCTGTCAAAACGAACAAAAATGACACATAAGAATCGTGAACAGATAATTTCTATGGTAAGATTTCTCCCTTACCATAAATAGAAAAAAATATGACAGATGTCAACATATGATTTCGTTAAAACATTAACCTCGAGATATTATAAACACGTTCGTTTTAACAGACCTATCCATTTATCAAGCACTATACTACCATAATAACACTACCGAAGCCGAAGCCGGCATCCAGAAAATCACAGTTGTAGACTGAGAAACGTAGTATTATTATGGATAGGTATATTACTAGTTTTTAAAGCTCGACCTGGAAGGAGTGCGAAACATGTGCATGGGACGATTTCTATGAAGTATATAATAATTTTAATAATTACTTATTTGCTGTAAAACAGCATTACAGTGCTCCAATTTTCAAATCTCGGAGAATATAAATGGACTTTAGGACAACATAGTCACGTGTTCACAAAATCGTATATTCTAAAGGAAATTAATACTTCACTTTAATGTATATCAGTTTCATGTATATACTTGTACACGAAATGTAAATATATATATGGCACTTAATATCATTGCATAGAAAATGTAAACCGGCAGTCAATCGAGGTTAGTATTTCAATATCTAGAATCGGCATTTTTGAAAACTTTATTAATCCTCAAAATAAACTGAACCATTTTGTATGATTTAATTGTAATCATTTCTATATGTTTACAAAAATAAGCGTTTAGTCAAGATAAAGGTACGCCAAGATCAGTGGCGTAATTACGCCAATACAGCGCATTGGGGCCTACTTTAGATAGACGCCCAAAAGTAATTACTAGGAGAACATCTAAAAAGATTTTTGATGTATTCAGAAGTACCCCTATTAGAAACCAGACTCACTACGCCATTTCTGCAATGTGAAAAGAGTATTTTTTCAGTTGCGAGTCCATAACATCGGCCTAATAACACACATTTCTTTGTTTTGTTAAGAAAAAAGAGTGAATATTATTGAAGACATGCGACCTTAATATTTATCGGATAAAACTGTGTAGTTCCTAACATTCTTATCGTATGTATAATAAATGTATGAAGATCTTTCATTGTAGATTGAGGCCCAATGCATTTTATCCAGATTTCATTCAGTCCCAATTTTCGGAGCCTGCGATAGCTGGGCGAGCGAGCGCTGGCCAAGATCCTTGCTCCGTGGTTTAGGTGCGGTTGATAGGTTGCCTCATTTATCTGTAAATTATTATTTTTTGAATTAATAGAAAATGTGATCAAGAAACCTGTTGCATTTAGAGGTAAATAAATTATGATTATACATGTGGACATACATAATATAGCATATTGCTACGGAAATTTATGTTTCAATTTCACAGATGAAGTATTCAAGTGGATACAAATTATACCATGGGCTGATTAGGACTCAGTTAAGAAAGTGTACATGAGACTGGATAACCAGCCATTCGACCGAACTCGACGTTTTCTCAGGCTCCCGAAAGACTCCAACGTCACAACTACCGTGGCATTCTCCAATAATATATAGTCAGGTTCAGTGGATTCTGAACAAATTTTCCGTACAGGCTCTCCACCTCCATGAAAACATTGCTCATGTTTTCATGGAGGTGGAGAGATATAGGAACGTCGGGAGAATTTTTAATATAATACAAATGAAAATATTTTTGTAGATCAGAACAAAGAATCTTTTATCATCGAAGTTCACAGTTATCGCGAGAGCCGTTTAATAATACATCCCATTATTTAATTCCTCGGCGCCCCGCGCCCCGCGCCACCCACCCTGTAGAACCCCATTGTAGAATGATGGATGCCGCCGTATTGTTGATGTTTCAATGAACAATCTCAGCTGTGTGGACAACAAAGGCCGCAGCCCTTCCCGGCAACCGCCGCGTTAAAACGTTCTCGCCCCGCGCCCTCCCGTCCGCCGCATTGTCTCGGTACAGCCCGGCGCCTCTGAGATAAACATTCCAACTTTCTCACCGAGATGGGCATCTTTTCTAGGTCTAAACTTTTGAGGACAGCTGGTTCCACATAGCCAAAAATGATCTTTTCTCTAACAGGAATGACTTCAATTGTACCTAATAATAATAATTTATCAGTAGATGTATGTATAGCGTTCAAATTAGGGCACATGTGCAAAATACTAGAATGATTTAAAATGTCATTTTTCACTTACGATACTTTGCGTAGGAGGGGTCGATATGTCCAATAATTGTAATGTTAATTTTTTTTAAATGAAATTTTAAATTGAAAAAAAAAAAACCCCTTCAAACTCTAAAAAAATGTGCTAACAAAAACAAAAACACAAAAAAAAATAAAAAAATATATATATATATACACCAAACCACCCCATATACCCGCTCACGGGATCCCAAAACTTCAGCACAGGTTATGGCACTCGAGATATCGGAGACAAGAGGTGAAATAACTTATCACTCCATTCATCATCATTCCCTGGTTAGAATCCCGGTAGTAACAAATTATTTTAACGATAAATAGATTTTTTTATCTTTTGATCTTCCTAGTAAAGAGCAAAAAAAGTGTCATTATAAAAAAATATATATATATATATATAAATATGAATTAAATATATTAATTAGAAAGATATACATATAAATTAAATATATTAATTAGAAATATGTACATATAAAATCACTTTTATCGAAAAATATTGTTGTTGCGCCACCGGCATTCGAACCTGGATCTCTTTCCAAACAGGAGAAGGTGCATTATCCAACAATGCTACAGCGATGATATTTTTAGCGACAAATTTTCGAACCTATATGCTACCTTTTTGATATATATTAATACATTTAATCGTTCCATTATTTGAAAGAGCCATCTACCTTATTTTTACGTAATCTCAAATACCTTTGAGTAATCTAATAGCAGACGCCAGAATTATCAATTCATTTTTATTAAATTTTGGATAAATTCATACAACTTTATTATTAGGAGAACACATTCTTATTGTGAAGTTGTAATTATTCAGAACATAGGTCTGTGATAATTTAAATATATTAATTAGAAAAATATACATATAAAATCAATTTTATCAAAAAATATTGCTGTTGTGCTACCGGGATTCGAACCTGGATCTCTTTCCAAACCGGGGATTTAAATGGTTAATTCACCTTCTCCGGTTTGGAAAGAGATCCAGGTTCGAATCCCGGTGCCGCAACAACAATGCTTTCGATAAAAGTGATTTTATATGTACATCTTTCTAATTAATATATTTAATTCAAATTTAAAATATCACAGATTTATGTCCCGAATAATTACAACTTCATAATAAGAATGTGTTCTCCTAATTATTTTGAATAATAATTATTTTGATCAATTAAAATACTGATCGAAGCCGGACTATGCAAGGTGTTACAGTACTGTATAAGATATTAAAGACGCCACGTAGGTGGTACCCGGTAATACCGTGCAGTGGTATATTATTGATTCGGTACGCATGAAAATTGTCTGATTCATTACGGACTCTGAGCTTTAAGAGACCATTCGAGTTTTATTGAAAAATAATATTAATAATAATAATTAACAAAAGCGGTCGGCACCAGCGCGCCGGCCGAACGAGTAATAGCTTCGGCCAGCGTAATAGGTACCTACATAAAAGGGCAAGTGAAACAAAATGCTTTCCGTGCTGCTCCGAGCCGAAGAAAGGGAAATGACGCTCGCTAGACGGTGCACGACTTAATGTGAGTCTGTAATACCATTCTATCCCATTAAAAATATTCCAAATTTAGCCACACCATCACCATATTTCACACAATGTATTAGTCACTGGATACAATATTACAGCACTTGTAATTATATCATTCGCAGTACTATAATTCAGTTGATCACGCGTTTTCTACTCTAATCATTAATATTTTTTTACTAGGATCAAGCAAGTTGAAATACTCGTACATCGGAGGCAACTTTTAGATATTTATGCATACCTGTATAAAAACTCAATGCAACTTCATATTGACAAATAATATAAATAAATACTAAATTAATGTATTAATTATAAATATATACATATAAAATCAATTTTGTCGAAAAATATTGTTTTTGCGTCACCGGGATTCGAATCTGGATCTCTATTTCCAATCCGGGGTAGTGCACTACCATTGTGCTATAACGCCAGTATTTTTCTTGACAAATTTTCGAACCTATATGTTACATTTTTCAAATTAATACACCTGTCGTTCCATTATTTGAAAGCCATCTAAAATTTAATAAAAATGAATTGATAATTCTGGGGTCTGCAGTCGGTTTACTCAGAGGTATTTGAGATTCTGTAAAAATAATGTAGATGGCTTTCAAATAATGGAACGACAGGTGTATTAATTTGAAAAATGTAACATATAGGTTCGAAAATTTGTCAAGAAAAATACTGGCGTAATAGCACAATGGTAGTGCACTTCCCCGGATTGGAAATAGATATCCAGGTTCGAATCCCGGTGACGCAAAAACAATATTTTTCGACAAAATTGATTTTATATGTATATATTTATAATGAATACATTAATTTATTATTTAAAATATCACAGACCTATGTTCTGAATAATTACAACTTCACAATAAGAATGTGTTTTCCTTAATAATATAAATAAGTTTATTCTTCAAAAAATGATGAGACGATATATTAATTAACTTGATATAATAATGTAACGAATTTAAAATTTGTTAATTTTTTGTGTGAAATGCAGTAGATACCACTTTTGATAATTGTTTAACTTTGTCCCGAAGAGACAATTAAATAATCAAGTATTCGAAAAATACTTTTTTCTGGAGAATACTGTTGCCTGCGTTAAAGTAATAACTTTTTTTGGTAACGTGACTTAACCCGAGACTGATTTTTCTAGATATTATTCATTTTAAATAAATTAATTGAATCAACTAGAAAGACATTATATAGAGAAAATATATAGTTGCTGAGCATTGGAGTACAATAGGCATCGATCTAGCGGCGAGTGGTGCACGTGTGTCGATTCTTGTAGCTTCTAACTATATTGGTCACTTATAAAGATTCTTAAGAGAATAGGTTTGTTTGTTTAAACAAAGGATTATTTTGGTTTATGATAGTAAAGTGTGATATAAATATTTAAGATAAAATTGTGTGATCTTTTGAACAAATATATAAATTATTGTCGTCCGATTTGTTTCTGTATCAATTGTTATTTTTTATATATTTAACTGTTCATATTTTTTATGTTTTTTGTAATCAATTTATAAATGTGCGCTTAATTTCATTTAAAAAACTACTAATAATTATTTTATCAAACAATTAATATTTGAATAATATCCCTAATAGCTACTATAGGTACATATGAATATTCATTAAAATATTATTTCTTTTTAATTAAATAAAATTCTTGGTCTCGATTCCCAGGAATCCCCGGGATTTGAAAATGTTGACTCTCAAGTCTCGGGAATTGAAAAAAGTCGAGAAAACAGAAACACTAATCGTGACATACTACTTACTCCTGCCTCGTTCACTTTCATATATCTTCTAACACACTCTCGTCTTTGTTGAGGCTTCTAACGGGGCCGGCCTCCAATATTGAGTCTGTCTGATCATGCCAGGTCTTTATATTATAATATATTATCACTACCATTATTATAGTTACTTGTATGTTCGATGTACCCAAAGTATATAACAAGAATGTCATTTACGAGTAAGCTATCAGAGGGTGATATAATTTGTAATTTCTGTTTTATCTAGTTTAAATAAATACCTTTAAAACTGGAAATTAATTAGAGTTTTTAGCTTAGATTTGAGTTGCGATAGCCAAGAACAAAGAAATAGGAATAATAATTTTTATACGTCTTAAATACTAACTGACATGCCGGCAAGAGCGAGATGCTGCATTATTGTTAGCGAGTTAACAAAGACAGGTTACTAATGTCCTATATGTAATCTATATATTTTGGCGCTACTTTCAATAATAATTCAAATTTTCACGTTTTTTACAAAAATGTGTTTGTTAAATTCCTTTGTATCAGAAGTTATATGCTAGATTTGACTTCTTTTTAAACTATTACTTTGATAGAACCATATTGTGCGATTTGAAATGAAAAAAAAAACCATAAAAACACATTAATAGGATCGACATAAATATTATTTAGTAAAAAATGATTGTGTTTTTGATATAAAATAGTCGCTGAAGACTTAAAGTATTCAAATAATTTGTTGTCACTAACACAAAGTGTTTTAAAACCTTCAAAAATTGATAATATGTCCTTCAAATTGAATGGTTTATAATTTTTAGTATTTTGTTAATTTCTCTCAAATCAGATTTGTCTCCGTAATCTTGGCTTCAAGATTATAAGAATGTATATTTCGTATATGCAATTTTGTGGCACGCTGAAAATGAATTTAATGGTCGCGGTCTTTCTTATAATGCTTGTATATTCTTAATAATGGTAAATGACATTCAGTTTATTAGTTTTAAATAAGTGTAAAAATTATATCTAAGTAATAGTTTTAAAAAAGTCATATCTGGTGGACAAATTCTAGTATAAATGAATAATAAAAACCTACATTTTCGTAAAAAACTTGAAAATATTAATTATTATTGAAAGGTAAGTCTTAACCCACACACGAATTGCCAGAATGATTTAATTCTGGGATTTTATCACTACTCCAAAATTTACTCTGAAATCCTGACAAAGTGGGTAAGTGTTCTCTACCTTCTAAGAATATTTCTGTCGCGCACAGTACTTTGATTGCTATTAATATTTCTAACACGGAACAATTGATATAGAATAGCGGAACAGCGGGCATAGACAGGAGGTTGTATTATGCAATAAGAGTAAAAGGCGGTGAAAGAATAGCGCAGCCTCTCGCGAAAAGCGTTCTCTCTTCCCCCCGCATGAGAGTGGTAGGTATAATAAATATAAAAAGTTGCTACACATTCTTGTCTAAAATTCTCGTCATTTTTTCTACAAGAAATGATGAAATTTTGTTCTAACTGTGACCGCTGCGCGATCTACCGCGTTCATCTATCTTCGCCTTTACTATTTTGTATAATTTTGTTTTTAGGGCTGATCAATATCAAATTAGGCAATATTTTGTAGTCTTTTAGTCTCGAAAATAGCGGGAATATTTCAGCAACCATCGATGGGGGTCGAAAAAAGAGGTATTTTAATATTACTTGTTTAAAATGTCTGTTCTGCGTAGTTTTCTTTTAAATAGCAAGAGCACATACTACATTTGGTCAAAGGAACTACAAATATTTTGGACCTACACTATTTAACAGAATGCTAAAAGACATAAATCAATTGATTTGTCCCAAGAATATGAAACTATATATTAAAACTTGGATTCATAATATGGGTAGAGCCAGTATTGGTGCACTCACCCAAACATATTGATTCATACCTATATTAATTATTGCTACAAAGTGATCCAAAAATTAAGTCCATTTTAAAATTGTTCTTTATATATACCTTTTATATAGTAATAAATACTTGTAATTCTAATTAATTGAACAATTGCTTGTAAACTATGCCCGTCTCGACACAGAATTTCTCTAGTGAGACGGGCACAGTCCAAACAGATTTTTACATAGTATTATATAGTTACTAATAAAATAAAATAATAATAAGTATTATATAGTTACTAATAAAATAAAATAATAATAAATATTAAAGATATTATGTAGTACCTACATGCTTATTAATTCCAAAATTTTATAGATAATGTTGCAATTTTTACTTAAATGCTGAAATATACAAATTGAAAACATTACTGTGTAATATAGTACTACTACTAATAATAATATATAGTAGGTACCTACAATATATTTTTTCAGTTTTCAAAAAGAGTAAACACATCATATTAAATAAAATAACAATAACTTTGTTTGAAACTACGAAATTTATTATACGTCTATCGGTTTGTCCGTCTCGAGCTTCATCGGGACGTATTTAATATTATATCAAGCCACAAAGCGATTGTTTTCTACGAAAATATAGTAAACATATTGCTGTAAAATATTACACGACACATTTAAAACTCAACTGCTACCAGTACACGGCAACGGCTAACACATGAGTACACAGTGAGACGTGGCTAAACACAATTGACTGTTTATTTATATTATTTCACAGAAATACATTTAATTGTCCGTCCCACTGGGTTTGGCCCGTTTTGAAGTGACCAATTTAAAGTAGGATAAAAGTATGGCGAGTATTAACTCCGTCGAACTTAGTTCAACAGAACAGCGTCGAAACTGTTAAGTGTGGTCCCGAATAAGCCTCGTAGTCCTTTCGTTACTTACCCTGAATAAACCAGTATATAATATATTTAAGAATCACAGTATAGTGTACCATCTAAATACACACGCTATTGCCACGTAAACTCGAGATGAGCACGTGGATATATCATGACTAATCTACGTTAGTTGGCGCATACTCACTTTGATCGAAAGGCACTGAAACTCATCTACGTACATCAATAATGCTTGATGACTAAATTCAATGTTCATTAAGCTCATCAGGTAATTCGCATAGACCGACATACTAGGCTCACGTTATTATGCTTACGTGCATTCAGGGACTACTCTACCATATTAGCAGTGGCGTGCAGTAGGTTATGCTATTACCATGATATTATAAACTACTATATAATATACTAAATGTCACATTGTACATAGGTTTATGAATATTCGTTTAATCACGTTTTTAAGCAAAATGAATTGATCATAATAAAAATGCATCATCTTCGAACGTTCTTTATCTTCCTAAAAACAATGCGTTTAGTAAGTAAGTAAAATTTTAGAATTAGTAAATGAGAAAGCAGATCCTTCGATCAGCTCAAAGCCGAGCTTTTTCATCTTTTCAAATGTCATTCTGTTGGGAAACAGCATAAATAAGGACTCCGTACAAGATGGATCAGCTGATCCATTTCTGACTCTGCCGAATGCAATTTTCAATTCAGTAGGTAGCAATTGTACGGCTTAAATATGATGTAATAATAAACGAAGAATAACCCAGTAGAAAACTACAGCGCTCCGGTGGCGTCGCGCAATGGTATCCAGAACTATGCAACTAATGATTCTACTGATACACGATGGGCGCTAGCGTAATTATAACATATGGATTATATCATTCATATTTGTTTCCCAGAATTTTTAGTAATACACAACTTTTTTGCTAGTATGCAGTACACGTCCCTGCATATTAGTACCCATGAGTCTATAATCAAAACAAAGGTTATCGTATGTATGTATTCAAGTTCCGTAAGGTCGAGTTATTTCAGGAAAAAACTTTTTACATTATATTTACTGTGACGAGGTAAATAGTTAAATTATTTCATATTTTTGACACCTGCCTTGGGTGCAATGTATATCTTAATGGTGTATTGGAAATGCCTTCACATCACGCCGACAGTGGAACATTCTCTGGGCTCGATAGCACAAGACCTGCAACTTTAATGGCCGCGAGGAGAGAGTTGATGAGGGAAAACAACCCGTGCCAGAATTGGCGCGAATAAAGACGCCAGCCATTGTTCGCGGTGGGCCATAATTGAATTTTAAATGAACGTGAGAAAGAATTATGACGCGTGGAGATAGAAATTCATTTGTGAGTAGATTCACACCAATAAATGAACGTTGCTTGTGGTGAAATATAGGTGAAATAATATATGGAGGATGTAACAATTTTATTCGATCACTATGGACCATTTTCCGAGCAAGATGTCGTGCGGTGGGCCGGCGCCCCTACCGTAAGAATTACGAATTACATTCAAAGTCGATTTATATTTGATATATCTGTTATGATTACGAAATAATATTTGTGTAACATTTTCCGTATTAGGTATAAACTGGGTCCTTTTGAAAGTCTTCTAAAACGGCATTTTCTCATTAGTAAATTTGAAATGCTCATTCAGATATATATGACATATAAGTGTCTTTTGTGTAGAAGAAAAATGACCCTAGTAATTTTTTTATTACATTTCTAGTAGGTACCTATGAGCTTGGAAACGAATTTGAAATATTTATAAAGTCGATGTTAATTATTCAACACTAGCAGAAAGCAACCGGTTGCTTATTGCTAGTGTTAAAGTAGTGTATCGGCCGTAGAAATATTTTGTACTGATGTACGTGTTCTTGCGATTGGCAGACGTCGCACATGTGCGAATATAATATCACTAAATGTTAATGACTGGCTGTGCATCGAGCACATGCGATGGCAAATCAAAATATTCGATAAGGATCGACTGTTTTAATTAAAATTTCTCAAATACATTGTGAATTTACCAAAAGAAAAATAATATTAGCGCACGCCTTCAGATAATTAATTACAAATATTTCTGTACAAATATTGCAATCTGACTTGAAAATGAGGACGATATCGGTATTACAAACAAAACGCGCCTTCTTATTATAAATACATATAACAAGATACGATAAGGTAAGATGAGTGATTAATTATAAATAAATAAATAACACATTGTGATGTTCAAGGATTTGTGTATGTGTGTCGGTCCGCGGAGCGTGGGAGAAGTAGGAGGTATGTGTGCGTGCGTGTGTGTGTGTGCGAGGCGTTATAAGCGAGTGCGCCGGGAGTGCGAGCTCTCTCCTTTTTCTGCTTTGACGCGATTTAGATAATACATATTATATAGTATTGTTGTAAATAGCATTGTATTCTTGTAATAATAAACGGCTGTGTATTACCCGAAACGAGTTGGATGATCGCCCCACATACGGAATAGAAGAGGATTAGGAGGAGTAATTAACAACTGCTCATAAAAACTTTCAAAATAGTAATGGATTCGTATCTGGAACCTTGGCCAGGGGATGAAAGAATTGACCGCGCAACGACCACTCTCTGTACACCGAGAACAGAATAACTACCGAAACCAATTAGAAGGGAAACAGGGCGAATCGGGAGCTCAGTTCGCTGTAAAAATACCCGACTACCCTCGGTGGGCTTCTTTTCCCACGCTGCGCACCGCCAGTAGCGTACACATGTACATGATCAGCTTGACAGCACTCTGCAAATGACGAAATGCATTAGCCGAAACTGTTTACGGTACGGTACGACACTCCTCGCAAATAAGGAATGGTCAGTCACATTGTATATTTTTAACTAGAATTAAAGTGGAATATTGTGTATTTACAAATGGCCGAGTGCGCAGTGCCTGACAGCTCACTCTGTCAATTATTTATAATAAAATATGCTTCCCTCAAAATATGTATTCTGACAAAATATAGATGGATTACTCTCACCGCCGCGGACTGTATCTGATTAGCAAATAGTCATATTTTAAGTATATCACGGAATTTTGCGACCATTCGTGCTGCACTCCATCATACAATAAAAGCTGTCATTTGGCATGGTTCTTAAAAAAAACAGCAAAATATTATACAATAATAATACATTTCAATCTATCATTTTAAATAAAAGCAATCATCAAATCAATCGTAATCATTAAGAATGTGGAGCGTTGTTTATATATTATGACTATAAATAAGTAGGTATTTGTATACATTTTAACTAGTCTCAAAGTATATGTACAAGTATAAACAGAAGAAAAAAATCCAATTTAACGAAAATTTGGTACAAAATAATGCGAGATGAATGGCACAAAATTTATAGAGTGAAATTATAAATAGAATTATGTTATCTTTTAATTACTCTTATTTTAATTTCGGAGCTTTCCTCTTATCTCTCCACCACTGTCTACACATTCAGTTTTCACTGCCATATTTTGTTCTCGTTCTAATACGGGTGATTCAATGTTTGTACATTCACTTAGTACTCGCAGTAGTCCATCTGCTTAGGTAAGTTTAGTATAATTTTTTTCATATATTTCTTAAACAGTTGGAAAACCTATTAAACATAGAAAAAAAGGCTCTGCTTAAAATAATAAAAAAGTATCTAAAGTGTCATTTAATTAATGTAAGTAGCAATCATTACTTAAAAATAGTGACAGACGGATAACAGGAAGGATCCTTAATTCAATTTCGAAATTTAATTTATCAGTCGTCCGACTATCGAACAATTTATCTACAAAAACTATTATTTTGCCTGTGGAATAATTTGCAGACAAATATTTGTTTACTGATTACTCATTAAAAATATAATATTACGCTTATATGTGTGCACTTACATCGTATGATTATAATAAAAATATTTTTTAAATACATTTGTTTTTTATGACAATGGAAAGAGTGGCTAATTTTTTTAAAAATAATTTTTAAGAAATGTAAACATAGTAAAAATCAATACACTAAAATTAAAATACCACGCATAGCTTTTCAATTGGCATTAATAAAATAGCAATGGGGTTATCAATGCAAAATTCAATATTAGGGATTAATCTCTTACAAGACGAAATTAAATGAGTAGAATAAAAAAAACGAGTGTTTTATTTTCACATAAATGCGTATAAAGTAAATATAAGTTCGTGTTTCCGTAAATAAGAATGATCATGGAGTTCTACAAACTTATCTCAGAAACATTAAATACGCACTTATAACTATTTTTAAAACAAATCAGGTGAATCTTTTAGAAAGATACATATGATAAATCTATAGATACCACTAGGATTCGAATCCAGATTTTTAGAATTTCGATTGTATACAACGTTTCCTTCTTTTTAATAATTTTCTATTAAAAGCTATCATCTTTTTATTTAAAATGAATCTAAAAAGCTTTGAGTAATACACAATAAGACGTCAAAGTACGTAGTGAACATAGTGTAATTAATAATTTCGGTAAGAGAAAGTTCCGGATTCAAGTCCGAGTCCGAGTTATAATTATATAATTTTCAACAGACTATTTCCGTGTAAAAGATATCTTAATGAGTGATCTATCTAATTTGTTTTGATTATCAATCTACGAAACTACGATCTTAAATTGCAAGTTCACAATAAAAATGTGATTTCATTAAAAATATATAACTTTTTTTTAATCGTGTCCACACATATCGAGTTGTTCAATCGTGAATCATTTACCTGGAGCGGATTGAATTGTTGAAAATTTAGTTTTCTAGAACTTTATTCTTAAATTCATATTCATTAATTCAATTAAACGTACCTTCCCAAAACACTGTGTATTTGCGGAAGAAAATTTGGTGCTATTAATATTAACACGCGTCGATACGTAGTTAGCAAGATATATTGGTACGAGTAATTTTCTAAAAATATGTATAACGCTTTAAGGCGCTACTTTAAAATTATTGCATAAACGAAATATATATTCTTATAATCTTGAAACCAAGATTACGGAGATAAAGCTCAATTGAGAGAAATTAACAAGACGTTAAAAATTAATAGTGTTATAAATCATTCAATTTGCAGAACACATTACCAATTTTCGACGTTTTTGAAATACTTTGTTTTATTGAAAATATACGTTTTTAAATAATATAGTATATTTAGTCACATGCTTTGAAGCTTCAGCTACTATTTAAAACTAAGTTTTATATCAAAAACATAATAATCAGTTTTTAAATAATATATTTTCAGTTTTTTATAAAATACGACAATCATAATTGTCGAACGAACTCCAATACATCGCTTGATCCGGCCATGACGGTTGTAGAATCGGCGCTGTCATTATTATCGCTTAAAATCGCCAAAAAAATATGTTTTCGCGCACATTTTACCAACGGTAAGAATTAATAATAAACTTATCCACAACATTAGTAGCAAATTTCATAAATAAGGTGTTATTTTACTGATTTTAAGGGAAAACAACGTTTTCTTGAACAAAGTAAACATTTTATGCATGTCGCAATTAAATATTTCGTTTATATTATAACACTGTTGTAATTTTCATACAAACTGTCGGATTCATAAATAATATGTAATTATGAAACAGACGTATCACCAAAGCGCCAACTTGGCGTTTTAAATCGATAATATTAAACAAAATAATAAATTGAAGCTGTCATAATAATTTTAAATTTAGAACATTGAATATAGTGATCATCTAAATATATGTAGGTACTTTGTCTGATTACAAAACATATTAATATATATGAAAAGGGTACTTCCAAAAATTGTTTAATTTTAATAACAAACGACAACACTCATTCCATAATATTAATATGAGAAACTTGGGTAAGTCATGGATAAGCCTCTAGACATGAGTCTTGTCTGAGTGGGATAAAATCAACAGTTTTACTGTCATTTCTTTCTATACAAACCTTCCTCTCTCGCATGATTTACGTAACATCAATAATTATTTCTCTAGAACTTATACGAATTTAAATATTAACCTCGTCTTGAAAGCATATCTACTTAGTGTACAATTACTAGAATTTCAAATTGAAAAAATGAAAGCTCGCCCTTAAGAACTTGAGTTAATAACGTAATAATGTAAATTATTAGTATTAATTTATTTTGACTATTTTTTGCTTTTGTCTAATTTTATTTTCGAAAGGCACATACCGATTATAATAAATTGCAATAATAAACACATACTCTAAACCATTGGTGGTTATATTTACTTTCCACGAATTCTACATGCTGAGACATTCTAAATTTGAAATGTCAAATAAGTATTCCTATTTGAGTTGATTTAGAAAAATGCACTAAAGTAAAATAAAACACAATTGATAATAATCGCACCATTGCACCCATGATTGGAAATAAAACATTAGGCAATGACTCGAGGTGTGAATAGATGATGTAACTTAAATATAAAAATGTATTCAAGAGTTCAAAAGTTAATTATAAATAAATATGAATTTGTTTAAACAAGCCTCCGAATGCATCTATCTTATTATCGTTTAACAAAGGTCCTTTGTTCTGGGGTGCAGAAATTGGTGTGTGTGTGTGTGTGTATGTGAATTTAATTATTTCTCCGGTTAACAGGCTCCGCGCCCGCGGCGAGGCTTCAGCCCGTCAAAGGCCCCAAAGGGAACAGGTGGGATAAATAAATAAATAGGTAGATATCCCCACTCCCATCAGCAATCGTCACACCACCAACCCGGGTAAGCCTCAATATTGCCAGAGCAACGGATAAAAGGCGCCATCATTAACAACTATTAAATGTCAGGAAAACAATGGCACAGTCTCTAAATATAATGTGAATACAAATGTTAGACTAGGGAGTGTCGCAATCACAATTTATTTATATTTTTTCATCGGATCCCCCGGAACGATGACCTATTTCGAAATGAAAGGAATCTCGGACATTTATGGGAATTTGTTAGGGTGTGGGTCTCCCGCTGCGGGTTGCTGGGATGGACGATGCCGGGAAGAGCAGTGGCTAGAGAGACCTAACGGAGCATTTTACTGGCTCTCCCTCGCACCTATTGCGACCTGGACAGGGTGAATTTCTGCCTGACTGTGAGCGAGTTCTACGACTGCAACACATAAATGTGACGTCTGCCCTCCCCTTTTAGGGTTGCATGATTTCTATAGCTTCTCTCTGGCTGCCCTCTGAATTTAATGTAATAAATTGTACAGGTATGGCTCTGGTATGATGATACCGGAACCAACCTATGAGAATGTTAATAACTGAATGTAATAAAAAAAAAGTAATATTGACGAATCGAAACGAGAGTAAACAATTTTCAAAACGATTCCGAGATAAGGTGTAAATAAATATATTTGTCTATTTTTTTTTTAGCGTAAATACGATATAATATAAACTACCTATCAGGGGCGTGCACTCTATACAATCAAAAAAGTTGTACATAATTATAATCATTGCGAAATAAATGTAAATTAAATATTTATTTGATATATTAAGTACGTAGACCTACCCGAAAATAATTCAGTTATCATATTAACGTGTTAACTAGAACCATATAACTAGTGGAGAAATTTAAAATTGACAAATAAAACTGCACATGTATTTTTTAGAAAAACTGTCCAAGACGTGTATGAACTGAACGCAACTCTCGCACCGTGCAGTGTTCTGTCTTCGCTTTAACAAAATGCCGCAAGTATGACTGTATGCATTCCAATACTCTTAAAACGTGGTATTATTATTATATGATAACATATTTTAGCTTCTTTACTTGATAACTTAGAAACTTCCCAAGAATAATAGTAATAGTACACTCACTCAGGTATACTGACACAAAAACATGCTTCTGAAAGAGTAAATGATGAATACAACCTCTAATGATAATACCCTTTGCTTTTACATCATCGATATTAGCAGCATAACCTAAGTATAACCATGCCTAGTGCACGCCGCTGTTACCAATGTATATGTATTTTTGAGACAAGTGGATTAATTCAAAATTACGATATGGATATGTACTCGTATAATATAAGGTTATTATAAAAATAATTGTGGTTTTGGTTTTCTGAATTTTAGCCTTAATTTTTTTTCAATGAAAGTGTCATTTCATCGTGTTTATGTTAATGAGATTTATATTTTGGAACATCGACTTGTTAAGTTTTAGTATTAATTTTGCTTCAAATTAGGCAATTAAATTAACGATGGGAAATATTTTATATAAAATATAAAAATATTTTTTTATGTGAGTACAAAACGGGTGGTAAAGCAGCAGAAACTGAACTATGGGTACTGGTAAGGAACGCACGGTACAATGGTGGTTTCGAAAATGTCGTGCCGGAGACAAGAGCCTCGAAGACGAGCCAGTGTAATGTGTAAATTGCCGCCCTTAAGCAAATTTTAGGATGCCGCCCCCACTACTTTCAATCTACCTCTAAACTATCCCTATAATTGTGTATTGTTTAAATTCATCATATCTTTCGCTTTTTGGAGAATTTTTACACTCAGTAATGTAACTTTTAAGTGGCCCTAAATATTTTTGTTAAATCTAACAGGGTAAGGTCTTCAACAAGTAAGCTGATACCGAAAGTGCATTTCGATATTAAATCAACTCCAAATACCACCAATATAATATACACCAAAATAATAAATACTAAATGATATATAACATATATCATTTTATTATTATTATATATTATAGACAATATGATTAATTTTGAGATTAGTGGATTAACTAAAAGTTACGATGTTGACAAGTAAAAAAATAAAAAATATTTTGAGCATCGAATGAAAAATTTAATATAGTTACGGTACTATAGAATAATAATATTTTTATTATTATATTCGCGAATTAGTAAAAAAGAAAGTAAAAACTTCAATTTGCAATAATTTGCACGCACTTGTAAGCCTTTATAATGTTATTCTGTTAAAAAAAAGCATAGGCAACGACTCTATACAAAACGGATCAACTGAAAGGAATTTTTAATTCAGTAAATAGCCATTTATATGACCTGAGTAATTCAATGGGTTAAAGACAGAGCAGAGTAACACGAATAGCTCGATACGGCGAATACCAAAAAGCGCCATGGGTACAGCGGTGAGTTGAGCGGTTTTTAGAACTAAGCAATTAATATCTCTACTAGTACATAGATGGCGCTAATTGTAAAATAATGTTTCCGTTTATTTTAATCCAATTATTTAATTTATATTTGTTTCCCAGAAGTTTTAGCTTTTACACAGCTTTTTTGCTTGTATGCACTGCACGCCCCTGCTTATAAATGTGCAAAAAATTCACATAAATAAGGAGATGAAAATAGGATAAACCAATGGGAAGAACAGAGATGCTTTAGTATGAGAAAATTAAAGAAATAGGCGGAGGAATAAAAGTTAATGTGTTTCTTGGATGTTTGCAGTTGAGTAAGTCGACTGACTAACTGATGACAAATACATACAATTTAGAACATCACAAAGAATTTTATGGAGGGCATATCAATATAGCAAACGCAGGAAAAAACATTTTTTAAGTATATACCTAATGGAAGTGAGGTCGACATAGTACCTACCAAATGTAAATGTAAAATGTAAAAAAGTAGTTAGTTAAATACCTATTCTGTTCTGTTGCTTGGGTAGATTTCGACTGACCGAAGTGCGCACTCCCGACGATCGGTTTATTTGGACCTCAGGACCGGTGGAAGGACGGGACGTGATTGATCCGCCTGCCGTTTACCGTTTTTGCATTCTCCAAAAAAAGACGGCAATACCCACATACACACAAACATACACGCACAATATTATCAACCAGAAAACCCAGCGGTGCCAATCGGAGTAATAAGGCGCGTAAACATACCCATTATCGGGAATATGAGCGTCTCAGATGCGATTGTCTTTCGATGATAGGTATGGGGCACGAATTTCTGTATGTATATATTTGTTGTTGCAAAATATGAGTTTATAAATCTATCTACGTTGCATGTTTCCTATGTATTCTGTTTGTTTTTATCGATCATTTTTATTAATCATTTAAGTAGTTTTGTATTTACAATTTTACAATTTATTTGTATATGTGAATAATATCACTGTACAATTTGTACTCGCTGTAGGAGACTATGATTCTGATTAAAATTATGATTTACGTTGTAGGCATTTCAAGCGGTATATTTTGTCGTAAACAGTTACTCACAAATAATAATAATCAATAATAAATAATTTAAAGATATAATAACCATCAAATGTGTTTTTATGGGATCTATTTTCAGATTGAATAACATCTATTTAGTATTTATCTCAACAAACTTACAATTGGAACCGTGGAAATTTTATCTGATTATAAATAAAATAGCAAATCAAAATTCAATTCAATTCAAAAACAAAAATTAAAGCCTATTGTATATGTACGAGTATGCGCACATACTTCCATTCCACCCTTCGCACATTGTTTGCAAAATGTATGCGATACTTCAGCGGTCGGCGACCTGCTACAGTCTACGCGCGTCACGCTGTGTCACAGTGGCGTAAAATGAATTAATGTTTTACGTACAATTTTAATTATTGTTAATAATTAATTTACCGTAATTGTGTGCTTATTACTGCTAACAGAAAAACGAGTTTGATTTCTGTGTACAACGAATACAATATACGCATCTGGTGCGTATGTCCAATCTTCTAGATTCTTTGAGCCACACCGAGTCTACAAGAATTTTTGAACCGCACTTAAAATTTAACGATTATTAATATATTACAAACTCATACCATTCGCAACAAACGGGATTTTGGTCTATTTTCGTCAGGTACGAGAAAGTTAAATATTTTTTTAACGTATTTTTGAACTCCAAATTGTATAGGTTTCCGCCGAACGCAGGTTGAGAAATCCTGATCTAAAGCGATCACGGTGCAGTTGTTTTTATTTTTTTGAAACAGGACGAAAGTAGCTTATTAGAGATTACAATTATTTAGTTAACTTATATGTTTTTAAAAATAACACATTTTTGTTGTGAAGTTGTATTTTTAAAACATAGTTCTGCTGTATTTTAATACAAATTAACGAATCAACTAGAAAAATACACAAAAAATCCATCTACCTTTTGATAAAAAAATATTTAGTTGCTACCAGGATACGAAATTGGACCTCTTACTATCCGGGGAAGCGCATTCACTGTTTCACCATAGCAATTGAATACATTTTCGACAAATTTTGTACTTATATTCTGTAATATTTTCAATTGATACATCTATTATTCAATATTTAAAAGGCAATCAACTTTATATTATAGTGAATCTCAATTACCTTTGAGTAAAACTCGATAGGAGACGCCAGAATTAAATTAATTATCAATTTTATTAAATTTTGATAAACTTCGATATATTATTAAGAATAACACATTCTTATTGTGAAGTTATAATTATTCAGAACTTAGGTCTGTGATGTTTTAAATACTAATTAAATGTATATATACATATAATTAGAATTTACAACTTATGTATTTTTAAAGAGAGCACATTTTTGTTAAGTTGCATGTTTAGAATATAGTTCTGTGGTATTTCAATACAAATTAATTAATCAACTAGAAAAATATACAGAAAAAACTATCTACCGAAAAAATATTTAGTTGCTACCAGGATTCCGATAAATAGATTTTTTCTGAACATTCTGAATGTTATTTATTTATACTGTCATTTCCTCCCGAGTGAGCGAGTCTGCCCCCTTCCGATCTGTGAGCGCCAATATGCGCCAAGTAAATCCAACGGATATGGATAAATTTATTAGACAACAGAAGACAACTTGCAATAGTAAGTGTATGCACCGATTCTCGTTCACGGATTGTGCAGCAGCGAAGGGCGCGAGCGGAAATGAAAACCGCAACAATATCCTGGTGACGTCACTGCACACTTCCGAAATGAAGTTTGATAAATATTTCTCATTAAAATTCCAGGAGGCGGCTGTCTGAGAAAAGCGATGTATCTACCTACAATTATGGTTTAGGTTTGTCAAGAGGTGTCTGTAACCTTTTATTAAACAAGCCTGTAGTTTGGTTTTAAGTTTTAACATTTCGTTGGCACTTTTAAGAACTGATCGTAAATACCCGACGATTATACTGATGCTTCACGGATACATCCTGCACTTTGATGTCATCCTCGTAACGAAGGACTGCCGTAGAAGAAGACAGCTAGCATTCTCAACTTCCTATTAACTATTAAATACAACTATTAAAAACGTCGCTACTCCAAAGCCGTGAAATCTACGGTGGTAGAAGAGGTGTGAGTAATAAAATAAAAATTACAACAACGAAAACAATAATAATGATTTTACGAATTATTACAAACAAATACCCAATTTAAAATAAATTTACATAATTAAATACCTACCTAATGTACAGTGTTTTGGTGAGAGTTTTTGGCACAGTATCATTAAAAATATAATCTTTAGATTTCTGTACCTACAAAGCAAATGGATGGGAGCCCGCTTTTTTCAAAATCTCGATTAAAAGTATTCAAAAAGTGATGTACTCCGAGGTAATGAAACGAAACAAACGGATGGACGATTATTCCTATTTACAGGAGATGAACAAAGCAATAGCGAATAGTTAATAATGTTTTTACGAGTAATCATATATCAAAATGTTAAATAACAATTGTAAGGCTGTTTGTTAGTGTGTAAAAAATATTTTAGCACTATATTAAAACCACGAGTAACACTATTATGGTAGGTTTTTTAGTTGTAATTTATTATGTTGAATAAAATTTATGGAAGTTCATACAATGTGATATTTTCCATTGAAAAACCTCAACCTTTTGACAAGCCAAAATATAGAAGTACAATTTTTATAATAAAAAATATGATCAATTTTAAAATATTTCATTATACCATTTCTATGTTATGAGAATTACAAAATCTCTCGATTGAAGGGGAAATTTAAAAAAATAACCGTGTCTAAAATATATATAAATTTAAAAAAAAGAAAAATCAAAGTAGAATACAAAGAGCGCTCTCTCGTGGCTACCGTCCATTTGCTTTGTTGGTTCAGATTTCCTGTATTATTTACTATTCTGTACACTATTAGTCGATATATATCAAAATAAAAAAAATAATGGTAATAATTATACGGTTGCCGGTTGATTTTTATGTAAAGCACATATCTACGTATTTTATGCATTATACCTGTATTATAATGCATAATATTTTATGTATAGCACATCCCTACGTATTTTATGCATACTACGTATTATATTAAGTGGAAAACATATATAGTTACTATTTATGTGAAAATCGTGTTCATCCCAAATGAATAAACACAAACTGATATAATAAATGAATACGGAAATTATATCAAGCGGAGATTAATATGGACAGATGCGTAGCTGCCGATATGTTTACTGGATGTGAGGTATTTAGTAATACAGTCATTGTAAAAATATCCTTTCTCGTTTGTGAACACATTTAACAGGAAGCTTGTTTAAACTGCAATAAGTGAAGGTATTCACGGGCAGTACCTTATATTAAATTCTGTAAATTGATCAATATGTGATTTTTTTAACCTTTTCAATACGATGAGAGAATGTTATTTGGACATAATGCTAAATTAATTAATTATTTTATGTATATCCATGTCCATATGAACTTTTTTATAAATTTTAATTTAAAAAAATGTTTTTTAAATGGGTCTCCAATGTACAGAATCATAAGCACGAATCTAAAAATTGCATCTGTGAACGGACGATGCTGAGAACGATATTCGCCGCCGTCTCGTTCCCAAGCGTTAAACAGGAAGACAGCAAGTTTCATAAAGTCTACGGTTTCGTGACAGACAAAAATAATCTCTAAGGTAAATTTATAATTAAAAAGGACTAGAGTAAAGTAAGAATACTTTTAGAGATTAAAACAAGACACACATTTGACATAAAAAATCTGAATGTCTAATATTGTTGATTGTTTTAATAAAAATTATACTTATACAAAGAGAGATAAAGTTTTTCCCCTCTGTACCAATTGATGGCGGTGGAAAACATTCTGTAAAATGTGGTTCATAATACCCTTAACTATAAAATAGAATCAGTCGAGTGAAACCTTAATTAAATATATTGTAGAAATGACGTATTGTATTGTATATGTATTTGAGTCTTCATTTTTGAAAACATATTTTTTTGGTATTAAATAGTTTACCAATGATGTATGAAATGTAATGCATGTTCACGAGAATTAATTTATTATTATATTTAAAAGTAATTTTTGTTGTCGAAATACACACTTACTTTGCTTGTATTTCTACTGGACTGAAATGTTTTAGGACCAGAATCAAACCCCTGGATAAATATGTAACTGACTATAGGGACTGACAATTTTTATTCAATCTATCAATAAGGTATGTACTCGGAGATCTTTTTTTATCTTCTCTTTTATTGTGCCAAAAATATCAGCCTCGTCAATATTCGTACATTTACTTTGCCTAATCATGCCATAGCTATCGAAACCCATCCCCATTACAATCGTCTTGTACCAAAAATGTATTTTATTGTCCATTCTCTCATCATTTATCGATTTTGATCGACCAAACTAACTAAATACCCACAACTACATCAACTCAGGGATTAATTTTCCATTCATTGTCCTTTAGATATTTTATCAACGAAATCTTGATAAATGCAGATATATATAAATATATATATAAAATAGGCGAGTGGATGGCGCAAAATAGACTTACATTGAATCCATCCAAAACAGAATTACTATGGACAGCAACACCTAGAAGGCAAAACTTAATACAGGAATCAATGTCTGCGAAAGCTAAATCTGCAGTTAAGTTGTTGGGCGTGCACATTGATTCAGATCTTTCAATGAATACACAAATCAGTAAAACTGTCAGTGCATGCTGCCATCAACTGAGACAGATTAAAAGTATTCGGAGACACCTTCCTCTTGAGGCAGCCCGTCTACTTATAAATGCATTTGTGGTGTCACGTGTGGACTATTGTAACAGCATCTATGCTGGCCTGCCAATGTTTCAGCTGAATAGATTGCAATCTATTCTAAATGCGGCTGCGCGGATAATATATGGAGTTTCCAAATTCTCTCATATAACATCCCTTTTACATCAGCTACATTGGCTCCGATTCCCTGAAAGAGTTGAATTTAAATTGTGCTGGTTGATGTACAAGGCGACACACAACATGGCGCCTCTGTATCTTCAAGAACTTTGTATCCCAGACAATTTGAATGGTAGACGTCAAAATCTCAGGTCAGCTTCTACTTTAGCTGCAGGAAGGGTTGTAAAACCGACCAACCGTTGCCAGAAGTCTAAATTTAGTGAGCGGGCATTTGCGGTTGCAGGCCCAAAAGCGTGGAACTTTTTGCCTTCCGTTATAAGGAACAGTGCATCAGAGACTTTATTTAAGAAAAAACTAAAAACGCACCTTTTCAAAAAATCATTTCCATAAGTAAAAATAACGATTATTAATTAAAAAAAATTGTAAATCTATTAACAGTTTATGTGGAAAGCGCCCTTGAGGTGAAAGTTTTTACGAAAATGGCGCTATACAAATTATCCATCATCTATATATATATATTTAGTCAACGTTTCGGGTAAATCTCATTATCTATCTTCAGGGGGTGTCTTATCGGTGAAGTGTGGCTATAAAATAATCGTGAGACCCGTCATTTTAGGCTAGCAGTCAATGCTAAGTGACTTAGCGCTGAACTGCCAGCTAAATATGCACGACTCTATAAGGATGTAGATAATGATTTATTTAAAAACATGAGTATGTTTTATACACACTGTACATTTAATAAGATGGTTATGGATTATCCTACTATTTTTTTTACTAAAACATAGAATTGACACATGACATAACTGCGAAAACCAAAACTAAATACGTTTACTATTTATTGCTCACTTTTAACAGTCAATTTAAAACACTTGAGTGTTTCTTCTTATAAATAAATCAACAGATTTGCATCACTATGCACTGTAGGGTTATTATAATTAAATATAATATAAAGAAGGCTAAGACTGACAGTGAAAATAAATAGCACCCAACGGGGAATGAACCCATCGAGACCAACGGGAAATGAGCCCATCGAGACCAATGGAAAATAATCCCATCGAGACCCAACGGAGAATGATCCCATCGAGACCCAATGGAGAATGATCCCATCGAGACCAACGAAAAATGAGCCCATCGAGACCAAACGGAGAATGATCCCATCGAGACCAACGAGGAATGAGCTCATCGAGACCAACGAGTATCTACATTCCTACATATACGATCACGCGAAATGTTTGCACGTATGGAATATGTTAAAATATGTTAATCAAAACGGTAACCTTAATTATTTCAAAACATGCAGCTTCTCCGAGCCTTTCAAACCTTCATGAAAGGGTGTATGGATAAATTTTGAATTTCTTCTCTGGCTTTAAAATTGAAAACAGGGTTGATATTATTACATTAGATTCATAATAATATTTCTACTTATCCATATAAGTTCTTATTCATGTACGTACATTCTATTTCGCGGTGGCACCAAGCCTCTGGAGGTATTTTCTGTAAAATGAAACGAGATAAGACATTTTTTATTAAGAAAATTTAGTCATGTTGAACCTTGTAACTTTCCAATGAATGATGATACAATTTAAATGCAAGACTAACGCGTAAAGTAGGAATATTTGAATGTACACTAGTTATAAATAGTTCGAAGGCGTTGACGTATGGCATGTAGTCTCAGATTCATCACATTTTTGTTGTATCACGTTTAATATTTAAAATTATAAATGAAAACTTTTTTTAACATCTAAATAATGAATAATAATCTTAGATTTATTTAATTTATATTGGGTAGGTATCTCATTATAGCAGTTAAACAACCATACTCAAGCTGGATGCGACTCTTGTGTTCTCTACATTTTACATAGCTTGTAACATTTGAAATCACGCGCGAAGACCGAAGGCGACATCTACCGATGCGAGCAGGCGCGGCCGGTAGAGCGTGGTCGGTGGAAGGAGGGGGACTCGGTAGCCAGCGCCCGTGCTGAGTGGGTGTGTAGGCGGACGCCAGACGGCGACAAATAAGACTGTATTATATTATAATCACGGCAGGACAAGAGATATTTGGGCCTTGTTCTGTCCATGGGTATCCAGGTAGGAAGGACTCTTCGCGTAGTATTTCATTCACGGCAAGAACCAGAGATATTTGGGCCTTGTTCTGCACGTGAATCTCTATGAAGGAAGGACTCTCCGCGGGTACGAGCGGGAGGTTGCGAGCGAGTATGGAAGCGAGGCGAGCACCGTCCACGCTTTGACGTCAAGATTGGTCCACTGGAAACCTCCAGAAGACGAGATGATGCTTTGGTCCGGCCACGGAAAGACCGGGATCCCTCTACGTGTAACAAAGACAATTTTCCCTTGTAAAGTGAATAAAGTGTAAATAATGTGACTAAAGTGTTATTTTTGTCTGAGACCTCCCACACACATCTGAGATAGGCATTCTGACACCAACCCTTATGTACCCACAGACTGAGTTTAGCTGGTGGCGTTGTGCGCCGGATTCCATCTGCGGATGAAGGCCACGGCGTTACAACCTGCAAACCGCGTAATCTTACATTAATAATTAATTTGATAAATACTAGTACAATACACTATATCTATACATAATTTGGTTCATAGCATATTTACGAGTTATGCGCCGCAAAATATAATATTAAAATACAATAATATATTTAAAAAAAAAATTCATTAGTGTGAATTACTTGTCGACCGAGCGTGAGAAATTAATTAACTAAATATAAAATTCATTTTAAACTGACGAAAATATAGCGGAAAATATTTCAGATAGTATAAGTATAGATAAGTTTTTTCATACAGCAATTTACAAGTGAATTCATAGCTACATTTTTTTTTGTATAAATTGTATTTTTATGGTATGTGTTTCGAACGACTAACGTTAAAATATTAAAATTTAGTGCTAACAATAATTCAGGGCAGTCGATATTATTATGCTGTATATTAGTAAAGAATATTTTTGTAAAGTTTGAAGAATGCTAGTATTAGCGCAGTACCTATTGATGTACTTACGATCAAGTCGCTTTCATATTTTATTTTGAATGCTCTCTGAGCACTATACTAGGGAAGTACTATAATACGGATGACAAGTAGAGTATCGGATTTTAAAAATATATTACTAATTTAAAAGTAAGCTTAAACATTTTTATGATTTAGTTGTAATAATTACTACTAGGAGCAAGCAATCGGCTATCGCCAATACCCATTCGCGGTCGGGGTCTCAGTAGAATCTATATTTGTTAACCATAGTCGCGAGATCGTATCTCTAGGTTAAAATTACTCAAATTATTTCTTTTTTTATATATTTAATACAATTTATTGTGCATTTACATTAAAGTACGCAAATGTATCAAAGTAACATTTATTTATTATAAATCTACTGGCAACTAAATTAACAGATTTTTTATAGAGCTTTCCCCAAAACAAACCACACGTAAATAAAATTTCAATGTAATTAAAATTATTCTTAAATAGCTGTCAAAACAAACAAAAATGACATTTTGATGATGATGTAGAATCGCGGACAGACAGTAATAAACACAAAAATGCTATTTCATCAGTATAATGTGCATTTAAGTAAATATACCGCATCGGATGAATGATTTCCTGACTCAACCTAGAACACATTACATTTTTTAGTTATGATGAATTATTCCTGCGCAGATTTTGACAAATATTTGTTCACAAACATTATATTATCATAACCGACAATTATTCACGGCACTTTTTAAAATTTAAATCATTTAACATCTCGCGTTGCTTTGAAATTGCGATTGACTGAGAGAGATGACAGCACAGATAACAAAGATGACAGATGGTCAATATCGCGCTACAGTCCGAGTCCAATACAGTCCACTAAGTCATAGATAAAAGATGGGGAAGCTATATTATTGTGAATGTGTTTTAGCTTGTAGGTATACCTAAAAATGACAAATAGTAAGGCTGGTCTCGCCGGGCCGCTTAGTAATCCCAGAAGGGTACTAATATAGGGGAGGGAGTAGTAGTTTAATAATTTAGATTAAAATTCCGCATTTTTGGAGGCACGCGGAAACTGGGGGGAGGAAAACATCTCTGTGGAGAGGATCATGTAAAATTCGTGTCACCCGGGCGTGAAGAATTCATGATCGCGACCTTCATGCAAACCAATTCTACAGCACATGCGGGAGAACAACCTGCTGGATGCTGCTGGTTGTTCTCCAGGAAACGGAAGCTGGGCTGTCAATTTCAATTCATCAAACACACTCACCACATACATGAGTCACAATTTGAAAAACCAAATATACCAACGGATTGCCGACACTTTTATACTGTGGGTGCAGTATTTCAAATAGCACGCTTGCCATTTTTTAAGTTACTTTTAAAATAGGGATATGGATGTAACTAGAATTCTGCACACGCTTCTACGTTTTCTATTTTTTTGAATAACAAAAAATATATATATATGTATAAATCTGAAGAATATAAGAGAAAATACTAATATTTTGTTGGAACACATAAAATTCCAAACAAAAACTGAATCGAACATTTCAGATTATAAACCAACCCATTGATATGGACGTTATTTATAATACGAATTATTCTGAAAGCTAAAAAAATATAGCCTATTCAATCAATTATTTCATCAATATAATGAAAAAATAACAATACATTTTTTACAATAATAAATATAAAAACGAATGTATAGAAAAATGTAAGTAATTGAAGGTATATTTCAACATTTCCCGTCCACCGCCGACGGTGTCGGGTATTAGGGGTAACACCGTGAAGCCTCCCGCTTCGTGGCCTCGTAGAGAAATAAAACCGTAGCTAGAGTGAAATATTAGAGTGCTCGGGCGTGTGCATAGCGGTGCAAAATAAAAACTTCATCTCGTTCGGGAAGTCTTTGAATCTGGAAATAAAGATGAACATCTTAAGAAGAATACATGGAAGCTAACGATAAGATCACTCGACGGAAATCGACTGCCATCTATCTTTCCATTATGTGCCTGCCTGTTAATCTTCTGCCCACCTGTTAATACACATATGGTTTTGGCCAGAAATTTCGACTTCAAAATATTTCATTTGGGTTACTTATTCTACTGGCATATCCTCAACTATCAGTTTGCATCGAGTAGCTAGCGATAATAAATATATAGACAGCTTTGGTTTGACCGCGATACTCTTTCATTTATTACTACTAATACTCGCCTAATGATCTAGTGCAGGGGTCGGATGACTTTCTAGTGAAAAGAGACAAATATTAAATAAATAGTCTCAACATTTTCATAGAGCTGCAACACACATTTTCCCAATAGTTATATAAATTTTAATGACGAAAAAAAACGGGATAAGATCAACATTTTAATTTAAAACTCAAATTCACAATATAGTCATAGGCTACTTAGATTAATATAACATATGGAAGTAATAAGCTTTAGTATCTCAGTGCTTTCCTTATAAAACAAGGAAACCTAAATAATTAAACACTACTAAAACACGTCTTGGGCTTTGTAAAGTCTAATTAGAACGGTGAGCATGCATCGCTTTCGAAAGCTTTGTTATGTCTGTCAACTAACTACTTATTTTCGTGGGCTAATTTGCTTCTTAACTTATTTTTATTCGATTCATGGATGAGTATGTTTGTTCGCGTAAATAGGTAGAGCCTAAGGTTGTGAGAATGGCAAATGCTAGCATTTTTATTGTATCATATGTTTCAGGCAAAATATTCCATGTATCAAATATGATTGTAGATGAAGAGTCGCAAATTGCTATGAAAAGAGCCACGGTCTGCCGATTCCTGGTCTAGTGGTCGGGGTTCGAGTTTCGTTCCGGGAGGCCATCAAGTTAATCCTACTTTCATAGCACAAACGTTTAGCTTAGTTTCTGTCAGTTAATATGTATTTCGTGTACGCAACTCTATTAAAAAAAAAGTAACTTGTAAAGCGGTTTCTGCAATTCATCTTAGCTGCGTTATTAATATACGCCCTTATGGGCTTTTACAAAATTGATTAGGTATAAAAAAACTTGAGAAGCTACACAAGTAGTAGGAGTATATATATACATAAATAAATTGATAAAATATACATATATAACTTTAAAAAAGTATGAAAAATAGGAAACAAACAATAAAAATTAAGGTTCAAGACAGAAAAGAAATAAAATTTTCGGTTTAATACAGAATGGCTGATTATGAAAATCAATTGTATCTTTGACTCAACATCAAAAACATCACTCTTATATTTAAACATTGAATATCGGAAAATATCTACAAGACCAAAATCGTTCCCAAGCCTGTGAAGTCTTTGTGTGGGTGCATTCCTATAAAAAATAGTATATTATGCATTTACATGGATCAGTACTGACGATCTAGTATTCCGCGCAGGAACGTGGTATGCAATCAGTTCAGTTAAGTTAAGGGCGTCCGGTATGTCATTTACCATTTTAAATAAAAATAATAAGTTACTTAAAGTTCTTTTACACGATAAGTTAGTTAAATTAAGAGTGCTCATTAGAAAATCATTATTCAATTGTTCAGCGGGTATACACAGTTTTACGTTAATAAACCTTAAAAATTTATGTTGAACTCTTTCTAATTTTAATTCTTGTACTTTATAGAATGGCGATCAAAGAGTTGAGTTTTTTTACAAAACTTGAATCGTTTTACATGGATTGCATGGTCCCAGAATTAATTGACCTAAGAAAAACAAGGTCCATGGATATCAATGATCCGCAGTATTTAATTAAAACCGTAGAAAATAAAGCTCAGAAAAACAAACGATCAAGGAAAATGATAGAAAAATTACTTTAATTATTCGTCACATCTGATTTATAAAACACTTTTTTTAACATAAATAATGAAACGTATCACATTGATATTCTCGGTATATTTAAAATTAAACCAAGCGCTTGTGCCAGAACTGGTGGTCTTCCGGGACGAGGCTTTATTTTTAATTCAAGCTTTAATTTCAGACATTGATAAACTGATGTAGAAATAAAAATAAAGATAATTTGTCGGTGCTAGGGCGTAAGGATCAATAATGTTTACAATAAGTGAAAGAGTTCTCAAAAGTATGCCTGAGCGAATATAACGAAGACAAGTAATATTGATTGAGATTGAAAGGACATCATGGGAAGACAGGTTTTTAAATACCTACTAGAGATTCTTTCCTGCCATTCTACATAGTATAAACATAACAATTCTTAGGTGAGAATTTAAACAAATTATTTAATTTTCGCTTGATAATTTCAAATGGCAATACATATTATGAATGCTTAAGAAATTGCTATTTTCTGATAACATATTACCTAGGAATTTAAAAAACGAACAATTGTATACTCGTCCTTTTTTATTGATACCTTTCGCTCTAGCAGTATTTACGTAAAAAATAACGCATTTTTATGTTTACTTGATATTATAAAAGAATTAACTATTAATCTCATCTTGAAAGGATATGCAAAATGTAAAAAATATCTCGAAATTCAAACAGGAAATGAAAGTCAGGCCTTAATACAAAACCAAGACATTTCATAGATTTATTCATAATTTCATTAATGTATGGAACGAATGACAGTTTTTCATGAAATAATACCCCAAGATCAAACATTACTTTTTTGTATTTACTTATTTTAACCTGAACCCACAGCGATAACTTGTATTATTTAACTCATAATGAACCCACTGAAGAGAAAAGGATTTAAGACTGCCTTATTCAATGGTACTTAGTATTTACATTGAGGTGTTGGTGTTATCCACTTTAATTTTAGTGCTACTGTTGGTATTTTCTATGCTTATGGGGTTTATAAGTGGGGAAATATTCCTTTCGCAAAGAGTAGGTACATAGAAAATTTGTAACGTTAATTTATACATTTATGGAGCTCGAGATGAAAAGAATCTGGTGAAAGATGAAACATAAAGGAGCGTGACTGGCAGAGATATAGTAAAATATTATATAGTATTCATTTAATGGAATATAAAACTTTTAAGAGAATCGGCGCCTAGCGTTCAATTTATAAAGATCTGTGGGAAGGATATGTGAACCGACTATAGCGTAGGTATTTCTATCGTATCAAGCTTCCGGTCTTGAATATAAGCCACATCGGACCTCTACTCTGACGTTAAACTAGTAAAACAATTTTAAAAGTAGCAGAATATTATCTACTAGGTGAGAGATTCTGATTTTGATGCTCTTTGTGAAAATATACTATGGTAAATGCAATACTATTCGTCAATATTTTTGTTACGAAATACTATGCTATAAATGCGTGTTTTGCATTCATATTTAAATTTTATTTAAAGTATATTCGTCCTCAACTTTAAAAACGTTGTGGAAAAAATATTTTTGAATTTATACCTAGCCAAATTATTAAAATAAACTGTAATAAATTCATCACCAATATCAAATCAAAGTACGTATATGTTATAACTGTCAAAACATTGCTAACAAAATTTAATTTTGAAAGCATCATGTTTGGCTATTGACATTTAGATTTGTTAAAATGACAAAAAAAAAAAATCAGGAAGATAAATAAAATATTTTGTTTACGTTTCAATTTTGTAGACCTGTGTAATTAGTATAATGTTGCACGCGCCTAAAAATTGTAGAAATATTATATAATGAAAAGTAAATAAAAGTTAACTGTTAAATATTCACTCTAGGGTGAAGTCCGGATCATTTACTATACTACGGTACTCCCTGGCGCTGTAGATATTAATTTAAGCAGGCAATACTGCTGCGTATTGCAATTAGGAGGAATAAGGAAAAAATTTGTAATGCTGAATGGTGAAAAGGCTCTGCACAGCTTGCCCGGTTAATGGGGAACCAAAGTATAGCCAGAAGAGTCCTATTCGCTGAATAGATCCAGCTTGTTTGATAAGTTTCATAAATGATCCTGGATAATTGGTCAGCTCTGTCGTTATCTAGTGGACTCGATAAATTCATATTATATTTATAAACTCAGGGAATTTAATTAGGTCATTATTCATGATAAATCTACATCTGAAAACCTGACTAAAGGATGACTTAAACGCAACGAGTTGAGATGTAAACCTCAACGTCAACGTCATTTGAGTTAATACCGTTACATACAGATATGTACTAAACACACATACGCAACTGGACGAGAACGTCAACGTTATTTGAGCTAATATCGTTACATACAGATATGTACTAAACACACATACGCAACTGGACGAGAACGTCGAAGCGAACGTCAAAACATTGTCGCTAAGAAATTTTCTCTCGTTCTCGTTGTCTTTCATGTGCCGGTCACGGGTGACGTCCCTCCCGCATACAGTATTTGATCGTAACAAAATAATATCGATTCCGTAGTTTTGCACGAGAATGAATAAAACGAATAAATGCATGACTTCGTCATGATCACGCCGCATGCGATGTGATCTCAAAAATAACGTTGACGTTCACTTTTCTGTAACGGTATCGATGACTTCTCGTTCCGTTGCGTATAAATATCATAGATACTAATACGATAGAACGACGAAAAAAAAATCCTCTTGATACTTTCCTTGCGAATGTTGGAGGGACTTGGATAATTGACTTTTTTGTTGAGCTAGCGGTAGTTCGAGTTTCATTCTGAGGATCACAATTTTTGTACAATTTTTTATAGAACACGCTCATTGTTTAGTTCGAAAAATATTGATGTGACATATGTATTCTCTATGTAAAAATAAAAGAAGGTAAAAATAATCAATCAATATATAAAAGTAATCATTTTATGTCCGTTGAATACCTCTTTTAGATTATAATAATGAACATTATTATTTATTAACTTATATTATATATATATATATATTATATTAAATACTAAATTAATGTATTAATTATAAATATATACATATAAAATCAATTTTGTCGAAAAATGTTGTTTTAACGTCACCGGGATTCGAACCTGGATCTTCATTTCCAATCCGGGGAAGTGCACTACCTTTGTGCTACAACGCCAGTATTTTTAAAATACTGGCGTTGTAGCACAAAGGTAGTGTAAAACAATATTTTTCGACAAAATTGATTTTATATGTATATATTTATAATTAATACATTAATTTAGTATTTAAAATATCACAGACCTATGTTCTGAATAATTACAACTTCACAATAAGAATGTGTTTTCCTTAGTAATATATTATATAATATTATTATAAAAAAAAACATTTAAAAAAAAATAAAGCGAACATTCATACCTTTTCTATTTATAATTCATAATGCAAGAGAGCCTCCTTAACTAGGTGAAGTTTATGCTAAAGGACATAGGTTCATCATAATATCTCACAATACAACTATGAAACAATTATTCTCAATCTAAACCAAAAATATTCAAATAAATTAAAGAAGGCTACAAAATAATTATAATAACAATATATAGTTTTTTAAACAAAAAATAATAATAAATAAATGATGTTATGTTCATGTTATCATTTCCATGAATCTTTGCTCAGTTGCCTTTCTGCCAACACCCAATAATCACCGTTACCTTTCAGTTCATGTTTTAAGGCGCCACTTTCAATAATAATTTAATTTTTCGCGTTTTTTACGATAATGTGTTTTATTATTCATTCATATCAGAAGTTATACACTAGATTAAACTATTTTAGACTATTACTTAGATATGACTTTTAGACTAATATAAAACTAATAAAAGGATTATTAATTACCACGATTAAGATAATACAATCGTGAATATAAGAAAGCCTGCCATCATTAAAATCATTTTCCGAGTGCTACAAAATTGCCTTAATAATTACAAATCTGAACTGAGACAAATTAAAAAAATATTAAAAATTAATAGAGTTATATACTGATAAATTTGCAGTACATATGATCAATTTAAAATACTTTATTTTAGTGATAACTTACGTTTTTAAATAATATATTATACTTACATGCTCTGAGGCTTCAGCTACTATTTAAAATCAAGTTTTATTTCAAAAACACAATAATTTTTGACTAAATAATATGTATATAGATCCTATTATAATGTGTTTTTATTGTTTTTGTCAAGTTCACTTCGCCGATCTCGAGCAGCATGATATACGTCAAATCCGCGCTCTCGCAATTTACGTTAAAAAGTGCAGGATATATATATTTTCACGCATATTTTACCACTGTGTGAATTAATATTGAACTGATTTACAACATTTGTTGCAAATTTCATCAATAAGATGTTTTTTAACCGTTTTAAGGGAAAACGTTTTCTTAAATAATGTTAACATTTTATGTACGTTATTTTGTAAGTCGCAATTGAATATTACGTATATATATATATATATATATATATATATATATATATATATATATATATATGTGTCTTTAAAACAAGGTAAACTAGTACGTAATTATAAAACAAACAGATCACAAAAAGGCAACGTAGTATTATATCTAAATCGATCTCTTTAAACAAAATAATAAATTGAAGCTGTCACAATCATTTTAAATTCGGAACATAGAGATGGTATATGTAGGTACTTTTGACTGACCTCAAGATATGTTTATAGATATGTATTAAGTAATTTAATAAATTATTTAATTTTCGTTCGATTAATTCAAATGACAACATATATTTTATTTCATTCCATAATATTAATATAAAAAAACTTGGATAAAACTCTAGATACGCGTTATTTTTGACACTTGTCTCGAATGCGAGAAAATCAACAATTTGATTGTTTACTGTTTCCGAGAAAAGTTTATAGAACTCCATAATCACATATGTGAAAATAAAACACAGTTTTTTTGGTTCTACTCGTTTAATTTACTTGAGACGCGTTTCGCCTTGCAAGGAAATTATCAATCTAACAATTTAACTCAACTACTTGTATTTATAACTGCAATGGGGGACAGCTATGAGAGACAT
This sequence comes from Eubasilissa regina, assembly GCA_022840565.1. Taxonomy (NCBI): domain Eukaryota; kingdom Metazoa; phylum Arthropoda; class Insecta; order Trichoptera; family Phryganeidae; genus Eubasilissa; species Eubasilissa regina. The sequence goes on along the minus strand of JAINEB010000012.1, from coordinate 54,661,968 downwards.
TTTTGATATACTGTACAAAAAATGTCTCTCTTATCGTATTGTCTTCTTAGATTGTAAAATTATATAACTGTCCTTTTCTACATTGTTATCTTGTTCTATACTAACATTTTTCTCTAGCAAGATTTACGTAACTAATAACATCCTTTATTATTTAGATGTTATATAATACAATCAAATAAAAAAATTTCTCTGCTGGAATTAAATTTTTCACCCTTCTTATTATTTATTCAAGTTGTGAGCAAATCCTACAAAACGGAAGTTTTTAAAAGTTCTAGCGAATTAACATATTTTATACATATTGCAATAGTTATCGAATTTAAATACAATAACTATGTAACTGAGACCATGTTCTGATGATGTTGTTTGGGCTGTTGTGCCTACTAATGGCTAGGGGTTTAGTTAGTCTGAGATGTCACAGCAACTATATAATAAATATAAAGCACTAAGCAAAATCAAAAGACAATTTTGTAATTAGAAGTCCTGCTTCAAACTTCAAACTTCAAGCGATCAAATTAAACGTCACGGAAAATACTCTAAATTTCCCTTACTTTTTAAAATCCATTTGATGCCTTACCTGATAATGCATAGACCGCCGCGCATCTTGTGCATGCATATCTATATATCCGTATATTATGTGCACGGTATCTTCTACCAACACAAAGAAAAATATCTGACCTGCACTGTGATTTCGCTGAAAAAATAATTCAATTTTACATTATTATTATTTATTTTAAATACAACACAAATAATTAAAATAAGTTTCTTCAAATTTGGCTGACAAAATAATTAAAAGATTTTTAAATTAAACATACATTTAAATTAGGAATTCTGTATTTACGACTTTTTTCAATTCCCGGGACTCGAGTCGAAACTTTCAAGATCCGGGAATTCCCGAAAATCGAGACCAAGAATTTAATTTAATTAAAAAGAAAATATATTAAAATAAATATTCATATGTTCAGTAGCGATTAGGGATAGTATGTGTATTAAATCGAGTAAAAATCGACTAATAAAATAATTATAAGTAGTTTTTTTAATGAAATTAAGCTAACATTTATACATTGATTACAAAAATAAATACATCTATAAACATTTTATACAAAAAAAAAATGAACACGGAAGACAATAACGTATATATTTGGTCAAAATCAATGACACACTGAAGTCTCATAATAACTTTTTTAAATAATTTCATCTCGTCTAAATTTTGTTTCGTTAAAAGATAACACGATTTTATCTTAAATATTGACATCACACTTTACAATCATAAACCAACACGAGTTCCTGTTTGAACAAACCGACAAAACTACTTCCTTCAGAATCTTTATAACTGACCACGTACTCGTACATATTTTACTTTATTAATATACAGAAGCTACAAGAATTGACACACATACACTGCTTGCTATTTTTTTTCGATAAATTGATTTTTTCTATAAATCTTTTTAGTGGATTTAATTAATTTATAAAACTTAACTTGTTTAAAATGAATAACATCAAGAAAAGTCTTAAGACTCGGGAATTTTTTTTAATTCCCAAGACACGAGACAGCAAAAATCATAGAATTCCCGGGTAGTTTCGACACAGAATATTTAATAAAACTAGCCACTCCCGAATATCGAGTTCTAAGGAGTTCATAAATAATTTAACACAATATAACTGCAGTAAAAAATAATTAATTAACAAGTATCGATTTTAAAAAAAATAATTTAAATTACGTCGTGTATTTACTGTAGTGTATATATGGTGAAATTAAATAAATAGATGTTTACAAACCTTATCATCCACACTGTCAATTATGGTTCCGAGAGTCACTAACCTGTAAAGAAAAATTGAAATATTAAGTTTTATAGAAATAACATCATCACGAACTTCATTTTGAAATTAAAGGCAAGTGAGGCATATAGGTACAATTATGGTTCCGAGAGTCACTAACCTGTAAAGAAAAATTGAAATATTAAGTTTTACAGAAATAACATCATCACGAACTTCATTTTGAAATTAAAGGCAAGTGAGGCATATAGGTACAATTATGGTTCCGAGAGTCACTAACCTGTAAAGAAAAATTGAAATATTAAGTTTTACAGAAATAACATCATCACGAACTTCATTTTGAAATTAAAGGCAAGTGAGGCATATAGGTACAATTATGGTTCCGAGAGTCACTAACCTGTAAAGAAAAATTGAAATATTAAGTTTTATAGAAATAACATCATCACGAACTTCATTTTGAAATTAAAGGCAAGTGAGGCATATAGGTACAATTATGGTTCCGAGAGTCACTAACCTGTAAAGAAAAATTGAAATATTAAGTTTTATAGAAATAACATCATCACGAACTTCATTTTGAAATTAAAGGCAAGTGAGGCATATAGGTACAATTATGGTTCCGAGAGTCACTAACCTGTAAAGAAAAATTGAAATATTAAGTTTTATAGAAATAACATCATCACGAACTTCATTTTGAAATTAAAGGCAAGTGAGGCATAAAGGTACAATTTAAAATAAGTAAATCTAGAAAGTAAAATAAAAGAACAATTTGTTGTAAATACTATTATTCATTCACATATTCAACACCGAATTTTATCCGAAGCTGAAAATTAGAAAAATTATCAGGTCCCAGCAGTGGTTCACTGATTAACTCTCAAATGTTAAACAAAATGTTTTAATTCTGCCGCGAGCTTTTACCCAGGAAAATCAATTAATGTAAAGGCAGACTTGGAAATCGAGAGCTAAAATATTAAATGGATTTGAAAATCGAGGGCTAAATTATTACACAAATAATGATTTAAGGCAATATAGGTTAATAATATCAAATAATTTTCTTATTTCGGACATTTTAAGGGCACAAGCGATTAATGAAATGATCGGATTAATATTACTAGACTATGTTTCAAATAAATCGATAGCCGTACAATACATAAAAACATTAACATCATAACTAAAATTTAAAAATGACTTAAACCAGCTTCAGTTCAGTTAAAGCGTGTAGAAAGTTGTACCTTACACCAGACGACTACTACAAGCTAAGGTTAGCTAGCGACCCATAGTATAATACTATGTTCGACGTGTATTTGCGGGATAAAATGCGAAATGAAGTATTCGCCGTAAGACCGCAGTTGAAGATGTGGACTGCCGTTATCAGAATTTAGTTTGTTTTTACAAACTAAATTCTGATAAAATTTCCATCGGAGGTCGGAGGATAAAGAGATGCGCTATCCATTAAATGAGCATCCAGGAAGAAGACGGAAAATCACTGCAGTGACCAAAATCGATTTTTTATGAAAAAAGATAAAATAATTGATATATATATATACCCTAATTTTGCTGATCTTAAAATGGTGTAGTATAAATTGCAAATTAGGGTTTTATTTGTATTCGAGTTCATACACAAGATTATAAAAACTATCCAGCATGTACTAATACTCACTTCCGTGTTAAAGAAAAATCTATAGAATGGATTCATATCTGGAAGAATACCTTTCACTTTCTTAGCCCTTTTGCATTCCTACGCGACAAAGAAAATTATATATTGTGTCGACATTCCATTGTCGTTGTAACCCTCTGCGTGGATTTTTATTCTGCGCCATCTTTCATTTCCCGGTAGCTTCTGCATCCGCTCAGGTCTAACACGTCCTGTCCTTCTTCGTAGTATATTGTTGTCTATATTGCACAAGAAAGTTTGTTTTCCAGAGCATACGACTCGAACACTTTCTGAGGTTTTCTCTACTGTTCTGAGGATGTCTGTTTTGTGAATGCATGTTTTCCTAAGGTTCTTCTTTTCCTTCAGTTCTGCAATTTTGATCTATAATACTATCTAAGTACGTAAGTTCTTTAAGTGTTATCTTTAAAGATCAATTAATTTGAAATGATTTTGAATAGCCTTTATTGTGATCAGTATTTTTCTTTTACTCTCCTTGATTTTCATGTTAAAATAAAGGTGTAGTTCCAATTTATTCTCACCTAGTTTTGGGACGATATATCGATATATCATCTGCAAATGCCACCCAAGGTATGAGATCGAGTCTATGTGATTGCTTTTTCTATAAATATTACGTATTAAATAGTAGTAGTAGCATCCTAGTCGTAATGTTATATTGTATATAATTTTATATTTATTGATGGGATTACTTGTATTACATCTGATTTCATATATTTTTTCGTCCTATATATATAATTATTCCAGACTTTACACATTTATTTTTTAATTTTTTAATGCCGTGTATACTCATAGCACTGTAATCTTATTTTTAATTATTTTAATATGAATGCACTTTGAATTTTTTTAATGTGGGTATTTATTTATAAAGCTTCAAAAGGGATCAACAATGCCAGAAGTATAATGATTATATAATGGCATTTTTTATCGTCGTATTTCTGGTGTTGATGGTTTCGCTTGGCTAAATAAAGTGGATCGCTTCCTCATCCCCAATATAAGCAGAAGGTATCTTCAAATACATCTAAAATAACTACAAATTTCACGACTTGGACATGAGTGTACGATATATTTATTATATTGCGTTTTTATAAGTGTACAGTAAATGCATAATTTGAAAACTATCGGAATACAGGCTATTTTCCCGTAGCCGTAGTCAAGCATTACGTCCACGTAACGCGCATGTACTGCGAGATCCAGCTCGCTAATGGGTACTGCGAGACCCAGCTCGCTAATGGGTACTGCGAGACCCAGCTCGCAACTGCCTATTCTAACGGGTACTGCGAGCTGGGTCTCGCAGTACCAGTACAATAAATTGACTACAAAACTAAGCAGTAAAAAGTTCTGAATAAATACTCAAGTAGGTACATATCATTCCAGGCTCTACAACCCTCTCGAGAGTTTTTCTCCACTGATCTTTGTTTCGCGCCGTTTCTCTCTAGTTTTGCATCTCTAATGAAGATTTGCATTTGTTCGCTTATATATGTCGACGATCCAGCAGGCTTTTTAGCGGATCTCTCCATGGCTCTTTGGGCAAGGCCAAGCATTATCTATCATTCGTCTCTGTCACCATCTCGGTCTTAATATTTTTGCAGAGGCCGTGCAGACGTTAGTTAAGATATCGTGACTAGCAGGTAAGGTAGTTTTATAAATTAGTAACTATGTATTAGCGATGAGATAAAGCGTGATTATGATTAGATTGGTGATGGTAAAGATGATTGGTATCTGTAATTTAACGATATTAGATTCAGTTTTGAGTATACAGGTGATTTTAATATTATATTTATTTTTATAATATAAATATTTTTTAAAACAATAAGGAATTTTTTTTTATTCATTTTTAATGAAAACATAGTTTTGTTGTGAATTTGCAATTTCAGAACATAGTTCTGTGATATTAATTAATACAATTAAATACCTCAATTAAAAAATATACAAAAAAATCTATTTAATTGAATAATTTAATCTGTAGTATTTTTATTAATTTTTAAAATTACCAATTCTTCTATAAATCTTATCAAAGTGGTTTATATAAAGTTAATTATTTTTAATAATTATACTTTATAAACTAGTGTACTTAATAAACTTATGTTCGGTTTCTAACAAGACAAATTAAGTAGTGTAAGCCCCTTATCTCATAACGTACAGAAAATGGAAGCTTCCACGTAAGAGAAGGCTCGGTTCGGAGCCCCATAGTTTCAATGAGGTTCAAAGGTGCGTCAAAGCCTCTCCCATGGAAATATGTTCTCCCCCCACCCATTCCGCTTTATCCTCTTAAGAAAGGCTTTCGATGATGGAAAGGTACGGGGGTACTAGTCTCTGAATATCAGAACGGAATACGATATTTAGGGACGGAGCTATAGAATGGTGTATTTACAACACATGCCGTATCAACTGCACACAGGTTCCGCACAAACGGCCACACAATACTGCATTCATATATAAACACTTATATCTGTCTGGAGCGTTATAAATTTCGTGTAATGAAGAAGTGAAAACAAATATTGCGAAATCTCAAATCTACAAAAACAGATGACACCCTAATAGTACAATATTATCGATAATAATTTAGATTCTAGTTCTCATTTCTAAAAATAACAGATGTTGCATTATTAATATACTCGAAATAAAAGTAATTTGTATCTACCTACGTCCCGACACAGCGTAGAATAATATAGTCACGAGAGAAGACTTACTCGTCCAGGCTTAACATTCCGCTATCGGTTGATTTGTTGTAGGTATGTATAATTTGATGTAAAACGTATTTAAACACTGAAACCAAGCATGGCACTGGTTAATTGTTTAATTTATAATATTAATATAGTTTTTGGTAAATATGTGTTTATATTATTTAGATTTTCATAAACCCTTGATGATCCTGCAGTCTGACATGTTGGCTGCGACGGCCAGTAGTTTCGTAAAACCTATTTGCAAATTTAGAAAACGTCTGTGGCCGGATTTGGTACACATGAGTACATAGTCAACGAGTTCTTGTTCTAGCGAGGCTTCGATTAGCAATATTTAGCAGAGTCGCCAGTCAGATGAAATATTTTTGAGTTATGATACTGTGTGTCGAGATATGGGATCAAATGGTCCAGGAATGTGGACCAAGCTGTTCCGGTATGATCACTGTTATTAAAAATGTACCAAACCCGGCCACAGTATGTGCCTCTTCAGATTGCAACATTTTAAGAGATGACAAAAAATGTTCAACTAATGAATATCCTTACTGCAGAATTACTACGCATTCGTTCGTAGTCACTTCACACGTAGAGTACGCTTCTCAAATCTGGAACCCATGGCAGATTACATATATTGCGAGATTAGAACGAATACAAAATAGGTTTATTCGATATCTGAATGATGAGATGTAATCTATCATTCAACTCCTATTTAGATGCAGCAAACTTCCACAATATGAAGACCCTAGAACATCGACGAACACGTGCTGACCTAATGCTTCTCTTCAAACTACTGCAAGGCCATATTGATTGATTGTCCCAGCTAATTAGAATTAATATCTCTCCATGTACCATCTAGATCAACCCGGCAATCCGTACTCTTCCACATTCCCAGAAGTAGTACATCTTAGATACAAAATTCATTCATTCACCGGTCATGCAAATACCATAATGAGAAATTGATAGAAATTGACTTGTTCAACATTAGCCTTACTATGCTCAAAGGGTTCTTCTTATGAACTACCACAATCTCAATTTTGGCCATTCACTCTACATATAAAAACACATGTTGCTCTCCCTTTACCGCAACAATAGTTGCAACCTCTCCACCCTTCTCTCTCTTTTTTTTCTCTTCTTTTCATTAATTGTCTGCTTACTTACATACTTACGTATCTAAATATTTTTGTAGATTCTCATTATTAGTATCACATGTTAAATAGTTATTATGTTTATCACAATATGTTTACACTGTCAAAATCCCTCAATAAAATAAAATTATGTTATTTTACCTACAATGCTTTTTCGAAATTCGAACGATGTAACGGTGCGTGTACATGCATGATATTTGTCTCTGAGACTCGTATCAAAAGCGCGTAACGGACAGTACAGTGTTACGATGATATTTATGTAGGCAAAGCAGAACGGCGTAACTGATACTTACCGACCATTACCGAAAAATCTCTGTGATCAATCGCATCGTAAGTGTCCGAGCGGTATGTTGGCAATGTTATAAGTATGCACATATCTATACTAGATAAGTTTATTTTCTGTTGATTTAATTAAATCATTAAAAATATTATTTACATATTTAAATTAAAAGTTAAATTCGATGTGCAAAAAATCATTAATACATTTAGTTTTTACTGGCAACTTTCACACATAATTATATACACCGAAATAGTACATATTATGTTTGTATGTCATGTTCTAAACGAATACGGGAGTTGAATATACAAAAAGTGTCTTATCAATTTTTATTAATTAATGTTTTATAATTTGTTTGAAATATTTAATCAAGTTTGATTCGATAATAAAATAAATAGATAGGTAATAATAATTAATATGTAAAAATTGATACGGGGATCGTGTTTTCAATGAATAGAACCGAAACGTGTTAGTACATACAACATATGTTATGAAGAAATGGTAAAAAAGAGAATGAGTACAGTCAGGCAAAAATAATTAAAACGCATTGAATCGTCCTGGCGGTGACGTGATGCTCACATATCATACAATTGTTATGATAACAAATCTATTCAAGTACCTACTAGATATATCTTAAAATGTATCTTCTTGGCAACTATGGAGAGATGGCCGACGGGTTGTCCTAGACTAAGCTGAAATAAACGGCAACAATGACTGTGTGAAAACAGATGTCAGGTGGTCAGTGAATACTGAAGTGGCATAAGACAAGGGAAGTTGGAAGCGCTCTGTCGATGCTTTAGTTGCCTGATCCTCCAAAGATAACATAACGAAATAGAATGAACGAATGAACTGTCATGTACACAAAACTACAAGCAAAGTGGGCCATTCACTGTTAGTCATTTTATTGTTTCTCGTTAATATTTGAGCATGCGGGAGAATGGATCAGTGAGTGATCATTGAGTTCCCATCCAATTTCAATCCTCCTCAAAGTTGCCAACTTCTATACATATCTATAAAATGTGGCTTTTTCATAACTTTTTAAATGTTTAATTTTTTTCAAATACCATTAATAATTTGTTAATTATTTATTATATTATGAGAAATTGAATACCATCGATTAGTAGATAATTGAACGTTGGCCAAGATACTTAGTAAACTCTCGTTTGGGGTAAAGCAGTCAGCGTTTTATTACAAGTTAATGTAGTTTAGGATGAATAATCTTTAAGTTGGAGGTTCAAATAAAACGGAGCTAATTTTAAAAGAAGAGGACCGAACGTGAATGATACAAGATTCAAGATAACGAATACATTTATTAGTACAAGCATTCATAATAACTTTTATTTTCATACATTTATTGTATTGTATATTGATAGTGAAGAGGTACTCGAAGTGAGTCCACATATTAACATAAATGCAATTTGTAAAAATTTGATAGATATGGAGATTGATGGGTGAGAATGGTGAACGTTATATTTAAATAAAGTGATCGCTTAACTCAGTCGAAGACAGATCGTAAACCCTGTAATTACCCATACCCATACTTACATATATTTTCCATTAAATATAATAAAAAATAGCTTCGTCTCCATGAGATATCGATTACTTGTTTGATATTATATAATAGTTGAGATCAGGTTTTTACGCCGTATCTAATGAGTCGAAGGCTGCTCATTTTGTTGTTAAAATCAAGTAATGTTTAATTTGTAATGCACTAAATGATCTGCGACTTTTACCAGTAAACGATCGACATATAAATGTTCCTACTTTGAGAAAAATGCCTTTACAAGGTCCGGACAAATATAGCCGTACAATTCTACATTTCCGAGCGGCTGTGAAGAGTCGCGAGTACCGAGGTCCGCTAAATGGACACGGTACCAGAAGAAAATAAATGAAGGTTCGGAAATGGAATAACATTTTATCAAAAGAGTTGACTTCAATTACCCTAATAACTCCCGGCCGCTGCACTGGGGGTGGGAGTATTTGTGTATCTGTGTGGGGGTCGTGGGATCGGAGTCGGATACTAACGATATGAATACCGGTAGACAGAAGAAACTACTCCATTAACAGTCGCACTAGTATAGACCTTTATGTAAGTACCGAATGTTTGAGATGGAAATTTGGACCAGAATAGCTCCACATACAGAGTGAAACTATCTTTCTCAGTGGGCTGGGAAGAGAACGGAGTTCTGGGAAATATCAAGGTGAACTATGATGAAATATTTGCTAAAGAGAGTACATATTTATTGACTTCACACTGAAAAGAACACTGACTTTCGAGAATGATTAAACTTGATTGATAAATTATTTTTTTTATTTTTAAATGCAACACTCACACAACTAGAACTAGGAATGCAGGTAAGTATAACCTTAACATTCATTTTGTAATTCTTGCTCTCAGATTTTCACTGAAAATAAAAAATAATAATAATATTCTGTCACGGATTTCGGTTAAGAGCCGACACTTTTGTCTCAAGGCTTACACGAACGAGTTCGAACATTTTCCGACACTTGCAGACTGAGGCATGGCGGGTATGTCCGACCTCATCATCACACCGAAACAAAATTATTTCGTTAAGCTTTATAATGAAATTTCAAAATATTGATTTAACAATTTTCCTAACTTGAGTTTAGTAAGTTATAAATAAGTTCGGTCATAGCATATTTTGTAATATTTGAACCATCATCACATTTAATCTGCTATAAAGGGCGCGCTTTCAAACATAATCCATATTTTCGGGGTTTTTTACGAAAATGTGGGTTTTTATTATTCATTGACATCAAAAGTTGTACACTAGATTTAACTAAGACTAGATTAGATAGATAAGACCTTTATATTTACTACAAAAATAATTTACTATTAAATAATATTTATATCGATTCAATTAATGTGTATTTTTTATTGTTTTTTAATCGGCAATTTGAAATAAAAAAGTATATAAAAAAAACACATTAATAGTATATAAAACTTGATTTTATATAGTAGCTGAAGCTTTAAAGCATGTAAATAAATATAATATATTATTTAAAATAATTTATTTGTATTCACTAACACAAAGTGTTTTAAAAACGTCGAAAATTGATCAGTGTACTGCAAATTGAATGGTTTTCTATTCATTTTGAACATTTTGCTAATTTGATTCAATACAGATTTGTCTTCTTAATCATGGCTTCAAGATTATAAGAAAATATATTTCGTATATGTAAGAATTTTGTATATTAAGGCAATTTTGTGGCACGCGGAAAATTAATTTATTGGTAGCGGTCTTTCTTATAATGCTTATATTTTTTTAATTATGACAAATAACATTCAGTTTATTAGTTTTACATTAGTATAAATGTCTTACCCAAGTAATAGTTAAAAAAAAGTCTAATCTATTGTATAACTTATGAAACCACTAAAAACGCGGAAATATGAATTATTTTTGGGAGGGAAGCCTTGACGCGCATTTTCAATCTTAACGACGACTGACATCCATCAAATCCCGGACACTAATATTTACCGAAGTGTCGTAAAAATAAATAAAAATTGGTATTGATTAAAGCTTTCGCTTCTTGATATTTAGTGCAGATATTGACTTTGGTAGTTACTCCCCTAGTCCTGTACAAAGGTTTACGAACAATCCTTCATTGTTTGGATCTGTTATCAAAATTGTTTCCAAATCTCATCTGGGTACACTTAGGGCGGACGATCAGGTTTTCAAAGAAAGCGAGTTGCAATTGTCTTACTCCAATTATCAAGCTGAGGATATCCATCTGGAGTACATCGATACGCTGACCATTATTCAAGAGATCGCACCCCGGACAAGAGTCCGGCCCCTATGGGTTTCATTATTAATTCAAGACGTGACAGTTGCGAGGACTATCTGTGAACAAGATGACACTGGAGATATCCCGGGCGGGCGAAGTGAAGGTCCGTCACCTGCGGGGGGAAGTTAGCGCCCTCACAGGCGAGGACAGGAATACTGTTTCAAAGCACATTGCTGATAGTGATATTCCAAAATGAAATCGAGGGAGACAGACACTTCGGTTATTATTTGGCGCTACCGGCGAGGTCAAACTACAAAACAAACTATCGGACTAATGCGGGTAGTGAATAGCCGAGGTATTAACTCTAACACCGGACATCTCCCTGAAACTGAATTCATTATTAGAAACGGGTCCTCGGCTTGATCAAAACTGATATCAATTCGAAAGGGGTTAACAACTTTACAATTACTTTTTTTTTTGCATTTTTCAACAATTTCTTCAAATTTGAATCACGAGGCGTGGGTTATAGTATTGCCTCTACTCTCTACTATTGCATATTTCGTACGTTAATTTACAAATAATGCAATACGAAACTTCAAAAACGGTAAACTTAGTTTGTCAATGGTATTGTACATAAAAAGATGTTGCGGTGAGGATGAATTTGACATAGACTGAGAGTGCCATTTGGCGATGGCGCCGCATGCTGCTTCATTAGCAACAGTTGCACCTAAGGACTCTAATTAGAATATTCGAGTACTGAATAATTTGACCATTTTAAACTATTCGATATTTGAATATTTGTCCAACTGATCGTAATATATTCTATCACATTTGAAGGGAAATATTTATGTTTTACTCGAAGCGTATTTCAATAACAGGTAATCCAGATTATCCCCCGAAACATTTATGGCAGTTCACTAAGCCATATTCAGATATTTAGAAAATTGAGAAATTTTTATCTCGATGTTTCGGCGAAATCAGTGCACATTATTTTGTTGCGAAACGAAAGTTGCCTATTGTATGCGAGGCTTAGAAATTAGTTACCAAGGAAGGGTTGACTCGTTCGCATCTATACGAAAGGTTTTTAATTGTACACATGTAAGTAATCAAGATCGCAAACGAAACGGCAACCGGTAATGATTGTTTTATGTGGATATATTATTAGTTCTGATTTGTCAATTATGTATTTAAAAACAAATTAGTTATCTATGTCAAAGCGATGATTTTGTATAACTTGTACCTGTAATGTTCGGGTTGGCGAATTATCGCAGAGCCTCCGAAATGTTTGCTGAAGCCCGTATAGGTGGATCTATTCCGGCCATTCGGTGCAGTTATAGAGTTATACTTGTATATACATATTATAATATAATATTACCGAGACAACTATGGATTATATATTTTACTTTTCACTTATTACTGAAATCCTGTCAATGTACGTTTGATTATGTCATTTTATTTTAAATGGATAAATTTTTTTTAAATAAGATTTTCACGAAAACTGTAATTGACTGAAGTCGAAATAAAGTTAAATAAAATATAGGTAGTGAACTGTAATAAACTGCCACATAAATGCAGAGTTCAAGGGTGCACATCTGTAAAATGAGAGGAAAATATTGAGGGTGAGAAGGTGGATGGGAGAGAGGTTCGTATTTCAAAGGGTCGCAATTACTGACTGTTAATTAGTATCGACAGCGGCGTCCGTGAAAGCTACACTAACTTTTGTTTAACATGCCCCTTGTATATTTATTTTGAGAAATTCTATTAGTCTCGTATATTAAAATAAGAAAATGAAACGACGTGCTGTCGGTCTAACGATAAGATTGGTCTAGTGATAAGGTGGTCAGGAGCCTCGTCTCCGGATATCAACAAGGTGGGTAATATTTTATTTCCAGCCAAATCTGGCACGTAGTAGAAAATTTTCGAATCGAACTCTAAAATAAATCTGAATTCACGTGTCATCAATTTAATATTATGGAAAGAGAAATAGTTAACAGAAATTTTTCAATGAAGCGCGGTTATACTACCCGCAATGGACATAGGAGGGTGTCTCGGGGATCCGCCTTCTTCCGGGAGATGTTAGGTGAGATGTTAATATGATTTACGGCCGTAAATCTGCAGGCGGTGAGCTCGGAGAGCGGTCCGGGCAAAATGGTCGGCCATCTCCGGGCTTTTCTGGTAGCTTATAATAAAGGTATTATTCGAGAGTAAGCCAAGCGATTTGGATAATAAATGAGTTAACGGTAAATTTATCAATAGGTGGCACCATTAATAGGACTTGTATAAAATTCTTAAAGTCATAACTGACAGTATTCGGTTAACACGTAACGTAATGTTAATTAACACACATAAATGCATTCCTATAATCGTAGTTCAAATTTTGAGAAAAATATGCAACATGGGTATTTACGACCATGATATGAGTATAGAAGTATACACAAATTAATTCTACCCAACCGTGAGTGTGCATTCAAACGGCAGTGTTGCGCTCGACTGTCGAGTGCGTCCGGATGGATTAAATTCGCATCGCTCTATTTCTCTGTCTGGGTCAGATCTGTCGAGCTTGACATTGTCGAGGAATTGAACACCCACTTTTTCCTTACTAAACATATCGACCCCTCCCACGAAAGTATCGTAAGTAAAAAAATTACGTTAGTATTTTACACGTATTTGATACATTTTTAATTATTGTAATAGGCTGTATTTTTTAAAAATATAATATTTATTAGTACTTACATCATAGAATACAATATATATATTATTTAAATCTGCCACGTAAATAAGTATCAAATACAAGTGAAATAGTAGAATGATTGAAAATGCTATTTTTACTTACGATACTTTACGTAGGAGGGGTTGATATGTATGCGAGTGTGTGTGCAAGCATATATTATGTATGTGAATATATGACACTGAGTGACTCGCTATTAATTAATATTAAAATAAAAATGTAAAATAACGAATAAATATATGTAAACAAAATGTTATATCAAGTTTAAGTTAGAATTCTACATTTACTTTCTTTAGCGTCTTGAGGGTCTCATGTTTATTAATACCTACCGTGCGACGAGCAGTTGACATTAGGAACATTATTTTTAAAATACCGGACCCTTTTTATCCGAAATAAATAGCAAAAGATGTATTGACCTTAAATATAAAATTCTAATATTCATCTGAGTGACTCGCGTAGAGAAGGGAGACAGGGTGAATTTCTGCCGGACCGTGTTCGAGTTCTGCGACTTGAACACATAATTGTGACGTTTGCCCTTCGCATTTGGGGGTGTATGACTTCCGTAGCTTCTCTCTGGCTGCCTTGGAAATCAATATGATAACGAGTCTCGCGTCAAATTGATACATATTGTACAGGTATGGCTTTGGTGCTATGGTACCGGAGCCAACCTACATCAGTTAATAACTGAATGTAATAAAAATGTAGTAATGACCAAATGTAATAATTGTGCCATTTAATAAAGGAAAATAAAAAAGTTAAATATGAAGGAATACCTTAAATTTGTAAATTTTAATTAATTTAAAAATTTTTAATAAATATTCTAAAAAGTTTTGAAGAATTTGTAAAATATTGCACGCGTAAGTAACGCGAGTGGAATCGAAGCGAGAGTAAACAATTTTCAAAACGATTTTGGGATAGGGTGGGACTCTTTAGGGTTTCCTTCTATACGGAAAGTAAAATCTTGCTTACGTGTGAGATAAGTGAAACTGTACTTTTCACTTCACTTCACGTTTCTTTGTGGAACCCTTTTGTGTATGGGGATGAATTGATACTTTATTCGGGTCAATTACCCCAAAACCATATTTTGTCGCAAATATCCTCTAAGATTTTTATGCAATTAATGCCAAAAGTTTTACAGTTGCCGTCACTGCCTGGCGGCATTCAATTTCTTTATTCTCGTAGCGTGATCTATTTCAGAGAACAAAATATTTGGTTCGCGGTCATTGGACCAAACAAAGACATCACCTCTACATACAGCATCCATAATGATAAGTAGGTATAGTGAAATTGATATCCGTCATATTAACTTCGATACATCGAAAGAAGTATTAAGAACCTCACGTAAAAAAATATATCTTAAACTTACGCTAATATTAATAATATTGATTTGACAGTTACTTCGTGGTGTAACATTTTAATTTAAAAAATTATATTTTTTGGATATTGTACAAATTCTCAAAAAAAATTGAGTTAATATCACTACTAGTTATAGATACGGAAAGAGCAGTCTTTTCCATCTACAGGTGTAAACTGAACTAAATTAAATATTGTTGGCTATGGAAAGGTTGGGTAAGAAAGGGTGGGAGTGGCTTTATTGTTTCTTAGAAACGTCGATAATAGCGGTAAAGTATTTGAAAATGTGATTTCATTAATGTTTTCTCAGAATTAAAATTTGTCTAGATTTCAATCATTTCAAGATTAATTCCCCTATATGGTACCGAGTGGAGTAATTTTAGATCACGGCTGTCGAAAGAATTGATGGTTTCAATGCTACGGTTAGCGAATTCGAAAATATTATTATTTTTCAACAATAAAGTCTCTTACGTACTCCACCGCCTCATAGCAAACTGTATTTAATTTAGTTCAATTTACACATGTACATGGGAAGGACTGCTCTTTCCAAAACTAGTAGTGACATTAACTCAAAAAATCGTGTGTGTGTGTGTAGTACAAAGTCAAAATAAATTTGTAATATTTTTAAAATTAAATCTACGCGTTTAATCATCACTTACATCGGTTTAAAGCAATCATTATGTCCACACATCTCACATCGTACCCTCTGCCTTGTATGTAATCTCCAATCTCCCCACCACGTTTAGTTAAGTTAAAGTCAAGTTTTAATTAAAAATATATCCATAGAAGCATTGCTTTAATTCACCACATGATATTTCATCACAAATTCTATAATAAAAAATGAAAAAGATTATATTACGTATAAAAATATGCAATCTCCAATTAAGTCGGTGTTGTTTAATTACGATACAGCCGCTGCATGTGTAGTAAGCCACATAACGTTCCCGCCGAGTGAGCTGAGGGGTCTTTGGACCGCGATGAACTTGAGTAAATCATCATTATCAAGTAGCCGGTAGCTGGTAGCTGGTAGCTAGATTCTTCCACTCATTCTACACTCCGTAAGGTGGCGGTGGTGTTCAGTTCTTCAATGTAACTCCAGCTTCGAATAACTCTGCTAACAGTTACCTCGCTCCATGGGAAATATTATAAAATTGTTCGCCTAGTACAGTGGCGTAACTATTGGGCTCAATTCAAAATGAAAAAAAGACGCCTGTATATGAATTATATAATTACAAAATAAAAAAATATTAAGTACCACGAGGTACTAATAGTTAAATAAAATTGAACTCTTGCATCCTAGAGTTTTCACACTTTTATCTTCATTTCCGTCCATATCCTAAGAAGGTCGGATGCCTAAATACTTATAAAGAAAAAATGTGTATTTTTGGCACTCACATGCGCTTGCAATTGCACAAAATCCTCGCTTTACTTTACCGAGATTTTCAAATTGCGGTAATAGTACCCTCCCTAACTCGATACTGGGATAATTTGGATAATAGTGTATTTATTGAGAAATTATTATTTTAATTAATTTAATTATTATTTTATAATTTACTGTGGTAAATTTTTAAATTGATTAGTCCATATTTGCGCTAGGAAAATAATGAATACAAAATGTATTGTAGGGTGCGAATGGATTTTTGTGCCTCCATCTAAAACGGGCTCCGATGCGCCGCATAGGATATACTGGCGTAGTTACGCCACTGGTTTAGTGATAAATTATTTATCACTAAATATAAAATACACATAAAAAGTAGGTATTTAGATAGAAAGCTCAGTACACATCGCAAAACAACAATTTGCGAAATGTTAGGTTTGATCTTAATCGATCACTATACACATTTTGTACATACAGTGATAGTGGTAAGAGTCCACCAGCACAATCGGGTATTCATCGTCGTTGGCATAACTCCATCATGGAAGCATTTGAAGTATTTAGTGACCAACGTATATTGACGCTACCATGAGCGTGCGACAATTATGTATGATACGCGATGTATCTATCAGGCGCCAGTCATCCCCGTTATTTGACAAGCTGGTGCATTCTGATCCTAAATGGTGAGGTTTGACATTTGCACACGCGGTGAGATATGTCGTCGTGAATCTGTTGACCAATTGCTGGGACCGGATGGGTTACGTTTTATTACTTTTTTGTCCCCGAAACGAGGTTCGGTGTTCATTTGTTTTATGACAAATTTCTTTCGGAGCAACTCATAAGAGATACAATCGGTGAATTTATTTAGTGTAGTGTGTAGTGGTAAACTAATATTTATATTTGGAATTAGTTTATTAATAAAGAAGCAAAAAACTAGAGCGTCTGTTTTCTATACGCTTGTAATTAGTTCGTCGTTTTTTAAATTAAAAATTATATAGTGTAAGCAGTCTATAGCGTTTGAATTAGAATTTTTTTGCACACACACCCAGTCCTTTTGTAAAAGATTATTCTGCTCCTACCGTGAGGTACCTGATCATACTTTGAAAGGTCACTGATTTGTCATGTCAATGCCAAACGACTACTAGTCGTTTGATATATGGTATTTGGCCTACTAAGCTGGCGCCCCTTCTCATCGTAATATATATATATATATATATATATTTATAACAATACATATGAACCTGGCGTCTCTTCTGAGTCAGATCGCGTTTTTTGTAGATCGTTTTCCTTAGGGAAACCTAAGCCGAAGTTTCGGCACGGTATCACGTGCCATTTTCAAGGCGTTGTCTCAAAAAAATACGGTACAATCGTATTCTTTCGCAGGAGATATAAATCTTCCACCGTCCAGTACCGTAATTTTTTTATAACAACGCCTTGACAATGGCACGTGTTACGGTGACAAGTGCCATTTTCAAGAATTTGTTTCAAAAGTTACGGTAGAACCATATTAACAGTAAATATAATATAAACAATAATATATAACATCAGTCCTCGTTTTTAATAGAATAAAATTAGCAACCACCCTAAACTGGAGTAAACTCTAAATCGGATTTAATCTGTACTAGTATATCAGCTCTGTGCCTCAAAATATTTGTGCACTACAAAGGAATTCAATAGAGCCATATACTAAGGTTATACGATCGGGCTGCGGGGGTTTTCTGTAGAGCTGGATCAATCGTCTACTCTAGTAGGTACTTCTGCCCGCATATGTGGCGCAGCCGATTGTGGAAAACTAGTTAGCTAGTCCGATGTGGAAAGCTTCCTCGAGGTGAATTGTCAGCATCATGCGGCGCTGTCAGATATAATAATCAACAGAGCAAAGATTTTACTTACAGTTAAAAATTAATATTAGTTGAACATTAAATTTGTTGAAAAGCAGCAGGGAGGCTGTAATTAGCCCTTTTACTGGACGAACTCTGATTTCGAGAAAAAGTTATTTGTGTTTTCAAGCAAGTAATGCGTCAGTGCGCTACAGCAACGCAACTCTGGACCGGAAAATATGCAAGAATTTCCCTCACAGGGAAAATGTTGGCGGAAAACACGTGATGTCCCTTTACTTCGAATCTAGTAGGGCTGACGACTTACAGGCGATAGGCAAATTTGATTTACTGACGAAAGTGATTGAAAATAAGATAATATAATTAGAAATAAGAATTACTGTTAATGCAAATTAAATTAGAAAGTTTTAATACAAATTAAATATATCAATTAGACAATTATGCAGATAAAATCAATTTATCGAAAAAATATTGTTGTTGCTACCGGGATTCGAACCTGGATCTCTTCCAATCCGAGGAAATGCATTAACTGATTATGCTACATCAACACAGTAAGTTGACGACAAATTTTCGAACTTATATGTTGCACTTTCAAATGAATACATCTGTCGTTCCATTATTTGAAAGCCATCTTCTTTATATTTATGGAATCTCAGACATTTTTACGTTTCCTTTTTGAAATGAACATGTAATTGAAACGATTATTGAAAATATGAAATATAAAAAATTTATAATTCTCTCGATTTTGTCAATTTTATTAAAAGAAAAATAAATACTTTTATTTTTAAGAACACACTTTTATTGTGAAATTGCAATTATACAGAACATACGACTATGATATTTTTAATATTAATCAAATGTACTAATTAGAAAGATAAACGTATAAAATCCATTTATCTAAAAAATATTTTAAATATAATATAAAAATAATTGCAGCATTTCTAAAATTTTGTCTTCAACTCACGGTGTTGGTAAATGCATTTCCCCGGATATTTAATTCTAAATAATACATTTAATTTGTATTAAAAATACTTTATTACAAATAATAAGAAAAACACTTTGTTTAAATCAACTATTTATTGATACATCAACATGTTTCCATATCCATGGTATCTTCTTCAGGAAATAATGTATAATAAAATTAATAATACAAGCATAGATAAAAACGAAACTATAATAGTATAAGTGGAGGTTAACTAATTAAGAACAAATTTAATAGGTGACAATTTGCAAAAAGGATATAGTTATTTATAATATTTAATTTGCTACTAACGCTTCTTTTGATATTAATAAAGGTTTACATACAAATACTAGAGGTTTACACTTAGATAAATTTAGAATTTTAGAAATAAGAAAAAGTGCTAATAGCAAATATTGATTTATCAATCAATAGTGGTTTAAACAAAGTGTTTTTTATTATTATTTATATACTTTTATATTTAAATTTGTTTTAATACGTGTGGAATTTACGTACGTAGGTACGAGGATGCATATTATTTTCGGGTATACCCGAAACTCCGCGCGCCACTCGAAACGGGAGCTCTGGAGTAGTTCAAACGAGCCGCAAATTTGTGGCGTTAATTTAATATCGAAGGTATTTAACGCACGCGAACACCCAAACCACCCATCCACATTCAGAACAGATCAATATTTTCAATATTTGTGATCACCGCACCAAATTACACTAGTATTAATTATACGTTATTTCAATAGGTTTATTATGGTTTAGCAGGAATCCAACTCCCAAAAACGGTATCGCTTGACAGGTATACGATGTAATACTAATATTTGTACACTTTTTCAATTAAAAGTACAATAATAGTGATACAGAGGCAATAAAGAAAAGTAAGAAGTCATCCCAAGCCTGAGAACACGAGGACATAACACCACGAGAATATTTGTTTTATTTATATCGTGTCATTGCGCAACGGGGTTAAAGGAATTCCCGATGTAAAATTATCCGAGAAAATTATTTTAAAATATCGCAGCGCGTCTTTTTGCTCACAATATTAAGTTAAAAAAGATATACATATAAAATCAATTTTTATCGAAAAATATTGTTGTTGCTACCGAGAATCGAACCTGGATCTCTTTCAATCCGGGGAACGTGAATTATCCGATTATGCTATACCAACACAGTGGATTGACGACAAATTTTCGAACCTATATGTTACACTTTTTCAAATTAATACATCTATCGTTCCATTATTTGAAAGCCATCTACTTTGTTTTTACGGAAACTCAAATACCTTTGAGTAATCCGATAGGAGACGCCAGTATTAATAATTCATAATTTAATGAATGGAACGATAAATCTATCAATTTGAAAAAGTATAACATATAAGTTCGACAATTTGTCGCCAATGAACCGTGTTGGTATAGCATAATCGGTGAATGCATATTCCCCGGACAGGAAGAAATCCAGGTTCGAATCCCGGTGGCAACGACAATATTTTCGATAAAATTGATTTTATTTGTATATCTTTCTAGTTAATACATTTAATTTGTATTTTAAAAAATTTCACAGAATAATCACAACTTCACAATAAGAATGTGTTTTCCTTAATAGAAAAAAGATAGATACAGGGTGAATATTATGCTCCAAGCCGACTTTGTTTGGCAGATATTTGTCAGTTCGATTGTGGTGGTCTTAGAGAGTAATTGATTAAAATTTATTGTGTAACATATAACGCCTTAACAACGTGTTAAAGTTATATCTAAATAATAATGGTAATGCTGTAACTTTTAATGGCGATCGCTATCGTCACATGTTGGAAAATTTATTGGTAGCCAAATTGGGTTGATTGGGCCTGCAACACATGTGGTTTCAATGGGACAGTGCCACTTTACACACAGCCTGAGCTACGCTTGAAATTGTGGGAGAATTATATAATGTCGTCATATAATGTCAAAAATTGGTGATACCGACTGGCCTCCTTGATCCCCTGATTTGACGGCTCTCGACTATTTTCTGTAGGGAAGAAAAGGTCTAAGCCTATAAGCCAACAACGATTCCGATGCTACAGGACAATATTCGAAATGAAATTGCTGAAATAACATGTGAAGTGTGCGAGAATATTGTGAAAAATGTGATTAACCACACGCATTTGTGCCGCTGCCAGAGGCGATCACTATGCCGATATCATATTTCATACAGAATTGTAATAAAAACTAAATTTAAAAAAATGCCTTTAATTTCCTAGTTATTCAAAAACAACATCGGCCTGGAATATAATATTAATTCTGTATTATATTTGTTATCAATAATGTGGGAGGAAAAAATCCTAAAATCACTTCTACGTGATGCCCCCTGGACTTAAGGCCGGTACGAGATTGTGGTATCCAACACCTTTGGTGGCAGAAAAAGGGATTAACCAGAGAGGAGATTGTCGGAGGCTGCACTGACATATTGATAAGCTCCAACACCTTTGCAGGACTCACCCAGGTTGCTTAACAGTATTCTGCAGTAGAACAGGCGATGGAAAAACTTTTAGCGAGTTAACGACGTCGCTCTATCTTACCAGGTTGATCACTATTCTGTCTCAGACCGGAGAATGAAAATCCCGCCATTAAAATCCCATCAGCAAGCTCCTTGGTAATCGAAGAAAAGAGCCCTGTTGGTCTAGCAAATTTGGGCAAAAAAGATGACAGCGGATGAATGAGAAGCATGATCAACGGTGGGTCTCAGGCTTGCCAGGAAGGCAAGAAAGGTGGAAAGCAGTCATAACACAGCCAAAAACCATTTTCTTCAATATGTAAAGTGCAAAAGGGGCGGTTGACTCTGAAAGATTTGACAAAAGAAAAGATAGATAAAAGGAACTGTGCAAATCATAATTACCGGCGAGCACTTGTAAATATTATTTAGCAAGGGCTAGTTCGAGCAGTCATTTTTAAATACACAAACCAAATAGACTAAATATCATACAACGCGTTTTAATAAATGAATTAACGAGCATATCTACTGTGGAAAGGCAAAATAAGTACATGCAATATATACATACTTACATAGATACGTACATGCTTCGATGTTAAATTGGATTTTAAAAAGACTAACTATTACCTATGTACTTTAAAGCACTCGAAGTAAGGAAAAATATTAATAATTTTATAAGCATTTATTATTACCAATAATTGTATGTATTCTCTCGCGTGCGTATATAAGATTGTTTTGCTGTGATGATTCGTACGCTGAGGAATTATATTACTTTCCGTTTACCTAATGTAACATACAGGTTCGAAAATTTGTCATGAAAAATACTGGCGTTATAACACAATTGGTAGTATACTTCCCTGGATTGGAAATAGAGATCCAGGTTCGAATCCCGGTGACGCAAAAACAATATTTTTCCACAAAATTGATTTTATATGTATATATTTATAATGAATACATTCATTTAGTATTTAAAATATTACAGACCTATGTTCTGAATAATTACAACTTCACAATAAGAATGTGTTTTCCTTAATGATATTTATATTGTCTCACTGAGTTTGTCAACTTTGAAAAGTTGTCGTCATTTTAGTAATCAAACTGTTCGTGTTTAATTATATGTATTTCTTACCGAAACTTTATGATATATAATATTATTCATTTATAATATATACTCTTAGTATTTATTTGAATATTTTTAAACCATAATGCATTAAAAAAAACTGTTGAGAATGGTCTGTATAATGAAAATATTTAAGATAAAAATATTTCACTTTATATTTTAGGGTGATCACTGGGGTCTCATTATTTTTTATAATGTTTAATAAGTCTTTATTGGTTTTATTGAATATTCTTGGCACAATGTATTCTCTCGTTCTCTCACCACCGTACACATTGTTCGCGATCGGTACTCCCATGGTTCGACCCGACGATTTGGTAGAATAGCTGTGGTAAGAGTCAGTATTTATATTAACATTATTTAGCAATTTTTGGAATATTACAGAATACATTACTTTTTTGTCAACTGGTAACATTTTGCATATTATAAATAATTTACTATGATCATCTGCGTTCTGTTATCTACTATAAGTTTAAAAAATTATAATTGCAACTGTTTAATTTTATCAGTATATGTTTATTAGTTAGTGATATTTTTTCCATTGCATTTTTTTATTTATCGACTGTTAGTTTACCAAATATTTATTATTATTTAAAAACATAAAACAAATTCACAGGACCGTCGATTGGCTAATGAGTGGACAATGCTAGTAGATATTTTAAATTGAAATTTGATATATTTCCCAAGGCAATTGAGTGAACTATCTTCACCAAGTAATGTGTCGTCTTCTTGTTTTTATTGTATGTAGAATATAATTGATAATATTATATTAACACTTAATAAATATATAGATCAACATTTATTACTATTATTATTAAATGTAAACATTTATAATAAATCGAATCATGAACATTTGTATCACTAGGCATGTGTACACGCAATAAACTACCGAGGCAATCCAATTTAATAACCTTTTTATCACTCAGACGTTTGTGATTTTAACCATTCGAGCTTCCGGTATTTTCAGTGAAGCGTATCGCACTCTAGCTCTCTTTGTCTCTCTCACGCCTGTTAGTGCAGGTATATATAGGACCAATTTGAGCATGCATTACCGGTTTTCGGTAAACCGACATACCGGTAAATATGTCTAAATTTCATAACCGAATTACCGGTAAATAAATTCTAAGTATTGGTAATTTCGGTAAATTATTTTTCATTTTTTAATGTTTTATGAAATATATTTTTAGACTATGATATTATGTGAAGATATTTACAGAAAGCAGGATCGTGAAGCGTTTTGTTGTATGGTTTCGTGGAATTTTCTCCGGCTTAATAAAATGCGTGCAACGTGCGTTGGTGATCCGAAACCAACCATCGCAAGAATCACTAGTTACGGTACTTAATTGATTTTCATCTCTTGGCGGCTATTCTGACAAATATTTTTAGTGTCGTAAAATTTCGTGAAGTCAAGTTACTATTTTTAAGTGCTATTTTTATTAATCATAATATATTATATCACATATAAACGTTTATATATTCAAATGCATAATAGACAACGTAATAAGTCATCTTTGTGTAAAATAATTATCAATATGTAACGATTTATTTTAATTAAAATATTTTTTTTCAATTTCTTGTTTTATATCATAATATAATGCAATAATATTCATTTCTTGACATCTTCATAATTAGCGGAAAATTGCCGGTAAACCGGTATGAAACTCGGAGTATGGAAAAATATGAATAATCTTATAAGCTTTTATAAAATTATCCGTAAATGTAATTTAATAAACTTGGTAAGGTAGATAGTATGATTGTCGTTAAGAATAAAAAAATTAACAGATCGGCAGATAACAGATTAAAATTAAAATTAACGGCGTCAAAATGATCATAAAAAACGTCACGTAGCTATGGCCAACCGCTACATCAAAATAAAGCAAAAATAATTTGTTGGAATTTTTTTTAGTTTAATTTTCTATTCTGCACCGGTGGTGCTATCTCGTGCATACCGTTGGACCGTATACGATCGTCTCCATTTTGCAAGAGCTGAACATCAAGAACAGACTCTCAACTATTACCTAACCAAACTAAAATGAATGCTTCAATTTTAAGATAGCTTAAATAAAGATTGTTGTGGTGGATCACGTCGAAAAACGAAGATGAAGATCCCCTACCCGCTCGCACTTACATATTATTTACAGGATGCCGAGAAAAGTGGAGAACATAGGAGGGCGGGGAGTTCATGGAGATCGCAATCTTCAGTCATGAGGGACCGACGTTTATTAACCCGATAAACTTTTCGGTTCCAACAAACATGATACTCTAGTGTGGCTTGGTCTTTGGCTTTTAAGTCCGCTTCTCACAATCCTAATGATATTGGATATGTTATAACGTTACGAATTGTTGTCAGAAGTAGAATGTAATGTTAGTACCTAATTTAACTAGTAACACTCTGGTTAAATAATTTCGCATTCGGCTCGGATCGCCCAGTAGTAATTCTGAGATTGGTCACTAGGTTCGCGACCGTTGCTTCGAGTGACGGACCAGCGCTAGCAGGTACATAGACCATTTTTTTTCGCCGCTTCGAGCCGAGGGAGTCGGCCGCGGGTAACTATTCGGCTGCTGCCGCCATTCTATTGAATTCGTATTAGAAAATACGCTGAGGATGGAGCCTATACAAGATCCAGGCGCAGAACCAAAGCCAGAGAGCGTATGGACTTCGGCCATAGAGAAATTAGAAGGGTAAAAATCCAAATAATACTTCGATTTTACAAACACTCATTTCTAGCATTGTGAATCCTTATTGTATCGTAAAAATTTATATTGTTGCAGGAAATAATTTAATTTCCCTTCTTTTACTTCCTTTACTTACTAATTTCTTAATTTACTTAATTTTTTCTTTTACTTCTTCCTTCTTACTTTATTCTTTCTTTCTTTTTTCTCTTCACATTACATCTTCGTGCCATTACCTCTTGTCATTCTCATCGTGGTCTGCCTGGGAGATGAAGATTCGTGCGTGGACCGCCGGTTGAAGGAATGTCCTGACCAATTGGCAGGCACTCGGAAACGGCGGGGGACGCTGCGCCCAGGATACAAAATGAAAGAATGCAAGATGTTAATGATGTTTAACGGCAGATGCAAGAGGAACCGCCCAAGGTCGACGGATTTTTATGTACTATTATTATTGTCATCGCTACCTATTTTGTAGCTCCGTAATTTTATTTATTCAATAAGTAATAATTCTCATAATTTTCTATTTTCTTTGTTCTATCAATAAAACTTATCGTAAAACTTGTTAATAATGTTTTTATTATGAAAATCACCTTTCACAATTTTGCTGTTTAGTAAAGTTTATTTTCTGTATAATACTATGTAAAAATCTGTTTGGACTGTGCCCGTCTCTAAATTCTAAAGACAGGCATTATTGTGGTAAGTAAGTAGCTTCTGATTCACGATCTCACACTCACGCTTTCCCTTGTTGCTGGTCGGTGGAGGATAGTCCGCCAGAATACGCCTCACAAAAGCGCTTCCAATTCGTGGCGGGCTACACCTCACAACGTTCATTTTTTAACGTGTAACAGGTGAAGATTTTAAAAGTGAATTTTGAGATAAAGCCTTAAGATTTAATATACATAAACAAATTTGTATTTTTTATATTGTATGTTGATTTTTTTTCTTATTTAAATTTATTTGTTTAAATTGAGGAATTGAAGTTTATGGACAAGTATAATAAATACTTTAAAAACTAGTATATAAATAACATGTAAATTGTTTGTCTCAGCTCTGGTTTAGCCGAATGAAACTGGAACTATGAGTAAATAAATAAATTAGCGAAACCACGGACAAATTTGACTTCTAATTAAATTTGTTTTTATTCTACCCCAACAGAGCACCAGAAATCCCAACACCAGAAATCGGTTAGCGCTAATAATCAACCTAAGTGGCATTATTATTTTATATTAATTAATAAAATATCCATCCACAAAGTTATTCCATCAAATGTTACAAATTACAAAATTGTGGTTTTAAATAATATTTTAAACCATACATTGAAGGAGCTCAATTACCGCAATATTTTGAAAACAAACGTATGGATGTAAAAGGGTACCCACATAATTACAATACTTTACAGAACACTTCAAAATGATATACTTTATAATATTAGATTAAATATGTTAAGTTTGCAATTAATTAATATTTTTTTTATTTTATTTTCTGTTTTTAAGAATATTTGTTTATTTATTTTATTTGGTTAACGAACAAATAATAAGAATTAATGAAACGTATATTATTTTAAAAATAATACTTCATTAGACAATTTTTTTCATATGATTTATCATTATGGGAAGATAATTTTTATAAAATTCTACATCAACTAAATAAAATAGGTCTTTTCATAAACTTAAATTAGTGGTCCAAAAAATTCAAAACTGTAATTTGCTGTCCGTTAGGTTGGGTTTTAAAAAATAATGATTAATATTATATACATACAGATTGTATATACAGAATGTAAAAGACCTAGTCCACAATATTTTATGGGTGGATGGATACCTGACTAAATTACGAGTCTAAAATCTTCAAGAAATGTGTGCTTAATTTAAACCATATCAGAGATCCAAACCAGATCAGCATTAAAAAAAATCGTAATTACGCGATTATTTCGATTAATTGAAATATTGAATTAATTCATTTATTTATTTAGACTTTATTGACATACATATTTTTGTAACAAAAGGTGAATATATTATAAAATAACATGATAAACATAAGATACAATTATATTTCAATTAAGTATATATTTGTAGTTTATTGTGTGGTATGGAGTAGACTCCACCTCTGATGCATACAGCGTTGTCCTGGCTACTTTACTAAACTGAAGTCTCTGTTAAAGTAGCTAGTTTTTTTCGTGCTATTTTGATGTTATTTAAGATAAAGATTCGAGAAAAATAAAAATAGAGATAAAAAAAATAGAATTGGTGAATTCTCTAATAATTTGCCAAAAATTTTCTTGTATTGGTTTTATTTTGTTCTACTAGATTTCTATAACATAGTATTTTCTCCGTTTTTTTGTTTTATTACAAATATTTCTATGTGGTTTATATTGGATTCGTACGTCTATGTTAAGAAGATGCAGCTGAACTTTTTTGTGAAGTTTGTCACGCTTTCATATACTCGAAATTAGGCTCTCGGTGATTATGGTTTTATGTATTTTCGAGATTTGTAATACTTGTTTTTTGTAATGTGTTGTAATATATTGTTAAATTTCTTACATTCTTTAACAAGAGTTTTCTGTAAAGATGCAGAATTCGCACATATTCCATGAACATTTTCTACTCGTAATTTAGTCAGGTATCCGCCCATAAAATATTATAATATGTAAGCGCGTGCAGTCAGTATATTGAAATGAGCTGGACACGACAGTATATTTTGATAAATAAAACAAAATTAAATATTTATCTAACAGTATATTGCCATAAATTAAAATCTGAATAATATGAAAATAATTGTGATACATATTTGATTTCAATTTATTTTGCAGTATCCAGTTAAGTACAGTTTATTTCAAAGTACAGAGTGCATGCCACTAGTAATATGAAATACTAAAAATAGGGAGGGGGGCGTGATGGCGGTTTGTAAATACATCCAAATTCGTTCACGTTGCACGTGTGGTTTTATATCGCTAGGTTAGGAATTCGCAGTGGCTAACGCGTTATTCATATATGACGTCGAAATAATACATAATAAACAAAACTGCACAATATTCTCAACGATTCTGTGAGCCCAGAAATTATTGATCTACAACGCTAGCGTGTGTGAATACTATTATGATACAATAAAGTTAATTCCGCGACTCATTTAATGTGGACGAGCAGTGTCCCGCCGTTACCCGGATCGAAGCCGGGCGATATCCCGAAGGCAAGATTACTTTTCTTCCGGACCAATAAGAATAACTGCATAAAATATCGGCTTACAGTTAAATAGCTTTCCCCGTGGACCGCGGCTACGGAGTAAGCCCCTGCCCGAAAATATTATCGCAGAAGAATATATTTCACTTATTGACTGATTGGAGTTACCTTAGCGATCAGTAATCAGCAGTACAAGTTAGAAATGGGGATCAACATTTTTAATGTTAATTCTTAAGTTACAGCATGTTACACTCAAATATAGCACTTGCTAAAGGCGCTAGCAGATTGGTCATCTCCGCTTGGCGCTCTCGTCAACCGGGCCGGGTATCTCGGCCGATAGCGCCGTCTCTCTGGTGGTGTCTCCAACATGCTCGCTGGAAAAGATATGCCGTGTGTCAGAGAGCTTCCGCGAACCACCGCAAGATGGTACCACGAGTCCGTCACAGCTGTTATGTCGTTGGATCTAATGTCGCATGGATCAATGTTCAGCTGGAGGTTTAGTCGGCCGGACCTTTATAATTTATCTTAAATGTGATTATGATTACCTCGTGCAACTATTTATAAACTATGCCGGTATTAATACAGATTTCTCTAGTGAGACAGGGGTAGTCCAATAACATGTTAATTAATAAATTAAAAATGTAAAAAGGTAGAAATAGTGTTCTAATTAAAAGTATTGCTCACAGTATTAATTTTAAGCAAATTGACCAAATATGATCTGGTTTAATTAAGGGTTGTTAAGGAGGTACCTGTGTATTAATTTAATGATACGCGGATCATGCTCGTGTGTGAGCTACATCATTCATTGCCTGAAGCCTGCGGTGAAGGGTAGCAGTAATGTCGGATCTGCCACTGCCACAGGAGCAAAAGTGTTCCGAACGCAAGGGCAGCTAGCTGTATCGTGATGATAACTACCGCTTTGCATTCTTGGAGTATTTTTCCTTTTTCTGAAAGCAACACTTAAAGACATTAAGTGAAATTGAAATAGCACGGCGCGTATCGTTCAACCGGCATATTCCTGACCTTTAAATATGCCGGTTGAACGATACGTGCAATTTGAATTTTACTTGACGTCTTTAAGAGTTGCTCTCAGAAAAAGGAAAATTACTCCAAGAATGCAAAGCGGTAGTTATCATCACGATACAGCTAGCTGCCCCTGCGTTTGGATCACTTTTCCGTTTCTGTTTCAGATGACATTACCAATTTAATTTGTTTGAAAGCAAATTGTTTTTAACAATTTTAGTGAAAACATATGAAATGAACACCAGTCCAACACGCACAATTATATTTATATATATGACGTGAATAAATCAGTTTAATTTTTGATATGATTAACCCGTATGTTGGATCGAGCCCGGAGACTAAAGGTTGAAGTCAAAAGGGCTCCTTCTAGATTGAAAAGTAATTTTAATTTACAGATCGCTTTATATTTGCCTTGGAGAATTTACAGAGGGCCGAGTGCCGAAAACAAAAACGAATTCATATTTATGAAATATCATTATTTTTAATTTAATTACTTTAAAAATAACACAAATTTTAAAAATAAGTCGGTGTTATACAATTTAAACAATAAAAATATATTTTTAATATTTCACGCAAACACGTTGTAGTTCATTTTAATAATCAATAGTTTATTAACTTTTGTCATAGTGGTTTAAAAACAAAGTTATAAAACTATTAATTGTTTTAATTGCATTATACCGACATGATTGCATTGCACTCCAACATAGCATCCAACGACAGATGTATCAATTTTAAAAGTGTAACATATAAGTTCGAAAATTTGTCGTTAATACGCTGTGTTGGTACAGAATTATCGATTAATGCATGTTCCCCGGACAGGAAGAGATCCAGGCTCGAATCCCGGTAGCAACAACAATATTTTTCGGTAAAATTGATTTTATATATACATCTTTCTAAATAATACATTGAATTTGTATTTAAGAGAATTATTCCATCATGACCAAGGGACCTTCTAATTAGCGTCCGTTAAAAACTTTATTTGTACACAAACACGGTTCGTGGTCGTAAACATTTCAGTTTGAATGGCTATCTTAATTTAAAATGGCAGGTGTTCTAAAAAAAATTAAATAACTCGGTTAATATTGGACTTATAGAAAAAAGTAAAAAATAAACGTTCACACACGGCCAAATTCCATCTGATTCTTGTATCTAGTACCGGAAGGGATTTTTTTAAACATTGCTTGAATGCCAAAGCGAGTCTAAGTGAGGTTATTTTTGAACAAGAGCTCTATGACTATAACAACCGACATCCATAACGCGATGTTATTATCCTGCTTTATTATTTGGTAAGATGGCAATGCCTAACATCTTATATGTTATGCAATCCACGGATTTGCAATAACCACCGATTTGTATTTTAGTTTAGCTCTCTACGGATTCGCATCATCATCAAATGTCTAATCCGCGAGAGTTCTTGCAGGGTGAAGTGTTCACAAGAGGGAGAGACCCTGCCTCGCGATAAGTCTCCATTACATAAACTTATTCTCGAGCACCCCCATTTGTACCCTGCCCCGGTGAGGCCATTTTGAAAGCGTACATTGTTCTCTATTTATTGAATGCCTTAGCCGAGTTCAGCATCTACGCGAAGGTTGGAGAAAATCAATTTCCTTTAATGTGCGATGTGTTTTTTCAGCAATAATATATATTTTTATTATTCCCTTAGTATGTCAATTACTGTTTTTTTTCTGTGAATGAGAGCGGCCCGGCCCAGCAACTCGATAAACCCACCTGTAATACTTTATCTACAAAAATGCTGCCACCGGGATTTAAATCAGGGTCTTTGCTATTAAAATGATCTGGTAGAATGCTCTTCCAGCCTTGTTAATCTCGCCAGATTTGTTCAACGTATCTTAATGTGAAAACTAACATATTTTTAAAACGCAGATTAAACATTGAGATAAACCTGCTAACCAAGGTGCAAACCCCGAAATCCGCAAACCAGGTTCAAATCCAGGTGGCAGCTGTTTTTTTTCGAAAGACAGATTTGTCGTTGTGCTTTTTCAGTATTCATTTTTAACTTCGAACTCATGAGATACGTTTTAGATTATTTCACTTTCTGTAGTTCTTGAGAGAATAATTTTTTGTGAACTGTTAAATCTAAATAAAATCTGAATACTGAAATACAGAATGCATATTTTGAAGAAATGTTTTTGTGTTATTAAGTCATCGATATGTACATTGATTTGATTATCAAAGAACGATAAACATTTAATAATCGATAATAATAAATCATTTAATTAATATATTTATCATTTACTTTATTGTAATCAAGTCTTAATCTCTTACAACCTGAACGAAGCGGTTCCTGAACCTGTTTTTTATAGATATTTGAAGGTTCAATGTAATAAAAAGTTATCAGAAAATCAGAGGAAACTGGCCCTTCTAGAAGGAAGCATACTTAAACTGTTGAGAGTGTTTTAAGAAAACTAACTTTATTAAATAAAAGATAGAAATAATATCTCAGAAACAGATTATTGCGTCATGGCAAAAAATAATCTGAACTAAGATTAATGGAAATTCTTACATGAACCGAACATCATTTCCTTATTTTGTTTTTATTCTCCGTTTATCTCTTTTAATTGTGTTTAAGTATTTACGAGATAATTGTGTTTATTTTGCATAAACAAGATTATTTTACTGTTTAAAACCCTTTCCCTGCCGTAAGCGAATATATTCGCTCTAGCTCGCCAGTCCCGCCACGCCGTGAGCGAATATATTCGCGTCGATCTTTACGTCGTCATGAGAGCGTAAATAAACACGAATTTTAACTGTCACATATTGCATCTCCTACTGCCATCTGTGGGGATAAACCTTAAGACCTTATAATCAACTCATTGTGCATTTAAAATGACGAAATCTGTATTTTTGTCAAGTGCTCCATTTGACAGCCGGCAGAACGCGCTAGGGTCATGACTTTGACAGTTTCTATAGGGATTCCCACAGGCGTCAGTGTTCGTTTCCTTTGTTCGGAGATCGCGAGGTTTTTTATCTCACATTTGTTTTATTTTCGCGTATGGTATTGAGATATTTGTGTAGTGTATTATTATATCTTTTCAAGATTCATAGTGAGCTGTTTAACGATTATTGTGTAGTGATTTTATTGTCTTGGAGTTGCTTCGTTTGTTTGTTGCATTTTCTCAGATTTTATATACAATGACTACGAACTCATTCTAACTGCCGAATCTGATAAAAGTGATGTGGAATTTGAATTGCCAGAGATTTATGAGCCCAATGAAGACAATACTGAATCGGCACATGTCGACGAAAATAATATTGAATCGGCAAATTTGAGGAAGATAATATTGGTTCAACTAGCGGTATTGAAAGAAGTCCTGTATTTCATTGGGACAGTGATCCATTTTTACCGCAAGTGCACAATTTCGATTCTTCTTTTTCCGGCGCTAGATTGTGCACCGATGAAAGTATGCAAGAGGTAGATTTATTTAAAAATTTTATTCAACAAAAATTAGTTGAGCTAATCGTTACTGAAAATAACCGGAAATATAAATATATAAAAAACAAAAGTTCCTCAATAAGCTACAGAATGCAACAATGGGTCGATACAACTGTCGATGAAATTTACATTTTTCTTGGTCTTGCATACTGATGGAAAAATATTCTAGGAACACCATTGAAGAGCATTGGTCGACAGATATTTTATTACATTCGCCAATTTTTTCCGATATAATGCCAAGAAACCAATTCCAAATTTTATTAGGAATGCTCCACTTCTTCAAGATGTATTGTGTGCTTAGCAAAAAAGAAAAGCGGTATATGTGTAAACAATGTAACTTAGCTTTATGTGTTGAACCATGTTTTGAACAATACCATTCTCCGGAAAATTATAATAAGTAATAATAAGTATAATAAGTAAAAAAAAGTTTTACAACATTTGCAATATGGATTAAAAATAAATACATTATGTGTTATTTTGTGAACTTGTGACAACCCTGTTTATAAATTTTGTTCAAACAATTTTAGTGATTTTAGTGAAGAAAACATTGTTATTTTTTCGAAAAACATCGTGATTTGGTGAGTTTTCGCATTTTTAAATCATGACTGTTTATAATTAATTCATTTTTATTAAAAATTATTAATGGTAAAATGCCCGGCGTACGGGTACTATCTAAGTTTTATATGGCCGG
The DNA here is from genome assembly GCA_022840565.1 of Eubasilissa regina. Taxonomy (NCBI): domain Eukaryota; kingdom Metazoa; phylum Arthropoda; class Insecta; order Trichoptera; family Phryganeidae; genus Eubasilissa; species Eubasilissa regina. The sequence continues at coordinate 54,627,821 of JAINEB010000012.1, read as the reverse complement.
CAGGGAAAAGGTTAAATTATTTTATAATTTTGGTTATTAATTTTGTTTTTTGTACGAGATTAAATATGTTATTGTTTAGATTTCAATTGTATAAGGGATATGTTCGTCGTCTCTTAAGCATGAACTTCGTTCTAGTTAAGAAAACAGTAAACATCTTCTAAATACTTTACATATGCTTAAACAAAAAATAATATAATTATGTATTTTTAAAAAGAGTGCCGAGGGTCTTGAATTCATATTTATAATCTATAGGAGCGCTTTCAGCTCGTTTAGACAGAACACTTACATATTATACCAAAATCCTCTAACAATAAGTCTTCTTACTAGTTATTAATTCTCGAATCATCTACTACTTGGATTGTTTTGATTTGTATCTCCAGAGTTTTATTTTCCGGTATGTGTTGTTAGGAAAATAATAAATTGAAAACCATCTTTGGATAGTTTCTTTTCTGCCTCCCTCCGCCGTGTTCACGCACCGTCGAGAGAATGTACCTACAGTATGATGTCGTGAAAAGACTAACCGATCGTTTACATAAAAGTTTTCATCTAATCGCAACAATTAAAAGTTTCCCCGCTTCAGGCAGGTAGTCGGCGTCGGCCTCTGAGGCAGTGCAGGCACCAGGCAGCAGGCAGCAGGCACCAGGCACCAGGCAGCACAACGTAGAGAGGATATTATTATTAGTACGTCATTAGTCAGGCGGAGTAAAACTTGAATAGCTCAAGCCGAGAACTCGCAGTAAAGAAAAGCCCTTCGCTGCACTAATGGAACCAATTACGGTTACGTTCGATAATATACTTTTGCGGGTTTTCATTTCAACCGTTAACGCTTTGTACGACTACTGGTCTAAGCGGTCGTTACTGCCGTAGCCATTTTTTGCTAAGATACTTACTGATACAGAATGGTAAACAATATCTTATACGATAGCTTATAAATGCAAGCGGGCATAAATTAGGACATATTGTTAGATATGCTTTGGGATATATATGACGGTCATTGAAGATTAAGGTTTGGTGATGCCAAAGATGATGAAAAAGCTCTTATTCTACACAAATGTTGGTTTTGGTACCGCGTAGTCAACCGCCAAACATAGTATAAACATTTTTTTTTATTATCTAGTGTGACTTAAATTTAAAAAATACAACATAAAATTTACTTAAACATAATTATTTGATACGCCCAAAAAAACTTTAATTATTGATGTGGACATAGTATACCAAACAATGTATACACAATTTTCATTTTTATTTTCTGATACAGTAATATGTGTATAATGTAAGAGATGTTCACTGTCTCCTTAACTGAACCAAAGTCTGTGCCAAAAGAGACAGATTTATCCGTTCTTCTTCAATATTTGCAAAATTACAATTTTTTGCATTTGCATAATTTTGTTTTTATCTATGCTAGTATTTTTTAATTTCAGTATATATTGTTTCCTAAAGAAGATGCCATAGGTATCGAAACATGAAGAATAATTAATAAACAGTGGTTTAAACAAAGTATTTTGTATAATTACTAATTAAAAATATTCTCACCTGTTCATGATTAAAACGTAATACAAAGAAGGCAGTTTGAAAGAAAAAAAGCAGAAAATTAAAATAAAGAAATGATGTTCCGTTCATGTAATCATTTCCATAAATCTTTGTTCAGTTTTATTTCTGTCTACACAATAACCAGTTCCTTAGATGGTATTTGAGTTTGTCCATACATAAATGTTTCATTTTATTCAGGAACATGTTGTGGGTTTTGGGGGCCAATAAACATATGGGATGATTAACATTATACGTTGGTACACATTAAAAAAATTAGAATACTGAAACTTTGAAGAGTTCTATAGAAATTTTATAGTAGAAAGTAATAAATGTTATTTTTTTATTATACATCTGTAAGGCATTTTCTGTTTTTTTTATCATTTATTCCATAAAATAGGTTTAATACAAATTAAATATATCAATTAGAAAAAGATACAGATAAAATCAATTTATCGAAAAAATATTTTTGTTGCTTGAAATGCGTTAACCGATTACACTACATTAACATGTATGTTGACGACAAATTGTCGAACTTACACTTATGTTGCACTTTCAAATTGATACATTTGTCATTCCATTATTTGAAAGCAATCTCCTTTATATTTACGGAATCTCAAACACCTTGGAGTTAAATCCGATAGGAGACGCCAGAGTGAATGAATTAATATATTTTCATTAAATTTTTTAAACATTAATACAACTTATATATTTTTAAGGAGAACGCATTATTATTGTGAAGTTGCAATTTTTCAAAACATAGTTCAGTGATATTTTAAAATTTATTTGTATATCTTTCTAATCGATACATTTAAATTATATTAAAATATTACAAAACTACGTTTTAAAAATTTGCAACTTCACAATAATAATGCGTTCTCTTTTAAAGAAAAAGGTTGAAGGTCGTATAGTAGATATAATGCATTAATCATATTCATTATCTGATCAGCCGTAGCTAGTCCGCAGAAGGACACCCGAACCGACTGCTCTGCCTAGGTACGCGTAATCTGAGGCTAGAAACGCTCCACGATGATATATCGCTCCCTGGAATACAAGGTGTAGTAAAGGAGAGTAACGATACCGGACGTGAGATTGCACGATCAAAAAGTTATAACTGAAATAAGATTTCTGTAGGTTCTGATGACATAAAAATTGAAACTCACAAAATTTATATGGTAGAAAAGAAATTATGCTTAAAAACTCACATGCTTAACAAAACTTATAAATCTATGAAGCTTTAGAGTCCTAAAAACTTGAAGTCCTAAGTCGTAGATGAGCAGGGAATGGCAGACTTAGAACTCCGACTCAGACAGACTCCACGAATTAAGATAAAGAAAACTTTAATTATCATTATTTTCTTTCCAGTACTTTATTGTTCTTTCCAAGCAGATACGACGAAACGTCATGGAAACTACTCGTTTCTCCCACATTCAAACATGCGTCCAAGCCACATAAATTGAGAACTTTTAATATCGCTTTAAACATGCTAAACCGCGCCTTCCTACAAATTTTCTTAAAAGCAGAACATTATTTATAATTGAAAGTATTATTAGTTTTGGAATCATACTAAAACTAGGATAGACTAACTGCCGCGACAAATTTATGTATTTACCCGTATGTGACTCCAATCTAATGTGGTGGTGAAAAAAAAATTCAAATATACAAGTACATAAATATGTATACTCGCATTAGGATGTACACAATGTACGCGTCTTCACGGACCGGGATGCTCCTCGCCCATCCGATTTCTCCTCATATTATTCAGGTTTTTCGAGCTTCTCCGGCGGGACTCTTGCCTTCCACATCCAATTACCCTCGGATATTTCTCACCTGCGACGGATGCCATCTGCTGAGATGATTCTCCGACTCCCGCCCCCAATATTACCAAATCGTTCATACGTTTCTATTCTTAGATCGTTTTCAGCCGGCGCCCAATGTTTTAGGTTTCATTTTATTTTTTTATTAAGCGTATATCACACGTAGATGTACAACATTAATTAATATAATTAAATTAAAATTTTTATATGTAAGGAGATTCGGGTATTTTACATTATTTTTAGTTCAAAGTTGTTCTTTTTGACTTTTTTTGTAAACATTAACTTTGTCTTCCCGAAGCGGGGTACTCACATTCCCCATAGATCGCTTTAAACTCGATAACTCACTAATTATGCAAACGATTTCACTCTTATTTTTTGTAATCTTCACGGAAATAGTGGCGAAAATTTTGTTATTTTTGTTTTTCAAATTTTTAAGCGTATACTTTGAAAAATATTGTTTTCGGTCCAGGGGTCTTCGCGCGGTACAAACACCTGCGTGTGTTGATACCAAACCCTTGTATCTTATCTTTTAGTTATTGTGTTTATTATTTGTTTCACTCTAACTAATGCACTGGGTGGGCCCGTACCGCAGATGCGAACGAGGGAGATAGCTATAACGCGACTCGCGGCATTCGGACAAGAGACGTCCGGCGAGGCAGTTGGGTCTGCGTCGCCCGTCACAAACTTTTTATTATCGTTTGTATGAATATGATATGGGGTGTTTCTATACCCCGCTTCGGACCACACGGAAGTTCTGGACCCTTAGTGACGAAAAGGTTAATCAGTAAATTAGAATTTTCTAATCCTGAGACTGATACCGGTATCATCAAAATCAAATCCCGGGATTGCAATTTTGGCTCGTGATTTAATTCCCTCATCATATTAGTATCGATCCGACGTCGTAAACTGCATGAATAATATGAAATAAACTGACTGGTAACGCTTATTAGTTTCACAGGCTTATCTGTTATCATTCTGTCTGGCTTCTCTTACGTCAGTCTCCAACGTTGATTTGGTAAAATAGCGGGTACGGGCATAAAACTTTACGTAGTTAATAACTTACGGCTATACCTATTATTTTAACAATTAAAAAAAAAATCTGATTTCCTTTCATTATTTACGAGCGACTTGGAAATATAACTGTTAATATACGCGATCTGTGCAACTGTCGAGTACTTATAGAAAAAAAGCTTTAAATTCTATGTGTTTTAGATTCTGTTTATACCTTAGACTATCCGTTCCATTAACATTAAATATAAATAAATATATTTAAGTAATTATTACTTAACACTATGTATATAAAATGGTGTAGATAAATATTGGATACGAACAATACTCCTTTGAACAAAGCGGTGCGGTGTGGATTTCCCAGCCAGACGCCGAAATTCTACAATTTTCATTAACCAAATATTGTGGATTTTATCTCTAAAATTAGCTACTTATAAATTAATAACATGGCATGTAATTTCTTTAGAAGTCGTCTAAACTTCGGATATCCTATATTTCTCAGAAGCCGGCTATGTATTACGTAAATTGTGGTTATTCATTTATAATTTGTACATAATGATGATGATGAAACGTATGGAATTGATAAAGTGTGGTAATCGCCCAACACTCACCACCCACAACCCACTACCCAACACCCACCAACCACTACCCAATACCCACCACCCACTGCCCAGCACCCACTGTAAGCGTGAATTACAATTTGATAACCTACCACAGTCCTACAATTGGTATAAATTGGACATCGAGTAGATTCATATTAATATTAATAAACAGTTAAAATATTCCAGCAAAGGTCTGAATAAATCATAACACACACGAATTCAATAATTCAACAAAAAACACGTATGAAAGTATTGAAAAAATGTACAATTTTACTACATTTGTTTAGCATCAACATGTACACATATACATACCTACACATTTAACATACCTATATATTATACTGGTTCTGAAAAGTTCTTATAAACTTTAATATTACATCAACTAGCACATGCATCGGATATTTTTGGCATTTGTTTTAATGCTGTGAATTTTTTAATATTAAGATTATTAAATACAATATTAGACGAAACGCAACCACACTTCGTTAATAAATGTTGATATAGGTGCATTTAGTGGAATACTCGATTATTACTGTGCAAGAATCGCTCAATTATGGGACCAACAATACGTGTTATGGACAAGCATGTACAATATTTAGGAAATTAGTAAACATGTCTTCACACACAAAACCGTAAAGAAATCTGCAAGAAGCGAACAAAGGTCAAATAACGAAGAAATTTCCACACAAAAATTAAAGATATTTACACAAACGATAACTTGGGAAGAATTGAAAACATGTAGCTAGGTTCTTGTATGGCAATGCAGAGCGTGTTGTGGATTAGGTTAGGCTAGGCTACTGAGGGTGCGGTGAAGTTACCTTGACCATATTTTCACGTTTAGGGAAGGATGTCCGGTAAGAAAGGGTGGCAGAACGCAGTGGTGACAGTGTATAGGAGCAGTTCGCGCTTTACGACGACTGTTCGCTGGTCAGACCCTGTAAAAATAACGGACTGGTGATACTTCGTACTCGCTTCCTCGAATTAATTAATTAATCGAAGCAATTAAAAATAAATCCTTACCTTAATACCTAATATAAATATATAAATTCATTGACTTTAATAAAAGTCAATTAAAATGATACAAACCTTGTTGAAATTATTTGGCTTATACTGTCACGTTAAAAGGAAAAATTCATATTTTTACGTAGCTACACACAGAAAGTCCCGAAATTATTATCGGTATAGGGCGGACGAATTTAATTTTGAATGACTTTGTAGTAAAGATAAACAAATAGCTTTTATTTAATACTTTATAATACGAAACCATTTTTTCTTTCGACACTTGTCTACGTGTTACAATTTACCGGTCTAGTTCAGCTAACGGTTTCATAGGATATGGGGTTATCAACAAATCCGAAAAATGATTTATTCCAGATATTTTGACTAAGCTAATGTTTTAAGACTAACTAATTTACCATCACACCCTCTTTCCCGTAGGGGTAGGTACATAGCAAAACTCTTCTGTTCTGAAGTTTTTCGTACATGGTCGCGATTGGCCGACGGGGTCGTCTTAAGGATCTAGTCTGCCTGATCGTACCAGATCTTAATTATTTAATATAAAATTTGACAAACCGGTATGTTATCTCGTTGAATGTAAAATTAAATTTAAAATTATTGCAAATTTTTTACGCACATACTTTCAAATCTGCTTGGGATAAGGTCACTTGCATCAGATAATGGAGTTATAGTGATATTTATAAAGTAAAAAGTTAAAAGAAGGAATAAACATACTCGTAAATCTATCCGAGATGGAACTGGTTGAATTCGATATTAATTTTGTGAAATTCTATTACTGTAAGCATTATTACTATCGTAAAACGTAGACTATTTTTAGACGCTTGACAATTTTCGGTTCAAAATTAATACATGAAAAAAAATCCAAAACCCAAAAGTTTTAGTTTTAGTTACTACAATTGACTGCACTAGCCAATAGTGTTGTGGTGTCATGCAGGATAACCAAATCAAATAAATCAGGATCACGATCAAGACCATTTTTGCTCTTTCCCGTATTTTTTTCAAAAGGTTGATACTCGGGTAACTATTTGTTTCTCAGGTGCACCTTAAAACGTAAAGTGTTTTTGAAAAACAACTTGTTTTTCACTAAAAAGTCTAATTATTTGATAAACACTGTGTTTGACATTTTTATTAATTATTTTATTTTAAATAAAATTTTATAAAAATTCAACTTTAAACGCGAAATTACTAAACAATATTGAATCGAAATGAATCGTCACAAACTCTACACACCTAGAAATAAAATGTGAAAATTCTGCGCCCAACATGTTTCTTAGACCATTCGTTATTTTGGCAACTGTTATGCATGGAAGGGAAATTGTCAAATTTAAACCGAAACCTACAAAAATTTAGTTTTGTGGGTTTGAAGGAAAATATTGAAAAATGTAAAAATAATAAGACGATGGAATTACTTAAAAAAGTTATTCAAAATATCGAAAACTGAGGCAGCTAAATCCACGGCAGGGATGAGAGTCCGGGTGAACCGAGAGCGGTGCGCGCGAGATCGTTGTGCAGATGCCGGTGGGGGTGTCCCCGAGGGAGAATCAATTATTTACATGTTTACGGTCGTTTAACCACGCCGGGTTTTTATAGCTTCTCCCTCGCCTAGGCTTCACGTCCGCCACCCTCGCCATCGCCGAAGGTCATGGGGACAGAGGGGTGCAGTAGGGACACTGGCAGAATAGACTGCATGCCCCGTGAAGACTGCCTAAGCACCTTTAGCGGATGTGAACGTAATCCCTTTGCAAGTGTGAGACAAAAAAACTGGATGAACTAAGTGGCCTAGAGATAATTAAATTATGCACCTTAATTAAATTTATCAATAATTAATAGAAGAAAAGTAAAAAAGTAGAAGAGGAATAATATATATGTTTAGTTTAGAGGTATTACAACATATTTTGATTGAATATATTAAATATTGCGGTAATAAACTGTAATAAATAAAAATCGATATGAAAGATAACAAGAAAAATATACATACTTGGTTGATATTTAAGTACCTACTTATCGTCATTTCATAATTGGTTATTTTCATGAAAACATGACATTGGTAAGTTTTTTGGCAGTTATTATCAATAAGTGGAGTTTGACAAAATTAACGTGAAACGAAATAATCAATAAAAATTATCTTTTGAAGAAAAAAGTTAAATCATTGTGAGTATGACCTCTGTGTAGAGATTTCTTATAACTAGCTTGTAGCTGGTTAGCAGGTGGTTAGTTGTGTTTTAGTAGATACCGTAGGGTCCATCATCACAGTGCATGTTGCTTCATAAATAACACAGTACACACCGTACTTACCGAGAACATGCTAACACTATATATTTGAGAACTTGCTAACACTGAGAGACTTTTAATTTATTTAAAATACTGGTACAATACAATACAGAGCACGAATATATATTATTCGGTTTTCGTAATGACATGTAGATGAACAACACTGACCATTAAAAATAATGTCGGTTAGAAATATTGTTTAACTTCTCCCCACTCTGCCACACCCGTGTGGTCTATGCCAGTCTATCTGTGTCTGTAAGAACGATGCCGCCCTCTCTCTCAGATTGCAATGATAATTTTTACGGAAATATCTGTAAATATTCTGAAAACCTATAAGCATTACTACTTTATCGAAAAGGCGTGGTACGATGATAAATAGGTACAAATAAACACTTTGCATAATAATCGAAAAAGTTATCTAATCATTTGATATATGTATCTTGTAGAGGTGTACAGAAATAATCAAGTTTATTTGTCTCTTAGTAGCCATAAAATGTTCAGAGGTTATTTGTAAGAATTTAAGGTGCTAGTAGCTAGAAAGTACTCATAGTACCGTAGACTTAAAACAATGATTATTTGGTGTAGCCGCATGTGGAGTTCGAAGTTCGAGTACTTATGGAACGAAGTAACTTCCATACGGCGAATAAACATATTAAAATATTTCGAGGTGATTAACAATTCAGTACAATCAATATTGTTGTAGGCACAGTATATTTATCATATAGATATTTTTATTAAGGAAAACACATTCTTATTGTGAAGGTGTAATTATTCAGAACATAGGTCTGTGATATTTTAAATACTAAATTAATGTATTAATTATAAATATATACATATAAAATCAATTTTCAAATAATGGAACGACAAGTGTATTAATTTGAAAAAATGTAACATATAGGTTCGAAAATTTATCAAGAAAAATACTGGCGTTATAGCACAAAGGTAGTGCACTTCCCCGGATTGGAAATGAAGATCCAGGTTCGAATCCCGGTGACGCTAAAACAATATTTTTCGACAAAATTGATTTTATATGTATATATTTATAATTAATAGATTAATTTAGTATTTAGATATTTTTGTAGAATTTTATCGTTGTTTGAGGATAATGTGATTGTGATGAGACTTGTTACCAATCTGTAGGTGAAAGTATGTCACCAGTTTGTATGGTGCAATATATGAGATGTGTGGCACTACTGTAAGAGGAAGCATGTGATCTGCGATGTATGTAATGCGTGTTGTATGTCATGTGGTGAGGATTATATCAGAAGGTTGAGATCAGAATGTTAACCCGCTTCCGGTGTCCAGTCACCATTCGGTGTTCGTGTGTAGGTATGAGCTTGTTCAGGTTTATCGCCTGCACAATTATCAACACCACGGACGGTAGTTAAATTATAACGGTTTGAATTTACTTATTAATTATACGCAGTGGAACAGAGTGAATACCGAAAGTTGCTGACAGGTTCGAGGCCGGAAAGGAAGTGGCGAGGCACCAGGCATACGCAATCCGGGCGAGACGCGGATTACGTTGGAGCGTTCGTCTGCGCTGCGTTGTAATGATCAAGTTACTTTACTTATTTATTCTACCAACTAAGTATTGTACACATTATTAATTTAAAATAGGTATGTGAGGCGTATTTCAATGCATTTTTGATAAATGTTTTAATTATTTTTAGAGCGATTGACAGGTTGTCTATTTTGTAGTTGTAAACTGAAAACTTTTATTTTATATTATTTTATTTTACTACAATGAAGAACAACGCAGTAATCAGAGAACTAGAAAGTTTTAGATGCGCCAACTTGAGTAATCGGGTTACACGAAGATCAACTTCTCGGAAGTGAAACGATTTCTGGGACAAGGATGGAGCAGCTGGTCGAGAATCATCTGGCAACGCGCGGCTGCTCTGTTTGTCCAGCAGATGAGCTGGTGTGCAGGGTGTGAGGCTCTCAGGGCGGGGCGAGTGAAGCCGGGAAGTGGGAGCCGGAATATAACAATGTATACACGGAACTATGGACTTCGGTTCACATTTTGGCTACGTATCTCAATTTTAAACTAAAAATCTATTTTAATTAAGTTCTATAGAAAGAGTAAGGAGTACTCTAATACAAATGAATAAGCTCCTCGCTGGAGTGCGACCGGGTTATCCTTCTGGCACATGTGAGTACTACTCTATAAGACTAGTGTAAGACTACTAATAAAATACTGTATTTATTTTAAATTAGTTAGTTGTTTATCACCTCGATGAAAGAAAATATATTTTCTGAAGCCGATTGGTGAATATAAGTAACTCAGTGGTTTTAAAAGAAAGTTAATAAACTATTAATTATTAAAATAAATCACAACGTGTTTGCGTTAAATATTAAAAAAAAGTATTTATTTTTATTCATGGGCGAATAATACAATACAACAAGAGTAAAGAAAAAAGCTATATTATTATTTATTTTTCATGTACAGATTATCAACAGATAGATGGTTAACAAAAAAAACGATGAAAATTATTTGTTTTTCGAATTGGCAACATTTTTTCCAGCGACAACCAATTCGACAGCTGACAGCTGATTTATGCTCAGTTTGGTTTGCCATTTCACCATGAATAGACTTACGCCAGAACAAGACTCGCAGGTTGTGTAAATTTATTTCGAAAATTGTGGTTCAGTTCGCGAAACTAACCGTGCGCTAAGTCCATTTTATGGTCGACATAATCGTCCATTCGAGCAAGTAATTCGAATAACCATGGATCGTTTTCGCACCGCGCATAGTCTAATTGATAATACGCATCCGCAGAAATGTCGTACAGTGCGCACCGAAGGAGCTGTTGCTGCACGCTGCTGCTGTTGTTGTAGCGTTGTATTGAGGATGATGGTAGTGGCAACCAAACCTTTAACAGCACTCTGTCTAATACTGAGTGAAATGAAACGGGAATTTCTGTAACACAAAAAAATTAGAAAAGGGTCACACTCATATGGAGTGTGACTGTACAGATATAATAGAGGAATCTGTACACCGAGATCTTATAAACAAGTGTACCACAATAATACACCCTTCAAAGATTATAGTAGAGGGAATTATTAAACATATAAACCCAATGGTTTACAATATTTACAATATTGCATTTTTCTAAAGTTCAGTATTTTTACTTCAATGTAAGCAAAAAAATTCCAAAAACGCTTGAAAAAATTCCAAAAATTGCCCGAGATATGAAGGATCAAAGACGCCACGGCGGGTGTTCGGCCGCGCGATGTTCGTACGTCACGTTTTTCCAGAAACAATGTTTTTCAGACTGGCATGCATCTTTGCAGCTACAATTTAATTTCGATTGAATGAAATTTTTTACAAACATTAAAGACAATATTATCTACAATTAATAATTAATTTAATTCAATAAACAATTATAAAATAAATAAATACATTTTTCAGGGAACTTTTTTTTTATCTGCTCCTAATTTTGCAAAAAACAGTTTTCTTCAAATTCGATATACTACATTTTAGATATTTTAATTATTAATATGGACATGACTTTCTTTTCTGTTTCAAACAGCGGGATTGTTAAAAAGCAGTTTTTTTTAAATATAATTGTATGTTGAATGATACGACGAAAGAACCAACAGGAATATCGAGAACAACCAACAGGACCGTGAAAGCAGAAGTATTGTCCTCTAAATGGAACTATACAAAACACGGAGTTGTTCGATGCCGAGGTAAATGGGTAAACGGGGCGAGAGGTTTGAATGGTTGGCCAGGACTGCAGTACACGCGAGACAATGCATATTCACGGGCCACACGGACAATAGGCGCTGGAAGCGGAGTGCATTGCTTGATTTGCATTAATACCGACACACGCTGGGTCGTGAACGAGCCTCTTCCCAGGGTAATCACAATACACCCAGCCGACGTTAAATGATTCTATTTTGTACATTTGGTTAGGTACATAGATTTCGATAGAAACACAGATACTTATTGAATGGTTCTCGCGACGCTTTTTTCAATCACGATCAAGAGATCTCAAAATTGCCATCCGTTTTAAAGTTTATGTATCTACAATATTAACTGATGTATCCAGCGTTGCACGGGCAGTGTTTCTCGTAATCTCTCCTCCCACCCGCTATACCCCTCCGCACTTTCCGCTGTTCGCCACCGACACTGTTTGCAATACCCTGGTGCAAGATAGCATCTTTGTAATAGCTTAGTTATGTTCAGTGAAAGGATTTGGATAGACAGGTTATCCTCCGGTGCCTACGTTCGTTCGTTATTTTTCAGCTTTGCATTTTTCAACATGCAATTAATTGGCTTAAATTCTGTAATAATTCACAATAAAATTGTAAGTACAGCAATAAAATTTCTATAAAAATATATATTTTATTGCTGCACTTACATACCTTATTACCATTACCATATTTGTAAATATCTATAGCAATAAAATTTGTGTAAATAAAATATTTATTTTTATATAAATTAATTTTAGTGCTGTACCTACTTACAAATATGGTAACGGTTTTTCATAAATTGTATAATCAGTTTATTTCTCGATTCTCCGACCATTATTATTTTTTATCTTTTTACATTCTTATAATAATAATAACTTATAATAATAAGAAGAAAATATAAAAATTGTCAGTGTTTGTGATGCTTTTGCGATAAGCAGTGTTAACTTGATAGAAAAATAGCACTTTTTAAAAAAATGATCTCGATCTAAGGGTATGTACGCGACGCGGACTGGGTAAAAAGGTTCGAAGTAGCCTTAAGAGTGGGGCGGTCATTGGAATCCACACGAGGTAAGGTATTCACTATCGCAACGGACATCACCGCAGACAGATTGACGCTTATATTATTTATTAGACTGACAGAAAGCTGATTAGATTCATTCAACATGCCATCCGGATACTTTATTACGATGCTTTAAATATTTAATGCAAAAAAACTTGTTTAATTTTTTAATAAAATTATGTAATATCTTTGTATTAATCGCGTGAGTTTACTTTAAAAAATCAAATAGACTAATACGTCTCCACTCGGAATCTTATAAAGGATTTACAATGAACAATTTGGAAACCGAAATATAAAATAATTTAAATTCGGAGAAAATACAAATCAACAACGTAACATTTCTTAATACTTCGCATTCCATATTCCCGTTAACGACCGAAATCTCCCTCGTCTTCTCAAGCTCCGCCCCATTGCCCCATTGCTCGAATATACTACAGTACTGTATTTAGTTTAGTTATCACCCGATGATGAGAGGAACAGCACCTATCGAAACTGCTGTTAAATGCTGCTAAATGCTGTTTGAATTATATACATGTATAAATACATACTGATATGAATTGATTGATGCCTTGTAATTGTGTCAATTTTTGATTTTAATTTTTTAACACACTTTCGTGGCACATTTTACCCAGGATTTATTGTATGGCTATTTTCTTACGTATCGACATAAATACATATATCTGAAGGATAAGTAAGTAAGCATTTATTATTTAATAATCAGTCTCTCTCTCTGCCGCAACAATATATTGACATAATATTGAGCTAATTCAATATAGCTGAATAATCTATTAGATATAGAGTATGTAAGGGTGTGGGTGTGTTCCATAGTCATACGCTTCCAGCAGTGTTCACATAATCTGGCTGTAATCAAAAGCCGTTTGTGATAGGTTGCAGCATTCCTCTCCAATGGACCACTCCAGCTGTATCGATTACGACCTATAATGAATTCCTCGAGCGGCACATCTCGTTGATCTATTCCGATCTTAGCAGTCTAGTACGTCGGTTGTGGTTAATATGGCTCTGGTGTGGCCATAACTCAATTATATTATTGTTGCTTTAATCGAGCATTCGCTAATTATTTAAATACAGTAAAAGTAATCAATTATCATCGTTACACTGCGTCATCTGTCCAACATTGACGTCGATTTTATTGTGAGATTTAAACTAGCCTACAAGTTGACAAAGTTCGATTACGATATTGTGAGAAACTTCGTCTTATAATTTGCCACTATAGATATTATTGTTCTCAGTATATTATTACACCTTTTCAATACCTATTTGTTCGTCGTTACAAAGAGATCAAAGTTCTGAACTTATTAAATAAGCGGATATCAAATATCATTTATCATCAGAAATAAATAACATTAAAAGAAATAAGACTAACTTTTTACAGTAGACGATATATTAATAAATTGTATGGAATTTTTCACTGTTAAAAATGATAAAAAAAGCGTCTAACCGATTACTACGGATATTTTTTGAAAAAGACGTTTGAAAAGTGTGGGCTGTATTCATTTCATAATATTACTTATTACTGTCGTAAGAATGACACACAGAGCTAAGAGTGAGTTACGCTAAAATGTTTCAATGCACGTTTTTCCGCACATCATTTTGTGTATACATCCAATATCGTGCATTGGACGGATATTAGGTACGTATAATTTTATTTATTTTTAATGTTACGAAAAGGTTTAAAAAATGAGATGTGCCTTTTTAAAAGATGGACGATGATTTTATCAATCTTTATTGTCTGTCTTAGTTGTGAATGCAAGTTACCAAAATTTCTCAAGTTTTATGAGTAAGACTACAAAATACGTTGTTTTACGAATGAATATTACGAAAAGATAATAATCTTTCATAAAACACTGAGTTATAGTAAATGATAATAAAATATCAACACAAAAATATTTTCTTTGTACGGGCTCATCGTCTTCAGTATGTACAGTTTATTGGTGCGTGTCCACGGCACGTAGAGAGACGAGCGCAACTTATACTTACCTACTGCGTTTTGCAAGATAAAAACATCTAACAAACTAAATGTACATCAATGTATCTCGGGAGCCGTAGATATGCACCCTAATATTATAGACACAAACAATAATCTTGATACGAAACCTTGACTCGTCATTATTGTTTGAATCTTCAATTTAGCACTCATACAAACAAGCGGTTACGTGCAGAGCGCATCAGAGTCTAGGTGCACTCCCTGCAGTGTCGGATCTTCGAGTCGGGGTCGAGTCGCTCCACAATGGGTAGATTGTTGTTTTGTAATCTATCCGTTTCGGCCAGATTATCAGACACAAATCGAATAAAAGATATTCTAAAAATTTTTCCCGTTCACTTTCTATTTGCTGAAAGCTGTGTGCGAGGGAATGTCAAAATTTACTCGGCTGAGAGTCGGATCAATCGTAATTACACGTGAAGGCTTGCATCGGCTTCGCAGTCAAAGTGAAATCCAATAAAGTGAATTTGGGCCGAAGTTAGTCAGGTGTGCCAGTACGCCTTTCCGAGGAATTTCATTTTCTGGGTTAATGAAAATGCGCTCGGCTGCCGGAATGGCCTGCTAGTCTGGACGGTTCATATGGGGATAGTGATTGGCAGCTCCCCGAACCGCAACGAGGAACTG
This sequence comes from Eubasilissa regina, assembly GCA_022840565.1. NCBI lineage: Eukaryota > Metazoa > Arthropoda > Insecta > Trichoptera > Phryganeidae > Eubasilissa > Eubasilissa regina. The sequence goes on along the minus strand of JAINEB010000012.1, from coordinate 54,612,191 downwards.
ATCGACAGGAAAGAAGTAACTTGAGAATTAACAGGCTTTCATTTATTTCATCCTAGTTATCTGTACCAAAATGTCTTACACAAGTTACCAACGTTGATTAGGTAGAGTATATAATAGGTGTGAACAGTGGTTAGAGATGTTCGACTTAACCTTTTGCACTCGTAAGGCGCTCTCAGACGCGGTCTCAACAGACGTTACTAACTCGACCCACTACTCGAAAGTTTGCTTTGAGAAGACAATACACACCGTTCATTTAAATGCAATATTTTCTTAATTGGCACAAAGATATTCTTTACGTAAACTTATAGAAGTCACGATGAACTAACCTGGTTAAAACATTGATATATAATCCACTCGCAGAATGTACAAAAAATGACACGGACCGAAATAAGCGTCGATAGATTATCCATGTCGTCATCCATCAATAGCCGCAGTTCCATGTTCTAGACAGCCCTCATTAAAAGTAACACGAAGATTATGATGATGATGATGATGATGATAGAGGAATATATAGCTCCATTCGGAAAAAGTAATAATTTTACTCGGTTTTAAGAAAATAAAAATTTATAGAAAATGGCGATCAATCACAGCAACTCGAGACGGCGGATAATATTAGCCAGGATAGGGACAAAATAATTTATCGTAATTCTAACCATTTATTAGTCTGTTTGATAATAGACACAAATTTTGTTTATTTATTATCATTTACGTATGTATTTATGGATAGAAACTGAATTAATATTGATCTAGCGAAAGAATTATTCACAATAAAATATTATACAACGAGAACGCTTACGCCGAATGACAATCCGCGTATTATTAAAAGTCTTAAGTAGTATTATTGAAGCTCACAGTGATCACATTTTATTGACGTGTCCTTGCTTGGAAGGATACATGCAATTGTACTGAGAAATTAGAATTTTTCAGAACTTTGGCAGAAGTTATAATAAATTATTCGAAGAACACTCCTAATCCTCCCAGCGCTTGGATATTGCCAACAAGTGTACATATATTTTTTTTTATCAAAAAACGTTTAAATGGTGACGTTAATTGTCTTTCTGGAGAATAGAAGTAAATGTATACATTTTCTATAAGGAACAAAAATAAACATATATGAGATCTGCAAAACTGATCGCAACCCGGAACTGCATCTTGGCGATTGTTTTAAAATATATTATATAATGAAAAAATTTAGTAAATAAAATATATAAATACATACATTAGGAAATCGGTAAACATTAACGTCATAATATATATATATACTAGTTACATGGCTTTTCCCATACTTATATGAAAACTTAGCTTGTACTAAAGAGTTGCTGTTGTGTTCCAGCCGTTGTTTAAAGTCAGCATCTCAGAAGAGGAATAATTCCATGGATTCGACTTTCGCGGACATTGTATAAGCGCTACGATAACGCGCCAACCTGAATAGTACGATTTGTTGTATTGAACTCGCTGACACCCACTTGTAGTTCGATCAGAGCTCGTAGGTAAGCACATATATCAAAAATGGGTGAAACTTAGCAGAGTGAACTTAAGCGTATCCCTCAAGAATAAAAGGTTCGACCACAAAACCTCCCGCGACCACAAAAGAATGAGGCTAAAAATATATTTTTATTTTCTCTACAGAGAACAAATAATAAACGGTTTTATTATAAAACGCGCTTGGATTATTTTTATTACTAAAACCCCTTAATCTCCTACAAACCGTGAATGTTTGAATGAAACCGCGTATGTTACACATGTTTTGCTGATCTTAATAAAATGTGATGTTGATCTTTGGCTCTCGTGTGGTTTTAAAGTAGAAACAAATATTTTTAGGGGAGGGTAGGGGAGTGAATTGGTAATAGAGTGAATGATATAGCATTTATGATTCCGGTACTTACTCACCGAGTATTTGTTTTTTTTACTGCTACGTCAGGCTTAGGGTATAAGTGTCAAATTAAATCAAACGAAGGATTTCACAACACTACACTTGTAAATGAACTGAAGAATGACACTTGGTGTAGAACAAAGGAGAGGTGACGATAAAGATGATGTATGAGAAAGCCAACAGATTTCAAAAAGGGTAATCATCTAATGAAGACGGATAATTAACATAATACATTGAAACATATGTTTATCCCCCAGCCCTTGCTGCGTTACTGCCCATTACTGCTCAGGTTACTAGTACATTTAATGAAAAGTTTGCTTTTACGTTCAAAAGCCAATTGTGTAATTATCTGTACATTAAGAAAGACAAATTATAAAATCAACTAAAACAAAAAAAATGTCGTTGAAAATCTTGGATGAAAAATTAGAAAAAGAGTGATTAATTTTAATAATGAGATAAATATACGTAAAATATTATACATACATTCCACATTTGTGATGTATAGTTTTTTTCCTTCTTAAAAAAATAGAGGTGCGTACACGGAATACGTATCACATTAATATTTATACTATTTTCAAACTAAGCTAAACGCTTGTGCTATGAAAATAGGACTAATTTGATGGTCTCCTGGAATGAAGCTCGAACCCCGACGAGTAGATCATTAGGCGAGTATCGTAACCACTAGACCACAAGCACGTTGAAATGATTTATTTTTCTGTTTTTACAATGATGACGATCGATATGAACGTTACAACACTGGACTTGTTCATATTATATTTTTAGACTATGATTGATTGGCATCCTTTGATTCCAAAACTATAACAGAAACGATGTCAAAATTGACGAATCAAAACAAGAATGTAAATATTATATAATACAAATCAAAATAATGACGTAAGCGGTTAGCAGTATTTTAAGAATAGGTAAGAATATTTATAATCTACCGCAACATACTAGTGAGGTTAATCACGATGACCTAAATATGCTGGTTCCCCGGGTCTATAGAAAATAACGAAATAGCTGATCTAGTATTTTTCACACAATATCGTTAATTGAGGAATTCACCCTCCATCCCTTGTGTTACATGATTATCTTTATGCAGTGTCTCAAAGCAATCATCCCTACTATATTTAAATAAAAGTTTTAAACTCATACTAAAAAATATTACAAAAATATTTGTTAATATTAAATGTCAGAAATAGTTACTTTTCTCATTTTCATTTAATTTTATGACGTCATTTTTTATTTCTTTCTACTTTGGAAAATGTACGGTTTGGAAAATTTCAAAAATAATTTTGTTATCGTAACAAAATCATATATATAGAGGGAGAGTTCGTCAAAATTTACCGTTTTCTAAATTCGACATCAATATTTTGCTACCTAGAAGAGTATTTTAGAAACTGGATATACAGTATGACGCATGGCAACAACATTTTTTACCAGTTGCTATTAGTGATGGATCCATTTATTGGTAGAAATCAGATATTTTAAAAGAGTTAAAATTGTTAGATGTTATTCAAACGTTTCGATTCATCATCTGTAACATGTTAGTAATGTTACATCTGTTACACTTTATTATTGTGAAGTTGCAGTTTTTCAGAACATAGTTATGTGGTATTTTGATACAGTACAAATTAAATTAATCAATTAGAAAGATATAGGAATCCGAATAGAAAGTATCCAGGTTCAAATCCCGGTAGCAACAAAAACAAACATAAATTCATTTTTCCTGTATATCTTTCTAGCTGATACATATAATTTGTGTTAGTAATGATTTAAATATAGATAATATTCCATCGAAGGTAGTTTGGAATCTGTAGCAGTAATCTGATAATTTAGTGAGGGGTATAGTTGCCACACAGTGGTTAGAGCAGAGCGCCACTCTTCCATGAAAAATCTTTAAGTAATGTAAATCTAAATCTAATGTATAGGATGTCCAGATAAAAAAAATTCAACATTAAATTGTAATTGCTCGTAAACCATCAGGGTGAGGTAAGTGATAGGGGCATTGTTCGACGCGCATGATTTGCTGATTTGCCAGTCGCAATAAGTCACTGGTCGGGAGCGTACCGCGAATTCGCGGTTGTGCAATATTTAAAGTGCGGTGATTCATTGGTTCGTGCTTTTTGCACTCACTTTAATATTCGATGAGTAAGTGATAGGTCAAGTACGCAACTCATCTGGTGTTGGGATTAAATTTCAGACAAGAAGGAACAACGGTTAACCAAACTCCTCCGGGACCATCAACGTCAGCAGCGAAGCCAGAACATGTGGCTCAAGTTCGACGTGAAATTATGCGCAATCCGCGTAAATCGATAAGAAAGATTACAGCTTTTACTGGAATAAAAAAATCGACAGTGCACGTTATTTTGAAAAAGAAACTAGTTTCATCCGTACAATCTGCAAATCGTGCAGTTTTTCAACGAAAATGACTATTCTTTACGTAAAACCTTAGTGAGAACGATCCTGGAACGTTTTGGAACAGCACGAACGCTTGGAAACACATTGTTTACTAAAGTAGCACATTTTCATATCGATGGCTATGTTAATAAACAAAACATCAGACACTGGTGCCCCGACAACCCGAGGAAACGCCATCAAAAACGTTTGCATTGTTCAAAAACGACAGTGTGGTATGCAATTTCTGCCCGAGGTCAGCCTCGAGTCGTCGATTATTCGGCAATACAGTCACTGCTGACGTGTATTGCCGAATGATCAACGAGTTTTTGGTACCGCAACTGGAGCTGTTTTTCGGGTTCAACAGAATACAATTTCAGCAAGAGGAGGCCATTCCACACACAGATGGAGTTTCAATTGATTTTTCCCAATAAATTAATCAGCAAGTACGGAGACATAGCCTGGGCACCTCGGTCACTGGACCATACATTGTGTGACTTTTTTTTGTGGGGATACCTTAAGTCGAGAGTTTACGGCAACAATTCTCGAACAATTCAGGCCCTACAAGAGAATATCCGCCGTGAAGTTGCTGCCATTGAACCGACTATTTGCTCTCGCGTGTTCGCAAATTTAAGAGTCCGATTGCAAGAGTGTCTTGAGAGAAATAGACGGCTTGTTTATAAAACGTAAAATCCGCATCGTTAAACTCCATTTTATATAAATAAAATATGAGAATAACATTGTAGTTTTTTTTTTAATTTAATATTAAACTTGAAAATTTTCCGCTGGCCACCCTTATTTGGTATAACAATACTCTCCCGATGTAAATCTGTCGGGGACTATTGTTATACTGGTCGATTGACTAAAATAAACAATGTCCCACGACTCGCCGTAAATGCTCGTTGCCGCGAACGGCAACGGTAACGCGGTTAGCGGGTCACAATGTTCGACGTTAACGATGCTAATTGACGGATTGTGTTGCGGTCGGGCCGGGCGGTCAATTTGCTGCCCATTGTCCGCCGCCTGCCGGTGTCTGAAAATGTAAAGAAATTAAATTTTAACCAATCAACCATCAGCGTGTCGCGTTCGGGTTTCGCCCGCTGATGGTGGACGGCAACCCCCACGTTTCTTCACCAACCTAATAATACGATTATACCAGTAAAATTTCAAACCCTCACTACCAAACACAAGACAGGTATGATCATAAATTTTATTGGAAGATAATATATCAAGAGGATATATGGTCGTTTAGTTTGCCCACGAGGACATAGAATTTATTATTTAATTTTGTATACTATTAAAAAAATTGTGGGCGATAAAGTAGTAAATATATTTACAAAAACATTTTTTAAATATCAACATAATTAGATTTTCTTTACAAATTATTGAACAATCATAAATTCGATTATTTTGCAGAGATATTATTATTTCGCTGGGGGATATAAATTAATTTAGGGGGGTTAAATGTATATACATGGATTTTTTGGACATAATAATTCCCGATGTTCTTATCAGATTTCGATTAAACTTTTTTGAAAAATTGACCCGGTAAATATTTTTGATAAATTCGATATGTTAAATAAATGCAACCTGATCCGCTATCCTGTTTAAAAACTGCAGGAGTTCAAAAACCTAAAAAACTCTGTTATTATTAAACCTAGAGAAAGAAAAATACGAAATCTACATTGTATGATTCTTGCGCCAGATGCATAGTTGCCTTCGCAACTGAGCAGTGAACCTTCGCACTGCCAACAGCAACTGTGCATCTAGAGCAAATATTATATATACATACTAAATATTATTAAAAATTCCCTTAATTTTTTCAATTATATTTAATAGGCAGGTATTAGTGATAAGTTAAACTATTATTTTAACCGTGATTGTGACTGATTCTGAGATGTGTGTCTGATTGTAACGATAATTGGTAACTGATTATTCATAATTTGGCGAGCAATTACCGGTACACTAGAAATAAACCTCTAACAGTTAAATATCAGTTACCAATCAACGTCATAATCGAATAACATTTACCCAATCGCACTTACATCACGGATTAGCTTATCACTAATAAGTACTCAATAGCAGTACTTCCATGAATCGCTGTACCATAATCATTTTTATTTTTGGAAAACAAACAGTACAATAATGACCAGTGAAGATTCTTCGGAGCTAAACAAATCATACAACATACAAATATGATACAACTGAAGATAAACGAAATATATTGTTTACTCTACTATGGTAGATTGAAATGTTTCCGAAATCGTCGCTAGGGGATTGTTTTCTTCTAAATATTTTATTATCGTTATGTTGGCAATTTTTTCCCAAGAATTGATTGCAAATCGATCTGTCGAATGGTTTAGTTTTGACAAGTATTCGAGACAAACAACGTGCATTGCAGGCGCGGTCGCTTCATACATGCTTCGGATGCTCCGCATCCCTTGTGTTCTAGAGTCAAAAGCTTTGGATTTTTTGTTTTTAGCCGAAAACAGCACTACTGCAAATAAATTCGTCCTGACCCTTAGTGACCAGTCATAACACGTACTGCGACACGACACGCACACGGTGCGAGTTGAAATACATATACATTCTCAACTTTCGAACATCTGTGAATCGCGTAAAGGTTCCCTCCAGATGTCGAAACCGAAGGACTCTCCCGATCCCATAGCATCCATAGCGTTTAAAAGTATTCTACTTTCGCGCATGCGCATTCAATTCCGCCTGTCAAAGTCTGAAGATAGTGTATACGCATTTATTAACAGCATCCAACTTTCAAAAAACGGCTTTAATGCTTACGGGTATAATGCACAGAATAGCGTACATATTACGAAGCTAGTGAAATTTGAGAAATTTGTTTGTGTATTGCATTTTCGACAGTCAGGCTTGAATACTTGAAGCGGAATTATAGAAACATTGAATATTCTTCGATTATCTATTTATGCGTAAAAGTTTTGTGTCTCGACCGTTTGCGGAAAAAAAACACATTCTGCATACTGGAAAACCGACTACAATTTTGAACATAACGTCAAGAAATAAATCGTTTCTTAGACATTTTCAAAACTCAATTTATTCACAAGTTTCTTGGATTTGTGGATGTGCTAGACTCTCCAAATTATTTTGCTGGCCGTGTCTTATATTTTGTAATGAAAATAATACTAATGTGTGGAATAAGCACGGATTTAACGATTTGAACAATCTTTCAAAAGCTCGGAAAAGACACGAGTGCTCTCAACAGCATATCGACGCGTGTGTCAAGTTAAAACGGTTCGGCAAAGAAAGTCGTATTGAGAATTTTCTTAGTGCTCAGTATAAAACCAGTATTGATAATTATAATAGAAACGTGGCGGCTAACAGATACATATTGTCGAAACTGATCGACGTGGTTTGTTTTTTGACAAAACAAGAACTGCCTTTAAGAGGTCATCGAGAATCATCCGATTCCAATAATAGAGGAAATTATGTCGAGACATTGTATTTATTGAGTACTTCTGATAGTCTTCTGCAAACTCACCTGGAAAAGTCCAAAATATTTACTGGAACATCCAACCATATTCAAAATGATTTGATTACCTCCATATCAAACATTATTTTAGAAGAAATTAAAACTGAAATACGACTTGCAAAACATGTTTCTATTAGTGTTGATGGGTCGACTGATATTTTCCAGAAGTGTCAAATGTCCACTATATTCCGTTACCTTGATGAAAGAAATGGTAGTATTCAAGAGAGGTTCGTGGGTTTTACTGACGTGACCCCGGATAGGTCTGCCAGTACACTTTTTAACTTTATCGAAAACAGGTTAAACATTTTTGATTGCAAAAAAAAACTGGTTGCTCAAACTTATGATGGTGCTAGTGTCATGGCAGGTGAGCATAATGGTGTACAATCAAAAGTGAAAAATATTTGTAAAAATGCCATGTTTGTACATTGTTATGCCCGTAGACTTAATTTAGTGCTATCTCAGTCAGTAAGCTGGATCCGTGAATACAAAAATTTTTTCGATTCATTACTAAGTTTTTCAACATTTTTCTGCCGATCTTCTAAGCCAATTTCCGCTCTCGACCTTAAAATAAAGATACGTTTTCCAGCATCAGCCCCTACGAGATGGAATTATAACAGCAGAATTCTCAAGATGGTGACAGAGTATAAATTAGAACTGAAAGATCTTTTTTCTAGTATGATTGACGAAGATGAGCAATGGGATTCTGATACCGTCGTTAGTGCAACTGGCCTACATAGTTATTTAACTGATTTTAGTTTCAATTTCCATTTACAAGTGTTTCACAAAGTTTTCAGTTTTTACGACCAACTTTTCGAAATCTTACAGAAAAAAATATTCGATATATCTTATTGCGTACGAAAAATAAAAGAATTTCTCGATTTTTTACAAAACATGAGGAACAATTATGATTCATTTTGGATATCTTTAAACGAAGAAGACTTTTTCGATATTCACCCGAGAGGAAGACGACAAGAAACTGGTGACAGAAAAATTATTTACAATAGAAAGTGCATTGAAATAATAGACGTTTTGACAAAACATACCCAAGACCGATTTGCAGACATCGAAAATTTGATATTCATGGAATTATTAAATGTTTCAAAGTTCAATGAATTTACAAAATATTTCCCGGAAAATTATTTGAATTGCTTACAAAAATATTATGGAGAATATTTCGATTTTTTAAGACTAAAGAGTGAACTAATATATGTATATTCTTCATCAGAATTCAATTTGGAAACCCTAATGCAATTGAATGTATATTTGATCAAGAACGACTTAAAAGATGTTCTTCCGGAAGTGTATAGTTTGATGAATCTTATCTTAACCATACCTGCAACTAGCGCTTCAGCCGAACGATCATTTTCCACATTGAAAAGGATTAAAACTTACAACCGGAGCACAGTAAGCGAAGACCGACTTTCATCCCTTGCTATCAACTCTATTGAGAAAACATTACTGCTGGCCTTAAAAGAGAAGACAACATTACATGATCGTGTAATTGACGATTTCATAAAGAAGGAGCGTCGAATCGAGCTCAAGTTTAAGGAAATGAAAACTCAGCTACAATTTATTTATTTATTTATCATTTGTACGAATAACACATGAAATTTTGGATCTTTAATTGATGTTGTGGAGCGTAAAGGTTTTATATAACTAATTTCAAATAATTTGACAGACTATTTTTTTTCAGTAGTTAGATCTTGTTCGTGGGCTAGTCTATAGATTTGTATATTTGATAGTAGGTATAAACTTATTATCCAGCATCCCTTCCTCAAAAAGTCACTGACCGCCACTGGTGCATTGGTGAATCCAGGTCCTATCCTTAGTTACGAAACAAAGTGCAACAGTGGATTGAACGTGGTAAACTGGTTCCGAAGACTATTCAATCGACCGCAAAGATGGTGGGGTGGTATCAGGTTTTTGGGAAGCCAAACGAACGTTACTAATCGATTGTTCTGACAAAGTAAAAACTATTACCGGCTAATATTACATAATACTTTTAATATTGACAGTATAAAAGTTCGAAATTTTTCCACATCCACCGTATCCCAATTAAATCATTTATGACTGATAACATATTTGGGTAAAATTAAGAGGTGATCGAAGCTGAAAAAAGCTATTTTGGGGATCTTGAAAAAAGTCATTTTCAGGAGAGAATTGAAAAGCTTAAGTAACGTTGGAACAAGTGAGTAGAGCCTTTTAGAAATTGTGTTGAAAAATAAAAATAAAACTTGAATTAGATTTAATTTATTTTCATTGTCATTCCGGAAACTTTTCAATCCATCCTCGTATATTATTGTATCGCAATCGTATAAGAAAACAGTTCTTTCTTTCGAAATCTATAATTTTTTTAAAGCTAGTGTTTATTATGAAAGATTTTATAAAATATAAAAATAATAACAACAGCATGGCTGGGTTTCAGCTCTGGGTGTAATTTTGAACAAGTTATTGAAATAGTTGGAATACTCTGTTTACGAATTCCGATTGGAGTAAATTGGAGTAAAAAAATTAATTGAACTATTTCCAATATACTATTGGAAATCCAATTTGAAAAAAAAAACATCACTTGTTTGTTATATTAATTGTAATTATTTATTTCACTGCGGCTGTAAACTGTCTTAAAATTTAAATCAAAATGAAATGAACCACCAAAATGAAAATTTAATTTAAAATGTCATTAAATTATATCATTGCCTCGACGTTGCCAGTAAATTAAGACTAGTAAAATTTTAATAAAATCCATAGCTTTAACCTAAGCCATAATTTTTCGTTACCGGTTACGTCGAACATGTGTCATTATCGAATTGTAATATTATATAAAAGATACATACTTAAAATTGTAAATACACACGTAGGTACACGCGTAAAATAAACAAAAAAACGAAATACTAAAATAAAAAAAATATCATTAGGGAAAATATGAGAGGTGTTAATGGTGAAACTTCATTATTAGAGACAATTACAGCTGTCAAAACGGTATTAGGACAAATACTCCTGGACAAATACCCCCTGGACATATACCCCCCGGAGAATAACCCCCCGTCAAAACACCCCTGGACATTAACCCCCCCGTACAAATAACCCCCCGTGCAAATAACCACGGGTCATTTTTAATAAGGTTGCCAGGGTGATTCGCTTATTTATTATTCTTCTTCTTCCACGGCACTTCATCCCAGGATAGGATTTGACCTCCACAAGTGCTCTCCACCGACTTCTATCGCTGGCCACTTTCTTCTAGTTCCTAGACTCTCCTATTCTGCTGCAAACTTCTTCCACACAGTTAACCCTAATATAAATAACCACTGGGGTTAATGTCCAGGGGGGTTTTGACGGGGGGTTATTGTCCGGGGGGTATATGTCCAGAGGGTTAGTGCCCTAGAACTGTCAAAACAGATGCTCCGGCTTCATCAGTTCGCACTGTTCATGGCTACTGGGTTTTTCAGGACCAGAAATATGTTCCGTTATTTTTTCATTTCAACAGTAAATATATTTAATTATTATTCTACTTCGGAATCTTAAGTTCTATAAATTCAAATATAAAGTATTTACTTGTTCATATTAAGATTATTTTTTATCCCTACTCTATTTAATACTTTCTCCTAGATCCTAGAGCAGCTAAACTATTTAACTAAAATAAATTCCCATTTGCAGTTACTTCCGATAATATATTTATCAATTTACGAATTCAGGGCGAGTCCACATTCTTCCGGAGGATCATTGTATCGCTTCAGGAAGTAGTGCCTGAGCAATCTGTTTGTACCTAAATGGCAAAAGACTTATATTCCGCTTGTATGAACTGATATTTATGGAATGGAAGTATCCAAGATTGCTGATAATCTATGAAAGCGTTGTGTGATTGGTGGCGGTGAATGTTCCATAAACTTTTTTGCGTGCGGTGTTTCGTATGATTTAAAGGCGCTTTGTTTTGGATTGTGTGTGTTTTGTTTTGTGTATGCTGCTGAAGACGGGCGCCACATAAAATTGTTCTAAAACTACTCAACTTAATGCGTTTTACAAACAAAATTGGAAATTTGCACGAGTGAGATGTTACTCGCGTGTCATAGGTTAGTTATCTCTGATCCGAATTACTAAATCGTTTCTGGGCCAAGAAATAAAAACAATAAACGTACTAGGGTAAAATTTCTAATTTTTACTTGGCGAAACACATTTGTATGATTGACAATAGAAATTAGATACGGATATAGTTGATAATCGAATCTCCTCGTACTTATTGCCCGCACGATTGTTAAGTACACTTATTTAGCGGCCGGTTTAAACAATTCCTTCCGTCCAGCCTAATGCTCTAGAAAGCTAATCACACATTTCCAGATTGAGGCGCGAGTATTATAAATTTTACCTGCACCAGATAATCCGAAGGAAATATTTGTGTTAGACTAACAAGTTTGGTCCATTAAAACGTCGAACAAAGTAAGAAGTCAAACCCACTATCCGTAAGTTACGGCGAGCTAGTTGAGAATTCAGGATAGTTCCGAATTAATGCCGGCATTAAATCGGCAATGTTAACATCGTAGAAAACTGCGTTTCGTTACGAAACGGAGCAAATTCACGGTAACGTAAATTTAAGAAACTCTACACATTAAATTTATTTCAAACCGAGACTTCACTTTAGGTCGCAGCTCTCACTGATACGGAGATCTCACTTTGTAAAGTGCTTAAATCTATTTATATGTACGTTATGTTGATAATATTTACATAACTCGCATCACCAGCCGTGGAACAGTGGTTAAGATATTGCTTTTGTTTCCAGTGTTGATTTCTTGCCATTTACCAGGATACCATTTATACAGGAAACAATCATAACTAGCCTGATACTCATCATCCACGTCGGTTTCTCGTGACTGAGGATCGTGGTTTTTGTTCCTCCACCACACTCCACAGAGAAATACCTGTTGACATTTCCACTTGGTCGGTTCACTTCATCTTCCTCCCGTATAACAAACTACTCCAAGCTATCTTCTCTTCTTGATGCTCAAAAATTGATAGGTTTGTATTAAGGTATGTATTACCGGATTTCGGTAAACCGATTTACCGGTAAATATGGCTAAATTTCATTGCCGAATTACCGGTAAATAAATTTCTATACACTGGTAATTTCGGTAAATTATTTTTTATTTTTTAATGTATCATACTCGTACATGTATAATAATATTTTTAAACTATGATGTTTGCAGAAAGCAGGATCGTTGAGTGTTTTGTTGTATGATTCGTTTACCTGGAATTTCGTGGAACTTTCTTCGGCGTGATAAAATGCGTGCACGTGCGTTGGCGATCCGAGACTAACCATCGCAAGAATCACTAGTCAAGATACGGTACTTTATTAATTATTATTCATCCCTTGGCGGCTATTCTGCCTTCTGACAAATACTATTTAGTGTCCTCTGAAGTTTCGTGAAGTCCAGTTGCACTATACATGGTCTCTTTCAATATTTTGTCACTGCAATTTCATCAATTATTAATATTTAAACTTATATATAATCATATGTATAATAGATATAGTTGTGTGTAATATAATAAGTAATTGTTTTATTAAAAAGTTTTTTTTTCAATTTGTTGTTTCATATCATAATATTCACTTTTTTACACATTCTTAATTAGCGGTATTAAATTCATAATTTTACTGATTTACAGGTATGCCATTTTTCGGTAAATTTGCATTCCCCAGTTTGTACTAGACAAATGAAAGTATGGAGTGGAGTATCAGATAGGTGCGTCTCATTTTCCACACCATGTGTCTCTAGCATCATATCTTACAAGATCAAACTTCAGAGCTAAAAATAGCATATAAGTTTTTTCATCGTAGATTTGCATCAATTCGTATTTATTAATCGTATCTCGTATATCTGCTGTACCGATCTCGTTCTCGTCCTCAGTTAAGTAAGTGCAGTGATATTTGTACTAACTAAAATAAATCCATTTTTTCTGAATGTGCGTATGAATCAGTTTTATTTTTGCCTTCTATATTATAAACAATTCTTCCTGATGTTTGAATTATAAAAAATATTGAAGTTAGTAGTTACCAACATAAACGGGTATTTTCACGTGGAGCTTGTCTGATGGGTGCTTGTCTTTGGGTGCTCTCGCGAGCTCCGGATCGACACGGCGTACTTAGTGTCGCAGTCCAAGAATTTTTTTTAGTTAATTGAAATTATTTCATTTATTTTGTTTTAAAACAATTCTAATTATCACTCAAAACTTTTTGATATCTATCAACCACTCACTTTTGTTTAGTAATCATAGTATAGTATAATTTTTTTGCTCATTGAACATCATCTTTTTCTACCGCAGAAGTGTAACCAGCGAGAGGAATGAAAATGTAGGTGGTGGACCAAGGTGTCTTGCCAGGGGGTCAGTGGCACTATATCTGCCTGTCTCATTTTTTTATTTTACATATATTATATTATAATATATAGAAGATAGAAAGGGGTATATATATATACATAAATTTCCTTTCTGGAGAAAAATCCACACAAAACCCGAGAAACGTATAAAGGGGTAGAATGTAATCGTAGTAACGAATGTTTTCTTTGGAGCAATGGAGAACAAATCCTAAACATCTGCTCAAAATAAAAGTATGGAGAGCTTTAAGCCGCCCTTTTCCAACGTTCCACGTTCTATTTATTTACCCCTGATATATCCACACACCTGAGTGGACCGGACAGCTCACCCTGTACTCGAGAGTATGTGTGAATGTGTGTGTGTGTGCACAAATATTGGTCCGGGCGCTGAGGCTCCTTTATTGGGAAACTTTTCAACTACCTGTTGTGAAGATAATACTACTAATATTTGCAGAGGAAAAAACGACTTCAAAACACTAATACGGTCACGGCCTGGAGGGAAATAGGAGACGAGGGTTGCGATGCCATCGTATAAACGATTTTTAAAAGACTTGAATCTTCAGAACTGTGCACAAACGAACGTAGTTAGTTATACAGAATGTATATAGTACATAATTTTTATAAATATAAGATATTTTTTCATCAGATGCAGTAAGATAAATGGTATATTCTGCCAAAAACCGCCTGCCCACTTTCATACAAAATTCGTATTTTCATTCTTTTTGAAAGTTTCACTGATCGCAAAAACCCCTTTTTAAAATCTAAAAAAACTGAATATATAAAAATAGTTATACACAATTTTAAACTTGTATATTATTTATCAATTTAAAGGTAAATAATAGTCAAGTTATTGTGCAGATTTGATTTTCACTCGATTCAAAAAAGTACTTTTTTCTCAGCGAGTTTGAGTTTTCTGCGGTTACCTGCTTTCTGCATAACTACGGTTAATTTTCAATCCTCAAAACTGTTCACTTCATCACGACAAGAGAATTTTTCTATTTTTCTATTTCCATAACCGTCCATATTTAATTTTTATTCGGGAGATAAAAGAGTTTCATATCTTACTGTACCAGAAAAGAAAATCGAACAAAAAAATGAAACGGTGTAATGTCACTTTGCGGTATAACGTGTTTATTTTACAAGTACACAATTATTTTGCCGTTCGATTATTACTGATGAAACATTTTCTTTTCACATACAGCCCGCGTTGATTTAAATAAGAATATTGATAAAATTATTAGTTAATAATTTATTATTATTTTATAGATTATTTAACTGTGTTTCTAATATAAATAATAATGTCTTGATTCTAAAATAGTAACTTAATTGTAAAATCAAAAGGAATATACTACAACAAAGCAACGACGCCTTCGTGGTCTAGTGGTTACGATACTCGCCTAGTGATCAAGTGGTGGGAAGTCCATCAAGTTAGTACTATTTCTAGTTTAGTTTGAAAGTAGCAAAATGTTTGACGTGACACGTATTCCGTGTAAGCATCTATATTAAAAATAACCGAGGCATATGGAATGAGTCATGAGGATTGTAAGAAAAAATGCATCAGCCGAATCGCCAATGAAATAATATCGCCGATTTCTCCAATAAATTCTCCGAATTTTCAAATCATGTATTTAAATTTTTAATTTACTGGTATAAATTAGGATAAACTTATTTGCTTAGTAAATAATGCATCAATAATAAATAAGTAAATGTATAAATTAGAGGGATGACAATTTGGATTCATATCTAGAATTTTCCATTCCAATACTTAACCGCCAATTTAAATATCCGCAATAACTACCACAATGCTCTCCCTTTAATGCCTCACACTCTGCTCGAGAAGGTCGTTATCCGATTGTATTAATTAAGTTATTATTTGCAAACGTCAAAAATGTAGTCGTATTAAAAGCAAAACTTAATTGTGCGAACAGTATAAAGTTTGTTTCATTAATAATAAAACGGTGATCTAAAATACCCCAAACGAAAGTCAGATTATATAAAATAGCTAAAAATGATAAAGACAAAAAAAAATGAGAGCTTTGGAAATAATCTTTATTTAGGAGAACACATTATCATTATGAAGTTGCAGTTTTTCAGAATACAGTTCTGTGATATTTTAATATAAATTAAATAAATCAATAAGAAATATATACCGATACAATCAATTTATCGAAAACATATTTTGTTGCCAACCGGACTACTCTTATATAAGTTGTATTAATTTTTCCAAAATTTAATAAAAAAATAATAAATTCATTTAATTCTGGCGTCTCCTATAGGATTTTACTCAAAGGTAATTGAAATTTTCCGTAAATATAAAGTAGATTGCTTTCAAATAATGGAATAACAGATGTATCAATTTGAAAGTGAAACATATAAGTTCGAAAATTTGTCGTTAACTTATAATGTTGACGTGGTGTAATAGGACAACGCACTTCCTAGGATATGAAGGTTTCCTGATTTGACTCCGGGTGGCAACAATAATATTTTTTCGATAAATTGTTCTTATTCGTATATCGTTCTCATTGGTAGATTTAATTTGTATTAATAAATAATCTATTGAATAAAAAATAGAAAAATATATTTAATACGAAAATTGTTAAAAGAAAACACAAACTGCGGGCTACGATAAAATATTTAATATAAAATGATGTACGGAAAGCAAATGAGGATATACAATTTCCCCCTGGAATAAACGAACAAATGTCTGGAAAATTAGAAAAACTCGCAAAAAATTTCACATTCTTTATAAAAGGCGAGAAAAAGATTAATGACAGTATTATAAATTTCCATAAATTAATTTCACAAATAAAGTTATATTAAACTAATATACAAGCAAGTTAAAAAAGAAGAATAACATCAAAATAATGAACAATATGTCAATTATTAAACATAACATTATTTAACATTGAAGTACTTATCGTGAAAAATTTCTAGCGTGATTCTATAATCGCAAAAAAACATTCTTCATTGCGAGCTCAATCCCCCCTCCCCAAATACGAATAGTGAGGTACTCAAGTATATTATTAAAATATGAGATTTTGCATTCTTTAGAAAAGTGTACATTAAAAAGAAGTAGGAAATAAATAACAAAGTGGATTTTGAAGTAATTAGCCATGTAAAATAGCCCACAGTTTGAGCACATGTGAGACTTTTGGATTGAAATAAATACAACTAAAACAAAATACAATATATGCTCACTAGCAAACATAACGCAGCTGAAAATGAAAGTTTTTTTATTGCTGGTAATATAAATTAAAGATGGGATCCTTCTATTGAAATTAAATTCTGCATTGAACAAGCTCGTTCAACCTTTATGCGCATAAAACAGATATTCTGCAGTCATGATTTCAATCTTAGATTACGAATGTGAATGGTCAGATGCTACGTGCTCTCGATATTATTTTATGGAATGGAAGTATGGACCCTTATCGAAGAAGTGATAATGCGACCTGAAGCATTTGAGATGTGGATTTATAGAAAAATGCTCAAAATAAGCTGGATGGAAATAGTTACGAATGAATGTTATGGTTCGGAAGAAGAAAAAAGAGTATTTAAAATAATAAAGATCTGAAAACTTCAATATCTCGGTCATGTGATGAGACATACAGAGATGTATGAGATCTTGCATCTTATAATGCAGGGAAAGATTGCTGGAAGTCGGGTCCTTGGAAAGAGGAGATCATCATTTCTGAAGAACCCAAGACAATTGTTTGGCCGGTCTACTGTAGAGCTGCACCGGGCCGCAGTAAACAAAATTATGATATATTTTCGTTGAAAGCAATTACTTCGTGATTTGACATATTAAATAATTAATAAAATTATAATAGCCGTGGTCCGTTTAACGGATACGGCACAAAAAAAAAAGAAATTATCCCAGAAATAATTTTTGTATGATGAAGACTAGTGTTAATTACTGCAGTTTTATTAGTTTCAATTACTACTTAGAGAAATGTAAATATACGGTAATTTAAATCAATATAGAAAACAATTAAAAGTACGTTAACATTTCAAAAAAAATTGAATACATACTCAAGAATTGGTTTCATTTTTTTATTGCTATTATAAGTAAAAAATAATAAGAAACAAAATATTTTAATAAATTATAATATTAACATAATATAACGATGTTCTAAATACAAATTCTAAATGTTGACATGGAGAAAATACGAGAGGTGTAGCTAATCTGAACTTAACAATTCCCAAAAATCACCAATTAGTATGTATCGAAGACATTAGAATTTGTTGTTCCTACACTAAGAAATAAACTACCTGGATTTTTACAAAAGAGTACGCTTTCTCCCAATTTGGAAGAAATGATAAAAAAAGTGTCTTAAATGTAATGAAATTTATATAAATGTACCTGCAGACAAATGTCTAGCAAGATATATTGTGGGTATAGTTTTAATTACAAAAATAAAACTGTTGAATTAAAATCAAAAATAGTATTCAATAGTTTCATTAAGTACTTGAACAAAGGGTAAACATACAAGTTATGGGAAGTGCGCGTGGAAGTTAATATTGATTTAAATAATAGTATTTTGATTAAATCCCTTAACGCGCTACAATAATTTCTGAATCCCTTTACCGGATTTAAAATACTTAAATGTCTGAAATTCGTTACTGCAACAACTTTTTTAAAATGAAAATACATTTTTGTTGTGAAGTTGCAATTTCAAAACAGTTATAGATTCTTTTTGGTTATTAACGGGATAGATGTTTCAATTATAAAGAATCACAGAATGTAAGATCAAAAATTTGTCGATAACGTAATTGGTTGATATAGCGAAAATGGTTAACGTGTTTTCCCGGATAGAAAAAGATTCAGGTTCGTATCACGGTAGCAACCAAATAGATTTTTTTAAATGATTATTTTAATTTGTATTACTTATAGCGTCATCCGCCGTGGCTCTGTTCCTACTCTCGTACCGGTTTGCGCCTGGCACTGACACTTGTCCCGTACGGGAGAGATTTATTAAGCTTTATTAAGATTTAGCGAGAAATTTATTTTGTCTCTTGGAAATTTAATCGGCCTTTTGTAACAGGTTCCGAAATCACGTAATTGGGAACATATATATAGTTTTCTTACTGATCCGTTAAAAATATCCATCCCAGGAGTCCCAGAAAATGTCAGTCCTGGCGTTACGACAACATTTAACATTAGCGGACCCTCACCGAGCATCCGAACGCGCCAGTGTGCGCGGCGCGGGGCCGCATATCCCAGTGAAAGTAAATCCCAGGTCCGACGGAGACATAAGCAGAATCCATTTGGAAGTGGTTGGATTAGTTAAAGCCCCCCGTAATGTTGCTCCGAGCTGGCCCACCGTCGCGCGGCGTCACGTACTCGCGACCTGTTGGAGCCACCCGAGAATACCCGCCAAGATGGGGGTGAGAAATAGCCCACTCTGGTCCCCCCCCGCGTAATCCGAGGACCGGAGTGGGGATATTACGGGATACCGAGCACAGGGGTGATGTATAAAATGACCACTTTAATGTTCATACAACTTTCAAGAAATGTATTTATCAAGTGTCCAGATAGTGTGCAACAAATTTAATGGCTGAAATGCCGATGACGCTACACAGTCCTAGAAGAAACTAAAAAATTCAGCGGTACCTGTAAAAAATACGTCAAACGAAAAACTTCATAATTAATAATTCTGCGATGAGAATCAAGATCTAAATGAAGAAAACCCTAAAGAGTTTTGAGAGTTGTTTACTCTCGCTTCGATTCGTTAACTTTTTAGAATATATATATATTATAAAGATAAGTTCAATTAGTTATATTCCGGCAGTTAGTAACTAATTGTGGTTTTTCTTCATGGTTAACTTTTTTTTCTTTCGTTATATGGCACAATTAGCAAACACGTCATTATTATTAAGACAAATTATAGATATTCCATAGAGAGGAAGCTATTTTATTATATGGGAAGTATGGAAGTATGAGTATTACAGGGTTTACGACCTGTCTTCGGCACCTGTCCTGGCTTAAGTGATCACTTTATACAATGTAACGTTTACCATTCCACCCAATTAACCTCTATAGCTATCAAATTTTTGGAATTTGAATATATACTACTATATAGAAATACTTCACTTACTACGACTTCGCTGTCGCCATCTATGGATTGAACTTTGATATTCATTTCCCTGAAACAGCATAGATGTCAGTAATGAGAATCTTATTTTTATTAGAAATATTGGAAGCTATATTCTTTATTTGTATATATTATTCTAGTATAACACATTATACTTGAATACGAATAGAATAATTATGTATTTCTTATTTAGACCAGTATATTATATTAACAATATTTGAGTATATCCAAGAACGCTCAATTACTGGATTTTCATCTCCAAATGCATTGTTATTAAGACAAATTATAGATATCTCGTAATTGTGTGTCCTTGGACATACTCAAAGATTGTTAATATCATTATTACATTTAGTCATTTATTGATATTATACTCCGGTATCGTCATACCTAAGTCATACCTGTACAATATTCATCCGTACGGTATCAATTCGACGTGAGACTCGTTTTCATATTGATTCCAGAAGGCAGCCAGAGAGAAGATGTGGAAGCCATGCACCATCAAAAGGGGATAATAAAATTAGAAATAGTTGAAGTCACAGAACACGGTCACAGTCCAGCAGAAATTCACCCTGTCGAGATCGCAAGAGGTGCGAGGGAAAGCCAGTAGAAATCGAGACCTAATCAAAGATTCCCACCCAAATCAAATTGAAGGAGTGCTGTCATCGGTGAGATTAAAGATTTAGGATCAGATTAAGCGCGTGACCGGCTGCTGAAACTGAACTGCTCGGGTGTAAATCATGGTAACTGTTGACAAACATTTTTGAAACGTTTTAAATGTTTGTTTACATAAAATAGTATGTTAGTAATCATACAAGTACGCATTTCAAAGAGTGCGTTGATATACTAGTACCAGTACTACCACAATAAGAGAGAATTAGAAGATGTTGAAGGTTATGGAAATAATTTAGGATTTCAGGAGATTAATTTTAATAACTTTTACTATTTGAAGTTGCCCAGCTTTGTTCGTTAGTAAAATAGCTTTCATGAGAACTATTGCTACCAGCCGAGCTTCAAATACCCAACCGAGGATGTAAAATAATACTTCCCGTGTTCAATAGTCATTTAATTTTATACCTGACTTTAAGTACTAGGTATGCTGTATAAATTTTAAAATATGATTTTTTCTTGCTATAATTGACCTAATATATGTATCAATACATCAAGAAATATAAATTTTGATTTATTTCCCTATAATTATATTTTCCCACGGCATATTTGTATTTCTTACAGATAATAGAATGTAAAGTCATAATAGTAAGTGAAAATGTTAGCGAGAGGACGTATTGTGCAAAACAGACATATTTCATGAAAACTAGAGAGCTTCGAACAAAATGATATCATATTTTACAAAACATATTTCATGAAAAATAGAGAGCTTCGAACAAAACGATATCATATTTTATAAATATATACAATGAAAATATAATAATACATTGCAATTTATTTCTGTATAAGGTTTATGTATTATATGTACATATGAATGTTGAAGGATTACACGCATACCCCTTATAAATGTAAAAAAATTAGGAATTTAATTTAAGGATCATTCCGAAAATTTTTAGAGATAATTATAACTTTTTGACTAACGCGTCAGATCCTATTGCAAGGCTTAGAATATTACTGACCCCGAAACGGAATGTACATAATTATTAAAATTACAAACGTCGTATCAAGCATTTACACGAAATCGAAAAGCAAAGTGCAAAGTTTACCACAAAAATGTATTTGTAACTGTACGATGTATCCTACAAGGGAGAATAGAATGAATGAGGATTGCATTACCATAATGTGGCAAACGTGAGCAAAGGTGAGCGCTGCACGATGGTGATATAATCACGGGCAGGAGCGGGGCGGGATGCCGTACCGTCGCAGCGGGCGGTCGCCCTAATGAGGCGCCCGAGCAGACAACTACCCCGATACCTTGCCGGCGAGCGGGAGGTAGCTCAGCGACATCCTATTAAAATGAACCAAAGAAAAAAAATTCGTCCCTCTGAGATATTTTGAAGGAGCTGAATACAACAAGTAAACTAATTCGAAAAACTTTGAAATCCGAGTAGATGAAAATATTCCATATAGGTCAGGTACATAGCAATATTTGGAGTTATCTGAGTCACTTCACGATGCATGATATATTATAAAAATATAAGAACCGGTTGAAGAGCCGAGCCTCTGAAAAAATTCCGCACATATATTGTCGAGCTAATCGATATCGACATTGTCTAATAAAATATACGGATAAAAAAGTAAAGAACAGCGGAGGCTTGCGCGTTATTATTGCGTTGTATGAATCTGTAATGCCAAAATTTTTGGATGTTCTGTGTGGTAAGGTTCTAGGAGGAAGGCAGGAAGCGCTAAGGCGGCGTGGCGCGACCGGAGAAGAAGGCTCGCTAGATGATACAGCCGGCTGGCGCCCCGCCCCCACCCTACTTACCGATGGCCTACCCGACCATTTCCGATTACTGTTACGTCACGTAAGAATATTTTATCCCGAAATTCGTTCATTTTTCTCCTTGTCGGGAAGATCTCGAATAACGAAATTTTTTCAACAATTCTGTGCAATGAAAATATTAATAAAACAACATACTTTTTATTTCTGCAATTAGGTGTTGAATATTTATCCCACAGCTGTAGATGATTGTACTCACGTTCAAAGTGTAATAGGTATCTATATTCTAATAATAGACAGCCGATACGGGAGCGACAACATTTGATTTCATTCCTCAACGGGAAAGTCATTTCATTCCTCAACGCTAGCTAAAGGAGTCGGCTCTCCTGAACCTGATTTGTGAAAGAAAAGTTAAACCAATTTATTTAAAGTGAACGTATTCGAAATCCTACTAAGTTCATCTTTCCATAATGCCTTATCCTTCCTAGTGCCAATAAGTCTGAGTGCAATTCAACATACCGACAGCGCAGAGAATGAATGAGAATGTTGCTCGACGACCGAGTGAAGGTGCATTTGTACAAATATAAATTAGGTGGACTATCTAAAGGAAGAAACAAGATAATTGTACAATGTTTTCTTTTTGGGCTGTACAAGAAGTGTACTTAAATACAACTAAATCATGTTTTTTTAGATTTTATAAATGTATTTACGAACTGAATGATTTTATTATTTTTATATGAAAAAGGGCCGTGGGTTTCGAATTGGTGGAATATGAACGAAAATAATTTAGTATCGAAAGTAATTCAGGATAACCAATATTATACTCCGCAAAACATTAAAATTTTTTGATTTACAATAAAATTTAACGAACCACCAAATACTTGAGATGTGGTGTTGTGATCAGGTACCAATCAACCGATTCTGTTAAATTAAGTTTGATACCAATCAACCGATTCAGGAATAGCGTAGTATCTAAATTAGGTACATATATCTACCTTGTGGCTACGGACGACGCATACTGAGATATTGTGGACATGCTCGCCAAAGTGAGAAAACCAGCCTCGAAAATCTAATAACATCGGTAGAGTAAAAGGCAACAGGCAGAAGATTCACAAATACGCTGGACTGATCGAGTATTCTAAATTTCTACACCCCTCCCCTGTATGCACATAAAGCTCGAGACGTGAATAGTGGAGAGGAGACTCGTGCGTTAAGGACAATCTAGAAGGGGTGACGATTCTCAGTAATGAGAAATAATATAATACTTTTAAAATTAGCAATATTAACTTGGTGGTTAAAATTCATATTTTTTATTTATTATCTTAGTTTTATTAACCACAATTGAGTTTAAAAAACATCTACCGGTTTCGGAAAATACCTTTTCCTTCTTCAGGATGTCATAACTAACTAAAAATATAGCATTGTTAAAAATAAATAAATTAAAAGAATATAATAATCACTTTTTATATAAATCACAGATAAAACATAATGATAATTGGCGAAGGATTTTATACATAAATAACTTTTCGAAACAAATATCTAAACACCTACCACGAGACATTAGATCAGCATTTTACACAAATAATAGTAAAGGAAATTTACTCATAAATTCTAAAGATAAAGATGATAAATTTAACAATTCTGGCGTCTATAAACTTAGTTGCAAGGATTGTGCTGCATTTTATAATGGTAAAACGGGTAGAAATTTTAATATAAGAGTAAAGGAGCATTTGAGATGTTTGAACAATAGTGGGTTTTCAGAATTTGCTAATCATTTGATAGAAAATAGTCATGGTTTTGATAAAAAATTGGGATTGTCAATTTTGCATATAAACGGTAGGTCACAAATTAAATAAATTGGAATCGTTGGAAATATATAAAGCTTGTAAAAGTAATCTGGAAATTCTAAACAGCCAACTAAATTTAACTACGAGTCCTATTCTAAAATTTTTTCCTAAAAATTATTCGACTAAATTTGTATTGAGCAGTAATTTGAGTTAGGTACTAAATTTTTTAAATAATTGTTGTTTTTTTTAAAAATATAAAAATAGATTCTGTTAGTTATGACATCCTGAAGAAGGAAAAGGTATTTTCCGAAACCGGTAGATGTTTTTTAAACTCAATTGTGGTTAATAAAACTAAGATAATAAATAAAAAATATAGAAATAATATAACTTTTAAATGTCTCATTTAAAGGCTCGAACTGAGTAGCACCGTAACAGCAGCATAATCTAACCAAATTAATATCTTTTTAACTAAACGACAACTGCTACAACTTTCAGTGTCCATATTTGTGACCCAGCTCGACTAACTGGGAAGAAAGTAAAGTACTGCATATGCACAGGCGTGTCCGTCTTTACCATGTCATACCGAAACGTGTACTCAAGAAGACTTTTGTGACCAATGTACATCAATTGAAGAAAAATACTGTACGGGTCCCCGCAACGGGAAGGAGAACAACCTGCGGAGGTGGTCCGGCAAGTGGCCGCAGCAGCGGGTATCGACATACAAAACCGGGATATCATACATGCCAAAAAGGTAATAGATAGAAGAATTGGTGCCCCTCCAAAACATCTTGTTAAATTTGCAGACATCAGAACTAAATGTAAACTATTGGAAAACAGAAAAAAGATTGACCCAACTACATTCAAAACTCTAGGATGTGAAAAACTTTACATAAGTGAAATATTGTGCCCGTACTATAAAGAACTTCTGTGGAAAGTTAAACAAAAATGTAAGAAAAATAATAACTTGTTTGTGTGGTTTAAAAACGAAAAAATTATGGTCAAGAAGGCACCTGAGAATAGAGCTATTTACATTAAGCACTCAGATGACCTAATCAAAATAATATAAATATATAAGACCTCCGGCTATTGGTCTGCCTTTGGTTGGACTACTCTCTAAACTATGAACTCTATAAGTAATTAGCAAAAATTTTGCCAATAATACATTTTGTTAAATAAATATCATATATTGCATCCAAATGACAACAGGGTATTTCACCAATTTTGGCCAATGGCGGCGGAGCTAACCTATATTTTTTTGTATACAATTAACACCTCTTAAACTAACAAACATTAAAAAATGGGTGAAAATTAAAAGATATGATTGACATAAACTCACTCGAGTCCTTTGTAACATCAGACTCAAAATCATGCAAAATCTAATGGCAACGAGAACCTTAAAATATTTAATCAAAACATAAGATCAATCAATCAAAATTTTGATGAACTACTAATAACGCTCGATAGTCTCTCCATTAGCTTCCATGTAATTATTTTAACTGAGTGCTGGCTCACTGAATCATACACACCAAAAAATCTCAAGTACTATACTCATTATAACACCTTTAAACACTCGTCCAAAAACGATGGAATTGTTATTTATATTAAAAATGAACTTCATTGTTTTGTATCGGAATTCATTATTCAGGACGCTAACAGCTTACGAGTAGATTATAGCAATGATACATGTATTCTGGCAATTTACCGCTCTCCGTCAGTATATAATATTTCACCGTTTCTAATGTCGCTTAATGACTACCTATCTCACTTATCTGATAAAAAAAATATTGTATTAATCGGTGACATGAATATTAACATTATGACCAATGGTCATCCGCAAAGGCTTGATTATATCAATATGTTAGCTTATCACGGATTTATTAGCACCATTAATAGTCCTACGAGAGTTATAAAAGACTCCTAATCTTGCATCGACCACATTATGATCAAAACTAAGAACAGTATCAAATCGATTGTGTATGAATCAACAATGACTGATCACTACTCCACTATGGTTTCATTAAACACTGTTCATAATAACAACTTTAAGGCGGAATATCAGCATTCAACTACGAAAATAAACTATGAAAACTTAAAATTGTCATTGGAAACCATGAATTGGAATGTTCTTTACCTTATCACTAACTCCGAAAATGCATGGAATTACTTCATAGAACATATACAAAATGCAATTAACAAACATAAAACTACAATTTATAAACACATCCCATCTAGTAAAAAAACCCTAAAACCATGGATTACGCAAAATATTATTAAGTCTATAAAAAAAAGAAACATAGATTATTTATTACACAAAAAAACACGTAACAACCCTTATGACATTACGTTGCATAATTTTTACAAAAGATACAGAAACATATGTACACTAATAATTAAAAAAGCCAAAGAACTTTACTATAAACAAAAAATTATCGATGCCAATGGAGACTCTAAAAAAATATTGAATATTTTAAGAGAGGCAGCTAATACTGATAGACAAAAAGAGACAGTTCTTAATCAACTAGACATAGATGGTAAACCAATCTACTTTAAAAATAGCCCTGATCAAATTGTCAATCATGCAAACTATTTCTTCACTAATATTGGGTCTAATTAAGCTAAAAAAAATCCCTCTTCTCTGCTTAATATTAGATCTAAAAGTCACAATCTAAACCAGGATATTGTTTATAAATTTTCTTTCACAAACGAAGATAAAACTGTTATCAAAAATATAATCCAATCGCTAAAAAATAGTAATGCTGCTGGCACAGATGGTATTACGGTTAATATACTTAAAATAATGTATGTGCAACTGCTAACCTCCTTGCATTATCTTATTAACCTTAGTCTAAAACTCGGACACTTCCCCACTAAATTAAAACAAGGATTAATTATCCCAATCCACAAATCAGGAAGAAAAAGAGACATTAATAACTATAGACCAATTACGTTACTTAATTCTCTTTCTAAAACATTAGAGAAAATTATAAAAATACAACTCGTAAAATACCTCGAGAGTAATAAAATAATTTCTAAAAACCAGTTCGGCTTTAGGGCAAATATGAGTACAACTGAAGCTATTGCCTGTGTCACGGATTTCATTACTAACAATATGGATAAAAGACATAAATGTATATCCATTTTCCTTGATCTCGCCAAGGCCTTTGATACAATTTCGCATTCGAGTCTAATCGAAAAACTAAAAAAAAAAAAAAGGTATCTTAGGCAAATAACTCGATATGTTTAAAAGTTATATCACGGACAGGAATCAACGAGTTTGTATTGAAGAAATTTCAAGCAATCCTCTTTCCACTTACTTCGGGGTCCCACAGGGTAGCATATTAGGTCCAATACTATTCTTAATATATATTAATGATCTATGCAACATCTCTTTTAACGGAAGCGTTACTTGTTTTGCGTATGACACTGTTCTTCAATTCCAAGCTGATACCCGACCTGAACACCTTAACACTTAATGCCAATAAAATCAAATATCTAACTTCGAGCATAAAAGAAAATGGGTAACCCTCGTATGCTTACAAAATAAAAGTTCACAATTGTTCCAACTCAGACGACGATACATGTCAATGCAATTATATAGAACGTACTGACCAAATTAAATACTTAGGAATTATATTTGATCCTTATCTCAAATGGAATCATCATACACAACTCATTACAAATAAAATAAAAAAAACAATATATTTTTTTAGAAATATTAGAAATTTCCTTAATATAAAATTTCTTAAAATGGCATACTACGCTATCTGTCAATCAATCATAGAGCATGGTATAATTGCTTGGGGTGGAGCGACTATGTCTGCAATTAATCCAATAATAGCAGCTCAAAAAATTATATTAAAAGTTATCCTCAAATCCCCAATCACAACGAGCACTGACGAAATTTTTGATAAATTCAACGTCTTTGATATTAGACAAATATACGCTAATACTACTCTCAAATACATATATAAATACAAACAGACATTTTAAATCAACCCAAAACATAATTTCCACACGGACAAATACAAATAACCTACAAACCCAAAGAGTACATACTACATTTGGTCAAAGGAACTACAAATATTTTGGACCTAAACTGTTTAATAGAATGCTAAAAGACAAATCAATTGAATTGTCACAAGAACATGAAACTATATATTAAAACTTGGATTCGTAATATGGGTAGAGCCAGTATTGGTGCACTCACCCAAACATATTGATTCATACCTATATTAATTATTGCTACAAAGTGATCCAAAAATTAAGTCCATTTTAAAATTGTTCTTCATATGCACTTTTTATATGGTAATAAATGTAATTCTATCTACTTGTAAGTTTAATTAATTGAACAATTGCTTGTAAACTATGCCCGTCTCGACACAGAATTTCTCTAGTGAGACGGGCACAGTCCAAACAATTTTTTTATATATATTATATAGTTACTAATAAATAATAAATAATATTATAAAGTTATATGTGGTACTTACCGCGCACAATATGTGTTGGGAATTAACATTCACAAGTTGGTAACACTGACCGCGTGGAAAGGAATCCGAGCAATCCGAAGGTTTTCGGGTGACAGATAGAGATCTGAACGGACGGTCTAATCCGATGAATAAATCGAAAATGTGACTTCATATAAGTAAGGAAGGGTGAGAATAATTGAATATTTTGACATCTGTGTTGTCCTGCATCTAATTGGAACTTTCTGTTGACTAATTATATGTGTAATTTCAGGATGGACGCATCCCTTCCTCACTCATTCCTCGTTTCACTCATTTCTATTTTTAACTCATTTCCTCGTTCCTAGTTATTTCACTTTTAAATTTCGTCAAAGTGATGTTATTGTTACCTTTTGTTAAAACTCCTCCTGCGGACATGACGGAAGAGGAGTCACGCCACGACCTACTGAATGCCGCGGGAAGGATTTCTCCCGTACAATGGAGGAGGGGTATGAGTTGATCTGCCGCTAGACAGTACCCGACGAGATGATTTTTCAACCAAGAGAGACGCAAGCAATCCACGAAGAACCAATAGATGATCCAGCCTTCCTGACGTTTCGGCAAGTAAAAGTGACAAGTTTTAACGGGTACCTTGGACTGGCCAAATTAAAATGAAGACTGTGAATCTCTGCAGCAATGGACTAATACTACGCGTAACTGGTTGTAAAAATTAATTTTGTTGTGTACTAAGAATTTAAAACTTATGATTTTCTATTGTAGCATTTATCTTTCTTTTCATATTCTGATTTAAAACAAATAATTTTCTATTGTAGTATATTTGTTTCTTTACAATTTTATTTAAAACTAATGGTTTTCCTGCTCGTGTTAACCAATTTGTTTGCCAAGTTATTTCTGTACTACATCTGACCCAACAAACTGTCAGCTGACAAATTGTGTGTGCTATTTCCTATAAAGATTTCGCATTTCTAAGAATCAAGTGTTCTAGCACATTATTAATTGTACGAAATTATGTTCATTCAGTTCTGGAAATAATAGTAAATTTCATTATGTCTTTATGGCAAAATTGCCGATATTATCTCTTTCATCACATCATATTTTGTGATGGAACGATTAATGCTTTCTATTTTAATATTCTATTTTCTTGTTTCTTTATGTATTAAACTTTGTGATTTAAATTTCCAATAATCTTTTTTTTTCCCTGAGAGTGCTGGCTAAAGTGAGAAGCAGGAGATTATGTTGAATTCTGTGAACCAGACCCACGCACTTCGTGCAATTCTTTGAGTTAGCCGGTGGGTGTGCAAACATGGCGTCATATCATGACGACCACACTTCAGAATATATATATCCTACTGATTATTTTTAAAATGTATTATATTTTCTAATATTAAAATAAAAAATCTTCCTTACGCGAGTGCTTATTATATTTTGTTACTGAATTAATAATCATAAAATGAATATGCATTTTTTATCATTTATTTTATACATTAACCGTTATTTTTCACATTATATTTTTTTATAATCACACTCGTAAGCTTTCTTATTCACGATGGAGTTGTTTCTCAGTACGGGTAGCAGAGTCATAGAGACAAGAATGCCACATTATTCTATCCCCGTATACCTTGATCACTTTCACGCACCTTTCGAAGAACACTTTATTGTTGTTGGGCTTCCAAGGGGACCATCCTCCAATATTTGATTTATCAGATCTTTTGCAGTAATCATTTGTTCCTGTTGTTTCCGATGCTCACCTCGTATATTTTCATTTTTATTCATTTTAAATACAACCCCGATTACAGACGCAGCAACCTATCGACAGACCCGACCAAATATGTGCGTAGTTTCTCAGAAAACTGACGCAGTTAGTTTTAAAGGAGTGCCGAGACGAGGTGTTGGGTCACTAACATATGCTGATGCCGTCAGTTCCCTACCGAGCGTCGAGATTTACGATAGATAATGTAAATACTAAATAAACACTTTAAGATTACGTATAAGACTTTTACCGCAGTTTAATTTCTAAGAAAAGTTCAGTTTACTCTCAGATTTAGCTATGAAAAAATATAAAGTATTTGGCGAAGGAAAGGACTTTAAATGTCAGTGAATTATTTTCCCTCGGCGGAAAATAAAACTTTTTCGCCAAAAAGTAAAATAGGACGACAAAAAAACTTCATTAAAATTTCAGAGATAGGAACAAACAAAGTAGAGATATGAGGCAATAATCGAATAAAGAAATCTCCGTCGAAGGTTCCGGGGGAGCAGACGCAGGGGTAGCAAACGATGGTCCGTCAAGTGAAGCAGTAATATTCCTGCCGGGCATGTGGGATTCAACGGGCGTGACCGTGAAAGGATATTTTTGACAATTATTAATTATTTTTATTAATATTGCGAACCACATACAGTTGTTCGTTATAATCGCGGGTATAACAAGGGGGAGAGAATATCGAATCGACTACAATCTTGATTCAAAACCATGGTCTAGGGTGCCGCAGCCAAAACTTTTCGGTGTCATCTACTGCAACTCGCAGCATTCCTAACGACTTTCTGAAGTGACTCATCAGTTACAAACTTCAATTACTCACCAGTCCGTTAACCTTGTCAGCGTGTTGTCTAGTGAAAGATAGACGTTATAAAACATAAAATGGGACTGTCTGTTCTGCGAGTTATCCATGGGATTTCTAGCACACGCTGCCAGCATCACGTCTCTAATCCACGTCCACGTCTCGTATGTATTTATATTTTCACAAAAATAACAATTTAACAACGAAAGTAAGATTTTAAGAAGCATTTGGTGCAAAAGTGAAAACAATGTGTGGCGTACGCTACACCACCAATTAATTTGATATACCACAATACGATGAATCCAACTCCAACTCTGAGAGACCAACAATCTAGATCTATGTGTGGCGTACGCTACACCACCAATTAATTTGATATACCACAATACGATGAATCCAACTCCAACTCTGAGAGACCAACAATCTAGATCTATGTGTGGCGTACGCTACACCACCAATTAATTTGATATACCACAATACGATGAATCCAACTCCAACTCTGAGAGACCAACAATCTAGATCTATGTGTGGCGTACGCTACACCACCAATTAATTTGATATACCACAATACGATGAATCCAACTCCAACTCTGAGAGACCAACAATCTAGATCTATGTGTGGCGTACGCTACACCACCAATTAATTTGATATACCACAATACGATGAATCGAACTCCAACTCTGAGAGACCAACAATCTAGATCTATGTGTGGCGTACGCTACACCACCAATTAATTTGATATACCACAATACGATGAATCAAACTCCAACTCTGAGAGACCAACAATCTAGATCTATGTGTGGCGTACGCTACACCACCAATTAATTTGATATACCACAATACGATGAATCGAACTCCAACTCTGAGAGACCAACAATCTAGATCTATGTGTGGCGTACGCTACACCACCAATTAATTTGATATACCACAATACGATGAATCAAACTCCAACTCTGAGAGACCAACAATCTAGATCTATGTGTGGCGTACGCTACACCACCAATTAATTTGATATACCACAATACGATGAATCAAACTCCAACTCTGAGAGACCAACAATCTAGATCTATGTGTGGCGTACGCTACACCACCAATTAATTTGATATACCACAATACGATGAATCGAACTCCAACTCTGAGAGACCAACAATCTAGATCTATGTGTGGCGTACGCTACACCACCAATTAATTTGATATACCACAATACGATGAATCGAACTCCAACTCTGAGAGACCAACAATCTAGATCTATTATTTATAGTTTAAGACCATATACTGAAAAATAGTAAGAATATCGATGTGACGTATTCTTACTTTTAAATTCAAATACATTACATATATTTTAAAATATTTCTGATATTAGATATATTTTCCAATTAAATAAATTTATACAGCCGTTTGGAGATTCGTCGTAATAGAATACATAATAAATATAAATGAGTTTAATGGATTAATAATATAATTCCCGCGGTGTTGGCCAGCCCTGCCCCGGGAGTTGATTTGGCAAAACAGATAATGAAGGCGCAAACAAGATACAATTATGTAATTGGGGAAAGTCGTTAAAATTGCGGGAACAATTTTCCCAGGGGATACATTTTATAATTGAAAACCTGATTCGTCGCCGCGCGAAACTGGCTACTTCCCAGGGCCGTCGTTTCGTAGCCACGTTCACCTTGTCAATATTTGAAGTGGCTCCGAGGGAAGAAATATATTATCGCTTGATGAGATTGAAAATTATTCCTTATCGAGGACTGATTCATTCAAGAATTGAATGCCTTACGGTCAAGAATGCCCCAGAAGCCATGGTCTATACCCAGTCTTATAAATCAAAATCAATTGTTATATTTTGTACTAAAATATTTGAAGCAATATCTTCGTGGTTAAACACTAATGATTAT
This sequence comes from Eubasilissa regina, assembly GCA_022840565.1. Taxonomy (NCBI): domain Eukaryota; kingdom Metazoa; phylum Arthropoda; class Insecta; order Trichoptera; family Phryganeidae; genus Eubasilissa; species Eubasilissa regina. The sequence goes on along the minus strand of JAINEB010000012.1, from coordinate 54,578,881 downwards.
TATAAAAAGCGGTGTGCACTCTGCAACATAACCACTAACTGAAACTGTTCCTTCACCAGAGCAGTATGCACAACTAAATCTATATGTAGGTACGCAAATTATTTTATTTTATTTCAACTACATTATCTGATGATTTGATTTATTAAAAATTATTCCAGTTCCTAATACACGCTAATAATAATAGTAAAAATTATAAATTATAATCGAATATCGTGAGAGTTATGGAAAAAAGAACCCAATGATCCGAAGGCGATTTAATATTTAAATAAATAATAAGATGAATACTTTGTTTAAACTACTATTTAATAATAAATCAACATGTATCGGTACCTATGGTATTTTCTTCAGGAAACAACGTGTACTAAAATTACCATAGGTATCGAAACATGTTGATTTATCAATAAATAGTGGTTTAAACAAAGCGTTTTATCTTAGTATGTATATAATATGTGGCCACAAAGTAATTTTGCTAATATTGAAGAAGTGATTTAATATTTATTGATAATATTAAAATATACATAAATAATATTAGTAAAGGTGACACCATCTCTTATTATTTATCAGCAGTAAGCGAGGCACTGTGGAAGTTTTAAAATAATTTAATCTGACATTTTCCACGAAAAAGGATCAAACTCCAATCCCTTCATAACAAGGCGAGCATTTTCGCACTAGATCATCTATATCAGTATAATTAAAAATAAAAATTATTAATGATTAATACAAAGTTAGTGAATTTTTTGTAATTTTTAATTTGCCAAAATAATTGAGTAATTTTGCATTTAGCCAAAACCAGTCGCACGCACAAATATTTCACATTAACGATCCTTAACAAGTTGCTAAATAGCGGTTACCAGCGGGGGGCGCCATTCGTGTTCATGTTTACTTTGTACAATAATTGATTACCCGCAAAATGTACGCACAAACAAAATGCTAAAGTGAGACGTGATGTTAAAAATGACGGAATGTTTAAACAACAACGACAGAAATAAATTAGCTAAATGGAAACAAAACAGAGCAATTAGCATGAAGCGTGGAATTTATTCAGTTAGCAGTAAAAACATCAATTTCCAAACTAATGGCCGCGTGTGACAGTGCCCACACGTAGCCATTATGCGTGTGTGCATCAGCGTGCGGACAGTGCGCATACCCTCCCGACTGATTTAGTCGGGACCGGAGGACGGAGGCGGCTGACCCGTTGGCGTGATGCGCAAATAAAGCGGTGTGGGGATGGAAAATCATCAATAATTTAAAACTATCAAAACGTTTGAATTACAAACAGAACAGAAATGATCGTCATGTTAATAAGATGGTATTATCAGACGACGGGTGACAAACTATTATACATTAACAATGCATCCATTATTCGAGTACCTACATGCATATTTTAAAATGATTTTTTAGAGGAATCGATATATTCGAGTGGACAAACATAACACGAGTGTTGCAGTACCGCGCAGCAACGCGCGCGCGTGCAGAGCATAGTTTTCCGGGTATATCAATATTGTTATTCGCTTACAAAGACCTGCGAAAGTTGGGAGACGCATTATACTGAAATCACATTTGCGGTGAATTGAGCCTACTATTAGAGAGGTGCTTATCGCATAAATTACATCGCAGGTGTTATATTGGGAATTTATTCACAATGACGCGACGTTCAATTTTTCATCGCCGTGTGAATACACCGAGGATCCTATCAATCCGAGTAATATTCCCGCTTTATTCAATTTCCCAAAAAAGATGGTATTCAAAGCATCCTCTATTGTGGGCGGTGAGTGTGCGGGTTCGGGGAGCTGCGCTAGCGATGGCAGTGGCGCAACGGAACCAATATTGTATCGCGTATTAGCATCGGTAACATTCTCACGCTGTCGCCGAGCGCTTCGTTCATTTGCACAAAATTTAAACATATATCCTTAAGACTTAACACCGATACACATTTAAAGGTATCTGTTTACACTTGATATTACCCAACTGCACGGCGCTATAATTTTTTTCAACATACATAATTTTTTCCGTTTTACTAATTTCACTATTTGGCATAAAGCAAAATTATATAGCGTATTGAGTTATTCTGATCGTGCATTTTTTAAGTATACGCTTTATAAGAAGTATGTACACTACTATAGGTCTTTGCAATATAATAAAACAAAAAATATATTTAAAAAATATATTATCATCTTAATAGTATAAAAAATACTCCCTACTTAATCGCAAAAAGGACCTAGAGTAGCTACTGTTGGCAGTAGGAAAACAGATATATTCGGAGGTTGCGTTTCATTGAGTTGTTTCAGCGTCAGCCGTTCATCTTTATTAGTTAACAATTATATAATTAAAACAGTACAATTCTTTATACCTACTAACTTTCGTATTTGTATGTAACGTTCTGTTCTTGTGACTTCAGGATGTATAGTGAATTATTTATTATATTCATTGTTTATTATTTTGATTAGCGTCTCTCGCTTAATAATGCTTAATAGTGTGGATGGTGGACTCTCGAATTAGGTGCGCCCACTAATTAAAATTGTACGAGGTTCGGTGATAATATCATAATGTTTAAATTATTTTAGTAATTAGTACTAAAACTAAACATTTATTTATCATTAATTCTTTGGGTGATGCAAGCCCGGAAATATTTCTTTACTTTCGAAAATGTTCTTTCATATACTATAATATATTATTATACGTATATACTATTATGTAATAATATATATGTGTAATATATATACACATATATATAATCATATATTATATATACGTATATAATATATGATTATACACATATATACATTATTATCATGAGTGTTTTGCATGGAAGGGTAAAAAAGTGTAATAAAGAACCCTCTCTAATAAAAAATTCCTCCAGATTTTCATTAGTTTGAAATCAGTCATTATTAACCAACTTTATAACTTCCTTCAAATGCTTATTGCGAATTGCTTTAGTGCCATCTATGAGTTGATTTCTCAAATTCATAATTATTCTCTCAACTGCATTGATGCTGGAGTCATCTATGAATAGATTCATTAAGTGCATAAGTATTTTCTCAACCTTTCGTGTTTAGTCCAGTAAAGCACTTTTTCTGCTTGTAGTGGGCGAAAGTGAATTATATTTCTCGCACCCAGCATAGTGCCGAATTAAAAGGAGAAGTGCATCCTTTGTACACTTCGCAAGAGAAAATAATGAATTTATTTAAGAAGAACTTTTCATGACCGATACCCAAAACAGTTATCTGCCAGCTATGGCTTCGGACCTTTTATTATCTATAATCCTTTGTTTTTGGTTAATATAAACATATTTTCGTTTTAAGGGAAGATTTTAGTCCCAACAGTTTTGATGGGTTCATTGAACCCGCTAGTTAACCTAAACACCGACCTTTGGTATCTCAAGTGGGCTTCCACTTGGTTACTTAACCGAGTTCGTTGGTCTGACATGTTAATCAAGGTGAAAACAGAAACGAATTTAATTATAATATGTAGATATGAATTTAACTTGTATAAATTACATCTACTTTGATAAACCGTAAAGTTAGTGGGTAGTAATGGTAATATAAGTAATAGTATGAAGTAAGACCTAATAAGGTAGGTAGCCGGAATACAACACGTGTGTTACCAGTTGACCATACAGAGTTTTCGGCGGAGAAGAGGATATCGGTGAAGACGATATAGTGGTTTCATATAGAGGAAAACTGGTATGGTCAATACAGTTTCGGAGTCTCGAGTTTTCGTTTTGCGAGTATCGCTTTCCAGGCCATGGGGAGTCTTCGAGAATCATCTCAAGTATTGAAACTGTATGCTTTCGATGTTTTGTTCACTGGTACCAATATTTTCACATGTTGTCAAAGTCAATACTGTGTCCTTTGCATAGCATATATTAGGCTAAGGTAGACGTACTTTTCTGTCACTGTTTTTCGATTCGGGCATCTGCTGAATGTGCCTTTGTTAGTTTTACATGGATTTTCGTCGACTTAATGTTTGGGAAATATTTCATGCCGCATGGAAGATTAGCTTGATATTGTTATTTTTTAGGACTTCTCCTATGCTATCTATGGTACCTCTAACGTGTGCCAAAAATGCATGAAGATTTCCGTATTTCACCAGTGTGCGTGTCATCGTATTCTGTGCGCCTTTCGAAACATTTCTTCAGAAAAAAGTAAACGGAGAACTCTTAATTTCAGAAGATGTCTATTTAATTTGGACAGCAACAATAAACAGGTGTCATTCGTTTGGATTCCTGCACATAAGAGAATTCATGGAAATGAATGTGCTGATAAACTGGCCAAGGAGGCTACTCTTGCCAGAGTTTTCTATCATTAATTCTATATCCCGATGTATGACAGACTTAATATGGTAAAAAAACTTACAAATTCTATTAGGGCTTCACAATGGATGAACCCAAATAATCATAAGGGTAATCGGTTTAAAATAATTCAAAGATCTATTCCCCGCACTCCCTGGTTATCCAAAAGGAAAGTCTCCAAAATAACAATATAAAATATATCTAGAATGAGAATTGGGCATTGCAAGGTAGTCACACATTTATTCAGATTGAACTGAATAGATTCCCCAATGTGTGAGTGTGGTGCCGAGGAGGAATCCCTTGATCATAACTTTTTGCCTATCGATTGCGTATCACAGGCTTTTTTTTACAGTAATCTCGTCAATGGTAATTTTAAACTCCCGGTTGACTTGTGTCATATTTTTTCCCTTAACTTGCCACATTTAATCTATATAATAGCAAATTTTTTGAACGACAATGGTATTTGACTAAAAATATAATATTTTCTATTCTAAAATATTATTGTACTTTTTTCTATAAAATAAAGTTCTAACTTGCTTAATGGCACAGATCTCTCTTGAAAGGTGGATTGCCTATTTAAATGAAGTAGAAGAAGAAGAACTCTTAGTTTGTTTATCTTCGCATTGATATTTTCTTCGTGCGCTAAATTATTGGCTCTTGTGACTAAGCTATTTGCAACAATGTAACCTAGAAGATACACCAGTTCCATCATACTTTAAAGTTTCCGCGAGTACTAGTGTATGATATGAAACTGGTGTCTCTGCTAGGTTAGATAGCGATTTTTGTAAATGATTTCCTTAAGGAAACGTCGGCATAGGTTTTTATAAGAAAACCATCAGATAGAGACATTAATTCCATATACCTACAAATATATTGAAGCTAAAATTATTAAGTTGCTCCTTTTATTTTATATTTACACATTTTCTAAGATAAACAATCTAAAACCGAAAAATTTTTCAAAATATTGAATCCTATAAATTATTTCGTATAAATGAATGAAATTTTATAAAACCAATAATAACTTTTACCGATCCCGTGTACACGACACTTTCGATTTGTTGCTAAGATATAATAACGAAACATCGGAATTCATTTGGTTAATGAAATTTAATTTGGTTAATGAAATCATTTGAACGAAACTACGGGTGTCGGACCTCCCTTACCTTGATGCCGATGTGTATCGTGGGGAAGTCCGCTCCCAGGGAGGGTTGCGGGTGGAGGCTCGGCAGCACGGGGAGCGGGCAGGACATCATCGCTGGAGCGACCTGCAACACGATACAATACTCATTACTTATACATCTATAATCTAAGATACTAAAGAGATCGGTAAACTAAATTGTTGAAAAATGGTGTATTTAAGTCAGAAAAATTTGCTCAAAACGCTTATTAACAATTTTTCTAACTCCATCTCGTCTAATTTTAAAGCACACGAGTTATACTTTTCAAAAATTATAATTTTATGTATCCATAAAATATAAAAACTCTTTCTTCGACAGTTAAGTTACATATAGGAATTGTTATCACAATTTTATTCTTATTACGAAGTGCAATGGCTTAATAAACTTCAATTAAATCAAGGATTAATTTTTAAATATTTATAAATATTGAATTGAAAAGTGCTGTCAACTAACATTGGTAAACAGGAACAATTCTCGCGATTATTGTGTAATTTTGCCTACTGAATCCGAATATGTCATTAGTCCATTGGCCATCATTATATTATAATTATATGTTTTACTCCCAAATTAGCATATCACGCTCCTTATGCTTAATTCTTCCAATTTAAATATTTCGAAGCTGCCTTTAAACAATGCTTATTTAATCATCCATTTATATTCATCCAATAGCATATGAGTCTGAGTAAATCTGATTTTAGGGAATAATCGGACAACTAGGGGTTTCCCGGCAATGAGTAAGTGCGGGGCTTTAATTAAGTGTGCTTGGGAATGACGCGTTATATTCGAAACTATTCATTTCCTTACTGTCGTTTATGAAGTGCATATCTATACTCTATTATTACCTATATCACACTTTAACTAACCAAATTTGTGAACCACTTAAACTTTGTACAATTTATTGTTAAACGTTATAATGCCACGTGACTGAATAGTCCTGACAACTTTTGTTACGTGTGTAGTGAAGTGACCTTTAAGCTCCAAAAAAAAAATATAACCCCACTCATCAAAATAAGTTATGAACTTCTCACGAACCCACATATCTACTGTTTAACATGAGTTTCTCAGCTCACTGGCTGGCTGAATGAAAAATCTACCGTTTGCAGTTTCAGTGATATGGAGAGGGCTAAAGGACCATTTTTCAGACTGCTACTTTTGTACAACTAATATCGCAGGCATATGAAGTAAGTCAAGAACTAAAGTAAAACCTTCCTTCAGCTATAAGACATGTGTTGCATAATACGGCAGATTTTCCCATATCATCCCCACCAAATTCACGGACTCTGGATTCTAAGTAGGACCTGCTAGATGACTTCGAGGGCCAAGAATATAGGGAAACAAACCTTGACTTTATTGACATGTCCGAAAAGCCGTATAAAATAAGCCGGTCAGATTTAAATGACTTAGTCCGTGATCTAAATTTGTCAAAAAATCAAGCAGACCTCTTAGCTTCAAGACTCAAAGGATAGATATTATTAGATAAAGGGACAAGAATATGCACTTTCCGTAGAAGGCAGCAAGAACTGCAGCAATGGATCAGCATCACAATCTAGAAGAGTGGAGACTCTTTATAAACTCCTCGAAAACGAGTTTTAAAGGTGTTCTCCTTCAAAATGGAAATGAAAATTGTTCTACTCCCATTGCTCATGATGTCAATGTGAAGGAGTCTTATGAAATCATAAAGCTACTACTGGATAAAACAGAGATATCAATGGTAAATTTGTGCGGATTTAAAAGTTGTAGCCCTACTATTGAGTTTGGAGTTAGGGTACATGAAGTTTTGCTGTTTTCTGTGTGAGTGGGAAGCAATGGCCAAAAAGAAGTAACCTTACTCCTGGTTTTAAGAATGTCATTTATGAGCCTCTTGTTAATTTAGAAAAAAATCTGCTGCCGGCTCTAGACATTAAATTGGGATTGATGAAAAACTTCGTAAAGGCAATGAACAAAGATGGTAAAGGTTTACTTTATTTAAAAGAACAAATTTCCCAGAATAAACGAAGCTAAAATAAAAGGAAATGTTTGTGGGGCCACAAATCAGGGAACTAATGAAAGATGCCAGTTTCGACAATACCTTAGAAGACTAGATAAAAGAGATGCACTGTTTGGCAGTCCTTCAAAACTGTGTTAACAAACTTCCTCGGGAATAAAAAAGATGAAAATTATAAACAGATGGTTGATGTACACTGCAAAGTTACCAAGATTTGGGAGCAAATATGTCCCTGAGGATTCATTTCCTCCATGCACATCTGGATTTTTCCCAGACAATCTTGGTGAGAGATTTCACCAAAATATCAGGCAAATCGAATCACGCTACAAGGGAAAATGGAACGAAAGCATGCTTGCAGCCTACTACTTGGGCCTTAAAAGAGACAAGCCAGAAATGAAATACAGGTGAAAATCGAATATAAATATATTTCGTAAATAAATTAGTTTATTTTATGTATCAACATTATTCCTTAATATATTAATTAAAATATCTGAAATTTCGAACGTGTTTTACTCGTAAACGTACTCACAAGCTGGGAAAATTTGGAAACCATGTTAGGAATTATCAAGAAAAATTCTATAATAATCACCTTCTTAGTTCATGTAACATTCAAAAAGTTTAATTTTGTATATCAGTGTAAATCACCATTAATCATGCCACTGCAAATCGTATACATTTAATATTTCGTGGTTTCTAAGAGAGGTTTCGTGATTCGTATGTTAAGAGGATTTTTAATTAATCAGTGACAGTGTAAATGGCTTCATTACTAGTTTATTAATTAACAACTGACTGAAATCAGGCACCAGATGCAATCGAGGGCGTGAGAGGCGTCTATTTACGAATATAATCTATCAATATAATATAACCCATGTAAATTTTCCAATATTATGAAACAGTAAAATGAGAATATAGATAATCTAGAGGGACCTAAATATTTATATATGACTAGTGTATAAAACCCGTTCTGCGACGTTGTTCAAGCGTAATTTTTTGTAACCCACAAATGTTCCTATTAAGGAACATGTTGGTTATCGAACCAACGTTTTAAAATGATGAAACAATCGATTTGACATGAACAGAAAGTCTAGATAACCAACTTAAATAATAATTTAATTAATATTAACAACTCAAAATTTTTAAGTAAAATAATATTAAACGGATTTATTGTTTCAGAGGTATATTTGTACAACTTCTTATTACACATTAAAAAAAAAAAGTTTTTTAATTCTATTCGTTTAATTTCTGTGAAATGCGTTTCGCCTCATGAAGGCATTATCGATCTAACCATTTTAAATTCAACAGCGGGGCGTAGTTTGCAAAAAGCAGCTGAGATAGCAATTTGGAACTACTGCATCCTTAAAATAGCATCAGTTTTCGAACATGTAAAAAAAACCCTAAGAATTAACATGAACAATATTTTCTCTACCTCATTTACATAAAATTGTATAGCTATCCTTTTCCATAAAAAGGTTATTTTTAATAGAGGTTTGTTTTTTGAATTGACAACACTTTTTCCAGCGACAGCTGATTTGTGCTCAGTTTGGTTTGCCATTTCACAGTGAATAGACTTACGCCAGAACAACGCTTGCAAATTGTTCAAATTTATTTCGAAAATCGTGGTTCAGTTCGCGAAACTCATCGTGCGCTACGTTCATTTTACGGTAGACATAATCGTCCATCCGAGAAAGTAATTCGAATAACCATGGATCGTTTCGCACCACGCATACTCCAATCAATAATACGCATCTGCAGATACATTGTACAGTGCGTACCAAAGAAGCTGTTTCTTCAAAAATGATGCCGGCCAGATCGTTAGAGTTAATGGAGTGCTATAGATCCATGATTACTGACTTTTTCGTTCCCCAGTTGAATGGCATTAATGTAGAAGTGCTGTGGTTTTAACAAGACGGTGCAATATGCTATACAGCGTGTGCTTTAATCATTTTATTGATGAAAACATTCGATGAGCACATAATTTCGTGTAATAAACCTGTGAATAGGCCTCCAAGATCGAGTGATTTAAAACCTTTGGATTATTTTCTGTGGGGATATGTGAGGTCTCTAGTCTACGCCCACAAACCAGAGACTTGGAAGCCAACATTCGTCACGTTATTGCCGATATACGTACCCAGCTGCTCTAAAAAGTGGTCGAAAATCAGACTTCCAGTTTGCGCTTTCTTAGAGCCAGCCGCGGTGCCCGTATGCACGAAATCATATTTAAATACTAATGGCTTAAAATTATCTTTCCATAAACCCAATGCCATGGCCATTACCACGATTTTTATGTGTTTTATTTCATTTTAAAGTTCGACACCTACTAAAAAAACGCCCTTTGTTACCATTCATTAAAATATCATTAGTGTTTGAACAGAAATGTTTAGAACTAAAATCAAATGTTTTTATTAACATATGAATATTAAATATTTTTTTTACTATTTTTAAAACTGTAAATAGATGTCCACGAAAGACATGGCACTACCAGGTAAACCGGGTACTGGAAAACGGTCCTGTTAGAAGCCACAACAATCGGCGAGCTTGTATAAGAAGATGTATGAATGTGGACGAGGCGAGAATTATGTGTCAGACAGAAGAGTGTGGTGCTCTATCCTTTCTGCCTACCCCCGCTGGAAAACGGCGTGATGGTAAGTAAGTAAGCATTCTAAACAAAAAGCTCACATAACCACATTTCAAAGAAATGTTCCAAGCTCAAATTACGGGGGTGCCCGAGGTATATTTTCGAGATTATCGAGAACTATCTCGGGGACCGTTCAATGGTTCTGAGCCACGGCGGGGTAAGTATAACCAGAGAAACAGACATGGGTTGTCCACAGGGGTCGGTCCTTGGGCTAATCCTGTGGATCATCCTTTTTAACGACTTAACTACCACTTCCGGACGGGAGTGATTTTGTCGCTTATCCTGACGATTTCACTGTGTTGGTAGAAGCTAATAGTTGGCGAGAGATTAAGTTGAAAGCTGAAAAGGCAATAGATACGATACTGAATTGGTGTGAAAGGAATAAACTAGCGCTTGCGCCACATAAGACTGTAACCTTAATGCTGAAAGGGAAATTGAGTCGTGAAAAGAACTCGATTATTAGAATGTGCGATACTAGGATGAAGCGAGGTATTTAGCAGTTGTCTTGGATGTGTCGGGTTCCTTTCTTGCGCATGTGAACTTATTCTGCTCTCTCAGGGGGACGTCAACTTGTGAGAGGGGTGTAAAGTCACCTGCCATGCGCCTCATATACAACGTGACGTATGTGGCGCGAATCACGTACGCTGCGGGGGTGTGGGCGCATAGGCTTCAGACGACTGTCATGGCGAATGCCCTTAATAGGGGCAGAGGATACCCATGTTGGCGCTGACTGGGGCATACCGGACTACGTCCAGTGTCGCCTATCGGTACTTGCGGGGGTGTTGCCTGCTGACCTACTAGTGCAGGAGGCGTCTGCCAGACGCGCTCTGAAGTGAGGGTGGGGTCAGAAAGTGTGTCATAGACTATCTGGAGTAGAATTCAAGGTTTTATGCAAGAGACTGAGGGCTATTACGTTAGTTAGGTGGCAAGATAGATGGGAGGCGGCTCCTATGGGGAGATGGACTTCCTCCCCACAGTTGCCGTCCGAGAGAAAGGTGTCACAAATGAAATAATTTGGATTCGTTGGAGATAAATTAAGCGTGTAAAACAATTATAAACAACCAACTAAATTTAACTACGAGTCCCATTCTAAAAAATTTTCTTAAAAACTTTTTCGAGTAAATTGTATTACTCGGACGACGATATCCTGCCGGTGTGCAGTTGTCCAATGGGGTCCAAATCGTGTCCAGGAGTTTTGCCAAAATCGTAAAATTCTTCCGGGATCGGTCCAAAAAGTGCAGCCAAGGTCAGTAATCCAGTGGGAAGAAAGTCCGAAGTGAAGGCAGGGGTCAAAGTAAAAAGCAGATCTAGTTGTTGTCCAGCGGTGCAGGTGTAGCGAAGCGAGAGAGTGTCTTTGCAACCGCTGGACCGTTTATTTATATTAAAACCTTTTGGGCTGGAGCGTAAGGCTCCAGCAAACTCCGGGAGCAATCAGGGGGCTAAGACAATCCCCGCGCCACCCCGATTCGGTCCCGCGCCGACAGCGCCTGGCGGCCAAAACTGGCAACAGCAGCCATTTTTTCCGCCGTCCCGTAAGGGGCGGCAGATCTCTAATTCGTCGTACATTTTCTAATGTAGACATAACACATGACATTCCCCAGGCATCGCGAGTATTTTTTCATAGAAACATTGACCTGCCTCGCGATGCCTGGTAGTTTTTATAGCGGGCGATGGCCCGGAGAATTTATAAATGCACCTCAAACCTTAAAATATCGTTTTTATTACCCAAAAGATTTTTGAGGTGCATTAAATCATTCCCGGGCGATCGCCCTCTCAATCCTCTCTTTATTTATACAATCATCTTATAATAAATAATTTTTTAAACAAAGATATTCAGCAAAAACATAATCTAAACTTCTGGCGGCGGCGGCGGGGCGTGGCCTCGTCCGCGGCCCGCTCCCCGCTCCCCGGCGGCCGCGTGGTGTCCGCAGTGGTGGCGGTTTCCCAGGGGCGTCCCGTGCCGAACGAAATATTGCCGTGAAGCGGCCAAGTACAAATTTTCGTCCGGCGTTTGCGCGGACCGCGGTCCGGGCCCCCTTTCAGCCGCATAGCTGTGCGGAACAATATGTTTTTAGTTAGTATTGACATCCTGAAGAAGAAAATTCGAAGCCGGTAGATGTATTTAAACTCAATAAGTGGTTAATAAAACAAAGTTAACAAATAAAAATAATGAATTTTAACGACAAAGTTTATTTTGCTAATTTCAAAAGTAAAATGAATCAATTAGAAAGATATTCAGAAAAATCTATTAAATCGAAATATAATTCCGGTAGTAACCAAAATAATTAATTAATTAGATACCTACATAGATTGTTTCTGTGTATTTTACGAATTGATTACTTAAATTTGTATTAAAATACCACAGAACTACGAGTCTGAAACTGCAACATGAAGAAAATGTGTTTTCATTAAAAATATTTTAAATTTTGAAACGTAAATTTTTTTTTTGATTAAATAAAACACATTCACTTTGTATGAAACCACGAATTTTATTATACGCCAACCGGTTTCGCTTAGCTCAAGCTAAGTCAGGGTGTATTTAGAACTTGCGATTGTGTTTTATTTAATCTAATATTTCAAACCACAAAGTGATTGCTTTCTACGAAAATACATTTTGTTTCGTTTCGATAACAGATAATTTACTGTCTCATCTTCTGTTTTCGCAATATAATTCATTTTTGTTATATCTGTTTTTTATGCCTTTCTATAGGAGATTACGAGTTTTATCTGTTTTAAAAAATTCTGGGGAAATACAAAAATCTGCCGCATCTTCTTCTTCTATTGTCATATTCAATGACTCACGTGACCGTCATCATCTTAGAGCAAGTTAAATGCTAGTCTAACAATAATATTTTTATCTATATATATGTACACATGTGTGAACTTTTACTGAATTGTACTTACTATGGTATATTATTTTGTACAAATTTCCCGTGTTTATATCAATAATTTGTAAAAACTCATAAAGGCGTAAAAATAATATAAATAAATAAATAAAGAGTTCATATTTGGCAATAAAAACAAAAAATTAAGTTAAGATGGTTAAAAAATATTTAAAACAAACGAAGAAAATAAAAGATCGCCGCCGACCGTAGGACGACTTAATTTAAATTCGTGTAAATGAATAAATCGGTAATGGATACTGGGTAAGAGAAATGGTCACAATTACTAGTGCATCAACTTTCTACTAATCTTGTGGTAAATCCTAATTTGAATTGTATTCATATCTTCTGCACAAATATTAAATTTCTCCCTTGGGTGCGGGATGAAGAACTCCGGAACTAATGATGAATGATGGCGCAAACGGGTTGTGGACGGGTGTCTGATCGCTGGCCACGATCTACCGATAAGGGTAGCGGATGACCCGGGCCTATAAGCCAATTCATTTCAAATCTTTACGTGGCGACAAGGGATTTCAAGTAACGAGTTCGAAACGTGGAGGAAGCGCGTCCCAAACCCAAGGTCACGTATTATTATTGTTCCATTTTTTTCTGTCTGCGCTGGATTGTGAACCTACCGTGATGGCGGTTCTACATCTTCAACTTCGGACATTCTTCGCAGACAATATTTGTTAAAGATTACTCTAGTTTATATTTGTAATGATCGCTGTGTTTCTTGTAATAAACTAATGTGATTAATAGTAACTTCTTTCTATAATGTAGAGTAGATTCCTATCCATCCGAATTACACAAGTTGTTATAAATTTATCACAAGTGAAGGTGAGTTCCGAGATCAGTACTTCATGTTTCATGTTTTCTCCGCTGATCTGGCCGGTGGAGGATAAACCGCCAGGTTCCATCTTAACACAATCTTTATTTTGCATAAATCAATACAATGATTTGAATACTAAAAATTTACATGACAAGTTATAAATAAAATATGCAATCTTATTAAGGTGAGACCAAAGTCTTAATTAGATCTTAATTAGTACACGAGAAAAAATTTAAAGAAATTTACTTTCACAAAATTAATATATTATTACAAAAAATATAAAATAATTAAATTAATAAATGAGAGATTTTTACACAGTCTACAACAATTTTGGAACTCATTATGAACTAAATTCATAGTGTCACATATTACATTTCATTTCACATTATACTTCCCATCTTCATCTTTGGATGTTGTGGAGACCATTATCAAACACAGACCAGGGCACAGTTATACATCAGGGCCAAATTAAAAAGGAAAACGACATACTTTCATTAAAATCGTGGAACCAAAAAACGGGTCCTGATTGCAGTCGCACGGGCATACTCTGTATCCCAGGCACAGCCGGGCGATGATCAAATTATCTGATGCGAAAGGGTCTTTAAAACCTTCAAATTCGCCACATAAACGCAACATTATCGCAAACAAATAATTACATTCCCTTCCAAGACTCGCGGAAGGAAATATCAATTGTTATTATTAACACGCCGGATAAATATAACGAGTTATCTTTTTAAAAAATCCGCGTCAAATAGTCCCGAGAAGGGCTATTACACCCCCGACGTTTCGAGTAAATATACTCTATATCCTGAATCCTGTCCTAAACTGAAAAGTAAACTCGACCTTTCAAAGCAGGAGCCAAAATGAAAGCTATGTTATTTGTGTTTAAAAGTGAAATGTTATTTACTCGAAACGTCGGGAGTGTAAAAGTCCTTCTCAGGACTATTTGACACGGGTTCCCCCAGAAAATAATTCGTTATCTTTTACCCGTGAAAACCTTAAAAATAACATAAATAAACAGTGAAATTTAAATATATAAAAATAAAACATAATTAGCAGACGAAATTGTTTTCGAGAATTGTTTTTGCAAAATAATAAACACCTCAAAACTGACTTGTTGCGCATGAGCATTAACCCGGGCAACGCCGGGAAAATTTCAGCTAGTTTTTAATAAAAGGAATATAATTCAAGTGAAGTAGGAATTTTAGGCATTGTTAAAGCAATAATTCTCGCTTCATTCCCCATAAAGCCGGGAGCATCACTCGCACATGTGCTTCTGAATACATTAACCCCGGAGAGATCACCAATTAAAGAAGAAATGTTCTTTAAGGTTTCGCGGGGTTATCCGAGGAGCGCGAGCGGCGGAAAGCAGTTTAACTGTCGGTCGGTGTCTAACATTAAATCTCACATAACGCTCCGTCGCGGGGGACCGGCGGCCGGAGCACCGCGAGAGAGGGGGACGGGGAGCAAAACAGTCATGGACCACAAAGCGCGGTTTACATTGAACGTAAAAGTCAATCTGGCGAGACGTCAGGGGCGGAAGGGAGAGGATTCCTTAGCCACGCATTATTAAACCGGTACAAACGATCCGATGATTCTTGTGGCTACACCCCGTGAAGGGGGTTCGCTTTGCGGCGCACCGACTACCATCCTTACTTTACCGAAACTGGAAATATTATAACCTAAGGGATGTGCAGACGAAACGGCTAATAATAAGTCCACAACTCGCAACTTGCACAACTAGACCAATGCACGAAAACCTTACAAACCCATGAATAATATTTCTTTTTGACGGTGTATATTCACAGCAATTTAATTATAGTCTAGTATTACAGGCAAAGGGAATACGATATAAATATAAATAAACATATATTGGTTCTTTGCTGCTCCAAACCTGTGAAAGACAAATAACGACAACTTATTCATGCCGTGGAGACGAGCATGCTCTGTTAGTCATTAAGCATGATCAGATTGGATAGAATTCTGGATTGTAGATAAAGTCCACGAAGTACGTACAGCGGAGGCAAGTAGGTCAACGTTGAAGAGTCAAAGGCTAGTTGGTAGCTGCTGAACGAGGAAGGCCAAAGACCCTGGACTAAAAACTGTACTTGAACATGTCCCGACTTCGTCTATTGCCGAGACAGGGAAAATGTAGAAGAAGTATAATATATAAAGAAAAGTGGAATATAAATTAATATATTTTTAATATTTTATATAAGAACATTTTAACTCATTATATTAAGGATTTCACCTGTAACATGTTAGCAATATTAAACAGAACACATTATTATTGTGAAGTTTGAATTTTTCAGAACATACTTCTGTAATATTTTTAATACAAATTACATAATTGATACATTTAATTTGTATTAAATATTATGTTAGTTAGTTTTTAATCCTGATGAAGGAAAATGTATTTTTCCGAATCCGGTTGAATAAAAATAACTCACAGTGGTTTATATAACAATATATGTAACAACTGACTATTAATTAATAAACAAATATTTTTTAAGAGAACACATTTCTGTTGTGAAGATGAAATTTCAGAATATAGTTCTGAGGTATTTTAATACAAATTAAATTAATCAACTAGAAAGATACTATTTAGTTACTTAGTTAGATATATAAAACATTTTTTTGATAAATAGATTTTTTCTTAATATCTTTCTGGTTGATCAATTTAATTTGTAAGATGTGTAATCAACTCACGTCATGCTGAGACAAAATAAAATGATATTTTTCCTGCAGGCCTTCCATCCGTAATAACTTTGGTAATTAATTAATAGTTTATTAACTTTGCTTTATTTTATAAACCATTATCGTATATATGCTATTTTTCTGAAACCACTTGAATATAAATAACTCGGAATGTAATATTTAGAGTCCGGGGAACGAGTGATTTGTTTAGTGGTGGGAATGAAAATAATCAACCGAATGATATGAATCAATCTTACCTACATTTTGCATATGCAAGTCCCAATTTATACACAACAATATTGGACATTTAAAATACGACAATGGAGATTTACAAGCGTAAAGTGCGTCCCGCCCGCCGAAGGGTGGCGGTGGCGCGTCACCCTCGGGCGCGAGGCGGTGCAAGATTTAGCGGCGGGAGATTGTTCCCTGCAAAAATAACGAGATCGCGAATCAAATTTACGAGCGAATACACTCCGCGAGGGTGGCGGCGAGGGTAGCGGCCAGGGTAGCTCGAAGGGGGTAAAAGGTGGCGGCGGCCGCAGCCCGCGCCGCACCGGGACCCGTCCGTCTTCCTTCGGTGCAGACCAGTCCCGCACTTCACGATCATTCATCTGGAAGCGGGAGAATACACCGTAGCTGCCGGGATAATGGCGCTGTAGTCGCACGTGTAGTTGTTGATGGAAGTTCTTTGTGGGATAATTTTTTGTTGTTATTTGTGAAACGTATAAATAAAGAAGTGATTACAAAAACCTAATCACAATTGCAATATCAGTATCTTATTAGAATATTGTTGGAAGATGGATATTTTATAAAAAATCGATAAAAAATAATAAATGTATGAATGTAATGAACTTATCAGAAAGATTTATTTTCTTAGTATAGTATAAAGTCAAGTATTTTTTTCATTCAAGTAGACATCGTCATATTACCACGTGTAACCATATCGCACACCTAGATCAAAACTAAGACAACTCAGAAAGTCATTTTTCAGTAAACAAAAAAACAAAACATTTTTCACCACTTTTTGTTACTAAAGTTATGAAACTAAATAACATTTGAGTTCATAAATGTATCCTAAAATGACACTATTCGAGAACTGGAGGTAAGTTAGTTGCGTACATGACAGAGTATCCGAATACAATAATAACTCAAAATTCTTGTTTCTTGAGTTGTCTTAGTTTTGATCTAGGTGTGCGATAAGTATGATATATGTGTAAGGAACATAAAAATAATATAATTTGAATTGACAGAAGACAAAGTAATGAATCTTGAACGTCGGTAAAATTTCATCTACTTCAAAACTAAAGACTGGCTAACAAAATTCAAACCAATATAATGACTTTTGTTTGGATTTTGTTAACAAATATATGTTTTAGAAAACACATAATATGATCTCGTCCAGATACAGATATTATCTCATCTTTAAGCAATTTTGTGTAAATATTTTCCGCGGCAGAGAAAGTTTCCTCAGATTCGCGCATGTTGGATGCCTCTCTCAGGTGTGCAGGTATACTCGTATATAAGATACAAATATATTACAAATTTGCTGGGTACCGCAAGAATCCCATAGTCATAGGTATTTTGTTCCATTACACGAAGTTTCAGGTACATTACAGGTGCAAGATTGAAGAAGGAATACCAGGGGAGGTTTGTGTAGTCAATCTTCGGTAATCCGTAGTTCAAAATAATAATATTAACATGATCAGAAACATCAAATACAAGATGTCCCAAAAGTCTTTTTCATAATAAAAAATCTGTAATAAAATAATGGATGGGTTTAATAAAAAAATGTTTATTTTGCATTTAAGTACAATCCCTGGGAATTTATTTCTTAAAAATGATGTTTTATAAATGTGACCCGTTATTTCACCGGCACCCTTCTATCTTTGATTTAAGTATATCCCCATAGGAAAAAGTCCATTAGTGTCAAGTCGGGGCTATGTGAAGGCCAGTTTATGTCACCTTGTCTGGATATTGATTTTTTAGGGAAAATTTCACGAACAACTGGTAAGGATACGCTCCATAGCGGCTGAATTCCCAAGAACTCGGCTAGCGATCGGCATACCCCCCGCCCCTCTCCCGTTGCGTTGGTTCAGCGAATGAACCAAAATGAAAAAGACTTTTGGGACACACTGTATTAAAAAATACGACAAAAATACAATGAAGGAAAAATTACAAAATGTAGGAAAGTACGATATATTTAAATATATAACTTATGATTGTCGGGTACAGAGATTGAATTCCCATGATCCTCATATCCGATTGAGTTGAGAGATTATGTTGAACCATGTTTTGTAATTGAATACCTACCTCCGCATGTATTTTATACATCGAAATTTCTATTTGTTAAACTGAGAAACATGGCAACACGATTTATTGTAGTACAAGTATATAACTTAACTTATAACAAATTAGATAAATCACAAATATACAGAAAAAAATTTATCTATCTTTCAATGTGAATCAATTAATTTACTTAAACATTATAAAACGATTTCAATTTAAAGATTTCGTTAGAATATAACTTAGAATGAATCAAAATCTCCACAACCATTTACAAAATCATGGCAAAATATAAATTGTGCATTTGTAAAGCATTACCATCGGAGCCTTCTGCTGAGTTCAGGTTTCTGGCTACATGAGACATGAGAGTTATGATTTAGCCTCGGAGTTGTGCCGTGCGACAGGATATCCGGGACGTGTACCTATATATTATTACCGGAGACGCGCCTAGTGTGGGCTTTTGCTATATACGTACGTTGGTACTATTCTAGGATGGTCGCGAATGACATACGAAGACGCGGCAGTATTTCAATTATCCAATGTTCAAATTTCTGACAATAGAAATTAACTTATTAGTACAGGGAAAAATGAATTTGAAAAATGTACTTTCATATAAAAAAGGTTATTTTAAAAAGCTTATCCACCTATTTCGTATATTTTAATGAATTAACTGATTCTTCACCCCAATGTACCAGCATTTTTTTCCAATTTCTCTACGCGTGATAATGGAACATACAATATAAAACAAGCTTTTACCAGTCTTAAGATGATCAGATAACACAAAACATGTTAAAATTGCAAGCAAAGAGGAAGATACAGGGTGCTGTGAAAATCAAAAAAAGTAAAATGACTGTATGAATGCAAACAACTTTTGTTGCTAAATAACAGGACGTATACCTATATAATTGTCTTAACGTGTCTTAAATAACAGGATTAACGAAACACAACCATCTAAAAAAGGTAAAATACTACATATTGAGCTTCTACATTAAATGCTAAAGTTATTTTGGAATGGCAGGTTCCCGAAGGTTATTATCAAATAAATGTTTTTTTTATTATTAACTGATCTTTTAAAATGTTCATATTATTAAAATAGCCTGCAATAGTCTTAACAATGTAAATACATATTTCAGTTTATAATAGGTACAAATACCATTGTGGTGATCTTGCACGCGCCCCGCAGAAATGCCGTGTAGGGATTCACTTAACAATCATATAGGTCCGAAATCAAATTGACCAATCAGCAGATGCAATACATCGTGACGGACGAGTCCACGAAGCTAGCCGACCACTTCTCCGCAGACCCTCCTTTCATCGACATTTCGAGTGAGCCACTTCGGTCTCTAACTTCATACGATGAGCATAGCGTATTTACTGCTATGCTCGTCGAACTTGCCTTTGTAATTCATCCAGTAATAAACGCCAACTTTTGTAAGTACTCTTTTATTTAAATACCTTGCTCTAGACACAACATAAATAATCACACACGCACACCATATACACTGCAACATGCTCTGACACATGTGAGAATAGAAGATAATTAGGGGTTTCAGTCTCACCAGACACAAAATCTTCTGATACAACCACAATCCCTACATCATAATTATAATTTTTTTTAATCATGAAAAATCTAATTTTTAACATAAGAAATAAACTTTGTTTTTCTATCAGAGAAGCCCATTTAAAAAAGTGATCTAATAGAGATACAAAGGATTGAAGACACGACGAAATTTCGTATCTTAATTTATTTAAAAAAATTAATGTTTCACCATTATTATAATTATATAATGCTTCTGTATATCCCTCCACATTAAGTTAAGCCAATACAAAACAATTCATTTCGAGCATATAGGTGCATATAACATAAAATATTAAATTTTTCACGTGGGCCACTCTGCCGCTGTGTGACTTAAATGTATTTTCAGAACAAAAAAGTCACACGTCGGATCAAATCAGTTTTTTTTTTTAAAATTATATATAAATAATAAAAAAATATATATAAAGACACATGTATGTATATATATATATACGAGTATATACATGAATGAAGTTCTGCTGCGGACAGCCCTGGCCCTGGGAGTCAGGTGGAATGGCGGGAGCCGCGAAAGTCGGATTCAAGATGAAGACGCAGTACGGCCATAAAGGATAATACGCGGAGAAAAAGGCCAATAAAAACGTCTGGGCCGAAGGTGCGATATTCGGGTAATTTGCGTTATGCCAGAGGTGATAAAATATTCCAGCGTGAGGATGTAAAGAGGGTATTATGATTAACCCCCAAAGGAAGTGGGTGGAAACTTGAGCCACGAAGAGACGAGAGAGAGAGAGAGAGAGAGAGAGGTGAGAAGCCGGGTGCTGCGCCACCTTGCAGTTTAGAATATAATATAGAGTGAAAGAATTCGATAAGAGAGAGAGTTGCCTCCAGGAGACCAAACCAGAAAATGTCATTACTTATCGCGAATGTGTACTTTGTATAAAGACAAAAATACATGTTCTAAAAATTTTCAATGACATTTCATCATAAAAATATGTTTGTTGGGGAAAAATAATAGTTATTTATTTTTATCTTTATATTTTCCATGTTCCTATGTAATGTATTTGTATGTATTGTATTAAAAATATGGTTTTCATTTTAATTTGTTCAGATCTTCAACGTGACATTTCATTGTGGTGCCCACTGGTATCCACTGCAATATGTAAAGTATTGTAGGCTGCGGTGGGTAGCCAAATTGTGGCTCGCGCGTGTGATGAATTTCTCAAAGTAGGTATTCGCTATAAAAAGGTGATAGTTTTCAAATAAATGGAATGTAAGATGTATTCATTTGAAATAACTGCAACGTATTTATTTGAAATTATGATTATTTTCGAGGCTGACGTAGTGTAATAGGATATCGCACTTCTCCGTATTAGAAACTTCACAAATAATAATGTGTTCTTTTTAAAATTGTTTATAAGAGATTTGATGACCACATTTGCATTACAACGATTGACTTATTCTGTTGATCTATCGTCAAATTTTTAGTGTTCTGTATAATATTAAGAAAACTAAAAAACTATCACTAGATATTTTTATAAATTATTGTCGGACAAGAGATGTGACGCTATATTTAAGAGGATGTTGTATTTCGCCTCTAACAGATTAATTATTCAGATAAACATCATTGTTGATTCTTCATACGACTATTCTTTTAGTATACTTTATTCTTCACGAGACAACAAAACGACTTAGAGAACGCCCAAAGTTCCACTGGGTTGACGAAATTACCGAAGCGGTAAGGGTGACGTTGGCCAAAGAGATCGGCAGATTCATGGGGAGGTTTTCATTCCCAGTGTATTGACAATGACAATAGGCAATGAACCGTCATAATACAAGTTACAAGAACAAAGACTTTGCTCGAGTGTTCGCATGTCTACTTGCATTATATCATTAATTCGATAACAAACATTATATTTTTAAAATAAATGATTTTATCTTGAAGAGTGTTATGAGCATGATTATCAACATTTCGTAATAAAATATTAGTCTTTGCTCTCGATGATAAATGATTTTCGAAACTTTTGAAAATAGAAAATTACATTTAAGGTACATACATAATATATATATATGTATATATAATAAAATATATATATATATTATTACATTATATTTGGTACCTACCGCGCACGAGATATGTTGGGAGTTGACATTTGGTAACACTGACCGCGTTCTCGCTATCGTTCTATTTTTTGGACAAGCATTGACGACCACGGGCGGTTGTGTAAAAATAACGAAGATGTGACTTCGTTTAAGTTAAGGAAGGGATGGACGCATCCCTTCTTCCTCTACTTCTTCTTACTTTTACTTTCTTTACATGACAGGAAAGTGGTCGTGAGATGACAATACTTTCTACTTCAGGAAGGATTTCTCCTGATGGGGATACGATTTGATCTCTGCCGCTAATCATTTCATTTTCGAAGTCGGCATTGCATGACTAACATAAATAATACTATGTTATAAATATTACATCATTATTTACCTACATATATTACATATTATTATATAATTATACAGTAATTACTTATTTATTATTATTTCATATAAAAACGTTGAAAAAATGTATACATGTAAGAAAGAGTGAAAGTGAAGAGAGAAAGTTATCACAAGTCTCAGTCATTTTTCTATCGGAACAGCACGATCCTGGTGTCTTGATATAATATAATAGCACTTCAACGATATGCTGCCAATGACAATCCGTGGAAAATTTTAATAATTCAATTCAAAATTATAATTCAATGCTATGTTTTTTAAATTTAACAAGTTGCTTAGTTGCCTCTAATTTTGAGGTCGTATGTGATTTGATGTACGCAATCGTTATTCAGCAAAACGCGCTTGTTTTTTATTGAGTTTTGTTCGCTTCTGACCTCTCCACTTCCGATTGCTCGGCTCGTGACATCTTTGGACGTTCAAGATTGACTAAAACTTTGTCATTTCTTTTTGGGCATTGCTAAAAAAATTAAAAAAATTAAAATGTACGAAATCTAACGATGCGTGTACGTCTATAATCATCCGAAGATCTTGAAAGTCTGTAGCGAAGCATAACAAGTGAAAATTAGTAAAATATACACCTCTAATTTACGCCCTATACGTGGAGCCATAAATGTGACTTAAATTTACGGATTCCACTGAAGTGTGAAAAGCTTCCGCTGGCGAGAGTGTTTTCAGATTGTCGCGTAGCTACGTATCGCGGTGAGGTTTTGGTACCACTCCCCTCTCCAGGACCCGCGTTAATTTCACAACCTACTATTATTTGGGGGGTTGTAAATGATACGTTTACACTAACCGCTTCGTAAACCATCCAGTGAGGTAATCCAATTAAAATGAAATCACGAATATCTATCGACTAGAGAAATCATTAAATAATTAACTACAAACGAGTGACTTAACTTATATAATGAATAATGTTAATACCATACTTATCCTTCTACAGCCTGTCTAGCGACTGACAAAAATGTTTTGTGTGTTTGGAGATTACCGTATTTCCTAGATTATAAGAGGTCATCGATTATAAGACGCACTCTTATTTTTATATACCAATAATAAAAAAATAAAAGCATTTTGTAAACTTTATTATAACAGACAAAGTCACACAATCACAATAAAAAGGATTTAAAAATAGGCATATTAGTCTGAAATTTCTTCTGATTCAGTGTCCGATTTCTCCGAATCATTTTTCGACTAAGTTCTACTAGTAATCAGCGATGAGTCATCACGAATGCGGACTTTTATAGCGATTGTAAGACGCCATCGATTATAAGACGCAACCCAAACTTAGATATACGAAAATAAGAAAAAGCATGCATCTTATAATCGAGGAAATATGGTATATAGGTTAACTCAAAAGTCGGGAAGACTATGTTTAATATTAGGTATTTTTGAATAAAAGTGTATCGAAATCAGTCATATTAAATTGCTATAATGGTGTACATATAACAAACAAACAATATAACAATGGTGTACTTATGAACCTGGTGTACTTATGAACTTATGAACCTGGAAGAAAGAGAACATCACGACTGAAAAACCTGAGGCAATGGTTTGGCCAGTGATGATAGACAACGTCCGTTAAACGGATAGGGTAGAAGAAGAGGAAGTAGTAATGTGATAGATAGTAACTTAGTTATCGAATTAACTGCGGAACATACATTTTGAGGCTGGTGAACTATCGAACCGATAATCAAGGTATGGGCCATAAGTTTTTGCACTTACTAAATCGTTTCTGCGCGGGAATCGCGCGAAGGAGCAGGAACGGGAGTTCGGTCCATGGAAATTTAATCGCAATGGATCGCTTCACGGGGGATTAACGCGCATTCTGCGTTAAATAGTTTTACAAAAACAACATTTTTATATGATTCAGCGCCTGTTTCGCGCTCACTACTGATTACACAGTATGAATAAATGTCCGAGTATTTAATTCAATTAAATTGAATGCCAGCGGCGGGATGGTGGACATTTAAATGAAATTATTTTTAAGACATGATTTTCCTAATTGTGTACTTTCAGTGGAGTAAACATTTATTATCATACGAGCTGTAACTTTTTTTATTGAATTTTCAAAAGTGCAAACACATATGGCCCACCTATGCCGAACAATCACATAAGAATCATTGTTTTTGAAAAAAACTGTTTAACGCAGAAAGCGCGTTGTTCCTCTGTGAAGCGATTCGTTGACTAAATTTCTGAAGATTAAGCTCCCGCGCAACGTCGCCCGCGTGCCCCCCCCTTCACGCGGTTCCCGTGCAGAAGCGATTTAAAAAGCGCTAAAACTTATGGCCTCGTATTTAAAAATTGTAATAAAATGTCAAGGTTTTTTTTTTATTATTATTATTTAAGTAGAACACATTCTTATTGTAATGTGCAATTTTTACAGAACATAGGTCTGTGATATTTTAAATTAATACATTTAATTTGTATCTAAAATATCACAGACGTATGTTCTGTGAAAATTGCAACTGCAATTGGTGATAACATTTACGAGAAACTCGTTAATTATTGCGAAACGACTTCGCTAAAATGATTATAAAAATTAAAGAACACTGCTACAGTACTATAAAAAGTAAAAAAACATTTTTTATTACACCATTTTGCAGAAATCCACATGCTACGTGGGTACTGGACACGGGAGCCACTCAAGCAACCTAACAAGTGGCGCTAGGACGGATATGAACTTCAGCACAATGTACAAATTAAAATTGAAGTGAAACTAGTAGAAAATTCTCGATGTAATTTTTAGAGAAATAAATAAATGAGACATTTTTCAAAATGTCATGACGTACATGAGAAGTTCGTATTAGAGCCGGTTGTGTGATTAGTAGTAACTTTTTACTAACGCCTGTAGTAAAAATCCTTTGCAGGTTGTTGATACATCAAATTACTACTGCCAAAGTAAAGATGGAGATATCTATAGGCGTGACAAATAATCATGAAATATGCTTTATTCTACGCATTATCTACGGATTTTTTCGCCTAGGCATTCGAAATCTGTCGCTTTGAAGATGAAATTTTTTCGTATTATGAATTAAACAACGAGATTATTATCGGACGAACTCTCATTACTAAAATGGCGTGATATTTAATGATTAATTGTCGTATACTGCAATTTTAAAAGTATCAGTGTGTCGTATACTGCAGTTTAAAAGTATCAGATGACTTTTGGAACAGCTGTGAAAAGTCCGCCATATTTAACTATCGATTCTCGTTTTTACTATCGGATATCGCAGAGTAAAATGAATTTATTACGGATGTACTTTCGAAAAGAAAATATTTTTTTACTAACGATCAAAATACTAGATTTCGCAATTTTTTTTTTGCTATAGTAAAAAGTTACCACTGGTTACAACCGGCCCTTAGTTAAATAAATGTGCTCTCACATTATGTAAATATAAAAAATTCGAGGGTAGATATATAACTAATATAATTGAAAGGAAAATAAATCCCCTGAATACTTACACCTTTCTGTCTTTTTCGAACACCTTTTATTAACATCTAGTTGCATAACCGATACCGATACCCATACCGAATGGGACCAAAATAAGTCGTACAATATTTATTATTTCTTTCAGTAGCGGTGTGGTACTCTCGCGGGCGGCAAGCGACTTAGAAACTTCACTGTTCCTCCATATTTGTTATGATTTTAATCAGAGTGCGGTTAATACTCATTGTTTGGAGGGAACAATACATTTAGATGGTTGAAACATCGGTTATCTAGAAACTATGTCCCTTTAGGTTAGGTTAATTCTTTTACACCGCTGGCCCTTTGTGGATTTTATATTGTATTGTTTTTACTACATGGTACGACTAGCATCGTTAGTTTTTTCTTCTCTTAATACGTACTTTGTCTTCCATTCTAATATGATACCCGAGTACCGGTTATCCCCTATGACTGTTAAGATTAATGCCAGACTTTGTTAAAACTTTAATCTATTAATTAGTTATATTTGGCAGCGCTAGAAAATGACATTACCGGTATCGGGAGCTCTTGTGTAGAAGTGCTGCGAGACAGAACATGGTTTTAATTGCATATTAACTTCGCTCCTCGTACACGAGTCGATATTGCCACTCGATAAATACAAGCCTCCTTCTTATACCAACTGACCGTAACTGATGTGATCCAGGTAGCTTTGCTCCGTCTCTTGTCTAGTTTGATAATTGTCATCCTACAATTTATGCTATGTATCTATAGATGCAACAGAGGGAAAACAACATTGGAACTGGTTAGTATTTGTATAAGCCTAAAAGTGATCACGGATGAGATATTGCTCTCTCGTCTTGGAGATATATATATCTCCAAGACGAGAGAGCAATATATATATATATGATTGAATGATTGAATCTTATCAATCATATTGTCGGCCGCGTTAAAAACAAACTCACGGCAGATTAACACAAAATATATTGTATAATATCGACTTAAATTATAAAACTACCAGACAGTACTCGGTCATAGTAGATTGATTCCTGAGAATAACAATAAATTATGTCTTCGTCACTGTATACTATTATATTAGTTGTGTTTAAAGTCCTTTAAATAAGTCAACAAATCTTGTGTTTAGAGCTTTATGAAGTAAATGTTATGAATGATGACATTTAAGAACTGAACATTATGACATTGTCACAGCACAATAAAAGGATACAACGCTTTAATATGTATCCACCAAAATATGTACTATATCTGATTCTTGTTATTGATATATTATTTTAGTATATATGAAAAATATACGACATCGGAATCTCCCTAAAAAATATGCCATCGTACAAAGAATGTACCAATTCCTTAGAAGAAATAAAACAACTATAACATGTATATGATGCTTTATAAATACGTACAGACTACATTACTTTATTCTTTAATATTTAATGTCAACGTGGTATTAGATATGATATAATAGCCAATTCATAAAATACGTGATAGGACACCGACTCAAATACAGTTTTTGTATTATTTTTATGTTTAAATGTAATTTATGATTAGTTGCGAAACTGATTAATGTTATAATTACAAATAATGAGTTATCATACCACTAACTTTTTTAATACTCAATTTAAAGTAATCGATACATCATTCATTAGTGATGTATAATAATCATAATTGTGTTCGATTGTTAAGATAATTGATAATTGATTAACGCAATTCGTCAAACAACGACCTGTATACTAAAAAAATAAACCTCCAACAGTTAAATCTTAGTTACCAATCATCGTTAAATCTCAGTTACCAATCAGTGACATAATCACAGTCACGTAACGGTTTACCATCACTGTTATTCATGGAAATTATTTATTGTACTTCTTGCGAGATGACATGCGATGAAGGCTCTGGTAGCACACGCAGGGGTAGGCAAAGAGGAGAACAATATACGGCTGATTCTAAAACTATTGAACACAATTACCAAAGGCATGCGTGTCAATGAAACTCACCTCAGATTTAAATATAAAAAAATCGCGGGCTCGTGTAAACTTGCCGATGCCAACGATTTGTTCAATATCAAATATTGACTTTGCAGCCGCACTGCCTTAACACAGATATATTATTTGATCTATTGAATCAATTGCCATCTTAGCAAACAGAGATATAATGTCGGTTCTGAGAGTATTTAACAGCTTTTTAAGTAAAGGGCATTATAAGTGACTAAATTTTCAATGGTATATAATGCTACGTATTTGTTCGACCTATCGGTGAAACGTTCGGGATTGAGCGGTTGAGGATTTGAATTTCGTCCTAGGGAACCACCAAGTTACTCATTGTTACGAGCAGTACTTTTTGTCATTTAACGCGTTGGTACGGCCTTCCGGCATTTTTTTTTACGGTATTTTTAATATTTCAAAAGCAATAAGATGAAACATTGTTCGCGCGTACTTAATTACAATCCTTATTTATATAATTCGCACAAATGATAAAATATTATATTTTATGAACCATACGAAATATGAATGGATTCGAAATAGGCGCTCTCATAGTTTGAGTTCCGACACCTTTATTTTTTTTAAAAAAACTCTGGTTTCGAGTATATATTTTATAAGATAAGTGCTCAACTTAGTTTTGAAAACATAATAGATTAAATGTTAGTAATACACGAATTTTGAAAGTTTAATATTTAAATCGTATATATTTTCAAAACTTTAATAACTGACTGAACTAAAACAAAACTAGAAAGAGTATACAGAGTAGTCTGCCTGGGATGCAGATTAAATGAAAATTGAGACCCATCTATGGAAATTATTATTGAGCAAGACCGAGCTGCATTCTTCCGCGTAAATATAGAATTGTTCAGCTTTGACTTTGACCTAAATTTGAATATGCGAATGAGAATGATACGAAACTACGCGTACTTTTATATGAAATGAAATAATGAACACTCACTGAAATAATACTAAAGCACCTTGAAAGATTTGAAATCTAGGACTCTCAGACTTCAAGCTTACTAATGACAATGAGATGATTCGGATGTGAAATGAAAAAGATCTCCTTAAAATAATAAAATCCCGGAAATTGCAAAATTTTAGCCTCGTCATCTAGAAAAATATTAAATCCTGCATCTCATCATTCAAGACAAAACTACTAGCAAAAAAGGCGTCGGAAGACACGAAACATACCGAATGAAGAAACACACTACAGTTCAGTTATTTCCAGCTGTAGTAAATAAAATAATGATCGCCGCTAACTTTTTTTTTAAATCTTCTGTTTCATTTTATTTCATAATTTACAGAACAATTTACAGAACAGCTCAATGACACAACCCATAAAAAAAATATATATTATTATTATAATTAAAAATATAGTCAGTAAACCTTTTAAAACCACTCATCACGTGTGTTAAATAGAATGCGACTACCCACACCAACCTGTAAATACTACAGTGAAAAGGTTCCAAATTGTTTGTCAGATTTTTTATATAACTATTATGTCGTCGATAGTAATGCAATACTACCGAGCTTTCTTGTCTATGCCAATCAACAAAGCTTGGCACCATCCCTGCTCCAAATTCTTTATTTTAGATTTTAATAAAAGGAATTATAAACGGGTTCCTAAATGACCCTTATAAATAGTCTCAAAGATATACTAAAGTAAAATGTAAAGGTAGAATAAACCTAAAAGTAACTCAAGCTATCGACGTACTTGACCAAGATAAAAAATACACAACGGAACTGAATATGAAAAGCTACAATTTACAAATAAAAAAAAAATAATCTTTTAACAGTTATAATCTGATTGCGTGGTAAACATGTATTGCACGCTCGAGTAAGATAAAATTTCGCTTTTAAACTAAACCTATTCTGTCATGAAGGATTTATCTATCCAAGTAGCGTTAATCTCATTTTAACAATTATTCTTATTGTGAAGTTGTAATTATTCAGAACATAGGTGTGTGATATTTTAAATACTAATTAAATGTATTAATTAGAAAGATATAAATATATAATCAATTTTATCGAATAACATTGTTGTTGCGCTACCGGGATTCGAACCTGGATCCCTCCAACTATGCTACACCGACAGTACTTTTGACGATAAATTTTCAAACCTATATGTTACACTTTTTCAAATTAATACATCTATCGTTCCATTGTCGCTGTAGCATAGTTGTAAATGCACCTTCCCCGGTTTGGAAAGAGATCCACGTTCGAATCCCGGTAGCAACAACAATATTTTTCGATAGAATTGATGTATATCTTTCTAATGAATACATTTAATTAGTATTGACAAAGATCACGTTTACGATCTGGTAAAATGGCAATATCCAAATAATATGTATTGCAGTGTAGTCTGCGTTGCAAGTAAGAAAGAACACCAAAGTTGGGTTTATTATTTTTAATTATCTGTTTATAGACGTACATCCAATAGCAATTTCAAGGGGGATTATTTAATGAGAAAAAAACTACAATGACAGTTTCATAAATTATATTTATATTATAAGTATTTGAATAACTGTCAGAAACCCTTTAGATTACTCGACATTCATTCAAGGTACAGACCCTACTGGATTATTTACGAGTAAGTACAACACTGAAAAATACGTTTCATGTTTTATAAAAAAAATCGGTGAACCCGATTGCATTG
The DNA here is from genome assembly GCA_022840565.1 of Eubasilissa regina. Classification (NCBI taxonomy): domain Eukaryota; kingdom Metazoa; phylum Arthropoda; class Insecta; order Trichoptera; family Phryganeidae; genus Eubasilissa; species Eubasilissa regina. The sequence goes on along the minus strand of JAINEB010000012.1, from coordinate 54,548,010 downwards.
TGCTATCGTTTTAAATTTGCAGTACTAAATTTAAAAAAATATACATTTAATTATTTTTTTGAAAAAACGTAAGAAAAGGAATCAATTAGCGATTTTTTTTTTTTGCTCTTACTTGTATTGGCGAAACTCTTCTCAAATACATTAAACGAGTAGAATAAAAAAAATGTGTTTTTTTTTCACATATGATAAGTATTTTATGGTTTACAACCGATGGTCGCGGCACGGTAAAGCTAGAATCGAGACGGAAGTTCTTGACAGCGACAAGGAGCGAGCAACAAGTGGTGGCAGTCCGAGGAGCAGAACGGAACTGTGCTTCCGCCGGAATAGAACCCGGGGTGAAAGGTTAAAGATTCCGTACTAGATTTTATATATTATTAATCGAACGAGTTGGGAGAAAAAGATAAAATACTCCAGGTGTTATATTAATAAATTTGAAACTAAAGAGTACACCAGTAAACTCTTGTTCGCTTCGATTTAAGGTGTTAAAGAATACATTCGGTTTGACCATTTAGCTCCAATTAGTGCAATCCTCAATTGATCATTGAATTTGGAGATCTGGATCGAGGGAGCACTCCCGTTCCATTCTCAACTCATTCCGTTTCCCATTTGTTCCAACGGTGATCCTTTAATTTTCCATTAGATTCATCCAATTAGTGAACTATAACTAATTAGTGACTAACTTACTACTTCAATAATTGTAACACATAGGTATAATTTGTTTACTTGTAATCAGTACCTAGCGTTGCTAGAGATTCAGATTCAGTTTAAATAGAGATTTAGTGGAACATTACAGTGAATAGAAAATTAGGTCCTGGCAAGAGGAAAGTGGCAAGAGGAGCAGTGAAATGTCCAAAGGATGGTGGTGGAATAATTCAATTTACTGAACAACTGAGCAAAATATAGATGGTGTTCAATGTAATACACACTTATGTTCGGGAGAAAGGGGTGGAGTAGGTTTTGCGCGCGGTCCTAAAGAGTAACTGTGCAAAATTTGTAACGGATGGATTTTTATATCTGGTGGAGTGGTGGAATACCCAGAGGTAAGGGCGCTTATGCTTTGCACAAGGTTCTAAAGCGTAACTACGCAATATTTTGATTGGACAGCACACCATTTCATTTTGAATGTGTTATATGACATTTAAATCAAGGTAGGGGATGGAGTAGGTCTAGGAATGGAGGATGTACTGATTTTTGTGTCGGATCTTTAAAAGTAACTATACTAATATAAATAAGTCAAATAGTGTTGGAGTTTATCGAGAATAGATCGACATTGAATTTAATTCCTCGAGACTCCAGAAAAACCACGCATTCTGCAATAAAACCTAAATTGGATGAACCAACCGAAAGATCTCCGCCGAAGTAGCCGAACATATTGCAGACAAAAAAAAACAATAAGTTCACATCATCATCAGCACAGCATACCATGAAAGTGGCAAAAGTAAGAGATTAGGAGTTCGATCGTTATCCCGATACTTTTATTTTGCTCATGCTTTATTTGCTCAACATGCTTCCATATGCTAACGATGTTTTAAAGCAATTTTTAATAAATGAAATATGAAGTAAATATATGTTGTCACGTTACGATTTATAGCGTGTTGAAAACTTGACGTAAGTTTCTAATCTTTAAAGTAGTCACCGCGGCTAAATATGTTTACGCTCAGCAAGATCGCGCGGTAGAAGTTTAAATACTGACCGTGTGGATCGCCATGTTTGCGGCGCGTCGAGAAAGGGCTACTAGCGGTGGGGAACCTCATTCAACTTACAGCTACAGGCTGGTATAGCTTAATTAATCGTATATTAATTGCATAATGACCTCTGGGAAACGAGCATTGTTTGAAGCAAAGGCCTTCGCCGGCGAGCGATGAAATTTGACGGGGCGAAGCTCAAATATTTAAAGGATAAATTTATAATTTTATTGATCATTGTGGCACTCATTTTTTAGTATTTCAAATAATAATTGTATGGTAAAAATTTCTAGTATTTCCTTTTATTTTGTCTACCTGGGAAGACGCACCGAAGTGATGATGTATGTTTCACTAGGGATGCTGTATCCGACTTGCGAGTGTAGTTTATTACTTCATGGGATTAAAAATGTTGTAATCTGATGAGGAGAAAAGGCTAGGCCGGTTACACGGGCCGAGGCTAGATAATCCACCAGATAAATTCTAAGGTCACGACATTTTTTTCCTTTGTTAAATTATTATTGTCCGCCTTTCTTCACCAAATATGCTACCATAGTTTGGTGCATTGTTAATATGGGATCTGATTGTTAGCTCTGTCTTTAGTTTTTCTATGAAGTTGATTACATGTTATTTACCACTGAAATTTTACGATTGATTTAGTGATCATTTTTGTCATATTTTCTGTCATCCTTCATATTATTTTTTTTATAATAAATTGTAACTAATTAAATCTAAACTCTTTTATTATGGAATATCACCTTGCACATTTGATTGTTTAAATTTACACATTCAGTATTCTTTAGAAAAATGATTTTATTCCCAGGAGATGGTTAAGGTATACCTCAACATTATGGTAAGTAGGTAGGTTCTGAGACACATACACACTCTCAAGCTCGCCACTAATTTGGCCGGTGGAGGATACTCACAATATATATATTTATATATATATTTAGTTAAGAAGTTGTCTGTATCTTAGCGTAACATGAAAAAGTAACCAATGTTTCAATCGTCTAGTGCCCAGCCTTTCCGACACCCCCTTAGCAAGAACGAAATTTAGCGACATTTTACATTTTGTGCAAGACACGCGAATGATATAGGATTCATCAACCTGAGGCGAACCATCCTTCGGGAGCACTCTGGAGCCACAGACGAAAATGAATAATAAGTCAAGAGTGGACGAGACCGTGGCCGGGGAGGGGGAAGGGGTGGAGAGGTCACGTCAGAAGACACAAAGCTCAAGCAGATATAAACAGAAATACAACGCAGACAGGAACAAAGCAGCAGTCGGGTTATTTCAATTGGAAATCCGTTAGCACACATGTAGATTCTTTAGTCAACGCTTTTGATAAATTCTTCACACATCGTCACCTGTCATCCGTCACCCGTCAGCCGTCACCCGTCACCCGTCACTCACCACCCATCTCTCTAACTGTCTCCCGCTTCCCGTCAAAACCGTGTTTCTAATATTACAGATAATATTTCGAAAATCTACAATACTTTAAATCTCTTCCGAGTGTCAGTGCGTAATTTTACTTAACAAAAATGTGTTTACCTTTTCTATATCATATTGTTTATAATTGTAATTTTAATATTATATGTGTATTATCAAAGTTTTTTTATTATATTATAAATTATTGAGATTTTTTACAGTATCCTTCAAAAGAGATTCATTAGGTTACATCCGTGTCTATATTACATCGAACGAAAGATTTATGAGTGCAAGAGAGTAAGAGTAAGAAAATATGAATACCGTATATTAAAAAAAAAAAACAATTGAATCATGCCAAATGCTTCATAACTTCCAACATCAGACGCAAGATACTCGGATAATGATAGTAAAATGATAAAAATATTAATTGAAATGGCTTACTTTGTCGGGCAACATAATTATTTTATTTTAAATATAATTATTTTACTTTTGAAATTAGCAAAATTAACTTTGTGGATAAAATTCATATTTTTATTTGTTAACTTTGTTTTATTAACCACTTAACGAGTTTAAATACATCTACCGGTTTCGAAAAATACCATTTTCTTCTTCAGGATGTCAATATTATTAATTTTCTAATCATTTGATAGAAAATGGTCATGGTTTTGATAAAAAATTGGGATTGTGATTATAAACAGTGTTGGTCACAAATTAAATAATTTAGAATCGTTGGAGATAAAGATAATTAAAAAATATATATTATTGTTTCTTTACCAGAATCTATTTAATTAAAATTAAATTAAATTAAATAATTTTGAATCGTTGGAGATAAATAAAGCGTGTAAAACTAATCAAAAAATTATAAACAACCAACTAAATTTATCTACGAGTCTAAAATTTTTTCCTAAAAATTATTCGAGTAAATTTGTATTAAGTATTAAGTAGTATTAAGTAATTTGTATTAAGTAACAATTTGAGTTAGGTACTAAATTTATTTTTTAAATAATTGTTGTTTTTTTTAAATAGATTCTGGTAAAGAAACAATAATATATGTTAGGAGAACACATTCTTATTGTGATGTTGAAATTATTCAGAACATATGTCTGTGATATTTTAAATATGAATTAAATATATTAATTAGAAAGATATACATATAAAATCAATTTTATCGAAAAATATTGTTGTTGCGCACACCGGGATTGATAATCTGAAAATGTATTGATAATTCTGGTCTGTTATCAGATTACTCAAAGGTATTTGAGATTCTGTGAAAATAAGGTAGATGGCTCTTTCAAATAATGGAACGATTAAATGTATTAATATCAAAAAGGTAACATATAGGTTCGAAAAGTTTTTGCTAAAAATATTGTCGCTGTAGCATAGACGGATAATGCACCTTCCCCGGTTAGAAAAGAGATCTAGGTTCGAATCCCGGTGGCGTAACAACAATATTTTTCGATAAAATTAATTTTATATGTATATCTTTCTGATTAATATATTTAATTCATATTTTAATAATATATGTTTTTAGTTAGTATTGACATCCTAAAGAAGAAAATGGTTTTTTTCGAAACCGGTAGATGTATTTAAACTCAATAAGTGGTTAATAAAACAAAGTTAACAAATAAAAATAGAATAATTTTATTTTGTAAAGGACAACTCATCCAGTTGTTATTTAAACAATTTAATGAAAAAGACCGCTCCTCGGAAGTATAGTGGAGATACAAATATAACTTGTGCATATAAATGTGTGTAGTTCAAAGCATAGTTTATTAAAAAATATATAAATAACAATAAAATGTTACTTTACTACCTCGAGTTTATGGACGAACACGTGCGACTATAATAAAACACGAACACAAAGATATTGAGGATAAAATACAAAGCTTCCTGTAGTTTCACGGATGGGGTATTATTAAATAAAGTGTAAACTGTAAAAAATCAAAACGTAACAATTAAAAATCTTTTGTGAAAATTCAATCGTGTTGCAGTTTTATGTCGATGGTATTATTGGATGGTGATTATACTCGGGCACTTGTCAGACATATTTGAGAATAATAATATTATCATCGTTTGATTTATATAATGCTACAATTGGCATTTGCAAATAGGACACTATCGCTGCTTTGGCTGGAAAGGATGTAAAGCTGATGTTAGTATAGTGAGTAAGATTAAGAAAAGATCACTCGGGTGGTTTGGTCATATGAAACGGACGAATGAGGAGAGAATGGTCAGAAAGGTATATGACGCAAGTATTGAAGGCACCAGAAATAAAGGACATCCGCGGAAGACTTGGCATGACCAGGTAAACCAGATAATGGAGGATGGTTATGTTAGAAGCCTTAACAATCGGCGAGCTTGTATGAGAAGATGTATGAATGTGGATGTGGCGAGAATTGTGTGTCAAGTCAGAAGAGTGTGGCGCTCTATCTTCTCTTCCTACCCCCGCGGCGAAACGGCGTGATAGTAAATAAGTAAGTAGGTAAGTGGACTCTTACTTTGATCTTCAACGATGAGACGAATTTTCAACTTGACGGTTTTGTAAACAAACACAATTGTCGCATTTGGGGCCGGGAACGAGTCAGTGTACGGTATGGATTTTGGGCAGGCGTGATAGACCCACTTCTTTGAAAGTGAGGCTGGAAATGCTGTAATTGTGAATGGTGTAACATAATAACGGAGTGTTTTTGGCACCGATTGAACGATACGGAGCTTGAATAAATATGGTCCCAGCATAACGGCGCCGCCAGCCATACGACTCGAGCAACAGTTGATTCAATGCACCAATAATTTCCAGGTTGCGTAATTTCACGGAATGCCAGCAAGATCTTTTAATTTAATGACAATGATCTTTTTGTGAGGTTATCTGAAATTCAAGGACTGTGCCGGTAATTCAAACAGTTGACGACTTCAAAAACGAAATCCGACGTGTTATTGATGAAATTGATCAGAGATTTTGCAAATTGTAATCGAAATTTTTGTGAAGAGAATTAAGATTTGCAGCCGAAGCCGAAGTGGCCATTTATCCAACATAATTTTTCAAAACTAAAAATATGAATTTTAACCACAAAGTTAATATTGCTAATTTTAAAAGTACATTTTTTCATTTTTAGTCGGAGAGTGTTCATACTTTTAAAATTAGCAATATTAACTTGGTGGTTAAGATTCATATTTTTTATTTATTATCTTAGTTTAATAACCACAATTGAGTTTAAAAAACATCTACCGGTTTCGGAAAACACCTTTTCCTTCTTCAGGATATGTCAAAACCGTTTTGACATATCCTGAAGAAGGAAAAGGTGTTTTCCGAAACCGGTAGATGTTTTTTAAACTCAATTGTGGTTATTAAACTAAGATAATAAATAAAAAATAGGAGAGTGTTCACTTTAATACTCAAGAAATAATACTCATAAAGTCAATAAAAACGCAGTTTTATTTCCAATTTAATTCCAGCGGTCAATTTGAATCACGCTTTATTATTTTGTACGATATATTAATACATAGATAGTTACATTAAAATTTAAAAAAAAATACAATGAAAAAATATTTATGAACATAAATTGAATTAACTGCTTAGAACAGTAAATATATGAACATAGGTGGTATATATCACAAAAGAATACAACAAAAGAGAGTAAAATGCAAATGAATTGATCAATACTTATGATAGACAGAAAATATTCACATATTTAATGGCAGATTCACAAATCTGGAGTTGTTCCTTCAGAAGTCTTAAAAACGTATAGTTCTTTAGTATCGTAGAGTTCTTTCGAATCATACATAATATTATGAACAAAATTAAAATACTGGATTTTTCCGTAAATTCATCGTAACCCAAGAATGGTCAGAAAGCAGGAATCTAAAATACGCATAATACAATATAAGGGAGTGTTCTCAGATCCCGATCCGATTAGGGAGGCGCTGCGTGCGGGAGGGAGGTAGGATATGCAGGTAAGAACGGAAATCGGGCCATTCATTGATTCTAGCTAAAGATCGATAACCCTGTCGTTTGGCAGTAAGCTGGTACAAGAGTGAAGAAGCCGAGTAAGAAACGAAGGAAAATTTGACGAAATAATAACATACTAGCTCCCGAAAGAGAAACAGGACCGCGCGCGGTCGGAAGATGACCGAAATCAATTAGCCCGCGGGACACGAATTAGTCGCGATCAGATTCCAGATTGTATTAGCGTTCCATCGGTAATTCGATCAGTTAAAAATAATAATACGATTTTAAAATTGTAATTGTTAATTTTTACATTAAATCACCGCGCGGTAATTGACGATGGAGCGGAGAGCACGACGTATGTATTATTAAAAAAATGTGAAAGCTTTGATGTAGCAACCCGCCTCGTGAAATAAATGATAAAGCGACTTCCGTCTGTATACAGCACCTAGATGTACGCATACTAAATGATTATTACGAGAATAAAAACAAAATACATCGCCCTACCAGCAAATCAATTTGCAATGCGAGATTAGAAAAACAAAGCGAAGAAAGGAAGAAAGGCCTCGTATCAAATACATTTCCTTTTTTGGCACCTTTCAACGAAGTAACTAATTTATGATAATCCTACTCTGATCTTCGTATTTTCTCTTACACAGTTTTCAATTCCGTTTCATAAAAATTGAACGTTTTCTGTACTTATGTAAAATAATAATTTAAAACAAATAATAAAATTAGAAGTCTGTTGAAAGATGCGTGGCTAGGGAATGGAGGATGAAACTAACTAACCACCGGCAGGAAAGGGTTAGCCAAACCTATTTATCCAAGAACACATCCCCTAATTTGGGATAATCTGCACCTAACCACGGATTCAGCAGTTCATTGGGGGTGGTGCTTCGTTGCATAAATTTACATCAGTTTCTATTTAGCACGGTAATAGATCAAACGTTCATTTTATTAGTAAATAAATATGAAAAAGAATACATTAGAGGACCGAATGCATTGACCGAACGATTGGGACTCTAAATTATATATGTAAATAATGAAATCATCACAGAAGGTGTGAGAATATGGGAAATAACCTGAAATTACTTTGACAGGCTCAGCGAATGAAAACTGAATGTATTAATAATGACTTAATTAGGGTCGGAATAATTGGGAAATTATTTATTGATTTTATTGTTTGCATGTAATTTACTTCATTAAAAATCTACCGTTGTTGAAAATTTATCAAAATTTTCATAGAAGATATTAGATAAGACTTAAACCTAATATCGATAATAAAATAAAAATACTTCCATTAGTTGTTAAAATATATATTATAAATAAATACTAAAACGCTAACATCACAACCAAAGATCAATTCTATTTAAATTTAATTAGAAAGAGAACTGTATATAATATGTATAATATACACATAAATATGGAGCTACAATGTCTTCAAAGACATATTGCGACTTGAACCACAAGATACTAATTGACCTTTTGGCTTAAATTGACTATTATTATTGCTTAATTGATTGTTACTGAGACATATTTATATAATATTGTATTACCAATAAAAATATATCAATGTAATCGGATATGATTTAAAAAGAACGCCAGTGAAGTTAAAACTTCACTGGTAATACACATTCACTGTGACATATATATTATATTGAATTACCAATAAAAATTAAACCTGTACATCTTAATCGCATTTTACAAACTTACAAAGACTCCTAAGTTGTTCCAATTCCTGGATCACGAAACCTAAAACTCGTGTATATGTACATGAGATGACAATAGCATAGTTCTCTGGTGGGAAGTGATTAGGGATTCTGTGTCGAGACAACCCGCGAATAAATTTCCTGGGAATCGCATGATTTTTTGCTGTCTCGAATACCGAGAATTTAAAAAAAAATAACCCGTGAAACGAGACACGGCGAGAGGGGCGAGCAGCGAGCGGTGCACGTGTGTCAATTCTTGTATATAGTCAGCTATAAAGATTCCGAAGGGAATAGTTTTAAATATTTAAGATAAAATCGTGTTACCTTTTAACGAAACAAAATTTAGATAAGATGAAATTATTTGAAAAAGGTTATAAAGGAACTTCAGCTTGTCATTGATTTTGACCAAATATATACGTTTATTGTCTTCCGATGTGTTCCTTTATCAATTGGCTTTTACTGTATATTTAAAAAAAAAAGTATTGTAATTTTTATAGATGTATTTGTTTATATAATCAATTTATAAGTGTAAGATTAATTTAATTTGAAAAACTACTAATAATTATTATATCAAACAATTTTTATTCGATTTAATACGGATAATACCCCTAGTAGCTACTGTACATAATACATATGAATATTTATCTAAAAAAAAAAATTGGTTAAATAAATTTCTTGGTCTCGATTTCCGTGAATTCCTGGGACTTAAAAATGTTGACTCTCGAATCCAGGGAATTGAAAAAAGTCGAGAATACAGAATTCATAAAAGTGATGGTGCGTCGGACGTGAGGAGGATTTCATCTAAGCTTCAACGATATTTAAAAGTTGCAATTTTGTTAACAAAATAAGCGTACCATCTTTTTAAAAACTTTTCATATCAAACATTCCCGCGCTTCATAAACATTCTCATTTCCTTGACAAATATTTAATGTCGCCTCTGCAACGACGATTTTTCTTACCGGGGTAACAGCTTCCAGTAATAAATTTGGGAAAATATTCTTAAACTGCGGGGATTATTGTTTTATTCCGAAAATATCGGTGAATGTTCTCAGCAAGTGCTTCATCTTTACATCTTATTTTAGTACTTTTACTATCCTGCAAACGTGTCCGGTAACTTCACTCAATTTTCCGATTGAATTTTATAGGGTAATTCTGGGGTAAACTCTCTTTAACATAAAATGAGAAAAAGTATAAGAAAAAAATTGTAAAAAAAATATTGTTTTCTAGAACGATAAAAAAAATATAGGGTCAAGTAAATATATGTATTTCTTCAAAAAAATATATGCACAGATTCATAAAACAAAGAAAAAACTAAAAATGTATTGTAACATCTGAAAAAATGAACTTTTCCATTTAAATCACATTATCCGTGGTAGCGGACTTTACACTCAAGGTTATAATAAAAATTTGTTTGCTAACTGTGCTATATAATAAATAGAAGAAAAGAAAAATCTGTGAAGGAAAGCCACTATCTGCCGGAACATAACTAATCGAACTTAACCTTATAATATTCTACAAAGCTTTGAAGATTCTGTTAATTAATGCACGCATTGTTTGTTGAGTGGAATCGAAGCGGGAGTGCACAATCCTCATGACGATTCCGGAATATCCTTCAAATACAAATATTTCAATTACACTCAAGGAACTGAACCCAATTTCCCCCATTTTTATTTCCATCAACATAAGAATCACAATCCTCGGTTTCCTTCTGAGATTTTTACTTTTGAGTTATTTTTTCCATTCTGAAGTAGATGCTTACCTTTTAGCCGAGAAATAAATTTGCTTGTGGTCAAGATTCTGGACTCAGTATCTACGCTCTCTTCTTTAAGGTTTTATGATCCCAGGTATTCCAAGTAACGAACTGATTTGCTCGAATGTACTTGGAGCCATTAACGATATCTCAGTTGTTCTATTTTTAGTGTCCATTATTTGATCATTTTCTGAACTTTGCGATGCTTAGTTCTAAGAAGGAGATTTGTTTATATTAGGTAAAGGTGTATTGGTAACGACGTTAATAGTTGGAGATGTATTTCTTGAACTATTGAATGTTTTAGCGGATGTTAGAAGATGGATTTTGTTAATTTTGTCAGCTTTTACTGTTAGAGGCATTGATTTTTCACTCCAGTTACATCAATCAGATGTCTTTTTCCGATTACGTACTATAATCTTTTATAAACAGAGAGTAATAAACATGATATACGCTATATTTGTTTGCCCCGTAAGAACAGTGTCCGTGAGCCCCTACACATCACAGAAATTATTTATAAAAAAAATTAATCGATGAAATTAATAACATGATTTTGCCTTCGCTAATATGTACACTGCACTGACAATAACTAAACACGATATAAAAACAACCTCACATTTTTCCCTTGCTTTTAAAGATAAATATTCATATAAATAGAACGAAAATATAGTAGTTGTAGATTGGCGATCACCAGTATAAATACATTTATCAGAAAAAATTAAGAATTTCTTAAAATATTATTGAGATTTTAACAGATAATTGCTTTTATACGGAGAACAACACTACAAAACACTCACCATCATGGCCAGAGTAAAACGTTATGGGGGTGTCCGTTTGTTCACATGTCCGTGTGCCCCAAGTTTACCCTCTATTGTAAGGAAAAACAATCATACGCCTCTAAATCCGAAGAACCTCGCCAGTAAATATTATTTTGATATATTGATATATACACAGTGAACGCTTTAAAGAAAGTATGAAAGGTAATCAAAAAATAAATTATCCTTATAATATATTTAGTTGTTTATATAAAAATATTTATTAATAATAAAATTGTAGACATAATTTAAATCGTTGTACGTATTTACTACCGAGAAAACTGAATATTCCGGCCAAGGCGCCTCGCCGCAGTAAAGAAACTGATGCCATCATTCATCACTTTTCTTCCTTGCACTGCGCGATAATATATACCACCCGCTTGAGGTAACTTTTGTTCGCATTCATGAGAGCATCACTTTCTTTAAAATTTACGCGGTTACCTGGAACGAATCTAAAAACATAATCAAACGCGGATTTATTTTGAAAAAATTGCATTTTTTTAAATATGTTTACTTGATATTTAAATTTGTGTGGAGGCTTAAAGACATGACTTGAGAAAATAGACAAACATTTCTATCTGTATTTTATCTCTTTTTCTATAGATGAACACGAGCGGTGCCCGCAGATCAGGCAACTATCATAATGACATGTATTACTTTCAAAAACAATAATTATACCAAGACGAAACACATTCTGAGTTCTATATATAATATTATGTTCTAGTAAATTCCTTCGATAGCTTAGTTTGTCCCAGGGCTTTCCTTTGAAAATATGATCATTTATACAGTAATAAAGATCACCACTAACTTGGACTGAATGTTACCTCGGTCCTCCGCTGTTTTCCGGTTGGTCAGGTTGATCTCCGATGAACGAGTATTGTTGTTCTTAGATCTTGATTTCGACGTTTTGTTGTATGTGCCGGCCCAACCTCCGTGTATTATTTCGACCGATCGAAATAATTAACTCCTGGAGCGCTGACTATTAAAAGATCCTTTCTCGATGAATGAGTGACCGTAATTGGCGCCAGTCTCTGAAAGCGGCGACCTTCACACTGCATAGACAATCATCCACACTGAAAAACACCCGAGGGCGCCAGTCGAAGGAATCAGACGCGCGTAAACACATAATGTAACGTTGCACTTTGGTACTCGCCCCGATAACTAAATTCATGTAGGAGATTTTTATTCTACAATGGTGTTAACCAATCTATAATCTTTGCATGCCTGCCCGAGCGGCGGGAAGGTAGGGCGCTGCTGTCAGACGTGGATCGAGTCAGTCAGCACTTACAAGTACGGCTGCTAATATATTTTATAATTTTTAAATAATTTAAATCTGTAGGAATTGTTTCCAAACCGGTAAGCGGAGCCAGTACTATATGACGACACGGTGGGTTGTCTACTATCGATCCTAGCAGAAGATTAATTCCTGCCAGGGTTTTTTTCACCCTGGGATGGGCACGTGACACAAAATTGAACATTGGCTGGGCAGAGGGTTTTGGTTCTGCTTGGCAAGAAAGTATGGTATGAAATTGGTCACAATTTGATAGTTGTTGTTAAGTAGAGTTTAATGTATTAAATTTTGTTTATTTGACAGTTTTTATTTAATATGAAAAAACCACCTTTATCAATTTGTTATTTAAAATTATTCTTCTTTTGCCTCGACGGACGAATGAAGAATTGGGAAATCGTCGGTAAGGTAAGCAGTTCTGATAGGTTTGGCTCGGTGGGATCCACACCTCATGCTTGTTACTGAACTAGCCGGTAGAAGTGTGGAACCCCCGGTTCCACAATTCTACCGGCATTTTTTTAATGCTAATAGGCAGCTGTGCAACTTCGTCTTGCACAATACGACTATACTTTTTCGCAGAAGATATCTATCCCTCGACTGTGGGAAAACATTTACAATAAACGCGACCTAACCTAGAAGAGAGCCAGTTACACACACTAATGCTCGTGGAAACCTTAAATGTAACATATATATAAATATATGTGTGTGTATAATTCTAGTTGTCAGAAATACAAACATGGAGTGAATATTCGTATTAATTTCCGGAGTTGAAATGAATGTTACTTCACACTGACTAATGTAAGATTTAAATATTATATTTGCAAGTCTCAATTACAAACGATCACTAATTTAAAAATCTTAAACGCACCAGAAGGAATAAGTTGAGAATGTTTCGTAACATTCTCCGAGCTGACTGAATCAATGGAGAAATCGCCACCACTATTACTCACCGTCACTATTACTCACCGTCACTATTACTCGCGCCGAATCCCACCCGGGGCGGGGCGGAGGGGTAAAAGGTTAATAGCAAGATTCATGCGACGAATCCATCAAAAATTATGAGATCAAAAATATAATAAGGCAGAGAGCAATAGAGGGGAATTAGAATTTAAATTAGGCGTCGCTCGCGGCGGGGGCTGCGATGCTGCGATAAGAAAAATTACGGGGAGCGAACGTTCCGCGGCAAACAAGTGGCGGAGTGGATAAAGCTGCGCAGGGACGGTTCGTTCTCCGTCCTCCCGGTAGCTCTTCTTATTATCTTCATCTACTCAATGTTTACTTTACACATTTACTTAAACATTTCACTGTCATTGTTACTTATCTATATAATACTATTGAAAACGGTATCAAATTAATAATGACAACGATGTTCCTCCGCGCTTCGGCGGCGGCGGGTACGCTAAAATACGGGGACTTTCGATTTACACCTTAATTAGTATTTATTCTGATGATAAAAACGATAAATAAATATGGAAATAAAAGTATTATAAAATCGCCGTTCTCAGAGAGAAAGTTAGACACTTTGTCCGCTCATGCTTGATGCGAGATGTGATAATATTATCGTATTTATAATAAAAGAGTTCACCATATGCGTGCGCAACATTTTTGGGGTAAAGTAATGAGGAATTGCACCGCGAGCAGACTAAGCAAGAATGTACGTTGTTGAACTGGATTTTAAGTATAATGCATACTTTTGAAGGACACATTAAGTTTAATTTTTAATCCAGCATTATTTCGATGATAAAGTTGAGTATCGCTTTGCAGGGGTGGGATCGCCGAGGCGTACATTTAAGGCAACAATATAAAATAATTAGGGGCTGTGTACTGAATAGGGGTGGTGGGGGTGTTATTTATATTTCCATTACAAAGGGCGACAGATGCTCCTGAGGAAATATAGTCGGCAGAGCCTGACCGAGTCTGTATCGACGGGTGATTGGAGTGCCTTACAAACGTCCTTTTAAGAAAACCATTCAGTCTATAAGGAAAACCCTTGGGCTAATTCAGGTTTTTTTTTAAATCTACATAGTTTTTAAAATTCCTTTTATATTAACATTAATAATTAGAATTGACCGAAAACAATATTTTAAATATATACAGGAGAGCATTGTTCAATTCAATTTAAAGCAGCAATTATCAAAAAATTTGACGTAATTGTAGGTATTCAGTTAGTAAGATTGAATATGTGAAACAAATTGATTATTATATAATATACGATAATTGTATATATTATTAGTGATTAAAATAATCGAAAAGCATTTGTATTAGTAAAATAAAAGTGAAAGTTATTCAGAATCCGTTTCTGAAATTTGGCCTAGAAAGTATTCTAGAAATATGATATGTACAAGAAAACAAAATAGTACAGTATCCGAACTGAAAGAATTATTTCTTTAAAATATGAATGCTTGTAGTTTTTCTTAATACCACTATCTGATTATGGTTTATATACTGAGATAGAATTAGAGTACTTTCCCGAAATCCAGCCCAGTCACAATACCCGCCCCGGGAGCGCCGAAGGGATGGAGCTGAGGGGAGAATTTCGCTCAAATTTCATATTAAAATTGTATTAACGTGGACAATACGGGCGGGGTAGTATTCAACGAACAATGAAATGTTTATAGAGCGCAAATCATTTTATGAAGATTTTGCGATGTAATAAACCATAACAAAGCTATTTTTAAATAGCATTTCTAATCCAATACCTCAATAAGTATTTTACTATATTATGGGGAACAGAACTCGGATTCATTGCTTTGAAATAAAATTATTATAATTTAAAAAAATAAATGGCATATAACTAATTTAAAAACAATATTTTAAATGTCGGCTGGTTCGTTCTACAATTTTAAATTTAATCTTATTTTTATTATTACTCATAAAATATTTAATTACACTTTTATATTTAATTCACCACTTACAAAATTAATAGGTACTTAATTATACACCACTTATACTTGTATAGTTCTGTTTTCATCTATAATGTATCAATAAATAATGGTTCAGATAAATACATATATTAAATATTTACCTAAAATATTTCATGTGATACACATACGTAACTTAGAATGAAATAGTTCTCACGAGATCGACTCATTGCAGCTATGGAAGTGCGATTGTGAGGTAAGTCGCAATAGGAATACCAATCAACTTCGGGAATGGACAGGAAATGAAAGGAATGTAGTAGCAGATGGAAAATTGATTACGTACTCGGTGGGATTGAAGAATTAGTGCTGGGATTGGGCTGCATCCAATATGCATTTCCAACATGCTTTTATTTTATTTCATATGACTGACTAACGAACTGTATTAAAGAATATACTTTATGAATATACATTTACTGGAGTCAGTCAGAGGAATATATGCACAATTTGCAAAAGGATAATCAGGAGAAAAACGACTGAGCATTTTAAATCGAAAAACAGGAGAAATTGAGAAAATATGAAGATAAGGTTAACAGATATGACAGGTCAAATCTAGTTAATATTGTTAACGTCTATTGTACAATATTATTATTAAATACTAATTAAATGTATTGATTAGAAAGATATACATATAATCAATTTTATCGAAAAATATTGTTGTTGCTACTGCGATTCGAACCTGGATCTCTTCCAAACCGGGGAACGTATATTATCCGACTATGCTACAGTCGATTGGCGACAAATTTTCGAAGATATATGTTACATTTTTCAAATTAATACATCTATCGTTCCATTATTTGAAAGCCATCTACATTGTTTTTACGGAATCTCAAATACCTTTGTGTAAACCGATAGCAGACGCCAGAATTAACAATTCATTTTTATTAAATTTTGGACACATTGATACAACTTATATATTATCAAAGAGAACACATTCTTATTGTGAAGCTGTAATTGTAGCGAAAAATATTGTTGCTATCGGGATTCGAACCTGGATCTCTTGCAATACGGATAAACAAATATTCGATGAAATTGATTTTATATGTATATCTTTCTAATTAATACATTTAATTTGTATTTAAAATATCAAAGACCTATGTTCTGAATAATTATAAGTTCAATAACAATAAGAATATGTTCCGCTTAATAATATTATTGTACATGGTTTTATAAAATCCATTGGAAACTGTTCCAAAGGCTAATATTTTATTGCAAAATTTAACATTTTTTATTTTATTGCAACGATGAATTTATATTTGTCGTCACCAAAACTAAAGAACTGATAAATGATAAATTATACAGGAGAGGCGGAGAGACAATAATAAACTCAAAAATCGTTGTTTTGACATTAGGGAAAGTTCTTTATTCTATGGTATACCATAAACAGTATAGATAAGAAAATATGACAGATGTCATGTATGTTTTTTTTCTTACTTGTAATAAAGACAATGTTCACTTAATTTCAAATTAAATATATTTAAGTACTGTTATTGAATACATAAAAAAGAAAATATTTAAATAATAAAAATACGTTCTTTTTTGCCCTGCTCGCGTTTTGCGAACCTAGCTGTTTAATCATTATACAGCCATAATTTACGTCCAATTAAGGATACTGCTAAATGACTACATCCGAGACGTCCATGACTTTTAGAAGTCATAGAAATAGATAACGCTGTTATTTTAATATCTCAATTGGAATTATTATACTGTACCTGATAAAAATCGTTAAATATTAATCAAAAAACAAGCGATGAACTAAATCGTTGTTTTGTGTGATTGTGTGTTTGGTATTTGATTGTAAAGATGATTGCTGACTGAGTTTTAACTGTTGGAGGTTTAGTTTCCAGTCGCCGATTTAGGAATGTACAAAGAAATCATTACAATCGGTCACAAATCTCATAATCACAGTTCAAGTAACGATTTAAAAGCGCTTGTGAAAATGGTTTATTTATTTATTTTATAAATTACACCATTTTAGCAGACACGCGTAAGGTTATTTTGGAACCATGTTATGTAAAAAAAAAAACCTTTTTCAAAATTTTTGTGGTTATCAACATTTTGGTGACGTTATGTATGCATTATATTTGCAGTGTATCAACATATCAGTGCAGTTGGGAGCTGAAGCTTATTGACTGCTGTTATTCCTTTCAAACATCCCCTTGTAACAAACTTTGGTAGAGCCACAGATAATGACTATTTAAATGATGTTACTTGTTGTAAAAAAGTAGTACCATAAATAGGGCAAATTAATTAAAAAATCTAATTATAAATTTTTAAATCTAAAAAATCTAACAAATTGTATTTTAACACAAAACACTCGCAATAATCAAGAAGGGGTCTAGCCAAGGTGATAAGTTCTGCAATCTCACTACTCAGCTTCGGTCCAGCGTACCTTCGGCTAGGACCAGATCCCTTCCAGACGCGAGGGTAGGTAGGTAGCGCAGGCCAAGTAATTCTGGACGTCCCGGAACTTACCTGGAAAGAAACAAAATATTTTTAGCATTGTTTACACCGACGACTGAGATTAGAAACATATTTGAGATTGGTGACAAATTCTTACAATAGAGGTTGGGCTGGCATGCTTGCGTTTGACAAGTACCTAGGTACAATGTGATGGCTGAGATGAACTCGAGAAAAATTTACACTATCAATTCATTTTGTCGTCAAATATACCTACATATTTTTAACAAACAGATTTATTATTTCATTAAATAAATGGAAGAATGAAAATAACATTTTATTCAAAAGATAAACTAAAATGCTCTCGGATCATTCTATTGCAATTATACATTGAGCAGTATATAGAAGATTTATCATATTCATTATTTCTCCCATAAAAACAACTTATTAATTTAAAACTGCATAATATGTTTCGCAAACCAAGGATCACATCGTCAGGTTTCAATCAATATTTTTTTACTTAAAATTACAATAGGCAGTTTAAAAATAAGTTAATTTGTACAGTAAGAGTATACTGAATTTATGAAAGAGGTTTTTTTTTAATATAAATTAAATGTATAAAATACTACAGGTCTATGTTTGGAAAATCATCACAATAATAATGTGTTCTCATTAGTAATTAAGAATTTATTTATTAGACAAACCGATATATTTTATAGTTCAATAATAAAATGAAGATATATATTCGAAATATCTGAATATCTTAATTGAAAAAAAATATTTTCTAGGATTTCGTCTATCGGTCTGCGGGAATTCATCCGAAAACAGAAGTTGTCAAGAAATAAGAAACTGTCAAATAAATTAATGCAGTATTTTTGCGGAAAGTCACAAACAACGCTATTTATATTGAATGACTATATATTCTAATTAAGTTGAAACGTATTATCATCACGCTTTGATTTCCCCAAATACTTAGAATAATGTTATACTAATCTTTATCTATTATACCATATAAAGTTAAAAAAACACCCAGAGTAAGGGTATTTGGGTCAAAATACACAGTTTTATAAAAAATAATACTAACGTATTCCGATATTTTTACCGAAAACTATAAATTGGAGGCATGTTGTATGGAAACAAAGAATATAAAAATTATAGAGGAAGAAATGAGAAACAAGATAAATGAAATTGAAATAAAAATAAGGTAAAAGCCTCCTGACGCAGCCTATTTACCCTTGAACACCATAATAGTCGTCTTTGCGCTGTACAAATTATTAAGTATACTGATAATAATAGCAAGATCTGACGCGGATAGTCTCGATACAGGAAAGGAAAAAAAAAGAACGGGAGAACAGAGCGTGCTAGGAAGCAAGGTATTCAGAATCCATTTTGCTTATTGGGCTTCATTGTGCTGTTGAAGCATTGTACTCGGAGAGGACTGAGCTCGTTACGGTGGAGCTGCTACAAAAGACCTACCTAAGTGCATTTAACGGAGATTGTGGAGCGGTTTGCGAACGAAACGGAATTAAATAACTTTTCTCTAATGCATTTCTCCGAGAACAAGCATTCTAATTATTTTCTATAAATAAAACCCCGGCCTTTGAAGTGTTTAGTCAGTTTTCATACGATTTAAAATGTAATCACAAAATCAAATGAAAAGAAGTATATTTAATAATAAATTTGAAATGAAACAAACATAAATGGTAAGGCGCACTTAAGATAATATGTCTATATTTGCACGCTAAATGAACTGTCAAATTAATTTGAAGAGATTCAATACTCGCCAAGGTAAAAACAAACATTTCTTTTGGCAGTATAAATTGTTTTCTGCAACCATGTCTCACCTGACCTTGGACTATAAGTCGATTTTTCTACGTAAAAATGCGTCTTATGATACGAAAAACATGATGTTTACTTAATTCAACACAAATTTTTAAGTATTGTTTTTGAAATATAAGGAATACTAAATAAAACCCCAACCAATTCTAATGTCTTTCTGTTCTTCACAAATGAAAACTGAATGAGAAATTCATACATTTCGTTGAAAGAATGTGACAAATTTCTTTGAAAATATATATGCGACGTTTTTGATGTAAGTCACAATTTCTTCTAAATAGTCTATCGTTAGATATTTAAAAATTGGAATATTGCGATGTAGCTGTAAAAATATGTATTTAATATTCAATGTACGTATGTAATAATTATTTCGTAACGATTGGTTTTCAAAATTAAAGCGTCAAATTATTTTTCTGGACGTTTCGTTCGTTTTGTTTAACATTGGATAGATGGACCAAAAGAAAATGCGGAGGAAATAAGATGTATACAGTTGCATAGAATGATCACAAATATTTATATCTTTGTCTTATACTTACTACAAGTTATACCAGTTCGTTCGATTAAATGTTATACATAAAATCGATTGTTTGACATAAGTAAATGATTCACAAAAAATAAGAAAATTTAGATACCTATCTAAAAGTAATCATTTATACGATGTTGTTCCTGAAGCTAAACTAAACAATAAATGAGTTAGTGTTTTACTTGACAATATCTGAGAAGGTATTCCATTGTGACGTGTTACTTGAAGTATGGTTCTAAATTCTTTAGCAACATGCATGGAGAATGGCCAGTGTAAAAAAGTTCAACGGTAATAAACATTAATAGATATCTATCTGTAAAATTAAAAAAAATGCGGCTGATATTAGAGTGCTTTGATTTGTCAACAACCAAAAAATACCGCTCTAATGCGGTGCTCATATTAAGGAAAAAGTCACCATCGCTAAAAGCAGTAAGCTATTATATCCACCGATGCATATAATTACAAAAAAGTTAATTGTGCAAATATTAAGATAAATGCATTAAAAAAATAACAAATATATAAATAGGTACACTATTTTGTTATTATTATTCTCACGGGGTTTTGGATAATATGTACCAATAACCAAAAGAATTTTCCGTTTTTTTTAACAATTGCGGCACGTCTACATTGATACCCGATGATGATGATAACGATATCGACTGCACATTTCTGATGGTAATGACGATATCGACTAGACATTTCTGATGGTAATGACGTTATTGACTGGACATTTCTTTTGGCGCCGTGACAGATCTGCTATCGACGTGACGCGGTTTCTATGTAACGTGGCCTCTGTATAGCGAATGCCCTGTGTGACATAGCCTCTTACCTCTACATGGCATGGTCTCTAAATGACATAACTTCTAAGTGGCATTGATTCTATATTTCTGATCCTTTTCACTATATCACTCTACGTAATATAGACGTACATTTTTTAGTCTGGTTAAGTAATTATTTTTATTCAGAACGTATGCCGTTCAGTCTAGCATCTGTTCATCAGTCCATTTGTCTAAACCATCTATATAAAATATTTACCGTGGATCAACATTATTTTTTAGTTAATAGAGTTAATATTTACCATTTCCACCGTATCCAGATATAGCAATGATAAAAGTCGTACAAAATTTAGAAAACACCGGGTAAAATAAAATTATCTAATAAATCGATTTTATTAATAAAAATAAAATATTTTTTTTATTTATTATCTTAGTTTAATAACCACAATTGAGTTTAAAAAACATCTACCGGTTTCGGAAAACACCTTTTCCTTCTTCAGGATGTCATAACTAACTAAAAATATAGCATTGTTTTTCTATTTATCCAGAATCTATTTTTAAATTTTTTTAAAAAAAATTTTTAAAAAAAACAACAATTATTTAAAAAGTAAATTTAGTACCTAACTCAAATTGCTGCTCAATACAAATTTAGTTGAATAATTTTTAGGAAAAAATTTTAGAATAGGACTCGTAGTTAAATTTAGTTGGCTGTTTAGAATTTCCTGATTACTTTTACATGCTTTATTTATCTCCAACGATTCCAAATTATTTAATTTGTGACCTACACCATTTATATGCAAAATTGACAATCCCAATTTTTTATCAAAACCATGACTATTTTCTATCAAATAATTAGCAAATTCTGAAAACCCACTATTGTTCAAACATCTCAAATGCTCCTTTACTCTTATATTAAAATTTCTACCCGTTTTACCAACATAAAATGCAGCACAATCCTTACAACTAAGTTTATAGACGCCAGAATTGTTAAATTTATCATCCTTGTCCTTAGAATTTATGAGTAAATTTCCTATACTATTATTTGTGTAAAATGCTGGTCTAATATCTCGTGGTAGGTGTTTAGATATTTGTTTCGAAAAGTTATTTATGTATAAAATCCTACGCCAATTATCATTATTATCATTATGTTTCATCTGTGATTTATATAAAAACTGATTATTATATTCTTTTAATTTATTTTTTAAAATAGTGTCTATCAAACATGTATTATACCTATTATTAACTGCTATTTTTTTAATTGTATTCAATTCAATATTAAAATTGGATGTTGACATAGGAATATTGACTAAACGATGTATCATGGAGTGGAACCCTGAATGTTTATGTGATAATGGATGATTAGATTCATTGTGTATGATAGTATCTGTAAAAGTTGGTTTTCTAAAAATTTTGAACTCAATTTTATTATTATTTCTAATCAATGTTAGATCCAAAAAATTTAGGGTAGAATTATTTTCCATTTCTAATGTAAATTGTATTTTATTATTAAACGAATTAATTAAATTTAGAAATGTAGTTAGTTGACGTTGTGAACCCGACCAAATACACAATACATCATCCACATACCTTTTCCATAACAAAACATTATTTAACAAAGAAGAATCACAATCAAAAATTTTTTTCTCCAAATCATCTACAAAAATATCTGCTATTAGTGGACTTGTGGGTGCTCCCATAGGAAGACCTTCTGTTTGATTATATATTATATTATTGAATTGGAAATAATTTTGGTTCATACAAAGATTTTATAATTCGACATAGATCTTTTACCAAATTATTAGGTAAATTAGATGAATTTAGTAAATCAAAAATTAAAATTTTACTTTCATTAATAGGTACATTAGTAAACAAATTAACAATATCAAAAGAAACAAGTTTAACATTGTTGGGAAGATCCATGTCCTTTAACATATCCACTAATTGCAACGAATTTTTTATAGTATATTTTGGATTAAAAATATTAAGTCTATTAATAGTTTTAGTAATAAAAGAACATAATTTAAACGTTGGAGCACTACAATACGAAACCACAGGTCTTATTGGAATATCACTCTTATGAATCTTTAATACGGAATACAGTTTTGGAGGCTTAGGATTCATTAAGATTAAATCTGATAATACAGTATTATCAGTAAATATTTCACTTATGGAATTTTTTAATGCACTTTTAATATCCATTTGAAATTTTTGAGTCAGATCTTTTTTCCATAATAATAAAATACAATTTACATTAGAAATGGAAAATAATTCTACCCTAAATTTTTTGGATCTAACATTGATTAGAAATAATAATAAAATTGAGTTCAAAATTTTTAGAAAACCAACTTTTACAGATACTATCATACACAATGAATCTAATCATTCATTATCACATAAAAATTCAGGGTTCCACTCCATGATACATCGTTTAGTCAATATTCCTATGTCAACATCCAATTTTAATATTGAATTGAATACAATTAAAAAAATAGCAGTTAATAATAGGTATAATACATGTTTGATAGACACTATTTTAAAAAATAAATTAAAAGAATATAATAATCAGTTTTTATATAAATCACAGATGAAACATAATGATAATAATGATAATTGGCGTAGGATTTTATACATAAATAACTTTTCGAAACAAATATCTAAACACCTACCACGAGATATTAGACCAGCATTTTACACAAATAATAGTATAGGAAATTTACTCATAAATTCTAAGGACAAGGATGATAAATTTAACAATTCTGGCGTCTATAAACATAGTTGTAAGGATTGTGCTGCATTTTATGTTGGTAAAACGGGTAGAAATTTTAATATAAGAGTAAAGGAGCATTTGAGATGTTTGAACAATAGTGGGTTTTCAGAATTTGCTAATCATTTGATAGAAAATAGTCATGGTTTTGATAAAAAATTGGGATTGTCAATTTTGCATATAAATGGTGTAGGTCACAAATTAAATAATTTGGAATCGTTGGAGATAAATAAAGCATGTAAAAGTAATCAGGAAATTCTAAACAGCCAACTAAATTTAACTACGAGTCCTATTCTAAAATTTTTTCCTAAAAATTATTCGACTAAATTTGTATTGAGCAGCAATTTGAGTTAGGTACTAAATTTACTTTTTAAATAATTGTTGTTTTTTTTAAAAAATTTTTTTAAAAAAATTTAAAAATAGATTCTGGATAAATAGAAAAACAATGCTATATTTTTAGTTAGTTTTGACATATCCTGAAGAAGGAAAAGGTGTTTTCCGAAACCGGTAAATGTTTTTTAAACTCAATTGTGGTTATTAAACTAAGATAATAAATAAAAAAAAATATGAATCTTAACCACCAAGTTAATATTGCTAATTTTAAAAGAAAAATAAAATATGTTGATGGAGATTTTTAAAATTAATTTTTACAAATCCTTGTTCGGAAGATGTCGAAAATATAAAGCCTGAGATTAAAATAATCAGAGACCTTTTGCGAAACGGGATGAATAAAATATTCGTAAGTTTTTGTTTGAGTTAAAAGGGTAGCACAAATAGCGACGGCAGCATAAATATTGCAATATTTCAGATGTCAAAGCGTAACTTTGCATAGCAAAAGCAGCAAATGATAAATAAATAATCTACTAGGAAAGTGAAGACCCAAGGTCCAACGCTTAAATTAATTACATATTCTAACTAAGTTTTATTTCATTAGATTTTATATCTAAAACAACAAATTTGTTTAATTACATTTAATACTAGAATTTATAATAAGGCCGAGCATTCATTTTTCCAGATTGAAATTCGATAAATTCTACACGAATTAGATATGCTTTCAAGATGAGACTAATAGTTAAATTCTCATAAGTATCAGATAAATAATTAATGATGTTATTTGTTACGTAAATCATGCGAGAGAAAAAGGTTTGAATATAAAGAAACGACAATAAAAATATTGATTTTCTCGCATTCGATACAAGTGTCAAAAATAACTTTCATTTAGAGGATTGATATATGGAATGAAATAAAAACGTGTTGTCATTTGAATTAATCCATCGAAAATTAAACAATTTATTGTGTAATTTATATGTTTTGTAATCAAACAAAGTACTTACATATATTTAGATGGTAGCTAAAATCAATGTTCTAAATTTAAAATTATTATGACAGCTTCAATGTATTATTTTGTTTAATATTATTGATTTAAAACGCCACGTTGGCCTTTTGGTGATATATCTGTTTTATAATAACATACTATTTATGAAACAAACAGCTAGTGTTTAAAAGACAACAGTATTATTTATACCATAATCGAAATATTTAATTGCGACATACATAAAAATAACGCACATAAAATGTCTACTTTAAACGAGTGTAAAAGTCCTATCTAAGTAATAATTTAAAACAGTCAAATCTAGCGAATAACTTCTGATATAAATGAATACTAAAAACCCACATCTTCGTAAAAAACGGGAAAATTATAATTTTTGTTGAAAGTGGCGCCTTAACTTGAATAATATTATTTTTTTCTTGAATTGGTGATTTTTGGTCATCAAGGTCTTCCGTGGTTTATATAGACAAGATAAAGCTTTAACATACATTTTCTTACACTTCAGAAGTGAACATACAATTATATTATAATACAAATTAAATATATAAATTAGAGAGACATACGTATAAAATCAATTTATCGAAAAAATATTTTTGTTGGTACTGGGATTCAAACCTGGATCTTTTCCTATCCGGGGAAATGCATTAACCGATTATGCTACATCAACATAATAAGTTGACGACAAATTTTTCGAACTTATATGGTGCATTTTCAAATTGATACATCCGTCGTTCCATTATTTGAAAGCCATCTTATGTATGTATATCATTTTAATTTATACATTTAATTTGTATTAAAAATATCACAGACCTATATTCTGAAAAATTATAACTTCACAATAAGAATGTGTTCTCCTTAAAAATTATATTATACACTTATTAGTTTACTTTGTGGGAAACAGTAGGTGCCCACCTGTGACATATAAAGCATTGTCCTGACCGCTTTGATAGACTACCGTCTGTGTTAAAGTAGCCAATTTATTTCGTACTGGTGTGGTGTTATTTCATTAAAATTAGAAAGAGTAAAATTCGACAGAGATATAAAGAAAATAGATACAACAAAAAAATGTAGTGAATGTGTCGTATATCTAAAGTGAATTATTAGTCTAGGTATTGTATGCGATTAAGTTGGAATGTTAGACAGAGATGCTTCTGACTGATCTCTATCCAATTAAATCATAGATTGAATCCATATTTGGGTAATCTTTTTGGAAGTAAACGATTTCCAGTTAGTGTTACGTGAGTTGTACAGTTTCAGAGCTAAAAACATGTAGAAACGTTGACAGAATATTGTTGTTGCTCTCAGAACTGGTGGTAGGTTCATTCGTTGTCTCGTGTTGTGACCATGATTTATTGCTAGGGTGTTATTGTTTGAATGGAAATATCGAACGAGTCTCGATATATAAATTTGTTTTACGTCTGGGATATTGTAATAGTTAAATAGAAATTTTTTGGGCATCTTTTTGGCATCGTAAGAGAAGAGAAGATAGCTCGGAGAAATGACGAAGAGAACAGGAAGCTACTCCACCCATTTGGATCGACCGAGTGGAAAAGGCAACAGGCACTTCTCTGGTGTGCAGGATACCGAGAAAAGTATAGCAATAGTTAATCGCAGTCAAGAGGACGGGAATTCGTGGAGATGACGATCCTGTTATGAGGGATGGGAGAGATTATGGATCAGTATAAAGAATCCAATATTATAATACTATTATAATACTGACTACAGTATTCGATGCGGTCTACCAATTTCTCTTCAGTGTTTGCAGAAGGACACTACCTACATCGACCTATATTCACTGATTATTACATAGCGTCTGGTGCGGTGACCTTCACTGACCTCATATAGTGGCCGGTGCGGTATATATGTATACGCATACATATATATATATAATACATTTATGTGTATATAATATTACATTAATGTTTTATTCTTTATATGCTATATCAATCATTCGCAAGACGTGGAATTACAGCATGCTCATAATATTTTTATGAATAAATACATAAACATCAACTTCAAATTAACGAGTCGAATAACAAGGCCGCATAGCAGTAAGCTAGTCCCCTCAACCGAAGTAATGACAAATATTAAAGTAAAATAGTATCAGAATGAATTCCCCGCACTGGAAGCCGAAACGTAGGTAGTTACGTAGTTAGTTCGGTCAATGACGTTAGAAATATTGAAGGAAGGCGGACAGAAATTAAATAAGGGTTTGTTGGTTTAATCTTAATATATATATATATATATTAATATAAATAATTGTTGATTACTCACATATTTAATATCTGCCTCACTGGGCTTCGCCCAAACTGACGCAAATATTTTATACGGTTAATCAGTAATCATATTTTGCTTAATTGGTTTAGAAAATTAGCAAATATAAATTGAGAATAATGGAAGAAAGAAGGAAAAAGGGGAAAAATTGTAAATCACAGAAAGAATACAATACTTGAACATGAAAAGTATACAGGATAATACCTGAACAATGTCGGCTCAGAATTAAGACAGGTACCCAACTATGAAATATTGTGAAGTCTTATCTACCTAATTCTTAAATTATTATGAATTTAGTATGTACGCCTTTGAAATTGTGAATATATTTAAACTGCCTTATAGTAAAGATTATATTTAATAGATTTTATTATCGTAAGCATATGGATTAACGAAACAATTAGCATTTAAATTTTGTTCTTACGTTTGAATGTTTTAATTACCTAATAATTATAACAAGTTACTTGATGTTAATTATCAAAACCTAATAAATAAATAAATAAATAATGATAATCCATTAGTATTTACATTTTTCAATAATAACTGAATTTTTCTTTGAAGTAATAGATCCGAAGTATAATATTGTATTTATTACACGCCATTATTTTCCCTGGTAAACTCGGTTTTTGTAATGATCCAATAATTTTATAAATAATTTTATCACATGGTAAGAAAGTTCAGAAAGATTAAAATTGAAAAATAAATTTAGAAATGAAACAATCAAGTTAATGTAGCTCTGGAAGCGAGATCGCGGTTGACGAGACTCTATTAGAGAAAAGCTAAATAAATAATGACGAAAGTTTGCTGAACAAATACCCTGGAGGCATGCGGCGACCGCCTGGAGGGTGCAGCCGGCTCGCCCGAATGTGTACTGTTCACGAAGTAAGCCATGGCGATCCGTTTTATACTGTGTATTTAAAGGGAGAAACTAATCTCTGGCAAGGTAAGTGGGTGATATTCGGTATATTTAAAGAGGAGGCGTCCATTTGTCGTAACTCACCAGTAAAGCCTCAGTTTTATTACTATTTTGAGGTCTAAATGTCATAATAAATAGTACAAAGCGACACTTTGGATGACACCGCAAGGATCGGCTTGTTCTAGAAAGGAATGGAATGGAGTTTAAGATATTTGTAAGATTGAACCAATCGTAGCAACTAAACACACAATTTAAAAATTTAGTTTATATTATAGATTTTTACATAGTATTATATAGTTACAAATAAAATAAATAAATAAAATTAAGAAATTACTAAATGTTAAAATCATAAATGTATTACAAAAAATTGTCGTAAAACTATTTTTTCAGCTTGGAAAATAATGATAATTATAAATAGTTTTTTATTATAAATAATAAAATTGAAAAAAATGCATAAAAAATTTTCATTTTATAAACTATAATATTCGTTAAACAACAAATAAATTATCAGAATCTTTAAAATCAACATCCATTAGAAGCAATCTGCTGAATAATTGGAAATTTTCCATAGGATAATCTTAAATAGGTCGATTACATTATGATAATATGAATTTTGCACATTATTCTAACGACAGAACAAATATGCAAATAATACGAAAATGATATTACAATGACAGAAACCGGTTTAGAAATGGGTGAAGGGTGATAATAATAACCTAATCTAATCTTCCTAACCAAACATAACCTAACCGAAACTGCAAATAGAAGAAACAAATAATTATATTTCTTATTAAGGAGAAGAACATATTTTTATTGTGAAGTTGTAATTATTCAGAACACACGTCTGCAAATACAAATTAAATGTATTAATTAGAAAGATATATATTTAATTTGTATTTAATTATATTTCTAATAAAACACCCGAACTAAGTACCGATACTGTAATGTAATTGTGCAGTCATCGCGACGTTTAGACTGCACACGATAACGCTCTTTAGTCAGCCATAAGCTATAAGCCAGCTGGGACTGTTTAAAGCGGACTAAGATGATCCAGATTTGTCCACTTAGGCGAACAGCTCAGCTTACTGTTAAAGTCTTGAATCTGAGATTTTCAGTGTTTCGAATTCAGATCCAACTGATATTATATACATATTTCTGAATCTATAAATTCCAGTTGAAACCAATGTGAAAGTTTTCAACTTCCCGTAGATGGAGTCCTCTATAGCATCAGCGAGGCTGCGTCACGGATGGTGAGAAATAAGGTGATATACATCAGTTAATTTAGACGAGATCGTGAGGAAAAGTTTCAGTAACTTCCTTGTATTCAATAGTACAGTACAGTAAAAAATAGTATATTTCCATTAATAATCAAGCAAGATAAAATGAAAAATATTAAAGACGATTCGTAAAGGCGAAAAAAACTATTAGGTTACATGTGGTATTTAGTGAAAATTAGAAGAATAAATACGATTATCTGTTACTAACTACGCCCAACAGAAGAAGCGGTACTTACTATTAATATAATAAGCCTATCGGTTTATTAGATATACTGAAACACGATAGTTGTTAGGAACAGTGATTAATAATTTTCAAAACTTAATTATTTTGGTTTGTAATTTGTCACGAACAAAGTAAATAAAAGTATGCTTTGCTTAGTTAAAAATAAAGCATTTGTTTTTTATTTTACTCGTTTAATTTACTTGAAGACGCGTTTCGCCTTGTAGTAATGCCTCAAAGAGTTGTAAAATGTATTAAATATAGAAAAAAAGGCTCTGTTTAATAGAATAATAAAGGTATGTAAATCTTTAATATTGATAACACCCTTGCAAGGCGAAACGCGTCTCAAGTAAATTAAACGAGTAGAATAAAAAATTAAGTACTTTATTTTCACTTACGTGATTATGGAGTTCTTACAAACTTACCTCGGAAACAGTAAAAAAATATAGTTTGTACAATCAAAATTTGTAAGCATGATAATAATGTGTAAGTGTAAAAGGCGTGACTACAATTAAGTATTTATTGGTACCTTGTCAAACTACGATTAAATCGATATAATAATATTATTATATAAAGCAAACAAGTTGTCGCCGATTACTGGTGTTAAGCCCAATGGCCGGCTATGACTAGCATTTTTGTATAAAACAGTGAAGGCAGTAACCCAGTGAACATTTTGGAATAAACTAAATAAGAACGCCAGGAACATACTTCCATAAGACTTGATTTATTAAATTTCAAATCTGTCAATTCCACAAGCTTCGTCATAAATAATTGATAAAGAAAACTATTTATTTTTAATGTAAAATAATCTTCATTATCATTTTACATATTTAAAAATGTATTATTTTACATATTAAATAATTAACTTTTATTGGCATTTTATAGATTTTTGGTTTTGACCCTGGCAATATAATAGATAAACACTAAGATCTAATTTATGTTTTATTATTTAAGTAAAGTTTACAATAACCTGATCAGAGTACTTGAGTTGTCAACAAATATTAGTATTAATTTCACAATTACCCTCGTACTATATTGTTCGAAAATATTACCTAGTTATACTACACCTTAATACAAACTCTTATCTTATTATGAAAGAAACTGACGGCAGTTAGCGCTTCTTTAAGATTTTGGTTAATTCTTAATTTGGTATATTTTGAGTTTAAACGAATTGTTGCATAGTAAAAATTTTTGAAAAATCGTGCACTTAAATATCAACTCGCCTCATTACCGCGCCGGCGGCATTATTGTTGGTCAAATGTGGGAAAAGTGTAAAATAGCTATATTGATGTTGTTATTATTGATTGAATACAAGGATGACGGCTCCCGTCGTATCAATTCGTCCTAAATTCGACTAAATTTTAAGTTGTATTTATCATGGTATCATAAATTCCTTATTAGAATAATAATGTGTTTACAAGGTCATCTTCAAAAGCTTACATATTCTGTAAAAATATTGTTGCATTATGACA
The DNA here is from genome assembly GCA_022840565.1 of Eubasilissa regina. NCBI lineage: Eukaryota > Metazoa > Arthropoda > Insecta > Trichoptera > Phryganeidae > Eubasilissa > Eubasilissa regina. The sequence goes on along the minus strand of JAINEB010000012.1, from coordinate 54,516,694 downwards.
GGATTGAAGGCAGTATCGCAATTCCTCAGTAGAATTGTCCATTCCTGTACTAGTATTAGAGAAATATTTATTCCAAACTACAAGCACAATTAATTATTTAGTTTAAGTCTTGACTTATAGTTGGCGCACATAATATATTACCGTACACAGGGCTTATTAAAATATACCATTCATATTTCAAGAGGAGCGCGCGCGTGTAATATTGGTAAATCTGCAGGCAGGGCAGGGAGCCACTTTGTAGAAGACGGGGAAGCGGGGAGCCCTTAGCCCGGGATGCCCCAGGGGGTTCCTTAATATCTCCGGCAGGTTTGTAAGGAAATACGAGAAAAGTAAAGTAAACACGCCATTGGCGCAGAGACCTGCGCAGTGGGGGAGTAGTTAAAATTTACTTTATTAAATAAGCTATTATAAAAGTATTGTTGAAGCTGGTAGCAGACTCTTTTAATGCGGAAAAGAAGTTCACAAGTTTACGTAAAGTCGAAGGTCGAATCGTGTACACAATATTGAAGAAAAAATAAATGTTATTAGTAGAATAAATGCAAAATAAAGTCATGTTGGCTTTGGAATTTCTAACAGGTTAAAATAAATACCTTCTTAGAATACGTTGATTTGAAATTATTTAAAAATAAACCCAAAATTGTTCAAAAAAATCTATCTATATGTATATACAGATATATGTACAACTTTCTTCCCAATCTTTCTCATTTAAGTTCACACCAGTCTACCACATTGCCATAAGGGTAGACGGAGTCGTGTAAATGATGCAAATTGTAGAAAACTGCTTACCAAACACTATAATCAATTTTTCCCTCATTCCACACTCATAAACCTTCTCTCACTTGAACGTTAATGATCGTTCTGACAGCATTCCAGAGCAAGTAACTTCAATACATAATTTGCACCATTTAAGTCAACTTTTCTTTACTGTGACTATTATGCATCCATTTTATTCTAAGTGCTCTTTGCTATGTAACAAATACTATACTTCGCGTGTTCTTCGCGATTAATTCGCAGTGCAGAACAGTAGGCACACGCGTGCAGGTCGAGAAGATCCAGGATAAACGAGCCCAGTTATAGAATAAAAGGCTAGTTGTAGCAGTAGCGACGTCGTTTTCTAATATCGTCTATGGCAGGGGTCGGCAGAAGCGACTCGCAAGTCACATGCGGTTCTTTTCATGGACATTTGTGGCTCTTCAGACTTAAACTCTAATTTCCCTTCATCTCAAGCAGCCTTATAACTTATGAGTTTATGAGATAGAGCCGCCGAACAAACATAGATTCGTAAGGAATACTCTCTACTACACTTTAGCCCGGCCGCACACGACCAAACTCACGTTGGTCAATATGCGCCGTATGCGAGTTTTAGCATTCGAAACCGCATTTGCTCTCACGTGTCGACGCAGGTACGAGCATGCGCATGTCTACTGGTGTGACACTTGTAACTGAGACACAGTTTTTTGAGTGACAGTGCCAAGTAGTACCAATATGGAGGGGGACCTGTCACGTAACTTGGCCATGAACAATGCATTCCACTTGACGATGTAATATTTCTATTCGTCTTGCAGCATTGTTCATACTTTAATTTAATTTATGTTATGACTGATAAGCGGTAAACAAAAAAGTAGTATCAATTTTAAGGAGAAAAATAGAACATGAAATTCTCACGTTCCACTGATTAATCCATCATGAAACACTTCCCGAAGAAATGGTTACAGTAATGAACATCGTTATCAAAGTAACTAACATCATCTTGGCCAAACCACTCTATCATCGCCAATATAAGGTAATCTTGGACAAAATGGATAGTGAATACCTAGATTTACTTCTGTACAATAAGGTTCGCTGGCTTTCTAGAGGTAACGTACTGAAACGCTTTATGTTTAAATTCATCATCATCATCATTCCTACGCGAAAAAAAACATCAAACATCAAAAATTGGAAGACACATGGCTATATAAATTACATATCATGGTCGATATTACTTCACATCTTAATGCTTCAAATACACGAATGTAAGGGAAAGGAAACATCGCATATATAATTGGAAAAAGTAGAATGCTTTGAAAAAAAAACTGCAAGTTCTCACCGAAGACAGAGAGGGGTGAATTACTTCACTTCAAGAATTTAAGACAGTAACGTGAAGAAAAAAGCACTTGTTTTGACGCAATTTATTTTATCAACGTATTAGGAAAAATGAAAAATAGTTTTGGTGAACGTTTTCAACAATTCACAACAAATAAGACTACACTAGCTTTCTTCGTACGTCCTCTCAAAACAAATTTCAATGAACTTAACTTAACACCGTTCGATATAGATGTTAGTTTACTCCAGATGCAGTTAATAGATTTGAAAAGCAAGGAACTGTGATGCAACAAATTCGCAGATCTGACCAGCTGCTTGGAAAAATCAAAAGAGAGAGATCCAATTTGATTTCTCAGCACAAGTGGACAGCTGTAAAACAACTGCCTAAAATAGAAATAATAATATTTGATACACGGAATAGTTAGCCTCAAATATATGGCGCTTTAAAAAAATTAGCTTTTGGCATTTTCACAATCTTTGGCTCTACATATAATATATATGCGAACAAACATTGTCAACTACGAACCAAATAAAAAATAAACTTAGAAGCAGAATACCATATGTTAATTTACAATCATGTATTCAATTAAAAATAAGTAGCTATTTGCCAGATACAGTGAAGCTATCAAAAGCGATGCATGGACGTCGTTCCAATTAAATTTTTAAATAAAAAATCACTTTTTTTTTAACTACAAATCCACATTCATATTACATATTACATATATGCGGCTCTCTGGTATCTTTGTTATACTGTTTCCTTGATCATTTGGCTCTTCTCACTTGACAAACTGCCGACTCCTGGTCTATGGAAAGACAAAAAGGCCGGTCCGTTATTCGACTTGCAAGCCATGATGAAGAAAAGTAATGAGAAGCAGAGGATGGCGTAGCTCTCCTAGGTTGGAGTCATCAGCCTTGAGGATGTAAAATTTGGCGGTGGATTTTACCCGACTACAAAGGAAAAACTTCTGCAGTAAGGCGGGAATTCTGAGAACGGTTCGGTGACGACTTCATGAAGTGAGTCCACTCTGGACTCGGTTGGATCTCCAGGGCCTGGGACAATAAGAATGTCGACATAGAAGAAGAATAAAAAAAGAAGGAAATGTGAAATGAACACGATAACTGATGGATTTTAGTGAGGTTAGCTAGAATAGGTGGCTATCAGTGGATGTGACAAATTGGTGAAATTATAATATTTTAAGTCAACAATTCGTATACTTGCGCTTTCTCTTTTCCCCTGCAGACAAACGTTAATTCATTTAAGTGGTACAAGGCTCTGACTGAGCGAAAGCTAGCACAGTGTAAGTACTGATAGAAGCTAGCCGGTGACATGAGGCCTGGGAACCTGATGCTCCATTCATAACGCGGAAGGACGCCAGGCCAGAACGGGAGTATGTGACCATATGTTTTAAATCATTTCTCCATACCGTCGACTCACCACTTATAAAAACTGCGAGCGCAGCTTAACAACGCATGGCGGCGCACGGACTCCCCTCGAAATATATTAGTTTATCTTCAAAATTATATATTTAACAATAATTTAAGTTCTAATATACGTAATTTATAATTCCATAACACCAAAATCGTATAAAAAGTTCGCTCTCGTTTCCCCGGTTTCCCCACGGCGAACTTGGGTACACCCTGGTGGGGTCGATGGGATGGGTATCGAGTGTGCGGATAATGTTACCGTAGACCCTGACGCCCCTGCGGACAACAGCTGCCACTAAATATTGAGACAGCTCAACGAGACTCGGACCGAGAGTATCGGTAGCGATTAGCGGTAGGGCAGCTCATATCTTCATCGCTGAGCAGCTTCGTGAAAATATTCAATTCCTGTAATATTTAAAAGATAAATAATAATGCCTTGCAAATACGAATTTATTCGTATACATAAGCATACACAGTTTTTAAAATTTTCGAAAAATTACTAACGATTTATTTAAGTGCAAAATAATGGAAAATATATGATATTTGATTGAAGACATTTGTCTGTATATCTATTTTGTAAAAGTATGTTTACAACACGCTATCACCCTACATATAAATGTTAATGTTAATATTTCCGGACACTGATTACATAATGGTATCATTAAACCTTCACGGAAGGATAACTCTGCCATGACCAGAACCGGACGAGATCAGATCATAAGGTGAGGGTTGTCAAGATGGTCAAAAAGGAAACAAACCGATTCATCTTAGAGGAAAAGGTCCAGACTCTCCAAATGCCACATGTCAAATATTTCAACCCTAGATGCGGGTTCAAGGGATGTCGAGGCGGGTAGAACTCCCGCTGAGCGCCTCCCAGACTCGTGTATGATCAATGACCGCATAACAAATTATGATTAGAGCCTCACCGAACTTTGAGAGAACTGATTGACGTTTTAGTCATTATTGGGGCGAACGAAGTTTACTGATTGTGCCAGAACACGTCCCATTGAATAAAAAATTGTAAAGATGTTTTCGGTTCGATTGAATACATTAAGTGAAAAACTCTTAGACTGTACCTTTTTAGAGACATAATAAAAAGGATTATAAAGTAAATAAATATATCAAATAACAAAGAAGTCAAATATTTTCATTCCAAAGTACTAATTTTATTTAAATATTATGAATTGTGTTTTCTCCTCAGTATTTCAGAATACACACATGTGTAGGTTTAAAATAAGTAAGTGGCTAAATATATACATCATCTATACCTATACGATAGCACATTATATTCTAGGGGTATTATGTATCTTAACATCCTAACTAGCTTAACTTCTGGGAAATTATAATGATATATTTAAGTGACAGAATATGATATTGAGCAAATAATTCTACGTTCATATTTCATCTAACAGAATAATGTGAATGTGAATAATGTGTTCTACACAATTTTTAAAATATGTATCCCATTCAATCGTAGCCAGTACGAACAAAGCACAATACATATTATGCCCGCCAGGTGCGGTGATTTTCGAAAAAGGGAAAATTCTAAGATATTCGTCGTACAGTTGAGCAGAGACTTATATCTTCTCAGGCAAAGCACTTGTACACTAGAAACGGAGATTAGCTCAGAAAAAGTAGTGGAAATGCAATGTTCACGTAGAGCAAAGGTGGTGAACCTGTGACAAGTGGGTAGTTTGTATTTTATTCGCAAAAAATATTAAAGTTGAGTAAATTAAAAAAAAATACTAACTATATTTTTTATTTATTATCTTAGTTTTATTAACCACATTTAAGTTTAAAAAACATCTACCGGTTTCGGAAAACACTTTTCCTTCTTCAGGATGTCATAACTAACTAAAAATATAGTATTGTTTCTTCACCAGAATCTATTTTTAAAATTTTTTTAAAAAAACAATTATTTAAAAAAATACTTTTTTAAACTCAAATGTGGTTAATAAAACTAAGATAATAAATAAAAAATATGAATCTTAACCACCAAGTTAATATTGCTAATTTTAAAAATACTAACTAAATATGAATGAGATCTTTTAGTTGTTCCGCTCATGAGCCGAGCGTCGGACCTCTAGTCGCCTGCTATTGCGGGAATTCAAGTACAGTAATAATAAACTACCAACATGTAGGTATGGTGTAGTGAATTTCGACGGGAGATAAGGTGGGGGGATGTTAGTGGAGATTTCAATTATATCGGTATCTCATTGTGATCCGCGTTATCGGTGTCCAAACAGATGACGCGACGTAATTTGAAAATTATTATCAAAATGTCTGTGTTATACATTCCCATCCTGACATATATCAAGCTACTGACGTTAATTTTTCTTCTGAATCGATCGTAGTTTTCGTAGAAATATATCTTCCATCGAACCTAAATGTGCCCTCTTCGGCAATGTAAAAATTACATTGTTATTTCTTACAATATTTGGTAATTACACGTATATTCTATTGATTATTATTGTTACTATGTACCATCAAGGAAGATTTTGAATATGAAGACTTGGCGGTTTGAAGTAATTATGTTTATTGAGTTTTAAGTGTACAAATAACCAATTCACGGAGATGTACTGAAACAAATAGACCTTCAGTTCTTTCTCGTTAAGATGTTAGATAGGATCTGTTCTTTGAAGGGTTGTGTTTTAATTTATAAAGATAATTTATAAACTAAATTTAAATCCGGGTTCTGTTTCGAGTAAATAATCGTTTCAATGTACATCCGCTTACAGAAATCATAAATAATAAGATTAGACAAAACTATTAAAATGATGGCTCCAACTCATAACTCTCTTCAATTCAAAAAAGGTTAAGGTTGACTAACTAAAAGATATGGATATGGCTTCGGAGAATAGGTATATACATACATAACATAGTACAAGCTAGACTTATTAACCCAACCCAACCTAGTCAAATTAAATCTCACTGAACCGCGAAGTATGTGTTACCAAAATAGCAATGAATTTTATTATTATTAGATAACTGCATCGGGTTTTTTAAAAAAATACTGAATATTCTGCAACCGTTTTCATTTTTAACGCATTTTCTCAGGTGGAGAGCGGTCTTCATTCCCCATAATATTCAATGATATTTAATGATGTTTATTTATTTAGTATTTTTTGTTCGGGTGAAAAAATATTTATAGTTATCAGTTTGAATAATTGTCTCTGTCTCTCCCCGTGTCGGAGCAGTGCGGCGGACCGCGGTCCACGTGGAGGGCTGTTCTGGACAAGCGTCAGTTAATGGCCGACCCCGACCGCACCTCCCTCCTGTTGCCTCCTGACACAACCTCACCGCACGCGGGCTGCTGCAGGCTCGCCGCGGGGTATACGTTCACTGCACTGCTTTACAAAATGTGGATTCTTGATCTCCGAACATTTCATTTATAACATATTTTCTGGCTATATAATATTGACAAAACTTATTGATAAGAACAACTTTAAGCTTTGTTCCTGCTTAAAGGCGGTGATGGAAAATGTTGGTAGTATGCTTCTGAATAATGTTTATATTTCATCGCTAGTAAAAACTACTGAATGGGCGTAGATTTGGAGTTATGGATCATTATTGAGGGTAAATTTTAATAAACAAATAAATCAGAAAACAGAAAACTCAGTAAAGGTTTCGGAATGATCTTGGCAGTGCTGACCTGGGCAAGGGCGCTGGCTAACGCAATCGTTTCGCATTTACTCAAAGTAATTGTAATAAAAATGTATAATGACGAAAGTTAAATGGAAACATACTGTAAGTTGTAGATATACTGTAACATACCGTATGTAGTTGAAACTTGATGTTTGGCGAGTATAAAGAAACAAACAGAAAATATGCATGTAGCTGAAATAAAAATACTGAAAAACTAATGAAGTCACAAGATTGGACAAAATCTCAAATGGTACGGACAGGTTATATGTTTTACATAAAGCCGCGACTATCGAGATAGGTAGAAGTAGACCGGAAAGGGCGAGAAGCATGGATGCTTCTGCCAGTCCCGACCTTGACATTTGAACGTGACCAAGTACGCAACTCAGAGCAGGATAGAGCAGAACAGAATAATGATGTATTTATTGGTCCTGTGGTTAAGATTTGCCTAGTGATACAGTGATCGGAGTTCGAGCTTCATTCCAGGAGTTTTATTTTCATAGCACAAGCGTTCAGTTAAGTTTGAAAATAGTAACAATATTGACCACGTGTAGCAAATCAAATACACGGAACAAGAAATATTTGCGGATTAAGGTAAAAAAAATCACTCTTCAAAATTTGCACATGCAAACGCCGACTTCTCGTAATTCTGTCAAAATTGCACGGGACTTCAGTACGAGAGAGCATTACTTTCCTGAGTTCTACGAAAACCAAAAGACGCCGTTCAATCAAGAAGCGCCATGCGAGCAAATAAATGTCAAGTTTCTATAATAAAGAATTTTCATAATGCAAATTGGCGATGGACACATCAGACATAAGGCCACGAGAATTTACATTATAAATATAATAACCCTTTTTATCAGTCTGGAGTCACATATTTAGAATTGTATGCCAAACTCGCGACTGGCTCGACACCGCTGTCGCTCGTCTCCTTTCGAAAACGTCAAATTCGCCATTTTACATCACGCTGCGCTACTATTGGTCTAAGCGTAATATCGGTAAAACCATAGTATAAAATGAAATGTGGTACGCATTCAAAATAAATTAGTGACATTATTTTCGTAATGTCATAACCTATAATATTACATAATTAAGAAGAGTAAGCACTGAAAGAGAAATAAAATATTCAAAACATATGTTTTTATAAAAATGTACACTGCAGTTTCGTTTGACAGTTTATTTATTTACAAGTCATAATGTCGATTCTATCCACCCGGGCGGGCACATCACAGTTTGGAGGATCGAGCGCGTGGTTCTGCTTAAGGAAATTGCGCTTGGGCAATTCGTGTTTATACCAAAACGGCATAAAGCCGATATAGTGTTCATAAGAGCTGAGATTTGAAATGGAAGGGATATTTGTGGAAGGTCTGTGATAATTTATGAAAGCATTGTATATATATATATATAAGTGTATTATTTTGAATATATTTAATGTTTTATAAAGTCATGATAGCCAACGTCCATTGAACGGATAGTATACAAATTTCATACTAAAACATGGATCCTTTCATCGGTATTCGCAAGCATATAAAGTCATGATAGCCAACGTCCATTGAACGGATAGTGTACAAGTTTCATACCAAAACATGGATCCTTTCATCGGTATTCGCAAGCATATAAAGTCATGATAGCCAACGTCCATTGAACGGATAGTGTACAAGTTTCATACTAAAACATGGATCCTTTCATCGGTATTCGCAAGCATATAAAGTCATGATAGCCAACGTCCATTGAACGGATAGTGTACAAGTTTCATACCAAAACATGGATCCTTTCATCGGTATTCGCAAGCATATAAAGTCATGATAGCCAACGTCCATTGAACGGATAGTGTACAAGTTTCATACCAAAACATGGATCCTTTCATCGGTATTCGCAAGCATATAAAGTCATGATAGCCAACGTCCATTGAACGGATAGTGTAAAAGTTTCACACTAAAACATGGATCCTTTCATCGGTATTCGCAAGCATATAAAGTCATGATAGCCAACGTCCATTGAACGGATAGTGTACAAGTTTCATACCAAAACATGGATCCTTTCATCGGTATTCGCAAGCATATAAAGTCATGATAGCCAACGTCCATTGAACGGATAGTGTACAAGTTTCATACCAAAACATGGATCCTTTCATCGGTATTCGCAAGCATATAAAGTCATGATAGCCAACGTCCATTGAACGGATAGTGTACAATTTTCATACTAAAACATGGATCCTTTCATCGGTATTCGCAAGCATATAAAGTCATGATAGCCAACGTCCATTGAACGGATAGTGTACAAGTTTCATACCAAAACATGGATCCTTTCATCGGTATTCGCAAGCATATAAAGTCATGATAGCCAACGTCCATTGAACGGATAGTGTACAAGTTTCATACTAAAACATGGATCCTTTCATCGGTATTCGCAAGCATATAAAGTCATGATAGCCAACGTCTATTGAACGGATAGTGTACAAGTTTCATACTAAAACATGGATCCTTTCATCGGTATACGCAAGCGTATAAAGTCATGATAGCCAACCTCCATTGAACGGATAGTGTACAAGTTTCATACTAAAACATGGAGCCTTTGATCGGTATTCGCAAGCATATAAAATCATTAATACCCTTTTATGTATGCACGATTCAATTGTAGAAACCCATGCAACGACAAACATTTTCAATAAATGGAGTTTAAAAATGTTAAATTCAATTATTTCAGCATAAAATCTGTCGAAAGAACAAATAATATGCTCGTTAAGTTAATGAAATTACGCGTTTAAACCAATAAAATAAGAAGTAAAAAAAATACGAGAATTCAAGTCACTTCAAAAATCAGTAGAATGAGTACAATAGCATCTGGTCGCACAAAATATATCGTTTCATAGACCGATCACGCCAGAATACAACATGGGAGGTGGGGAGGTCAAACGGGTAATGAACTATCTGCCGCTTGCTTTGAACGGTTCGACGGTAAAACGATGGGGATTATTATCGTCAAAATACATCAAACTCTCATCAGCTCTAATTCTAGTTTGAATATCCATTTAATTATTTATTTTCTTTGATCTGTATGATAAATATGACGTGAATCAGTGGTATAATAAAATATGAACAAATAATAATAATTTTATAAAAAGTGTTAGTTATTTGAAAGAAATACACTACCAGTACCTACTACCTAATATCTGTCATTATCCTCTAGAATTCATTTGAATTTCATTTGATGTTGAACTTACTTTATTTAATAAAAACTTCTTTTTTTTTAAATTTAATTATTATAATAAATTTCAAATTATGCTACAACAATATTAATGTACAATTTTTTTCATGTCTACACTTCTCTTGAAAGTATGCTTGTGTAGAGAAGTGGTTATTATAATAAGATTTTTTGAAAGTGATATTGATATCCTAATGCTTTTATTTTTTGAACATAGACTGTATTCGTTTTATAAAACTCCATTGTTAATCAATACAATAAATCAAACACAATTTATTTGGTTATATATTTAATATTTCCAAATAATTGGACGACCGTTTCGGTTGTCTAATCTGACCAGTAGATCATTTGATAATGTGCCAGATAATGGCCTAACTAGATAAGTTAATTTAAAGTATTCAAAGTTACGATTAAATATTCAAAATGTTTACTTTTATTAAATTAAGAAAAATAAAACTTAGAGACCGAAAAGAAACACAGAAAATATAATAGAAGGAAAGTGGAGATAGAAATATATATTACAAATAATGATAACGGCTAACATGGTCTACCAGAAACTATTAGATGTGCCGACAAAAACATGGTTACTAAAAATAAGATAAAGCAAGAAGGAATATAGTATTTTATAAAGTATATACGGATCAAGAAACTGTAATATTTATCAAAATATTTACGTGGATGTCAGTGCAGCACTATATTGCAACATTTGAAACATATTGAAACACCAAGCCTAATAATTAGACTAATAATTCATCATTTGTTCGTGATTCTAGAGCTTTGTTCGGTTCTGTTTTTAATATATTCATTGGAGCTGATCTGTCTTGTATGGCTCAGATTAAGAGTGTAATTACTTACTCTAGGAATAGACATTTTCAAAAGCATCCATTTAAACGGATTAGAGCTATTTCTCATTTCCAGAAGAAGTTATTTAAAAACTACGGAAAAATGTTATTTAAAAGCGGGGTGACATTAGAGCAACGCTACGAGAGTAATTATTTTAGGAGTACAATGGTAGAGCTGCACTTGTATTTTATTTTTCTCGTCCTGTGTTGATTACGGTGTTACAGTTACCGTTGACGTCAATTAAATATATTTCACTAAATTGCATTAAATATACTAAATTTACCATAAGTAAGGAATCTGACACTTCTGAAATGTATACATCACACTATCTAAAATTATTAATGTTCAAATTGACAACTCTATTTTTCATCCAGCTCGTCTCTACATTAACATGCAAAACATTCAATATGCATATATATTAGCTATCTTATGATAATATCAGGACAATCTGCCACATCCGCAGAGGTGCCATATTCCTGGATAGGTTGAAAGATTACGGTGAATTTTGTTGTAATATTACATGTAAACTTACAAATTTTTAAGAAACATCTGTACATATTTTTATTATATAGATTATTCTAAATATTTTTTGACAAACTTGCATTTAATTTTAAACTAATTATTTAAAACTAATTTTAAAGTAATTGAAGTGTTTTACTAAAAACAAAAATAACATGTTTTTACTGTGTTTCTTTTTGAATATTTTTCTGCACATATGTGACTGTATCTTTATTTACTGTTAATTTATAAATACATATTATATTAATCTAACTTTCACATGGTAAATTTGGAAGTTTATGGTTTATGCTGGGACCAAATGACTATCTCGTTGAAGAAGAAAAATCGTCGACAGCTTTCTGGTTCCGGCATATTGCGATTGCCTCTCTGGCCCACAGTGCCGAATATCTTTGCTTTGAAGAATAAGCTGTAACCATAAAATGGAATGCTATCTGGCAGGGGCGTGCACTGCACACAAGCAATAAAGCTATGCATTACTTAAAATTCTGGTAAACAAATATATAATATATTAAATAATCCTCATTTTATGAACAGAAGTTCATTAAAATTACGCTTGCGCCCACTGTGTACCAGTAGAATATTTAGTATGTTGAACAGTGTTCTAAAAACGTCCATAAAAAGATTATATTGAATTTCGGATAAGAAAATATTATTGCATTCTAAAATTTTAACTTTAAAAATATTACAATTTAACTAAAAAATTACAAATAAATAAATGGTGGCCGTATAAATGATGAATTCACTTTCACTAAAGATGTAGGCTTAACGAAAGTTCATAAACCTATGTAAATACAAGTATACAGTATACCAATACAGTATTGTATAGTATCATTAGTAACGGTACAACTAATATCTATACTAACTGCACGTCACTACTATCCAGAGTACGTGAATAATTCGAGTTATTTTTTTTATACAGTGGGCCATAAAAGTCACTTTACTATTTAAAAATTAACTAACTTGCATTTATATTGCAAATAGATTTATTTTACTTATACATGAATACAAATATTATATGCATAAACAATAACTAAAATAATATAAAAAACAACGAAGATACTTGAATTTTAAATGGTGATGTTACTTTAGGCCCACTCTGTTACGATCGAGCGTTACGACACTTGCGCTGGCATTCTTCAGACAATCTTACATCGTTAGAGTCTTATGAATGACATTTTAAACATGAATCCCAGAGATTTACTTTCCTTACCCCATCCGAAGAGTCCAGATTACTGAATACTCGGCTTAGACTAATGTAGCGAGATAATATTACGGTCAGTGTTATCTCTAATCTAGGCTGCCGCCTAACTCGTGAAATGTTGTGTACCACTGCATTTTCAGCACATAATAAAATAAATAAACATTAAAAACTTTCCGTAAATTCTCCAAAATATTTACTACACTTCACAAAAAATTAAATGAATTTTAAAATTCAAACATTATAAATACGAGATGGACCATAACGAATCGATGGGTTTCAGACTTTTTCAAAATATTTTAGACATTCGGTATCTCATACGGTGTATTGTTCATTTTATTGGAAGGCTAAAAACTTTTTCCTAAATATTCAATTCATTTGTGACTGTGACATTAAAAAATTTGAATATTTAGGTAAGTAAATAAGTAGAAGTAGTTTCATAGTAATTAATTATGTATTCATATTAATTTAGTTATAATTCGTATCATTAAAATAAACGAAGAGGCATCGAACGCAAGAATGAAATATTAAGATGAATTAAAAAATATGATATAGAAATAAGCGTATATTATGTTCTGGGGAACGGACATAGAAAATAAAATTGTATTGTTAAATAAATCCTTATACGCCATTAAAATGGAAAGGAGACACAAAAGAGTTCTTTGTAATCTCTGGTTAACGCTGAAGGCATTGTGGTCTCCAGTCCTGGGACAGCCTATAACTGCTGCTTTCTGCCCCAAGCCAGGAAACTGAAATTGGAAGATTTTACAGTATGAGGTATTATATTACTAGGAATATAAAATCGAAAGAATATGTAAATAGTGTATGTAGTAGTGCTGGATGAACTAGCAAAAAAATCCGATGGAGCATTCTGAGTGGCCGATCTTACACAAATCCTAGACCTCCTTTTAAAAATGTCACTTTATTACGCATAAAATTCCTTGGATACATTGCTATTCTAGTTCGATACAGTATCAAGTTTAAAAATAATACTTTGGAAATAATCCATTTTTAAACCATGGGATAGCGATATAAATCATCTGAAAGACATTTGATCAGACAATAGCATAAAGTTCATAAGATTCTTGTTCTTTCCCACGAAATTTTAATAATTTGAGAGAAATCTATAATTAATATTTTTTAAAGATTGAAGAGTTTCCCGATTATTGCAAAATCTACGATATGGAGCTGGGATAAAAATGTCAGGAGTCATTTCAGGAAGTGATTGGTATTGTCTACTTCCTTTTTCCTGAATTTATGTCAATTACTTCAACATCTTATATAGGGTATGAAGTTTTATAAAACATCTTATTAGGGATGACTTATCAAACTTGATAATTTTCACTTCATTCCACTTTTTCGTTGTTTTGGTTTTTTTAAAGATTATCTATCGACACAGTAGCTGTTTTCCAACCAATCACTTTAGATGTGTCACTTTTATGAACGTTGTGTGGATATCCGGATTAGGCCATTTTTGCCGAAGTTACAATTCGACTTGGGTGATAGAGAAGACCATTCTTTGGGGTAAGTTTTTTAGTTGCCTAGATCCGCGAGTGCGAACAGAAAACCTAAATTTTGGGTATATCTCAAAATTTGTGAATAATTGTTTCACTATAATGAGTTATATAATGTGGAAATATTATTTTTCAAAAAATAGTATAATCGATACACTGTAGCAATATTCTCAGACCTGCAGTATCTCGATGATGTATTGGATTGATCCATATTTCAGTGCTGGAGGCAATGAATTTTTATTTAAAAGGTGCTTTCCTCAGTTGTCAACGGAAACGATGCCATGATCATGTTTAATTTTTTACTATTGTTAAATAAGCGGGACTAATATAAAGCGTATCCGTAAAATTTTATACACTCTGTATTTCTGACCTACGTTTTGATACTGATAAGCATAGTGTAGTGAACGGTTACTAGTTTCTTTCTGATGCCAATACTTTGGCTAAATGATATTTTGAAATGTAATTTTGTTTTGAACTAATTTCACCATCTTCATTAAAGTAAATTAGATAAAAATATATTTATTTTAATATGATATAGTGTAACACTGCTAAAGGTTGACATAAAGAGTCAAAAGCCAAAAATTTTTTTTAGTTGTTAAAGTAAACAGCGATATATATTATATTGACAGTAAAAGATTAACCAGCGGTGCGAAAAAAAATTCCAATGAATAATACGGTTTTATGGATAACCCTGGCGACAATGTAGGTAGTTTTTATGAAGTCATATGTAATAAAATATTCTATAGTTACTAAATACGACAGATCCACAGTTACTAAATATTAAATGACAATGAAAATAATAAATCCGATTCAAGTTGTTAAGAGTGAATATTATGTTCCAGGTCGATTTTATTTGGCTGCCGTTTTGGTTTGGAAGATATTTGTCAGTTCATATTTAATAGCCGTAAAGAGTAGTTGATTACATTTTATTATGGAACATCTAAAGCTTCAACAACGTGTTTAAGTTATTAAAACATTTTATATAAATAATAATGGCAATGCTGTATCCATTAATAGTGATCGCTATTGTCACATGTTGAAAAACTACTTGTTGGCTGAGTTGGATCGAGTGGGCCTGCAAGACATGCGGTTTTAGTATAACAGTGCTACACAGTCCGATCTACGCTTGAAATTTTTCCCGGTCGCATAATGTCAAAAAGTGGTGCCATTGACTGGCCTCCTCAATCACCTGATTTGACGGCTCCCGACTATTCTCTGTGGGAGTACTAGAAATGAAAGATCTACGCCAATAAGTCAACAACAATTCCGATGCTACAGGATAATATTCGAAATGAAATTACTGAAATAACAAGCGAAGTGTGCAAGAATGTTATGAAAAATATGGTTAAAAGAGTACGTATTTATGACGCTGCCAGAGGCGGCTGCTTGGCCGATGTTATATTCCATAAACCAAATAATAATTAATAAAAACCAAATTAAAAGAAAATGTTTATTTTCTAGATATTCAAAAACAACATCGGCCTGGAACATAATATTCACACTGTATTTTATTTTTCAACATAATCCCTTCGAGGCTCAACACACTTGGTCCAACGTCTTTCCAGTTTCCTGAATCCATACTGGAAGTGACTTTCCGAGATCTTTAAAATAACTGTTTTCAGCTTCAATCACCTCTTCATTCGACCCAAATTTCTTTCAGTCGGGAATTTTTAAACCATACATTCCCGTTAGTAATGACAGTTGAAAAGTTTTTTGCTCAATTGGTAAATTAATATTTCTCAGAATGGAAGCAACCTCGCACGAAATTATTATTTGTAAAGTGTGTAATTATGTAAGTCTCGGGTTGCTCTACCGCTGAAGTATAAAATAACCGGTGAGATGTACGAGAATATGGAAGGGCCGCGGTGTCGTGCCGGGAAGGGGGGGGGGGGGGGGGGGGTGGCAGCGGTTTGGTGCTCTATACGTCCGTCTACCCCCCATTGCACTATTTTAAATATCACATTATATTTTTAACACACCCATTTTACGGAGACACCGGCCGTGGCTGAGCAGCATTTTATCTAGCAAAAGCAATCAACACGGAAATACATACATAAATTTATACGTGTTTTTAATATCTATAAGTTAAGATTACTTAAATGTTTTATTTTTATATGTATATTTAACGACATTTATTATGCATTTACATTACAGAACGCAAATACTCGTATATATTCTATTAAAATAAAATATTAAGACTGAGACCTAATATTTATCAACAATTATTATTTTTGTGAATAATACTTGCTTATGATTGAATGATTGAGGTTACTTGGAGGTGCATTTTTAAGATATTAATATTTCTGTACACTAGAATACATTTATGCATTTACATTATGGTACGCAAATATATATTTAAATAGAAGGAAAGTATTTGGCTGTCGCCGATAGCTTCGCCATAGGCCAATAGGGCTATAGGCCAACAGTGGTCACTACGCGGGCAGTGGTACCTGCTGCGCTGTCAGGGTTTCCGAAGAATCTATTTTTCAATGCGGAAAACATTACTTATATCGTAATTTGTTTTTTACTTACTGGCAATAAAGACAATATGCACTACTTGACACATTGTTAAAGTAATATAATAACAATTTTTGATACGAAATTATGTTTTCTGCAATGATCCATTTTGCTGGTGATTTTCTGGGCTTAGTGCATTGAATGGTGGCTTTAATGAAGAAACTTACAATGAAGTAGTGGTGCCAACAATCGAGCTGATGAATGAGAGTAAAGCTTGGTGCTGCACCAAGTTGTTTTTCATTCAATGCAAGAATGAAAAACACTTTGGAGCAGTAGAAATATGCTCTCCCAGACTTATACTCTCCAGTTTATGTTATGTGGTATGGCACCGAGGTAAAGACCGCGGAAGGAAGGTGAAATTAGTAATAATATTGTGACATATTTTCCGTGTACGCATCTCTATTTAAAATAAATGTGAATGTTCGAATTACTTGTGTTCGCAAAAGACACGGCACGATCGGGTACTCGGTCCAAATATTTAAATTGTTCAAAGTGTTAATACTCAACAAGCGTGTATGACAGGATGAAATGGACAGGATATGAAAATTACATATAATCATATATATTATCTGTGTGTTGCGAGTCGATAAAAGAGCATGGGCTTCTTAGGATAAATAATTAAGAATATGTATATGTACTGCAGACGTAAAAATAAACAATGAAAGGTCGCAGTCTTTCGGGTTTTTGACTCGTAACATGAAAGGTCACCACAATACAATGGAGCCTAGTCGTCACGAGCTCACCTTCCTGAGTATTTGGACAGCCGTCCGTAATGTACTCACTGGGGCAGAGCCTATAAAAACAAAAGAGGGCAGAGTGGGGCCGCCATGCGTCACGGGGTAATTGGCGGGAAATGGCCGATAGACTCGTTCGCTCATGAAATGTGCCGCTGAATTTTAAATGCGCCGCCATCGAATTGGGGCGGAGCTTCTTCAACGTTTTGGCGACCTTGGAAAACTCTCGAAAAAATATTAAATGTGCCAAAAATTATTTATTTATTGTTAGACCCAAATCCATAACGCTTATATGTATTGCGGTATTATTTCTTCATAGTAACAAATCGTCAATACATTTTGTAGTATTGTACGGTACCTACATTGTATTTTATGAAGAACAAAAAATCATAATGTTTTCAATTTCATTTTTGTTTCTTTGAATGGTAACAAAATGTAAAGTTCTTACTTCCGTCAATTTAAAAAACAAGTATGGTACCATTAAAGGAAATATATCAAAGAACATATACTCGTAGGTGTTTTATAGAATAACTGGGCATTTCACGAATTGACAGCTATTCTTGTTCTAAGAAGTGATGATATTGAATTTAAATAAATAATTTGAGGTAATTTCTGAAGTCAAATTTGAAATAAAAAACAAGTAAATTTTTGGCATCATTTTTATTAGATGGCACTCGTTTACAGAGAGAGTATTAAAATTATAATATTTTATTTGAAAGCAAACAAAGGGTGATAGATTGTTGACTACAGCCACGGTGTTCAGATTGAACGATAAGTTGATTGTAATTCTCTTTTTATAGACATAAATAAAAAGTAACAAAAGAAGGAGTCCCGCGACCTACATATGGGGAAGCAGGGCTGCAGAAACACGTCCCGAGGCTGACCGGACGGAAGTGCAATGGAGAGTGTCACGCGCACAGGGGTCGACACAGGAGGCGACACGCGTCGCCGCGTGAAAGGGCAGGTACAAATACTGCTTATGTACTGAAACTGGGTGCTCTCTCTGAGCTGTAAATAAGAAGAACTCATTTGAATTTTAAATAACCACTGAGAAACCTTTCACAAGCTCGAGCAATATGCCGAGAAAAGAACCGTTCAGTAAAATATACATTACCTGGATACAGATACAGCAATTTCAAAAATGATATTAAAAACGACAACCAAAAACAAACAATAATAAAATAATGTCAGTAATTGGCAATATTTGAATTTTGAACAAATTAAAAAAGCACAGGAATAGTACGTTTTAAAATTTTTTAATGTGAACAAATCAACTAGTTCTTGTCAACCCTTAACTGCCAACTTTACAGTGACCGTATATACTTTGTTACCTTCACAACATTAATTTAATAATATAATAGTTTTTTATTTCGTATTTTTTAAGATACAGTTATATTAGTTATTTAGTTCTTCAAAATTATTTATTCATTAATTTCTAATATAAATTATTATGCTGTCCATTGAAGAAGATACAATGAGATCATCTCAGAGGTTTAGTTTAGATACATCTTAATACTACGTACACATGATGTATTGAGATTTAAATTTACACAAAACTCAAGAGATCGGGTAGAAAGGAACAAAACTCAAACCAGTGAACACGACCTTCGATCTGACAGCGAGATCCGACATGTGCACGCAATGTCACCTAAAACAACCGATCTATTTTAAATAGACACAAGTCATTACACAAAAACTAATATAGTCACTAAACATACACATTTATAAGGCGTTAAATTATAAACATTTATTCCGTTTCAATTGCTTCCAGGGAGATTCCAAAAGACCCAGCGAATGTGACGACATGCACATTTCCCGTGCGAGCATGATACGGGGATTGCGAAAGTCAGGCTTGTCTCCAAAAAGATTGTCTAGAGTCGAAAATCACCTAAAAATCTCATAGATTAGGGTCATCTTAGACTGGTTGCTAAAGGAATAGGTAGATGCCAGTATTCCAGCATTTTTAAAATTATAAATTAAATTGTTAAATAATAATAAGATATTAAGGAGAAAATAATAATAATACATTATCGTAGAAAGCAATCACTTCGTGGTTTGACATATTATATTAAATAAAATAACAATCACTTTGTATGAAACCACCAAATTTATTATACCATTCATTTTCTAACCATATTATTGAAAAATACCAATCTTTTGATAATACCACAGGGGTCAATATCCTCTATAAAAACGTGTTTGGCCTCCGGTTGGACAATTTAGAAGCCCTCGAAATAAAAAAGGCAATAAATAGTGGTATGCCAATTCTTAATAACCAAATTAATTTATCTATTAGGCCCGTATTAGGTATGTTTCCTTTAAAACAAATTTAATATCCATCGACACTGTATTTTCCCATTCTATTTCACTGTATGTTCTGTTTATCTGTATATGTATTCTGTCTCTCTCTTTCACATGTAATTTTATATTCTATCTCCCTCTTTATGTACATATAAGTGTACATTTTTTTGCATTAGTTTTAAATACGTCCTGATGAAGCTTGAGATAAGCAGAAGTATAATACATTTCATGGTTTCATACAAAGTTATTGTTATTTTATTTTAAATAATAATACATTGAAATAAGTCGTGAGTGACTATGGAAGAAGCCAACTAGCTTTGGCTAGGGACTATTTCTTAAAAATAAATAGCGCGTTAAGTAGAAGAAACAAATAATTAATGCCGGATATAAAATAATTATTCGTTTGCGTTGTATACTTAGATTACTTCGTCACGCAACAGTGAATTGTGCCACTGACATATAATAAGCTTAGTTTGTTATTTTAATCAACTTTTTTGAATGTGTATAAGTATATTAAAAACGTATTTTTCCTTCATATTATTTTTTCTTTATTGTAGTAACAAAGTATTTGTAAGTAGATAAGTACTAATAAAAGTATTTGTCTAACAGAATCGTTACGAGCACGTCATATAGCACCTGTTGACGAGCTGTCGAGGTATCTCAACGTTTGAGTACGTTTTGAAACGATTATATGTTTTGCTTTCAGACAGATAAAAAAAAGATAAATATGTATTTTAAATGAATAATATATCATTCCAATTTTTCCTTGTGCACGTGTGTGTAAATTCATAATTTAGCATTTTAATGGAATATTGACAGAGATGAAACAAACACAGGATTACTTTTGGTGTAACACGCTGACAGAAAAGTAAACAGTTAAAAATGTAAATAACTTTTTTTTATATTAAGAAACAGTGGAGAATGATTTATAGCTTCGTATTATGTTGAAATGTTAAATTCATGTAGATACAGATAAGCGAGACGCATGCAACAAAGTTCACGCGATCTGTCCAAGAGTCAATTAGAGGTTTATAAATGATCCCGTGCGTATCCACTCACCCCCCGCGTCACGAACGGTCTCGGTTTGTGTTCACAGAACGTTTTACTCATGTGTAGAAATGAAATTATGGGAAAATAGTAATTAAGGCCACTTTTTTCCTCAATCGCACTGTGTACTGTAGTACTATAATATAACGATGACTGCAATTTCTCCACCATAAATTAAAATAGAATAACGCTAATGCAGATAATATTAGATTTATAAATTTCATCATAAAATAAAAATGTACGTGTTTAAAATCTGTCGAGCACTGCTGGCGATGCACGGAACGAGGTTGGATCCCCGACCACTAGATCACTAGACGAGTATCGTAACCAGTAGTAGACCACAAGCACATCAAATTGTTCGCCTATAATCGTTCGGAACATAATTGTTTGCGGCCACAATGTTTTACCACAGTTCTTCTTCTGGAAAATTATTCGCCGAATATATTGACAAAACATATTTATGACGATTTTAATTTATAGTGGCATTTTAGCTTTTATTGGCTGTTTTAATAAACTTATTTGTCTTAAGTTGTTCCGTGTGCACATTTACTTCTTCTTTTAATACTGGTTAAATTGAGAGAAGGTAGTTTACTATAGAATTGACTAAGTATATATTTTAATAACTAGTTTACCATACTCGTTTATATTAAAAAGATTATATTTTACTAGGTACTTTTCCATATATTTTACTAAGTATTTAATAACCTTCCAGCGGGAGCGCTGTCACAAAATTTACGACAAATGCGCCTTATCGCCTCCCCCACTTTTATCACTTAGTCGCAAGCATCGAGCTCCGAGGGTCAGTGTCTCTCTAAACTACAGACGTACCAGGTGTGCTTAGAAGTTTTTGTTATTCATTGATATTTGGACTCTAATGAATATTGGCGGCATAAACGCTCAAATTTTATACAAATTTCCAGGAAAGGCTCCAAAACATAGAAAAATTTTCCCAAAAAAATTGGCACTGACCATGATGAAAGAGCATCTTATCTTCAGACCAAATGTCAAATATTTACCGCAAGATATAAGTGCTTTTCTCAAAGTGAATTACTGTCGGGAAGTTGAACCGATTTGTCGGTCATGTGCACTGGAGGAGAAAAGATCCTCAGCATCGATGAAGTGTTGCCGTTGCCAGTCCTTTACATGCAAGAACCATTCGGCAGTTAAGGTGGTTTGCAACAATTGTAATGATGAGAATATTGATATTGACTAATAGGTCGATAAAATATTTTGTTTTGAAATAATTAAAGTGTTGTTTCGTTTTTTGTTTAAGAAAGTCAAATATATATTTTTTAAAGTACTGTCATTTATCATTTTTCATAACCTTACAGCAATTTCTTAACATTTATATAAAGAGAACACCATTTATATGTGACGTAAAATTTATGACAAGCGCCCGCTCGAGGGAAATTACTCAGCGCGCCAAATTTCCTGTCTTACTATTTATAAATATTAGAAGGATTTTACTATATATAAATATTACTAAGTATTAGAAGGATTTTACAATTATAGTCACCATAATGATTGTAATTGTCAGGATATTGATCGGCATCTAATATCTTTACTCGGTTTGCTTACACCATTAGTTAGTTATATACATCATTATCCACAGACCAAAATTAGCAGAAATGTTAGTGTGTTAATGGCTGGACGAGGATATATAATGGAGGGTTAGGTGAGATTAGTAATTGCCCATAGGAATATAAGTGATAATTATATATTTTTATTATTATTGGATAATATTTTTTAATTTATTAATTGTAGAGTAAAAATGTACTATTTTTGGCCACGAAGAATTATTGTTAGCAAACATTGTGGGCGAACAATGTTCCTAGACTCGCTCGGCGCTCAAGTTGTATTGCCCTTACGCTTGAGGAAAGGCTTGTAAGTGTCACACCTTCAGGCTTTCAGACACTTAGTACTGTGAACTTTTTAAAAAAATACGAAATATACGAGTATCTTTGAATATTTACCAAGAGCGATGGGATACGGCACCCCAAGGAAGGTGGACTTATTCCTTTCTCCCCCGCGTTGCCGTGAGGGAAAAGGGGGTGAATGTCCTCCGGTGTTTAACTATTATTCGGTGCACCTGGTATCGGATCATGTTCAGGGGTAAATTATTTGACATTGGACTTGCCGATGATCCGAGGTGCTCCTGCAGCCGAATGAGGCAAACGCCGGAGCACATCCTCTGGTACTGAGAGAGTATGCTTGAAGACAGCGGGATACTGGCCTATTAGGAACGATATCCTGCTGCAATGTGGAAGAAACCTCCAACTCTTCCAGGAGTTCATTAGGGTAGGTCTTTCTCCTGGACCTAGATGAAGATCTTCCGAATTGCGGTTCTCCGTGACGCGAGACAATTCTTTGTTTTCATTTCTGCCTTGTTTTCCCCCCGAGAGGGGGTGAGTAAAGCCCCAATCCTCACTGACGAGACTGTGAACGGGTTTTGTTTGGTGGCCATGTCGTGTTGTATTACAGCAAGACTGCACTGCAACATAGCAAGGCTGCCATGAAGCATTGAAAAAATGCCAACCTGGCAGTATATGGGTAGGACCGATATGGAAGCTTTTGCTCATAGGACAGGGGGGTCACCATTCGCTTCCCTTACGCGACGGATCTCCAAGATAAACCTCATCCGTTGTAACATAACTAGTGTCGTTGATGTAAAAGATCGATCTAATTTATATTTTATATCTGGATAGGTACTAATTTATTGTAAAACATTGTATTATTTATTAATTTCTTACAATAATGTTATTTCTACCATATAATCTTCACATCCGCTACACATAGCCATAACACTGACTTTTCACATCTCTAAACATGTTATAGGCTGTACAGAACATTTTAATTAGTACTGATCATCACATCTAGAATTTTTTCAATATAATAGGGAGTAGAATAGGGATGAGGGAGGTGAGATGTCTGTATGAATAATACTTCTAGCAGAAAGTAGCGGAGAAGTTGCTTACTCTCATGTTCACATATTCATACATTTAAAAAAATTCGTAGTCGTAATACACCTACAGAATAAAATAACCACCATACGTAATATGTAATATTGTATCTAGTCTGTCTTGTACTTGTTAGGGATGAAAGATATAGTATGTTCTTCATTAAACTCGAAGTCTGAAGTGTACAATCTCCCATCGTAATGATCAAATGCAGTAATAAAATGAAGGCAACTGTCTCGACCTTTTCACCCTCGACCGGTTAAACGGTGGAAAAAGAGCATTCTTATTCAAATACTGAATATCGAATCGGACATTTCCGGGGAAAATCGTACAGGTGGCAGGTGGCAGGTGGCAGGTGGCAGGACAGGCACTTTCAAGTCTTTCGTGCAGTGCTATGAACAACATTTCAACAAAAATAGATAGACTGTTGCATATGATCTAAAATTGAATTTTAACTTATTGTACCTACAGATTACATACATTATAAATAATATTATATATATATATATACAAATATAGTGAATATTCAAGATCCATAATGCGAAAGATGTTCACTATTTCTTTAACTGGACCGAAGTCTGAACTAAAGGAGACAGGTTCATCCGTTATATCAATCAATACTAATATGAAATTATTATTCTCAATTTAAACCAAAAAATGTTAAATATGAAGTAAACAGGGTTATCAAATAAATCTATAACATAATAACGCGATGATTGAAACACAATACACAACAGAAAAAAAATGTATAGGAATGATGTTCTGTTCTTTTCGTGTGATCATTTCCATTAATGTTTGCTCAGTTTTCTTTCTGACAACACCCTAACACTCAATAACCAGCTCCTGATATGCTATTTAAGTTTGTTCATCGAGAATTATTTCATTCTATTCGGCTAAATATTGTAGGCTTTGGGGGCCAGAAATATATCAGGGGATTGACCAAAGCTCATTCTCATTTTAAGCTTCATGGTGAGCCTAATGCTTCATGGTTGAGTTTTGGATCCAAGTGCCACTAGATTGACTGCATACATCTAACGATTTCCAGTTAATTTTCTTACCATATTTAACTATATTAAGTGCTCATGTCTGTTCTCTTAATTGTCCATTTTGGATCTGTCTTTTGTTGAGATTACATTATCACAGAAAATATGCTTTGATTGAACGGTTCTCGTTTTAGCCCCATCACTTTTGGAAATCACATTGTAGCGTCCTGACGCAAGCCAGGCCAGCTTTGTTTGCAATACTTTCAATCAGTCAATACTGCTGGAATCCTACATTTAATATTTATGTCAAGATAATCAGTTAAAGCCCCGAAATATATATATATATGAGCAGAAACGAACCTGTTTTTAATATATCAATTTGACATGAAGTGTACATTGTCTTTATTAAAAGCAAGAAAAAACATGCATGACATCTGTCATCTTTTCTTATCAATACTGTCTTCGGTAGGTATACCATAGAATAAAACACTTTCCAAAACAACGATTTCCGGTTATGTTTTTCATTCAATTCTAAATAGCATTTATGTGTTTACCTATCCGCGAACAAAGTGGAATAATTTTAATTACATCGAGATTTTATTTACGTGTGGTTTGTTTTGGAGGAAGCTTTATTATTGAAATATAGATGATAACGTTACGAATTCTTGGTACGAGAAAAAATATAACGTTAGTACCTAATTAAAATAACGATCACCCTGGTTGGTTAATTTCACGCGTGGTTCGAAACGCTTAGTACTAATTATGATATTTGCCGCTAGGATCGCGTCCATCGATTCGAGTGACGGGCCAACGCTAGCAAGTACGTACACTTCCATTCTCGCTTTGAGCTAGGAGGGATCGCCCTGCGGGCGACTGTTAGCCGTTCCCGCCATGTTGATTCATATTTAAAGCCACTCGGAAGATGGAGCCCGTACAGGATACAGGATACAGAACCAACGCCAGAGAGGTGTTTGGACATCGCGCCAGGGATAATAATAAAGGGAAATAATGTAATATCCCTTGTTTCTTTTATTCCTTCCTTGATTTTCTTATTTTATTCGTTCTTTGATTTCCTTCTATTATCTCCTTCATTCTTTCTTTACTTCTTTACTACTTAAAATTACGTCTTCTTCCCATCACTCGTCGACAATTTCTTTTAACGATCCACCTG
The DNA here is from genome assembly GCA_022840565.1 of Eubasilissa regina. NCBI lineage: Eukaryota > Metazoa > Arthropoda > Insecta > Trichoptera > Phryganeidae > Eubasilissa > Eubasilissa regina. Next base: position 54,490,557 of record JAINEB010000012.1, on the reverse strand, counting down.
GGAGAAGAAGATATGCGCATGGGCCGCCGGTCGAAGGAATGTTCTGACCAATTGCCAGGCACTCGGAAACGGCGATAGATGCTGCTCCCAGGATACCAAGAGGGACGGATGCAAAAATTTTTAATTTTTTACCGCAGGAGCAAGAGGAATCGCCCCAGGTCTATGTATTATTTGTAAAATTATTATTGTCGTCGTCGCCTGTTATGTAGCTCCGAAATTAAATTTTATTTTTATTTATCAAAAAAATAATAGAGTAGTTTTCAGTTCATTTTAATTTTTGTAATAAAATTTAACGTAAAATTTTCTGACTCTTTATTATGAAATATCCACCTTTCATGTTTTACTGTCTTTTTGTAGTGAAGTTTATTTCCCAGAAGATGACAAGGTGGATCTCGATATTATGGTAAGTAGGTAGTTTCTGATTCACGTACTCATAAATTCATGCTCTCCCCTGTCACTAGTAGGTGAAGGATAGTCCGCCAACACACGCCTCACAATTGTGCCCTATGCATACGCCTCACAATGGCGCTTCCAAGTCGTGGCGGGCTACACCTCTTAAGATTCTATTAAGACCCTGACTGCTGCAGCTATCACCAAGGCCGTTTAGTGGTCACAATAACCGCCCGCAAGGCTTAGGAGCAGCGAACGGCGACAGCCGAATGCTTATCTGCTAGCGAATGTAGGTTGAAATAATATAGGAATAATGAAAACTAGTATATAAACCCGTTCTTGAATGGGCGTGAAAGATATATATTAAATGGTTTCTGTGAAAAAACGTAACACTTTATATCTACCTGCATTATAGCAGCATTAAAGTGTTTTAATTTCTGACAAAATAAATTTTATTTACGATTTTCAAACATGTAAAAACGTCACATATATACACTTGAAGGAAAATGACCACATCACTCCAATGAAAAGTGTTAATTTTCTTACGGGACGCACAGAAACACATTAGGATTTTATAAGCACGAACGAACAGAAAATTGTATAATTTGTTCAGTGAGTCGTATAATAAATATGAGCTAACATAAAGCAAGGTTGAGTGCAAATTAGGAAAGGTTTATTAACAGCACCTATACCCATGGATCTTGTATCTTTTTTTACTATTGTATATATTATATATAACTATGAGTGTAAAAAGATTTTGTAATAGGGTCGATAGTATAGTGCTCTCCCCATTATCTGAAAAGTATAACTTAATTTTATCATCACCGTTAATCTCCAGAAAATTGTAAATAAAATATCTGCTGAGCGGTAATGCGTCTCAACAAGTTGTGGGTAGACAAATTACCGGCGCCATTTTCAAACGCGCATTTGAATTTTATACAGGTACACGTACACACCTACTCAATATAATAATGTTGAAATTACTTCATTCGATATCATTTTTTGCTTTTATTTCATTTGCTCTTACTGGCTTTTTATTTTAAAAACTATCGCGCCGCGTTTCCTGAAAGACTAGTGTTTCGTATGAAATATTTATATATTAAGCAAAATATTATATTTCTACATCCGTCATTTATCGATTTTAGTTCTATTTACATCTAGCTTTAATTGTTATATTTACACGAGAAAATTACCCAAATCCTAAATTTTGAAGAGTCTTCCTAAAATATCAAACAAAAACAAAAAAAAATTTACTATTCACTTTGTCAGTCTCATCAGTAACGCCATATGTGCATGGGGCGGTGCAGCTTTTACTTTATTTGTTTATGTTGCCGATATATGAAACATAGCATTACCGAAATACAGTGGAATTCTAATATGCTTGTTTATGACTGACAGATCGGACGGACTGATTTGAGACTTACTCAAGCCACAATTAATTCATCATTCAATTTATAAAAAAAAAAATTGTCGAATTTTTCTTACGTATATTTAATTATTATGTATACATAATAATATAAGAAATAGAGTTTTAAAGGTGGTGACAAAATTTCTATACTTTATAAGCTTTATATAATTTTTAATGTCTACATTTTCTGCCAAAGGCTCAATTAGAGCCGTTAATTTAAAAATAAATAAATCTGAATAACTATAAATCTACATCTAAAACGACAAAAAAATCTTTTGTTTAGGGAAATAATCAACAAAAATAGTACCTTCTCATATATAAGTTAACTTAGTTAAATAAAACAAATGTATGTACATAGTTTACAATTGAATCACGCACTATAATAATAATTAGATGTTGAATGATATTAATTTACGATTGCGGAAATGCGATTTCTCGTATTACTAATCACTACCAAACGACAGAAAGGTGAGTTCGTGCGCAAGCAAGGTCAATTTTGGTTTTGTGTTGAAAATTCTACACTCCAATTTTTTCATTTTCTTTTTGGGTTTTATGCTAAACAACATTTTTAATTCGGCGTGTGTACGGTAAATGTATCGTTTTAATATTATACAGATGATTTTTTCATTTTGTTATTGACGAATATATAAAAATTTTCCATTTGGCGGATATACAATTTTTGATTGGATCATTTAATATTTTCACATATGAACTAAATCTTTATAATCACCACATTCAATATAATGTTCCAAGGCATCACTGGAATTAATTTCAGTAAACGTGCATTGCATGCAAGCATGGACGCCTAGACGTGATTTAGACAATCGTATTGTCGATATTGACTTTTTACCGCACCCTTTCATTTATTTCAAGCAGCCACCATTCTAATAGAGGTGCCATTTATGTGAAAAAGCAACCATAGGTGCACTTCATTCGTGATCGATCGTAACATTTTGGCTCGCGATGGCGGTTCAGCGTAGGTACGATACGGGCAAACGGAAGCGGACGTCAGGTATTTTGCCATGGGCGGAGTGGGCAGAATATCCGGTCACCAGGTAGTACCGGAAGTGATCAGCCGGCAGAAGCGACAGGAATTATGAGGATCGAGAGAAGCGTAATACCAGAGAGAACTTTTATTACTCTGAAGGTTGGCCTATTTTAACTGAACGCAAATCAGTACATCTAGCGCTCTGTAGATATTGCATTACTGACAACTTTTGCCGCCCAGCATTTGACAGTTTTTGTATTCCTCCTTTTTACAACACGAGTCGCTTACAAAAATAAACATAAGTTGCTAAAAAAACTAAACAAATACGAGATGTATTTTATTCATTCATACTAAGGATATACAGATACAGTGAGAGAAAATGTATGTAAAGAGTGTTTTTTTAGAGGTATATAACTTTAAAATGAAATAAAACATATACAATTCGTTGTAATAGCCATGGTATTGGCTTTATTGAAAAAATAATTTTATGCCATTAGTGTTTAAATGTGATTTCGCGCATACGGGCACCGCAGCTGGCTCGAATAAAGTGCAATCTGGGAGTCCAATCTGCGATCACTTTTTAGAGCAGCTGGGGGCATATATCGGCAATAACGCGACGAATGTTGGCTTCCAAGTCGTGTATCGTCTTTGGTTTATCATATTTATAAATATATTACATCTCGAATTTACATATCTTCACAGAAAATAATCCAAAATATATCACACGATCTTGGAGGCCAATTCACAGGTCCATTACGCGAAATTATGCACTCATCGAAAGTTTCCTTCAAAAAATTGATTGTAGCGCGCTCTGTCTGCACGAAATGAATCTTGTTAGCTCGCAAACCAAGATCTTTCTGCAAAATCTTCTATAAAGTGAATAAATACAACTCTAATTTCTATGCGCGATGGAGAATCGACTCATTCGGATCCTCCTCAATACTAAGCTCAACTACTACGCAGTAGCAACAGCTTCTTCGGTGCGCACTGTACATAGTCTCTGCGGATGCGTATTATCAATTAGAATATGCGTGGTACAAAAACGATCCATTTTTATTCCAATTACTTGCTCGGATGGACGATTATGTCGACCGTCGTAAAATGGACGAACTGAACCACAATTTTCGAAATAAATTTGCACAAATTGCAAGCGTAGTTCTGGCGTAAGTCTATTCATGGTCAATTGGCTAACCAAACTGAGTACAAATCAGTTGTCAGCTGTCAAATTAGCTGTCGCTGGAAAAAGTGTTGCTAATTCGAAAAACAAACCTCTAAAAAATAATTAAGTTCGAAAATTTCTAGTGAACGGATATTTATTTTTGTTGTATAATTTTTAACCAGACTGTGTTACGAGTATATTACACTAGCTAAAAACAATTGCTTGCTGCTAGGCCCTGCGGCCGGTTATTGTGTTGCTGAACTTTTTGAACTAACAGAAAAGCAATCAGCGATAGGCGATATTATATAACATTCTGCATTGCTGTCCTCGGAACTGTACAAATGATGTTCTTACGTATTAACTTGAAATGTATATATCCACTTAAAAACATTAATGAAAAATACGAATAAAAAATTCGTGTCACTATTTGACAGTTCTACCATAGATAAGAAACTGTGACCATAGATTGCGACGCCTTATGACCATAATACACAGAGGAGATGAAGATGTACAATGAGAGATGCTCAATATATCTGCCAGCCGTAATACGTAATGTTATTGAATTTATAAAAGAGAAAACATTTTATTAATCTTGACCTTATTTCAAAAACACGTTCGTTTTTGCCTGTGACGTCTCACAAACCTGGCCGTTTAATCAAGCACTAAACAGCCATAATGACACTACCGGCTGGCACCCAGAAAGTTTCAGATTTAGACGGGGAAACGTAATACTATTATGGATCCCGAAATTAGTTGTATTGTTGCTGGGAGTTTTGATAACAAAGTAAAACGTTCCATACGGTCCCTGTTATGCTACTATTTTATTTTATTAGTATATAGTGATTTCCAGTACAGTAGCTAGTGCATACATTATGATTAAAAAATTGAAATAAATGTAAAACAATGAACAAAAATTCGGTAAAATAACTATAATTAAATAATAAGTAGTTTAGTAAAATAAATTTGGAAATAAATACAAAGTAAAAGATAAAGTAAAAATAGTAATATCAAAGTATATTGAACAATGAAATCATACAGTTTAACAATGTGCAATATTTAATAGCTAGCAGAAACCGATTGGCTATGACCGGTGGCTATTCCATTATTTGTCGACGTCACCGATTGCTATTTCTGAGCTCGGACTCTCGGCCACTATCGAGAAACATAGATAGGTACATCAAGCGAAGAAATGTGTTGAACGCGGTATGTCGTAATTCGAAACGTTGTAAATACAGCAGCGATGTATTATATTTTTAAAGGAAGTGCGCTTTTTAACTAAAACACGAAAAATGGATAGAAACTGTTCATTTAAAAATCGAGCATATAATATTCTTGTAACAGCTTCTAAAAATATCATTGCAATTGCAAAGACATTCCTCAGGAAATATTAATATTTATAGAAATTGAAGGTAGTGAACAAGATAAAAAAAAAGACGAAATCATGAAGGGGTTACAGCAAGACGTTATAACTATTAGTATTATTATAACTATAAGTTCATTTAAGGTAAAAATTGATAATTGTCAATATGAAATATCCAATTGAGAATAGCGACACGGCACGACAATAAATGAGAAAGCTTTAATATTAATAAATTCACCTTTAATGTATATATTTAAAAAAATTTAAGGATTTTTACCTTTTGGACTAATCAATTTCAATGAACATTTTGAAAATATGTTATAACGTTATGAATTCTTAGTATAAGAAAAATATGTAAAGTTAGTGTACCTAATTAAAATAACGATCATCCTGGTTAGATAATTTCACGCGCAGTTCAAAACGCCTAGTACTGATTGCGGTATTTGCCGTGAGTGACGGGCCGGCGCTAGCAAGTACGTACACTTCCATTTGCGGTTTGAGCTAGGAGGGTTCGCCATGTGGGCGGCTGTTGGCCGTTCCCGTCATATTGTGAAATTCATATACGAAGATACGTTGAAGATGGAGCCCATACAGGATCCAGGCGCAGAGCCAACTCCAGAGAGACGTTTGGACGTCGCACCAAGGATAATAATTGAAGGGTAAAATCCATATAATTAATCGATCTCACAACGCACTCATTTCTAGCATTACGAATTCTAATTGTATCGTAAAAATTTATATTTTGCAGGGAATAATGTAATTTCCTTTCTTTTTTTATTCCTTCTTTCTTATTTTTTCTTTTATTAATTTTTTTATTCATTCTTTGATTTTCTTCTTTCATTATTTCTTCATTCTTACTTCTTTACTACTTAAAATTACTTCTTCTTCTCATCACTTGTCGACAATTTCTTATCATGGTCCACCTGGGAGAAGAAGTTTCGTGCATGAGCCACCGGTTGAAGGAGTGTTCTGACCAATTGCCAGGCACTCGGAAACGGCGATAGAAGCTGCTCCCAGGATACCAAGAGAAACGGATGCAAGAAGATATTAATTTTTACCACAGGAGCAAGAGGAATCGCCATAGGTCAACGTATTATTTGTCGTCGTCGCCTGTTATATAGCTCCGAAATAAAAATTTACTTAAATTTTGAATAAAAAAAATAATAGTAGTTTTCAGTTCTTTTTAATTTTTGTAATAAAATTTAACGTAAAATATGCTCTCTTTTATTATTTTCATGTTTTACAGTTATTTTAGTAAAGTTTATTTCCCAGAGATGGCAAGGTGGATCTCGATATTATGGGTAAGTAGGTAGCTTCTGATTCACATACTCACAAATTCATGCTCTCTCCTATTACTTACTAGTCGGTGGAGGATAGTCCGCCAGCACACGCCTCACAATGGCGCTTCCAAGTCGTGGCGGGCTCACAATGTATATAAAACAATTACTTTATTCTATTTCCTCTCCACCTAACCAATATTAACTTTGTTCAAAAATATTCGTACTTACATTTCAAAAACAATCATCATTTGCCCATTAGGCTCCAATTAAAAGTGAGGTTATGACTTATTTTGTAATTTTTTCTCTCTGCCTTTTTAAAAGAGCAGTTATTATTTTTTTCATATTAAATTCAACTAACAATAAGAATGTAAGCTATAATTAAACGTAAATTAAATAGCACATAATGCGCTTGGATACATGTTATTTTATACTTGGATAAATAAATATAAATATTATTTAATATTTTACACCCTCGGATGAACGAACGCACATTAATATATATAGTTCGTCTTAATAAAGTAGCAGAATGTTAGTACAAATTAGTCGACACAAAATGAAAAGAAAGACGGCCGCTTGAAAGCTCCCAAGACTCCGCGGCTGCAGCACTGTTCCGGAGAAGAATAATAATAATTTGGTTTTGATTGTGCAAAATATTTTTTTTTCTATGGTGATGAAGTGGAAGTGGTGGAAGTGGAAGTATACATTTTGCTCTGAAATTGATTAAAAATTATAATTTGAAGGTGAAATAATACAATTTAGAATAAATAAATTCATTAATATGTAATCTTGCAGGTGTGAAAGATTAGAAACATATAAGTATCATATAAACAAAAACATATTCAAATTACATAAGAATTTGGTGGTTTTTGACGAATAAAAATTGATATTAAATATGACAATTTTTGTGCGAATTTTATATTTTAGAAATATTATTTTATCAGTTTTCTTTCTGACATGTCTAATAGAGTTTTTGAATTTAATTAAATAAATTATCTTTTTAATATCTAAGCCAAATGTTTATTGTAAAACCAAATTTTCGTTTTCAGCATACAAAATATTGAAATATAAATGTGAAAATGATATCTAACTCCCTCCATCTGACTTAGTTCACAAAGAAACCACGAAAAAGGCAAAGATAAAATGTTTCAAGCTTCTCATGTATTATTATTTATGTATATTATTTCTCTTATTTATAATCACGACCATTTTATCGGGTTGTCAATCTACATTCAAATAAGTGTTCTCTGTCGAAAAAAAATCTTGTTGCATTAAAATCCGCATCAAATTATGAGACTCACCATACACTCGAGCATTTGTATTATTCATTAGTGATCATACCGAATACATGAACATCAATGCGAGTATGACCCACTACAATGGAACGTGTACACGGATGAAACTTTGCTTTCGAAACTCGGACAGGGGACAGAACAAAATTAGTGCTGAGCAATTGATTTTCCATTGTATTTTGTGTATTGTAATGTTTTCCAAATCAGACAGGCTGAAGAAAAGGAGCCAAACTAGGAAAAATTCGAGGGGAACAGACCACTTCAGTGAAGGTAAGAAGGATCCGAGGGGAAACAAAACTAACATTTATTAATTGTTGGCCCCTTGTCCTAGGAGGGTTCATCTTCCTTTATTTTTTACGGTTTTAGAACTTGCTGACAAACTAAGGCCTAATCTGTATTCATACAACTATTGCACACGCAAATAGCAAAACCAAAATGTTGTTCAAAAACAGAAAGATCTTAATAAAAATGACATAAACTCTAAAACGATACACACCAAAACAGATGAAGATCTATTAAGACTGAAAAAGCGCTCTAAATGCTAAAAAAACTGGTTAACGAACTAATGAATGAAATAGAGTAACGCAAGCAATGCCATCGAATTCCTTAGAAATATTTCGGAAATATACATTCCTGACATAATAACACCGTATATAATTTCTATCTAGGTGCAAAGCGAGACTTGTAACGTGACGACAACGCCGTTTAGTCTTCATTATTCACATCGAGATTACAACCGTACGGGATCGCCCGAGCAATATAAGAAAGGCGCGATATGAAAAAGAAGGAGAAGCAGCTTAATGATTGTCGGAAGGACGAGGACAGCCAGCCGGGCGGGGATTATTTATCGGCGACCATAACGCCAGAGGTTCTACACAGAAGCGAGCACAACCCCTCCAATTCCGCGCAGGCTGGCGCATGCGCCACTTTTATCTATTTTCATATAAGTAATTTAAAACTTTGTTTTTAACCACCTTTATGTAAAAACAAAGTTATAAATAATTTATATTATAAGTAATAAAAACCACAATGTAAAATTTGCAATAAATATTAAAAATACTTTTTACTTAATCTATCATTACGACATTTAATTTCGTCAGGTTTACCGCGGATACTAAATATAGGAACATATATATATATATTGTACTATACAGAGCGAAAATTATTTAGATATAACTCGCGAAAATTACAATGGAATCAAATTGGGCATCTGTATGATCCGATTAAAATTGAGTACTCTTAAATCAATTTTTAATAAATCAAGTAATACAATACACCATGGGACTTAAAAATCACTTATTTTCCAACATTTATATTAACAGTTCAGAACTGCCATGACTTATTGAAAACGACGCAGTGGAAAACATCTGGGATGGAACGATTAACACATGGAATGCAGCACTAGAAATCAACTTTATTCATTTTAATTTAATTTCACGCTTTTTAAAGTTTGTTTGAATAGGTTACTGAACTCTAACTGAGAAATAATTCAATTATAACTATCGTAATGTACCACATGTTGGGTTTGTTTAATCTTGAAAAATAAATAACTTGGCAAACAGAATCTCTTCACAGCCATTACTAGCGTAGTAGGTATCTAAATCATAACCATAATTAGGAAATCCCGGTCCAGTTTACTGTTTTATGAATTCCGAGATTATAAGGCGTAACCTAAATTTTCAAGATTGATTTTTTGTCAGTTACGTATGATATTAATACTGAGAATATCAAATTGATTTGTGTAAACATTATGTAAAAAATCGAGGTTAACTTCCGATACACCTACATTTACCGCGTAAAGCCCGTATATATATATGCTCGTCAAATCTTACGTCTGATAAAAATGTAATGCGATTGTTTGAAAACGGAGGCTCGCATGGTATCACCCTTATCTTGTATAAAATATCTCCAAAAAGTGTGGAGGCTGAGCAGAATGTTACCCAAGTACCAAAATTAGATCGAGACTAAATTTTGAAAGACTCATGCTTTGTGATGCTTCGAGCAAGTTATTAATAATAATGTAATTGTTTACATTCAAGTTGTTATTTATCAAACTTGCATTATTTTTTCATTATTAAGAACAGATTATTATTGTGAAGTTGCAGTTTTTTCAGAACATAGTTCTGTGGTATTTTAATACAAATTAAATGTATCAATTACATATAGGATACAGATTTTTTTTGTTGTTACCAGGATTCGATCATAGATCCATTTATTTTCTGAGAAATGCGTTAACCGATTACACCACACCAACATACTAAATTAACAACAAATTTTCGAACTTATATGCTGCAGTTCTTTCAAATTGATACTATTATTCCGGTAGGAACAAATATATTTTTTCGATAAATTGAATTTTCCTGTATATCATTCTAATTGACATATTTAATTTGTATTCACTTTTTCGTTCATAGATCTTTATATTTCTTACTGACTTGAATATAAATATCTTACATAAATTGTACATATTAATTATCATTTATTTTAAAAAATGATTTTTTTAAATCGAATTCCGATATTGCGATTTTGGCTCGACATTGACTTCATATCTCGAGGATATTAAATAGCTAGTGACAAAGTGGCAGACGCATCAGCCAGCGTTAGCTGGTGAGGGTGTGGAAACTTTTATGACGTATGGCGACAGGAACTTTTAATAATAACACCCACACTCCCTGCTGCGGTCCACCGTACATCAAGGGTGCGGCGGGGGGGAGGAGAACACCTGTAACTAGCTGTCGAGCAGGGAGTAGCACATTCTCAGTAATATCCTTCACAACATAATATGGTAGTTTCACATTGTTTCCTTCTATTTATAATTGTTTTAACAACAATAAATACTATGAAAATAGTGTTATTTTATAATTCATAAAGAATAAAATTGGAATTCTTTCTATTCTGACGTATGAAGGGCAAATGGCCTCACAGCGAATTGTATAAAAATTGGCTATTACACGACGAGCAATGATGAGCAAAAAAAAGTTATCGATATGAAGCGATGAGAAATGAACCTGGAGGATCTTGCAGTTGCTTATATGGCAGAGCAGTAGTAGTAGAGGTAGACCACATGTGCCGCTGAAACGCTGGCTCCACTACTGTACTGAGTACTGCACACAGCAGGAATCCGTCCACGAGGGAGACTCAAAAATGGCTAATAAAGGAGAACAATATGTTTTGGTTTTATCAATATTTTTATTTGAGATGTGGTGAGCCGACCGAGGTAAATGTTTCCTTTTCAAAAAAAAAACCTTTCTTTTAAAAATGACCTTTCACATCGTACGTCATAAAACTTCATTACGGTGCAGATCATAAACATGTTCATTACGGTGCAGATCTTCGGCAAAATTTGTACTTGAGTTGTAATTGGAAGTCCAAACATCCGTCTCTATGATGAAAGGGAGAAAGAAGGCTACAACGAGGTTGAAGCAAAAAAGAAATAAACAATTTGGACCAAAGTACACGAGCGAATTATTCATGTACAAGCAGAGCTTCCACACTAGACTACACATACATGAGTGGAGACGGCCATTGATATAATATAATATATAAGTATATATATATATATATACTTTTGAAATTACCAAAATTAATTTTTCAAAAGTATTATTATGACGAGTACGGCTAATAAAACAAAACTATATATACAAATTTTACGCATATTAAAAATCAACTGATTCCGTATATTCCTTTTTAAAATTCAGGTAACAGGTAATGAAGATATATATACTCTTGACAAAATAATTATCTATTTATTCGTTGTCAACACCACGTGTCAACGCTTCACATGCGTATTGCTGCGTGTACATACCATGATCTGCAAAATTAACAAACATTTCTAGCCGTACCGAAAAAAGGCTCTCCACATGCAGTCAAATAATTCATGCGTAATATAGGCATACCTACTGTTAGAAGAGGTGGAAGAAGCCTAGAGAAATTGGTGATGTACAAGGATGAAGTGTGAGAAGTCGATCCTCTTCAGCAAAATGCACACACTGTGCAATCTTCGGGTTACACGTCCCGCGGAGAGCATACGATAATTCCGATTGTAAGTCGCAATTATCCCTAGGTGGGGAAAAAATATCGGAAGATGAAATTGGAGTTAGTCAGGAGAAAGGATTTGTCGATATCAAATTCCTATATTGACCAAGTGGCGCCCAATAGCGCCAGTATCCCAGATCGAGCATTAGAAAAAGGATCGAGGACAGGAATTCGGACGCGGATATGTGACAATAACATTCTTCGCGGCCGATATTAACGCGCGCCAAAAGTGTATTTATACAAATACGCCATCGGTTCTTTTACATTCAATTATACTTGGCTGACTCCATTTTCCTGCTTGTTGTAGAGCGCTTTTCTTTATAATAGAGAGAATAGTACCTATAGTTTGTCTAGCAGTTCACAGTTCACGCAACTGTGACAATATTTATTTCTTTCAAATGAAAATTTATTCCATTTAAAAAATATATATTGTGGCGTGTGGGATCTATGTATGTCTCACTCGTTTACCAGAAGTCAGTCATGATACATGTGAACGTGGGATACATGCATCAGAAATCACCTACTCACCGTTCTTTACCAACAATCAGCTTATCACTTGTGGAAAATAAAAAGGCTTGCTATTGAAAGTAAGAAATCTGGAGCAGTTTTTAAAAGTAAAAGAAATTTAGATTTAATAAAGATTTTATTATAAAATAAATAATAAAAATAAAGTTACTGGTGACATATTAAATTAACATTTAACCAATCATAACCGCCTTCCATATGCGGCAAAGACAAATTTTAGGTTAGAAAACATAAATGACTCTAGGTAATATTTCGTGCTTGAGCATGATACAATTTTGATACAATTTGCTACTTAAAACTAAAATGATGACATTAATTCATGGATGAACAATGACCAATTATGTAGAAATAATACAGTTGAGATACCAGGTGTGACGTCAAATATTGAGGTATGACAAACTCTGATGGAAACAGACCACCAGTAGCATTTTCGGTGTTTCCAAACGATCCTTTCGAAGGGTACAGCCTGGCTGTCATCTTTCATAATTGCTATCTATGTAGGCAGCTGACATTTTAATATGAACCGTATCTGCCAAGGACATCACCGCAGCCAAATCTCATAAAGCCATCCATGCGAAACCTATTCCATGGTGGGATTATTCCCTACCGTATTATCTAAATTTAAATCAGAAATCGTAGTATGAAATACCTTGACCGAAGTTCAAAGCACGTAGGTAGAAATAGTGAATGCATTGAAGAATTTCGCAGAATGAAGCATAAACAAAAAAAAACATAAGAATAGCAGAAGGGAATCTTCGTTCCTGAAATATGCGATAATTCATGATACAAATTACGATAATTAGTATACAAACTAAACACAGGGGTCCAAGAATTTATAGTATCATATTTACCCTTCTTTAAAAGTCCGATATTGAATGACTACATATGCAAATATTTGGCGGACGCGGTTCGTCCGTTGCTGGGATTTTCTGACAGAAAAAAGAGTAGGTTACCTACGTTTATCTACGTGCGGATTTCAGTGTTGCAATAGCGCTGATGGTGTGGCTGGTTTTTTAATTAATAACCGCCAGTACCTAAGTGATGTTAACTGTAACGTCATAATATATATTGGAAAATAGTTGATAAGCGTTGTACTTTTATTTGTATAGGTATGTACTAATTTAATGAAAAATTTTAGTGTAAGTACTAAATTCTTAAAGAAATTCTTTATCTACCTGCCGGGATGTGAAATAACATATTATAATTTTCGAACACGATTTTTTCGATCAGTTTCTAAAAGGTGTCAAAACGCAAGTTTGACATTTTTGCGAGTGAATAAAAATAAGTCACCATAGTAAAAAGTATTTGTTTGGACTGATTAAATTTTTGAGGGGGGCGAGCTAAGATGTTTACAAATCAACAAAATGTTACTGACTGGAAATTTGAGATGTATCTGTAGACTGTAGAATAATTATAACAAAAATGTTATATTAATAATAAAATAATAACATAATGCATGTTCATACTATTATACAGTTTACACACATATTTCAGTTGGTCAAAATTGCGTCCGAATTAATAATCAATAGGTACGTTAAATAGTCCTAGGTGGACTTGTAAATTAAGTTAATAAAATAGCAAAAAGACGTTAAATTCGTCTTATAATTCAATGGTGGTTTATTGCCTTTGGTAACAGATACCAGGGTAGCAATGGGCAACATCAGGTCGCTAATAAATCATTCATTCAACGCACATTTGCGCTGGAGTGGTTTTCGGCGGGAGACTACCGTTCGGGCCATTTGTCATGCCGGCACGGCACTCCTTAGCACGGGACATATCGGATCGGGGTTGCCAAATTTATCTATTTATGTATTAACATATTTATTCATTTTTCAAAAAACTTACTGCCAAACAAGCAACTTACGTGAATCTATTTAATCCAATAAGATAGATTAATAATATAAATTCAGCATATACATAGTGTCCTGTAAGTAGTGGTCCAAATGAAAACCATTGATAGCTGAGAGTATGCCCTATCAGAATTAATCTATCATAGAACTAATAAATGTCGCACGGTTTTCAAGATATTTGAACTCTTGTGAATTTTTGAATAATTGGTACCCTTTATTACTTTTTCTAATGTCATTTCCAAAACTTTAAAAAATATCGTTTTCTGTTTATTGATTATTATTTCTGATAAGTTTTCCTACGAAATGTGTGAAAATCTTGAATTTTTGTAATTGAAAATTGAATTTTTTTTTGTAAAATTTTATTTAAAAAATTGCCAATTTTTCAAATTACTTCGCATTTTAATGTATTATTACAAGTTTGCACCAGAAGCAAGTCCTGCAATTTAAAAAAAAAATACCTTGAATTTTCTACAAAATGCCCATTTTGACATTAAAATAGCAAAAACTTTTATTCTATGTAAATGCACTCTTTTTTCTGTTCCTAAATAAGTATTAAAAGTAGAAGTTTATAAGTTAATGGGCACTTAGGTCGTGATACTTTTTTTTACAGTTCTTTAAACTTTGTTGAAAAATGTTAAATGGTCCGAATTCACATTTTTCCTAACAAAACTGCTTCTGTTTTTAAAAAAACAGTGACACTTAAGTTTTAAGTGAAAACTTACAATATATAATAATTATCAACAAATGGAAAGCGATATTTTTTTAAGTTTTGTAAATGTGAACCGATGGAATGAAAACCTTGTGACATCCATAAGACCTTTGATGGGTTATTCTGATATTCTGGGTATGCTCTCAGCGATCGATGGTTTACATTTGGACCACTACTTACAGGACATCTGTATAGAAATAACATAAGACCATCCGTCATGCCGGCTAAATAAATAATTATTATATTTTTAATGTGAAGGAACAAATAACTTGGAAAAATTGTACGTTATAAAATATCATTATCATTTACAGGTATCGCATTGTACAGTGAAACGCCATGTATATTATAATAAACGAGAAAATTTTTAGCCTCATTTTCTCCGTAAATCTGACAAAGTCTATCCTGAAATTCCAAATAATGTTACGGGATTTGCTCCACACAATGGTACGCTTTCACTGGACCGCCTGCATGTTGTAAACGCGCGACATGGATAGCAATCCAGATAAATATTTTTATAAACTTTTCTTGTCTATCTGGCCAAAATCTCATTTATTTTTAATATTTAATAGTTAATAAATATATACATATATTTGTTTAATTATGATTTTACAATACTTATATAAGGATGTATTATCAATGGCGATATTAAAGTAGCTTTTATTTAATGCGGGTAATGACGATATATAGGTGAATATTATGTTCCAGGCAGATGTTGATTTTGAATAACTAGGAATTGAAACACATTTTTTTTAATTTGGTCGGTAATTAATTTAACACAGTTTTTAAATTGGTAACTTATCGATTATTTGATTTATTACAATCATGTATAGAATATGACATCGGCTAAGTGGCGGCAGTGTGCTCTTTTAACCATATTTTTCATAACATTCTCGCACACTTCTGGTGTTATTTCAGCAATTTCATTTTAAATATTGTCCATTTAGCATCGGAATTGTTGTTGGCTTATTGGCGTAGATTTTTCTTTTTAAGTACCTCCACAGAAAATAGTCGGGAGCCGTCAATTCAGGTGATCGAGGAGGCCAGTCGATGTCACCACTTTTTGACATTATACGGCTGGGAAAAACTTTTCGTAAAATTTCAAGCGTAGCTCGGACTGTGTGTAAAGTGGCACCGTTCCATTGAAACGACAGTGCCCCAATAACGGCTGTTTTATTTATTAACAAAACCCGCCATATCGAAATGAGCTTTGTCGCTCATGATGATTTTTTTCCAAAAGTCGGGTGTTCCATACAGAAAACAAGAAAACAAGCGTGGTTCGCCGATCTCAGCTTCTCTCAACCGGCGATGATGATGATGATGATGGTAATGAGGTCGAAAGAAATTAAACACAAAAGATGTTCAATATAAGCATACTACGGCGACAAAATGGAGAATGCCTGCCGCAGTAAAATACTCTTGTTTTTATTCAAATTCGTTACAATACATACAGTCATTTTGCAAGTACATACGTAAAACGGTGACAGCCCGCCGCTTGAGACGTTCTTTTAAGACGTCTTTGTTTTCCTAAATCTATCCCACGGGTTTTTTGGCGCCACGCCGATGATTACACCTTTAAATTATTAACACCTTATCGTATTAATTAATATGGCGCCTCCTCGGAGAGTAATTTCTGTGCGATACGTCGGGTTCGTGTTTGTTTTAATGACTTGAAACGTTAGATACTTCGTAATAAATTGAAATTGATTATTCTGTACGACTATCAAATACGAACTGACAAATGTCTGCCAAACCAAAACGGCGGCCAAACAAAATCGATCTGGAATATAATAGTCACCTTGTGTGTCGATCTAATATGATTTCATATCGTATGACGCCTATTCAAATTAAATCAAGCATTCTCATGTTATCGCGAACGTTTAGGGAGTTTATTAACAAAACTAATTAAAACGTCAGTCTGGTTAAAAAAGATGAAGCAAAACCTACCTGTCTTAGTTACCAAACTAACGCTTTGAATTTTAAAACGTGGAATATGTTTGTTCAGTAAATTAGATACGACACAGTTAATTTAGAAGTGACACAATTTCGTAATATTTTTGTATACTTTTTCTGTTTCCTTGTGTTTTATTTTCACCTTTACCGATACCAGGACGATTACTAGACGTCTCCAAAACATTGTTGAAATTCAAAAGATTTCGAAGACGACGAGTATCGATCCTGTTATCTCTCAGTGAATGCTCTGTCATGTTGATATTGCCCCATTAGACTGTGTATCTAGACATGTTACGCGTTTTATTTTATAAACATGATGTGTGTATGCACGATTCTTATTAAGTTTTTTTAATTATTTATTTAAAAATTTAATATTATTTTATATAGTAATGGGGTTATACGCAAATACATAAAAAAGACATACGCTTATTTAATTTACGTTATTTTTTTTTCTTGATAAGGGTATTTTCAGCCCTGTCTGATAACATTTCAATACTTGGCACTAAACGCCGAGGTCGGGAGGTACCTAGAAAAACAGCAGAAGCCTTTCCCGAGGTGTCCCGGCTGCCGGGATATAGTGGCGGGGGAGGTGTGACAATGATACGTATTTATTGCCGCACGACCAGCTGAGACTCACATTTTAAATCAAAACATCCCTTGATTTCTTCCCTTCCTTTAAAATATGCATTCAGGATCAGCCGCGAAACTGCACGGCTGGGCGACTAGTTGGCCGGGCGAGAGGAGAACCCGAAGAGGGATTTTATAATAAAGAGAGGCAATACATATTTGATTTCAATACACAATCCCCGCATATTTCATTTAACATTTGAAAATATATTTAATATTATGTGAAAGGTAAAAATTCATTTACGCTCCAAATACTTGAAGTATTGTAATGATAACTTTTACACGCATGAAAATTCTACTGTTCACCAATTATATCAAGTCGCAAACTCACATTCACATTCACATTCGGTAATAAGCCGTTAATGAAAAATATTCGTGTTCAATATTTCACTATGTACTCGCAAACATGTAAGCGTGCCTAGTCGGGATGGATGGAGTGAAGCAAAGTTCGTTCGGATGATTGTGTAATTACACATTATGGCGTACATCACAGATATGGAAATATGTCATCGCATGCATCGGTCCGTGTCTCGGGAAGCGCGGAGGCCGCGAAACTGTCTCCTACTCTGTTATCTTCAGGAACGATGATATCATATATATTGGGTGCCGTACAATTGCCCGGCAGCCAAATTCCCGACATACTAATTCCCCAACAACCAAAATTCCCAAAAATAAATTTCCCAAATGCCCAACTTACTGAAATAAAATTAATTCACACAAGTATAGGTAGAAATTAATGTCGGCAGCGTATCTACAGTCGAATCATGACATTTATCTTGTAAAATCCAACAAAAAATAATGCGAACATCAACAGCATAATCCAAATGGATTATACGTAACTATTTGCCAAACTTCATTTATAAATCTCATTTCCGATTCTTGCAGCAATATATTTAATTTAAAATGCATAATTCAAAAATTATAAAATGATGTATGTGCGTGTAGTCTGCGGATATGCGCGTTAATGTACATATATTATAAAATACTTTAATTTGATGCTGATTAACTTACAATCGCACCAGGCACAGATAATACACGCCTCGTTCACTTTTGTACATTTTCTCATACAAGCACGCTTGACAGTGAACATCCAACAACAATAATAATACAGATTGAATATCATGTTCCAGACCGATTTTGTTTGGCCACCATTTTTTATTCACTGACATTTCTCAGATCACATTTGATAATCGCAGAGAGCAGTTGATTACAATTTGTTATAAAGTATCTAAAATTTCAACAATGTGTTGAAATCATTAAAATATTTTATCTTAATATAGCAACGCTATACGATATATGGTGATCGCTATCGTTACATGTTGGAAAATTTATTGGCGACCAAATTGGGTCGACTGGGTTTTGAAGACATGCGGTTTCGATATAACGGTATCACCTCATACACAGTCCGAGCTACACTTGAAATTTTGGAAGAAATTTTTTCCCACTGCACAATATTAAAAAGTGGTGGCTCGACTGGCCTCTTCGATCACCTGATTTGACGGCTCCCGACTATTTTCTGTGAGTTTACTTGAAAAGAAAGGTCTACGCCAATAAGCTAATATAAATTCCGATGCTACAGGACAATATTCGAAATGAAATTGCTGAAATAACACGTGAAGTGTGCGAGAATGTTATAAAAAATATAGTTAAAAGAGCACGTATTTGTGCTGCTGCCAGAGGTGATGACTTGGCCGATGTCATATTTCATCATAATTGTAATAAAACAAGTATTTGATAAAAATAAAAATAAATTGTATTTCTTTATTTAAAAATTTAAAAACAACATCGGCCTGTAATATAATGTTTACTCTTCGTGTACACGAAATACTCGATTTCTAAAGTTCTGGGTGTTCAAATTTAATATTGTAAAATCAATGTTCTATTCTCAAAAATTGCACTCTCAAATATCCACAGATAATGGAGAGTAGATTTTCACATTTTCATTGTTGGAAATGATGACAAAAAGAACTAGAAGTTCATCAGCCCTCCAGCTCGGCCCGTGTGCTGCTCCCCACGCGCGCTTGCGAGACAGCTCTTGATAATTTGAGGTATGTCCTTTTTAATTAAACATGTACAGATTGGACTTGGAACATTGAATAAACAGAAGTACTAATAATAATAATATTTGGGAACATTCAGAATATGAATCGAGCCGTTCCAAGAGCCAGAATTGCTTTCACGGGCTTTGAAATATTTCAATACGGAAATATTTCAATACAGAAAGCTAAATGAGAACGTTATGAACATCAAATTCAATATTGAGATTATTCGAATGAGAATATTCATCGAAACAATAAAACCTGGGAGTGATTTAGTTGAAATTCAGAAATGTTAAAGTTTTTATTTACAGAATTTTATTGGTTTACTTTAATAAATAAATCATTTTACAAATTACTGATTGGGCTGTATGTAATATTAGAAAGACATATACTTAATTATTTATTTATTTTTATTTATATTGACTCTGACCCCAGTAATTGCACAAACACATTCAAGTATTAATACAATGTAAAATTATGTTAAAACAAATCAGGAGAATAATTACAGAGTATACTTTGTAGTTGAAAAATTAGAAAAACTTTAATAAAATGATTTTAGTAGAATGCATGATCTAATAATAAAAATACAAATTTAAAAAAAGAAACTATGAAATTATTACAACGGGATGACTACTTAGGGAGCTATAAAGAGGTTTTCTGAAATAAAACGAAAAATGTGTGAGGATATTCAACACAATATAATAAACTGCACAAGGATCGATGGAAGATAATTTATAGAATCTCAACAGATCACTAAGTGTAAGGCTTGAGTGTACCCTTGAGTCGAGCGTTCTGCGTGACGGGGCGTGCAGCGTGCATAGCAATCTTATGTTTATGAATGCGAGTGTTCCGAGTGGCGGCTAATCAGAGCTGTGGCGAGACCGTGCCTGTTTGCGTGCAGCATCGCGTGCGCGAGCAAGTTAAAACCAGTCTGTGTTTGAACAGCGTTTTGTGTTGACGTTTAAGATGTCCGTCGAACAAATACTATGTGAAATTCAGTTAAAGCCTGATATATGGATATACTTTTTGATAGTCAAAAGTCGACACTAACATTCTTGAATATTAGTGAAATTTGGCTTCATTTAACCTTAAACTAATACATAATGTTGAAAATTCATCAAACTCTTTTCTTTGGTTACCAATATCACTCGGACCTTTATTTAAATCAAAATTTTAAAATATGTTTTCTTCTAAATACATATCACGAAACACGGAGCCACGATGACAGCTTAAAATACGACTGCCACACTCGAACGCTGTCCGTTCACTGAGGCCACTAAGTGAACGCTCATTTGTCGTCGTACGGCCCGCACGCCGCACGCCCCCAAAAACGCTTTTTCACTCAGTTTAGCTTAAGAATAAATAATGTAAATTAGTTTCAGTTTAAAATAAATTGAAAAACAATGAAATCGTTCAGATCAAAAATATAACATTATTGATAAAAATATGAAATAAAGAATCATATTTTTAATCGGCCTATAATAATAATAATAATGCCTGGAAAAGATATCACAAAAATGTACTTTGAAAACAACCGCCAGCTTAGAGAAATACACAATAGGGATTTTGTAATACAAAAATATAAAAGGCATTACACCTGTAAAATTATTGTGATGACAATGGCGAAGTAGTCCGAAGTTTTAATAGCTTTTTCATGGGCCCTTCCCGTTGTTCAAGCGGACTTCACAAGTTTCGGGAATGTTCTAGGGGGACGGCTTTTTTCTTATTTACTTGTTGCCATCTAAGAGGGGTAGTTTTTAAGATAATAAATATTGAGGTCAATGATAATATTATGTTTAGTAGATTTAATGGAAGTGATATTAATAGAGTAGTCTGCTACCTTTTAACGTATTGAACATTAATATCATCTGAGTATTCTGGAAATAATGACATATTTACCTGATTTCATCTTTGAATCATCTAGTCACTAGTGTCGATGAAATAATGTAGAAAGGCGGTGGGAACGGCTGAGAAACATTCCAACGTGAAATACCTACGAACCCTTTCTACCCTAACGATCCTTAAAAGTACCATCAATTCTCTGACGATACTACTAAGACTACGTATATAATAGTCTACTCGATTTATTTAGACTACTAATATTAATTATTGTTTTCTTATGTCAAAACTGCAGCTGCTGAAATATCAGTTGTCCATTGTTACTAGGTTAGGTTTGACGCCCTCGTATTTCTTGTTATTAATGGTTATTTTGACCAAATTTTTTTCTTCTTAAATTTTCAACTATTCTTTTAATGTTTTAGATAGAATATTTATTGTCTATTTTTGTACTAGGCTATATATTTTTATTTTTTGTGTACGTCATGTAAGGTCTGACTGTACTTAAAAGTATCACAAATCACAATAAATAATATTTATATATTTACCTAAATTTTGTGTTTTTACATCGCAGTTTTCTCTTTTTATATTTGAAGAACACTACCAAAAATATACAGTTGTTAAGCACTTAAACCTAATAAGTAGTAAAGGGGTAGAAAAGGTATATTTCATATTTAAATATTTTATTTTCAACACATTCCATATTCTTTACACACTAATATTAATTAACTAACAGTACTTATGTAGTAGTTACGACGAATCAGACAAAACATTCATTTAAATAATATGAAAATTGTAATCTATCGCTTGATTAGGAATATTAACGATGTAATTTATTGGTGTCTTAAGCATTTGAAATAAGCGCTGAAGCCGAAGTTTAGTTTTATAAAGTCGACATCTATTTTGAATCACACTAAGGCGACGACTCAATTTAGAATCGCTGAAATTTCACCAAGTGTTAAAAACACTTTAGCAAATACTATACGTAATGTTATTTACATGCAAACGAAATATTAAAAAGTGAAACAACGAGCGAATATACATGATATAATATACATGTATGATGTACCAATTTGGTTGAAATAATAGCCTATATTCACAGAGCAATACTGGATGCCTTGCAGCAAAACCTTGATTTAAATGACAAATCTCAGATTAGTAAACTGCAAGTGGATTTATATATTACGAAAACACATTTAGCCACAAAAATAAATTGAGTAAAATACTAAATATAAGATCCAATACGTCATTCCAGACTCTCCCTACCAGGCAGCGAGGGTACACTCTCACCATCGCGGATATGCAGGGGTGGGGGTTGAGCACCCCCGTTAACATTTTTCCGTAAATTGAAACGCGACCAGGAAAATTGAAACAAACAATAAACTCGCGAAACGCGGTGCGTCATGTGCAGACGGAATTTTTACAAAGAAATACTATGTCATTTCAATGTTAAAAGTTTATTTTCAATTTAGGAAAAGATATCATTAAAAACAATAAAAACTTTATCCAAAAACATGTAAAAGATTCCTAGAAGGCGAAACTCGATTTATTCGGGATGACAACCAACCGTGCATAAGATAATAATGGATGTACGTTTATTCAGAACCCTGTTAACGTTATCCCACATACGGTAGGCTGGTAATTGAAATCAATTGACTTTGATTATATTTATTGAATTCCTGGGCAGCGAGATCTAATAAAAAAGAGAACAGAAATGATTGTAGATTGAACACAGCATTGTTACGGTTTCACCTACCAACGCGAGGGCCTGTTGAAAAATGTTTGAGCACCATCACACTATTCGCGGACGTGGGTAGATATGGTAGTACTACGCTAATATCTATCCGTGTTGGTTTTTTAGGATTTTAAAATTACCCTCCTTCCAAAATTGTTTTATTTTTGATCGTGTCATGGTGTCACGGCGTCACGGTGTCATGGTGTCACGGTGTCTTCCCTAAAACATGGTATAAGGCGTTTAACGGGATATTGTGAAAGTGAGTGGGACACAATTGTATTTTGAATGAATACTATTATACGACTTTTTTAAAGGATTTTATTATCTCGTACATTATTGGAACATATTCAGCGGCGATGAAGTCAGGATGTTACTTACAGAATATATAAAATGTTTATATAGTTTACTTCCGTTCAATTAAATACACTAATAAATACTATCTTCGGAAAAATCGAACATTCTTTAATTCACTTGACGTAGGACAATATTAATCCAGAAGTTACTTCAGAGTTATTCTATATAAAATGGTCCAACACTGGTTATTTGACCATTTTTTTGAAATCTCATATTTTTTGTTCAATCGCCCTAATTTATTGATAGTTTAAAATAACCATTATTTAAATTTTATTGTTTTTGGTTTTTGAGTAGCGGCCATATTTGTTTTACGGAGCGAAAACTGAAAAGGAACATAAAAATCGCGTGATATCATAATATACTGCCATCAGCTCCACCTGCTGCTGTTGTAGAAGAACCTAGTTGAAAAATAAGTGCATCTTTTAGCACTTCTTTGGTGCAGTTACTGTCTGTATTAATGACTCGAGAAACTTTAACGCTGCGATCTTCATCAGGATCAGTTTTATGTAAATGTTTCTTTTTTGTTTGAAATGACAAATGCTGAAAGTGTGTTTTTTGACCATATATCGGAAAATTTTGGGCCGAAAATCGAAGCTGAGCTATAATTTTTAAAAGCCGTTATAGCGAAAAGCCGTATAGGGAGGCATGGGTATACTCATTTGATTTTAATTTAACAAGAGGCTTGCCGGCCTTAGTCAAATTTAACAAGGGGCTCGCGCGTGCCCCTCCGCCCCCCTCCCCCCCTAGCCCACCACTGGATCGATGACGTAATATATATTCATTATTGCATAAGAATTAACTGTTTCAGTTATACATCTATTCACTGGAACATTAAAGTATTTACACCGAAACTATATATCATTTAAATAACATTAACGAATTAGTGAAAAGAATAAGAAAATGTATCTATATATTCATAAGACTAAGAAACATTCTAAGTATAAATAATTTTAAAAAGGTATATTTTGCTATTGTTCACTCACTACTCCAGTATGGAATAATTGGGTGGGGAGGAGCATACAATAATATAATGAACTCAGTAAAAATAATACAGAGAACAATTATTAAAGTGATATTAAAAAAAAGATCAACTTTTTCAACACATACACTTTTTGCAAAATTCCCAGTCCCCAAAATTGAAAACATGTACAAAAAAACCTCAATCAATCAATTAATTAAAGAAAATATCACTAGAAAATTTGAAACAAGCACATCATTAAGATTTAAAAATAACTTTAAAATCCCTAAATGTAACACCAAACACTATCAGCACAATTCTATATATTTAGGGATAAAAAATTTCAATAGCCTCCCTACACAAATCAAGGAAATAAAGGATATAAAAGAGTTTAAAAAGAAACTAAATGAACACTTCAAAAACACATAAGTGGACAATAAACAATACTACAGAATACTTCAGAAGCACACAAAGGGACAATGAATAGAATATGTAAAATTATCATATAAATTATTGTAGTGTAACTTCCTCTCCAAGCACAAGAGCTGGTCTCTTTTTTGGAGAGGTAAGCGAAGTAAAAACTATGTATGTATATAACATTTATTTTATCATTGTATTTCGCTAATTAAATAAATAAATAAAATAAATAAAAATTTAAATAACATTATAATAATAATAATTTGTTAGATTCATAGATCAGTGTGTTATATTATAATCAGATAAACATTTCAACAAAATAAGACATATATTTGAGACATATATAGTCATCATAGTTTTCGAAGAAAACATATAAATAAGAAGGACGACCACGCGGTCTGGCAAAGTCAGAAGTCTTAAGAATCGAAGGGAATGTGGAGGAAGCTGAGTAGGTGTAAAAGAAAACAAAGATATGTGCCACGATGTTATGAATGTGTGTTTGTGGTGTACACTAGCACGTATCAATTGGCAACAACGGCTCGTTGGTATTTGAGTTATGGTAAAATGGATAAGTATCTATCCCACAGTAGAACTGTAGGTCCTCGGTCCCCATTAGGCACGGAGATCTGTCGGGATGAATAATTTAAATGTTTGTAGATTAATTGAGTGTAACGCACGCGTCATTAGCGGCGGGCCGTCAGCTCGCGCTGAGCTTGGCGCGCTTCCAACTATTCCCGCTCAACGCGTTCGCGTGTGAGGTTGTTCCTTTATTGTCACGATATTTTTTTAAATGTACAGTTCAAAAAATATTATGATAATATAATTATGATATAAAATATACAATTATGTATCAAATATAATGATTATTATGTATCAAGTATACAATGATTAATACGTATCAAAATAAAATAATTATATGGTTATGAAAATCGAGTGCAGCTGTTTTGGGAATACATTTTGTTCTTTGAAACAAAATTACCTTCATAATAATATGTTCTCTTTAATATATTGGTTGTATCAAAGTTTATCTAAAATTAAAAAAAAAAATTGATTTAATTTCTGGGGTCTCCTAGCAAATATTACTCGAAGGTATTTGAGATTTTCACGTATCATATCAATTTGAAAGAACTACAGTATATAGGTTCGAAAATTTATCAACTTACTATGTTGGTGTAGTGTAATCAGTTAACGCATTTTCCCGGATAAGAAAGGATCAGATTCGAATCCCGGTAGCAACAAAAATATTTTTTCGATAAATTGAATTTTCATGTATATTTTTATAATTGATACTTCGTTTAATTTGTTTTAAAGATACGTTATTTTTTTTCTAGTGCACGCCATCGTGCATCGTGCGATAAATATTTTGTTGCGGTCGTTATGGATACTTGGACTGTGGACTTTCCAAATTGTTTTAAATTCTTCAAATGATAGAATTCTTTAAATGATAGAGATGCATGATATGTTTCTGGACCATCTGTGCCAATTTATAGTAAGTTTCGTGTTTTTATCGAATCAACGCTGAGTAAAATTGGTGACCTTATCGAGCCAGCTTATTTTTAGTAGTCATCTGTAGATACAAATCTCAAATGCTAAACAATATCTCAGATCAAACGCTAAAGTTACACAGCTTTACACAATACTCCAATTTTACTCCTATAGAGTATTTAAAAATATATCTAGGAGTTTATATTGATTCAAATTATGTTAAATAAATAAACAACAGCGAAAAAAAAAATTACTTTTTCAAAAACATTCAAAAACATTCGAAATAATATATATTTATTTAAAAGGCGTATAAAGCCGGCCGTACACGTAACTGTAAAACTAATAGGTTTACCTGTTCAGGTTAACATGACCAGTTAACCGAAGCTTAACTTTGGCCGTGTACGTAGCGGCCAATCTGCGACAATCTATCGGTCAACCGTGGTATCGGTACAGCGCAACTACGACGATCTAATAACGCTAGTAGGTCTCCTTGTCATCTTACGAAAGAAATAATGAAAACCGCGACAAGAATGGTTATTAAAAGGAAGCCAATACAGTCAAGTCAATTTAATAAAGGAATAAAATGTTGAGCTTCAAGATTACTGTAATTATTTAAGAATGGATGGCTCAGATATACACCATTCAATAAAATCTTCTACAATTACGCTGCGTTTGCGAGACACCATTTTTTCGAACTACGCAACGCGACCTTTCCTTTCGCGGTGGACGGAACAACTGAGACCTACGCCCTGGAGTAAAACAAATGTTTAGGTTTGTCTAAAGTCAGCACTTACACACAGGTAGAAAATATTAATTTTCAATTTTTATCAAGTTGCTTGTACAGGTAGGGATACCTGCCAGTTTTGTCACATAGACGCTCTGGTTTTCCTGTAAAGACGACCTGAACAGGTATACTCGTCAGGTATATCGTTGCGTGTATGGCCGGCTTTAGATGTATTGACTTTTCACTTGCCCAGAGTATTATCAGGAGCGAGAAAGCTCAATACGCACATATTAGAATAACAAAATACTCCGCGTCACTTCAGCATTTTATTGAGTATCGACGATTCCATTCCATATGTATAAGAATACACGTGTCACAAAGGAAGAGCACGTGGTACGAAGAGAACACGTAGTATCTTTGCAACTCTTAAGATTTAATAAGAAATTTCACGCGGATAAGCTAGTTAAGGTATGAGTGCAGGTACTTACTGGGTATGAAAAGGATCAATCTCCGTACGAGTGCTTACCTGGAAATAAAAAAAATGTATTATTAAAATTGTTATATTATATACCACCGGCGTGTACAGCATACAACCAAAAAAGCTGAGCATAACTAGAAATTCTGTGAAATAAATAATTATTAAGGAAAACACATTCTTATTGTGAAGTTGTAATTATTCAGAACATAGGTCTGTGATATTTTAAATACTAAATTAATGTATTAATTATAAATATATACATATAAAATCAATTTTGTCGAAAAATATTGTTTTTGCGTCACCGGGATTCGAACCTGGATCTCTATTTCCAATCCGGGGAAGTGCACTACCTTTGTGCTATAACGCCAGTATTTTTCTTGACAAATTTTCGAACCTATATGTTACATTTTTCAAATTAATATACCTGTCGTTCCATTATTTGAAAGCCATAAATAAAATAAAAATAAATTGATAATTCTGGCGTCTGCAGTCGGTTTACTTAAAGGTATTTGAGATTCTGTAAAAATAATGTAGATGGCTTTCAAATAATGGAACGCCAGGTGTATTAATTTGAAAAATGTAACATATAGGTTCGAAAATTTGTCAAGAAAAATACTGGCGTTATAGCACAAAGGTAGTGCACTTCCCCGGATTGGAAATAGAGATCCAGGTTCGAATCCCAGTGACGCAAAAACAATATTTTTCGACAAAATTGATTTTATATGTATATATTTATAATTAATACATTAATTTAGTATTTAAAAAATAAATAGTTCACCTAATGACTTATTGTAATATATTTTAAAAATTATGATAAATAACTATTCAACTATAGTTTACCGTGAGCCACTGTCCATATTCATATTCCGAATTTCAGTTATTTCGGAAAACTTTTTCAAGCATTGAGTTTACTAGACGTTTCAAAAATCTTTTCAGTTCAATTCGTGTAAATTTCGTAAAAATATAATACAATACTTGGCTATACTTATACTCATCAACTAAAAAAGACCCTCGTTTGAAATAGATTAATACTAATATAAGTATACACAAGTTATTGAGTTTTAATTGTTAGATTGATAGTGCCCTTGTATGGCAAAACGCGTCTCATAGAAATAAAAACGAGTAGAATCAAAAAATTAATATTTTTACGTTCATATTATCGAGTTCTACATACTTATCTTGTAAACGATAAAAAAGTTATTAATGTCATGTCGACTAAAGGGATAATGGGTATGCAAAATTCGCAGCTTTGAAAAAATAAATATTTTTATTTTTCAACATAACCTTCTCTGAGGTGAATGTATTGTTCCCAATAATGTTTCTACGTCGTTATTCCAGATTTATAGTAGGACAGATACATAAGATTAATATTGTCCTTAGTTGACTAATGCAAATAAAAAAATAGAAGAGAAAGGAAGAAAATATAAGTAGTAAGCGAAAAGTAACACGCAGAATATTAATTGTAATACAAATTAAATTAATCAATTAGAAAGATATACATAAAAAATCTATTTATCGAAAAAATATTTGGTTGCCACCGGTATTTGAACCTGGACTTTTTTCTATCCTATTTTAAAAATGTAATAATAAATTATAAAAGTTTATAGAATATAAGTCGTCGAAATCGTAATTGGCGAAAATTGTTAACACGATTCCTCAGACAGTAAAAGGTCCAAGATCGAATCTCGGTAGTAACCAAGTATATTTGGATAAAAACATTTTTTTGTATATCTTTTTAATTAATTAATTTAATTTGTATCAAAAATACCACAGAACTATGTTCTAAAATTGCAACATCACAATAAAAATGTGTTTCATTAAAAATACTAAATAATAGTTTATAATTAAGATAAAAAAGATTGCACGATGTAACAAATCATATTTGCTATTGATTAATATCCCGCAATCCGGTGCGACGCTCGCACGAGCCTTAAGTATAATGTGACAAGGTGTTTTATAAAAAAAATGTTTCATTTAACACTTTCTGTTTAGAATAATCTGTAAAAATTAAAACTATGATTGAAGAAAGATATTTCGGCTGATATTCCACGGCCGAATAAAATAAATTGTATTGTTAGATAATAACAAGTAAACCACGTTCCTTTAAATTCTGATGAAAAAAAATTTTAAAAACATGTATAAGTTAAAGTTGTGGTAGTATTATCTCAATTACAAGCATTTATTCATATATTAAGACAATTTATTATATCGACCTTAAAATGAACATGTTGAAGATGGCTGAGTTATTTTAATTACGGCCGGTAAAATTTAGGTAACTAAATGCACAAATAATTTGAAATTATCGGGTCGCTCGTAGCAGCCACTAAAAGTAGATTTATATCGATCGTTACAGTCGAACGTAATAACGCGAAATGATCGCGACCGGGCGAACAGCCCAATCATGCGTAGCGACAACAGGTGCGCGGCGTCGCTTATTACTACAAATTTAACTCCGAAATAAATGTATTTATTGTTACATTTTTAATAACCATCTAATTGTGTCTGGTTGGTTGGAAAAGCGAATTGAATTTAAAAAAAAAAAAATTGTTTACATTACTTAGGGAAGCCAACACTATAATTTAAAAAAAATCTAATCACTCACGACTATAAAATTAGACGAAGTCGTTTTTATAAGCTTTCACAGATTCATTTAACAATAAAAATTGATACAAACAAACGACGAATGTAAAAAAGGGCATAAAACTCGTATAACAATTATAGAGCAAAAATGTAGGTTCTAATATATAGGTACGTATGTATGTTTTAATTTTTTTTCACACTTTCACACTAGGAATTTCTGTTTCTTTTCACACTAGGACTTCTTTTTCACACTAGAACTTCTTTTTCACACTAGGACTTTCTGGCGTCAATAATATTATTTCGTGTATACGATGTAAGTGTTGGACATACCTTGATACCAAACAACGATAACGTGTTTTTATTCAGTGTCTTAATGTAATTTGATGAGTATATACAGTTGTAAAGTTGTAATTTTAATGCCTATTTTTGTAGATTAATAAATATAAATCAATATACACACAAAAAGTAAACACGAGATCCGAAGAGCTTTTATAGATCAGTGAAACAATAGTCAGAGCTGTGGACGCATTTCTGACTAGACGTTCATTCCGGGCAGACAATAGAAGAGTAGGCAGTCGGTATGCGTATTAATGACCACACTTCAAGCGTGGACCATAAAACGGGAAATTCGACAATATATCAGAAGCTTTCACAATCAATACAAAAGCTCGTATACAGCTTCTTCAAAATACCACTGATCATTTATAAAGTCATTCACTTTTATACGAGACCATATATTTCACAGTCAAGAGACCGAAAATACAGGCTCACACATTATTTTAAATATCCGGCATAATGTCCGTACTTACTACGAACTTAATACTTCATTTATTTATAATAAATTCAATTGAAATGTTTTCTAAGATTAAGTATTTTTTAATAACTTTCAAACTAAATTTTCTAATTCAATAATAAAAAAACGCGTTGTAATGTACTTGATTATGTTTACTGTTTCCGAGGTAAGTTTGTATAACTCCATAATAACGTATATAAAAATAAAATACCCGTTTTTTTATTCTACTCATAAAATTGACTTGAAAAGCGTTTTGGAAACCTTAAGGGCATTATTAATCTAACATGACCTATGACATGTTAACATAAAATGTATGGAAATCCTCAGAATGTCCCTTTTCATCTCATGTAAATAAAATTGTATAGCTGTCTATAGATATAAATACAAGTTGTTGAGTTAAATTGTTAGATTGATAATGCCCTTACAAGGCGAAACGCGACTCGAGTAAATTAAACGAGTAGAATAAAAAAAACAAGTGTTTTATTTTCACATGTACTTGATTATATTTCGTAGCTTGTCGCGATGACTGCACAGCAGCAGAATTTTTAATATTTTCTAGAAACAGGGTGAAATAAATAATCACATATTATCAGGAATTTCACATATTGCCCTGTTTATTTATTTGAGTTACTAGGTATTATTTTAGGAGCGATTAAATTTCTGAAAATTTCTTTTCACACCACGCTGGACATTAATCTGGCCTACGAATATTTTTTTGAATAGATAATTAGCTCGTTTTAAAAATGAACACAGCGCGTTATTAATATTCCTTAAGTTACAGATATTTGTCGCATTAAATAAAGTTTTATCTTTCAACCAGCCATTTAAAAATAATATAGTGATATGTTTTAAAATATGTACTTCAATTACGAGCCAATTTCACAAATCAAATAAATTAGAATTTAGTGTAAAGACTTGCCAACAATGTATATATATATAAAGCGCATGATGTTAAAGGAATAATTACACACGGCATTTCAGAGCGGGGCGCGGCGTCATACACAAATCATTTATTAATGTATATTATATAATATAAGCTGTTTTGGATCTAACCGAGATTTGGATCAAAATGGTATGTTTACTCTTCTTTTCTTCATCTATCCTTTATGCTGACATAAGCGGGCGTCCTTCATTTCCTTCTAGATGTTTGACCACTATTTCTATTCTTAACGCAATTTTAAAGACGTGTTCGTCTATCACGTGACCATACCATCTCGGCCTAATTTCTTTCATTTTCTCAGTGATTAGTTAATCGTAATGGAATATTGACTTGGTATTTACTTAGTAAAATGTATTATGATATATAGAACCAATGCTCAACGTCTGATAACTTAGCGCAATATTTTTGACAGACGGTGTGGCCACTACATTAAAACAAATATTAGCAGCGCTGTATCCTCTCTGCCTAACCCCGCATTAGTTAGTTAGTCCTAACGAATAGACATATTCGTTTGTCTAGCAATTTATGGTATACGCAGCGTGTATCTTGAAGCCGTCGAGCAAGTTTCTTTATTTCTTTCTCAGGGTACATGTTTTGATTCTATATAGAGCTATGAAATACATCGAGACTTCAACCAGTCGGACGATCCTCAAGATGGAACCGTTCTTCCAAATTTTTATCAACTTCGACAAAGCACATATAGTCGTACCAATTCTCCTTACAACCTCGGCTTCACTTAAGAAATCTAGGTGAAAGCACAAAAACACAACCTTCTGACAAAGCTTTGATATTCGGCGGTGAAATATTTCCAATAGGTTCCAATGAATTTCCAGCGCTAAGTCGGTCGCTTCGGTAGTAATTCTCCCGGACTTTCTTACGTAAAAAGGCAAGCGAGCGAAGACTACACCCGCGAAGACGAACAATTATCGCGAATACCTGTGATCAAATATGTAATTCTCGAGAATTTTTTCACACAACGCTTTCTTGTATTTCATAAATAGATGTAATAGACATACTGAAAATCATATCCATAATCTCACGATTTTAAATGCAAGTTAAGGATTAAAGAGTATACCTACGTAAAGCCTTATGTCCTTAATGTAAATTATTACGAGAATGGCTCAATATAAACGATTCAATTTTATTATTGTCGTAGCAGTATGCAGTCAGTACATTAAACGTGACGAAGCAATTAGTACGCGTGACTTATTCCATCGGATGCATTCAGCGGAAGATAATACGTATAAGATATCAAGTCACAGCAGAATATAATATTGCGAGTGAATAATAAATCCAAGGATAGTGCTGGAAAAAATATATTTATAGTACATTAAGTATAATGTCTGCGTAGCTATTGATATGCTCGGGCAGATCATTTCTATTGGCTGCCCATAATATTCCGTATAAAATTAGTTGGAAACTTAATTAAAAATTTGGAAATTAAACATGTGAAGCTCAATCCTGCCAAAAAAACGAGAGAGATAAGAAGAATGACGCTCTTCAGTGTTTAGGGTTTCTTTACATTGATGTCCAGAGACGTTGGCAAACTATATCTTGACATTTGAGATATTACGATATTACCCAATATCTCGATCCCAATATCCCAAACATTATGTGGTCTTGGCTTACGCCAACATAATTTTTGTACCACATCATTTTTGTACTAGAAAATCCAGACTATCTAGGAAGACACGCTGGCATTCTGGTATTGGTCAGGGTTCAGGCATGTCATTAGCAGCAGCGCGCGAGAGCCAATATTGTTCATAAGGTCGCTGTAACTCATCTGTCATTCAGTGTCAATCAACTAACAAATAAATTTGTTAACAACAATTGTGAAAATGGTTCTGAAGGTAGCTTTAATATTATGTCTTCTTTTCATTGAAATTAACTAACTTAGGATAGAACGCCACACTCTTCTGTCCTGACGCACAATTCTCGCCTCATCTACATTCATAAATATTCTCATACAAGCTCGCCGATTATTGAGGATTTTAACGGGACAATCCTCCAGTATCTGGTTTACATGGTCGTGCCGAGTCTTCCGCGGACGTCCTCTACTACTGGTGCCATCGACACTTGCGCCATATATCTTTCTTATCATTCTCTCATTCATCCGCTTTATTCTTTAATTTATCATAAATAGATCTGCCACATATACGCCCGAGTGATTTCATTTTTACTGCATTCAGTCTACTTTCGTTCCTCCTCTGCCAGCTCCTGGCCTCACTTCCATCCATCAGTGCCGGTACCAGAACTCCACTATGTACCGCTAGTCTTGCGTCGGTTGACATTTCCCGTTAGATATAATTCCGTTCAAAGCGCCGTTCATCTTATTCACTGCAGCCACCCTCCTTTCGATATCTTTCTCAACCTTTCTATTTCTATTAAACATATTTTTCAAATACACGAACTACATTGAAATTAACACGCACTTTTATATTCGTATTTATAATTGTTAGGCGATAAGTTTTAATACATATTTTTAAAATTATTTATTCTTATTATAAGTGAACCTTGTAAATTTGTTAAATAGCCTTGTTACGCTACAACCGAATTTTTGCTCGCGTTCAATGCTACAATAATGAACCGAAAAACTCGCGTTCATTATTGTAGCATTTTCATTTTTATTAGAGGCTCTCCCAAATGTTAGAAATATCGTTTTTCTAAATGTGTTAAACACTTCGGAAAATTTTATAGGACATTCGCGGGTGAAACGTAATGCACGTGTACGATAATTAGTGTATTTATAGATAGAATACTAATGAGAAAAAATAATGTAGCATAAAAAATATTAAATGCAGGGGTGATATGATACATGTACCTGAGATATGTAATGATAAATTGAAAAGTGTGATTAGAATCCATTGAGTTATTTTGCTTACATATAATTTTGCAAACATTTCCAACTAAATAATTGTTTTGTTACGGTCAATTAAGCAAATATATGTCTGTATTTAGAGACGCTCATTTGAATTAATATTTTGTCTAAGTAACAATAACTATTCTGAATTCGTCAATCATCTTTTGGAAACAAACCATTCTTTTGACATTAACAAGGGTTTAGAAATTTTACACACAAATACTAGGGGGTTTACAGTTAGATAAATTTGAAATACTCAAATCCTTTTTGTCACCATTTAATTACTTTTTTTTTACAGTAGTTCCTAATTAGTTACCCAGCACTTTTACTTGTATAGTTTTGTATTTGTCTATGCTTGATTTTTTAATTTTAGTATACATTTTTTCCTGAAGAAAGGACATGAATGTTTATGCATCAATAAATAGTGGTTTTAAACAAAATGTTTTTCTTATTATTTATATGCTTTGTAGCCACAAAGTAATTTTGCAAATATTGAAGAAGTAATTATTTATAAATTAGCAAGAAGGAACGATCGTAACGTGAGATCTTTGTTGTTTACGAGAACCGTTTTAAAAGGCTTATGCACGTATGAAATATACGCTTATGGTTAGATCGCAGGGATATGAAAATGAGTGGAGGCCGTCGGAGCCTGTTGAGCATCTGACAATATTTAGATACATTGCACACTGCCACGTGGTATTAGCGTATCGAACAACCTCGGGTTGCCGAGAACTTGTACCGTGTTCCATGTACTCGTACCGTGTTCAAACTTGGTACTTGGCAAAGTTCCGACATCAACGCGGCGGGCGGCACGAGAGATGATGTTTGGAGAACAATAACAGGATAAACTTTGCAAAAGTTCAGCGTCTTACCGGCATCTCTAAATAACTAGTCGTAATGTTTTTAACAATCCTTGTACATATATATAATAATCCGTGTAGTATATGGAATGAGATTTTCTATTTCATGTAACGTTACCGGAACATATTTAAAAAAAACAATTGTTATGTTAATAGTTCAATCATGCGATTTA
This sequence comes from Eubasilissa regina, assembly GCA_022840565.1. Lineage (NCBI taxonomy): Eukaryota > Metazoa > Arthropoda > Insecta > Trichoptera > Phryganeidae > Eubasilissa > Eubasilissa regina. The sequence continues at coordinate 54,454,755 of JAINEB010000012.1, read as the reverse complement.
GTTACCATACTTTAAGCACTCGTTGCACTTTTTGTGCTATAGAGCTACCACAGTTCCTTCAATAAAGCTGAATAATTGTTCACTTGTACTTATTTATTACATACATCTGAAATAATGTGTTTTTCCTGCATTTTATATATTTATTATATACCTTTTTTCTGTCATGCCAAAATTACTATATAATTTAACAATATATATAAATAAAGCACCTTATATGAATAATATTAATCCATACAGATTTAATAAACATGTTGATGAACTGTAACAGACAAAATAAAATATTTTTCTCCACTTTCCTTCCGATTCATTACCTACTGCGAGATTCTGAAGGGAATCGTCGAATATCGAAATTCCTACAACCAGAAGTATGAAAACATTTTACTTTGCGGAACCTCTTCAACCCGTAAGTGGAAACAGTACTTGTACGAGATAAATTACTAATAAGGTAGGTATGTTTATAAAATTGTTTCTAGGGATCTGATTATCTGTTTTATATATTAAATTAACTATATAAAACACATGTATAATAATGTTTGTAACTATATATATCTATATACGCCACTGAGTAAAAACTCTTCGATTTGTGGTATATTTGTCAGATTTTTATGATTATTTATTACCTTTAATATACTATTTTCATAGTTTGATTGCGTATTTAACGCAACCTCTGTTGCTTTATTTCTTACAGGGGTACACGTCTTTTTTTCTCACCTTAATTATACATATTTTATTATTATTAAGTTTTTATCGCTATATTTTACTTTTAAGAAGTCTTGATGACTGTAATATTTGCCATTTTACATACTAAAAAACAAGAATCTATCTAAATCCGTTCATTGCTTTATTATTTAATCAATTATGTATTATATGCATTGTACCAAGTATTGTCCAAGTAGTACATTGAGGAAGTAAAATATTTTTTCAATCTAGATAAATAATACCTACTTAATTTAATTTTAATTTTATCAAAATTCTCAAATTTTTAGAGTTCATTTTTTATCTTTGTATAGTTCACAGAGATAGATGAATTAAATAAATAAATAAGTTTTTAACCCTCTGTCCTTTGTCATGTCACTACACAGTCAATGTAGTGACATGACAATGGCTTGGCGCTTCGCTACGCTATAGAAAGAATATAAAATCTTCAAGCAGAGCGTATTATGTTTTATTTTCTCTTAAAAATAACGCTTTTTAGGAAAACGTCGTTCCAATATCAGGAGTACCGTAAAGGATAACTATTAGCTTGTGAAAGAAATTGTTCGATAAATTGGATAAAGAAGAAAACTGTCGTAAATCAAAGGTTATATAAATCCGGTACCGGTGGCACGATCTAGTGTGGGAGAGTCGGCAGTCGGGAGCTATCTGAAATCATAAACCTCAAGCTGCTGACTTTCGGCCTCAATATTTGTCCTAAGAGTCTATAAAGATAACTAAAATAATAATAGAAAATATAAATGAGCAAAATAAAACTTCGTTTGTTAATTTAATATGTTTATAAATGTTATTTTGCTGGTTCGATGTTTCAGGTGGTAAGAATTATTTTATTTGGCGAACAAATCTTTGTCTCTTCACTACTGGTACGGGCCTCTTCCGAGGACCGTCAATCATATCTATCTCATCCATTCGTTGCCCGCCACTCTTCTGATGTCGCTCCATCGAGTTTGTCACTTCTTATACCACTGCGAGAGGCCTTCATTCTAGGATTTTCCTTCCCCGTGGTCTATCATTTTTCTCTTCTACCAGTGCGAGGCCTCCATTCCAGGATCTTTCTTCTCCACAATCCATTATCTCTGCTACAAGTGCGAGTCCTACATTCTAAAATCTTCCTTCCCCGCAGTTCATCATCTCTTAGAAAAACATATTCAACTCATTGCCATTTGAAGTGCAAGTTTTTTGTAGAGCAAGGTCTGTTACCTCGGTATTCTGGTGAATTTGAACTCGATATGATTTACTCGATTTCTCAGAAATATTTCAAGTATTCCCCACATCCGTTGATCTTTAGGCAGTTTTTAATTTGTATATGACAATGACGGCTTTTAATCTTTCAAGATGGTGGTATTTTGGCTTTGAACATATGCTTTAGCTTTCCAATTGCCACCCGATCCAGTTGAATGTGTATATTTATTTCGCTCTCTTCATTCTACCTAATTGTAAAATTTGATTTAAGAATATGTACAAACTCAATATTGTTGCCTGATATCCTTATAGGTTATCTGTTATTTTGTTTATTTGACATAATTTTCACCTTCTCTATCACTTAAACCACTAAATTGACCTAACATCCACTTTTTGTTCCTACAACAATTCAAGATACAATTCAATAATAAAAATTTGATTAATACATCGCTGCGACTGCTACACGCATAACGATATTTACCCGATGTATGTATTAGACCTAACTTTAGGGTGTTTATAAGCTCTATTTCAAAAGGAAAAACGAATGTCATTCCATGAAGCCAAAAATTATTCTGCTCTTTTAACATTTGGGAGGTCTACTCGTACTTATATACGAAACACTCAAAAAGCTTAAAGTAATACATAAAATCCCAGAGACGACGCAAATAACCGAATGAAAACTTTCTACTAATTATAAATGAATTGAGTACATACTAGTTTTATTTTAACTAAAATATACAGATGTATGTACGTAGAACGTAATGTCCAAAAAACATTTTTTTCGGAGACTTATTTTCAAGATTTGCGATACTTACCATAAATCGTACAAACTGGATATAAAAATATAGCTTGCATTAATGCATTCTAGAAAGGGTAAAAACTTACTGCTTGAGCTTACACTTTAAGTGATGAAATGATTTTGACAATGCAATATAAAATCGTAAAGGTCGGTACCCGAAGGATATTACCAAAAATGTTTTGCTACAAAATACTAAAAATATTCCACATTGTCAGATATATTAAATTTGACCGTTTGTATAATTTATAATATTAAAATAGTCAGTCCAGAAAGTGTAAAATCCAGAATCAAATTCTAATTTTGAAATGTTTTAAATTTAATGAATGAAGTCATTCCTTTTTTTTATTTGAAAATGGTACCTTCAGAATAAAAAGCCCAAGTTTTCATTTAATTCTTATTTAAAATAACATGACACTCCACTCCACTCCGATATATTCATTTTCATTCAAATTTAGCTACAAATATAGAAGCGTTAGACACAAAGCAAGGCTTTTATTTACATGTGATACTTTTAACTAATGTATTATACATAATAAAATATCACGGATTTATAAAAATATATAATAATATTTCTTTTATATCATATATATTGTATAACTTAACAAAAATATAAACATCATATATAGTTTTATGGCTAAACAATTTATATATTAAAGCACATTATCACAGATAATACCTAGAAAAAATTCGACTTATCAAACATAGCTAGATTATTACATTTTTAGCACTGTATAAATGAAAAGTTTGAGGTAATCATAGTTGCGAATCCACTTCAAAGGTAAAAATTCAAAAGGCGTGGAGTCAAAACATTGAAATGATATGTGCACAAGGAATGTTTGGATGCATACAGGAATGCAAAAATCAAATTGATTTAAATATAATGTAAAAATAAAACGTGATATTCTTGATATGCGCAGCTTTTTCCAATACGAAGTGAATACTCGTGAATAACTCACCGACTGGTTGGCTCCCCGTAAAGCACATTTATGGCCTTTATTAAAAAATTCTGGTTTGTAAAAGTAAAATATTTCTACAGGTATACATACGCAGGTATACATAAACTTAAAGGATGCGCACCAGAAAAGGGTCCAGTTTCCAATCGTAGATTCGGGGGTACTGACAATTTTACGAAAAATTGCGAAAATTGACTTTGTTGATCTTCATATGAAGCAGAACCTAAAAAAGTCGGAAGTTTTATTTTTAATAAAAACACATTTCTATTGTGAAGTCGCAATTTTAATCATAGTTCTGTGGTATTTTTAAAACAAATTAAATGAATCAATTAGAAAGATATACAGAAAAAACTCTTCCTATCCTATCTCAACTCTTCCTATCCGCGGAAACGTATTACCATTCTACTAAAGCAACCAATTACGATTAGGGAAAATTAAGAACTTATATCTAAATATTTTTATAATTAAAACATTTAATATTTCATTTTTAAAAACAATCAACTTTATATTGCGTTGAATCTCAAATACCTTTGAGTAATACACGCTACGAAGTGCCAGAATTAAATCAATCAATTTTATTAAATTTCGATTAAACATAATACGTATACATTTTTAATGAAAACAAATTATTTTAAAATAATAATTAAAAAATATACATATATACTCGTAAGTTCTAAATTTGTCGTAATGGTAATTGGTTGCTCTAGTGGAATGATAACACGTTTCGCCGGATAGGAAGAGGTCCAGGTTCGAATCCCGGTAATGACCAAATAATTTTCGATAAATGGATTCTTTCTATACATTTTTCTAATTGATGTATTAAATTTGTGTTTTAGTTTTATTAGAGTTACCAATAAAAATTCCCATTTCCCATTATAATTGAAATATCTTTAAAGCCGCGAAAAAAAAAATTTCGAATGGAATAGAAGGTCATGTTTTCCTATATCAGCCTGTGTAAGTAAATAAAGAATATCTTGGTACTAAATAGGAAAATATTGCGTGTATCTGTCTACTATGAGCGCACTTGCGACTGCAAACGTTAAAAATTATTTATTAAAAACATTACTTTTTAGAAGTGTAACTTAAAAAGTCAGCAAACTAACTCTTTTAAGTTAATATCTCAATGGTATATTATTTTATTTTTGATGTCATGTGAAAATATAGTGTGACAATCCTTTATAAGTGGTTGTACCGATCTATGGGCGCGGCCTTTTTTTATGAACGAAATGTTTGAATGTGTCCTTGAACTTTATTTTTATTGCTTTTACCATAAAACGGTGAAGATATAGTAAGCAGACTTTTTTCCGGTAAACTTAGTATGTACTTGCAATGTAATATTAGATTAGTTATATAGCGCTATTTTCGTAAAAACTTTCACCTCGCTTTACACATAAACTGTTTATAGTCCTACATTATCTTTGTTTTTAAAATTAAAAATTGTTATTTTCACTTATGGAAATTATTTTTTGAAAAGGTGCGTTTTTAGTATCTTCTTAAATAAAGTCTCCGATGCACTATTTCTTATAACGGAGAGCAAAGGGCTTTTGGGCCTGCCATCGCAAATGCATGCTTATTAAATTTAGACTTTAGAGGCAACGGTTGGCCGGTTCTACAACCCTTCCTGCGGCTGAGGTAAAGGTTGTCCTGAAAGTTTGACGTCTACCGTTCAAATTATCTGGGATACAAAGCTTTTAATGATACAGAGGCACTATGTTATGTGTCACCTTGTACATCAATCAGCATAATTTTAATTCAACTCCTTCAGGGAACCGGAGCCAATGTAGCTGATGTAAAAGGGATGTATATGAGAGAATTTGGAAACTCCATATATTATTATCCGTGCTGTCGCATTTATAATGGATTGTAATCTATCCAGCATAGATGTTACGCGTGATAGTCCACGCGTGATACCACAAATGCATTTATAAGTAGACGGGCTGTCTTAAGAGGAAGATGTCTCCGAATACTTTTAATCTGTCTCAGTTGATGGCAGCATGCACTGACAGTTTCGCTGATTTGTGTATTCATCGAAAGATCTGAATCAATGTACACGCCCAACTTATCTGCAGATTTAGCATTCCCAGACATTGATTTTGTACTAAGTGTTACCTTCCAGGTGTTGCTGTCCGTAGTAGCTCTGTTTTGGATGGATTCAATATTTGTACCATCGACTCGCCATCTTACAATATTGTAATTATATCTGTTTTCAAAAAAGTTTACGCCATCAAAGAAAGTATTATGTTCCGTACAGAAAACAAGAATGTAGACAAGGGTCGTTCGCCGATCATAGATTTTCTCAATCGATGATGATGATGATAATGAGGTCGAAAGAAATGAAACACAAAATATATTCAATATAGCGACGCTACGACGGCAAATTCGAGAATGGTTTCCGCCAGCAGAATACTCTGTTTTTATTCAAATTCATTACAATACATGTAGTTATATTTGCAAGTACCTACACGGCGACAGGCCGACGCTTGTGACGTTTTACTAAGACGTCCTTGTTTTCCTAAAATCTATCCCACGGGTTTTGTGGCGCCACGCCGATGATTACACCTTTAAATTATTAACACGCGTCTTATCGTATCAATTATATGACGCCTCCTTGGCGAGTACTTCTGTGCGATACAGTAATGTTTATTTAGTTAGTGAATTTTTATATTTTTATACATAATAAAAAAAATATTTTGATTTATGTAGGTGCACTCGAAACTTTATAACGTCGATGCACCGACTATTGATACCCTAACAATTTTTCCCCTGGCAATTTGTTCCCTTGGACAGCTGATTCCTCGGACAGTTTTTCCCTCGGACAGCTGATCCCTCGGACAGTTGTTCCCCTCGGAAATTGATCCCCGGACAGTTGTTCGCTCTGAAAATTGATCCCCAGCACAATTATTCCCCCAAAGCTACTTCAATTTTATTTTAATTTCAGAATTTTAATATAATTAACTTAAAATATAGTGTAAATAATTATATTTAAATAAATGAAGATTACATAAAAATCAGAGTAAAATGCAAATAATAATTAAATTAAAACAAAAAATTAAAAATCACAATTCGTTAAAGTAATAATATAATATTTAACATAATAACGATTTATTGCAAATATGGAATATTATCTGGAATTATGTCATTTTCAACTAGAGCAATACTTTTATAAATTTGCTCCAATCCTATTTAAATATTTAAATATGCTGATATTGACGGATGCTGGTATTTATGAATATAAATAATTGAAGAAGCTTTAGAAGATCAATTTCCAGGGGGAACAACTGTCCGAGGGATCAACAATCCGAGAGAGAACTGACGGGGGAACAACTGTAGGGGGTTCAATTGTCAGGGAACCGTAACGTCAAGCCAGTGTGTAAAATTGGCTGCGTTTTGAATTCTTTCTCAGTTTTAATGTGACTTTTTAATTTGCTTTTACTTTTCATTTCAATATGTGTACATTTTACATTGATTTTTACCAACCGTGATTTTTTTGTTTAGCTATGTTCATAAATAAATTTTTTATAATTTTATTAAATTTACACAATCTTTTCTTCACGTGTGGGAGTTTTTTTTATGAATACTTAAAAAGGGTTGGGGTTAAAAATACCTTCTTAGTTGTTCTGAATAATGTTAACAATACCGATAATAGGTTGCTGTGTATAATCCTAATTGTTGTACTCTGGATAGGGGTAAACCCGCGAGATTATACTACGAGCCATTATAAATGTGTGTACAGTACTGTGGCTCTCCCCGAGGCTATATAGCTATGGGGCTACCCCTTTGACGACGCTACATAACCACACCGCTATACGACGATAAAACCATCAAATCTATTATACTAATTAGATATGTGGCAAATCCCAGTGACGTGCAGCCCGTGCAATTAAAAGATCTATAATTAATTTAACAATTTGGTGCGTAATAAACACTATGTATTTTAATTAATTCAGTATTTAATATTTTCGTAGAAAGTAATCACTTTGTGGTTTGGTATATTATGTTAAATAAAACAATTGTGATTATTATTTTATTTAATCAATATTTAATATTATATTGGATTACTTTCAGCAACATCGAATAGTGCTCAAGATATCAAATATATGTAATTCATTTGTAACCGTCTTATTGACAGTTCAAATGGAAGTCTTATTGACAATTCATATGAAACGGTCTTATTGATAGTTCTTATGTAACAGTCATATTGACAACACTGTAGAAACGACTTATAAATAGAACCTATCATCAGATATCAAAATCTGGGTGACGTAGCTAGAGTTAACAAATTCAAATACCTCAGAGCGGAATTCTCATGCGACGGGAGACGGGAATGTGAAATAGACATAACGATCGGCTGCTAGTGGGGTTTAACGTTCCCTTTGTTAGTCACTTTGGTCTTGACACTAGACCGACTTGATACATTAACAGGCCCACCATAATATATAGACACAAAATATGGATTCAAAATTGGAGCGATTCAGTATCAGTAAATAAGGAAGACTCGGCGTGGAGCCTCTACTTCTACATATAGAAAGGTTTCAATTAAAGTGGCTCGGGCACGTCTTGCGAATTTCAGAGGATGTATATTTTTGGGACGAGGTAAGACGGCCCAGCTTTGGAAGCGATTTGTCGAGATTTTGGATGGATTAAATGATGATAATGAAATAGCTATAACTCGAAGCTTTTCTCTAATTACAGACACTAATCTCACCTGCAACAAATCGATTATAATGACACTACTCAATATTCGCGTGCGGTGAGTACTTGTGGAGTTTGGTAAAACTGTTATTATTGAAGTACACATGACATGAAAGTGACGTAACTTTTAACGAGGTTAAAACTTCAGAGCACGTCTTAATTAAAGAGAAAGTTCAGAATAAATGCATGTTTTTGAAATATTATTTTGTAACAAAAATGCAAAAGGTTGAGTCTGTTTATTGAGGCGTTAAGTAAGTATTGTACTATATTTAACCGTGTAGTAGTGTGTAGAACTAAGCAAAATAAAAACATTTATAAATATTTGTTGTATATAATAGAACAGTATTATATATCAATTATTAGTACATTTGATGTTATAACGGCCCAAAATAGTGGCAATTATAAGATCTTTGATCGTTGACATAGGCGGATACGGTGAAGAAAGGTGCACATAGATTGCAAGTACAAGACTGGAGAGATTTGGCTAGTGACAGGGACGCCTGATGATCTGACAGCTGATGATGATGATGATGACCTTTGCAAAAAATGCGCAGAATGGATTGGCGTATATTGAATGGACCTCTTGGCGTCCGTATACTCGTAATGTTCAAATTGTGTACCTTTGGTTTATAAAACCTATCGTTTTATCCCAAAAACATATTTTACATATTCTTTACATTGCATTCCTCATTTTGATAATGAACTATTTCCAGAAATATGTCAGTATATATGCCCACTTTTCATAAACTTTCATCAATGAAAAATATATGAGGTTAGTAGGAAAATAATTGCGGTTTCGGTTTTCTCAATAATTTTTTTCAACAAAAGTCATTTTATTGTATTCGTGTTATTATCACTTTAAAATGCATATTTCGATCTATAATATATTTTGGTACCATCGACTTTGGTTTTATTATTAATTTTGAATAAAATTGGGCTTTTGCATTAAAATGAAAAATAAGTAAATATGTAAGAGCAATTTTTTGTATATGTTAAAAAGCAACAGAAACTGCTCGTAAACTAAACGATTCTTTGGTGTGGGTACTATTAATGAAGGAAGATGCAATAGTGGTCCTAAAAATGTCGTGGTGAGGACTACGGCTTTGAAGATGAAGAAGATTGTAAGCGTCCTTATTCAGTTGATATGGCGATTGACAATCAGAAGCACACACAATAATTCGAGAGCTTACACAAAAGTCGAACAGGTTGGTTTAGAAAAACCAATTAAAACCGCTAGAAAAATAAATAAAAACTTGAGAAATGGGTGCCGCATCAACTGAACGGAAATATAAGAAAACATTTTTTTGAAGCTTGTCCTGCGCTATTGGGCTATTATTATATACCTGGGTTGCAATATAAATGTTTCTGTTGAAATCAAATACCGTATTGAGCAAGCTAGTGCAACTTTTATCCGCATGAAAAAGATGTTCTGCAGTCATTATCTTAACCTTAGATTAAGATTGAGAATGGTCAGATGCTATGCGTTCTCAAGTTTATTTTATAAAATGGAATCATGGACACTTACAGAAGAAATTGTAAGGCAAATTGAAGCATTTTAGATGTAAATCTACAGTAGAAGGCTCAAAAGCTGGACAGATAGAGTTACGCTTCGTATGAATCAAGTAAACTGAGTATTTAAAACAATAAAAAGCCTAAAACTTCAATATCTCGGACATGTAATGAGACATCCGGAGAAGTGCGAGATCTTACACCTTGGTAAAGATTGGTGGAAGTCGGGGCACTGGAAGAAGGAGAACATCATTGCCCAGGACCGTATATAAGCAAAATCTCATATGTGGACCTACTCGTTCGCCACCAGCTTGGCATTTATTTAATTCTACTATGATAATTATGCAACAACGTCCCGCAAGAGTTTCCATCTGGACATACTCGCACAAAAGTCCAGAACAATTACAAATATTATTATCAACACGTTAAATATATTTAAAAAACAATTGGATAATAAATTCTTGAAAATAAACAATATGTCGAGAGAGAAAATAAGCCTTCATGATATTAAGTTAATTCAAATCAATTATACTTTCAGTAATAATAATAGCAGATGACTTTAGACATTAAATATATTTTTGCAGACTCATAGTACCTACTTTTTAATTAATCAGTATTTCTTACGCTCTGCTGCAATTGGCGTGTAACACGCTGATTGGTGTACCCTTATCCTGTGAAATTGGATGAAGCCGCTGTTATCGCCGCAAATCAACTAATAGTACATTTTAATACAACATGTATATTTTTAAGGAAAACACATTATTATTGGGAAGTTGCAATTTTTCAAAACGTAGTTCTGTGGTATAAATCAATTAGAAACATATCATCAATGTATCATCATCACATTAATCAATAATAGTTAATGTATAATATTTTTACCGAAAACGTTTATTTTATAAATATTTTCCGTTGAAATTATGAACTATCAATTAAACCCATTCTTGCGTCAAAAATTGTACATTCCATAATCATCAAACTGTACCAGTTGCTACTCAGCATTGCTGAGATCACAACTTTGTCGAGATTTTTAGACGTAATTTAAACCGACTAATATTAGTTCGAGAGTATCTTCCGCACATTAAGTGTAAGATAAATTTTTGAACTCTATAATGTGCAATGAAAAACCAATTTATTTTCGCTTAATGTCTTACATCGCTTGCCCACAAATGTCTTACACCACTTCTCCATAAATGTCTTACATCGCTTGCCCATAAATGTCTTACATCGCTCGCCCACAAATGTCTTACATCGCTTGCCCATAAATGTCTAACATCGCTTGCCTTTAAATGTATTGTACATATATCGTCTTCTCCAGTCGGTTCCCTCATTACTAAGGATCGTGGCCTGCTGATGTCCTTGACGAATCTTCGCATTTCTACGCAGCTTGCAGATCGTATAGTTAATTTCTCTCACTTGCTCTCAATATTCATGTTTCCACTCCGTAGAGGCATAATTATAGGAAAAAACAAGAGACTTCACTAAACACATTGTTATGGTTATGGTTATTGCAGTGGCTTGCAGTAGGTATAGATTTAGGTCATGTTATTACCAATGATAATATACTATGTGCTATACACAAGGTACTCTAATAAGCGAGACAAATAAAAGATTACCTTAGCATACCCCAAAAATAGATGATATTTAATACTATACCTAGTTATCCTATTTGGTCTAGTTAAGGAGACAGTGAACATCTTTTACATTATGAAGCTTGTTCGCCTTTTTTGTATATTTATAAAAATGTTTATAATGTATAATATATACGTATATTAAGAACATGAATAGAATAAATTAATAAAAAAAATTCAAAGAAAACAAATATATACCATATATTGTCATGTATATTATTTTCCCACGCTCAATATACCCGTAATTTAAATTATTACATCTGCAAAAAACATCTACACCTTGTATAATAGGACACCGTAATGATATTATAATCATAATTTCATTTCAGAAATATTAAAATATTATCAAATATTATAACTTCCCGCAAATGCTAATATTACTCACAATTGCATCACTCTATTTCGTTAAAATCGCGCGTAGACCGGAAATACTTTCTAAATAGAGTATCCACGGGCACACGTGCGGTTCCAACAAGACCCCCCCGAACGAATCACAGGAACGGGTTGTATGAGTTCGAGTCTATCTGGACCCCTGCTTTAAGGACCTTGTGTAGTTGTGCTATTTCTCCCTCCAACAAATAACAGAAAACCGTTCCGAAATCGAATATATAAGCGGCCCCCACTTAGAAGCAGCAGCAGGAAGAAGATTCACGCATCACACTTCATAGAGTGTGGATCGTTTTGCTAGTCACTCCAGTGCGATACCGTGCATCATCAGAGATTCCGTGTGCGATACCGTGCAGCGACTGTCACGATACCGTGCGCAGTCGCTTACAGTACTTTCCAGTGTCGTGCGTACTTAGGAAAAAATTTCTCTAATTTATATAACTAACTTTTTTCAATTCAGTGACAGTGACTACTCTACAACAGTGGGTAAGTACACTTATTTAATACCATCATCGGTTCGGAACGACCAGAAAATTCACTGTTGAAAACAGTAGTGCGACAAACATTAATCTGGCGTCCCCGACACTGTCGGGGAAGCTCTTCCGTCTGCTCCGGACCAATATGACCTCGAGGCAGACTTATTGGCAGATGGAGGACGGTTTCTTCGTCGCCACACTCCCTGACATTATCGCGAGTGCTCCATCGGCCATGGAGGTTACAACTGCCATCGCCGTAGCCTCAGCCTCGGGCAGCCAGTTCTCTGCCTTGCCACCCCCCCTTCCTCCTGGGATTTCGGCACTCCCCCCGTGGGAGACACCGAAGCACACAGCGAAGCGAGTCCGACACAACTCCACTTCCCCACCCACGATCCTGAACCGCTACTCGTCCCTCAGAGAGGTCCGCAACAAGAGTGAGCCTTCTCCAGCGGTAACCTCCAGCAGTCAGCCGGCCTCGCCTCCGAGGCACACGGCGCCCCGCTCAGCGCGCACTCCGCCAGTCATCATTAAGACGGAGAATCTCACCCATCTGCAATTACATGAGTCTGTCAAGACTTTATGTAAAAGGCGCGTTCACCATCAAATACAACCGAGGCGGCACAGCGGCCGTCCATGTGCAGTATTTGAGCGACCATAAGGCACTCGTGGATGGACTGAGAGGGAGAGGGGGGTTCCACTCCTTCACACCCGAGGCAGAGCGCATGAAGCGCACGGTAACGGTTGCTAGAAGTCGAGATCATTGCGGCCGACCTCAGGCTGCAAGGGTTTGCGGCCACTCGGGTCGTTAAAATGTCCACCCCGAGGTCAGAGCTCCCGCTCTACCTGGCGTATTTCACCCAGGAGGTGGACATGGGGAAACTTCGAGCAGAAGTTTCCGTGATCTGCTACTGCAGGGTCGCCCTGCAGAAATATAAATCCAACTTTTTGCAGCACGGCACGCAGTGCTATTGTTGCCAAAGTCTCGGTCATGCGTCCGGAAACTGCAACCACACACCGAGGAGTGAAATGCCTGCTCCAGCACTCCACCGCTGAGTACCCCGAGACGACCCGAGATGAGCCGGCCGCCTGCTGTAATTGCGGGGGCGCGCACCCCGCCAACTACAGGGAGTGCCCGCGACGCAAGGCGTACGTGGCGAAGCTGCAGCCCCGCCAGCCGCAGAGAAGAGAAGCAGCTCGGCCCAGCGCGGTCCCGAGGGTCTTCCCCGCAGCCTCCGATGAAAGGCAGTGGTCGAGGGTCGTTCAGGGTGCAGCGAGCGATCCTCCCGCTGCCCAAACTCGACACATCGAATCGCAGGTATTCGCCGCCTCCCAACCGCCGCGCCCGGTGCCCTCCTTTTCCCCGCCGCCACTGACTGGCCAAACCAGTAGCCAGCCCGATTTTGAATTTGCCCATTTCGCGGCCATTATGCGTCTTGTAATGAACGCTGGCGATAGATTTTCTCAATGCATAGATGACTTCGAACGCGCCATGCTGTGCGTCGAATTGCTGGGCTCGCTCGGTCGTCCCACAGTCGCGATCGCTAATTAAATTCAGTAATGGCGCACAACGATTGGGGAGTTCAAGTGATTGCATGGAACGACAAAATCGACGAGCTGATGGCTTCTGTCATCTATGGTGAGGCCGATATCGTGCTACTTTCGGAAATGTGTTTGAAACCAAACCATCACCGTTAAAAGTCCCAGGCATTGACGTGTACCGAAACGATCGCGAGCTAGGCCCTGCCGGGAGTTCTGCCATATTCATAAGAGATGTCATTCCGCACACGCGGATGCACGTATCACCTCTAGACAGTCTGGAGACCACGGCCATCAGGATCCACATTGGCGGTCGAGACCACATCCTGGTCGCCGTATATAACGGCCACGTGCTGTCGCGCCGCGACATTGACATAGTCATGGCACTTGGCACGACAGTAGTCGTTGCCGGAGACTTCAATGCAAAACATTCGCACCGGAACTGTCACAGCGCGAACGCAAATGGACGTACTCTGTACGCATACATGAAATCGCATGAATATGCTATCCTAGCCCCGAAATTTCTTACATTCTTTAGTCCGAGTTCTAATTACCCAAGCACGCTTGATATTGTTCTGGTCAAAAACGCCCTCCTCGTGGGAGAACCGACAAGCGGTGACGATTTTTCGTCTGACCATCTGCTGGTCTATTTTCAAATCAACGGTGCAACGGCGCGAGCCGCGCGCACCCAGCGCAATTTTAAAAACGCGGATTGGCCAAGCTTCAAAGAGCACATTAATAAAAACATCTACCTCACAACCGACCCGTTTAATACACATGAAGACATCGATAATGCGATCGATTCACTCACGAAGATAATTCAAAGCGCTAGAGACACCCACCAGACACATACCGGTCAAGGAGGTGAGACCGTATACCCTGCCACTATCAGATGACATTAAAACACTTATCATAGACAAAAACAACAACCGCCGACACTATCAGCGTTCTCGAGACCCCTACTATAAAACACTCTATAATCAACAAATGAAAGAAATTCAATTTAAAATCAAACAACTGCGTAATACTTATGGGAGAAAAAACTCAAGTCACTGACCACTGCGGACAATCTCTATGGAGAATGGCCCAGGCCATCAGGCGAAAGAAAACGGTTATCCCACCACTTATCGTACCGGGGCGGACGCTCACGGCCCGCGCTAGCAGATTCCGAAAAAGCCAACGCCCTGGCGGACGGCTTCGAAAAAACATACACAGTCACCCACGGAATCGGTGACCCCGATACTGAGAAGCTCGTATCCGACACGCTCCGGGATTTCAGTGCGGTGCAGCCCACTGAAAACGATACCGATGAGCTACAATTGACTACCCCAGTCGAAGTAAAACGCATCATCAAAAAATTAAAGCCCTCTCAACTATCGACCGATCAGCCTCACCACGACTCTCAGTAAAATCTTGGAAAAAATTATCCTCACTCGTCTGGTGGCGTTCACATCATGCAAGGGCACTATCCCGGCGACTGGTTCGGATTTAGATCTGGCCACAGTGCGACCCGACAGCTGGTCCGGGTGGTCGAGCAGGTGTCGATGGGCTTCAACTGGAATAAGAGCACAGCGATAGCGCTCTTGGACCTCGCGAAGGCCTTCGACACCGTTCGGATAGACGGCTTACTTTACAAGCTGATCACGATCGGAGTGCCTCGGTACCTGATCGTGATCATAAACTCGTATCTGACAGGCAAAACCTTTACAGTTTCGGTGAGAGGAGAGTTTTCAACCGAGTCATACCCATGGGTGTGTCTCAAGGCAATTTGCTCGGTCCCCATTTGTTTATCATTTTCACTTCTGATACTCCTATATTACAGAACTGCTCGCGCGCCGTCTTCGCAGACGACACCGCACTCTTTGCAACATCCAGATGCCCGGACTTGGCCGCCAGACAGCTCCAGAGGGCGTTAACCCTAATGGTGGCATATTACTGCCAGTGGAAGCTGAAATTGAACGAAGACAAGACCTAGACAATTCTATTCACTCACAGAGTCGTGAAGGCGACGCCGAGAGTCAAAATCTTAGTCAATGAAAGCGAGATGGAGTGGCTGACCGAAGTGAAATACCTCGGGCTGACACTCGACCGGCGCTTGAATTGGACACGTCATGTGACGCACACGTTTGAAAGCAAACCAAGGAATTGGCGCGCTCCGCCCCCTATTCAACAGGACAGGCGCACTATCCACTCGCAACAAGTCCTACCTACTATCACCTACGCAGCGCCTGCCTTCAGCAGCATACACAAATTGAAATATACGCAGCTCCAAGTTATTCAAAATAAAGCACTTAAAATCATACACAACACCACACCCAAAACAAATCTATCTAGGATACACCACCAGCACAAGATGAACACAATAATACAATGCTTTGATAAATTATCGTCAAGCTTCCACAAATCCTGCTCCCATCCTTCTCAAGATAATCCTCTCATCCGAACTCTAGGCTCGTACGAGCACAACATCAGTTTAATGCCTTTCAGATACAAACATAGATTACCCAGGCACTATTTCCTGAAGCGAACCAACGCGCTCGATCCTCCGGACTGAGACGCACACAGAAGCGGACAGCGTCGACTGAACTCTCCAACAATAAAACTCTGTAACAATAAAACAATATTCTTAAGTGTAGTTGTAATTTATTTTAGTTACCTTATAAGTATTACGATAGAATAAGGCGGCACTGTACATAAAGTGCCGCGCCTAGTTAATTTGAAGCATTTAACTTCCAGTAAATTGTTTAGAGGGTTTTTTATCAGAATTTTTTACCCTTCCAATTCATGTATTAATATAAAACACATATGATGTTTATTACAATAAGATAGTTAGTATAGTAAAAGTGTCAAAGCGATCAGCGCTGATGCACTTGTAGCAGTAGATTTGGCGGTCTAGCCGCATGTAGAGTATGAGGAGTATCGTAGACTCTAAGGAATTGGAAAAAAAAACTCGCGCAGCAGAAAAAATCAACATCTTTAATACCTATAGGCGCGTGTTCGAGAATTTATCAAATTACGATCTTTCCCGGCCATTTCGTGTAAAAGTTTACCTGTCCCGAAGAAACAATTTCTTGGAAATTTACCATTTCTAATATTGATATCTTTGTGTATTACTACCTTGTACGGCATATCGCAGCAAAGTTTAATAATACCTCAACTCGGTGACCTCCATTTATCGCGCTTGAATTATATCAAAGCCAATAAATTCCTTGCCGGTCTAAATTAACAAAGAAATTTCCATTTCATTTTACGAACTTGACACCTCTTCGTGTACTTTGTCGTGTTATCTCGCGCATAAATACAGCTATTACTATTTCCTTCTTCGCCTATCTGCTTCGGAAGACCTCGCATCCACCGAGAAGTCCTTCCCCTACGCCTGCCACCAGCATCCGCAGATATCGCACCAGCCCACCTGACGACCGGAGGCTCCGCGTGTCATTAGATACGCCGTCACCATGTACATCAACCATAACCAAGGTACTGTGCGCTCATGAGTGTTACTTGAGTGTAAATTATAATAAACGAACAAATGAGGAGAGAGCGGTATAAAATATATGACGCGAATGTTGATGGTAGCAAAAATAAGTGAACCAGCTACTGAAGAATAATCCTGTTAGAAGTAACAATCCACGAGCTTGCATGCGAAGATGTATGAATGTGGGTGAGGCGAGAGTTGTGTCAGGATAGAAGTGTGTGGCGCTTCATTCCTTCTGCCTACCCTTGGAAACAGCATGATGGTAAGAGAGTTAGTAATATTTGAGAATTAGTAAAAGTGGAAGTTGATACTTTAATGATTTGCTCAAGGTTCGAAAACCAAATTGAAAACCTTTCGAATATTATTCTCTTATAAAAAATAATAACTACGCAAGACACTCGTACAACGTAGATCAGCGGAGTGAAATTTTCAATTCACAAGGTAGCAATTGTACGGCTTGATAAGAACGATAGATTAATAATGGCTAGCAAAACGAATAATAGTACGAAATGAAGAATAAACCGGTACAGTTTTCACTTAAATTCATAATACTGATATAGTAGCATTTTTGCGTTGTTATATAATAGCAATTACATTTATCTATCCGCGATTCTTATATATATATATATATATTATTATTATTTAAAAATACCATTTTTATTTCAGTTTCGACAGCTATTGTTTCTGTATCGGATGGTCAGTCGCCTTTTTTAAAAATCTACTTGCCAGTAGATTTAAAAGAAGATAAAGTTACTTTGGTGTTTTTCATACTGCATAATAAATGTTAGATGTTGAATATATAAAAAAGAAAATATTTAAGTAGTCTTAACGTAGAGATATTAAAAACACGTTCGACATACGACATGCTGTATATTTTTTTACTGGCAATGTACCTATACTAACATATTATCTTAATACAATACAATATATGATTCGTCTGTTCATAAAATATTGATTATTTAATATAGGTATATTTGTTTCCCAAAACTCCAGGTAATGCACAATTTTTTTGCTTGATTGCAGGGCACGCCCGTAGGTTTATTTTCAAAATGTATTTAGCTTTGACATTGCCATCCCAATTTTTCTTTTCTGATAATTCAGTTATGATGAACTAATAACGGTAGCTTCACATAGATAAATCTTACTAGATACACTGACGTTCGCGTCTGTAAGGTAGAACGTCCGATACAACACTTCCGATTCGTTGTGCGGATTGACTAGTTCCAGTAGTGACTGATAGTGATGTTTTAATGTTGCATATGCAAATGTCTTGTATCATTATTGAGGAAGCCATATAGCACTTTACAAATTTCAGAACGATGTTATTTCAAAAGTTTAGACCGTGTGTTGTATTTTGTTTGGAACAGAACTAGACGACGAATATTGTCATTTAATACATTAAAGTGAATAAATAACAATTTAAATCTTTCTTTTAAAAAAATAGAGCTGCCGTTTAATCCCCAAATGTTGAATTCGAGAAACCTTGCATTTTTAAAAAGATTATAGAACTAATCTAACAGCACTGCCGGTAATATAAAATTTTTAGGTTCATACCCCGATAGCAATTTTTCTCATTTAGATTATTTCAATAATTAAATTGATTGAATTATTGAGGAACTACGATGTGAGCAATAACAACTTTACAAATAAAACATAAATCTATCGTTTAGTTATAAAAATAATACGTTTAAATTAAAAGTGCCGCGACAATACATTTACAAAGAGTACTGATACGTATGGAACATCGTGGTAAGAGACATCGCCGCTGCTGCAATCGTTTATAAACGACAGCTGCCCGAATTCTAGGAATTAGCCTAGCGAATGGAGATCCCGGAAACTTGAACAGACAACGTTCCATGAAAAAGCACCCACTTCGCTCTGGTAAAATACCACAGCATAGCAACAATTGATACGAGGAGGGCTGCGGGTGACGACTTACAAGCGGAGAAGCGCGCGCCTTACCCGACTATACCGCCGCAAGATTGGCTAAAGGACCGTGCTCGACAAGTATAAATAAGATGGCCGGCACTACACGAGAGTTCCCGGCGCCGATTACGACGAAGGCGGCATGGGTCGATTTTGGACGGTGAATCCATTGACTATGCTCGAGCGTGCCGCTAGTTGCCACCGCCACCACCCCAAGACCAGCTACCAGGAAGGATCGCCACTTATCGTTGGAGCTCCGTGCCGCCGACCTCTGTTTAGAAAGACGAGACTGCCGCCGCCACCCCAGGACCCATTGCGAGAATTGCTGCCTACGTCGGATCATTTGGCCTTCTCTCTAACCGATCCGCTACTCCTTGCTGCCATCGCCGAGACACCGATCTCGAAGTCCGCCGCCGGTAACTCCTGCCCACCTAGGCTGCCTTTCCCGCCGGACGCACTACACCAATAAAGAGACTAATTTCACGGCCATCCAGCCGCTACCCTAGCCTCTGCCTTCGTCACCCTCGCTGCCCTTCGCCGCCAACAAGCCTCTGCCATCCACGACGTGGCGCGTGGAGTTTTACCGTTTTCATCGAGGAATTTTGTTTTTTTCAACATTTTTTTTTCCACTTTCAAGGTCTTTCATTGAGTCCTCTTGAAATCCTCGTATCAGTACCTATGACCGACAAAAGTCGCCGATCACATTGGGGGAGATGATGGAATTGGACGGGATGGATTAGAAGGAGGAAGTGGGTGGATGGGTAGCTGGAAGAAGTAGGGAATGGAACAGGAACCAGGCGAACCAGGATGGCTTATGGGATAAGGAGGACAGTTTGATTCGCCTGAGACGACGCCGTTACAGTCTTATCTTGAAGTTCACCTCAATAAAAAAAACTACCACGGCAAAACTTTGATGAACTTCATCGTCCACAAAACACCAAAATCACTGCGGTGTATGACACTTCCACTCTAATTCTCGACGAGGTTCACAAGCACAAAAAACAAACAAGTCGAGCTGAGGGACAGATGTATACTGAACTAGTGACCCAACACGAAATGATCACACGAGAACATTTCCTCTCCAAATCTCGACGAATTTGACGAATGGAAAACAAACCAGTCGAGCTGAAGGAATAATGTGTACTGGAGAATGAACCAAGTGACAGGACAAAAAAACTAAAAACTGGTGACAGTAATACTACATTTATTAATAATAATTTTGTTTCAAGTCATTGCATATGTGTAGAAATTATATGTTCACCTATCAAAAAAATTATCACGTATACGGAACAGTAGGTACCTGTGCATATTATATTTATGAAAAATTTATTTTATCAGCGATTCGTATGTCTTCTCTAGTATATAATGAGTCTGTCGTGTATAATAATATTAAATAATAATAACAGGGTAGACTTGCGCAAATTATGCTCGCGCTAAGCAGAAATCAAGGCACGGGCACGTCAGACGGATAACTCAATTTATTTAAAAAATCCATTGTCAATATCTGTGTACAAAAAAGATTTTCTTAGAAAAGTCAGTTGTTAGGCGTATCGTAATGAGAATCGCCGGGGGCGAGGTAGGCATTGCGGGTGACAGATGACAGAGCTGTCACCGGGCTGGAGGCTGGACTGACGGGAGACGGGAGCGCCGCGCACCGTCTCCGCAGCTGTAAGCTCTTCAGTCGGTACAGCGGAGATCGGGAATTTGAAAGGACTTGTGATTCGTTTCCATTTTGATACTGTTGTCATTTGTCATCGTAACCGCTTTCACTTGAATGGGATGGGAGCTATCGGACGATATAAAAAGTTGATGTCTAGACTATAATCCACAAGCGATAAAGTCATAGAGTTACAAATTTGTTGGATTATTCAATAATTGATCATTCTTGTGTAACAAATTTGACCTATTTTGAATTTAAAAAACTTAGATTAGAAACAGGATTGGATAGTTGTATAGTTTTATTATTACGGCGTGTTACCAGATGTCACGAGACGACAAGCATGAATAAGGCACGCTTAATATTGCCTGTTTGAAAATTAAACGTTCGTAATAATTGCTTTTTTTTAAACAGATAACACTATTTGAAAATAAAAATTAATTTGCAAGTACTTGTGGGAACATTTAAATGAACGATAGGTAATTTTTACGTTTGAAAAAATAAAATCACATTACCCATCATCTGTTATTTTCCAAATGATGCAAATAATATCACCCGTCCATTTTTATAAATCAGTTGTTTATTCCTTGTAATTTTAGGGCTCTTGCACTTTTTTAAAGTAATATTTTCTATTTGTACGGTCAGCAAAGAATTTAAATGTCTTGACCTGTCCAAAGTGTATTCAAATTTTTCTACGACGCTCTATTAATATTAAATTTTTTAAATAACTAGGTACACATAACATATAATAAATGTTTTTGCATAATTTTAATTAAACTATACTGAAAATACATATGATTAAACTATCCAAATACAATTTATTAAACTGTGCTATAGTCCGTAACCTATTATACAATATAAATAAATAGGTAACGATTAATAATGGAACAAAAAATTGTAATAACTCTCGGTATCGAAATGTTTTCACATTAATAATTTAAATATTAATTATTATTTCAATAAAAACAATATTATGAACTGGGTGTGTTCTCGCTGTATAAATATAATATTATTGACATCAATATTTAAAATGCGTACCAACAAAAGATGTCCAATGATTACTAGAAACTCAGAAACGAGTTGCTTGGATAACGTGATCGAAACAATGGTCTTTTAAAAGATAATGATCCTTTCAAGCGATACGGGCAAATGAAGAAAAATATGACTTTGATATAATATTATAAGGAGAAATCTTGTAAACATGCATACATTATGTACATAAAAATGTTAATAACCTAATAGTCAACGGTTCCAGGTAGTCGCGGAGCCGACGTGGAGGCGGCCGAGTTCAAGGACTGGACCGGCGGCCAATGTTCTCGCTCACCCACACAGCGTGTCCGTGTGGCTGCATACCGACACACATACAAGTACACACGAATACATACACACACACACTCGCGCTCTAATACAGGGTTGGCAGAATAATACAAACTGTGATATTTGTAAGCCTCGGTACATCGTTTCAATGATATTAAAACATTAACGTACATTTCATGTTTATAATGATAATCTAAGGGTAGAAATTCTAGGGATTATTATTATAGTTATTTATTTTAATAGTATCATCAATTATCAATGAAACTAACCACAATGACGAGCCCAATAATGTTGATAATTTAAATACTATTAATAGTTAGTGAAATATTTTTCAACAAAATGAACTTTGTATGTGAATGATTTAATGATAAAAATAAAATGTACAAACTCCAGCCATTCAACGCTTAATTACGATAAGATGATGTGAGTTAAAACTCTTTGATATGAATTGTAGATTAACGTGATCTGTGGCTGAGAAAAATATGTAGTAATCCCTATCTGAATGAATTTTTAAATCGTTATTTATGAAACAAGGATGGTACCATCAAACGGAAGATATTTTGAATATAGGAATATGTGGTGTTTAAACAGAAGATTTATATTTTTTATCTCGGGGAAGTTCTAAATTTACTATATTTTTAAGCTACTACAGAAAACTTATAATTTTATGTAAACAAAATCGCGTACTAAATTACTATAATGAGTCTGGTATCAAGCTTATCCAACAACACCAAAACTTCTTACAAGTACTCCTTCCTGGTGTCGATAAGGTTGACCACACTTTTCTTACTTTACAGAGGTATTGAAAAGAGAACATTAAATTAATGTTTATACAATGCTTGAACATTTTGGCGAAGATGTGACAATGAAAAACACATAACATTCTATGAATATGTAATAACAAAGCCTTTCTGTTTTTTATTTTTTAACGTTCGTCCCTCGAGATTCACTGGCCAAAACTCCGGGTGTAATATTAATAATATTACATATTTGTATAGCGCCACTTTCTTCAAACTTTCACCTCAAGGGCGCTTTACACATAAACTGTTTATAGTCGTACATTATCTTTGTTTTTAAAATTAAAAATTGTTATTTTAACCTATGAAAATGATTTTTTGTAAAGGAGCGTTTTTAGTCCCTTCTTAAAAATGTATCTGATGCACGATTTTTTATGACGGAAAGCAGAGTTCCGCGCTTTTGGTCCTGTCACCGCAAATGCCCGTTCGCTAAATTTAGACTTCTGGCAACGGTCGGTCGGTTCTACAACTCTTCCTGAGGCTGAAGTAGAGGCTAACCTGAGAATTTATCGTCTACCATTCAAATTGTCTGTAATACAAAGCTCTTGAAGATACAGAAGAGCCGTGTTATGTGTCGCCTTGTACATCGACCGGCACAATTTAAATTTAATTCTTTCAGGGAACCGGAGCCAATGTAGCTCGTGCGAAAGGCATGTTATATGAGAGAATTTAGAAACTCCATATATTATCCGTGCTGTCACATTTGGAATGGATTTATCTATTCAGCTGAAATACTGGCAGGCCAACACATACGGTGTTACAATAGTGCACACGTGACACTACAAATGTTTTTATAAGTAGACGGGTTGCCAGGTGTAGTATCGTGTCGATATGTGATATCTATCAATATAATTTTAAATCCTCTTCTGGCATCATTTACAGTTATTATGTGATTAATCATAGCACGCCTGAAATTTTATTTATAAAATAAACAGCTTGATGAAAGCTAGCAGCCCTAGCTATACTCTAGCGTGAGAGAATACATCGCCTCAAGTTCACGTACCCGCAAGTACAGTTTATTTCAAACTTAGATGAGGTTTTTATGATTTTCAAATGAATTCAAGACAACGATAATTCTCCTACTTACTGGCCTAAAAATTTTTACCATTAACGCAGTGGCGTAACTGTGAACCTTGAAAATGCAGTGCCTCAATGCAAAATGGAAAAAAGGCTCGAATAAAAATGACATCCTATTTTATATTGAATGTGAATATTACCTAAGTAATTTTACTTTTTCAGTGATTTAAAATAAAATTCAAGCGTAAACGTATTTTTGACACATATGCACATTTTGGTCTGGTCCCTAAATCGATAATGTTTTTATGTGCTTTCGTAATATATATTAGAAATGATATTTAAAAATTTTAAACTCCATTTCTTTCTGTAGTGGATTTTAAAAATTATCAGTGCACAGGTATAGAAAAGTATCGACGATAAAAGTTTTTTAGGGCGCGAATCTTTTGGTCCTCTATCTGATGTGGGCTTCAATGCCTCGTATTAGCTATATAGACGTAGCATTAGCAATTGTGAATGTGAATTTATTTACGTAATAAAGAACATAACATCCAATTAGTCACTTGTCAGATACCTCTGTAAGATGATTCTTCATGAATGAATCCATAGCTGAATTGTCGATATTAACGTAAACTTGTGCTAAATAACAATATGAAAATAATAAAATTAAATGAATACACTACACACTCATGGCCCAGAAGGCTCAAGTGCCTAGAAGGGTAGGCGTTCGTCAATCCGATAAATATGTTTTTTAGCAATTTAATTTCAAATATTATCCTGTAGCATCAAAATTGTTGTTGATTTATTAGCGTAGATATTTCCTTTCAAGTACCCCCACAGAAAATAATCGGGAGATGTTAAATCAAGTGATAGAATAGGCCAGTCGATATCACCTCGGGGAAAATTTTCAAGCGTAGCTCGAGATGTATGCGAGGTGGCAGGTGGCAGGTGGCAGGTGGCATCGTTCTGTCGAAACACATGTGTTGCAGGCCCAATTGACCCGATTAGGCCACCGAGATTTCCAACGTACGACGATAGCGATAACCGTTAACGGTTCCAGCATTGCCATTATTATTTTATAAAATATACATATACATAAAATGTTTTAATGACTTCAATACAACAAAATGCGATGTTAGATGCTCCAAAATAAATTGTAATTAACAACTTCCACGACTACTAAATGCAAACTTACAAACGTCCGCCAAACCAAAATGGCGGCCAAACAAATTCGGCCTGGAACATAATATTCATCCTGTATATCCATACGACATTGGTGGTGAGTGATGATAAGAACCGTGCCACTTTATTCATAAATAAATAATATTATTATATTGTTTAACAAAATTGTATTATTATTTATTGTCACAAAAGTGATGCTTTGTGCACAAAATAGACATACATTAAATCTATCCAAAACAGAGCTACTACGGACAGCAACACCTGGAAGGTAACACTCAGTACAGGATCAATCTCTGGGAATGCTAAATCTGCAGATAAGTTGGGCGTGCACATTGATTCAGATCTTTCGATGAATACACAAATCAGCGAAACTGTCAGTGCATGCTGCCATCAACTGAGACAGATTAAAAGTATTCGGAGACATCTTCCTTCTGAGGGAGCCCGACTTCTTATAAATGTATTTGTGGTATCGCGTGTGGATTATTGTAATAGCATTTATGCTGGCGTGCCAATGTTTCAGATGGATAGACTACAATCTATTCTAAACGCGGCTGCGCGGATAATATACGAGTTTCTAAATTGTCTTTCGTCTTTCGCACGAGCTACATTGGCTTCGGTTCCCTGAAAGAATTAAATTTAAATTGTGCTTAAATGGTGATGTACAAGGCGACACATAACATGGCTCCTCTGTATCTTCAAGAGCTTTGTATTACAGATAATTTGAATGGTAAACGTCTGAACGTCAAGAGCTTTGTATTACAGACAAATTGAATGGTAAATGGTAAATGGTAAATTTTTAGGTCAGCCTCTACTTCGACCGCAGGAAGGGTTGTAG
Organism: Eubasilissa regina; assembly: GCA_022840565.1. Lineage (NCBI taxonomy): Eukaryota > Metazoa > Arthropoda > Insecta > Trichoptera > Phryganeidae > Eubasilissa > Eubasilissa regina. The sequence goes on along the minus strand of JAINEB010000012.1, from coordinate 54,428,676 downwards.
AACTGACCTACCGTTGCCAGAAGTCTAAATTTAGTGAACGGGCATTTGCGGTGGCAGGCCTAAAAGCGTGGAACTCTTTGCCTTCCGCCATAAAAAACAGTGCATCAAATATATTTTTAAGAAGAGACTAAAAACGCACCTTTTCAAAATTTTTTTTCATAAATTCAAATAACAATTTTAAATGTGAAGATAATGTAGGACCATAAACAGCTTATGTGTAAAGCGTCCTTGAGGTGAATTTTTTTAATGAAAATGGCGCTATAAAAATCATCCAATATTAATATAATTGTGCATAAAGTTAGATTCGGAAAGTGTTCGCGGAGTGGTCATTTTAAGTTCTTAGTCCAATTCAAATCTAAGACAGTAGTTTTAGATTATACTTGCTCTATTCTAGAATCTGCAATTATCGAATTGTAAATGTCCTAATAAATTGCATTTCATATTTTTAATGAGTATACTGAATCCAGCATATATAAGTTTATTGTTTTTGATCTCTGATTTCCACGTGTGTTGAAGAACAAGCAAAAAGAAACCGGGTTATGCCGATCCATTTGATGACCGCTGCATGCTTTCTGTCATATATTACTTGTGCAAGGTTCTGTAAACATAGATTTTAAAGAAAACTATCGATGCTTATGACGATATCAACATCGAGTACAAAATGTGTGCTTTTCGATACTGATCACTGAAAGTGAAGCAACGGTCATTACCCCGGTCGAACACGAAATGGATTGTAAATTGCTATATATAATATTCATCGATGATATTGTCGTCGCCACCAGAGAGAAAATAAGTAGCATTTCATATTTTCTATACCATTTAAACCATAGCTAGGGTTAAAATGGATACAAAAAATAAGAAAAACACTTTGCTGGAAACCACTATTTAATGATACATGAACATGTTTCGATACCTATGGTATTCTCTTCAGGAAATAATGTATACTAAAATTAAAAATACAAGCAAAACTATAAAAATATAAGTGGTGGGTAACTAATTAGCAACTTCTGCGAAGAATCCTTTTAGCAAATAGTAACCTTTTAAATTTTTAAAGTGTTTTTCTTATTATTTAAATAATATGTTGCCACAAAGTAATTTTGCAAATATCGAAGTTAAAATTGATGCTTTATTTTTTCGTTTTTCATTTTTGGTTACAGCGCACACACGGTGTGGCATGTGTTGGCAACAATCGGTAACCTAACGCCGAGCTATAATATATACGTAATTGAAAATAAGATAATTGGCAAGCTTAACGCTACTATTGCCACGTACAAATATTGTATCTGAACTAAAAATTATTCACAATTGGTCAATTACACTATAAAATTTGACTGGTATAAAATATAATATTGGAAATCCATTTTATTACACATTTTGATCAAAAGTTTGCCGGTGTCTTGACAGTTCGTTGTTTTGCTAGCACAGTGACAAAATAATAATATCATTTATTTTATTTGCGTTTATTTTTAATTTTGATATTATGAATATTGAATGCACAAAATTAGAGTTGCCTATTTTAATATTTGTAAGATAGTAAAAATAATTACAGGCACAAGAAACATAAATATTATGCACCTACTTAATAATCCTAGGCGAAATATAAATCCAGTATTTATAATTATATCAAAATGTTCCTTTTCTGATTATAATTTGTATACTTTATTTAAGATAGCTCAATGTTATTGACTTACACCGTGTGGTGTACCATCACGCCACACATAGAGCGCCACATCTACATTCTTTTACCAAGACCATCCTCCAGTCGTCGTACCAAGTCTTCCGCGGACGTTATCTACTTCTGATGCCATCAACATTTGCGTCATACATCTTTCTTTTCTCTCCTCATTCAACCGTTTCATACAACCACCTAAGTGATCCATTCTTAATATTACTCACTACACTAAGATCAGCTTTACATTCTTTCCTTATTTCTTCATTCTTTATTTTGTCATAAATAGATCTACCACATATACGCTTAAGTGATCTCATTTCCACTACATTCAGTCTGCTTTCGTTCCTCTTCTGCCAACTCCGGGCCTCCCTTTTATATATCAGTATCGGTACCGGGACTCAATTGTGTACCGCTAGTCTTGCCTCGGTCGACAAGTTCCCATTAGATATAATTCCATTTAAAGCGCCGTTCACTTTATTACCTGCAGTCACTCTTGTTTCCAAACTTTCTCAGTCTTTCCGTTTCCATCGAACATACTTACCAAATACACAAACTCGTCTACTTGTTCCGAACATCCATTACCTACAAGTATTTTTCACGGTGTCAAGATGTGATTTTAAAAGAATAAAAAAATTATTAAGCAATTAACTTTATCGGAATGTGTGAGGTCTCGCTCAATTCCAGCGACTTTAAGTTGTACTCATTCTAAAATAAGTATTGGGAAAAATAATATTTTTAGGAGGGAAGTAATTCAGAATTCAAAGTAATTAATTGCCTGCACTGGGTAGACCGAACTCGTCTTGTCATCGTGTTTGTTCCTCGGGAGGAAATTCAGATCGTAAAGGATGAATTTATGATGAATGAAAACCATCTCGCGACACGGACTAATAACAAGGCCGTTAATCACGCTTCTTGGCCGGCGGCCGCGCCGCTGCTCCGCCCCCGCCCCCGCCCCCGCGCGGCTAGACAATATAATTGGGATTTAAAAAAACGTGTCGTGATTTTAACAACTAAAAAACTGATAAATTAATCTTTCTCAGGCACCTCCGGTAACTTCCGCCCCCAGCGCCCAGCGGAGAGCGGAACGCCGGGCTGCGGCGGATGACCTGTCTATTCGCGTGCGGGAAATATCTCGGCGTTGCTCGGACTCCGCTTGCACCGTGACTTCACGTGGAACGAATTAGCGAGCGTCGTGTGTGCGCAGGAGTGCCCAGGACTCGCAATGCTTCGTGGATGAGTACACAGACGATAATAAGAGTGATGTCATCCTCAAATGGGACACACTAATGATAGATGTATCCGAAATGAATGTCGTTTTTTAATAAGTTAAGTTTCGATGGTCAGGTGAGCATAGCTCGTTGGTACCTTTTTTTATTATTTCAACTTTATAATATATATTATTATAATTTATATATATATTATAATTTTATTATTTGCCAAACTGCATAACAGCGTTACGACAAGGATTGCTTTTTACATAGTAATTATAGATTTTTTATCAACAATATATTTTTTTAAATGAAATACAACAAAGGAAACAAAAAAATTGATGAGAATGTGTTATATTTTATATTTTAGGGTGGTCACTGGGTCTCATTATCATTCAAAATGTTTGATAAGTCTATTGATTGTATTAAATATTCTTGGCACAACGCATTCTCTCGTTCTCTCACCGGATATATTGTTCGCGATCGGACTCTCACGGTTCGACCCGACGAGCTGGCAGAGTAGCTATGGTGAGGATCAGTATTTACATTTACGTTATTTATCAACGTCCTGACGTCTTTTGTTACATCTGTGTCAGTGCATAACGGGGCGCCATATTCCAATATTTAAAAAATAATATTTTGCCTCAAATTTATCATGGCAGAATTTATATGGAGTGAATAATCCGTACGAAATTGCATGTTACATTAGTTTCTTAAAAAAATCGGCAATCACAACCACTAAAGACATTTGTAAGTGGTAGGTGTTACGTTAGACGTCCGTAAATCTCAAAGATGATTCAAATAATTTCGAACGGGAAATTATGACGTCAAGAAGAGTCCTGGATGTGGAAGACAAAGGTAGACGATGATGTCCTGGCTAGTGAAATGGAAGCAAATCCTGCCAGAAGTACTAATCAGGTAGCCGAAACACTAAACTACTATACAATAGTGTAATGACACATTAAGAAGATTGGTAATATCTAGAGACACGATGTACGGATTCCATACGAATTGAGTGAAGAAACCAAATCCACAAATTGGCTGGAAAAGCTGTAAAATTAGATCTCATCCACCTTATTCTCTAGACCTTGCTCCTTCCGACTACCATCTATTTCGATCGATGCAACACTTTCTGGATGGAAAAAAAATGCAGACAAAGTTAAAAAAAGACTATACGAATATTTTGAATAGCAAGCTATAAATTTGATAATAATACAATTAAAAAGTTGACGAGTATCGAGTGTACGGGGCTTTGTGCATGTTACGGAACTCTTCCGCTCTCGCTACATGTCTCGCCCACTGCATCTACCTCGCTTTCACCTTCCTTTGGATATCTGAGGCGGAATACCATTCCTGAATTTCTAGGTGCTTCATTCTTCCCAAAAATATATTACTTTTTTATTTATTATCTTAGTTTTATTAACCACAATTGAGTTTAAAAAACATCTACCGGTTTCGGAAAACACCTTTTCCTTCTTCAGGATGTCATAACTAACTAAAAATATAGCATTCTTAAAAATAAATAAATTAAAAGAATATAATAATTATACTTTTAAAATTAGCAATATTAACTCCATGACATCCTGAAGAAGGAAAAGGTGTTTTCCGAAACCGGTAGATGTTTTTTAAACTCAATTGTGGTTAATAAAACTAATATAATAAATAAAAAATATGAATTTTAACCACGAAGTTAATATTGCTAATTTTAAAAATACTTTTTTAATTATTTTGAAATATGACAACAAACTTCGTCCTATATTGGTTAAAACAACATTTTATATTTTAAGGCAATATTGTTTATAGCGAACTCAGATATAGCGAGTTCACGACTATAGTGAACAAAAACACATTGATATTTTAATTTACGCAAGTTTTCATAAAAAAGTGAACTATTATAACGAGCTTGCTTCTCGGTTATACCGAAAAAATAATACGGCCAACACATGAATATTTATGTGTTTGTTGGGACTACAAAAAAAGCAATTCTCGAAAAATGTAAGCAATTAAAGTGAAATATTTGGTGGACACGCTGACCGTCACCGACCGTTGGGTCATATAATTTATGACACCAGTTAAGACTTTCGGCCGCCAAAACTTCGATCATGTTGACGCTTACAACTTATTAATAATAATATTGGATAAATTGTATAGCCCCATTTTCATAAAAACTTTCATTTCAAGGGCGCTTTACACATAAAGTGTATATAGTTACATTATCTTTGTTGAGTATATTATTATTGAACGTCAAATAAAAAACAGACATCCCAAAACGCAATTTTATAATCTCATCCCCTTTTTACATTTGTGTTTTTCTCTGAATTCTAATTTATCACGAGATTGTTTACAGCAATAATTGTATGCGTCGGCAGTGTTGTATTGACTTATCAGTTAAAAAGTGGCCCTTGATTTGCAAACATGTCTACCAACAAAATAAAGTGTCTCTCGATTTGTGAGAAAGTCGAAATCATACGTAAATTAGAACGCAGCGGAAAAATATTGAAGTGTGTAAAAAGTAATTGAGAGTAATAAGTAACATTTACATATCTAGCATTGATATAACGAGTAACGGTTATAACGAGCAAATTTAGTCGGTCCTCTCATGCTCCTTATAACCGAGTTCGACTGTATTATAAAACAACTTTGTAATGAGCTTTATTGTTTAAATGAAATAATATTCGTTTCTTTATTAGTAGTAAAAACTAAATAGAACCATATAATTGTCTATTATTTCATTGTTTCACTCGAGATTCAAGTAGGACTCGGAACTAGGGGTCGCAATATCGGTTCCCTTTACCAAAACCGGTATTTTCGATATTTAAGTTTTACGATTACCGGAATCCCGATATTTTCGATATTTAGAGAAGCTTTCGTCGAGATTAGAGGTGAACATTTATCAACGAAAAAAAAACATTTAAAAAAAATCAATTTTTAATAAGCTTTTAACAAACCACAAATGTCTAAATTCAGACTTCTGAATAACAATGTTTTCCTGAATAGTTGCTCGGGCTGTATTCTCGTAAAAGTCATGACCCCACTGACAAACTGATAATACTAATACTGCTAACATCTTCGTCTTAATCGTAAAAATTCGATCTTCATTCGACTATACCAATTAATTATTTGTCAAAAATATGAAAACATTTAGTTACCAATCCTGTACGTTAACGTCCCGACTTACGTCTCCACGTACACACGAACGGTATAAAAACAAAACTATTAAATAAAGCATGCTTCTTTACAAATTAATTACAGTACACAGATCTAGTTCGTCGGTCGATCGCATTGACAGCTAGCGCAGTTGAGACACGTGGTGTGAGGGGTTCGCACAACACATCAATTATCGATATGTTTTGATTTAAATGCGATATGGAAACTAAGAAAAACGATTTATATTTTTTGAAAATGAAATATCGAAAATTTCGAAAATCCCGGTTTTCATAAATCCAATCTTGGTATTTTGAAGCATCCGTTTTAGTCTGGTATCCCGGTATTTTCGAGTCGGGATCCCAGTTTATGACCCCTACTCGGAACGAATCAGAGCCACCCGAACATCGCATTACTTGTTTGGAAGATTCTCACAAATACGACTCCGGTTAGAAATATCCTTTTAATTTAAACTACAGCTTAGATTGAATGTAATAAAAATATAATAGTATAAGTATTACAGTATTATAATGTAATCGTATAATTTTTAATCAAAAATGTGTGTACAATTTCGGCATTATCGGCAATTCCGCAAAACCGCAATGGTCGAGTTCCTAGTTCGGTTATAGACGAAGTTGACCTATGACTAGTGGACCAGTGACCGAACCAGTTACGTAACATACCGAAGATGACTAAAGATGCTTGTTAAATAATGCGGCAAAATACTCTGTCAAAATACAAAAAAGATGAAGTAAATATTTTAAAAGAATTCGTTTCCGATCAAAATATAAAACGTTACTTTACCTCATTTGTAAAATAAAATTTTTTGTCCCTTTACAGCAAATGAAATTTCTTGGCGTCATCGATGTGTATTATATCGAAAATATTAATGTATTATTTAATACAAATTAAAGGTATCAATTAGAAAGAAATACAGATAAAATCAACAAAATAACTTCACAATAATAATGTGTTCTTAAAAAAAAAATTTATTTAAATATCCTAAAATTATTGTTCCTAGTATTGAATGCGCTCCTGCTTTAGAAAATAGATTCCTATATACATAGTCCAGCCCATTCTCAAAATTGCAATATTGTAATAGAGGTGATTGTTGGCGCAAGTTGAATACACATTCCCTGTCCTCTTTCGTCCATACAACCATCTATACCTGTCCCGCACTGGCCGATTACCTTGCTTTTCGCCGCCGGGGATCACACTCCGATTGTGCTTCGACCGCGAAGCATTAAGTTTTTTTGTGCTTCTTCCTGCCGCTCTACACTCACGCTGTGCGTATCGCTCGGACCGCGCAAAGGAAGTGAATCGTTTTCGGAAGTGCCGTCATAGAGAACTCGGTTCGGCATAATATACTTGCTCGTCAACCGGAGGTGCAATCGACGCCCAACCCAGGACTTCAAAGCGAGGTAGGCCATATCCATTTGCCCTTATGTTCCTTCAGACTTCCATTTCGGGTTGCGTCAAATACTTAAAACCATTCTAGATTACAGTTCACGGGACTTTACCCTACCAGTGATTGTTATTCCCACCCTCAAAAATAAACAATACGTAAATTAATGTATTTGAATGAGAGAGAGGAAGAGAGAGTGAGGGAGATAAACGAACCATAATCTGTCAAAACATAAAAAATGGCGACAGGATTGGCCATAATTCTTCACTACAACGCTGTGGATGAGGAAATCAATAGGTATTTACGAAACAAACATTTTTCTGTGAACTTTGGATACAGTGTTAGTACTTATTTTATCCTAACCAAAAACTGAAATTTCGGTCGAAACTCAAGAATAGGTAGACTTCGTTTGCGAGATTTCTGTAACTCGCTGAAGATTCCAAATAACCAGTTTTTACAACTTTACCGCCTTGATAAGGAAACAGTTATGTATTTATTGTAAGCATTAACTCCCCTTTTAAAAGTGTCAAGGTATTCCTGATCTCTCACGACAAATAAAGGAAGATGTTTTGAAATAATACTCACGTTTTTTTAGGTTATTTTTCGTATTTTAATTATACCATACAAATTTAATTATTATTTTATTACAGATATGTGGAGCAGATCTTAAGATTTTGTCTTTTAATACATTGTATTTCGGGTGCACTAACGACGCAGTAATATGGCACACATCACAAATTAGAAGATTTTTGGAAAATCGAAATACGAGAGGTTGTCGGATAATTTTTATTTTTTTTTAATTTCAAATATATTTTGAAAATATACAAATCGCAATACGTTATTTGGGTATAAAGATGACGTATTTTCAGGTGATTCTAGATATCCACCAGAACCCTGGCTTCTGGCTTCTCACACCTTATGAAAATCCAGGAAGGAATACACCGGAATCCAGATATAAATAACAAACTAAAACAAAAAAAATAAAACAAGAAATGTTGTGGAAAGATGTGTATAGGAGTTTCTGTTCTGAATTATAGCCCAACTGTTGCAGGATGAATATTTTATGTTCATAATAATTCATGCAGTTCTTCATGAAAATCAATCATTGAAAATCTTCCTACAAATGAACGTCCGATAAGGTATAGGTAAGAATGAAGGTATAGAGGAACATTTTTCCTTTATTACATTTATAAATTAGCCTATTTTCCTTGTTGATCCTAATTTACTGTTGTTGACTTTTATATATTTATTAACTTTACATAACCTCTTAATTATTATTACATTTTTATTTTGTAAACAAACATTTGTGAATATATTAAAAATATTATCATGTTAGTTTTTTTTTCCTGATTCTTTCTGACAAATGTAATAGAATCAGGGGATATTTTTTATCTATACATATTACTAAATTCATTATGTACAACTCACATTTTTATTTAATTTCCCTTGTTTGTAGAATGTTGTAAATAAATCGATGGCAGATATCCTACTCATACTTTTTATTTGGAAAGAAGTGTTATATATTTTGAAAAGTAAAACACAGGTTTATTATCATTTTTTTATATAAACTTAAAAATATTATTTCACATTTAACTGTAGTAATAATAAAAAAATCAGTCTACGTACATTAATAAAACATAGATGTAGATGTATTATAGAAAATAAATAAAAATGGTAAGTAAATTAAGTCAGGCGAACCAGGAACCAGGTCCGCCCACCTTGGCAATAAATAACCATTCCTTAATGTAGAATGTACACTTTGATACAAAGTAGATTGTTGTCCTACCAGGTACAAGAGGAAATCGGCGTATCCATTCCCACAATGCCAGATATTTCTCTAATAAGTACCGTTCAGTTAGGAGCCTCCCATTCTGCCACTGTGGTATAGTCCAATGCAGCGGTCAAGGCGATCTCCATGCCTATACAGGACTAGAAGCTCCCTTTTGGTTTATCATCTGAGGAGATGACTAACCGGGCTGCAGTTAAAAAAATATAACAATGTAATTATTTAATGTGATTATGTGTTCTTTTAATATGATTGTGTATTCTTTTAATGCTGTTGTTAGAGCTTCAATTTCTTTAATCATGTTATCTTTATACATGTTTAGAAGTGCGGCACTGCTTATCATTTCCTCAGCATGATATATCATGCTAAGGAAATGGTCCACGCCGCACTTCTAAACATAGTGCTTGCATCTGCATAGCTCTTGCTACCAGGGAGCTTCTAGTCGTGTAAGGCCTCAGTAGTTGAACTGAGCTATTTGTCACAGTGAAGATATCTGAGGATTCTAACTGAATATTAGGTGTTACAGAAATATCTAGTGATGGTGAAATGGACGCCTATGTTGATTGGTTGGACGTTGGTCTTGTATTGTGTCATTTCTAAGAAAACATTCATTCGATAAAACGAGTAATTCGAGTGTAGTATGCAGCTCGACTCATACGTTCATTCATGGGCTTTGGACAATTTAGTGAAAACAATATTAATTATCAAAGTGGATGCTCCATATTACGAACGAAAAAGCTGTGATCCGATTTCTGAGTTAAGTATTTTTATTGATTTGATTGATTCGAAAATCTTTTTTATTTTATAGAATGAATCATAAGCATGTAGAATTTACATTTGAATAATAATAACTGATGTTTGTGTATTTTGATGATGCAATAAATTACCGTGAACCCAAGCGTGTCCATATGAACAAGCTTGACAGTAATCATAACAAAATAAATAATACGATTTTCAATAAATAATGTTATTTTTGTGTTTTTTTATATTTAAAATTTATAACATTTTTTTCTTTTAAGGATATGTCTAACATGGATGAAAAAAGTACTGTCAATAAACGGTATATTGGACGTAATTGAAGAAGAGGATAGTGATGAAGTTGCTGAGTATGATATATATCACCACCAGATCCAGCCATTATAACGATGAAAATTTGGATGATGAAGACGAAGGCGGCAAAATAGAAAATTTAAATTATAGACAATTATCAACCGATGCAGTAATGGTAATGCATGTGGATGCATAAAAATGGACCAAATTAATATTGATGATACCGCAGAAGATATTTCATCTTAACGGATATTCGACTATTTAGTTGGAGACGATAAAAGAACTCGGGTCAAAAGTGAAATGGAGTCATTTTTGCCAACATTCCCTGAACCGGATTACAGTCGGTTTAAAAGTAAATCTGCAACTCAGCTGTTCGAATTATTTTTCGATGATACTATCATAAATGTGCTTGTTGAGGAATCTAATAAATACTTACAATTCAAAAATAAACCAATCTAAACATTCACTTCAGATGAAATTAGTTGTTTTGTTGGAGTTTTAATTTTGACTGGCTATAATGTGGTTCAAAGACCAAAATGTGTGTCCATATGGATATTTGTGCCGCTAATGGATTAAGACTTTTTCATGAAGACAAAAATGAGGCATATAAGGTATTACGTCATCTCTTCTGGTATTGGCTGTATTCCTATCCTTAAATCAGTATGTATCAGATGCTCGCCCTGAGTCGGTTCGGAATCTAAAAAATATGTTGAATAAATAAAGAGGCTAGACCGTTAAATACTCTTTTATTTTATTTTCGTAAAGTTCCCTTCGTAAAAACAAATTAGAGAATCAACAAAAAAATCAATTGCTAACACAAAAAGTTTGAAACATGGTATAAATAATCAAAATACTTATTAATCATGCGTTTCAGAGAGACAGATTACTTATTTTAATAAGTTATTAATTATTATATATTAAAATTTTTCTAATAAAACAGAAAAAATAAAATCATGTACTAATATCGATTCTTGTGAATGCACAACTCTTTTTCATGTCTATTTGGTTATAGACCAATCAAAAGCCGGCTAAACCATAAATAAAATAAAATAAAATAAAATATCCAATTATGGACAACATAACCAATCATTGAAATTGAATCTTTGGTTTCAGGTCATTCAATCCTAGAAAACGTCAAAATTGACGAAGTATACAATGTTATACAATAGCGATGTAGATCATCGTTATTGATATTGCTTTGAGATTGAGATCTGATTTGTATGTCTACAGGTTAAATTAAAAAAAGAAAATATTTGTTTTTGTTAACTTACAAAATTAATAAAAAATAATTAATACGATAAAATAAAGTACACACAAAAAATAAATTTTGTATAAAAATAAAAGTTAATATCAGCCCACGACCTGTCCGGTATACTATATAAGTCAAAAATAGGTTTTTCATTAATTTATGTTGAATTATCATCCCGGCAAATCGTTAAATGTATAAATAACTAATATTCAGATGTTGGTCCAAAGCCTGCAGCGACCATGAAGTGAACAGTAATATCATCACCCCTGAAATATGGAATGTTTAATTCTAGAAATGGTCGTTGCTCGTTTTAATTAATAAATAGCACTTAACGTAGTGAACACCGGACGAGGGGTTCATCAATATATCGCGTATAATGATAAAATACCCCGACAGACCCGCACCGCGTCTACTCAACCCCTATCAATAGTAACATGCCCGCAGAATCACATTATCGATGCCCTCGTCCAATGTATCCATCCCATCCATTGCTGAGGGGGGTAGATTGTGGCTTGTAGGTGCATTATAATCGCTCCGAATAATTTTGAAAGCGGTTACATGTATTCGTATTATGTTTGTTATTAATATACAATTCCGTGTGATATCAATGTGTAATGGATATAAATTCCGCAATGCAAATTCTGATATTTTATTATATAAATAACTAGCGAACCATACCTGGCATTTAAATTAGATGTAAATTAAGATAGAGTTTAGGGGGAGGAGTAGCCTTTGTCTTTCGCAAACTAAATAATAATGATACTTTTAAAATTAGCAATATTAACTTGGTGGTTAAAACAATGCTATATTTTTAGTTAGTTTTGACATATCCTGAAGAAGGAAAAGGTGTTTCCCGAAACCGGTAGATGTTTTTTAAACTCAATTGTGGTTATTAAACTAAGATAATAAATAAATAATAATGATATGCCATTTCGTCACGCCCGGGGATGGTTGCGATATCCAGAGGACGGAGGCGGAGGGTGCGGTTACTATATTTCGTCAGCGTCCTAAAGATTAGCTATGCAAAATTCGGAATGGATAGCATTCAATATAATACACTTTTTATATCAGGGATGGTACCTTTGTCTTTACCAGCATCCTAAAAATATAACTATACACTGAAAATAAAACACTTTTTTTTATTATACTCGTTCAATTTATTTGAGATGCGTTTCGCCTTATAAGAGCATTACCAATCTAACAATTTAACTCAACAAATTGTACACATAGTATCCTGGCCGATAGGTAACTTTCAAACTTTTTTTAAATATTAAGTGTAGACCAAGGCATTTAATTTATGGATGAGTATATTACGAAAAACCTTATCGAATGCTTTGCCAAAATCTGAGTACGCAGCATCAGTCTGAAGACTATTATTAATAATTTCAATCAGTCGACGCTGATGTATCATAAGATTAGTAAGATTTGATTCTTCCGAAATAAATTTATGCCGAACCGGAAAAATAACTATCTTTATTTCGGTGTTAGGTTTAGTTAGTAACACTGATTCTAATAATTTTGGTTTGACTGATTGTAAATTAATTTATCAACTTTTTTACCAATAGGGGATAAAAAAACTACGTCTCCATCGATCAGGAATAATTCCAGTTCTCAGTGAGAGGTTAAAAAGTTTTGTTAAAGGGCTTGTCAATACCGAGATACACTTCATAGTAACTAGTAGACAAAAGGTTAAGAATGTTCACTCTTTCTTCTTCTTTATTTATTCTTGCAAGAACTTTGTTGTCACTTGTTGTCGTTGTCATTCATTCGTTGTCGCATGAACGCACTGCATTCTTACATTAAAGCACTGTGAATGTTCAGACACACTGACATACATTATTGTATGAATACACCCCGTATATTCTTGTAAGAATACACTGTATATTCTCGCATAAACACAACGCACATTCTCGCATGTATACACTGTATTTTCTCATATGAATACACCGTGCATTCTCGCATGAATACACTGTATATTCTCGCATAAACACAACGCACATTCTCGCATGAATACACCGTGCATTCTCGCATGAATACACTGAGTATTCTCAAATGAACACATCGTGTATTCTTGGAAGAACGCACCGTGCATATTTTCATTATACTCGAGATTTGATATAAATTCGAGTTTCATCTTTGTTGTAACATATTGAAAAGTACAACATCTTTTGTTTATCCTATTCGAGTATTTTGCAATGCAAAATTTACCAACTCCTCCGCCGGAAATTGAAGTTCAAAGCGAGTCACGGCTGCAAACATGCACCCATGCATATGTATGAGGCGTTTATATGAATACTAGCGTATCTCCCGACTTCCGACTGTTCTGCTTAGAAGTATGGAAGACCGTATTGTATGGAGAACAAAATCGGTCAGTGATGTCATGCATTATAAAGAAGACTCATAAAAATAGTAACGCATCCCAGACAGATAATAATAACGCATCCCAGAGCAGCGAGGGAAACCTTTTTACGCTCGAACGCAGAAGCTGACCGTATGCACGTTGAGACCTTTTCACTTATTCCTTATAGTGAACCCACGTGACATGTAGTGGTGGAGTGGAAGGGTACGGATGAGGAATGTGGTTGGGCAGGATTAGGGAGGAATAAAGGTTGACGCGGTTCCAGAAAAACTCCAAGATGGAGAGATCTTCATAAGTGAATGATAACTGTGCCCACTGAGTACGTACACGTTTATTTAATACTTGGTATTTAAAAAAACTAAAAACGAAAAACAATTTATGATTATAATATCTCATACATATGTAGATTATGTAAATTAATTTACAGTAGAACATAATAATATATGGTACATGATATGGTTGTATGCAATATGTGTCAATAAATTAAAAAGCAACATTTTTTGACGCCTATTTATGTATTTAGTTAGTGTAGTGTCCTTTCCCAGACGACCATAAAACCTGAGATCTGGTTTGAACATTTATGAGTCGAGGAATCGAAGCGCCAAGAATGATGTTCAGCGTGTTGGGTCACTTTGAAAATTTAATTAAAATAATACTTTCTATGTGTATGTATACAACATGTTGTATTTAGCTATTTTTGAAAGATATCGTTAAAAACGCGTAAATTTTTCATATTTTCTTTATTAACTATTTATATATATCTACATATTCTCATATTATACATTTGTCGAACATTAAGTGAGTTTTCCAAAATTTATATTGGTACAGTTGATCATTTAAATACATATCTAAAAGATTTCTTAAATAAGAATTTATTTTTCAACTTCATCAGTAAGAATTTAACACTATAATATCCTTAACGTTGTACTGTTATGAGCGCACCTGGTACAATAGTCATAATGATTAATTATTTTAGTTAGTGATATTATTTGTAAATGTCAAATGATGCAATAATTACGATTGGATTAGTGATTATGCGTTACTTATGAAACGTCTTATTATCTTAAGCGTTACTTATGTATTAGTATTAAGCTTTACTTATGTAAGTTTAGCTGCAATTTTCTTCGAGTAAATTCTTATTACGTATGTGCATTGATTGTAGTCGATAATTTGGTTTTGGTTATTATTTATACTTAGGGAAAAAATGAATATTATTCTAACATAGGTAATATTACTGAAGCGGGAATATTTTCGGAAAATTATTACCAGAGTGCAGGTGGGGGTAACGTTGCAGACTCAAATATTTATAATGCAAATTAATGTATTAATTAGAAATATATACATATAATATCAATTTAACAAAAAAAATATTGTCGTTGCTACCGGGATTCGAACCTAGAACTCTTCCTATCCAGAGAAATGCATTAACTTCACAATAATAATGTGTTCTCATTTTCAAATATTTGTGTTTACGAAGCAAGTTACGAAGATTCAACAGGGACGTGCCTACATTAAGGTATTGAAGAAATTGATTTAGAAGGTTGTTGAAGATATTGCTACTCGACTATGGTTCAAGTGAGCGAGAAGGGGCTACAGCAACAGTGATCGCCGGTCAATGATAGGTCTGAGGTCTGAACCCAAGTCCCGGTACTGCTTCCAAGTTAAAATGTATTTTTTCATTAAAAGTTTAATTTCTCTAAGAAATAAACAATACATGCCAAAAAAACAATATTTTTAAGTGAAATATTGATAAGTGACCCAAATATGGTTAATTAATATGAATTGATAATTAAATTCCATTTGCGGTCGTTTCCCAAACGTTTATAAATATTCCGAGAGAATTATTCCCCATTTAAATGTAGATTATAGAAAGTTATTCATTTAAGGCAAAGTTGACAGTTCACGAGCGATTTTGGGGTAACCTTCATTATTCAAAGTCATTTAAATATTTGAAGGATTAGATCAATTCTGAATAATATTTAAATTATATATATACTGAGTGGATACACAACTTTTGGGCCACCTCGGGAACAATAATACAAACAGCTCACGATGTCGCTTAACGTAAGCAGATCAGAGTCGGCATAAATACACTGAGTGGATACACAACTTTTGGGCCACCTCGGGAACAATAATACAAACAGCTCACGATGTCGCTTAACGTAAGCAGATCAGAGTCGGCATAAATACACTGAGTGGATACACTGAGTGGATACACAACTTTTGGGCCACCTCGGGAACAATAATACAAACAGCTCACGATGTCGCTTAACGTAAGCAGATCAGAGTCGGCATAAATACACTGAGTGGATACACTGAGTGGATACACAACTTTTGGGCCACCTCGGGAACAATAATACAAACAGCTCACGATGTCGCTTAACGTAAGCAGATCAGAGTCGGCATAAATACTGGGAATGATCTCACGGTGCGACTCGCACACTTCATGCATAACCTTAAATCATTTTTTGTACAGTCGGTTCTGGCACGTAGATCGTAAACCGTACAGAAAGAATACCGAAAGGATAGCGAGATAGATACAAAAATCGGGCGTGGACAGTGGATAATATCTATAAGAGTTCGTTAGCTACCTTAAAAACAAATCTAATTTTCCACCGGTATATAGAGGAAGAAGTGAAAGGACAGGAACGTACGGTTTACTTACCCCTATAAGAATTATATGTGAATGAACGTGAGTATGTATAATTAATCATTTCCATGAACGTGGATAATAATGGCGCTATTGTAAGTAAGATAACAAAGCGGCAAATACGAGTCTGTACAGTTAGCTTAGCGGGCTTCACTGCGCTAAGCAGAATGCCTGGTAATTTGAGCGGATCACCGGCACTGGAATCATTGCAGCGGTAGCGATCCCGCCTCGCCAGTTGAGCGGCGATCGGAGCTAATCGGGCCGCTTCAGGCAAACAGGAATATTCAATACTCTGATTCGCAGCATTATACACCGAATGCACCTATACAATATAGACGTATAATTGAATACCAATAAACATTTATACGCGTGAATAATCGTAAAAAAAGGGGAAAATCTGTTTTTTGGTTTGTCTGTTGCAACAAAAACTCGAACGGTGCGCTCTGGTGTCGTGAAATTTGCACAACTTATTCTGTCTAGAATCTCTAGGTCAGCGCAATTATTTTCAGCCAGAAACATTATTTCCATCACCTATTCTTTCAAATATTCATTTAACTATCAAAAATTGAGATAAGACTACTTCAATTTTAGGTTACAATTGATCAATAAGAAAAACGATTTCGATAATAGGATGTTCAAATATAGAAAAATATTTTTTTTGGAAAAAGTGTTTTAAATGAATACAGAAAAAATTCATTGTAAGAGAGAAAAACGTTAGACGTTAAAAAATATTTTTCTCAGTTATACATAGTTTTTCATCTTACAATTTATTTGAGATTAGCAATATTGCTGAGTCAAATCAACATATATACGTTTGCACTTAAACTCGAATAAATAAAAAACGTTAACAGGTATTAAGAGTCGAACAATCGAACGAGAAAAGATTATTACGAATACGAATGCGAAGCGGACAAAATTCAACAAGCTACGAACTGCGCGCGAAGCGACAGGGCGCGTCTTGCTGAACGAAGAAGCAATGAGACAAAAGAGCGCCAAACATCAGATCGCCCACGAGCTCAAAATTCTAGAGCTACCACCCTACTAAGCAACGGACTAAATTTTAGAATTAGATTATTTAAACTTTCCTCCCATTATAATTCGTAACATGTCGTTTAAAAGCACTGAAATTTAAAGGCGAAACATTGTGCTATCCCGCTGGAAAGATTTCATTGCCAAAATTTCCAGAATTGACAGAGCTATTGAAGAGTATTGTCACCAAAACCAAGAATGTTGTATAGAGCCAAGTATTGAAAAAATCAAACTATGAATAAATAATTTGTGATGGGTATTCACGTTTTCTTTCTTGTTATCGTATTTTTCAGGTGATGATTCTTTTGAGAATCACAGTCGTACATTTCAGAATATCTTTTATATTGCTTTCTTCCTACATTTATATGTCGTTAAAATTAAAAGTAATTATTGCAACACGAACCAGTGCCGCGCTTCCCGCGAAGACGCCTGACAGCGACAGGCCGTAAAAATAAAATCCAATATACATATGTTTTAAATCTTGAATACCGCATTCCGAGCAGAACTGTATTGCGGGTGACTTTTATTTTGATCGTTAGCCCGTTCTCCCGGTCATTAATAGTGGCAAATTACAAACCGATTGGCAGAAATACCGCATAAAGTCGCTATGTCAAGGATCATCTTCCGGGTGTTGGTCTACACGTGTTGTAAGTGAGTTCGACGCTAGGCAGCGATATTTATGATGCGGGCCATGTGGAAACTATTACGATAATGTTGAAAGAGTTCGTGTGACAACAAGTATCTATGAGCAACCGAGAGAGTTCAAATATTGGCATATAGCGCGGCGTGGTGAGATCACGAAAAGAGGAAGTGGAGCCACGATCGTCTGTACCGACTCACCATTAGAGATATTTAAAAAAAACTACAAGTTACAAAAATATTGAGTACCTACTGGTACAATTTCCTAAAAAATTACTAATAATTTCACTTTGCATATGAAACCCGCGTTTTACACTAACAACATTGGCGGATTTCTACTCAATTCGAAAACAAAAAATAATCTATTAGAAAAAAGCGGAATATATTAAAAACTTGTGGAGATCGCGATAAAAAATATATAGGTCAAATCACGAAAAATCTAAATACGAGAATAAAGGAACATCGCCGCTGCCTAAAAAGTAACAACTTCTTGGAATTTTCAAAGCACATCATTGAAACAAACCACTCATTCGTTAGGCATAGACTAAAACTTCTCCTCTCGGTACCTAATAAAGGATTAATAATGAACAATTCAGAAACCGTTAAATACAAAAGACTTTAAATTCGGAGAAAACACTAATAAACAACATTCCCTTAATACTTCACATTTACTGTCCATATTCCCGTTAACGACCAAAACTTCTCCCCCTTGTCAAGCCTCGCCCCATTGCCCGAATAGACTATAATACTGATGAGAGGGACTGCACCTCTCGAAACAAGTAATGAAAATAACCCATCGTGTGTGTAATAAAAAGTTTTGTAGTGAAAATTAACAAGAAAAATTACAGGTTCGGTGTATTATAATATTTCGTTCGTTTCATTGCAGGGAGATACTCGTATATTGTAATTAGAATTTAAATATATACGAATGTGGGCTTTTATGTAAATAAAGTATTTAAAAATAAATACGGACAGACATATTCGCGTGCGTATCAAACATCAAACATTATGCCAGCTTTGGTACCGTACACCATCTTACTATTGTATTTTTGTTTTTGTAATTTACATTTAACTCAGAACCCGCCAGAAACAAAAAAATGTGTAATTATAGGTTGAAGTAAGGTCTCCAGTAGTAGGTGTCGCTATACAAACCAAAGTCAAAACACTAGATGTGTCAGATAAATAAATGACGTCACACTGGATTATTAGTTCGATTAAAATAACATGTAAACCGCACAAAGCAATGCACATAATGATAATACGAAATCTTAAGCATACAGATTGAGAGAAGTGTGGAAATAAATAATTACAATTCGTCTTACCACTGCGCTTTCACCCAATGACAGAACTCAAATGTTTTAATTCTCGTGTACAATCCTTGCAGTTTATTGAGGAACTACGGAGACATTAACATACCCGGCTAGGGGTGTTCTCATTTTAAAACAAAGGATATGGAGCAGAAATCCGAAAACGAATTGGAATGGCAAAATCGGCGATCACCATTCTGACAAAAATGTGAAGAAATCGGTGCATCCTACAAAAGTTGAAAATTTCAAGTAACTTGTAATTTTGTTTTTTTTGTTTCAGTTTATTAATATTAGTTTTTTGTTTTAATATATACTAGTTTTTAGTTTATTATGTTTACTTTTATATAAAGGTATTTTTGTTTATCAGTCTGTTTGAGTATACTATTTTTTAGCTTATTATGTACTACTGAAACTTCACTGGTGTTATTTTTATATATTATGTAATTATCAGTTATCATTGTTACACTGTTTGTTTCTCCAAAAAATAAAAAAAATAAAGTAATTAGAAGGACAGTTGAGGGAGTAATTAAGAGGACGGTCTCCTTCAAGATGGATAAATCAAATAAGGAGGTCTGTTCCGTACAGGAAACAAGACTGTAAATTTGCAAGGTGTGGCTCGCCGGTTCGCTCTGGTGTTCGGACGTCGATGTCTGCAGCGGTGTGCAGTGGTCCAGGGGGGTCCAAATCGTAGTGAAAAGTCGTAGAATAATCCAGGATCAGTCCAAAATATTACAGCCAAAGGTCGAGAATCCAGGAAGTCCAGTAGAATGGCAGGGGTTAAAGCGGAGATGAATAAATGTCGATTTTCTTCAGAAGAGTCTAGCGGTGCAAGTTGCTAACGGAGGGAATGCTGCCGCTGGACCATTACTTATTTAAAATATCTAATCTTGGGAGCGTAAGGCCCCTTCGTGAGGCTGAGATCCAATCAGGGGGCGAGGACAGTCCCCGCGCCACCCCGATTCATTTTTTTCGCCGTCCCGTACGGGACGGTAGATTTCAATTTTCGCTTCAAAAATGACTCATATTTTAATTGATATTTTTTCAGGCATCGCGAGTATTTTTTCTTACAGAGTTTGGCGATGGCCCGGGGAATTAATTAATGCACCTTAAACTTCAAAAATCCATTTTAACGGTCTAAACCATTCTTTAAGTGCTTAATGTTATCTCCGGGCGATCGCCCTTTCAAAACTCTTTTTATTTTATTATATTTTACAGACATAATAGTTTCTTATAACTAATTATTACACAAAACCTCAAGAGTAATTTTCCGTTGGCGCGCGGGGGCGGAGTCTCGCCGCGGCCTGTCACCCCCCTCCCTTCACCGGCCGTCGAGCGCAGGGGCATAGGGTTTCTAGTGGCGCGGAGTGCCGGGCGAAATATTCCCGTGAAGCGGAAAAGATAGACTTTCGCCCGGTGCCTTTCTCGAGCCGCGATTATCGCGCTATCTGTGCGTAACAGGGTCCTTTTTAAACGCTGCGATCCACATGGTTCAATACTGCGAGAAATGGAGACGCATCGTGCACCAAGCTTCAGATACTTCAGAGGACCACGGCGCTCACCATTAAGCATAGACGAAGAAGACAATCTTTGTCTAGCACAAGTTGGCACAGTCGATTATTGATTCTAAAATTTAATTTACCTAATATAATGACTTATTTCTGCTAATTTTATAACTTTATAACTTACTCGTGCCGTTGACACGGCGCAACTCTTTTATTTTAATTTAATTATATTTTTGAGAAAGATGCAGTACAACGATAATAACAACTGACATAATAATACAAGATGTATAAAAATGATACCAGTGAAGTTCCTTCAGAGTTAAGCTAAGGAAATAGTACATAAAAATAATCATAAAATTGTATTATTATATTTTTATTTTTGAGAAACAAACAGCGGTGATGAGCTAAACGTTATTGTGACTGTGATAGTGGGTTTGGCATTTATTTTATAACGATGATTGGTAACTGATATTTTACTGTTAGAGTTTTAGTTTCTAGTATATTAGTGATAACTCACAGAATTACGAATAATCAGTTACTTATCATCGTTACAGTGGAACACAAATTTCACAATCACGGTCACAATAACGGTTGCTTGCTTGCTCATCACTAACAAACAGTACAATAATAATAATTTTATTATTATCAGTCGTGTTATGTGTGACCCTCAAAAATGTTTCTCAATCATAAAAGCGACGATAGAGTTATTGCGTGCAACATCATTTATTACAAGATAAGATAAGTGGCCGCTGCGCGGCAACATTATTTATTATCAAGAGATGGTAAATGATGTTTGCTGTCTTACTCTGTGAGTGTCCACGATGGCACTTTAGGACCAATATTAATCTCCGCGCCCCAATGGTGGCCGCTATACGGCCACGATCAATATTTCCGTAAAACTTATTTTTCAATGTGAAAATAATTTATAATCAAAAAAAAGAGAGGTGATTGCTGTCAGACCTTCCGAGAGGCTACGGTGATGGCTGGTCGGCCACGACTAGTATAACGTGTTTTGGTTCAACAGAAATACAGAACAACCTAACTTAACCAATTAACGCAAAAATTGTGTATTAGTAGAGAAAAATGATTTAAAACGAAATTAATTGTAATTATCATAAATCATTTTTAAATTAAACAGCGATAAAAAATCACGACCAGAAACGTAAGCAGAACATCGTTATATGCTACTCGAGGCTATGTGGACTGCACCAGATGTATAAGCTGTACCAAAAATAAATGACGGGAAAAAATAAATTATTAACCGATTTTAAAAGTTATGTTGCATTTTTAAAGGATTTCTGATAGTTTTAAAGAATATGCATGCAAAATAATTTGTGCTTTTGTTTATTTATATATGAAGTACAAATCAATTTCGCATCTATTTAATCAGTTTAGCCGCTGTAGCAGTGCTATGTATATATGTACTTAAGTTAAGTTCCGTTTATTTTAAGTAAATGAAATATAAAAATTGAAAGTGATATATTCAATAACAATAAGGGACCTCTCTTTAAATTTCGACTTCATTCTTTCATCACTGGGATGTTCGGGCGCTCTTATTTCGGGAAGTATGTAAACTCGCTTTGGGTCTTTAGATGCTTACATAACAACAGAAATGTGTTCAGAAAATACAACGGTTTTTATGAATTGCTTTAATAATTCATTTTTAGATACGGAGATCAATCAAAAAACAAGATACTAGGTATATATTTTGTAACCGTCCTGTTGCACGTGCAGTTTCCGCGCTGCAAGTATAATCAACAATTTGTTTAGAATAAACATCAGACTGTGAGAATGGCTTATTTTACAGCCCAAACCAGTTTATGTATCCACATTAGGTCGCGTTCGTATTCACAAATGAAATTATCTTAGTAGCGCATTTCCATCACCAATACAACGTTGCATTCGATCAGAAATAACTTTCGAGTGCAGCATAATTCAAAGTAATAGCAGGGGGTTTGTTAAACTGGCCGACGCGGACTAATGATTTTATAATAAGAGCATTAATGTTATAGATTCGTATTTATTATTAAGAAAACATTAGGTCATCAAATACACTTGTAGGCAACAATATAGTTATGCTCCGCCAAATAAGAATGACCTTGAATAATGGGGATGGCTTCGACATTTATATAAAAACTTGATCAAGATCTATAATAGTAACATACCATATAAAATTTAAAAACAAAATATTATTTTATAAAAAATTAAGGGATATTGATAAAATTAGAACTTTGAAATAAAAAAATATCCAATACATTATTTATATTGAAGACGTTAAATACATATTTATATTTGCTGCTAATATGAGTGATTTAGTAGATGGTTATACAAGTCCAGGTGTAATGAACGATACATGTCTCTGTCATATTCCTATTTTGGACATTTTTTATAATAGCACACACATTAGTTTTGCTCCTGGTCTGATAATTGTGATGGATGTTTATTTTGTCATCTTTAAATAAATATTTTTTTAATAAAGTTGTTTCGACATTTTTTAATTGTAAATATTGTTATCTATTCCGGGAGATTAAGTTTAAACCTTAAACTTAAACTTCAATTATATCAATCAACAACCAATCAATATTTTAATTTCATATTCGTTTTTTGGGGCTAAGAAGATACATTTACTTTACTAAATTTTGTGAACCTGTTTTTAATTTACATCTATATTCCTGTGTTAACTTTTTAAGCAAATTTCCACCTACTTCATTCACTTACATCTAGGATAACGAAGAAGCAAATTCTTAAAGTGCACCACGGTTTCGCTTTAGATATAGGAAGCGAATGGGTTCATGATTCCATTTCTGTATTAACTCTTTACAAAAAGCCCTTCGTTCAATAAATAATTAGTGAAATATTTATATTACAGAGTCCAGGAAATGACGAAGACAGGGCCGCAGTACTAAGCAGTTAAATTGCTGCCACGCGTTGTAGAACGAGATGATTTACGAGTGTCCCGGTGTAGAAAGAGGAAGCTCTTCGACAGCTAGTGCCGCCCGCGGGTAAAGAAAGCTTAACCGAAAGCCTCCTCATCCACAATAAAGATATGAAGGTCAACGCACACGTGTACGATATTGGTACCACTCGTTGATACTTTTATACCGTCATTGATGCTTTCTATCAATATTTTTAATTGTCCTAAAATCGTCAAAATGACACATTTAATGCCTACTGCAATCACGACATCATTAAGAGATTTCTTTAATTAAGCTTAATTTCTGCAGCAAACAATAAACAAATAAAATACATATCATATCATTTTAATAAGTTCCTTTTATTTTATGTTACCGGTAAGTAATTTTATTTTCACGAAAAAAACACGGCATGGGTTAATAATGTTGACCTCCGAACGCCTCGGTCCGCAGAGACAACCTCAATCACATTCACAATCTTTATTGAGCCTCTGATTGCAAATTCCTTCATTCTATTTTCTCCAAGTTTTCGTCGAACATTCACGAGATATTATCGAATTAAGCTTTGCGAGGAAACATTTTATGTACTATAAGTAGATATATACTGAATCGGAAATTACTGGAAATGGGAGAAAAATATGTAAGGATACGTATATAAAGAGGTGCAGACTAGCGGACAGGGTCGACGTGATGCCTATATTCTCTTTCTCTTTTTCACTCACTCTCTCTCACTCGATGTGCTTATGGCTGAGCATCGCGGTCTTTTAAACTGCTTCTGCAGCGCGAATTACTTGCCTCCACTCGAGGTTCTACCGTATGCTACTTCGGATGCTACTTCGTCACGAGAGAACGAACACATATTTATGATCTAAATCTTTTCATGTGTAAAATATGAACAATGAATCAAAATGAGTTTTGCCGGAGGCAGCGGGGAGGTTAACGTCCTCGCGAGAGTCGAATTATCGGAATCATTTTGAAAAAAGAAAACAATCCGCTCTCCTACTATAGTGCACCGTGTCCTATGGAGCGCGGTGCGCGGCGCACAATGGGTCCGTCACGGTCCTGCAACCTCGCTAATGGAGGTCCGGCCATGCATCGGCCTCTAATTGTTCCCGCCCTTTGTACATTCACGTCGTCATTCTGAATCGAGTCGCTCTTTATCGCACTTTGAAACTTTAATCTAAAAACCAGTTAACACTCCACCCATGGTCAAAAAATCGTTTTTGTTGCCATTTTTTCCTTTCTTTATTCATAGTACCTACACAAAAAACCACAAAATTCCCATCAATTTTAAAACACGTGAAATCACTCGCACGAATATCAGAAAACTCCAAACAGTAACAAATCAATTCAGCAAAGCAGCTAACTCCAATTTTTTTTTTTCCAATTCCTTAGAGTCTACGATACTCTGAGTACTCTACATGCGGCTAGACCGCCAAATCTACTGCTACAAGTGCATCAGCGCTAATCGCTTTGACACTTTTACTAATTACTTATTGTAATAAACATCATATGTGTTTTATATTAATACATGAATTGGAAGGGTAAAAAATTCTGATAAAAAACCCTCTAAAGCAGCTAACTCCCGGCATTTTGGTCATTTTGTATTGTGTCAGAGTAATGTCGTTTGCCAACAACTCATGTTTTTGGTTTTGGTTGCTATAATTAGTAATCAAAGACATACATATTTTTAAAATATTTATTGCAAACTTTACATTGTGGTTTTTGTTAATTTTAATATAAATTATTTATAACTTGGTTTTTAACATACATTTTATCAGAATGAGTACCGAAAAAGAACTCTATGATTTGTATGTGTCTAAGTGGTGCATAACTATCTATCCCAAAATTCAACAACACTATGAAGACTGAAAGTATTGCACTTTTTTACCCCAAAAAGAATTTTTGCGAAAGGTACTTGTCGAACAAGCTTGGACACATATTAGATCTGGTAGTAAACTTAAACATACAAAGAAAAATGAAAATCACTTCGAAAAAAAGATAGCGAACGAAGAGTTTGAATTTACATTAAATGTTCAAATGGAATTGCTTGCACCAAAATCTAACTGCATTAAAAAGAAATCTATTAGTTCACAACATTCATTTATTATTAAAACGATGGCGGAATACCGCTATTTATGGATTGATATCAATGGTGGAGTAAATAATAAATAATATGCAAGCATTGTGGGAAATTTTCAGTGGAAATATTTAATTGTACTGCAATACTGTAATGGATGCGGGTCACAAAATCGAAATGCGACGTTGTCGAGCGTCTTACTAAATATATCCATTTTGAAAAAATCACCTTTTAGTAAAAAAATTTAGAGGTCGAATACACACAAATGGAGGCTGAAGCTTCGATTGAGAAAAAAATAAAAAAGCAAATGTGTCTGCTGAATCCTTCGGAATTTATAGAAACTATTGTAAAATACTAAGGCCTTATGATGTTTCGAACTATACAAATTTATATCTTAAATTACTTGACACTGTTAAATTGTATAATGTCCAATGATTTAAAGATAGTAATAAAACGATAAATGATTGTAAACATGAAAGTAGACCCAAATGTATTGTTTTATCTTATATGTATAATTTTGTTAAATTTATTAGTGGCATTAGATAATTACGGTACGGAAAATGTTGAGTTGTCAATTTTACACTCCACTCGATTAAAAATATAAAACTAAAACTTAGAATATCAAAACAACTTTACCTTCAAATTATCATGATTTTACAATTTCCAATAATATTTTATAATTTTGGTAATGCAAACCAGCTAACTCCAAATAGTCCTCATAAGTAGAAGATAAATTAAAATATCAATAAAATTTTACAACCATCCTATTTATGCATATCGTTAAAATTATTTTATTCCGTTTAATTATAAAATTAAACAATTTTTTGTTGCTCCTCAACATTCGAAACAAATGGAGTTAGCTGTATCGACTTGACACTTCATAATTTAGCTACGAATATTCGTGGCAGTCAGTAATAAGGTAGCCATCATACATTTTTGTTGTGAAGTTGCAATTTAGAATATAGTCCTGTGATATTTTCAAATATAAATTAAATTAATCAATTAGAAAAACAGAAACTAATACAAAGAAAACCAATTAATCGAAAAAATAGTTTGGTTGCTACCCGGAACTTTTCTAATCCGGGGAAACGCGCTACCATTTCGCTATACCAATCGATTATGTTTTCGACAAATTTTGAACATATATTCTGTATTTTTCCATTTTTAAATAGTATTCAAAGTATGTTTTCTATAAACAGATTTTTCTGTAGGTAATTGTGTCCCGGAGCATCACTCAAGAGTATGAAATAAATTAAAATGCATGTTAGTTTAATTCTATGAATAACAGATTCAAAATCCGACCAAAGAAACAATTGCAAATTCCATGTCATTCGTAGTTATGATACCGTTCAACCCATGCCACTAGAAAATACATTCCTCACAAATGTGCGACAATTATGACAACTTTGCCGATTTTGTTAAGTTAGATAGTTAACATTTTAATTTTGTGCACGTAAAAGTAACGGTGCCCTAAATTATTTTAGTAAACAAAATGTCAAACAGATCTAACTTGAAAAGGTAAGGACAAGATATAATTCCGTGTTGTCCACAAAGTGCATGTAGTTTTGAAACAAAGATGAAATTTGGGAACATGTATATTTTGTTAGGTGCTTCGAAGGCTCCAAGATCATCTCGATGACGTCACGTCACAAGACTATGCAGCTCGAAATATACACCGAAGATTTAATTGGAACGGGCTATACAAAATTTAAAATATCCCCCACAGGAAGAAAAGTCATACAATTTATTTTTTAGAAATAAAACTAAGATTCAGAAATTTTTCACATACCGAACTTTTGTTCATTATTATAAAATACAGATTGAGGTTTATTTTTAAAAATGTATAAGTTGTATCAAAGTTTATCCAAATTTAATAAAAAATAATTGATTTAATTTCTGGCGTCTCCTAGTGTATATTGCTCAAAGGTATTTAAGATTTGTCGCAATATAAAGGTGATAGATTTTTATATATTTTTTAATAGCAACTAAAATGAACTTGTGAAAGAAAAGAAGAATGCGTGGCGCTACCTGTTGACAGTAAATGGGAATGAATACACGAGAGCAAAAGATCTGTACAATGCCTGTAAGAAAAAAGTTAAATCTGGTGTGAAAAAAAGGAAAGAGCGGCTGAAAAGAGAAGAAGGGGTAAAAATGACTGAGAATTTTCAAGATAATATAATTCTTATGGAAGGCGGTCAAAAAATCCCGATATGGTGCTGAAAGCAGTAGTAATCAGTAGAAAGCAGTAGTAATAGTACTATTAAGTCAGTAAATGGAGAGATGTTAACGAATGAGAATGAAATAAAAGATAGATGGATGAAATATTTCCAGGAAACGTATGAGAGTGTAAAAAATGCAAATGAGGAAGTATCTGAGAGGCTCTCTGGGGTAAGTATGAATGAGGAAAACGATATAAATGCAATAAGTATGGAAGTAATAAAGTGTGCAATAAAACATATGAAGAATGGTAAGACTGTGGGGTATGATAACGTTGCTGCAGAGTGTATCAAGGTCGATAGCCCATTAGTTATCTTATGGCTTCATACGCTCTTCTATCAAGGTTGGTGGCCCATTAGTTATCTTATGGTTTCATACGCTCTTCAATCAATCTTTGGAAGAGAGCCACACCCCATTAGATTGGAGGACTGTCATTATGCCTCTTTACAAAAGCAAAGGGCAGAAAATGGAATGTGGTAACTATAGTGCTATTAGTCTACTGAGCTCTGTCGGTAAACTGTATGGAAGAATTTTAATAGAAAGAGCAAGAATGGTGAAAAGAAAAAGTATGGGACGTGCAAGGGGCATTTGTGGGTGGAAGAGGATGCATGGATCAAATCTTTTCTCTACGTGTGATGACGGAAATGTTTTTGGCGAAAAACGAAAAAATTTTTTTGCCTTCGTAGATCCACAGAAGACATATGATAGAGTTATAAGAGAAAGGTTATGGAATGTACTCTCTGATTACGGGGTGAATAGTAAACTTATACACGCAATCGCATCCCTATACGAAGAAAGTTCTGCGTTTGTAAGAATCAATAGAGCATTCACACTATGGTTTGACATTACAAAGGGTATCAAGCAGGGTTGTGTACTGTCTCCATGGCTATTCAACTTGTATATGGATAAATGTGTGAAAGAACTGGAATGTATGAATATAGGAGCAAAAATGGGCGATTTGATTGTATACTGTTTATTGTACGCCGATGATACAGTACTAATGGCGAATAATGAACAAGAACTACAGAATCTGGTGAGTAGAATGTACGATGTATGCAAGGAAAGCGACCTCATGATGAATATTAACAAGTCGAATTTGATGGTATTCGAGAAGGAGGAAAGCAAGACACCGTGCAAAATGCTTGTAGGTAATGAATATTTGGAACAAATAGATGAGTTTGTATATTTGGGAAGTATGTTTGAATGAAACGGAAAGGCTGAGAATGATATCGAAAGGAGGGTACTGCAGGTAATAAAGTGAACGGCGGTTTGAATGGAATTATATCTAACCGGAATTTGTCAACCGAGGCAAGACTAGCGGTGCACAATGGAATCCTGGTACCGACACTGATGTATGGAAGTGAGGCCCGGAGCTGGCAGCAAAGGAACGAAAGTAGACTGAATGCAGTGGAAATGAGATCACTTAGACGTATTTGTGGCAAATCTATTTATGACAGAGTAAAGAATGAAGAAATAAGGAAAGAATGTAAAGCTGATGTTAGTATAGTGAGTAAGATTAAAAAAGGATCACTTAGGTGGTTCGGTCATATGGAAGTGATGAATGAGGAGAGAATGGTAAGAAAGATATATGATGCAAGTGTTGATGGCACCAGAAATAGAGGACGTCCGCGGAAAACTTGGCGTGACCAGGTAAACCAGATAATGGAGGATAGTTCTGTTAGAAGCCTCAACAATCGGCGAGCTTGTATGAGAAGATGTATGAATGTGGATGAGGCGAGAATTGTGTATCAGGACAGAAGAGCGAGTGAGATGCTCTATCTGCCTACCCCCGCGGGAAAACGGCGTGATGGTAAGTAAGTAACTAAAATATTTTTCTGTATATCTTTCAAGTTTATACGTTTAATTTGAATTATCTTTACTTTCAAGGCTGGTATAGTATAGGAAATGACACGGAAAGTGAGTAAGAAGAATCAGCGTAAAATTACCAAAGCGAAGTGTGTTAAGAGACGACACAGAGACTCCTACATTTGTTGCTTCAACCGCGCGAGTTATAAATAATTATAATTTGACGACAGGCAGAAATAAGGTGTCATCTTTCTGCAAACGTTTTAATATTTTGCATTTCCCCAAGACTGTGCCAAAATTCAATTCCCCAGCTCTTTTACCTTCTAATTGATGACTAACCACACTATTATTTTACACATCACACACACCTAAAAACTTCCTCATTGAAAATTTTGAAATAACATCATAAGAAATGTAGCAAAATTAGGCGTAAACATTTGTTTATTGAAGGTCTATATATATTTCTAATTTTGAAGGCCCCTGTGTGACACGTGTAAACTAGCCGATTGCTATTAATCGCAATTAATAGCAATCGGCTATCGCCGATTACTTGCTGACACTAATATCCCTGCTTGCTGCTACTACTTGCTGTTAGGCCATATGGGAGAGACTGCAGCCAGGGTTCCCATAGAATCTATTTTTCAATGCGGAAAACATAATATATTATTATACCATAATATATATTATACGGTCCTTTATCCAACACCACTTTTATACCCCCCCCCCATGTTGTCGATAATATATCTTCTAGTTTAAGTTTTAGTTTATTACTGGCGATGACGCAGTAAACGTCGAAAACGTTTTAATTAATATTGAATTAAAGTGTTGTGTGAAATAAACAACGTTGTGTTTTATTTTAATATTTAATTAATTTTTTCAAAAAGTTAAAATTTTTGTTAAAATGTTAATTATATCAAGAAAAGGGAAGATTGGTTCTTCGCTGTTGTATACACAATATTATACACGAGGGTTACGCGTCCCCTTGTAATGGTAATGGAAATATCTTATACTATATGTGCACATCCATTAGTTGAATAGTATAGTTGTGCAGGCCATTTCCGAATCATGAATAATGAAATTAGTAATTTAAGTAGGTAAATCAAATTCGAGTAAAACATGATAGTCATTAGCTTAGCGATCTATAATGCTCATTCTAAAATAATGAATGAAATGATAATGCAGGATGGTTAACGCACAACAAAGTACATGAAATAAAATGATATATGTATTTAAACATTTATTAGCACCTTGTTGCACACAGAGACGTGACAACTCGCTATTTTTGAACATTGTGCGAAAATATATTATGTCTATAAAATTACATTGTAAATTTAATTGTTGACTTTACGCGGCGTGCCGCGGGATTGGGAATACAATAAACTTGCCCACCCGTCGGTACGCCGCCATGATTTTACTAAAAATAAATAAATGTCTATTTGCCCGGTGCCGTGGACGCAGTAGAATAAACAAATGAGATAGTCCACGGCACCCATATATGATGCCAGTGCCCCTTCCAAACAGCCTCTTTCAGGGCCGCAAGAGAACGAGCCTTCTGCTCTGCGGCCCACAAGCCTTTTTCAGGGCCACGAAAAATGAGCCTTCTGCTCATTTTATAATTTCGGCCATGAAAAAATGACTATAACTTTCGAAGGGGCACTGGCCCCGTAATTCTTGTTTCGGGATATCACGAGGAATAATATGCTCTACCTTGTCCCCTACTCGTGATATCCCGGAAATTTGGTTTTATATTTTATATTTTCATATTTGTATGTGTAAAGCCGTTTCTGCCGGCCGCCAGCCCGCGACCGAAAAATGAGCCGGAGTTGCGCGCTTCGGCCGGCAGGCGGCGACGGCCGCCGCGTCGCTCGGGGTGCGGTTAGGGTTGTAAACGCGCCCTGATTGGCCCGGCGGCCACCCAGGGGGTGGCGGGTGGCGCTAACGGAGCGCGCCCGTCCGTATGAAATAAATACTGGGGCGCCGCAGTACGGAGCTCACTCGTCTCGTCTGCGGCGCACCGACAACAAGCAAATTTTGACTCTTCATTTCTTCCCTTCGGAGCCTCGCCACTGCAGCCGTCCAGCCGCCTTCCAGCCTGCGCCCTCTGCCTAGTGACGGCGTTTTGGACCTGCGGCCACCGGCGATTAGGAGCGAGTGGAGACGCTTGACTGCGGTCGGGTGAATCCTCTCGTACCCTAGTGGGGTTTCTTGAGGCGACCACTTTTTTGTTTGGTTGGCAACAACTGGTCCTTCGAGCCGGATTGCCTCAAGAAGCCGAGCTAGCGCCAGTGGTCCGGAGACAAAATGTCCAGATCCGGGCTGAGGTCCGGCAACGGGAGGTCGGACCGAGAAGAGGAAGAGCCGCCGCTACAGGAGCAGAATCCGCCGCCACGTCACGTGTCGTCGGCCTCAGAGTCCGATGCTGGGGCATCCGACGATGAACGCGGATCGCGCCGAGGATCCTCCACAAACACGGACGACACGGTCCGCCAATTGCGGGCCGACATCAAAGGAGAGAGGAGGCGGCGGCGGATGCTGGAGGAAAACCACCGACTGGCTCTACAGCTGCAGCGCTCACAGATGGAGGTGTACTATCGGGACCAAATTCGGGGTCAGCCGTCAGTGACGCCGTGGAGCCCGACGCCAGGAGCGCAGCAGGCAGCGGAGTCCGGAGCGGCCGGGCCGGCCGCTCCGCCAGCATCTCGGATGGCGCCCGGAGCGGTCGGACCGGCCGCTCCGCCTGAGTCGAGTGCGGCCTGGAGCGCCGCACCGGGAGCGGTCGGACCGGCCGCTCCGCCGGATTTCACGGTGTCCCGGACGGACGCATCACGGATGGCGCTCGGAGCGGTCGGACCGGCCGCTCCGCCTGAATCAACAGTGGCGTGGAACGCCGCATCGGGGACGCAGCCGGGAGCGGCGCTCGGGCCGGCCGGACGGGCCGCCCCGGGCGCCATGGCAACATCGGCCGCGGGTCCCTGGGGCCTCGCTGTAAGCACGCGAACCGACACCGGGCCCGGGGGGGCCCGGCCCGCCGCCCCGCACGCTCCTGGAGGAGCGGGCATCGGTGCGGCGTTCGGCGCGGTCGGCTCATCCCGGCCGGGCGCGGCAGGCACGGCTAGTCCAGGTGCCGCCGCCGACGCATGGGCATCACCGCAGGCCGCCGTCTGGGGATCGGCGGCGAGTGCAGCGCCGTACACCGCGGCATACACCGATGCCAATGCAACGCCGGATGAGGCCGCCAGACGCCGGGGAACGAACGACTGGGTGCTCGCGCAACCGATGAACGCGTTCATCGCCCGCCAGTCGAGCGCCAGGGACCTGCCACCATTCAGCGGCGACGCCTTGGAGTGGCCCACGTTCAAGGCCCAGTTCGACCAATCGACGGCGCTCTGCGGGCTAAACCTGGCAGAGAACCTCATGCGGCTGCAGCGCGCCCTGAAGGGGAAGGCACGTGAGACCGTGGCGGCGCTACTGATAGACCCCAACAACGTGCCGGAAATCGTAGCCACGCTGGAGCGCTGGTACGGCAGGCCCGACACAATAATCAGCCATATGCTGGACCGCGTCCAGCGCTACCCTAAGCTGGCTGAGACCTGCCCCGCCGAAGCCTTAGTGGATTACGCTGTGGCAGTCCGGAACGTCGTCGCCACGGTCGAGGCTTTCGACTCGAAGCACTTGGCGTCACCGCGGCTCCTAGCAGAAATGGTCGGCAAGGTGCCGGCCCATGTGAGGACGTCCTGGATGGTGTCGCGGATGGACAGGCCCGAGCTGGACGTCGCCGTGAAGGACTTCTCCGCCTGGCTCACGAAGCTCACCGCGGTGGCACCATACGCCGGGTGTTTAATGGTCAACCCCGCAGGCCAGCCCTCCCGACGGGGCGGGCAAGTGCACCTCGCCGTAGAGGCCGCGCCCTCGGAAAGTGCGACCGCGAACCCGGGTTCGCCCGGGAGTGTGCAGTGCGCGGCATGCCGTTCGACTCGGCACGGGCTCGCCGCGTGCCACGAATTCGTGCGGAAATCGGTCCCGGACCGATGGACATTTGTCAAGGAAGCGGAGGTATGCTTCCAGTGCCTCAGTTCGGGACATCGATCGCAACAGTGCCGGGCGAAGCGTTGCGGGTCGAGCGGATGCCGTAGGCCCCACCACCGCCTACTGCATGGGGGGCCACGAGCACAAGCACCGACTGCGGCAGGCGCCGCGGCCGTAGGTGCAGTGTCGGGCGAGTCCTGACTGACGAACCACCAACAGGCTTCCGTCGGCACAAGCCTAGTGAGCCTCACGGGAGGCCGGGAGGACCAAGTGCTGTTAAAGGTCCTCCCAGTGACAGTGACCGGCCCCCGGGGGCAAACAAGACTTTACGCGCTACTCGATGAGGGGTCCACGGTAACCCTTATCGAGGCGACAGTGGCCAGTGCCGTCGGGGCCAAGGGACCGGTACGTCAATTGCGCATTCACGGCGCGAACGGAATGTGCTCTTCGGACGACCGGTCCCAATTGGTGAATTTGACAATAAGTGGCGGCGGGGCCGAATACCCGCTGCAAGCAAGCACGGTTCGCGGGCTTGCTTTGCCCTCCCAGTGGACAGTCAAGCATCGGGGAGGGCAACCGCGTGTGGGCCGCGCCGGGGCCATCGAAGTTACGCCGCAGGTGCTGATCGGGCAGGACCACGCCCACTTGATCGTAACCCGCGAGTGTAAAGTGGTGCGGGGCAAAGGGGTCCTGTCCAAGACGGCCCTCGGGTGGACATTTCACGGGGCCGCCACCAAACGCCCGCACGCGACCGGCGAAACCGTGCTAGCACTCGACGCGGCTAGCGGCACCGCCGCCGACACACGCCTGGAGGCACTCATACGGGAGCATTACGCGGTGGATTCCCTGGGCATCACGACCGCGACCCGTATTAACGCGAGCGTGGCCCGGGCCACCGCGATAATGGAGGCGACAACGAGGCGTCTCCCGAATGGACAATGGGAAACCGGGCTACTCTGGGCAAACGAAGAGACCCGCCTTCCCGAGAACCGACAGTGCGCTGTCAACCGCCTGGCCAGCATCGAGAGGAAGATGGCCAGAGATCCGGCCTATGCCAGCGCCTATAGGGCGAAGATGGCCGAGTACCTCGACAAGGGGTACGCTCGCCCCCTGTCAGAGGATGAGGTGGCTCATTTGGGGAGCCACCACTGGTACCTGCCGCACTTTGCCGTATTTAACCCCAACAAACCGGGGAAGATTAGAATCGTCTTCGATGCGGCAAGCAAGTGCCGGGGCGTCTCCCTGAATGACGCCCTGTTGACGGGGCCGGATCTACTGTCTTCACTACTGGGCAACGTCTTCCGGTTTCGGGAGGGACGGGTGGCCCTGGCAGCCGACGTCCGGGAAATGTTCCTGCGGGTCAAGATAAGACCGCAGGACCAATGCGCGCAGCTGTTCCTGTGGAAGCGGCCGGGCGAGGCCGCGCCGCGCACCTGCCAGATGACGTCGATGGTCTTCGGCGCGACCTGCTCTCCCAGCAGCGCGCAGTTTGTGCGCAACCGGATCGCCGACGCCAGCGCCACGGAGTTCCCAGCCGCCGCTGCTGCCGTCCAGACCAAGTTCTACATGGACGACTATCTGGACGCCATGGACACCCCGGAGCAGGCCATCGAGATGACCCGCCAAGTGACCGAGGTGCTGCGCCGGGGAGGCATGCACCTGGCGAACTGGGCCTCCAATAGCCCGGAGGTCCTGGAACACATCCCGCCGCCACTCCGCGCAGTGGAGCCGGTGCGGATCATTAGTGAGGAATCAACTACGGAACGCGTGCTTGGGATTACCTGGGAGCCGGCCTCAGACAAGTTCCTCTTCCAATTTGTCAACCTGCCGGAACTGGAAGAGGAGGACCGCCCGACCAAACGGCAACTACTAAGCGCCGTGATGCGGATTTTCGACCCGGTGGGCTTTGTCGCCTGCCTTTTGATCCGGTCGAAGATCCTTCTTCAACAAGTGTGGCGCTCAAAGGTCGGGTGGGATGACCCGATCCTCCCCGAGCACGCGCACAAATGGCGTGATTGGCACCGGCTCCTCCGCACCAGTCAGTGCGCCGTGCCACGCCAGAGCGTGATGAGTCGGAGAAGCCGACCGACCCTGCACATCTTCTGCGACGCCTCGGAGTCCGCATGCTGCACGGTCGCCTACTTTGTCGAGACAGGAGAGGGCGGCTATAACGTAGCCTTCATCTCGGCAAAGTGCAAGGTGGCCCCGCTCAAGCCATTGTCAATCCCACGGCTTGAGCTGCAGGCGGCTCTGATGGCGGCTCGCCTAGCCACCGCCATAAGGGCGGAACATGTGTGCAGGGCAGAAAGGACGGTGCTGTGGACCGACTCGTCCACCGTCCTGGCGTGGATCCGGACCGACCCCAGGTCCTATTCCACATTTGTCGCCAACCGGCTCGGAGAAATAGACGAGCTGGTTGGACCCGACGGCTGGAGGTGGGTGCCGACGGCGCAGAATCCAGCGGACCTGGGGACCCGGGATGGAGAGCCCCCTGACTTGACCACTGACGGGAAGTGGTTCAGAGGCCCGGCATTCCTCAGGCAAGAGGAATCTGCCTGGCCACGAGAGGCAAGCCGGCCTCCGCCTGACGAGCAAGGCATGGAGATCAGGCCCGAGACGGTGGCAGTTACCCGCCACGCCTCTACACCTGGAGGGTCGATGCCAGACCTTGAGAGGTTTTCATCATGGACCCGCCTCATCCGGACAACGGCGTGGGTCCGCCGCTTTGTGACCAACTGCCGACGACCTCGAGGCGAGGTATCGGCCCAAGATCTGACAACGGACGAGCGGGACTGCGCCGAGCGTGCTTGGGTGCTGCAAACCCAGGCCGCGGATTTCGGACCTGAGATCCAGCTGTTACGACGGGGGGAGGCCCTCCCGCGGAACGGGCGGCTGTACCCGCTGACACCCCACCTGGACGACAATGGTGTCATCCGCATGGGGACTCGCCTGACTGGGACGACCGACGTTGACATCACGCCAGGACTGCGGGCTCCCATCATCCTGGACGGAAGCCACCCCTACACCCGGCTCATGGTACGCCACTACCACGAGAGCGCGGGTCATCCCGGCACGGAGCGAACCGTGAGCGACATCCGGGAAAACTACTTCGTGCTGCGGCTACGACCCGCCGTGCGCCGGGTGCAGTCGCGATGCCAGGCCTGCCGCAATGGACGCAGTCGTCCCCAGCCGCCGCTGATGGGACAGCTCCCCGAAGCCCGCCTGGCTCACCACATGCCGCCATTCACCCATTGCGGCCTCGACTACTTCGGCCCAATGGAGGTGACCGTAGGCCGCCGGCGCGAGAAGAGGTACGGTGCTCTCTTCACATGTTTAACCACTCGCGCCGTGCACGTGGAGCTGGCCGCCTCATTGTCAGCGGATTCGGCCATAATGGCACTCAGGCGGATGGCAGCCCGCCGTGGACATCCGCGGCACCTGTACAGCGACAACGGCACCAATTTTCGCGGCGCCGACCGGGAATTGGCCGAAGCCTTGGCGGACTTGAGGCAGGAGCCGCGGGTTAGAGAACACCTAGCGGAGGTGGGGATTGAGTGGACTTTCAACCCCCCGCTCGCCCCCCATATGGGCGGAGCATGGGAGAGCCTTGTCCGCTCGGTGAAGCGGGCGCTCGAGGCCGCCACCAAGGAGCGGGCCCCGCGAGAGGAAACCTTGCGGACCACCCTAGCCGAGGCGGAGTTCACCGTCAACAGCCGCCCACTGACGCACGTCTCCGTGGACCCGCGGGACAACTCACCGCTCACACCAAACCATCTGCTGATTGGAGCGGCCGGGCGACAGCAACACCTGGCCATCTACGGGGCCCTCGACGAGCAGACCTGCCTGAGAAAGCAGTGGCGGGTGGCTCAGCAGCTCGCTGACATGTTCTGGCGTCGGTGGATGCGCGAGTATTTGCCCACACTCGCCCGCCGCCACAAGTGGCAGGAGCCAGCCCCACCAATCCGCGAGGGCGAGATGGCGGTCATCACCGACGCCACCCTGCCTCGGAACACCTGGCCACGGGGCATCATCGTCGAGGCCAAGCCAGCAGCCGACGGACAGGTGCGAGCGGTGCGGATCAGGACGGCCACCGGGGACTACACGCGACCGGCCACCCGCATCGTCGTTCTACCTACGGAACCTCTCTGTGTGCCGACATAGTACGGCCAAGCCGCACGGGGGGAGTGTTGCACACAGAGACGTGACAACTCGCTATTTTTGAACATTGTGCGAAAATATATTATGTCTATAAAATTACATTGTAAATTTAATTGTTGACTTTACGCGGCGTGCCGCGGGATTGGGAATACAATAAACTTGCCCACCCGTCGGTACGCCGCCATGATTTTACTAAAAATAAATAAATGTCTATTTGCCCGGTGCCGTGGACGCAGTAGAATAAACAAATGAGATAGTCCACGGCACCCATATATGATGCCAGTGCCCCTTCCAAACAGCCTCTTTCAGGGCCGCAAGAGAACGAGCCTTCTGCTCTGCGGCCCACAAGCCTTTTTCAGGGCCACGAAAAATGAGCCTTCTGCTCATTTTATAATTTCGGCCATGAAAAAATGACTATAACTTTCGAAGGGGCACTGGCCCCGTAATTCTTGTTTCGGGATATCACGAGGAATAATATGCTCTACCTTGTCCCCTACTCGTGATATCCCGGAAATTTGGTTTTATATTTTATATTTTCATATTTGTATGTGTAAAGCCGTTTCTGCCGGCCGCCAGCCCGCGACCGAAAAATGAGCCGGAGTTGCGCGCTTCGGCCGGCAGGCGGCGACGGCCGCCGCGTCGCTCGGGGTGCGGTTAGGGTTGTAAACGCGCCCTGATTGGCCCGGCGGCCACCCAGGGGGTGGCGGGTGGCGCTAACGGAGCGCGCCCGTCCGTATGAAATAAATACTGGGGCGCCGCAGTACGGAGCTCACTCGTCTCGTCTGCGGCGCACCGACAACAAGCAAATTTTGACTCTTCATTTCTTCCCTTCGGAGCCTCGCCACTGCAGCCGTCCAGCCGCCTTCCAGCCTGCGCCCTCTGCCTAGTGACGGCGTTTTGGACCTGCGGCCACCGGCGATTAGGAGCGAGTGGAGACGCTTGACTGCGGTCGGGTGAATCCTCTCGTACCCTAGTGGGGTTTCTTGAGGCGACCACTTTTTTGTTTGGTTGGCAACACACCTTAATCGATAATAAGTTATATTATAGGGAATTTAAATGTTAGTTAACAATCGGCGAGCTTGTATGAGAAGATGTATGAATGTGGATGATGCGAGAATTGTGTCAGGACAGAAGAGTGTGGCGCTCTATCCTCTCTGCCTACCCCGACGGAAACGGCGTGATGGTAAGTAAGTAAGTAAGTAAAATGTTAGTAAAATGCTACGTGGTACGGACATATGTAAATCTATTATTAAATTATTATTATCCAACATTTTAGAGGCCGTTATTATTTTACAGCACCGACGTTGTCAATTTTGTATTCCGCAAGTGACGTTTCTGTAAAAATGTATTGGTTCCCAATACATTCAGCCTTTAATCATAACAATTTACCAGGTTGTGGTGGACTATGGTGCCGTTTGAAACTTAAACTAAACACTAATTACCTCTTCAGATCACGATAATGATTAAAATCGATTGTAAACATCACTAGTATCTATTTAGTGTTGGGTAACTTATGACGGATGTGACGCACGCTGCTCGATTTGCCGCCATCTCGCCGCTGTTTCACGTTTGAATGGTTAGAGATATTTGATACTTGGCAGTGAGACATTTTTTAAACTGAACTGTAGTGTTGAGTTCTTTTCTTAATAGATGGCTCTTCTTGCATGGCTCAGATAATAAATAATGTATTTAAATATGTATATTTAATATTTTTATACGTTAAAATAATCTATATAACCTATTCGATCTCTTTATTTTGGTATTTTTTCTTACTGCTAATAAAGAAGAGGAGTACATTATTGAATGTATTTTTAAAGCAATGTAATGATCGATTGTATTAGATATTAGATAATATAAATGTATACCTTTTTATGATTTCTTCAAATTCTGAGATAATATTGAAGTGAGTCGAAATAATCTAGTAAGGAGTAAGGATATATGTACTTACTTTTTTAATTCTTCAAGTAAACTTCATTTTAATTCCATCCATTACCCTACTCTCCCTTGCCGCATTTTGCTTTGTTAAAAAATTTTTTATTTATCAGTAGTATTTTTTAAATTATTAGGATGATATTTTTACTTTTTTATCATTAATGTATTTTTTTATTAGATATAAGT
The DNA here is from genome assembly GCA_022840565.1 of Eubasilissa regina. Lineage (NCBI taxonomy): Eukaryota > Metazoa > Arthropoda > Insecta > Trichoptera > Phryganeidae > Eubasilissa > Eubasilissa regina. Next base: position 54,388,359 of record JAINEB010000012.1, on the reverse strand, counting down.
TATTATATATTATGTACATATTGTTTGTTTTTCTATAATAAAAAATAACGATAATAAGCCCCTGATCACCGCATCTGGACCAGTATCTCACGCCCTAGTCAGTAGTAGTCAGTAGCGAAGTGGCACTTCATATGACGTGCGGTGTTAAACGAACAAATAATATCCCCTAAAGAGTCTATGGTCTCGCAGGTTGGCCTCGATCTGTCAAAAATAATTCGCGCACATGACGCCGCGCACCAGGAACTATCGTAGTATTTATGCTTATTCTAGAACCGTCTGGTTACTGACTTGGCATCGTTTGTAATATTCAGAGCAATATAAGCAGTACAAAAGCAGTTCATAAATGATACGGTTGGCAGTGCATACAATATGCACAAAGATGCAGTCGAGCGCAGTCAGCACCAGTCGCGGGCTGATAAAGCGATACTTGTACTTTCCGATAGTCATGGCACGTGGAATATTTTACGGCCAATATCGCCTTTATATTTAGTAAGTATGTATTATGTTTATCATTTGAATCACTGATTTCAAATCGGCTTGTTGAAGATTTATTTTTGTTATAATATCTTCAACTTCAATTAAAATGTAGATATTTCATACTGGCAGTCAGTGGCGAACGTTGCTCGGGATTCATATTTACATCGAAGCATACGAGAGAGGGTAAGTAAGGTAGTAAGGATGTTTATAAAATTTGGCCCAGGAAGGGGCGGGTGATTACATTTCCATCAAGGTCCTAGAGTACAACTGAACAAAATTTGGAACGGATGGTATATATATAAACATAAATATGTTTCATTAAAGAGAAATAATATAATTGTGAACTAATAGTGAATAGTAAGTTGACGACAAAAATGCTGTAGTTCTTTCAAATTAATACATATATTATTCTAAATTTACAAAAAAGCAACGAAAATATTTTTACGATTAATTAAATATTCCTATATATCTTCCGAATTTAGACATTTAATTTGTATTGGATATATGTTTTATAAAACGACCATTAATAAAATAAAAAATAAACACAATAAAATAAAATATCTAAGTACAATATTGATATATTAAGGTAGGTATATTATATTAATAATTATACAAAATACTTTGTTAAAACCACTATTTAGTAATATAAAATGAGGCCACAAAGTAACTTTGGAAATATTGAAGAAGTAGGTAGATTATTTTCGACATGTTTATGAAAACTGTATGCTGGTCATCTTTTTTTAAATACTCGAATAAGAGAATATTTTTATGTAAATACGTATTTATGGAGGATGAGCGTAAGTTTAGAAGTTCTCTAAGGATGCGTATAAAACTATACTCTCGTCAGTGCGAAGTGATTTGCCGTGTATTATATTTTGTACACAGAGTACAATATTCTACTAAACCTAACATTCATTTATTACGTTATACAGAAACTCCACATAATATGTGCATAAAGCCGGCCATACACACAACGGTATACCTGACAGGTACGCCTGTTTAGATCGCCTTTTGGGCAAACCGAAGCGTGCATGTGACAAAGCTGGCCGGTACAGGTGACCTGACAACAATTGAAAATTCACATTTTCTACCTGCGGATAAGTGCTAACTTCGCGCAAATCTGAGCGTGTGTATTACTCCGGGGCGCAGGGAAAGGTCACGTTGGGTAGTTCGAAAAAGTGGCGTCTCGCAAGCGCAGCGTAATTGTGGAAGATTTGATTGAATTGTATAAATCTGAGCCATCCGTTCTTAAATAATTAATTACACTAATATTGAGGTTCCACATTTAATTCCTTTATCAAATTGAGGTGGCTGTTCTTTTTAACAATTATTATTTACACCACTTTTCTCGCGATTTTTTTTCTTTCTTTCTTAGGATGATGAGAAAACCTACTAGCGTTACCGTATTATCTTAGTTACGATGTACCGATGCCTTTGCTGACTGAGAGATTGTTACTGGTTTTCCGCTACGTGTATGGTCAAAGTTGAGGTTCGGTATATTTTTAATGTTTACCTGAACACGTATACTTGTCAGGTATACCGTTGCGTGTATGGCCGTCTTAATACGTAACGTGAGAATAAAGCGCTAGTGTGTGAACCGTTTCAAGATTAATTCAGCTTTTCTGAATGGCATGGTAGTTTTGACAAGAACGCTATACCCACGGTACACCTCGGTGTCTCGTTTACTTTGAACGTGATAATAAAGATCGTACTTCGTTTCAGGCGGTAGTCTGTGCAGAATGCGAGAAAGCCAATACGAAATTATAAACTGGAAACCGATAGTTAGTTCAACAGGTTGCGTAATCACGAATGTTCTCCGCCGACGATCAGGCGCGCGCTGACCCGGTTCCCATCTCCCGGTCTCATCTCGTAAGCGATCCACACTGGAGACGTTTATTGCGGTTCCTCGAGAATTACGGCATTCCTGAGAATTCACAATAAAACTGGCGCGCGCCAGCGGAGTGAGCGTTCATTTCGAAAATCATTCATTTACTTCGTACATAAAACTCCAAGTTTATTATGATCATACCCACGGATCGAACAGATGCCGCATGATTTAGCACATTAAAAACCTGCTTTACCAGGATGCCACCGAGTAAGTCCTACTTTAATAGCACAAGCGATTAGCTCAGTTTAAAAATAGTAAGAATATTGATGTGACACATATTCTGTGTATACATCTCTATTATTTTGTTTAAACTACGACCTGGAGTCCCTACATCAACGCGTTCAAAATATGTAATTTATTATGAAAATGTCACGATAATCTACCACATTTACTTACAGTTACACAAACTGCAAAGGCTAGTTGATGCATCAAATGAGTACGATACCTACATAATTTTGTGTATACGGGTGGTCAAAAATCAACTGAACCATTTAAATCGGCTGCAATTTTGATTTGATTCAGTTTCATCTATATTTGGCAGTCTAATCGTATAGACTTGAAAAATTAGTTACAGATCGCATTTTAGGATTCCAAAATGCGTTGGTATTCTTAAAATGACCATCAGAAAGCGCGTACAATTCTCGCTAAAACTGAAACACCTTTCCGATCACACCACATAGTCATTACATTCAAAGAACGCGGTAGGTACTGTGGCAGATGGAAGATTACAATAATGGATAAACTATTGATGACACACATTTCACAAGAAAGATCGGTGTTTAACTATATATGTCATTAAGCACTATGTTAAAAACTAGTGTATTTAAGATTTTATTCACAGATTTAAAAAAAAAATCACAAAAAAGTTGATGATTCTTTGATGATAGCTCGAGACTTTTATGACTCTAACATTTTAAATGCCATAAGCGCGTTAACACGCCAAACTTTGTATGTCATACCGAGCTATAAGCGTGTTAACACGTACTTTTGAATTAAAGACATTTTTTAATCATTTTGCCATCTGTGGACGACAGGTCCCAGCTTTTGATAGATAAGTCAAGACCCTTAAACCTAGTCTTACCCAATGCGGTGTACTCTTCCACTTCAAATAGAATTGCCAGTTAAAAGATTAAGGATGGGAGGGGAGGTGTAACTCACGGTGGTTAAATACAAAGTTAGTGAATAATTTATTATACGTACGCTTATTGCGTTTTATTATATTTGTGTAATATTTATTTCTTCTGCTGCAATATCTGATTTAAAGTTAAATAAATAAGAATTATCTACAGTGATCGAAGGAAGGTAAATGTAGACGTAAAAAAAACACTATTTATTGATACGTCAGCATGTTTCAAGACCTGTGGTCTCTTCTTTAAGAAATAATGTATACTAAAATTAAAAATGCAAGCATAGACAAAAAAACAACTATAAAAATAAAAATCGGGGTAACTAATTAGGAACTATTGTGAAAACAAATTTAAAAGAAAAAAGGATTTGAGTATTTATAATATTTAATTTGCTATTAGCACTTTTTCTTATTTCAAATTTATCTATTTGTAAACCCATGTTAATGTCAAAATAATAGTTTGTTTCCAAAAGTTGATTGGCGAATTCAGACTAGTTATTGTTATTGTATTTAGATATTTCATATTCTTAATTTAAATATCAAAATTTCTGCAAGTTTTACCTATATAAAAATTATTACAATCATTGCAAATTAATTGATAGATCCCCGATTTTTTTAAATATTAGTCTGATCCTTGTTATTTAATATATATATTTGTTTAAATTTTTATTAGTGTAAAAAGCTAGTTATATAGAATTTGGGATATTTTTAACTATTGAGTTTTTTATTTGTTTTTGTCTATGCTTGCATTTTTAATTTTAGTATAGATTGTTTCCTGAAGAAGGGATCATAGGTCTTGAAACACGTGATTAATAAATAGTGATTTTAAACTAAGTGTTTTTTTCTTATTATTTATATAATATGTTGCCACGAAGTAATTTCAAATATTGTTTTTGGTCTAACTTAAATTCAAGGTATGCTTTACTGAGTGGGACTGATACGACAGTAACTACTCCCATAACAGTTCTGGGAAAGTGTGGAGACTTTCAGAAAAAATCATTTTGTAAACCAATAAGGAAAGTTAGATATTTAGGGATTCGTAAGGATTCACAGTATAACAATTGGTAATAACAATTGCATAAAGTTTTTCAAGGTGATTGATGATTCTACAGTAGTGATGAGCTTAAAATCACGAACCGTAAGTCAATCACTAATATCTTTGAGTCCCACTCACTATCAGTGATTGAATATCTGGGATTATTGTGATTCGTGATTCATCAACCGTGATTAGGTGCCTGCGCATTTGAGATGAAAATATTCATGAAGGAGTGACGTTATAATTCGTGATCAGCGCCATCTAATAGATTCCGCCAAAATGTTTTACGCATTTGCTCCGAAACCCCGAGAATTTGACCCGAAAAATAAACTATTTTTTAAGTTATTAAGGAAAACACATTCTTATTGTGAAGTTGTAATTATTCAGAACATAGGTCTGTGATATTTTAAATACTGTGATATTTTTTAAGTGTTTTCATTATCTTTGTGATTATATTAAATAAGTTATATATTTATTATTTATGCTAGAATATGTTTTTTAAATTTATTTTATGTATTGTGATATAGTGCGGCGCGTGCGCATTAGTGCGCATAACTGTGATCACAGTCACAGTTTTCAATCACTGATATCATCGAATACCGATCAGAATCACACTAATGAGTCTTTTTTTTCTCATCACTCGGTTATTAAAACATCATGCAGTCATTAAAATTACACCAGATATTCAGTTATTTTACAAAAGTTTAAAATACCAATAAAATTATTTAACAGAAAGTGTCAACAAAATTTTAGAATGTTGGCATATCTATAATACAAAAAACAGTTACAGTTAAAGAAAAATGACACGCGAACGATTTGTGAATAATTCATACATTAAAATACCAAGACATAATTTATAATAATTTTCTTTCTTATTAAAGAACTGTGATCTCACCGATACAATGCTCGCCGTGCGTCTCGATTCTGGACACCATCCAGAAGTCATGTGTAGCTGTCTGTATTATTTGGTTAATGTACTTTTGTTTGTGCTTTCCTTCCTATCTTCTTCCTATTCTATTTCACTATCTTGTCCTCAATTACATTTCTGAAGTAGGTATGCTTGGTGTTTAAAGATGTGTCCTATCTTTTGACCCCTTAGATTTTCGATGGTGTATATAGTGGTTTTGTTTTATTGCCTTTTAGAACCTCCTTTTTAATCTTTCGGTTCAGCTTATTCTTTCCACCCATCTCTAGTATCACATCTAATCCATTCTATCATTATAATTTACATATTTCTACAGTCATCTACACGAGGTAAATTATATTTTTTCATCATTCTGTACCACTTTTGAGCACTGGTGTAGTTTGTCTAGTTAATTCAGAAAACGCTTGATCTTTTTAATAAAGAGTGTGGTGCTACCTACTCTCTGTTTACCCCCGCGGTAAACGGTAATGGTAAGGTAGTTTCGGATTAATGAAGCATACAAAAAAATAATAATTCACCTATTGATGTATTTCCGAACCGACCTATCTTGAAGAGTTTGCGGCGTTGTTGTATTTAAAAAAAACTTTTGGTGTATTTATTCGAATCTGTAGCCAATAATTCTAAAAGGAAAGCAAAATATAAATGAAGAATATCGGAGCAGCGGGTGAATATTAGTTTTGATATATTAAATTAATGTTATTTTCTGGCATAAAAACTCATTTGAAAATCAAAATGTATTAAAATGAAAAAATATATTTCATCAGCTCAAAGGGTTATATTGGTTAATATCTAACGGAGCTAATTCGCGAGAAATATAACTTTAAATGGGTAAACTGTAGACGCATTACACGACGCACCAGGGATAATACACTCAGGTCCCAGATTATTAATGTACGTAACTGAATGCAACCACGGATGATGGTACGAACAGAAAGATTTAAGATTAATGTTTCTGAATGAATAATGAATGGGACTTGAGAGTATCGAGAAGTCGACTGCGGTAAATTTAAAGTACAAAATCACTAATTTATCGCATTTCGAGCGTAGGAAAGAAATTGTGATTAAAAATAAACAGACCTACACTTGTTCCGCGACACTACATTAATATTCGTTTCTTCTGTCAGACTTTATTTGATACATTTCCTCGCATACCGCTCTTACTTCGGTATTTCTAAATAAAGCGCACAATCTGCGCTTCTACATTCCGCTCCATCATCGGCGCTGTTCGCCACATCGCATCGTCATCGGGACGGGCGGTGACACGAGACACGAGACACGTGACACGTGACACCTGTCACTTACCGATCGCCACTCCCGCTGGACAGAGTGGAAGACTGCGCTAGTTGTCGGGAGAAATAGACGAATACATTACATTTACTGTTTAGTTTATATATATAGTTATATTTTTTATCTTACTCGCTTACTTCATCACACCGCATAACTCGTATTCGCACTTCGTACACGTGCACACTTAGCAACTTGAGTTTAGAAAAGAGAGTAACGAGATCATCCTCCAAATTGGTAATCCAATCGGCAGTGGTTTTATATTTCTTTCGTGGTCTTATATTTCTAATACTATCGACGAGCAGGTACATCTTATATATGTTACATGATACATCTTATCATATAGGTCTCCCTCTGATTCACTGTTTGAGGAATGTCAGCTTCTTGATATTCAACAGTTTTATATAAAAATACTGATCCTATATTCTTATTTCAACAAAGAGCTACATCAATATCCATCACATAATTATGTTACGAGAGCAAATGTGAACATGCTCACCATGAAGCCTAAAATGAGAACGAGCAATGATCAACGCCCCACACGTTTCTTGCCCCCAAAGCTGACAACATTTAGCCGAATAGTATGAAGCGATTCTCGATGGACAAACTCAAATACCATCTCAGGAGCTGGTTATTGTATGTTGGAGTATTGGCAGAAAGGAAATTGAGCAAACATTCATGGAACATCACGTGAACAGAACAGAACAGAACATCATTTCTCTATATTCATTTTCCGTTTTGTATTGTGTTTCAATAATCGCGTTATTATGTTATTAGAATTATTTTATAATCCTGTTTACTTCAGTTCTAATATTGTTGGTTTAGATTGAGAATAATTGTTTGATATTTGTGTTGATAGATATAATGGGTGAACCTGTCTCCTATAGTACAGACTTTGGTCTAGTTAGGAGACAGTGATATCTCTTACATTATGAATCTTGAATAGAATAGATATGTTTAAATGTTCGATTTATTTGTATGTACATAAAATTATTTATAATGTATAATCTGTATATATAATAAGATGAAATAAATAAATTTTTCCTTCCGACCACTCCTCGCTCATTCAAACGTTTTAACCATACTCGCTATCCTGTTAACAGTGCTCCTTGTATGGTAATATAAGTCTACGTAATAATATATTGTATCTATAAATTACTTCGTATCATTAGGCGTCTTCGCATTATTTAATTATTACTTCTACACATTTGTATTTTAATAATATAGTTCTAATACAAATATATACATTTTTCAAACAGAATTGCAATGAAATACATATCACGAAATATTATATCTTATTTCCAAAGTACTCTAAACGCTTGCGCTATGAAAAAGAGAAGAAGGTACTTTACCTACAGATTTATTAAGAATATTTACAGGTAAAACTGCGGAATACAGACGATGAGACATGTTATATTTAGATACAGTAAGAATATTCAAAAAGAGACGAGACTTGACACCATCCACCATCACATAAATAAAGACTGTCACACATGTCACACGTAATAGTTAAAATATTGTTCAGAAAGTTTCCATCGGGTAGTTTTAATTTTTGAATTTTTCGCCAGACTTTTTAAAAAATATATAAAGAGACGATTGCCAAAGCGACCTGACCGCGCTTTGCTGCGTGCTCTCGCGGCTGATGCTCATCTTCCGAGGAACGAGTCGAGGCTAAGCCACGGAGACGACTAAGATCATTCATAAAATCAAAATATACTACCGGTAAATATTGCCACAACTGGGTGAGAAAAATAAACAAATTTAGATTTGAAAAGAAGTCGTCAAAAATTACAAAATTGGTATTTATTAGATAGTACATTATTTATTCTACAATGGACGTTTCCCTATTTCCGTTCCGATACGTTTGTAAAACCAACTGAGAATACGGTGTACTCATATTGGGTAATATAACGAGTGTTCGAGAACGAGTACTGAGGTCTTTATTTGGATAATTTTTGCATTTACTTGAATTGAAATATTATTTTAATAAGTTTGTATGTACAAACATTTTTTTAGCGCACAAGAAAAGATACGTTACAACGTCATAAAGCCTCTGTTTAATGCGCCATAAGATCTGACCATTTTTATTTGCATGCTTGAGAATTGTTTCAATGTACACCTCGACGAGATCAAAGTATCAGTATGTCGCCTTGCAAGCAAAGTGCTCGAGACTAGTGACTATGCGCCTGCCCCTCGAGGAGCCTCGATTTTATCCCACTAGTTTTTTTAGTATGGAATGAGATATAGCGCCGTTATGGCGTATGCCGCATCGTCGATGTTGATGACGTAATGTTCACCAACTCTATAGGTATGTAATATTTTAAAAATAGTAATTGAATAAAAATGCTAACAAAATCACACATCAAAACAACCCTCATAAAATCCCACCGTTCGTTCTCGAAAATCCTGTAAATGTAGTATACTATAATATATATATTTTTTAAATACAAATTAAATGTATTAATTAGAAATATATACGTATAAAATCAATTTTATCGAAAATATTATAAATCCCGATAGCAACAACAATATTTATGCCTTTCTAATTAATATATTTAATTTGTATTTAAAAAAACATCATAGACCAATGTTCTGAATAATTACAACTTCACACGTGTTCTCCTTAATAATATATCTATTTAATTCATGCATCAATATTAAGCAAGTCGAACACCAAAAATAATAAAAATTAAAACACGAACATCTTTCTATCTTGGGAGATTATGTATCTTAAAAATCTCAGACGAAGAAAAATAAATATAAGAATGTTAAGATATAATATGTTTTTCTCATTTTTTCATCAGTCCCTCGCTGTCGGCAATAATAATACTCGAGCAAAACCCATAAATAATTGGAGACGTGTAACCCTCGGGAAGGGGAGTACCGGCGGATCGAAGGCAGGAAATAATGACTGGGCTTGTCCGGGACACTCGAGGGGTAATAGAGTGTAATAAGAGGAACAGTCTAGAATATGGCAAATAATGATCTAGAAAAGGTTAAATAAAATGTTTCGTTAGGGAACAATACTTGACGGAAATAAACATTTATAATCATCAACACAACCATTTTTGATCCTCCATCCTTTGTCTCTTACCGTGTCCATCTAGGGCGCTTCCTCTCGGAGTGCTCTGAGCCAGTGGACTGACACTACCGCTACATCCAATATATACTGGGTATGACACCCAGTGAACAATATTTTAGGGATAGATGTACCTACATCAAAAATATAAATCGAAAATGTTCAAGCTGCATGTGCCTAACTAATCTCAACCACGTCAGAGATATAAACATTTTAAAAAATCGTAGTAATATGTCTATTTTGATTAACTGATTACATTATTACATATTGAATACAAAAATAAAGTAAATTATTTAATGATATAGAATAATAATAGGTCGATTTCGCAAATGTACCGAAGTACGTAAACTGAACGTATTTTTGTAATAATCTCATACAATAATATTTTCTCAAACAAAGTGCGTTTCAAATATATTTTTGAACTTACATTCTGCAGTTTTTTAAAATTGATACATCTGTTATTCCATTTTTAAAAGCAATCAACTTTATATTGCGATTAGATCATTTTTATAGCGCTATTTTCGTAAAAAAAAATTCTCAAGGGCGCTTTGCACATAAACTGTTTTTGTCCTACATTGTCTTTGTATTTAAAACTAAAAATTGTTATATGAACTTATGGAAATAATTATTTGAAAAAGTCTCTGTTGCACTGTTTCTTATGACGGAGGGCAAAAAGTTATACGCTAGGAGACGCTAGAATTAAATCAATCCATTTAATTAAATTTCGATAAACTTTGATAAAAGTTATATATTTTTAAGGAGAACGCATTTTTGTTATGAAGTTGCAGTTTTTAAAACATAGTCCTGTGGAATTTTTAATAAAAATTAAATTAATAAAAAGTCTATTCATCGAATAAATATATACTTTAGTCGCTACCGGGATTGGAATCTGGACCTTTTCTTATCCGGGGAAATACGTTACCAGTTCCGCTATATCCATTATATGTGACCAAAGATGGTTTATATTCATTTATTTGTACGGTACCATTATCACCAATCACAAAAATGTTGTAAAAAAATATTATTATCGACTGTTTAGTCGAGTGTATGCACACGCCAATACAATACATGACAATGTACCTAAGCTGTCGACCGATAGTTGTTCAACTGTTTTGTCAAAAGACGATGATGAAGTTTAACGATTTTTTTGTAGAGCAATTAACGTGTTGATAATACGCGCACTCCCATATAATCCAATAGCCTTTTGACATATAACTAAATAGTCGAGCGATTAAAATGTATACGCCTAGCCTATGATAAGTAAGAATTTTCGATACGTCGTGAATATAACAATAACATAAAATATATCTAAAAGGAAATAAAAATATTGATATCAAAAAAATTAAGATATTTATATATAAATATTTAAACAATATAAAAATACAGAATTATATAAAAAAAACTTAGTTTATATTTTGAAAACTGTGTAAGACTATTACGTTAAAACTGTGTAAGACTATTACGTTAAGATCATGTATAACAATATTATACTTTTTAAGTTTATTATTTACCGAAACGTTATATCTTACTTCTATACCTTTACCTTATTAAAAACTAAAATGGCCGTACTCCCCAATTCAAACACGAGAATTGGTATCTCTAATGAGTTGGGTAATTTTGTAAAAAAAAAAAAGTTTTTGTAATTATCCCTGTGTATTTTTAAATCTATAATAATAATAAAAAAGATTAGCAAAAAATAATTTCAGTCAGAACTTTACAATTAGAAAAAAAATGGAATCGATTACTACATTATCCATTGCAGGTCTCTTAAAAGTTGTTAAGCATCCATGGATCTATAAATTCACTGTATTTATTGCCAAGTCTATGTAGTCTGGGCAATGATTAATAAATGTGATAGTTCTTACATTTTCGTAGCAGAATATATCTTTTGAACGCGTTAACATGGGGACCTTGAGACGTCCTTCAGCAAGCAAAGTAAGACTGTCAGTTAGGGAGTTAATAATTTTGTATAGGAATATCCAGTCCATTAGAATCCTCCTATCCGAAAAAGTTTGAAAATTAAGTACTTTCATGAGTTAAAATTAATTGAAGCAATATGTAGTTTTCATTGAAAATATTTTAATTATTACTTAGACAGGATATTAACTCATTTAAAATTAATAAACTGAATGTTATTTGCCATAATTAAGACAATACAAGAATTATAAGAAAGACCGCGATCATTAGATGCATTTTCCGCGTGCTACAAAATTATCTTAATTTTGGTAAACTATTGGATAAACGAAATATATTTTCTTATAATCTTGAAGCCAAGAGTACGGAAACAAACCTCAATTGAGACAAATTAACAAAATATTAAAAATTAATAGTGTTATAAACCATTCAATTTGCAAGACATATTACCAATTTTCGAGGTTTTAAAAATATTTTGTCTTGGTGAAAACATACGTTTTTAAATAATATATTCAATTTACTCACAAGCTTTGAAACTTCAGCTACTATTTAAAACTAAGTTTTATATCAAAAACACAATAATCAGTTTTTAAATAATATATTTTCAGTCTTATAAAAGACGATAATCTTAATCGTCCATCGAACTTCAATACGATAGTCTATCCGGCCATGACGGACGTTGAATTAGCGCTGTTATTATTTTCGATATAAAATGCCGAAAATATATGTTTTAACGCATATTCTGTCTACAATATGAATGAACATTGAGCTTATTCACACATTAGTAGCAAATTTCATAAATTAGATGTCTTTTTACTGATTTTAAGGGAAAACAACATTTTCTTGAACAAAGTATACATTTTATGCATGTCGTAATTAAATATTTCGTTTATACATAATACTGTTGAATTATAAATACAAGCTGTCTCTTTAATAAATAATATGTAATTATGAAACATAAGTATCACCAAAACGCCAACGTGGCGTTTTAAATCGATAATATCAAACAAAATAATAAATTGAAGCTGTCATAATAATTTTAAATTTAGAACATTAATTTAAGCATATTGTAACATTCGAAAATACGCGCGAAGACCGAAGGCGCCATCTTCCGGTGCGAGCAGGCGCGGCCGGTAGAGCGAAGTCGGAGGAAGGTAGAGGGGAACTTTGTAGCGAGCGCCCGAGCTGTGCGGTGCGTATGGGCGGAGGCCAAGCGGCGCTCCGCCAAGATCCGAGTATTGGTGTAAAAGATCGAGAAATTGCGACGAATAAGACTGAGGATTTTAATTGCGGCAGGACAAGAAATAGTTGGGCCTTGTTCTGTCCGTGTGTGTCAAGGAAGGAGGGACTCATCGCGTAGTATTATATTCACGGCAGAATAAGAGATATTTGGGCCTTGTTCTGTCCGTGTGTGTCAAGGAAGGAGAGACTCATCGCATAGTATTATATTCACGGCAGAATAAGAGATATTTGGGCCTTGTTCTGTCCGTGTGTGTCAAGGAAGGAGGGACTCATCGCGTAGTATTATATTCACGGCAGAATAAGAGATATTTGGGCCTTGTTCTGCCCGTGAATGTCAAGGAAGGAGGGACTCATCGCGTAGTATTATATTCACGGCAGAATAAGAGATATTTGGGCCTTGTTCTGCCCGTGAATGTCAAGGAAGGAAGGACTCTCCGCGGGAATGAGCGGGAGGCTGCGAGCGTGAATGGAAGCGAGGCGAGCAAGGTCCACGCTTGGACGTCAAGTTAGGTCCACTTGGAAGCCTCCAGAAGACGAGATGATGTTTTGGTCCGGCCACGGAAAGATCTGGAACCCTCTACGTGTTACAATGACGAATTTCTCCTGTTTAGTGAATAAAGTGTAAATTATGTGACTAAAGTGTTATTATTGTCTGAGACCTCCCCCACACATCTGAGATAGGCATTCTGACACCAACCCTTATGTACCCACAGACTGAGTCTAGCTGGTGGCGTTGTGCGCTGGATTCCATCCTCGGATGATGGCGCACGACGTAACATGTAAGTATTTTGTCTAATTTCAAAACATATTAATATATATGAATTGGGTACTTCAATAAATTATTTAATTTTAGATGGAATAATTTTAATGACAACACATATTTTTATTTAATTGCATTATATTTATATGAAAAAGCGTTGGAAAAACTAGACACGAATAACGTTTGACACTTGTATCGAATGCGAGAAAATCAACTATTTTGTTGTCGTCTCTTTCTATTCAAACAATCCTCGCATAATTTACATAACAAATAACGTCATTAATCATTTCTCTGGTACTTATATGAATTGAACTATTACCCTCATATTGAAAGCATATGTAATTCGTGTAGAATTTCTCGAATTTCAAACTGGGAAAATGAAATTTCGCCCTTAAGAAATATTGAAGGAATATTACTAGGACCAGCTGATTTGAGACAATCCAAAGAATTGATTTTACTGACAATATCATTAGATACTTTGTTAACAAATAATATTTAAAATGTCGTCAATAGACACAAAAGGGGTAATTGGATCTTCCATATACACATTATGACTTGTGGACGTCATGATATGACGCCATGTTTGCACATCCACCGGCTTGCTTAGAGGATTGCATGAAGTGCGTGGGTCAGGTTCTCAGAATTCAACATAATCTACGGCTTCTCACTTTAGCCAGCTTTCTCGGGGAAAAATAAAAAGATTATTGCAAATTTGAATCACAAAGTTTTAATACAAAAAGAAACAAAAAAAATAGAATATAAAAATAGAAATCATTAAGCGTTCCATCACAAAATGTGATGTGATGAAAGAGATGAAAGAATAATGCTGCATTAAAAATAAAAAAAAGTTTTAAATTCTTAGTACACAACAAAATTAATTTTTACAACCAGTTACGCGTAGTAATTGTCCATTGCTGCAGAGATTCACTGTCTTCATTTTATTTGGCCAGTCCAAGGTGCCCGTTAAAACTTATTACTTTTATTCGCCGAAACGTCAGGAAGGCCGGATCATCTATTGGCATTTGGTTATTCATGGATTGCTTGCGTCTCTCTTGGTTGAAAAAATCATCTCGTCGGGTACTGTCTAGCGGCAGATCAACTCGTACCCCCCCCCTCCCTCCATTGTACGGGAGAAATTCTTCCCGCGGCATTCAGTAGGTCGTGGCGTGACTCCTCTTCCGTCATCTCCGCAGGAATTTTAACAAAAGGTAACAATAACATCACTTTGACGAAATTTAAAAGTGAAATAACTAGGAACGAGGAAATGAGTTAAAAATAGAAATGAGTGAAACGAGGAATGAGTGAGGAAGGGATGCGTCCATCCTGAAATTACACATATAATTAGTCAACAGATAAGTTCAAATATGATACGGGAAAACACAGATGTCAAAAATATTCAATTATTCTCACCCTTCCTCATTTATATAAAGTCACATTTTCGATTTATTCATCGGATTAGACCGTCCGTTCAGATTGCTATCTGTCACCCGAAAAAGGCCGTTGCTCGGATTCTTTTCCTTACGCGGTCAGTGTTGCCAACTTGTGAATGTTAATTCTCAACACATATTGTGCGCGATAGGTACCACACATAACGTTATAACATATTTAAGAATTCAGCAATAAGTTAACGATTCCTTACATTTTATTACTGTTGTCAAGGAACGCAGAACCAGGGTAACTAAAGGGTTGCCCTGGTTGGTTACTAGGGAGTTGGAGGGAATTAAGTGGTCGACTTTCTAGATACGTAAGCAGTGTAACATTTTTTGGAAAATATTTTTTTTCCTTAGTGTATGGAATTATGCATAATAAAATATAGAGTCTATCTTTTCAACTTAGTATTTATGCGTATATTTTTTTGTCAAAAACTAAGGAGAACACATTCTCATTGTAAAGTTGCAATTTTTCAGAACAGGTCTATTTTAATACAAATTAAATGTATTAATTAGGAAGATATACATATAAAATCAATTTATCGAAAAAATATTATAAATGTAAAACCGGGATTCGAATCTAGACTGGTTGGCGACCATGTTGATTTATCCTGTATAGAATCACCAACATTCTGAATATTAAACCTATTATTCTAGGGTTATACAGCCAAAAAAACCTCTTTCTACCTACACTACTGCTGCCTTTTATGTTCCTCTGAAAAATAAGATATTTTACATTGCGAAGAATGAGAATATGATCTCGTTAGTTCTCTTACGCGTCTTACATGTCTTCATTAGTAATGTAGTCAACCCATAGTGGTCTTATACTGGAATGGTAAAGTTTGTCTTATTTTTTCCTCCGGTGCACAAATAATAGCGCGGGTCCTTAAAATTGCACAAATGATATGATCCAAAATTAGAGGGAAGATTGGTGACAAGGTGTGTGAAATAATCGAAAGATCCGCGTCAAGCACGCATAATAGAATGTATAGGTAACAGTATTGGATATTAGCGTATTGTTACGCATTGCCCAGCACCAACGAGCGCTACACAACATGATGACACATCATACATTATATTATCCAAGTAGCACGCCAAGAATGGTAAGAATCTCGCTTCTGCGCATGTGAAATGATCAAGCGTGCGCAGGCAGACCCGCCTCGCAACATCCGGAACGGTATGAGACCCGCGCCGCTGAGGAGCGTATGTGATTTCGACTTACTAACGTTGCCGAATGTTCATTCGCAACAGGCGCGGGACTACCAAATGCGAACTGAGAAATATCCGTCAAACCAAAATGGTGGTAAAACAAAATCGGCCTGGAACACAATATTCACCCTGTAGCATCCTCGGAGTGGAACCCGATAACCACCTGTAGATATTTGATCTGCTAATAAATCTGAAAAAAGCGTAAAAGCCAGGTGTACTTTTATAATTATGTTCAACCTGATATTAATGTATTATACACGACATATAACTCTAATTAAGAAAATGATTACTGATATAACCTAATCACGGGCTAATATTTGCGCTCGGTAGAAATGTATGTTTACGATGCGAACATACGTCGTTACTCGTTACATATGTATTTATATTGTATATAGAGAACAATCTTTAAGAATATTTGATTAAGATTGCGGCGCACAATATTCTCGCACCTGAACCATTAAGTACACTGATTCCAATACTATTTATGCATCGAGCGGTGTCGGTATTGTTGGAGGATTCACAATTTAGACAATGCGCATTCATGCCATACATATGCACAATTAGTGAGATTGTTTAATGCGCCATAATTAAGCCCGAGTATATGACCCTTTGATTGCATACTTGGAGATTTCCAAAACTTACGTATTTACCGTCAGTATTAATACTTTTTAATTCATTTTCTCCGTTCCTATATTAACGGACTTTTGAAACAAGTTGGCAAATAAGGCTGATAAACGAATTTAGCAGAGATTTTTACATGAAAATTTGATAATAATTACGGGAGTTATTGCGTCCTCAAAAGTTACATAATTTCGTGTCCGCGTCAATGACAGTTACATCCGCTTGACGCCATGACGTCTCTGAAGTTCCTGCAGTAACCGCCAAAATCACACAGTCTGCATGCTCGAGGATAGTCGATGATATCCGCTCCCGACTGAAGTTCACCCATGGCACACACAAAACAAACAATATGATCACAACACAAGATCACACAAAACGGTGTTAAGAAGTAATTGTCCACACCGCGAATGGTATCGCGATATCTAGATCAAACAAATCCATTATTGATAAAGGACGTCTTGATAGCGCCAGGTCCCGAATCACACTGAGGGCAAACAGTAGGAAATGGAATCGAGGGTAGGAATTTGGACGCGGATATATATCAATAACATTAGTCGCGGTCGATATTAAAAAGTATGTTTCATAAATACGGAAAAGTATATGAACAGCGTTCGGCTGTAGATTTAGAATTTACACAATCTAATTTGATATATACGTTTTTGGTATTATTTCATGGGATCTTGCACAATATAGGACGCAATGTAGTTGCCCGCAGGGCCAGGAACAACAACACTGAAATCCGATTGATTTCTGCTAATCATACTAAGATTCATGGAAATGATCACATGAACAGAACATCATTTCTTTATATTCATTTTTCTGTTATTAGAATTCTTTTAAAACCCTGTTTACCTCATTCCTAATATTTTTGGTTTAGATGAAAAAATATATACATTAATAATAATAATGGTTTTTATATTTGTATAATAGATAATGGATGAACCTGTCTCTTTTAGTACAGACTCCGGTCTAGTTAAGGAGACAGTGAACATCTCTTACATTATGAAGCTTGTTCGCCTTTTCTGTATATTTATAGAAATGTTTATAATGTATAATATGTATGTATATTAAGAACATGAACAGTATAAATAAATTTGAAAAAAAAACTTAATATACAATAAAAATATACATTTTTATGTGTATAAAATAGATATTGCCCTCAACCCCAGATCAGTTAGATTGCAATTATGTTTTAACATTAAAAATAATCTGAAGGTGAGTCCTCCACATTTAAAAAAAAATTATGTGCCTTTTTAATTTATAAAGTAGCACTTACATACAAACAAATTCTAAGCAACAGGCTGTTGCTGATTGCTTTCTGCTAGTTGAAAATTAAAATCTGAAATAGTTTTCAAAATATACCATCATTACATTAAAATGTGATTAGGACACACTAAACAGTCACTCTTTAATGAGAAAGAAGGTTATCAAAACGATGACATCTTATCCAATCATTAGCCTGCGTCTCGGAAATAAATGAGTTGGAAACAAAGGTTTTACTCCAGGAGGGACAACGGTCAGCGGCTCCTCCGATCGGATGCTCGAGTGCACTTCCAGTTCCACATTACACGGAACATTAAAAGTACATTAATATTGCGAGTGAGTGAGCTCCTCGCGGCATAAGCTAACCCGTTAACGAGCGGAAGCAGAGAAGTCTTAATGTATAATGTAGCATTAATCGTTCTGCCGACACCGCGAGACGTGCGCAGTGGCGCAGGAGGATGAGTCGATACGGCGCGGTGGTCGACGTGACTAACATGTGCATTGAATATATATTAGACAAGTATTATATATAGATATTTCTCAGCATGCAGAAAGCGAGCGCAAGTTTTTGTGAACAATGTCGAAAGAACGATAATGAAGGCGAGATGAGCACGACGGCAAGGTGGCGATACCTTATTCTGCACCGCGCCGTTGGCTAACACCGAGGCTTGCGTCATTCGCGCAGGTATTTGCGTTGATCGGCCTTCAACAGCGGGCAAGAGTCACGACCAGTTCGGTTCGACGGCGGGATACTACGCGTCTCGGTCCGCGGATACATCGAACGGAGCGGAAAAATATTTTAAAATTAATTAGCGAATTTTTTTAACATAAATCTTCCGTCAGTCGCCGATGTAAGAACAGACGGATTGCCTCTGCAAAGGTCAGCCGAGGCACACCGGGGAGCGGAGACCGGTGCAGGCGCCGAGCGTTCAGGTGAACCTTCTAAAACTAAAATATTTTTTCGATTAATTGATTTTTTCTGTACATCTTTCTAGTTGATACATTTAATTTATATTCATTTATAGTTTTCTTTGTTTCGCAACCTGACCTCTCTTCGACCGACTGTGCGGCACCAGGAAGGGAATGAAGAACAAAAATAGTCGCTTTTGTGTATTGCTATTTGATAAAATAAAAACCAGTTAGGTTATGTCATACTGTTGGATTGCAGACTTTCGCTGCACTATACACAGGGGGAACTAGAAAACATTTTGGACTAAAATTTCGCGGCTACACCAATATTTTAAAAATGGCTGTATTGCTAACTCTCGCATTGTACTCTCGAATCATATAATGTTTTTATTTTCTTCCTTTTTAAGCGCGGTGCGGTCAAAATGGCTACTGACTGCGTTGCCTGTTCAGATTTATTTTCATTTCAAAAACATTAAAAATACCATTATTATATTCTTACTGTCGGTGTTCATACTATTATGATCACTTCAAAAACAAAACCAATTAGGTATATGGAAACCTTAATATTTTTGATGTGTCAGTGTGTGCAAGCATGAAAATACTACTTCTAGTGAATACCATGGAGTTAAATTTGAACGATGTGTGTAGGTCGTTAATTTCTGTTACTGACATTTATATTTAACTACGTTCATACTCGTCTTCTTTCTCCACATCCTTTAAAAATTTACGTGAAACGGTTTTTTGTGATTTCTCATTTATTTATCTATTGAGCCACTTTCAACATATTTATTATAAAAGCATAATTATGCATTTTCTTCTATGGGATTTGAATACTTTGAATATTTTAAAAAATTGCTTTAAATATTGGTAAAACCACGTCTGACGTAAAAATGGATGAAACGAAGATATTGACTCATTCTTTGCGAGTAATTTCCATAAAATGAGTAAAGTTTAGTAAATCACGGTTAACACAATTAAGAACAATGCGTCATTAAGACCAAACAAAATTAGAAATAGCGGTGAACACTCACAACACCTAGAGACGAATGTAAAATCGGGGATATAAGTTTAGATAGTAGGACAAAACTCTAAAGAACTACATTCATAAAAAAGTTGATATTTCAATGTTGATGCCTCATAAAATAGAATTTTAAGTTCTTTAGCAGTAAAAGAAAAACAACTTCACTGGACATAACACGATTAAAAAAGGGTAAACTATAGATGACGTGAATCGTATACTAAAAGTTTTAAATAAAAATATTTTTTAAAGAGAACACATTTTTGATACATTTTTAGAACATAGTTCTATGGTATTTTAATACAAATTAAATGAAGCAACTAGAAATATACACAGAAAAAATCTATCTATTAAAAAATATTTAGTTGCTACCGGGATTCGAACCTGGTTCTCTTACTATCTGGGGAAGCGGGATCATCATTTCGCTATAGCAATCAAATACATTTTCAACAAATTTTGAACATTCTGCAATCTTTCCAAATGATACATATTTTATTACATTTTTTAAAAGCAATCAACTTTATATTGCTGTGAATCTGAAATACCTACAAAATTTCGTTAGAATACGCCAGAATTAATTAATCAATCCATTTTATTAAATTTGGATAAACTTCGACACAATTTATACAAGTGTTCCAAAGGTCTATTTCATAATAAAAACGCTATATTTAAATAATGGTTAGGTTTAATAAAAAAAATATTTATTTTGCATTTATGTGAAGTTCCTGAGAATTTATTTCTTAAAAATTATGTTTTCTAAATGTGATCAGTTAGTTTGCTGGCACTGGCACATTTTAAACGGTAAAAAATTTTTCTGAGAACTACTCTGCACGTATTCTCCGTGATCGCTGCCATTTATTTTCAGTTATTTTCTTTTAATTGGTCCAGAAAGGGAGGATTGTTACTATATACCTTTGATTTAAGGTAGCCCCGTAGAAAAAATCCATCGGTGTCAAGTCGGAGCTACGTAGAGGCCAGTTTATATCACCTCGTAGGGATATCAATTAACAAAAAATTGGTAAGAACACGCTCCATAGCGACTGAATTCCTAAGGACGCGGCTAACGATCGCCATACCCCCCGCCACTCTTTCGCTTGTTTGGTTTGTGCAGCGAATGAACCAAAATGAAAAAGACTTTTGGGACAGACTATATTATTTATGCGGGTTTTTCTCAAAGGTATTTAAAATTAAAAGAGGCATAACCAAATATTTATTTAGTTCTAATCATTATGTATTTTATTGTCATTAAGTCTAATTATAATATAATAATATCATTCAAATATTTTCAATTAATTTTTATAATATTTGATAAAACGAAGTAATTACAAAGTGATCATAGTAGTAATATGATCATCCACCGTATGCGACAACAGAACAAAGACATTGCTAAGTTATCGTTTTTACCCTACGATTCCAAAGTACATACGTACCGCGTAGATTTAAATTGACGACAGTAAATATAATATATTCGCGTTTATGTATTATATATTGTGTAACAATCCAAGGACTAATCACACGGTCATCGTTCGAATGACATGAAATGATAGAATACATGATGAAGAATGTGGTGCTCCCAGAAAGTGTTATCGAGCAGGTGTGTACTGAACCAACATCGTGTGACGCGCGTGTGACCAACGCGCTTGCATTAGTTAGTTATAAAGCGTGTATCTAGTGGGCGGCACCAAAGATAAAATATAATGCGACAACTAAACTTCACTTATTTTTTGTTCATTCGACTGTGGACAGAACCAAAATACCGCCTAGAGTTGTGGTGACTGCACGCGGTATTATAATAATACACTTTTTCCGGTGGACCAATAATAAATACCGCGTAGAATTCATAGTGTATTATTGGTGAATTCGTGAATACTCGATTGCTGGGGCAGTAGTGAATATCAATCGGCTAGAGCTTGTGTCCTGCGCTCCAGGTAGCCCGATACAAACATAGCTCGGCGAACGGAACATTTTGCTACAATTATTTACCTTTCCAATTAAATCCTTTTTTTTATAGATTATTTAACTTTGTTTATAATAATCACTTAATGAGTAATTTTAAAACATCAACCGGTTTCGAAAAACACAATTTTCTTCTTCCATTTAGTCTATTTAGATATCCATAACTATAAATAGCTATTAAAAGTATCGGATACAATACTATTGTTATCCCAAACAATAAATTCATATTAATTAAGAAATATTTAAGTGCACACATAAAATACATGAATAGAGTTAGGCCAAATAAAATTGTTCTTGAACAATGGAGGAGGTTTTGACATATAATATTATATTTTTATATAAAATTTATAAAATTAATAATATTTTTATATAAAAACTTGATTAAGATATATAATAATACAATAAAAAAATTAATAATAAATTAAGAGAAATTGATTAAATTAGAACTTTGAATAAAAAAACTATCCAATACATTATTTATTTCGAGTTTTTGGCAGTTATTAAAAAAAATCTCTTTCGGCGCGTGCCACATGAATCAGGTAAATTTCGCTTGTGTGTGAAAGGGACTGTGGTCAAGTTTAAAGGTACTCAGTGGGTACTTTACCATATTCTATTTTTATTTTGGTACCAATATTAACAGAGTTGTGATAATTTTTATGTTTGAGCAATTCGAAACAAGACGGCGAATCAGGAAGGCTAAGGAATTTAGTCGAGATATTTACAAGATCTATTTATCGGAAAAATTTTATCTAATCACCGGATTTATCGTGTCCACAAAATTCGTTACACCTCATATATCTATTGTTATATATTATAATATTCATATAAACTTTTTAACGTAGGTCGATTTCGGAGCCATCATGAGTGCGCCATGAGACCTTCTGCAAAAAGTGAAAAGGATTTCCAATGCGCGGAATATTGCGGATTCCAGCTCCGATTGAAAGTAACCAAGCTGTAATCCCCGAGTGGGATGAAATGACCTTGACGCAGGTGCCAAATTGTTGCGTAATAAAAGCTGTATCTGGAAGCGTTTTCACAATAAATGACGATAACGAAATTTGAACTGAAATGGGTTACCCTAGTTATTGTTATCTTGATAAAGAAGCGTTCAATCCAGATAAAGCTAAGCCCATAAATATATCGATGCATAATAGGTACAGAACGCTCTCGGAGGTCGGTGCGTGGAGTCCGACACCAGCATACCGGTATTCGGTAGTATCGTAACGTCGACGGATTACCTATTACGACATGGGTGTAGCCAGCCGCGCGGACGCGGAGTGAGAACGCTTTTATCTTCGAATCAAGTTTAATATACGATGATTCACCACTGATACACTTAAGTGAATACTATTTCGAGGTCCACACATTTATTGAAATCATCTAAATGTTATACGACGCACATAATAATTTGTTTTTATTCTCTCTATTATTATTTTATATAATTACTAGGTGTCGATCCGGCTTCGCCCACTTTTTATTTTATTCACAGTTATATATTATCCCTCCATGATGATATTATTTGTTGCATTATATTGATCAGCCGGCATCCATGCACGTACATTTTTAGATGCTTTGCTACATAAAATTGACCATGATAAAAGCATTAAACTCTCAAGTCAATCCTATTACATTGAGCGACTGTCCTTGTGATTTATGTGTTGATATGGTGAATGCGAGTCATTGAGATCCTGGGAATAAACACATGATCGTATTTAAAGGTGCCAGCCATGCCTCGATCCTGTAACAACAAACCCAACCACAGCAAGCTCTATCTACAAATAACAAAAGATTGTTTTCGTCCAGATATGGGTCAAAGTGACTGTTGCTGTAATTACTCTTCGGTAGCTAGTCCTGAGATTTCTATTAGTATTGTTGAATATATTAATTCAATCCATGTAAATAAAAGTAAATACCAATCTTTGTGAAACTGGACCGTTAGACGTCGATGGTCTTGAATCTCCTTGCAGTCTTGAATCTTCAAACTCTGCTGATCAGTCTCCGAAACTTTATATAACTAATAACCGAAAGATAATACACAAAATATTTTTATATCATCGCCGTAA
Organism: Eubasilissa regina; assembly: GCA_022840565.1. Taxonomy (NCBI): domain Eukaryota; kingdom Metazoa; phylum Arthropoda; class Insecta; order Trichoptera; family Phryganeidae; genus Eubasilissa; species Eubasilissa regina. The sequence goes on along the minus strand of JAINEB010000012.1, from coordinate 54,364,159 downwards.
CATATATCCGTCCGATTCCGAAACTGTCTCTTGACTCAGAAGCAGTTTCGCTTTTCTTTGCTGTTTTTAAATCCACACAAATAGAATGGACATATTCAAACTTTATACCAGGCCTACCTATCGAAGTATATAAATGCATAAACGGTGACCTAGGTAACTCTGGGCTAAAGAAAACCTGGAAGAGTACCACAACAGTGGATAGACGCGTTGCATCTAACTCGAGTCAGCTGTGAGGGCGGCCCAGGACCGGGATTTGTGGAGTGCATTACGAGCCGAGTCCCATCTGATTGAGGTCTCAATATTACATTATTCCACCAGCGTAACTACACCAATGCATCTAATGCGATGGACTGGGTACCACGTTGAATAAGAGCCCAAAAGGTCTGCGCAATACAAAACTAGACCAGGAACTAGAATTTTTATAGATCAACAGCAAAATATAGATTTTTAAAAAAAATCTTAAAATATTTGTTAAAAATTTCTCAAGTATATTACAAAAATATTATAGTTGTATACAAAAGTACTTAGCATAATAGTGTAATCATCAATTAGAGACCAGAACATCGCCGCAAAGCGAAACAAGGCCCTTTCACAATTTTATAGATGGTAAGAAAGGGAAGACATTTATGTACCATATTCCCTTTCTTCCGTTTTGTATTTGGGTCGACTTATACTTATAATTGAGAAAGTTCCAACCTTGATCGTTTGCGGGTTGTTAACCGCGATTTTGAATGGATCTATTACCCTGAACTTTACAAAACTATAAAATACTTGCCAGTATAGCGCGCTTTCACATTCTTTTCTTCCTTTCGAGACTACGCAATGGAGCCAATCAATGCCTTTAACATTGCTTCGTACCACAGGAGTGACAGGAGGCCAAAATACCGGAATAACAATGAAGGCTAGACACAACACTAAATAAAAACAATGTGATAATTGAGAAGCCCGAGGACCGGAGGACCAGAAACTTCACTTTAGTTCGATTTGTAGTTGAATTAACGTACTTAACGAAGAAAATAAATGCCATTATTATTTTTTGTGTTGTATGAACATTTATTTTGCACGAAATAATCGCATAACTCACAACTTGTGACAAATAATAATGTGTGTAACTGAGTAAGATACACTAACTTAGGGAATTTCCAGCTTCATTGGTGTCTGTCGACAACTTATCGGACTGTTCATTGTGCTCTTCTTACGAATGTACCAATCGCCTGCTGTGAATTAATTCTCATATTATTTATCCATCTATCGGCTTTGGCCAACTCGTCATAAAAACTGCGACCTTGTGAATTGTTCACAAGCTGTGACCTCTATCTGAATTTGGTGATTGTGTGTAGCTGGTTTATTTCGTAACATTAAAAGAAGTACCTACGTGCATAGTACTATATATTACAAAGGTAAAGACTTTTTCTACTGTATCAGTATGTAAGTACGTTTAGTTTTGGAAAAGTATACAAATACACGATGTATTCCAATATCATACACCCGATCACCTCACGACTTTCGCGGGTGGCCTGTATCTGCATTTCCGTCGATTTCAAAATATTTGCGTACCATACTTTAATATTCTCTTCTTTACTTCTTATACTTATAACGCCGGCCATACACTCGACGTTCAGGTCGCCTGTACAGGCAAACCAAAGAGTATATGTGACAAAACGAGCAGGTATCCCTACTTGTACAGGCGACCTGACATCAATTGAAAATTCATATTTTCTACCTGTGAATAAGTGCTAACTCCAGGAAAACCTGAGCGTGTGTGTTACTCCAGGATGCAGGTCTCAGTTGTTCTGTTCACCGCGTAGGGAGAGGTCGCGTTGCGTAGTTCAAAAAAATGGCGTCTCGCAAGCGCAACCTAACTGTGGAAGATTTTATTGAATTGTTTAAATCTGAGCCATCCATTCTTAAATAATTACAGTAATCTTCAGGCTCTACAATTAATTCCTTTATCAAATTGATGTGACTGTATTGGTTTCTTTTTAACAACCCTTTTTAACCCAACTATAATGCGGTTTTCTTTCTTTATTTATTTTAATGTAAGATAACAAGGAGACCTACTAGCCACTAGCGCTACCGTATTGTAGTTGCGCTGTAACGATGCCACGGTTGGCTAAGAGATTGTCACCGGTTGGCCGCTACGTGTATGACCTGAGTTAAGCTTCGGTTAACTTGTCACGTTTACCTGAACAGGTATACCTGTCATGTATATTGTTGCGTGAATGGCCGGCTTTATAAGCAAAGACAGCAACCATGAAGCAGAGCCCCGACGGTGGATTAATCACTCAGTAGCGTAAAGTTCTTTTTTAGCTTTTCCAAATTCATCACACCGTATAGTTGCAAGCGAACCTGTTAACCTACTGGAGCCGTGTTCCTTTAGAAATTACATTTGTTGCGATATGTAAATCTGAAGCAATATAGTACAAACCGTCTTCGAAAACAGTGAAACTCGCAACGTTAAGGTAAGTGGGACAAGTCGTGTTCGGCGAACTCGGTCGGATCGATCGAGAGGCCGGTGGGTTCATCCGTGACTGCGGTTCGGAATCAGCAGTCAGCAGCCGGTCAGGCGGGTCCGGTCGTCTCGGGATGACGCGGCGATCTCGCTTTCCGTCTGGCTGAAAGGGAAACTGGGCAACTGTGATCGTGGAGCGAGTGGAGCTCGTCGCTCGCGTTGTCGCACGGCCGGTTGTCACTATCGATCCACCCGGCCACTTCTCACTACAATTATAAAATAATATTAGGTTGATGCATATTTAGATTATTATTCAGAAGATCCTGGTCATTAAAATCTGAAGATCGACCCTATCCTAACTTGCCGTGTAAGCCGGTATTACCAGCTTTAAAGCGCACAAACTGCGATATGCCCTTTCGCTAATCGTTCATTCGCCGAAAAGATCGCTGAGATCGCGAAATGACCAGTTTTCCGCCCTTTCTCCAAGGTGTACAACATAATGTGGTGTATATTTGTATGGTTTTCGACGCGCATTTTAATTTTCTAATCCTATTTAAAAAATATAATATAACGGTCAAATTCAGAAAACAAAACGTCAAGAAAAAAACGGCGGATAATTATGTGTCAACCTAATATTCTCACGAACCTAACTACGTTTTATGTGTAGAATTAGGATTGCAATATGTACTGACATATTCAACAATGTTTCTCCTCATCGCTAACCCGTGTCCGTTCATATAGGCCTCTCTCAATGTTGCATCCGGCTGCTTCCGCCTTAACGCGATCCACACTAGTTGTTTTCTTTCAGGATCTTCACTCCAACACGTTCTTCCTCCAGCGACTGTCCATTTTTCGGCAGAGGTTTCCGGCCTGTTAATGAATAATGCAGATTTTATGAATAATTTAATCGATAAAATAGATTTAACAAATAATTTAATGTTTTATTCCAAATATTTATTTGATTATTTCAGTCGACTAAAGCTATCATAATTTTGGAAATGTCGCTCTCAGTCGAAGTGCTCGTGACTGAGCATCGTGGTCCTTGAGTCTGCTTCTACAACGCTCATTCTGGAAATACAATTACAAAATGTATAAAAGACCTATTCTGAATTGGCACACTAGGCATTACAGATTGAACCAATAGAAGTAATACGGGACTGTACAAGTACGCGACGCGGGATGCCATTTATTCAATATTCTTTTATAATATTGTACACATCGCATTGAAATAAGATGATAAGGGAATATGATACATAAATGTCTTCCCTTTCTTCCGTTTTGTATTTGGGTCCAATCTCTCTAGTTACGCAACTGCATATATGTACGTGTTCAGTGCCTTTACAACTAACCATGTACCCCTGCATAAAGTTGGTGAATCCAAATTCCTCAGCAGCTTAATTGGGTTACCAACTTTTATTTTTACTGTTCCCAATGTTAGTTTGTAGAACTCCATAATGTCCTGTTTTTTATTCTACTAGCTTAATTTACTTGAGACACGTTTCACCTTGTAGGGGCATTATCAATCTAATAATTTAACTCAACAGCTTTTATTTATATCTATAGTGGGCGACAGCTATACAATTTTATTTGCATGAGATGAAAATGGACAACATTATTCAATGGAACTATGAGGACTCTTCCCCCACTATAGATATAAATACAAGTTGTCGAGTTAAATTGATAATGCCCTTACAAGGTGAAACGCGTCTAAAGTAAATTAAACGAGCAGGATAAAAAAAAAAGTGTTTTATTTTCATATATATATGGGTTACCGACCTTGAGGTACCTTAGTGTTGATAATTCGCTTTGACTCGAAAAATTTAAGAACTCAGCTATGAACACTTGCACTTACATCTCATTGAATCATCAGCTGTGTCGCCCAGGTACAGCACAAACACATTTGGAAACTCGAGTTGTACTTCCGGGGAAGGTTGACAAATTCCTTTGACTGTGGGTGTCACTATTTATCAAGCTATATAATGGATCCGGAAACTCTCTGTAGTTTGGCAAGTTGACCTTTCCATTTGAACGGCATATGCCGGGGAATATGTATTATTACACGATATGTAGATGAAAGCTTCTTGTTCACAGTGCACAAAAAAACTACAGATCTACAGCGCAACCCGTAAATAAGTAGGACTGATGTCACATTTATTTGAAAAATTCAATATCCTAATGAAGTTTACCTTAACGCATTGATTTATAAATACAGGGAGTTCCGTAAAATGTACGCACACATTGAAGGGTTATAAATGCAATGCATATTAAAATTTTATAATTCAAATTAAGGAAGATTAATATACAATTTTGATGAGTTGACTTTTGTAAGATGCGATCCTTTTGTTGAAATCAAATGCCGCATGGAGCAAGCTCGTGCAACTTTTATCGGCATGAAAAAGATGTTCTGCAATTATTATCTCAACCTTAGATTACGAATGCGAATGGTCAGATGCTATGTGTTCTCGATATTATTTTATAGAATGGAAACATGGACACTTACCGAAGTAATGATAAAGCAACTTGAAGCATTTGAGATATTGATTTACAGAAGAATACCTATAATGGCATTGAATAAATGGCATCCCGCGTCGCGTACTTGTACAGTCCCGTATTACTTCTATTGGTTCAATCTGTAATGCCTAGTGTGCCAATTCAGAATAGGTCTTTTATACATTTTGTAATTGTATTTCCAGAATGAGCGTTGTAGAAGCAGACTCAAGGACCACGATGCTCAGTCACGAGCACTTCGACTGAGAGCGACATTTCCAAAATTATGATAGCTTTAGTCGACTGAAATAATCAAATAAATATTTGGAATAAAACATTAAATTATTTGTTAAATCTATTTTATCGATTAAATTATTCATAAAATCTGCATTATTCATTAACAGGCCGGAAACCTCTGCCGAAAAATGGACAGTCGCTGGAGGAAGAACGTGTTGGAGTGAAGATCCTGAAAGAAAACAACTAGTGTGGATCGCGTTAAGGCGGAAGCAGCCGGATGCAACATTGAGAGAGGCCTATATGAACGGACACGGGTTAGCGATGAGGAGAAACATTGTTGAATATGTCAGTACATATTGCAATCCTAATTCTACACATAAAACGTAGTTAGGTTCGTGAGAATATTAGGTTGACACATAATTATCCGCCGTTTTTTTCTTGACGTTTTGTTTTCTGAATTTGACCGTTATATTATATTTTTTAAATAGGATTAGAAAATTAAAATGCGCGTCGAAAACCATACAAATATACACCACATTATGTTGTACACCTTGGAGAAAGGGCGGAAAACTGGTCATTTCGCGATCTCAGCGATCTTTTCGGCGAATGAACGATTAGCGAAAGGGCATATCGCAGTTTGTGCGCTTTAAAGCTGGTAATACCGGCTTACACGGCAAGTTAGGATAGGGTCGATCTTCAGATTTTAATGACCAGGATCTTCTGAATAATAATCTAAATATGCATCAACCTAATATTATTTTATAATTGTAGTGAGAAGTGGCCGGGTGGATCGATAGTGACAACCGGCCGTGCGACAACGCGAGCGACGAGCTCCACTCGCTCCACGATCACAGTTGCCCAGTTTCCCTTTCAGCCAGACGGAAAGCGAGATCGCCGCGTCATCCCGAGACGACCGGACCCGCCTGACCGGCTGCTGACTGCTGATTCCGAACCGCAGTCACGGATGAACCCACCGGCCTCTCGATCGATCCGACCGAGTTCGCCGAACACGACTTGTCCCACTTACCTTAACGTTGCGAGTTTCACTGTTTTCGAAGACGGTTTGTACTATATTGCTTCAGATTTACATATCGCAACAAATGTAATTTCTAAAGGAACACGGCTCCAGTAGGTTAACAGGTTCGCTTGCAACTATACGGTGTGATGAATTTGGAAAAGCTAAAAAAGAACTTTACGCTACTGAGTGATTAATCCACCGTCGGGGCTCTGCTTCATGGTTGCTGTCTTTGCTTATAAAGCCGGCCATTCACGCAACAATATACATGACAGGTATACCTGTTCAGGTAAACGTGACAAGTTAACCGAAGCTTAACTCAGGTCATACACGTAGCGGCCAACCGGTGACAATCTCTTAGCCAACCGTGGCATCGTTACAGCGCAACTACAATACGGTAGCGCTAGTGGCTAGTAGGTCTCCTTGTTATCTTACATTAAAATAAATAAAGAAAGAAAACCGCATTATAGTTGGGTTAAAAAGGGTTGTTAAAAAGAAACCAATACAGTCACATCAATTTGATAAAGGAATTAATTGTAGAGCCTGAAGATTACTGTAATTATTTAAGAATGGATGGCTCAGATTTAAACAATTCAATAAAATCTTCCACAGTTAGGTTGCGCTTGCGAGACGCCATTTTTTTGAACTACGCAACGCGACCTCTCCCTACGCGGTGAACAGAACAACTGAGACCTGCATCCTGGAGTAACACACACGCTCAGGTTTTCCTGGAGTTAGCACTTATTCACAGGTAGAAAATATGAATTTTCAATTGATGTCAGGTCGCCTGTACAAGTAGGGATACCTGCTCGTTTTGTCACATATACTCTTTGGTTTGCCTGTACAGGCGACCTGAACGTCGAGTGTATGGCCGGCGTTATAAGTATAAGAAGTAAAGAAGAGAATATTAAAGTATGGTACGCAAATATTTTGAAATCGACGGAAATGCAGATACAGGCCACCCGCGAAAGTCGTGAGGTGATCGGGTGTATGATATTGGAATACATCGTGTATTTGTATACTTTTCCAAAACTAAACGTACTTACATACTGATACAGTAGAAAAAGTCTTTACCTTTGTAATATATAGTACTATGCACGTAGGTACTTCTTTTAATGTTACGAAATAAACCAGCTACACACAATCACCAAATTCAGATAGAGGTCACAGCTTGTGAACAATTCACAAGGTCGCAGTTTTTATGACGAGTTGGCCAAAGCCGATAGATGGATAAATAATATGAGAATTAATTCACAGCAGGCGATTGGTACATTCGTAAGAAGAGCACAATGAACAGTCCGATAAGTTGTCGACAGACACCAATGAAGCTGGAAATTCCCTAAGTTAGTGTATCTTACTCAGTTACACACATTATTATTTGTCACAAGTTGTGAGTTATGCGATTATTTCGTGCAAAATAAATGTTCATACAACACAAAAAATAATAATGGCATTTATTTTCTTCGTTAAGTACGTTAATTCAACTACAAATCGAACTAAAGTGAAGTTTCTGGTCCTCCGGTCCTCGGGCTTCTCAATTATCACATTGTTTTTATTTAGTGTTGTGTCTAGCCTTCATTGTTATTCCGGTATTTTGGCCTCCTGTCACTCCTGTGGTACGAAGCAATGTTAAAGGCATTGATTGGCTCCATTGCGTAGTCTCGAAAGGAAGAAAAGAATGTGAAAGCGCGCTATACTGGCAAGTATTTTATAGTTTTGTAAAGTTCAGGGTAATAGATCCATTCAAAATCGCGGTTAACAACCCGCAAACGATCAAGGTTGGAACTTTCTCAATTATAAGTACTACGTACAAAAGTACCTAAGTGTAATTCAAAAAGTTTAAAACTTAATAACCATTTAAACTATATTATATTATTATATCTACGTGTGCCCCAATCAGTGTGAGATCTGCTCGATGATGATGCGGAAGAGAGGAGGTGACAAGGCAGCCCCTCGTCTCACACGTGCGGGGACTAATGGAGCCAAAACACATATCACAGCTGGTACTTTTATTTCTATTTATAGATCTACACTTAAGGATTATTTTAAGTCCTTCGCATTCTCGGCGAGCGGAGGTTGCCCGACGAAAGGTACTATTATAAAAGCTAAAATACAAATATTATTCAATAAGCTTCTCCATACAGAGGCAGATGTGTCGAAGGACTCGTACCGGAGGACTCGTCAAACGTTGTCAAAAATTGATAATCGTGTTTAATTGGAATAACGAGTCTGATTATTCACATAAATAATATATTTACGCTCCTCGAGAAAACCCACATAACTTATGTATTAAATTATGTTAAATATTGGTTTAGCGACGAAGCCGCGTCAAATGCAACAGAGCTAGTACGCCTAGTAAATGATAATTGACAACTATTTTTATTCCTTCTAGAAATGATTAAAAATTCCAATGTCGTATTTGCCAGGATTGGTAGATTACAGATAAAGTGTGCTGGCACTCCTTATTAGCGATTTACATACAACATGTAGGTAACTTTAAATAATATTAAATTTACACCAAGTTGAAATGAATACAAAATCGTTCTTGGTCCAACATGTTGTAACATTGTACATATTGAATTACCAACCTTTGGGATTACTTAACTCAATATCGACGTACCTTTCGATAGCTGGCGCCTCGCACCACCAATAAAATATCACCTATAATGGCATGGTAAAATATCCGGGTGAATATCTCAGTGGTCTTCAAAACCATTATTCTAAAGTCGCTATGTATTTAGTTTATTTCAACAATACTCTGAACCATTCACCCATTGAGGTTAGTAAAAAGTTCAAAGATCAAATAAGATCGGATAAGGTACTTCATACCTTCCGAGTCCCCACCGTTCTAATTCAAAGTCTACAGTTTCCCTGGTACAGGTAAAGCTACGAAGCTTCACAGTGCAAATTTTCTTAAAGCTAGTTTACTACAAAAATAATCAATAAGTATATCTCACTTCGGGAGCTCTAGCAGCATTTCGTAGGTCTCACACGTACCCAGTTTCTGAGAACTCATATTGACGTATATTTAGTCGTTAACTACCTGCAACGTGGTAAAACCACAGAGCGACTCTAGTCGATGATGTCGATTTTGTCTTAGTTACATAATTATGTTTTATAGTAATTGGTAATCGAAATGGTTACAATGTAGGCAAACGTTTATATTTCACGTCAATTGTACGAAAGAAAGAGTAATATATAGTTAAGAATATGCTGAGAACTTGAAGGCTTAAGGAGAAGAATTGCAAGATGCCTGATGAATGAATGGAAAGTCGGCCATGGACTCGCGTAGCCCATAGCTCCAATTGTTAATAATTTGACGAGAAGGAATCGATTTATTTAGTCAGCACCTTCGTTGCAAAAAGTAGAACCTACACTTGTGAACATATCACATACTTAAAAAAGTCGAGAAGACCGGGATATTTGCTGGAGAAACCCATCGTGGAGCGCTACGGTGCGCTGTGCGCTGCTCTGCGTTCCGTTTTTTCTCATAGCTCTCGTAATTTTGTGATACAATTAAAGACTCAACAAGTGATGACTACCGTGGAGAAGTAGCAATACAATAACAAGTTGCTTCTCGTTGAGAAGTACGAGAATACTGAACAATATATGAATAACTTCATTTCCTAATAAAACAAATCTCTTCTGGTTTCAGAACTGAATAGAATTGAAGTATTTTTCAATTTAAGACCTACTTTCGAGATACTAAAAAAACATCATTGGTATGTTTATTTTTTCCTGTTGACTACTAAATTAATATAACTTTCTAACTGTAATTTTAACTAATTTACAATTCATTATTATCACATTACATATTTACACTTCTTTATATTATATATAGCATATCCGAGACCTAGGGCTATATCGAGGAGATGAGCGTTATTTTCGTTTTTTATATTTTGAATAATATATATAATAATTAATAATAATACGAATTCTGGGCCTCTTTTAAAGTGTTATGAAAGATTCTTCGTCAAGAATAATGCTGAACCATGGAACAGAATTTGTCCGCCTTATTGATTGACTTTATTCGTGACTGATGGGTGTCCGTACAGATGTTTATTATAAATACAGTAAAATAATAACCTAACAAAACAAAAGCGATGTGCGCGCACGCGCACACGCGTCATATCAATATTCTTACTATTTTCTAATTAAACTTAACGCTCGAACCGATGGTCTCCCGGGACGAGGTTTTAACCTCCGGCGACCTATCACTAGGTAAATATCTTACGGCTATACTAAACATATCCTACTATTCCTACATTTAATTATTTTAAATCAAAATATTTACACTTACCTATATATATATATATATATATATATATATATATATCTTGATTTAAAAATATTCTTAAAGCAAATTGTTTATAACTTTCTCACCTATATATATATATATATATATAGGTGAGAAAGTTATAAACAATTTGCTTTAAGAATATTTTTAAATCAAGATATATATATATATATATATATATATATAGGTAAGTGTAAATATTTTGATTTAAAATAATTAAATGTAGGAATAGTAGGATATGTTTAGTATAGCCGTAAGATATTTACCTAGTGATCAGGTCGCCGGATATATATATATATATATATATATATATATATATATATATATCATTTAAACCACAAAATAATTAGTAATTTAATGTTTTATCGGATTAATTGACAAAATATATAAGCATACGTAGGTATATTGAAATTACCATCGAATTACCGAAAATGAAAAGTCATTTAAAAAAATATTACCTGAATACAGAAACTCGTATGTTGTCCAATCAGCATTCTTAAAAATTTTCAAATTAACAATTGTAAGTGCTTATGCTGTGAGAGTGCCACATATTTGGATGGTCGCTGGTGATTGGTGACCAGTGATATCAACGGTGGGCGTCCTGGCCGATTGATAGTCAGACTTAATGTGACGCGCTGACTGCTGTGTCGGTGTCGGTGAACTATAAAAAGTATCACGAAAATATTGTTTTCTGATTTTTAGTACATGAATGTAATCATGGTGTGAATGAATTATGTATCAGATTTTTACTTAATTTCTATCAAAAGAATTTTAATTGTCAAGTTTTGGTTACTTATGTACAAAAGTTACAGTGAAATTTAAATCCGGATCCAGAAATTCCCTCCGACAAAGCCGGCGATGCAAAGGAACCAAAATGTTTTAATGTGCTCTTCAATGGAAAATTTTCATTTATTCTCAACATTACAACGAAATTTGCAACAAGGCGATGAAATCCTTAGGATTTGTGTTAAGGAAAGCCAAAAAAATTCACTCGTTCCGCTCTTTACTTTACTTAACTTTATATACAGATATTGTAAGAAGCATGCTGGAATATAACCCCACTCTGTGGTCACCGTACCGGCATGGGTCACATATTATAATATCGAAAAAGTGCAACATAAATTTCTATGATTTATCAATTATAAATTGCGTATTCCGATAGAAAGTACAAGGTACGATTATTTAATGAGTCTACTTCATTTGAAAAAATAGCCTGTAGAAAAGATGTACGCGATATAGTATTTCTAAATAAAATTATCAGTAGCATGTTGGACTGTTCTGAGTTGATACAAATGGTTTAGTGTAAAGTACCAACTCAAGCGAGACAACATGAAGTGTTCTCGGTAGGTATTCATATAAATAATGATACCGTCAACTCGCCAATATACGGATGCATCGGATCGGCAACAAGTTGAATATCGTTGACACTTTTCGTTTCAGGAGCATAACTGAATTGAAGAAATATTTGTACTTGAATTATAAATACTTAGTTTTAAAAATTATGTTATATTTAAACTGTTATATTCAAAGTGTACCGATATATTTCTATAAAATAAATTATTGTTGTTTTAAACCATGCATCCATCCATCAGCAATGTTTCACTCCCAACTAGGCTTTTGGAACCCTAGCTACTTCCTCCACATTCATTTTAACCATTCCATTTCCTCTGTTTTCAGTCCACTTCAATCCAAACCTCCGTCACTTCCAAATTTAGTTGGCATTCATAAGTATAATCCCGCCAGCAGCCACAACTATTTCGAGTCAAGGTGGCCATAGCGCCTATCTAAGGATAATCGTAATTATTGTTCGAGAAGCGCTGACGATCGTAGGCGAGACAAGGTACAAAATAAAAAAAAATAGTCTCGCCGAAACAGGTTGCGGGAGATGGAGCAAATAAGCTCTATTGTACGAGAAATCGGTATTCAAAATCAGGGAACCGATTAAAAAAGCGAAAAAGAGAAGCCGGTTCATTTCTAATACTCTACGCACAGAAACGGCTGGCGCTGCGTGGACTCGCCGCGTCCGGACGAGGCGAACTCGGGCATTTTTTCAAATATTTAGAATCGCCGAGTACTCAAAATCGAGTCACTTCAATAAAAGGAAGAACGAAGACAGATTTTAAACATCGCGGTCCGAAGAGTTCCGATGAAACGAAGATAGAATAGTTTTGTAAATCGAATACAAACTAAAATTATTTTTTCGCCCTCGAAAAGAGCGAGAGGTTCGCGCTATCGTTACTCCCAGAGAAATACGGTTTAATTGTTTTTCATTTCATTGAGACGATTATGAAATGGAATGAAAGTTGAGCGCGGTTCAATTTCGCGGAATCGAAGTCAGTCGGATGATAATTTGCGTATCCGAAATGACAAATCGACCTCTAATTTAATGTCAAATTGACGAATGGAATCTAATACGAATCACGCATTCGAATAAATGTTAATCGGAGCGAAATTGAAAAGATTAACATCAAAATAGAATTAAATATTGTATTAATCCTCCTTTTTATAAACTGCCGTTATTCTCGATGCAGCTGGCGACGTTGGAAACAGTTAAAAACTTACCTCAAAATGATTCCCCGTCGCGCAGCAGGTAGCCGGGGCCGGCTCCTCGTCCTTCTACGACACCGCACTTCGCACCGCTAGATTGCGCAAACACCGCGAATTTACCAAATTTTTCACTGGGTTCTTATTCTCGACTCGAGGAGTACAATAAACAATGAACGAAGCGGCGCACAGAGCGCGATCCCCGACTCTCCGCTTCCGTCGTCACTGGAATATTCCAAAACGGCGGGAAAGTAAACTTTGCGCCGAGAATGTCGCGAGTGAATCTGTAATCTGCAATCCACCCGCCGTTAGGTAGTACTACGCCTGTCAGGGAGCTCCGACGCGCACGCGGGTCGCACGTGGGATTTAAAAGCAGATAAGACTGAACGTGTTCGCGATCTCATTCATCTTCCGCACTTATCAATGGAGCGGAGCACTCACCTTACGGCGCACAGTTCACTCGGTGCACCGCCGTCACTTATTTTGGTTTCGGAAACGTTCACACGAGGAACGACCTGTAAAACAAAAACAAATTATGAAGGCAATCTCATATTTATTTGCACATGAAATGATTTAGAGGTCGTCGCTAGCACAAAAATACGTTCTAACTGGCCGAGCGGCAGCCGGAGGAGGTGTCGCGGCGCGTATACAGGACGTTCAACGAGCGGACGGTGCACCGCAGCACGGAGAGCGCGAGCAGCGAGCACGAAGTGGCGTTCGGTCCGCGGCGGGGGAACCGATTGACTGAGCGCCGGCATAGTCGCGCTCGCCGGCGGGATGGGGGCGGTCACGTGGCGTGCCAGTGTCGCTCGTGCCTCTCTCGCTGTCTCGGATCTCGGGGAGTCTCGAGTCTCGCGGCTCCCCCGAGCCAGACGGTCTAGCCCCGCGGAGGGAGGAAGCGTTGGCGTGCCTTAGGCGCGGACTTGTACATGTACGATGGACTGTGTTGTCGTCACTAGGGGTCTCGTTCTGAACCAATTCAGAAGCGCACAACAGTTTATATATAACATAATTTTTAAAACTACGTATAATTCAAGTACATATATTTCTTAAATTCAGGTGCTCCTACAACAAAAAATGTCAACGAAATTGAACTTGTTACCAAGTCGATGCATTCGTACTCGTATAATTGGTGATTTCATATTTTTTCTATGGGTACCTACAAAGGACACTTCATGTAGTCTCGTTTTTTTTATTTTTATTTCTTCTTTATTACCTAAATATTCATTTTAATTTTATTTTTTTGCCAAACTGCATGGCAGTTTTACGGCAAGGGTTGCCTTTTACCTAGTTAAACATTTTTTTTATAAATAAAAATAAAACAAGGGGAAAAAAATAGATAAGGAGATGTTAGATGAAATACTTAAAAATATATACAGAATATATATAAATAAATATATATAAAGAATATATATATAAATAAATAATAATAATCGGGTGGGGAGGAGCATACAATAATATAATTAACTCAGTAAAAATAATACAGAGAACAATTATTAAAGTGATATTAAAAAAAAGATCAACTTTTTCAACACAAACACTTTTTGCAAAATTCCCAGTCCCCAAAATTGAAAACACATACAAAAAAAACTCAATCAATTAATTAAATAAAATAACACTAGAAAATTTGAAACAAGCACATCATTAAGGTTTAAAAATAACTTTAAAATCCCTAAATGTAACACCAAACACTATCAGCAAAATTCTATATATTTAGGGATAAAAAATTTCAATAGCCTCCACAAATCAAAGAAATAAAGGATATAAAAGAGTTTAAAAAGAAACTAAATGAATACTTCAAAAACACATAAACAATATTACAGAATTCTTCAAAAGCACACAAATGGACAATGAAGAAAATATGTAAGGTAGTATATAAAATTATTGTAGAGTAACTCCCTCTCCAAGCACAAGAGCTGGTCTCTTTTTTGGAGAGGTAAGCGAAAGAAACACCATGTATGTGTGTAACCTTATGTATGTTTGTAACCACGTATTTTAAAAATTGAATTTATTTTGCCCATGTATTTTTTTTTCGCTAAATTAAATAAATAATAATAATAAATAAAAAAATATATATAAAGAAAAAATCAATCTTCGAAAAAATAAATAATATTTCCAGGGTGTAACAGACTTAGTCCACATATTATAGTACAAGGAAATCAAAAATAAGACAAGAATATGTCCCTTTATTTTGCATGCGTGGTCACTGGTCACTGGTCACTGGGGTCGCATCGTTTTTTTAAATGTTTATCGATTTTGTTGATTATTCTTGGCACAACACATTCTCTCGTTCTCTCACCGAACTCTCATGGTTCGACATAGTAGGAAGTCGAGTTATATTCCAGCGTCCTTCTTACATTAGATCTATATATGAAGTTGTTTGAGCGCGGAGCGAGTTAAATTTTTTGGCTATACTTAACCTTTTAACTGCTAACTTTATTTGAAATGAAAGACATAGGGAAAACTAGGCTTTAAGGGTCTTGACTTATCTATCGAAAGCTGGGACCTGTCGTTCGTCGATTTTAAAATATGACTTTAATCCCTGCAAGCTTGCAAGGTTCAAAAGTACGGGTAAACACGCTTATAGTTTGGCGTGACATACAAAGTTTGGTGTGTTAACGCGCTCATGGCATTTAAATGGTTAACACAAAAGCACACCCAAATCCCGCATAAGTGCGACTCTACTTAGATCAATATTATTAATGCAGTATTGAAATACGAGTTAAGTTGACGATTTTATTGTAATTATTGTACCCGTGGGAGATATGTTCCATTCTTGAAAAACATAATAAATGTTATTTTCAGCTCAATTGCGTATTTATTCTTTAGCCAATTAAGTTTTTTTATTGCAATACAAAAAATAAATGACAAATACGGAAGAAGTACGAAATTCTCCAGAGAACATTAGAACCGGTTAAGGATAATCGCTGATGGCACAATCTAGACAATATTGAAAGTCAAGAAGGTTAAGACGAGAAGGACGTCATATGTGACGATACTGGAGCATTCCACAAGGTCTACGATGGAACACCAAAGGGAACTCGGCCCCGAGGTTGCCGAAGAATGAGACGGGTAGACAATGCCAGAAATCTTATAGCGAAACTAAAAATTGCTATTATGATATCGCGGTTCAAGACGGATTTGGAGGACGATTGTGCGGTCGGCCTTGTGCCTAAACAATCTTCAGAGCCAACTATAATAATAATAAAAAATAACTTCTAAGAACTCGGCATTTTATCAATTTGAATTAAATACATTATCACGATAGAGTAAGACACGCAGAGATTTGAAGAATCGTGCAGTCCAATTTTATTTTCTCTCTGATTAACAACATTCTAATACAAATTAAATTAATCAACTAGAAAGGTATACAGAAAAAAAACTTTCTGTCTAAAAAAAATTTCGATTTTTTCCGTATATCTTTCTAGTCGATTTATTTAATTTTTATTAAAATATCACAGAACTGTGTTCCGAAAATGCAACTTTATAACCATAGCGTGTCAATAATCCTTAAATTAATATTCTCACCGAGAGAGCGCATTTGAAGGGTTCCTTGACGATTGGTCGCCCGACAATTCGTCCCCGTCAATTGATCCCAAAGTTTCAAGTATTTATATTCGTAAATACCAGCGTCCGTGAAGGTTATAAATATATAATATTAGGTTGATAAAAATATTGCTCTCGAACGAAATTACATATATAATTCCAGTTAGTTAAGAATGTTTTCATATATTAAATAAGTCGGTTTTATGTTGAGTATCATTACTTTTACGAATTGTGATTTGACCATTTTAATTAATTTTTTTAACATTTTAGATAAGTTTTTATTTTAATTTGATTTGATTTTTAATTTAGTTAAGTTTTATTATTATATTATTTGTATTTTAGTAACTTAAAATATTCTTTCAATAATTATGAAGCCGTAATATATTTAATTAAATTAGTCATCAGGGATGCCGGTATTTACGGATCAATTGTCCGGGGAATCAATTTGCGGGGGGGGGGGGGGGGGGGGGGGGGGTATAACAGGTAAAACAGAGGGTAGATGAGATGAACAATATTCAAGTAAATATATTTCATAACTTTTCGGCTACTTTAACGCTCGCATTTTTAAATGGCCCGATTTTGCTAATACTTCTGTAATAATATCTAATAATACGGCGGTGTCTGTGACCAATTTGGATATCATATATAAAAAAAATATTTCTTCCTATACATATACATTTAGCACAACTAATAATTATTAAATATTAGAAAAATCGCTGGAGTTTTTATTTTGGAATAGTAGTATTATTGTGATTTTAGGAATTTAAAAAAGAGCAATTTTATTTATTTAAATTTTTTGTATTGTAAAATCTTAGAAAGTCAATTTCGAGCTATTTCTGATACCTCTCAGCGCTTACCAAAGATTGATATCAGTTTTGCTTCCTCAATACTTGTAGAAGATTATTTTGTAGCCTAATCAATTGTTTTAAGTGTTGCCATGAATTTTGCTGTGGAAATTGCGATTCAAACCATACATAAAATTTTTATTAAGTTTATTCCAAAACGTGACTTCCATTTATTGGCAACGTCAAAATAAAGCAAACTTAAATACAAATTAACTCGAACTTGGATCTCTTCCAATCCGGAGAACGTGCAATAACCGATTATGCTGCAGCACACATCGCATTGACGATAAATTTTTAAAACTATATGTTACACTTTTCAAATTGATACATCTATCGTTCCAATATTATTATTTCCCAGTAGCAGCAACAATATTTTTCGATAAAATTGATTTTATATGTATATCTTTTTAATTAATACATTTATTTAGTATTTAAAATATCACAGTCCTATTCTGAATAATCACAACTTCACAATAAGAATGTGTTCTCCTTAATAAAATAAACTTGATTATCTAAAGTTTTTTATTTTTCGGCAGGTCGCATCACATCTAATATTGCTTTTTGTATATTTTTATACCGATGAGCATTTTTAACAATTCGAATAATTCCCTTGTTTTGCTCCTGTCCGCTCTACATACCATACAATCATACTCATCTTCTATAATATCTTCTAGTAAAGCAAGTTACAGCGCGAACCATCTGAAATTAATTAAGTAAATGAAAGTTATACAAACAAATATAAAATATTTGTGGAAAAAACCTTTTTTTTTAAGTTTCGTTGAAAATTATATGAATATATATACCTATATAAATACAAACAGACACATTTTAAAACAATTCAAAATATAATTTCCACACGGACAAATACAAATAACCTACAAACCCCAAGAGCACATACAACATATGGCCAAAGGAACTACAAATGTTTTGTACCTAAACTATTTACAAGAACATGAAATTATATATGAATTCGTAATATGGGTAGAGCCAGTATTGGTGCACTCCACCCAAACATATTGACTCATACCTATATTAATTATTGCTACAAGGTGATTCAAAATTAAGTTATTAAGTCCACTTTAAAATTGTTCTTGATATACACCTATTATATAGTAATAAATGTTATTCTATGTACTACTTGTAATTCAAATTAATTGTACAATTGCTTGTAAACTATGCCCGTCTCGATACAGAATTTTTCTAGCGAGACAGGCACAATCCAAACACATTTTTAGATTGTGTTATATAGTTACAAATAAATAAATATTAATATGAAATTATTTTTTTTGTTTTAATACAAATTAAATGAGTCAATTAGAAAGATACATAGAAAAAATCTATTAATCGAAAAAATATTTGGTTGCCTACGGGATTCGAACCTGGACCTACTCCTATCCCGTTAAAATGTATTATCATTCCACTAAATCAATCGAGTACGTTTACGACAAATTTGGAATATATTCAGTATATTTTTATAATTGATACTTATATACATTCTACCCCTCTGGGTAAAGTATCGTAAGTAAAAAATGAAATTTTTAATCATTTACATGTGTTTGATACTTATATGGGCGGCAGACTTAAAAGATATATATATTGTTTTGTATGATGTAGGTACTAATAAACATAATATTTAAAAAATTACAGTCATTTAAAAATCTATCAAATACGTGCAAAATATTTGTTAGAATGATTAAGAATGTCATTTTATACTTACGATACTTTGCGTAGGAGGGGTCAATATCTATTATTCAATTTTTAAAAGCAATCAACTTTATATTGCGATAAATCTCAAATATCTTTGAATAATACACGCCAGGGGACTTCACAACAAAAATGTGTTTTCATTAAAAATATTATTTTAGCACACCCCTATGTATTTTAAAATGACAAAAACTCTGAAAGAACAAATATGAATATAATTATTGTATGTATACGTAATGCTACATATCTTCACTAATTATTTACAAATTTAGCAATTATTGACGCAAATTTTGTAGTAGGTAGGTATGGTACACGCAAAATCGCGTCCGCACTCCGCGCTGTCCCGAACGACATTGATTGACTAAGCGACCGACCGAAAACAATGACCACTTTGCAATGTTACCAAATTTACCTAGTGGCAAACACATACGTAGAAGTATTAGAATGTTAAAATATGGTTATTTTTTATTATTACTATGTATATTTGAATTTGAATCGTGAAATGAAATATTGTAATTTTGTCTGGTTAACGTTAGTAATTAATAACACTTGGCAACAAAATGAAATTTTTATTTTGGTGCCGGAAAAGTAAGAACTGATTTTGAATATTTTTTATGTGCTGGTTCCAAAAATACTTTTTTCGTATCAGTTATAATTTTTGATATACATGCTAATTGATTTTAGTTCTGATAAAAGGCAAAAAATAATGAAACAATGATATTTTTAGAGGCCAAAATTGAAATTTCGAACCTAAAATTAAAATTTAATTAGTCAGTTTCAATTACTTGGTATTACCTGTGACCGTAAAATTCGACATTCCTATATCTGAGTAACCCCCACCAATAACTAATTAATAACTCGCTCATATTACCGATTCAGTTTACTATCATTTTGCGTAAAGTTTCGGAATTATTTATAGCTGCGTGAATCACCCAGACGTTTTTTGTTATGTATGTGGCGAATACACTTTGACAGAAAGTAGAAAACCTAATTCTGATTTTGTGAAAAGGGCTTATCTGGTCTATTTTGGCGTCCACTTGGGAGACCAGGATAAATCTTGGGCTCCACATTTCGTATGTAAAACATAGATTGAACATTTGCCGTAGTGGACAATTGAAAAGCGGGAGTGCCTAACGTTTGGAGTACCAATGGTTTGGAGAGAACCAAGAAACCAAGTATGAAGAACATCAACTTGTGGCGATCTAAAAATGGTAAAGTTCATCTTTAACATTTTTAGGATGCACCTTAACCAAGTATCAATTATTTCTTGTTCTTGTTGTAGTTCTCGATTCTTAATTTTTTTTGCAACCTTTTAATGAGTTAACCCTTCCTTAACAAACGTGTAATCATTGATGATGGCGCAATACAAGTCTACCATTTAAAGCGCACGTATCAATACATATTATCTTAACTGCGTACCGTGAATAGTATTTTTGAGCGGAGGTCGAGTATGGACTGCCTATTGAAATGGAAGAAGCAAATCTCCCGATCTATCACGTCTAAGTGCTACTATTTCTCTCTCATGAATGTTATGTCTTTAACGTTTGTATGGTGAGTGACAATGTTTCCTCTAATTTTGGATCACGAATCATGGTTTAAAAAATGTGTTTAATCTTATTATTTATAAAAATAAGATATTTTGCAAGGAAAGAATAGATTATCTTGGCTGAGTAACCTCAACGGAAAGTCGTTCATGTTCAATATGTTGGTGATCTTATATAAGATAAATCAATATACTTTCTGTAAAATGGTCACCAACCTTCGTTAGAAGGTAGCATATGAAGAAGAAGTCTTGTTAAAAATTGTATGCGCGCTACATTTTTTAGTGTGCGCTGTGATAGTAAATCGTGTGCGCGCGCACACCGGCATACCTCAGAAGGAACGTCGGTGAGCGATATTAAGTTCATTCTTAATGAGTTATTATTTCAAACAGTAAAGAGATGATAATTTAATAACTCAAAATACTGCAAATATATTTTCCCTACATCGCACAATTGTTCGATATCTGAATCTTGCTACTGTACGCAATTTCAAACGGTTGCACACAAATTTGTGATAAATAACGTAGTAAAATTAATATTTTTGCAACTAGTAGCTGGCTTCGAGATGAAATTATCGCGAAATTGATACCCACATTTAGTTCGACATTTATTTTTATTCAACAGCAAGGTGCAATGTATTTAGGTACAATAAATTAACTTTATACTCTATGTAAATATAATATCTGCCATTGTAAATCGTCCCGCAATGAATGCCAACTCTTTTAAGTTCGGTTTTACTTAAACACCTTGCTCTAGACATAGCAAAGAAACTCACACGTGCATTAATATACACTGCGATATGCATCAACACACGTGAGACTAGAAAAGAGTTAGGGCCTTCAATTTCATCAAGTACAAAACATTCTGATCCGAATCGCATAACATACAAACATTAGTTGCTCCATCTAAATGACTCGATAACTCAAATCACACAATCAAGATCCTCACGAGTCAATAGTCATTGTCTACAACGATATCCAGTAAAATATTAAAATTAGCTTTGAGACTTAATGTTAGTTTGATGGGCTGAGCATATTTGACCAAAATAATTAGAATGGTATATTAAACCTATGTTGTATATATTTGGTACAGTTGGTTTAGAAATGGAAGGCGGGGATTACAAAGGGAAGTGGGAAATAAATGTATGTTTCTACTCAATGCTGAACTGCATAAACATACTGACGACTTCAATTACATCAAAAATCATGTAGATATTATCCATCAAAATAATATTTTAAATTAATGAAAGTAAATTGTCAGACAGGTTGTGAACATAACCAGTTGGAGATCAATGCAGGTAGAAGCAAGTCATAAGAAATGAGTGTGCTTGACAAGATGTATACAAGTGGATCGGGCAAGAGTGGTACAGAAAAGTGGCATTCTATATTAATTAATAATTTTATTTTTATTTTTAATACCACTTTGAGTTATTTATATTCACCAACCAGTTTCAAAGAATACATTTCATTCATCAGGATGATAAAATAAAACTAAATAAGATCATGTTCTTATGTTTTCAACTTCAATTAATTTTTTTTTATTATGAATTAATTTAATAAATAAATCTAGTATCTAACTTAAAAAAATTATTAATTATATTTTCGTAGAAAATATTCACTTTGTGGTTTGATATATTAGATTAAATAAAACACAATCACTTTGTATGAAATCACGAATTTTATTACACGCCAACCGGTTTCGCTTAGCTCAAGCTTCGTCAGGTGTATTTAAAACTAATAATAAATACAGAAAGAGTGCATTTATATATACATAAAAAGAGATATATAATATAAAATTACATGTGAAAGAGAGAGGCAGAATATAGATATAAGACAATATAATTTAAAAAAAAAGAGTTTACATAAAAATCAAATTTGCATGGCGCATAATAATAATGATTACGTCTAACCTTTCTGCAATTCTCCTAAACTCTCATTATATATTTATTTTATATGGTTGTATGGAAACAAAAGTATGACGGCATCAGACGGCTTGTTAAATAACGACATTTAGAGGCCGAGTTTAGAGCAAGCTTATTTTTTTAATAGAAACGTCACTTACAGAAAATAACAATCAAGGGTTTTAAAATTAAGCCATTTGCTTAAAAAATACAGGTCTAAGGGTGTGAATTTGTATGTGTAACAATAGCATTGGATAATACAATTTGAGGATGAAGATATGAAGAAAAAATTTCAGGAAATGAATCAATCGGTGCTCCGTAATCGGGAAAATGAATTGCTCGGAGAGAAGGTCAAAAACATCTCTTGTGTGCGTGATACAACAGCAAAGAACGAAAGAGGCAGAGAAGGCCCGAAAGCGGAAGCGGTGAAAAAATATATAAATAGATAAAAGTAATATAAAGAAAAACGAATCCAGGATGAAATAATTCCAACTGAAGTTTAACTAAAGCCAAACGAACGTATATTTGCAAAATTACTCTGTGGCAACATATAATATAAATAATAAGTAAAACACTATGCTTAAAACCACTATTTATTGATACATCAACATGTTTCTATACCAATGGTATCTTCTTTAGGAAACAATGTATACTAAAATTATAAATGCAAAAATAGAACAAACAAAACTATAAAAGTATAAGTGGTGGGTAACTAATTACGAACTACTGTGAAATCAAATTTAAAAGATGATTATTTGCAAAAAGGACTTGGTTATTTATAATAATTAATTTGCTATTAACACCGAGAAATAATGACCTTTGATTATTTTATTTTCGTTTTCATTTTCGAGTCCATAAAACAGCCTTTACATCACTGACTGTTCAACTTCTTCATGGCCTCAATTAATCTCCCATACATTCTTCAAGGCAGTAGAGGGAGCACTAATTTAAAAAATTTCTCGACAGACAGATATGTGTGTGAAAACTAAGAGTCGAAACAGACGTTAATATCATTGTATAAGTATAAGTATTCATTTTGAGACATTATATACGTTTATGTAAATGCCTTCGATAGCTGGTTCCCAGGTTTCCGATTAACAATTAGCACACATATGACATATGAACTGCACTAACCTTTTTAATTTTGCCGTTTTTCTAATCCGATGTGGTTGTTCTTTTAGCTGGGTTGTCTTTTTTAGATTTAGACCGACCAAAGTGCGCACTGGTGGTTTATTTGGACTGCTGAACTGGTCGAAGTATGGGATGTAATTGAATAACGTCTGTCGGCTACCGTCTTCTCAACTTTCCGAAAAAAGGGCGACAATACTCGCACACACATGTACATTATTATAAGCTAAGAAACCCACTGGTGCCAATCGAGGCAACAAGGCGCGTAAACAATATATATGTAATAAAAATTGTGCGCGCTGTATTGTACAGAGTGAATATTATATTTCAGGCTGATTTTATTTGGTCGCCATTTTAGTTTGGTAAATATGTGTATGTTAATATTTAGTAATCAAAGATAATTATTAATTACAAATTATAGTAGAGTATCTATCGCTTCAACAACGTGTTGAAGTTATTAAAACATTTTTAACTAAATAAAAATGGCAACGCTGTAACCATTAATGGTGATCGCTATCGTCGCTCGTTGAAAAACTTCTCGGTAGCCGAATTGGGTCGATTGGGCCTGAAAAATATATGGTTTCAATTGGATGGTGACACCTCATACATAGCCTGAGCTACGCTTGAAATTTTACGAGAATTTTTTCCCGGCTGCGTAGTGTCAAAAAGTGATGATCATCTGCTTTGACGGCTCCCGACTATTTTTTGTAGGGGTACTTGAAAAGAAAGGTCTACGCCAATAAGCTATCAACAACTGCGATGCTACAAGACAATATTCGTAATGAAATACTGAAATAACACGCCGAGTGTGCGAGAATATTGTGAAAAATATGATTAAAAATAAAAATATCTACATGATGTGTGATGAATTTTAAAAATAGGTTATTATGTTATTTAATGAAATGTTGGACGGCGTCATGTATTTATTCGGAAGTCATTCTTCCGATTGGGAAATCGCTTCCGAAAAATCATATTTTTCGATAAATGTTTTGTTTGAAGACATTTTAAATTATCGCGAAATAAAATAATCCCACTGCACTGAATAAAGTTGCGTGAAATGTTAAGTCACAGAAATAACGAATACCAGACGTAGAGAACGGTGCGGTGGACGCTGTCGGGTTTAATTATCTTTTAATACCGAACACTTCTCTGTCATGGCGCCAAACTTTGGATGCTAAACTGAGCTAAGAATACGCGCCTCGTGGACCACTCCGGGATGAGAAAAACATTTCAAATGTAAACTGTCAACACGGTGAGTAATGTGTCCTGCAGGAGACAATATAGAGGTAGGACTGACCGTAAACATTTCTCCGATACAATTTACGCGGTTTATGTCGGAGAATGGTGGGAGATTGAACACAACGTGTTATAAGTTTTTATGAACCATTATTATTGAAATTATTGCAGGGCTTTTAATTCTTGTATTATGAGCTTTATTATGTATTTTATTTTTTTTCCTGAAGATCATACATAGATAGGTCTCTAAAAAATGCGATAAAAACTTTACCAAAACGAGGTTTCGCTAAGAGAAGTTCCGCTGTTTAAATTATTGATAGAAAAATGGCGCGTTGTAAATGTGCACTGAAGAGAGGCAGCTGCTATGAATCTTCTTCTCTGTTTTAGTGTGCTTCGCACTATCTATCCACCCAGTAGGTTTTCAATACCGTTCTCTAGCGATAGCGCCGCATTTGTAAGCCCCGTAATTTTTCCGCGGTGGCTTAGGTCAGCGTCCACGCTACGATCCCTAAAATAAGCACAGATAAGATATAACATCGTACGATTCTCATTCATAACAGATATCGCATTTCCAAAGAACAGTTTAGTGCCGTCTCTGTTCTTTTATTCTAGTTATCCCATCGATCATTCAGCCAGACCCCCAGATATTTATATTAGTGAACTCGTTCAAAATTTTCTGTTCCTATTTTCAGTGAAACTGATGACACTTGTAAATATGGTATTGGGGTTTCCAACTCTTCATTAAAATGAATAATATTACGCCCAAAAATCTTTTCAGTTCTTCTACGCTGTCGGTTAAAATAAGAATCATGGTCCAGGCGAATGTCATTAAAAGTTTGACCGTTTACGCTAATTGTTTGAGTAGTTCCACCAATATGATAATCATTTTATTTGAACAATAACTATAACAAAAGCTTTAAACATTGAAATCGACGATAAAGAACCGCGGATACAATCAATACATCTCCGCTTACTTCATAATTTAGGTTAGGAGTAGTTCTGATCTCTGACTAACTTACCAGCACGGTGTTTCCCCGCAGGGGTATGCGCAGAGGATAGAGCGCTACACTCTTCTCTTTCTCGTCACAGATACAAATAGGCTTAAGTGATCTTATTTCCACTGCATTCAGTCTACTTTCATTCCTCTTCTGCCAGCTCCAGGCCTCACTTCCATACATCTCGAATGAGAAGAGAATGGCAAGAAAGATATATGACGCAAGTGTTGATGCCACCGAAGTAGAGGACGTCCGCGAAAAACTTGGCACGACCGGGTAAACCAGATACTGGAGGATGGTCGGCGAGCTAGTATGAGTGTGAATGAGGCGAGAATTGTGTGTAAGGACTGAAGAGTACGGCGCTCTATCCTCTCTGTTTACCCCCGCGGTGAATCGGCGTGATGGTAATAATAATTTTATTGTTCGCCATTAATTTCATTGTTGATTCCGTGATTCTTCAACGTTAATCTAAAATATATAAATAACATAGAATTTTCGCAAAAAAAAGTGCACGTTAACAATGGACGTATCAACGAATGGAATACAGAAATGATCGAAGCCGCATCCGCAAAGTACCGCTAACGCTGCGTCTGCACCCCGCCGGGTGGTGATAGAAACACTATTATTCAAACAGTTCAATTAGTTTCATAATTCAACACATCGCTAAGTATACCTAGGCGACGTAAATATTCAAGAAAAGAATATTGCGACCTTCTAATATTAATAACGTAGAACTAGATATAAAAAAACCAAAGTTCTTTATTTTAAAAATGTTGTTTTCTTTGGATGATCGACAAAATATGAAATACCTTGTGTCAAAATTCACTGAAACCCTGAAAATAATGTCTGATCATATTTATATAGTTTTTAAATATTAAATTGTATTCAAAAGAATTACACTTTTATTTAAGTTCCATCGTGCAATATTTACAGCTGTATAAAATATTCAGGGAAAATACGATTTCTATCAATAAGTAAATTGGCAACAAACTGACTAATGAAAAGATAGCAAAAATAGCGTATACAATTCGTGTGTCGTAAATTGAAGACAATAATTATTTTCTTATTTTAAGTGAAATAAAAGTACAAGGTACAAGTAAAAGTACAAGTACAAAAGACAAGAAGAAATACTGATTTTAAAGACAATTTATCAACACACTGTTGTGCTACATATTTACGCCAAAACATGATTTGTGCCACAAATTCAAAACTGTAAACTTTTGAGAACCACATTTTTAATTACACCTAATGATTTAATCAATTCCATTTATAATATGTCTTGCTTAATAAACTTTTATGGGTTGTTATCGGCAATCTTTAATAGGTTTCATTTAAAAAAATCAGTTTAAAGCTTTCTGTCTACTTTCGTTACATATATTTTTACTTTTAATGGATTCACAATCCATTAAAAGCATATTTAAATATATTGAAGCCGCGGAGTTTGTGAACTTTGAAAGGAAGGTGTCTCCCCAGATGTTCGAAATACATAATAGTATACTTTCGGGAAAAGACAAAACAAATAGTCACAATACATATGTCAGCACGTCGTCTTACTGTTCTAGTCATCGGCGTCGACATTGTTTATAACAAGAATAAATGAGGAGAAAAAAAATAGCACTGACATTCATGGGTTTTAAGACTTGTGAGATATTCGCGGCTCGTGATTCTTGAATTATAGCATTTATATACACACACACCTGTTACATTGGTTGTAAGCTTGTGCCGTCGTGCCTCGAAAATAGTCGAATCTATAAATACCAAAGCCCACTGAATAAAGATAAGTAATAATGTTATTAGTGGAGTAGATTACCAAGAAATATCAAAGTTGAAGTCTAAAGTTCTCACAATAATAATAAGAGTCTTAATAAAAACAGACATTTATTACACACAACATGTAGTAATGTAATGAAATGCTCTCCATTTATACACGAGTGTATATAAAACTCAATGGTTGACTGACAGCTCTCTGTGAAATTCTACTCCTTTGAACATTCTTAACCGTCACATTGAATTCTTATGCTTTAGGTCCTTGCGCAAAACATTGGCATTGTCTCCCCTTCCGCCGATAGAAATATGGATAATATTACCTACGAGTATATTGAACGCCATCCGTTTCAAATTTTGCATAGTTACTCTCTATATCGTATACGATATCTTGACGAAAATATATTGACCTCACTCTCCCTCCTCCAGCCCCCGACGTACTAAACTTCGGCTTGGATCAAATTGTGTATAGTGTTTTATTGGAGCTTGCGCAAAAAGATAGCCACTCATTCCCCTAAACTCCTGTACTAAATATTATAACTAATTCTGAATCCTAAGCAACAACTACGAGTGAGTATGTATGTATGAATGTATGTAGTAAAACTGAATATATATATATATATATATATATCAACGCCTATTTGACGTCCATCATGGGCAAAAAAAAAAATATATATATATAGGGTGTTAAATAAAAAAAAACTACAATGTTATTCTCATACAAAATGGAGTTTAATGATGCGGATTTTACATTTTATAAGCAATATCGTCTAAATGCTGTTCATTTCTCTCAAGACACACTCTTGTAATCAGACTCTTAAATTTGCGAACACGCGAGAGCAAAGCGTTAGTTCAATGGCAGCAACTTCATGGCGGATATTTTCTTGTAGGGATTAAATTGTTCAAAGATTGTTGCGGTAAACTCTCGACTTAAGATATCCCCACATAAAAAGTTGCACGGTGTAAGGTCTGGTGATCGAGATGCCCAGAGTATGACTCCGTAATTGCTGATTAATTTATTGAGAAAAATTCCCCACAGCTTCTTCATTGAAACTCTAGCTGTGTGGAGTAGCCCCGTCTTGCTGAAATTGTGTTCTGTTGTTAAACCCGGAAAACAACTGCAGTTGCGGTACCAAAAACTTGTCGATCATTCGGTAATACACGTCAGCAGTGACTGTCTCTCGTTGGTTAAAAAAATAAGAACTAATTATCCCTCGGGCAGATACTGCACACCGCACTGTCGTTTTTGGATAATGCAAACGTTTTTTATGGCATTCCCTTAGCCGTCGATATGAAAATGTGCTTCGTCAGTGAATAATATTTTTCAAAGCGTTCGTGCTATTTTAAAACGATCCAGAAACGTTCTCGTTAAAGTTTCTCGTAAAGAATAGTCATTTGCGTTGAGAAACTGCACGATTTGCAGTTTGTATGGTAGTAGTAGTTTCTTTTTCAAAATACTGTGCATTGTTGATTTTTTTATTATAGTAAAGGCTGCAATCTTCCCTATCGATTTACGCGGATTGCGTATAATTTCACGTCGAACTTGAGCCATATTTTCTAGCGTCGCTGTTGACGTTGATGGTCCCGGAGGAGTTTGGTTAACCATTGCCCTTTCTTGTCTGAACTTTTGAACACAACATCAAATAAGTTGCGTGCTCGGCACATCTTACTCGTCGAATATTAAAATGAGTACAAAAGGCGCGACGCGCACGAACCAATGAATCACCGCACTTTAAATATTGCTCAACCGCGAACGCGCGGTGCGTTCCCGACCAGTGACTTATTGCGATTGGCAAATCAGAAAATCACGCGCGTCGAACAATACTTACTTACCCTCTCACTTACATCACTCCGATGGTTTACGAGCAATTACAATTTAATTTTGAAATTTTTCCGCTGAAAAAAAAAGTCTGTCTGTCTATTCTATTCTATATTTTGACGTACTTACTGGTCTGGTGGTTTACACTCGTCTAATGATTCGATGGTCGGGAGTTCGATCTTCATTCCAGGAGACCAGCAAATTAGTGCTATTTTCATAGCACAAGTGTTTAGCTTAGTTTGAAAATAGTAAGAGTATTAATGTGACACCACAGACCACCAAATAAATGGAAATGAACTAATGCAAATTCTTTGCTCTAAAATGTTCATTTTGGTGGCACCCACGTAAGATTGCGGTTGTTAAGTTATGTAAGTTATATTTATGTTATAAACAGAAAGATATTTCTAAAAATGTAAACATTTAATTATATTGATTTTAAATAACAATTACCTACTTACCAATACAATATTTATATGTATTTATTAGTATGCACACAATTTTAATTCAAAGAAAGAAAAAAATATTGCTCATGGAAAAACCGTAATGAGATGTTATGTGATTTATGGTAAAACTGAACTAGTTAATGCAATGCCGGGGTGTTGACAAACTGCGGTACCGGTGTAAATCGTTTTATTTGAAGAGTGCGACCTGAGTGTTGTGTTTGGCTATCGACGACAAATGATGCCAAGATGGGCTACTGTGAGAAGTAGACTTGTCGGTAGTTCCACGAGTATCAGCCGGGCTGTATGTCAATGGCGGGCAACGCAAAAACTCTGATTTAACTGAAGTGCATTCACTGGAACAGGACGACAACTGTCGGTCATCGATGTTAATTTACAATATTTTTAACATATTTATTTATTAACTTGATCTATTTATATCTGGTTAAGAGACGATGCATTTGTTAATATTTTTGGCCTCCTAGGACATTTTAATATAGCTAATTTAATTTGTTAATTTTCAACATAGTCAATACAACATCGTAATAATATTCAGTTAATCTAAAAGTTCAACTAATTACCATAAAATGTTATTTCGACAGCAAAATTTTAACTACAACATTTCAAATTTTATTATATAGAGTTTTTTTTGATGTTGAATTAATTATTCCATTTTGCAGTTCCAATTTTAATGAGTTGATTTCATATTAACTTTTCACTTATTTGAAAATACGAGAAACATATTGAAATTAAAATAAAATAATATTTACATATATTAAATTACATTTTCATTATTTTTTAGGTAAATGTATTATACTTTATTTTTGATATATTCTTATAACTTTTGTGTTTTTTATGAACTCGACTGCAAATTGCTGGAAATGCAAATTCTAAATTATTAAACCAATATTTTTCTATTTTTTTTTTGTTTTTATGCAGTCTCGTGTATCGGTATCTTTGTGCCAATAAAGCTATTTCAAGTAAATATTCTCTTAATGTCTCACACAACGAAAGTAGTTTTATTTTTATTTTCAGTTTTAGCTGTGATTTTTATAATTTGCTACTTAATTATTATTAAACTGATAATATGAATAAAAAATATTAGACATGTGTAGAAGTTGGCGCTAAAATACAGACAGGAAGCTGGAGCTACTTTGCCGTGCCATGTCTCTTTGTGCGCAGGGCTCGTCCTTCGGTAATATATTTGTAATTCACGGAAGAGATATCAAATGTACAATCGTCTCTTTTTTTACATCGGATATTTCATAATAAAGTGAGTCGGCTACAAATATCCTGGTTTCAGTTTCTAGTTATTGTTCGGCTGTATAAAATTAATTCTTAAATTTGTTAAAGATTAATAAAATAAACGGTAATGGGATACTCATGAACCAACGTTGGTCAGTGGCATATGTGCAGAGACAAGTTTTGTGTTTATTCATTTTTCAAATACATATTATACAAAGCACCTGCATGACAGGTGAATTCGCAATTTAAACGAAACAACTATTTCAAGGGCAATTTATTTATACTTTCAAAACTTACTCTAAAAGTAAAGAACAGTGGCGTAACTACAAAAATTAGGCCCCAATGCAAAATGTAAAAAAGGCCCCCTTATATGAGTATATTGAGCCCCTATAAAAACTACAACCTATTCTTTATTATATTTACAATATTCGTATTGATTACCTATCTAAATAATTTTACTTTTCATAATAAACATAAACAAGACATAAATGTCATTTATACTCCTATGCATATGTTTGCTTTTCGGCGATGGTGTTTCCTATCCTTATCCTATGTATTAGCCGAGAACTGTATACGTACATCGATAATGTTTTTTTGTGTTTTCTTAATACAGATGAGAAATAATTTTATAATTTTTTTGTTCCATTTCTTCCTGAAGTGGATTTAAAAAATTTCATTTGGAAAAGTATTAATGCCAAGAGTTTTGCAGGGCGCAAATCTTATAGGCCCCTGTCTGATGTGGGGCCCAATGCACCAATTTGTTACGCCGTACGGAACGGTGTAGTTACGTCGTTGTATAAAAGTACTACTAAATTAAAATGAGCTTATATTATGATGAGTATTTTTCAATTATAATGTTGTTGTTCTTCTTAGCTCTCCATAGCACCACGTTTCGAAGGCTGACTTTCATTAGGTTCCAGAGTAATTATAATGTTATCACTTAATTATAATTCATTTATATATTTTTTATTCGTCTTGTCTATTCTTAAAAAATATTTTATCATTAATACACACAAAATGTATTATTTCATCATTTTTAAATGAAAACTCGAAGTGCGGCATTTTACCAGCCATGACATTTCGTTTACATTTTTCATTGCAGGAGCGTACCTGAATTGAATAAATATTTGTACTTAAATTATACTTAGTTTTTATATTTGTTTATATATTTATGTTATATTTAAACTGAAGTCTTTTGTTTAAATAAAGTAAATAATTATTATTGTACATGTAAAGCCCACAAGGGATGTGTTCATGGAAATAAATAAATATCGAATAATTAAAGATCGAATTTGGTTCGGATATTCTAACAATGTATGTTCATTGCGTTTAACCATCAAATACGCTGTAAATTGCATATACGTGAACGAAGACACCGCCGAGATGTTATCAGAGCACGACAGTGACACCTCGTGTCATAACGGTACATCCTCAAACTTGATGTCTCAGCGTTGCCGAGTATTATCCACTGAATCATTCTAGATTCAAGTGTATCAATTACTCGATGTTGGGGCGCGGAGTAGGTGGTAGGTGGTAGAAGACGGAGTGTCCATATATCGGGAGTGACAGATTTCTACAGACTCGTCTCTGCTGAGATCGCACGAGAAGAACTGGCCAATCGAGGTTTATTAGCAGCTGCTAAACATGAACTCACTCTGACACACTACACTACTACACGTCTTACAGGCGTGTAAGTTCCACTCGCAACTTTTGATGTATCGCTCGAACAAATTTGTTCGGAGAATTTCGAACAGTGAGTGGATTTTATTATACGGAGGAGCAGTAAATACGTAAAATAGATAAAATAAAATAAAATCTTCGATCGTTTTCCATATTGCTTATTTGAAGATGCAGAAAATGTCAGCATCAGATGATTTGCAAACTACCCAACGTAGTTATATTTCGTTCAACAAATAACATAAATACTTTAGTTTTAGTGTTTAACGTCAGGGTAATATACTCGTAAAATTAAATCTAAACATATAATTTGGCCCTGGTTTCGCTGATTATCCAAATAGGTTATTATATATATTTGGTTTTATACTGTCCTGATGAAGGAACAGATGTTGTTCCAAAACCGATCAGCATTAAATGATAACAAATCTCAAGTGGTTACATCAAAAAATATGTTAAATTGACTATTTAAATGTATAATCATAACGTTATCGCTTTAAATATTTCAAATATTATTTCATCTTTGCACCTTTCGTAAAAATAAATGCACCGATTATACATTTTTTGGTGATAAAAGATTTTCAATCATCTACCGCTTAAAGATTTATAGAGCTGGATCATCGATGTACTCCAGTGTTTAGATGTTGGCTGATTTAACACAAATAATCATCGAGGACATGAAGCACCTCGTCACGGGTACGCCACTGCCAGTGCCGGTCACTAGTCACAACGCGCCATTGGCGACTCTATCTCAATAAACTTAGCACAAAAATATAGTACGTAAATAATGTATTATATATATGGGAACTAGGTAAAAACCCGACAATAATGACGGTAAAAATAATGTTTTCAAATATACACAGATAAGTAACGTATCTTCTGGTATCAAATAAAATAATTTTTGAATAGATGGGAAGTAGGTTGGGTTCGCAAAGCTTAACTGAGGTGGCGCCACCAACAGTCGGTCTTATGAGAGTATTTTATTCACGTAACAAAGCTGAACAACCTCGATAAAATTATTATAATTGATGTATTTGATGTAATGTATTTTGAAATTTTAATATAAATAATCGATATAAATTAAAATCGATTGTTATTGTGTTTAGTTTGTAGAACTCCATGTTTATATTAAATTTAATTTAAAAAGTCAAATTGTAATAAATATTGAGTTCTGCGAGTTTGCGTAGCGTACGTGGTGTATCCGCTGTTTGAAAATGGCCTTAACCGCCGAAATAGTTGTAACATATGATAATACTTACGCAAACTAGCAGAACTCAATAATATTATTTATTATAATTTGACTTATAAATTAAATTAAGATTGATCTTTTCATACCCTTCAATATTTTCTAATTCCCTTCAAATATTAGTCTTAGAATTCAATTTCTAGCTATAAAACTCAAAATATCAAAAACTGCATTCGATGTCATTTGATTTATTACAAATATGGATTCAATTTTCAACGTGAACAAATATGGGTTACATTTCATTTCAATATTTTTAATTGTAAGTTAATAAGTAATCGATAATATTTAAACAATGAAAATCTATTACATTGTTCAGTGAGTCAGTGACAATGTACCGGGTGATTATAGTATTGATAGTACCTATTATTTTATTCAAAATACGCGTGCATGTGGTGCCTTTTCATTCGTTAAAGTGTGACTCGTATTCGGACGACGTAAACTACATGTATTTATCGCCATTCTATCATATAATGGATTCGAAACCGCATCGAGGGTGAGCTCTTGAAGACTGGGTGTATTTAGCAGACACCACGATCAACATAAAATAACGAAATTCAAAATAATATTATTAAGGAGAACACTTGTTGTATTCTCCTTAAGAATATAAGTTGATCAATGTGTCCAAAATTGAATAAAAATGAATTGATAATTCTGGCGTTTACTCAAAGGTATTTGAGATTCAGTAAAAATAATGTAGATGGCTTTCAAATAATGGAACGACAAATGTATTAATTTGAAATAGTAAAACATATAGGTTCGAAAATTTGTCATGAAAAATACTGGCGCTATAACACAATTGGTAGTGTACTTCCCCGGATTGGAAATAGAGATCCAGGTTCCTATGGCGGTAGCGCAAAAACAAAAACAATATTTTTCGACAAAATTGATTTTATATGTATATATTTATAATTAATACATTTAATTAGTATTCAAAATAATAGCCTGACATTGAGATTAGAAGAGTGTAAAATAAATCTCTGAGTATAGAACATGCTAACTTGATGCAACGCCACGGCTAAACATTTAAAGCTCGTTATTAAATTAGAATTATTAACATTATTTTATCTGAAAAGTATAGAAAAAAATGTTTTAAAGGATTTGGTATTGCCTGAATCGAGCGCCAAGTGAATAAGTAAACAACATAAAGGTTTTCATCAGATCATCAATGAGTATAAAACGCGGAGCGAGGCGGACAACAATCTAGTTGACCTTGACCGGAGTGGGTGTGGAGCGATGATGTTCAGAATTAATTCCGATTGTCTCAGCGAGGTTAGGTCTGGCAATGTGAATTAATCATACAAATAGCCATTCTTCACATCGATAATACAAGGTACAAATATATTATTTGAATTGGGTTAGTTTTTAATAATATGTTAGTGCTTTGTTAATACGCTATTTTGACAGCGGTAATGGAGAAATTATTCGTTCGTTTTCAAATATTACTTGTGATGAAAACGCATTTTGAAAGAAATACTAAGGTGAAAAGGCGTATTATATGAATTATTTTATAAAATTGTACAATATTAAATAAATATTTTAAAAACAAATACAAAACTAATATTAACATCTTTTGTTTTTATACATCCAGTGTCACCCA
Organism: Eubasilissa regina; assembly: GCA_022840565.1. Classification (NCBI taxonomy): domain Eukaryota; kingdom Metazoa; phylum Arthropoda; class Insecta; order Trichoptera; family Phryganeidae; genus Eubasilissa; species Eubasilissa regina. The sequence continues at coordinate 54,328,447 of JAINEB010000012.1, read as the reverse complement.
GTCTGTATACCTATCCTTCTTCTAAAAGCCTCTCTTAACAGCGTTACTATTTTCTAACTTCTGTCTTGCGCATCCGGCTGATCCTGTTCCTGCAATCATCGTAATGTTGCTGGTGTGCACATCCAGCTGATTTCTGCAATTAATCTGGCGCCGGTTCAGCGAAATGGGAAACGACCTACATTTCGGCTTCTAGTACGAAGCCTCTACTCCTAGCTCCTTTTTACCCCATTTTATCGCTCTTTCGATTAAAATGCCCTGCATACTGCTATTTCAACTAAGTTATAGTACATACACGTCATCAAAAAAGTGAGAAATGTGAAATCATCGACTTGAAAATTTATTGACATTAATTTCAATTGTTGATAATACTTTATAGTACATTTTTTTTTAAATTAAAATAAAACACTTTGATGATATTGAAAATAAAAATGAATACTATTTAGTAACCCCAAGACAGAGCTGACCGAGGGCCGCTTTTGGGACTAATCAAACGGTTGTTCGATTTTAAACTAATTTTACTCTTTGATATCTGATAGTAATATCGTCAATCGTTAGATAAAAATGGTAGACTCTTTACAGCTGTTTCAAAATTCATGTCACATTGATTTTTGGTTTATATTTAGCTAAACCTACATTTAATTATTTTATTTTTAATAAACTTAATTTTATAAGATCTCGTTTTACATTGCGTACATCGTATACTTATTTATTTAATAAAGTATCATTATTTAATGTAAATATGGATTTTTTAAATAAAAAAAAACTTCTTCTTCTGCCTAATCCATTAAACGGACGTTGGCTATTATCATTTTGTTGAAAAGCTTCTCAGTGACGAGGCTTTCACTCATTTGCTATAGGAATATTCATATCTTGAGTGCTTTAAGTCGCCTTATCATTTCGTCTGATGCATACATTTTTAATAAAAATATGCGTCGTTTCCGATTAACATAAATAGATTTGACGTCAATAATCAGTTTATTCCGTGTATTGAACAACACGAATTATTTAAAAATCTACCAACTGTAACACAAACGACAGTCTAGCAAAGTAACTAGGACAATGCTGAATGCAATATATTGGATGCGGTAGCTACTGCATTCTACACACAAATAATAAAATGCAAATTAATAATTCTAGAATATCGCATTGTTAACACACCAACATTTAGTTTTGAAATTGTAATAAGTAATTCAATTGAAATTGAAATTCCATGCATTGGATAACTTTTGTATATTTACATAATAAAATTGCGTTATAAATAAACATTTTAAATTCGAGTAAATCGCAGATAATACTCGTACGTGCATACAAAAACAACCCTTTAAAACAATAAAATGGTGCTTCACGAATAATGGTAAAATCGGCAAAGCATGTTTTCCGATTCGCTTTATAGTAATTTGGATAATTAGTGCCAATTTCTATATTAAAATTAAAACAATAAGCATTATTTTCATAAGGCTTTTTGAATCTTGTTTTATTGCGCGATTCTGCTAGGACAAGACATTTTTCGACTCGTCCATTTTTCTTAGAAACTACTCAGCTATTCATATCGCGCTGCTGATTTCCAGGAATCGGCTACCTGTCCGCGTGATCAGCAGAATGTAATTAACGCGTGTATGACATCCGTATATTGTTACGAAATAACCTAGAAATTTTAGGAATGTTTAAATTTTAAATATAATTAATATTACAAATGTCTCTAGTGTTCAACTACTAACAACTAGTGTTCAATCAACGCTTCCGGCTGCGGAACACGCACTCCGACACTTGAGAGATCCGAAAAATCAACTCAACGATGATCCGACAATGAGAGATCCGAAAAATCAACTCGGGCATCGCACGAGGAGACAAAAAAACTATGGATAAGAGGACGGACAAGAGTAGTTGCTGTAACTGTATACGCCAAAAATATGAAATGGTAATGGGCAGGTCATATCGTTCGGAGGATGGACCCCGGGGTACCCGGGGGGAATCGAGTGAACATCTTTTATATTAGGTATGTACCTACTTATATTATCGTATAAATAAAATGAAATAAAAAAATCAAGAGGCCGACAGGCAGGAAGAGGAAACCCGCTGAACTAACCAAATCAAATTCTTTTCAAATACACGGCAACGAATATCAATAACTGCAGAAGAGTGGGAGACTGAAGGTAGAAATAGGCTGATAATATTGATGATGGTAACGAAACATCTCAGGATTTATATAATACACGGAAAAGACCGACTACTGACGTGAATAGAATTGAATAAGTTTTTTTGACTCCGAAAGCGATAGAAAATCAGAATTTTATATCACTCGAGTGATTAGGTACTTTAAAAAAAATTAAATAGATACCTTGCGACATTTCAAGTATAAAATCCAATACTACGACACCTACTTCATCTTGTGCAACTACAAAGATTAAAGAGAAGATATGATGGGATTTACGGAGTAGTTCATCTAATAATGGAGTCGCATTGACACTCGACACCTTCCGCCATTTTCGAATCATTGTCAAACTTTATCGCCCGCCCGTCTTCCGTTTTGCTCCTGTACAGTTCGATCTGCGCCCGCGGTAGGGAGTCGGGATGTACAATGTGGGTGGTGTCGCTCGGGGTACTCGGGGTAAAGGGTAGATTCGGGACGGGAAACGTCATCGCATCATCAGCGCTCCAGTGGTGGAGTTCAGACATTTTCACGATTGACAGGCACCCCAAAAATCAGCAGAGAATATTTTTATTTAAAACTAATGAAATCGCATAGTGTACTCACCTCTCTCTGTCGATGCGCTCATGACTAAGATTTGTTTTCACTCTTCGCGATCCTAGTTTAGCAGGGTATGTAGCGAGGCTCGGGCGTGTGTCATCCGTTCTATCCATCTTGTTAGGGATCGATCTCTTGTCCACCGTCTTTGTACATCCCCAGTGATCACCAATTTCTCCAGGCAGTCGATTGCGAGCCATATGTTCGTCTTGCAGTCCATGGTGTACGCACCATACGACGCCATCACCTCATCTCGAAGGCGTGGAGCATGTTTCTTTCATACTTTTCTCGGAATTCATGTATGAATCCGTACAGAGCTGCGGAGAAGACCAGGGCTGTAACCAGTCGGACTGTAGCGTTCCTCGAGGAGTGGTTTTTCAAATTTTGGTCAGCGTCGAGATAGTGATACAAATTCTCCTTCGGACCTCAACTTCACACCATTTACTTCTTAAGAGATCCAGGAAGGTAAAATCACTGACTTCTTCGTAGTCATCAAGAACAGTGGTTCTTAGCATTTCTCGGCTTGCTTCTGTTTATTTCAAGACCTAGTACCGAGCTCTCTTCTTTCATATTGTGGATAATTTGTATTTATTTATCTACGCAATCAGTGCGGTGCTATTTGCCGAAATTGAAGATTGAGTTTTTCACCTTTTATTAAAGCACTTCCATTCATCTGTCCAGTGCCCTTCTCATTGTATATTTTACATAGATATTGAAGAGATTTGGAGACAGGCATTACATAGCCTTATCGGACCTTTCTATACACTTTGAAGGGTTGCGTTGAGAATTTTTTTAGTATATCTACTTATTCACTTAACTTAAATATTATCTGTAAAAAACAATTGCATGTATGTATTCTTGCGATCAATCGTTTTCAAGCATAAACCTTACAAAGGACGAATAAAATAGCTAAATAATGGATGAGACCTTAATTAAAACCTAGCAGCTACGCACCGGACGCAGAAAAATTGTCAAGAAATGCGCGGCAGCTCTTCACATAACTTAATAAATAAACCAAGTATACATTTGTAACATTTTTTACTGTAAATATTGGTTTTTAATACATTTTTACAAGACATTTGTATATTGATATTTGTGCATTTACCTATTTTACTTAATTAAAAAACTTTTTAAAATTAATATATACACAATATAAAGTATTTTTTATTTATTATCTTAGTTTTATTAACCACAATTGAGTTTAAAAAACATCTACCGGTTTCGGAAAACACTTTTCCTTCTTCAGGATGTCATAACTAACTAAAAATATAAAAATTGGGATTGTCAATTTTGCATATAAACGGTGTAGGTCACCAATTAAATAATTTGGAATCGTTGGAGATAAATAAAGCATGTAAAAGTAATCAGGAAATTCTAAACAGCCAACTAAATTTAACTACGAGTCCTATTCTAAATTTTTTTCCTAAAAATTATTCGACTAAATTTGTACTGAGCAGTAATTTGAGTTGGGTACTAAATTTATTTTTTAAAATAATTGTTTTTTAAAAAAATTTTAAAAATAGATACTGGTGAAAAAACAATACTATATTTTTAGTTAGTTATGACATCCTGAAGAAGGAAAAGTATTTTCAGAAACCGGTAGATGTTTTTTAAACTCAATTGTGGTTAATAAAACTAAGATAATAAATAAAAAATATGAATCTTAACCACCAAGTTAATAATGCTAATTTTAAAAGTACAATATAAAGTCATTCTTGGTCCGAGATAATTTGCCTATCGGTAAAATAGATAGACAATCTATCAATTTGATGATTAGATGACGAGGCGTGCAGTAGACACAAACTTTATTTTATTTTTGAGAATAATTCTATAAATTTAAATTGTAAATATAATTGTGAATTTATTATTTTTAAAAATACGAGTTTTTTTATTGCTCCGTACTGCACCTAGTCTTTTTTAGATTTCGCTTAAAATATTATCTACGATTTCTCTTTCAGAAAACTGATTTAAAATGTTCCATTAACAATACTCAAAAACACATACGTATTTATGTAAGTTGCTTTACAAATTACCGTAGCCGAAACTCTTAACATAAATAATTTTATTTCAATAATTCATTTAATATTGGTAATAATCTAACTTAATAATATCCCAATAAATGCAAACTCGCTCGCTTGACACATAAAACAGACAAATATTTTATCTACGTAAACACCAAAATACGGAATGACTGGGAATGATCTTGGAATGGTTGGAATACACTATGAAAACAAAACGTTTAGTCTTTCAAGCATAACAAATATGTAGAAGGTGTATATATTTATGCAGTTTTCAGTAAGAATTAATCCCTTTTGAAGGCAACAGAATTAATGAAAAATGCAGTATGCATAGGTTGAGTAAAAAAATAGTTCAGTATGATTCTCATACGGATTGATTGCTTGCTGATATGTCCTCCTGGTGGTTATTGTGGCCAGTGGTGATCGCTGTGTGGCTAAGGCTTGCGTAGAATCTATATTTTATCTAAAGCAATATAATATGGGTGCACAATATATTATTGTTAAACGAATATAATAAGGAATTTCCACATCGAAATATAGATTTGATTTGAATTATAGATGGAAGCCATGGCCGTGCAGCGGTCACCATTGGCCGCGTAGTGTCCACTGTCGGTCGCGATGCCGCCATAATAATTAATAGCAGTAAGCTAGCTAGCGCTGCTTTTCTGCTAGTAATTATTATGTTATTCCATGGAAACAGTATTGATTTAACTTTATCGAGAATATTTCAATTACAAATTAAAATGTTTAATCATACTTGAACTTGAATCCGCGTTCACTTTATTTCACATATAAATAGTGGAAAAAAATAAAATCGCATAAAGTGGAAAATTAGTATTTCCCTGGTGCTCTGATGTATGATTTTCCTGCTAGAAGTGATCAATAGTTAGGTCGTGAGGTATATTCAGTAATTATTTTCGAAGTGTCAACTGATCTGATTTGGATCGCCGCTGCACGGAGATGTCAGGCGAACCTTATCCACCTGACGCCTGACATCAGACATCTAACATCAGACCGCATCAAGTCTCGGCGAGGGGTGTCGCGTCTCGCTTTATATGTACGTGACATCATCACGCAGATAAATATCTCAGTCGACGGTAGCGCGGGTGAAGGGGTCGGGCGGCTCGGTCGATGCTACGGCTATTACACTCCCGATAAAAATATTTGCGTTTATATTCACTTCGACTACGTTGATTTTTGCGCATTTTAACAACCTCGTGAAGTGTTCGTTTGCCGATATGGATTTTATCTAACGGTGTATGAAAAAAAATAGCAACTGTCTGTGTTCATTCGAGATTCACCGAGAGCCTTCCGTGAAGGTAATCAACATTGTGAATGATTCATCAATTCGATATTAAGAGTGCCTTCCACCGTGCGCGATGACCGTTCGTAATGGAGGCTGAAACAAAATAAACATTAAAAAACCTTGGATTTCTTTTTGTTAAATGCGTGCGTAATATAACATATATAATAAATTAACATAGCTCGAAATCTTAAACAAATTAGATGACACACTTACGAGTTAAATATTATGATCTAAGAAACTTTTTTTTTCATTTCACGAAGGCCTGCGTGTCCTTGACGATCGAGTGCGAAGAAATGATATTCACTTCATTAATACGAATTACATATTATATATGACGTGCGAAGGATTGGTTGGTTGTATTCCGATACCTTCTAAATTATACAAACGTTAACTCATAATTATATAATAAATTAATACGATACATTTTAGTATGAACTAAGATTCGGCAAGTCAGCTTATAATAATGGTTGAGTCTCGGTTACATTTACGTTCATAATAAATATATATTTCCAATAGTCCATTTATTGTAAATGAAATCTATAGAGGAGTATATGTTTTCGTATATAAAAAAACAATGAAATATTAACATTTTTCGCATTTACTTGTTTGATTCTGGAATAACAAGGTAAACCAGTTTACATTTAGAAAGAACAATTGTATTTGTGTGTAATTTGTTGTAACATGTAATTTGTTTTAAAAATATTTATTTTTAAAATATTAAATAAATACGTGGTTAAATAAAATAAATAGAACACCCAGTACATACAGATCATTTTCATGTGCAACGTATTTAGTGATATATATATATATATATTTTAAGTTTTCCGTCGACGTGTATATGTGATAGAAATAGGGTTAATTATATTTATGTACATAAAAACAAAAGATTTATCGGAACATATAATGCTTTTAGGAATAATTATTTTTAATATATATAGCTTTCATAATGTAAGAACGTAGTTATTTATTATTTTTATAACAATGTAAAGACCAACAAATGCATTCGGCTTAAACAAATGTAGGTGAATATAAAAATACAACCAATAAATTAATAAATATGTATAAACTTTTTTAATTTACAAAATTCAAACATTCCGTACATATTTTTTGTGAATTATTTGGATGGATATTTTGTGGAACTCATTTCAAACGACAACTCCGCCCACTGACCAATTAAAACACACAGCTGCATCAATACACTGTTATAATATGCACATTACGTATGGTACTCACTACTCCTATTTAGATGCAGCAAACTTTCACAATATAAAAACCTTAGAACATCGAAGAACACGTGCTGACCGAATACTTCTCTTTAAACACTGCAACGCCATATTGACTGTCCCAGCCAATTAGAATTAATATCTCTCCACGTACCATCTAGATCGACCCGGCAATCCGCACTCTTCCACATTCCTAGAAGTAGAACATCTTACATACAAAATTCATTCATTCGCCGGTTATACAAATACAATAATGAGAAATTTACAGAAATTGACTTTTTCAACATTAGCCGTTCAAAGGGTTCTTTTTATGAACCACCACAATCTCAATTTTAGTCAATCATTCTACTTATAAATACATCTTGCTCTCCCTTTACCGCAACAATAGTTGCAACCTCCCCACCCTTCCTCCGTCTTGTTTTCTTTTTATTTATCTTCTCCATCTAAATATATTTATGTACCTAAACATTTCTGTGGATTTTCATTAATAGTATCACATGTTAAATATTTATTATGTTAGTTAGAATAAGTGAGTGTAAAAATCCCTCAATAAAAATAATATAAAATAAATGGAAAGGAGTAAACTCGTACTTGCACTAAATGTATTGCACGCACGAGTATAATTGTTTTAAGGCAATGGCGGTAATCGCGATCAGGTTTTCTAAGAATTTTGTCGTTTTCGTCCTCGCATTAGATGAATACATTATAGCGTCACCGATAATAATATTAAACTATTACATCTTCGTGTTATTAAAACATTAATTAAAAATATGTCCAAGTGGAACATAACACCTATTCTGCCTGTCGCAGCATAACTGAGTGTTGTCCACGGTACGATCTCAAAAGATCCTGACGAGGCGCGTGACGCCTCGTTACTCGTTACAGGCTTGCGGCCAATGGAGTGAAGGCAAACACGGGAGACGAGCGCTTCGGAACGCTAACCGCTCGTGTCAATACTCCATTCTGGTCAGAGAGGCGACCGCCTGCCTCCTCGGGGCCCCGAGGGGTCAGCGAGGACTGCGCCGGTCGTAATTATCCGCGTCTCATATGCTACCGCACACGGATATTGGGTACACTATCTGTGCCAGGTAGCAACTCGTTGAACAGATCAAAACGTATTTTAAATAAAAACACACAAAAATATGAATCGACGTTTGATGAAAATTGCGTATTTTTAAATACTTGTTTAATTATACAAAATATTACAAGTTCATTATATGTTAACTCAGGTAAAATGAAAGAAAGTATAACAAAAATAGTAGTTGAAGTTTGAGAAAAATGTTTTTTTAAAAGGAGGCCTAGAGACAATAGTGATAATGTCATTTAATTTAGGTTTTAATAATACCTACAAGCATTGTGCATTCAGAATTGTTACATCATGGCATCAGCCACGGTTACAAACCTCATAGTCTGTATGTTGTCAGACTGCGCTATTAGAAACTATTCGAAATAACATTAAGTGTAATATATAATTTATACTTTAGTTTACAATCCAAAAAATATTACTTAAAATGTAATACTTAATCTAAATATTTTTTATTTCGTTTATACCACTATAGGCCACAATTACATCACTCGTGACATTCATAAATTTCAAACCGACAGAGCCAGTTATCAGTTTGCTGTTGGGAAGGTAACAGATATTAGCGCGTGGATATTGACTTGAAAATAGGCGATTGAAATTCAGAGCAGTCACAGTGCGCTTGCTGTGAGAGACGGTCTGGCCTAAAAAGCGCTAACACAATTACATTATCCTGCCTATTCACTTGACTTACTAAAAATGCTCTAAATCCAAAACAAGAACACATAAATGAATAGATTATCCCGAATTCAACAAAGACCTAGAAAAATGGCTCATCTTCTCGAGCTTTATCGTCAAGCGTATGCTAAAAGCTATTTACCTCGCTCTATGTTAGCATTTTTTTAGCTAAGCTACCTTGGGTTATGGTGGAGCTGGGATAACTGCCCTTAAATAATTAACAATGATGTACTCAATAATCCATTCTCGGGATCATTTACTAAAAGCCATATAGGTTTCCCCCTGACTCGCTGTTTGAGAAATGCTAGTTTCTTGATGTTCGATAGCTTTATGTTAAAATACTAATTCTTTATTTTCACTGTAACATGAGCTCCTTCAATGTCCATCGCACAAGTATCCCACGAGAGCAAAAGAGAATAGGTTCACCATAAAGTCCAAAGCCTACAACATTTTGTCAAATAATGTGGAACGTTTCTCGATGAACCAACTTAAATATGTATTATCCCAACTATTAGCAGGAAAGGAACCGAACAAACATTTATGGAGGTTTATATGAACCTAATATTTTATCTAAATTTTATTTGTATTTTTTATTTTTTATTTTTCTATTTACTATTCTTTATCTAAAAATAAGTAAATGAGGATATTTTGTTATTTAAATTATTTTATATTTTTGTTATTCAATTTTGTAACTTGTACATTCGTTGAGAAGAAAATTGTTATTGTTTTGATTTCACTGGTTATAACAGATGAGCCAGTCTCTACATATTTGTATATGTCTTAAATAAATAAAATTAATATACTCAGGCATCTAAATACGCTATAATTTAATAGTATTTTTTAAAGATTTTATTGATGTAAGAAGGTGGCCGCTGCGCGGCCAGGGTCCCAGTGAAGTCTATATTTCAATAAGGGAATCCCTTATTAAATTAATGAATCGAGTAATGTACTTTGCATTTACTGCCAATAAGAAAAAAAATACTGTGTAACGAAATCATATTTTCTGCGTTGAAAAATAGATTCTACGAAATCCCTGGTCGCGCAGCACCCACCACTGGTCGCGTAGCATCCACAATAGCCACCCGCAGGCCTAACAGCTATAGCCAATTGCTTTTCTTAAAGTACATCGTGTACTTTATTTGACAGTAAGAAAACAAACACCATAGTTGCGAGATAGCGCATCTTATACATTTAAGTATATCGAACGTATTTTAAATTACTTAAATAATTTTTTTTTTATATATTTAATAATATTTTATTATACATTTACATTACGTTACGTAAATACACCAAACTAACGTTTCTTTCATTTAAATCTACTGGCAACATAAAGAAAGGGTTTTTTTATAGAGCTTTCCTCAAAACACGACACTTAAATAAAATTACGATGTTATTAAAATTATTAATAATAACGTAGCACTAAAATTGTGAAAGTCAAATAAAAAAAATAATATTAACCATCTCTTATCTATCTTAGAAAAACAATAGCTGTTATATCCTTTATCAATTGATAGCTCTCAAAACGAACAAAAATAACGTCTAGATAATGATGTAAGAATTGCGGATAGACGAATGTAATTGTTATTATATAAGAATACTAGAATGCTATTTTATCAATGAAGACAAAGTAACGACGGAATCAGATGAATGGTTTTCTCACTCAACCTGGAACACTTAAATTTTTTTTTATGATAAATTATTCCCGCGCAGATTTTAACAAATATTAGGTCGCAATCATAACCAAAAATTATTCAGGGCAGTTTTAGTTTTTGACAGTCATGTAATGCATAATAAAAGATAAAACATTTAAGTAATTTTATATCTAGAGATATTTAAAACACTTTCATTGTATTTACGTCAAAATTCAATAAGAAATTGCCAGTAGTAAAAATTCATAGGTTCTGCTACGTTAATGAAGTACAATAATGAAAACATTTCGTTTCAATTTAATATGTATATATTTGCTTACTTCAAAAATAATTTTAATAATATAAAAAAAAATTTAGTAATCTTAAGTTAGAGATATTAAAAACACGTTCGACATATTCGATACTTTGGCGTATTAGTTGAATTTTTCTTATTGGTAATGATACTTACATAAATCCAAGTACAGGTTTTTTCTCTTATCTAGGATACAGATCAGTATAATAGAATATTTGGAATTGTTTTTCAACGTTTCATTAAAAAAAAATAGTAGCTTATCTATTTAATAATATCAAACATGGCGGTATTAAATTTTTGATGTATTTCTATTCTATTGAATGTACTAGTAATGTACCTTATGTATCTTCAATAATTAAATATTTTTAGTGAAAACAAAATTTTGTGATGTATTTCTATTCTATTGAATGTACTAGTAATGTACCTTATGTATCTTCAATAATTAAATATTTTTAGTGAAAACAAAATTTTGTGATGTATTTTCAAAACACAGTTTTGTGATACTTAAAAACAAATTTAATTAATCAATTAGAAATATAAGAAAATATATACTATAGAATACAATTTCAAAATTTGTAGAAAATTTAATCGGTTGATGTGGTGCAACTTACTCGGTTGAAGGTGACGTGTTTCGGTTTAGTATTCCGATATTCTGGCAGCAACCAAATATTTTTTCAGTAGATATATATTTCTAATTGATTCATTTAATTTGTTTAAATAATTAAACAATTATTAAAATTCGTCAAATAACGGTAACCAACGCTTATTTTGTTGATTGCGATATGCGGGAAGATAAATAAACACACCAGGGAAAAGTCATTACATTGATTATTAGCAACAACTGCTAATACAATAGTCCATGACAATAAATTCATAGACAAACGAAAGAGCAAATAATAGAAGAGATTAAATTGTAAGCCAACAGTGGAAAGACGGTAATAAAATAATAATTGCAACCGAATGATTCAAATGTTCTGATTCTGTTCCGGCGGATTTTTGATTTAATCATAGTTCGTTATTCAAAACAGGTAAAATATTTCAATTAATTAAAATGTTATTATTGTTATGCCGCGACATAACATATATTTAATACACCAAATACATATAACAGCGATTCGATTGAATTGAACGCACCACGGGCGCGGGAAGAGAAGCTTGACGAAGACAAATTGAGTTGATTGAAGTCAATTGACTCGTAAAGATCCAGTCACCAGATGAGTCTCGCCCCATAGCTCTGTCGGTCCAGCGTGGTACGTCTTTCAGTCATGCGCGGTGGTGCCGACACGTGTGCTATACTTCTCGGCACCGATCTACATATTTCACAGCCAACGAGCAAATAATTTTAAACTTTAAACGAGGGGAACTTTTTCGGGCACTGTCAATCTGCTGACGTAAAATAGGTGTATCGGCGTGAGAGGGGCGGATCCCCCGTAGATCGGGCCGTCGGGCCGTCGCCGCTTGACAGACAAGCCTCGCTACCTTTCGACGAATGTGCGGCTAAACTACTTATTAGTACAATTCGTCCTTATAATAATAATTAGGTGGATGAATTAACGGTGGTTTGTTTACCTTTCGATACGAGAATAGCGATTCAAATGTAGCGGTCTGTGACGACCGACCCTCATTGAACTTGAAACTTCACCACAATAACAAAGCACCGATAGAACAATCCGGAACACGCGAGGAAACGCGCCGCGCGGGAAACTGCGGCGCGAGAGGGAATCAGGCAGCGGGCAGCAGGCAGACAGAGACGCACGAGAGGTGCAACAGCTTAGACCACGCCGCTCTGAAACAGCTGAATAACTAAAATAATTCCAAACTCGACGTGCGTGCCTAGTGAAATAAATCCCCAGACCGCAGCTGCGGAGCCGATACCGGCTGATATCGACACACCTCGTAGAAAGAGACGCATTGAATCGATTAGTTATTTTTGTAAAGTGTTTAAAAACATATTGCTTACTACGTGCGACCGCAAGCTAAAATGATTCTTTTTATTTGTCCAGACAAGATATGAGCTAGTGTGGGTATGATTGTATGCACAGAATGATGGGTGTGTGTTGTTCGAGGATATTGTGTGTGTCAGATAGAAAACGTTGCATGTGTGAGGGAACTTATGTGCGAATGTGTGCGCTGCTGTGTGAAGTCACCGCCCCCCCCCCTCCCGCGCCACGGCCTCGCCCGTCAACAGCCCATCGTCGCCTTTTGTCCGCAAATATTACGTACGGACGCACTGTTAAAGTTTTTTTTATTGGGAATGTACAGAGTATGCATTTACTCAACGAATGAACCGACATTAAGAAAGAGGAGGGATATATATGCATATAAATAAGGTTTAATATCTCTAGATGATATTGTTTTAAGTTCCTGATAGTCGTCGAACAGAGCTGTCTCCGCGAATCCGGTTAGTTTTAACAAAAGCACCTGTGGTTTTGTGGTAAAAGGTGAAAGAAGACAAATAAAGCACGGGAATTAGTCAAAATTGAACCACGTAAACTCAATGGAGGAAGCGTTGTATTACTATTGTGGTGGCACTGGTGGCGTCCTGTCACCGAGATACCGGAGACGGAGTGAGAAGCGTCGGTAGTCAGTACTAACAAAAGTATAATAAATTCTGCAACAAGGTATTATAATAAGTTCTCTCTCTTGAATGTGAGTAACATTGGCACGTATTCACCGTGTGAAAGAAAAAATTACCATTAACCAATATATAATGCTATATAACCGCTACTTAGGGTGACTCTTCGGGCGGTTGTGCGATCAGTAGTAAATATTTACCATTTCTACTATAGTCACTTTTACTAACGCCCGTAGTAAAAATTCTTTGCGGGTTGTTGGTGTATCAAATTTACTACTGTCAAAGATGGCCAAAAACAATCTCTTCTCAGTGTGGCGAGGCGACTAATCATGAAATATGTTCTATTTTCTATTTTATCTGTGGCTTTATTCGCCCCTGTGTTCGAGACCTGTCACTTCGGTGGCGATTTTTTCTTGGATTATGTGCATATTAAACAACGATATCATCTCTCAACACTAAAATAACTGAATATTGAATGATTAATTGTAATATATTGCAATCTTTAACGTATCAATGGGACAGATAACTTTTGAAACAGCTGTGAAGAGTCCGACATATTTAACCACCGATTCTCGTTATTACTATCGGATATCGGAGAGTAAAATCAGTTTACAATGGGATGTACTTTCGAGAAGTGAATATTTTTTTCCAACGATCAAACAACCCGTTTTCAAAAATAAATTACTTTAGTAACTTTTTTACTATAGCAAAAAGTACTATAGTAAAAAGTTACTACTGATTACACAACCGGCCCTTAGTTGTTCGCATGTTTTTTTTACTTATCTTTGCCACTCCTATTTTTTTAAAAAGAATTTAAAATCCGTCGGTTGACATAAGTTTAAATAGTAATTATGGCATTATGTTGTTAATGACCAAATGTAAATAAAATAATGTTGTAATGACCAAATGTAATTAAAATAATGTTGTAATGACCAAATGTAATTAAAATAATGTTGTAATGACCAAATGTAATAATTGTGCCATATAATAAAGAAAAATAAAAAAGTTAGTACGAAGAAAAGTCATAAGATTTTAGTAACTAACTGTCAGAACTTAACTAACTGCACCAACTTTAAAATATAGTAAAAAAAAGTTTTGAAGAGTTTGTAAAATATTGCACGCGTTACTTTGTTGAGTAGAATTGAAGCGAGAGTAAATAACTTTCAAAACGATTTCGGGATAGGGCGAAGTGGGTAAGGACCGTGAGTGAAGCTTAGGTTTTTGTAAAAAAAAATCAAAAAAGTAGATATCAGTTTTATATATAAAAAAAAGTTTGTTCGAAAAATAGTTATTGTGTTATATTTATCTGGTTTAGCTGGTTAGCTAAATAGTTAGTGTGTTATATTTATCTGGTTCAGCTGGTTAGCTAAATAATTTGAATAGTCGTCACTCGTCACCTTGGTTAGAAAGTAAAGGTGATTAAAAAAAATACACTGAAAATATTTTTGCACCGAGAGTCGACGAATCGAAATACTTAGGTTCCATGATAACAACATCCAAATCCAAAATCGCAATTGATGTTACTCGTAAAATACAAACTGCTCGGTAAAAGTGGCAATCACTCACCGGTGTTCTTTGCGATCCAAAATACGATTAAAACTAAAAGTCGAGTTCATATACAAGACGGCTGAATACGGTGCCGAGTGTTGGATCATGAAGCCCACCAATTGAGTAACGATTGTCTCGAAATGGTTACATGGACCGGAGATGTGACAACATTGGATAGAATTCGGACTGAGAATATATTTATAAGAAGTTTTAAGGATGCATCTGTCATAAAGAAGGTGATGGAAGAAACCAGACTCAGATGGTATGGTCGCGCAATGAGGAGACTAGATCACATCGTAAAAACTGAGTTAAAGCACGATGAATGAAGACAATAGAAAAGACCTCAAGAAATATTGAGAAAGAGATGTAAAACGGCCATAAAAATTCGAAGATTGTCCAGGATAGAGCGTCCTGACGCTTTTGTTCAAGGAGAGACGACCCCGAGCAAATGAAAGGATTACAAGATGAACAAGGAGTTAAATTAATTAGGTACGTACTATTTATCTCAGTATAGAATCGTGCAATTTTTGTGAATGTCAGAAGAAAGCATAGTAAATTTACAATTTTAAGAAAAGTAAAAAAACCGCACGATCGCGCATTTCACATAATATATTGTAATATTATAAATACGTTAGTAGGTGAATTATTTAATTCATCTAAATAATTGGGGTGGAGAATAAAATGTTGAATATGGCAACACTCTCGCACATGCGCGGTAGGTTGTGGCGCTAGACCGCGCGCTTCATTCGGAGAGTTTCGTTCGCATAGAGGCAAGGCTAACAGTAGCTGCGCTAACCGCGGGTGGGTTTTAACCGACTGCCGAAATGACGCTGGACGTCGGCGCTGCCGACCGTAGGACAAGTTAATTTAAATTCGTGTAAATTAATAAATCCTTAATGGGATATTGGAAATATTTTATTTCTCCCGTGGGTGCGGGATGAAGATCTCCGAAACTAATAAGTAATGGACGATGTCGCTAACGGGTTGTGGATGGGTGTCCGATAACTGGCCACGATTTACTGATATGGGTTGCGGATAACCCGGGCCTATAAGCCAATTCATTCCAAATCAGTATGTGGCGACAAGGGATTATAAGTAAAGTCATACATTATTATCGTTCCATTTTTTACTGTCTGCGTTGGACTGTGAATCTACGATCGCTATACTCCTTGTAATAAACCACTGTGATTAATAGAAACTTCTTTGAATAATGTAGAGTAGATTCCTGTCCTGTCCTGTGTAGAATTACAATAAGAAAAATCGTCAGCAAGGTAAGTTCACGTTTCATGTTTTCTCCGCTGATCTGGCCGGTGGAGCCCAGGCCGCTAGGTTACACCCCAACCATATATTTATTTGTTCGAGTCTCATCCCGGGAGATCGGCGGTTATTCTTATTTTCATGCCACGAACTTTTAGTTTAATAGATCGCCATAGTGTGGCGAACGGATAAGATAAAGTTGCTGTCATGCGTGGCTTAAGGAGTTTGGCGTTTTACAAGGGAAAAGAAAGGTTACGCTTAGCTTTCTTACATATTGAAGTCAATACAACACGACAAATATGATTATAAAAATACTACTACTAACGATTTTCAAAATGTCAAAATGTATAGATATATTATGTCTTTGATGAATGCGAAATATTATTTATTTACTTCCCGTCAGAAACATGTAAAAAATAAATTAGGTTACATACGTACTTATTATCCAATCAATTTCCAAAGCATAATGTAATTATGAAATTTTAAAAATTAATTTCGTAATTTAACATAAATCAGAAAGATTCCGAAAAAAATATACGCAATCAGCACTATGGTAAGGGAGTGAATAATAATTAGAAAAAAAAGATACATTCTGTTGATTGTGAAATATAATTATTAATTTTAAAATATCATTATCAATGTTATTTTATTCGTGAATGAAGCAGTTTATTCTATAGATTTATGCTACACATATGTTTGAAGCATAATATTATCATCGAAACACTCAACGTACCTGTCATAAAATGGCTAATAAATATATAAAAAATAAATATTACATGCTATCGTGCGTAACGCTTTACGAGTGAATACATATTGGATATCGGAAAGGTTAAAGGATTAATGTATTGAATTTGATAAATAATGTATACAAAAATGTGCGGATCACACCATCGAGTGTTACTGTTACTGTTAGTTGTGTTAGTGTTTCTGTTACTGATACTTATTTGTTATTTTAGCGTTTTGAATAAGTACTGATGCGATGTATCTATACTAATAATATACCTACCTGCAATCTGAGCGTCATTGTTTATTTGTTTGCGTACCTAAAAAATAGACCCCAATATATAAAGGAAAAGGGCCTTTTGTATAAGAATTGTATATATTGCTTACAACCATAAGAAAAGAAAATAGGTTCGCCGATCTCCACTCTCAACTAGCATTGATGACGATAAAAGAAATGAAACACAGAAATATGTTCTTTCTAGGAAAACTGCGGCGACAGAATCGAGAATGCGTTCCCGCTCGTAAATGTACTTCGTTTTATTTCGTCACTCAACAATACGTTCAATTCATCAATGTTTTATATTGGCGAAATCTATCTCATTATTTTCTGGCGCCCCGCCGATGGTTATATTTTTCAATTACTGCCTCGTGTCCTTAACACATCAATTTATTGGCGTCACTACGCTGACCTTGCAACTCTCAATCCTGAGCAATATAGTATATAAGATGTAGAATGTTAAAATGAGCTTACTGAAAATTTAATTTTATAAAAAAAGATTGCAAATGTCAACACATTTCACACCAGAATGGTACCGAATTGAGATATCTATTTTTTCAGCTTATTTGGCTTCTGAAATATTATTATTTAGCACTAACGCAATGAATTAGCGGTACTTTAAAATGCAGCGTATTGGCTGCATTGGCAGTTATGCTGCTGGTCAATACGTCGGGACTGTTTTGAACATGCATGTGTGAGTATTTATGTTTATTATTTGTATACATATATTTATGCGCTGTACCTACATGTACGTGCATATACATACATATACATGTGTGCAGAGGCGTGCTATGTATACAAGCAAAAGAGCTGTGCATTACTGAAAATTGTGGGAAACAAATATAAATAAAATAATTGATATGTTATAAACGGAAGATTTATTATAATTAGGCTAACGCCAGCCGTGTACCGGTAGAATCTTTAATTGATTAGTTCTAAAACTACCGCAACTATCCCGCCGCTGCAGTCGTGGCGCTGTAGTCGTCTTAAGCTGCTTTTTGTCCTATTAAAATTGCTATCTTCTGTTTTTAAGCTATCATTCTATTCAAGCGTTTAGCTTAGTTTGAAAATAGTAAGAATGTTGATGTGACATGTATTCCATGTACGCATCTACAAATTATTTTTTTTATAAAAAAGCCCTACTATACCTATTGAATTAAAAATTCCTTTGGGCTGACACGCGTTTTTTGAATAAAATAAAAAATGAACTTATTTTTCAATCACGCCTTTTCAAAGCATATATTATTTATTATCAAAAAATAGCCTATTAAGTACTTAACGCGAACATATACGAATGTCAGATATATTCTCAAAAAAATGAAACGGCATCATTTTAATAGGTGAATACTGCTCACTCCCTAATACGGCATAAAAAATTAATATGTGACACGTTCCAAAGGTTTCAAAGGCTGACAAATAGCGGACGGCGCGGTGGCTTCAATTCATTACAGCAACTCAATTTTAAAGAACTGCCACAGTTACATCGTTAGAGAATTAATACTACAGTATAAAGTTATATATTATATAATCAGATTGATGTTTAGTTGGAAGTAGACCCTCGGAGATGTTTTGCGTTTTCGGTGATGGACAGTTTATAAGAATAAGAATATACTTATTAAGTGAAGAGCGAGGAGAACGATTTCACTAAAATATCAAGATTACGGAAGAAAGATTTCAAGGGAGGTAGGATAGCCACGCGATGGCAGATTACCGTTGGAGCTTCCAACAGGATTGTCTTGAAAACCTCACCCCAGAAAATGTTTCAGAAGAAGATTTATAAATTCCTGAATCCATCCTATTTATTGTATCTACCTCTGTACAATTTTTACATACAAAACTTTTATGATAATATTGAACATATTTGCAGTATGTTATGGGTTTATAAGTAATTGTATGTAAAATAATATTTTTTTCTGAATGTTTGTTTGTTATTAGGTAAGGTTAATCGGGGTAAGTGCGACATATAAATTATCGACATAAACTTTGAACTGTTCTCAAACTTTATAAGATTATGCTATGACATAGAAACATTCATAGACGTATCATTAACCATTTCCTAATTTAAGTCTTTAAAAATAGGAATGTAACCATATAGAATAACTGATATTGAAAGCATTTTATAAAAATTGGACAATTAGTAGACAAATTTAGAGTAAGTAGCATCTAGTTGTATTTAAGATAATGAAAATGTCTATTGATCTGTTTCATGACAATATAAATGAGTTATTTTGGTCCTTAATGATGGGTAAAACGGGCTAAATTTCAAAAAAATCTAGTAAAATTGCTTAGACGAGAGAAGTGCGACATATCATGGTGATTGTTTTTTAAAATAGTTAATTATTTTCAAAAAATAATAGAACTGTCTACACATCGCTAATTGAGAAAGTTTCCACACAAAAATATATGAGGTACCAACTACTGAGTAGATGCACTTCTCCATAGTGTAAAATATATGGGAAGAGTGTATCTGGTCTTATAAATCGTAATCCGCGAAAATACTCACAAAACTAATATATACATCACGAACTACAACTCGAAATAAAGGTACTTACCTTATATCAGCGCCCTAGCATAAAATAATATCAGTATATAGGAAAGATTGAAAAGGCATACACAACTCGTAAGTTGACATCAAACAACTGACATGATTTGAAATGGGATTACAAGCAACTTATGTTTGGATTTGTACCATCTCTGGACTGTCGCTTCAAAAATTGATTTATAACCTCTCTTTCTAGATTGCGGCACTAGAATCCGACCTCAAACGTAATTAGAAGATTTAGATACACTTCCCCATAGATGCACTTACTAATAAATATAAGATTTTAAGCAAATATTTTTTTTTCTTATAAAGTAAAAATCTTTTCCTACATCACATAAATAAAAACACACGAGCATGAGTAAAAAATTAAAAAGTTGGATGTGATATATCTCCAAAACTAGAGGTGAAAGAAATAATTTTAAGCCACTTTTGAAATCAGCGGCCAAGTTCTAATTAAGAATAGGTCAATCTTCTAAGGCACCGAAATATGTGTTGGGCAGTGTAATTTATAGTACATATTTAATTAAATATTATATAGTACGTAAGTTAATGTATGTTTTAATTATATGCACTCTTCAACAATACGTATAATATGCAATAAAATAGCTAGTTTTAGCATTCGATATAATTAGCTAGTTTGTTTAAGTTTATTCCTCTACTGTACCTTCACGTATCTACTGTACATGTATCTTTACTGAAAAAATAATATTTGTGGAGAGTTTTAATATTTCTTACGAAGTCCAGAAGATTTCTGAAGAGTTTTTATTAAAAATATTGGAAACTTTTTCGTCCATATTATGAGGTACGTGTTTTAGGGGAATTTTTAAAGATTCTTGAGTTTTGTGCGTGTTTATTGGGTGTTGTACTTCCTCATTAAATTTACTCATTTTGTGCTTATTGAGGGTGGTGATAATATTGTTAGCATTAACTTGTACATCCAATAATAATAATTAGTAATAAAACTTTCATTAATTAATAATGTGTTAATTTAATTTTGTGTTTTTATCACAGGGTCTATTGCAGAATTTGTTGTTCCTCTCCGTACAGTTAAATATTCAGTCCGAAACGCTATTTTAAGGTCTACAATAGACTGGACGATTCCTAATTAGCTCAACTAGTATGGGAGTGAATTTCACTTAAGAGATTTGTTCTTAGTTAATTGTAAATAATAAAGTCAATCTCTGCCCTTAAAAATACCTAGAAAATCTTATTTAACTTTTCCAGTTTGAAAATAAAGGTGTTATGTTCATATTTTAAGCCTTTTTAAGTCGCCGACTTAAGTTAAGTCACTTTCAATATCAACAAATATCAAATATATTTTTTTATGAATTTTTCTCGAGAGAAAGGTTTTGTTATAAGGTTAATTTTCTCACAATCGAAATAAGCAGTCAGAAATAACAATTTTCTAGAGTTTTATCATAATAATATTGTGGAATACAATAATATGTGAGATATCATTCAAATTAATCGACCGAAAATTAAATAATTAATTGCAGTACCTCCGTACAGTATTTATAATCTGGCACAACATAAGACTTTTTTATGAGAAAACTATTTATTAAAAATATTTATGCAACTTCTTCAGGCAATTCTTTATAAAAATGAATTTTTGTTGTTATTTTAAATATGTGTTTAATAAATTTTTAAGTTTCTTAATATAAATAAATATTTTTGCACATTTATAAATATGCATGAAGATTAGTCGAAAAGTATCCACTACTTACATAATTAGAGTGACGACCATCAACGATATTCCACATTCAAAGTTATTTCGACGGATTCGATTCTAATTTTGTTTACAGTGGTTGATTCAACATTGTCATGTTGGCGTTTTGTGGTCTGTTTATTTTATAATAACGTAGTTTTTTGCTATGTTTAAAAGACCGATTATTTACCGAATATTAAAATGTAACAATTTATCAAAAATATGTACATAAAATGTTCAGCCGCTTGAGCCGGCGCAATGAAGGCAAATAATTAATAAAAAATGTACATTAATTAATAGGACCGATATAATTTAGTAAGAACTTATTGTACTTTTGAAATATAACTTTATTTTAAATGGTTAATACTCTTAAGGTGTGAAAGTAAATACTTTAAATTAATTATAAATCGCCTGTTTAAATGAATACGAAGCATTTTAAAATCATCAAAAAAATAAACATTTTATTGCAAATTTAATGGTTTCTGACTGTTTATTTTTAATATTTTGTTAATTTTCTTTGGAATAAAATTATTTTCGTAATCTTCAATTTAAACTCAAAAGATATATTGTAACATTACAAATAAGGTCACTATTTTATTTTAATTGCGTGCCACATTTTTTTCTGCACTACGATAACACAGATATTTGGCATGTTTTAAAATGGCGAATTAATGACAGGCGGTTGATGAGAGCCGCATGCCTGTTGCTCTATTTAAATGTGAGTTAAGTAATTCAGACGTTGGGAAACCATTTTTTTCATACCCTAGGCTGAAGCGGTCGGTGAAGGTTTAAGACTCCTGTCTCACCCTCTACAATATATACATACATATATATATATATATATATATATATATTCCAGGTATAAGCATTTTCCATAAGCAGAGAAATTTCTGGCATAGTGAAAACTAATTTAATGATCGTGGTCAATCAATTAATGCCTACATTATCAAAAAATTTTATAAAATCAGTCTATATTGTAACATCTGATATAAATAACTAATAAAAACGGACATTTTCCTAAAAAGACGCTAAAAGATGAATCACGAGAAGTATTGAAAGTACCCTTTTAAGAAACATTGTTTTTCGTTACGGATAAACGAAAGAAAATGAGTTTTCTAGAAATCGTAATGGCTCCTATCAGAGCCCTTCAATTCGGCCCCCAGCGGAACAGCGGAACATGTTTGTTTCGTGACGTGTTTTATAGTTTAGGAAACATGAACCCGTACTATTAGTGACCCAGATAGACAAGATACAGGACACGTGGCGTTGGGGGTGCTCTTCTGTCACTCGCGCCTGGGTCTCGCGCATTCTTGCAACACTTTTGCAACCAATGTTTTAGCGATCGTATCATTTATTTATCTTTGCAAGAATTGTTAAACTTATATTTTACTGTGCCTGTTACTATTTTAGAATAATCTGTGATTGTAATCTAGGACAGATGTATTTCAATTAATATTCAATTTAACGTTGAAGGTTTTATTGGTATCTCGTATGCAATTTTACAAATGAATATTGGTTATAACGGCTGCAGACTTTTTTATCTATTATA
The DNA here is from genome assembly GCA_022840565.1 of Eubasilissa regina. Classification (NCBI taxonomy): domain Eukaryota; kingdom Metazoa; phylum Arthropoda; class Insecta; order Trichoptera; family Phryganeidae; genus Eubasilissa; species Eubasilissa regina. The sequence continues at coordinate 54,305,278 of JAINEB010000012.1, read as the reverse complement.
TACTCATTTTTAGGGTTCTCAAAACGAGACATTAATCCATGGGCTGTGTTAAATTCAGCACGTACAATACTTTTCATATCTGACGTCCGATGGAGTACTTCTTTACTTTATAAACGGGTAGGTAGTTTATAAGTTAACATTCAAAGTGCACGTCGAGAAAGATGCGCGATCTATGTACGCGTACTCGCAACCGAGGATCGAGAGAGCTAGCAAACTTTTAGTCGACTTACATACTGCGCATGCCGTAATCACTGCGCTACTAGGCGCTACCTCGATTTTTTAAATTATTTGCGCCCTTTTTTTGTTATCGTGGGTTGCTCTCTTTCTGAAAATTGGACATTTCGGCGTCCCGACCCTGTGCTTTGTGCCAAAAACAGGTGGTCCCGTTCAAAACGGGATATATGGTCACCTACTGTGATTTTATAATTTACATTTATTTTAGGAGAATAACAGACAAATAAATAAATAATATTATGATATATATATACTTAGGTGTTTCACATATCTTTCATAAATTAACCAAAATGCTCGTTAGTGATGACGTTTATCATTTTCAGATTTTTTATAGTCCAATTCACATAAACAGTATAGTGTAATGATCGGCCAATTGCGATATCGAATGTATATATCGGATTGCTGAATTTACTCTCTCGAGTTCATTTCGGTCGGTACACGAGCGACGACCTTGAGCGTTAAGAAAGAGGAGCGCTATCACGACTCGCGACCGTGACGAAGCATAAATGGACCAATAAAAACGACGTTACGCCGCGCGTCGTTACGGACATTTTGATAAGCGGGTTTTATCGCCCCTGATTGGCTCACACACCGGAGAACCAATTCTGCGAGCGGGGCTTATCAGGTGGCCAAGTCGCGCATTCACGGGAATGTCTTCGCTAGACGTTTGCGGCGGCGTCCTTGTTTAGACGGTCTCACTTCTTTATTGTTAGTACTGGCCGATGTGTGCGGAAATGTGACGTCATATAGTGGATATGAATAATCCGAGCGTTTTTTCAACAAGCCTATCTTTGAACCTCAATATTTTCGAAAATATTGCAGATTTTGAAAAAATTTAAACATCATGGTAATCTGAATTATTTTCTTATTTTTTTACCATACTACAAAAGCTTATTTTTGACATGCTGCACTACCTCATTGGAATAGTTGGGAGAGAACTAGATTAGTTTTGTTCATATGTAGCGGGTGAGACTCGGCCGGTTGTTATCTTTAATTCTTCTCACTCGAACAGACATACTAAATTAGTCGGACAAAGCACAAAGAACTTATAGAACAAAATAGTACACTAACAGAGAACTTTCATTCCAGTCAAACTTAGTGTCGAGCTTTTAAACTTTTAAACTCCTTTGTCTTTTACACGTGGAAATGTCCCGGTGGGAGAAACAAATCTGAACACAAAACAATTATTTAAACGAAAGTTTTGTTCTGACTCATCATCACTCAAATACGTATCATATGTGTGATCACATATATGATCACCTTCTATCTAGCTCATCGGTGTCCATTGGAAGTGCACTATTGCCAAGACACGCGAGTAAAATCGCTAAAATGTAATACCACTAAATAAATAATAACACATAACTACCTGTCATGGCAGTTCTATAATACAGTACCTGCGTAGTACCTATTTGATCGTTGAGTTCAATCCAAAACTATGAATATGAACAATTTTTTAATTGATTAAAAAAAAAATTTAACGAATGCTGAACGAATATTTTCGCTGTATGCGAGACCCGCCATTAAAACAAAATTTTTTTTTGATAATATTTAAAGAATCTTTGAAGCTTTTAAATTAACCAAGTTAAAATATGTTTTTACGTATAAAAATAAACAATTTTTTTTATATATGCTTATTTTTTAGGACATTGCAATATAAGATATGAAACACGATTATACAGATTTTGATAATTATACATCTAATAAACTAGGTACAAATAAAAATATATAATACGTTACATACGAATTTCGTGTAAGTGTTTTTTTAATATACGTTTATATATCTATATATATAAACTGTATATCGTACATATTTGTATATTTATATACATAGAAATATACACTTATACATACATACATATATATGTGTATAAGTGTATCTATTTATACATAATATGTTTAAAGTATCATCGAACATCCCTCCCAAGTCTGGAATCCAAGATATATCACATACATCAATAGAATAGAAAAAAATACAGAATAACTTCTTGAAATATCTTAACTTTCGTAGTTATCGAACCTTAACTAGTACTGCTGAAGGATCTGTTATTTTCAAAATTCAGGAGGAGGAGTCACGGCCGATGTTATATTCCTACACAAAATAGTCAACTCCAAAGTAGACTGTTCTGATTAAGTCAGACCAGACGCATATCCAGTCGAGTGCCATCTAGGTCAACCAGAACTAATCTCACATTCAACCTTCAACATCAAAAATCTCCTCTGAAAAATTGAGCCTCCCATTATTTTAACTCACACTTAAATAATCTAGATATTTTTAGTACCTCAGTTACCACAATTAAATCAAAATTCAATATATAAACCTTAATAGCCTTCATTTTTTTTTACACAGATTTTATTCCCCATCCCATTTTCCTCATCTCCCGTTCCTCTGGAAAATTTTCTTCTTTTTAACTTTTATCTTACTCTGTTCATATGTTTATTTTCTCTCATTTCTCTTATTTTTACTGATTTTTTTTGTATCTGCAACAAATGAGAAAATTCTCATTCCTCATTCAGCGTAAAATACGTTTCAGTATAGTATTAATAAGCTATATTTCTATTTACTAAGTCGTTTTCAAATTATTGTCTTACACTATATTATATTGTTATTTCAGAGAAAATATGTAAAATGGCTCAATTTCTGATTTTTGTTTATTTACACTTTTATTGACTATTTGTTTTTTAAATAAAACAAAATAAAATGTAATAATACAAATTAAATGCATCATCTAGAAAGATATACAGAAAAAAAAAGATTTATCGAAAAAGCATTTAGTTGCTACCGGTATAATATATTGTTTGAATTATTTATTGTAAAAAACCTTACGTTATATTCCGTATTTTATTTATTACTCGATCGATTCGTGTATTTTCAATAATTTCAATACTATTAATTACGCGTGTGAAAATTGTGTAGATATAAAAAATAACACAATAAATTCATTATTTATTTAAACAGAGAATCGGCGAATCTAAGAGTAACCGAATCGAAGATAAATCTATCGAAAGGAAAATGATAGTCCTTTGAGGGTTTTTTTTCTTGATAAAAACAAGATGGAATGAAACATCGGCCAGAGATATCGCAGATTAGTTTAGAAAACTAGAATAACATAATTGGCACTGCTAAAGTGCTTCTCTTCTCTTATCACATATTAGAGAGGATTCACTCAACTCGGTAGTTGTGCCATCCTGCATTCAATCCTGCCCATTTAATTGAATTCGCTTTATTATCTTGAAATGTTCATTTTATACATTTTACATTTATGTGAAATATTAACTTTGAAACCGACTCTATTGCGTACACATATCAATAGTGTGATAAATTAATATTTTACGGCTACGAATGATAGGGATGTAGATTATCAAAACTTAATATGAAGGTGATAGATACATCGGCATCTTCATAAAAATATCAACTGACATCTAGCTACGAGTTCTAATACTGAGCGTAAAGTGATGCAGATTTGCAACAAGATCTGAATCAATTTATGCTTAAGAAATAATTAAATATCTTTATTAGCCTGTTTATTTATTTAATTCATTTAACAAATAAAGCATATGGACTAACTTGTTACCAACAAACTCGGCAAGGCTAGACGCCTTCCAAATTAACTATGTGTACTCTCTTAACGTTCGCAAAATTTTTGAATCTCTAATATAAAAACATATTTTTAATCAGTTAGTTTAAGCTCCCGCTAAAATGATTTCCGGCACACGAGGTTATCTTTGACAAGTTTACCGGAGTATATTGATTTTATTTGACTCGCGGACTGAGGTGGACGCTGTGTGTACAGATTTTTGTTAGTTAGATAGTTAATAAACTGTTTAGAAATATTGAAAGTTACAAATTGCTATTTGCATCCTTAGTTCGCAACATATTAGGCTAGGTGCATACATATCATTTTTAATCGCTCCACTATTTAGTTATATGAGTATGTCAAAAGGCGCATAGATCATATGGGTGTGCGCATATTCGATAGTTGCTCGATAAGTAATCAAAAAACTGTAACGATCGTCTTTTGACAAAATAGTTGAACAATTATCGGTCGACATCTATGTACATTGCCGTGTATTTGCGTGCGCATACACTCGACCGCGATCGTTCAGTTGTATGGGAGCACACGCACGAATGTTGGGAGATCTCATTGATTATATGCGTATTTCCAACAACTAAACAGTTTACTAGAGTAGAAATCGAGAGATTCATCGATTTCGGCTCAACAGTTTAGTCGCGGTAATAATCGAGTGTATGCGCCTAGCCTTAGAGTATGGCCCTCTAGTCTGGTGACCTCATTATGCAAAATACAGCAATTTCTTGAAAACAGATGAAAAAAGTTTCATAAAAATATAATCATTCAGTCGGTGTAAGTAGAAATGTAGAAACATAGTGAATCCTTGATAAAAAAAGAAGATTAAAAAATGTCAACATGAAGCGCAGTATCACTGATATTTTGTTCCTGCACAAAATTGTTAATAATCTGGCCGACAGCACACTGATCTTTAGAGTGAAGTTTCGTCGTTTTATATTGGTAAAACGGTTAGAAATTTTAATATAAGAGTAAAGGAGTATTTAAGATGGTTAAACAATAGTGGGTTTTCAGAATTTTCTAATAATTTTATAGAAAATGGTCATCGTTTTAATAAAAAGTAAGGATTGTCAATTTTGCATGTAAATGGTGTTGGTCACAAATTAAATAATTTGGAATCGCTGGAAATAAATAAAGGGTGTAAAACTAATCAAACAATTATAAACAACCAATTAAATTTAACTACGAGTCTCATTCTAATTTTTTTTCCTAAAAATTATTCAATTAAATTTGTATTAAGTAACAATTTGAGTTAGGTACTAAATTTATTTTTTAAATAATTATTGGTTTTTAAAAATAGATTCTGGTAACAGTATATTTTGATTAGTGTTGACATCCTGAAGAAGAAAATGATATTTTTCGAAACCGGTAGATGTATTTAAACTCAATAAGGGGTTAATAAAACAAAGTTAACACATAAAAATAATGAATTTTAACCACAAAGTTAATTTTGCTAATTTAAAAAGGATTTTATCTTATTCTCAGATTACAAACATGTCCATTATTTCAAATTAAAGAAATCAAAAGACCGATGTACGGAAGTAAACCTGGAAATAATCTTTAGAATATATATTCTGAGCTACATAACCGCACAAATATTCTGTTTCATTACAAACATGCAGGGTGCAAAATTGTTGTCAAACAAAATCGGCCTGGAACATAATATTCACTCTGTATTTTAAAAGTGCGTCTAGTGTCGCACGTCGCGGCGGTAGCGCACCCTGCCTGTCGAACCGACGGCGCTCGGGACGGAGACAGAGAATGCGACAGCCGTTTGACAAGTAACAACACGGCACAGCTTAGTTCGCCTGAGCGGAAGTTAATATAGTAACGAACCAAAGCAACAGGCAGCCGCGTAAGGCGAAGGAGCCGTGCGCACGCAGTCTCGCGGGTCTCGCGGGATCGGCGGCACGAGTGCCCCGCACGCTCGTATTACATAATAAACGACCGTGACATCCAAACTTATTCAAACAGAAAGCATGCGTGTGCGGCTGAACGGATTACCTGACACTTAATACGGTATCCGAGTTATGTAAGTCATCTGATAACATTATCCAACCTTGTTCCGCAGGAGAAATTCCAATTGCAAACATTACATTTTTTTAGTGGGGCGTACATACTTTTGCACAAGCAGAATTATCCAGCAAACCAGTTCGGAGGATATAATGAAAAAACAAGAAAAATTCAAAACTTTACTAATCTAAAATCTATTAAAACGGCTATGCACAGAACCGTCCCGAGATAGCTAGAGTTCTGTTTTGTGTATCTGTTTACCTACTAAAAAAATTAACAATAGATTATTCCGAATTGAACAAAGATCTAGAAAAATACGATTGGGTTAACTTGTATATGTTGCATGTAATCATAATTACTATTCAGTATTCACATTAAAAAAATATATATTATACTTCGTATCGCAAACCGACTAGTAACATTTTATCAGTGCAAAATCCTCTTATGATAATACTTCAAGTATTAGTTTGTTTAATATTGCTAGACATAATTTAATATACTACTTTATACTTTGCTATTATCAGATATAAAATGTTTGTCTACTGTCTAGTCGCAATCTACATAACATTGGCGTTGAAGATTTGTTTTCTGTGCGAAAATTGTTAATAATTACAATTAAAATACTGTACACACAGTCTCTGCAGGATAGGCACATCATTGTTCTCGCTGGGGAGCAACGGGCAATCTAGTATTTTATTATAAATTCATTTCTTGCAATCGTTTACTTGCATAGAAAATTGATTATATTAACTACAGAATAAAATAAGCAAATTATAATCTATCTATTTTCTTATTTACCACATGCAACAAAAAAAAATTTTTTCACAAGTGATGGAGGTAAAAATCTTTTTTAATCCTTCCCAAACCACGCAGTAATACAGGTCTACCATCATAATTAAACCTATAATATTTCGATTAATACATGCAACATAAAATTAATATTTTAGATAATCCTAAAGAAAATATTAGCGCTTAGGAATAACTAGTGAAAAACCAATTATGAAAGGGGAATCTTACAAACACAATTATTTTTTCCATTCAATCCGTTGTAAAATTAATATATTGGTAAAAATACAATTTGTGATATGAAAGACAGAGATGACACACTATTTTCACAGTGAAAAGAACAACAAAAATACAAATATAATTGTCTTTTCCTCACTAATTAAATGAAGAGAGATAAGAAGGAAGGACACATTGTATACGACTTAATGAATGTTCTAAATTATATTATTAATATTTTTTTCAAAATTGAATCCTTAATATTTAGAGTAAATTCGTCTCATTAAAGCCATTTAAGCTAGTAAAAACATTTTTTCTAACAGTTATTTACGGTAACACGAGTTGACAGCATGGCTGCGTTCGGGTATTTAATATCACGGTATAGTAAAGGTTAACATAATGTGAGTAAGCGATCCTGATGAAAGTGACCGGCAATCTCATGCTCTCGGCTGAAGCTGTTGGTGGAGGTATGAGACAACATAAATAATTAGTTACATTTTACTAACATTATCTACCATGGTATACTATATATTTGGGATTCAACCTTTTTTTGGATATCGACCTTTTAATATCAAATCGAATCCTGGACACTGAGATTTGATCCAGAAAAATCCAATATTGAAGAAAACGCTGCGAATTAGAAGTGGTCAAGTTTGTAATGGAAGCAGCAGGATCAATCTTAGCCACTCCACAAATCATCTGGATAGCTCTTGTCGATCGAGAATGTGTTTTTGTTAATGTATTAGTAGTAGCTTCCACTATAATAGTGGTTCCCGATACTTCGCAGTATCACACTGCAAGCGATCAGGACACATAGATAGGTTTTGTTTCCAGTAAAATTCAAACTGAATTTAAAATATGTTTTTGTTTGCTTGTAAACTAACCAATTAATAAACAATACTAATTGTTACGGAATAGGTCCACTCATACGACACTTTGTTTTTTCTATAATATATAATAATTATGGTTCTACGAAAGACCTTTATTACAAAGAATTGTAACTGGTTTTATTTTAGGTAAAACAGATTTAATTAGATGACCTTAAAATAATGATAAACACTTACATCAATGTCCCGCTAAAATTTTATTATGTGCCGTGAAGCCAAATAGGATAGCAATCACTGCATTATAATATAATATTATTTAGATATGTGAAATTTGTAATACGCATAAGTATTAGTATTTAAAAAAAATATATTTTAATATTAGAAAATATAATACATTTTTAGAATAATCAGTAGGATATATATTTTTTTAAAGATTTATTTATTCGTAACTATATAATAGAATGTAAAAAATATGAAAGTAAGGCTCGCGTATAGAGAAGGAGAGTATTAGTATTATTAGAAAAGTATTATTGTGGATGATTTTTAACCAACTGACCACAATATTTTTTGTGAATAGTAAAAAGGTAAATTTTTATAAGGACTAGACCTATGTACATATATGTATACATATATAGGTGTGTAAATAAAACAACATAATAATTATTTCGTACCCATTCCCGTATGAACTTTTAAATAAAAAAAACAGTATTTTTCGTAATCAAATAAAATAATACGTGTACAAAAATTGTATATTGAGTTCTACGACACGAGTTACAAAGTCAGATACGAATCTGGGGGTTGTGTATTTATTTTTATTTGAGGTATAAAAGAAACATAAATAGTCTACGAGTTAGATTGCGACTGACAGTTGTAAATTGTGATTGAAATAAATATTAATGGGGACCTAAAATTCATCAAAGTTATCGATAGGGCTCAGTTGTCAGGTGTACTTGCCGAGCAATCTGACATCAATTATCACTCAGAAATGTCTCAATACCTCAATATTTAATGTGATTCAAAATAACCAATTGTCTCTAGCGCTACAGTTTACGGTGTAGGGTGGAATGAAGTAAGTTTACAAGCGCAAGGGGATCTCGCATGAATAGGGTACCAGATAAGTGACGAAATATTTTCAATAAATATTACTTTCAACAATAAAATAAAATTTTATATAATGAAGGCCAGTAACATAATTTAGTGGGACAATTTTTTTTTACTTTAACGGTTATTAACGATCCAAGTGTTATTTGATGGATGCTTGCGCGTTACAGAATAGGAATAATAAATTAACAAAAAGTAATAGTTATGTACATGTGACTTTAAAAAATCCTTATGGAAGGAGAAACGATGACATTATCTCAGAGATTTAGTTGAGATACATCTCAATACCATGTATGTATCTAAAGATTGGTAGAAAGAGACAAGAACTCAAACTATTATACACGACGTTCGATCCGACAGGGAGACTTAACACGTGCACACAAAAGTCATCTGAAACCACCATAGATATCTATTCTGACAAGTTAGCGTCAAGTCATTAAACATTAACATACGGCGTTAAAATACTATTAGTTATTCAGTTTTACTGCTGCTGGGGAGATTCAAAATCACTTAACTGACAAGCGACAATACCATTTGACGTTTGACATACACGACGAGAGTAAAGTACAGTAGATAGCGAATATCTGAGATATGGTATATACACGGGGACTAGGAAAGCGGATAGTTTAGTAGCGGATAGTAGCTCTAGTCGAAAATATCTAAAAAATGTAATTCGTGGCCACGGGCCATTACACAATTATTGAAATAGAACAGTTAGTTAAAATATTGCATTGGTCAAAAATCAATACCCAAAAATGTTCCTTCATAATTCGATGACTGATTTATAAAATCGGAAAATACCCGGAAATAATTAAATGTTATCCAAGTAATGGCGGTCTTCTATTTCCTGATAGTCAAATCTATTAGTGAACGTCGATGTTCATTGGTGAATCTATTTCTTCTGCTCATCTGATTTCCCAGATGGAGACGGTGCGGAAAATGGTAATTTAAGGGTGGATTGTTTGACCCTTACTGCGTCGGAACTACTAGGGAAGGGGAGCGAGGCACCGCAGCTCAGGCCGGCTAGGGGTCAGGTACTTCAATTCATAATCATAGAGTAGCTTGCTGGTGTAGTGGTCTAGACGTTGACCTAGTGATATAGTGGTCGGGGGTTCACCCCTCGCTCCAGGACACCAGCAAGTTAGTCCTATTTTCATAGCGCAAGCGTTTAGCTTAGTTTCAAATAGTAAAAATATTGATGTGACACGTATTCCGTGGCATTTGTGCAAATCGAGATGAATCACAAGTAATCTTTACATACAGGTGCTAGTATTTTGAATGAACTATGAATAAGATTCCGGTTTTGTATGTACTAGGAATACTCGATAAATAACGAATACTCAATATGATAACCAAATATAATATATTTTTAATATTTACATTCATTCTTCCATGAGTACTGTGCCGAATAGGATGTGAGCACCGCGCGCGGCCTACGGTCCTCCGTGAACAGAGGACGTCGTCACCAATGTGAAGGACCTCAAAGGAAAGTACGTAGTGTCGCTGCAGGTTCTTAATGAGATATTGAGCAGGCTGCCGTTTTGCGCGTGGCTAATGTGGCTTGGCTCATTTTTCTGCATATTTATTTTTTCAAGCATATATTTTTTAATACCCCTTAACTGAAGCAGATCTTAGCTTTAAATGATTATATTGTGAGGGAACACTGTATTTTGAAAATAATATCGAAATAAAATGAGTGACATTCATAACATATTATGTATAAGTATATGGTGTGACATGACAAAGTCACACCCCTGTGGTCATGTAAATTATGCATTATGAAATCTCTGTGTCAATGGAATGCGAGCGAGTGGTCCCCTGGCAGCAAGTGCAGGAAATTTGACGTGATAGGCTACTTTCGAACGGGGCGAGATATGGAGAGGCGGCAACCGCGCCAGGCCACGGCCATGGCCGGTAAAATAGAGATCTTAAAATGAAGAAAACGAGTGAAGGATAGCCGGGAAGATGGCCATAACAACGGACCAGGCAGAGGGAAATCGTCCGAAGGAACTAGGCGTACCTGGACTTTGCCTGGGTCCGATATTTGAAAGGCATCCGGGGGCGCCGTATTCGAAATACGGCAATTTTGGAGCCACAACTGCGGGCGCTGTATTCCGACATGGCAATTGAAGCTAGGAGAAGGAGACCCGTGACACCGGGTCTCCTTTCGGTAACATTGACAAACAATTTTAGTGATATTCAACAAAAATTATGTGTAAATCAATTCAAGAACCTACGCTGGACCACAGAATCTTCAGAGGCTCGAATTTGTTATGTTGTTGTTTAGGTTAAGTTAAAAGATGGATGAAGTTTATGAAGGCGATTTAGGAAAATGTAATTTGTGTTAAAGATCTCGACTTTGAATTATACAAGTCCGTCCCATCCTGTCCGACAGAATATCCGGAGCCGCACCAAGACTGAGCTGGTCGATGGAAATACGTTTAATCTGCCAGAACAAGCACGCATTGTATTAATATATATATACTCAATTTATTTTTCAACAAAAAAATAAATATAAATTAATCTAAAATTTATTCTCCATTATTTGATGTGGCTTGTTCCTATCTTGTTTTCAATTTATCGATTCCTTCCCCATACAATTTGGCTGGTTTGGACTGGAAGAGGTCTCGGATAGCCTCATTACTGCCTGGTCAGAATTGAAATTTTTGTCATTTAAAAAAATCTGTAAGGAGCAGAAAAGGTAGAAGTCTGTTGGAGCAAGGTCCGGTGAGTATGGTAGATGAGGTAGGTAACGGACCAGCCAAATTCAAGAATTTTTTTTGAGTTACCCTTGCTGCATGCGTATGTTATTGCGTTCACTGAGATTATGGGGTTCCCATACTCCCAATTTACTGACTTTTCCCAATTTCTTGAGGTGGCGGCAAATAGTTGATTGCGATGTATTGAGCTTCTTTGCTAAGTCTCTTGTTATTTGACATGAATTTTGTTCTAATATTGTCATCGAAGTCTGAAGGCCGACCCGCCCTTGGTTCGTCTTTCAAGGTCACGTCTCCAGAACGAAATTTGATAAACCAATTTCTAACTGCTCGATCGGTTATCATTCCTTCACCGTACACACTACACCTTTTTCTAACTGTGGCTGCAGCGCTATTGTCTTGGTTAAATTCCCAAAGCATCACATGGCGAAAGTGTATTTTTTGATTCTCCATTTTTACGTAATTTTTTTTTTAAATGTAACGTGCGCAACACTGGAGTGCTGTTTAAAGATTGACCAAACTTTTAGCTGTGCAACGAAAATAAAAATCCTTTATCTGGGTAACCCATTTTGCACGTAAATAACAATAATAGGTACTATGTACTTGGGCGGAAGTTATTTATGACTCAACCAAATACGTAGTGGTATTTTTTGTCGTTTATAGGTTAGGTAATAATTCTAATTTTCAAACGCAATGAACAAACGACTTGCTGTGGGTACTTCCAACAGTCCAGCATCTTCTTTTAGACTTTTTGAGTGAAGTTCTTCCTGCCCGTAATTGCACCTGGGATAAGTGGACTGTATGATTTATTCTTCGTGACCTGACGAGGTCTGGAGCCGGGCCAAGAAAGTAATTAAATTTCTGCGTTCTAATTTAACCGTAGCGCTGATCAAGAGCGCTATCTGGTTGCTGCCCGCTTGTATTTAGTCATTAAATACCTGTGGCAGCAATAATTATAATTATAGTAAGTGTAATATTTTTCTAAGGCCTATTATACACTTTTAACAACAAGCTATACATAACATTTCACTAATTCTGTAGAAAATGTGAACTAATTGTATAAAATATATGCAAACGTATTATTACGTTTATTTTATTTTGTTTTTGTCTCATATTATTCACGATCAACATGGAATATTTCTCGCCATTTGCACACACTTTTAGTGAAGTAATGCGTGCGTATGGACGCAAATATCGAATTAAATAATTATTTATCACTTCTTCAATATTAACAAAATTACTTTAATAATTAATAATAACATATTATATAAATAATAAGACAAAACACTTTGTTGAAACCACCATTTATTGATAAATCAACATGTTTCTATACCTACGGTATCTTCTTCAGGAAAAAATGTATACTAAAATTAAAAATACAAGCATTTTCTACATTGAACAATGCATTTACTTACTTTAAGTATTACAATGTATTTATATGCTATGTAATCGCATCTTGATTACCTATTTATATATATATTTATTTGTACATTGAACATTACACTTCGTTTATCACTATATTGGAAATGCACTGTCTGCTATAATACAGTAAAATACTAGTGTAGCAGGTAGGGTACCGAAATATATGTTTTACTTTACTGTAATGTTATCTAATTATAACAATATAATAATACACTGTACTCTACCATGAATCAAAACAATAAAATATTATTATTATAGATAAAAACAAAACTATGCTTGTATTTTTAATTTTAGTATTCATTGTTACCTGAAGAAAATACAATAGGTATCAAAACATGTGGATTTATCAACAAATAGGGGTTTGAACAAAGTGTCTTAGTATTTAAATTATTTAATCGCCTGGTACATTGTCACACAACTGGATATGTGAACATATTGGTTTCTAATTATTTAATTGTTTAAATGATTCAACTGAACTTTGCTTATCCAACTTGTTAAAAGGTATTGAATTAGGTGCCTACTTAAATTAATTGTTTTAACATTTATAATGTAATTGAATATCTACAAACAATTCTGTGTAAATTAGAAAATATGATTTTTCCTATCACTATTGACGGGTTTTCATTGGGGTGAATTATTGAGTGTTGAATAATAGTTAAATGATATTCTTAATATTAGTGTTCTTCGAATTTGTGGTCAGGAAAACTCTACGATGATACAGAGCAAAGCTAAATTTCTCAAAATACACTGATTGAAAATATTTATCGACGTGTTTTAGCAACCTACCATTGCTATTTTCTTCAAGCCACTAATCACAGGATGCAGGTATGAAAATGACATATTAGGAATTATTACAATGAATGATTACACAATTTTAGTTTTAGAGTAGGTTAAGTATGTGATAAAAACTACCGCTACATAAGTTGCTGGTTCTTCGGGTCGAGGATTTTACCCTCGAGATTTTGGTCATTAGGCATCATCAGGAATTCGGGTAGACTCGAAACGGAGTTGGGTAGAGTTATCGGAATAGGGTAGATTTGTAATAAAAATTACTACCACATTATGGCTGAATAAAGAAGATGGATAAATTAAATAAATATATGGCTGGCTCTTCCGGACGAGTTCTTTTGATCATTGGGCATCATCGGGAATTAGTAATAATTGCTTACCACTAGGCCCCGCGAGTAATTATTGGCTACAGTACGAGTGTATTCTAATGATTAATATTGTAAATGTATAATTAATCCACAAGTCAATTTCTATTCATTTATACAAAAAGGAATAATAATAAAAATAAATATTACTCTAATGGAAGAGGTGTCATTTTGAAGAATTAGCGGCGATGACTTTGCAAAGATTTTGAAATCTAATTTTAACTATCAATTGATCATGACTGACTTATGAAACACAAATAGAATGATAGGTCCATCGTCTGATACTTACCGGAATACGCCTACCGTTGAAGCTTCCGCCGATTGAAATTGTAATCCTAAATTCGTACATTCAAATCGTAAAACATAAAAAAACTCGAACGACAATTCGCTCAAAACATTGTAATCACTAATAGAACAAGTTATTTCAATAATCAATAAAATCAAAGAACTTCCAAAAATTTGATTTTAGATTTTTATCTTTTATTGGGTGGATGTCTCTATTGTGACTTCCGTCGTGTCATCTTCTTCCTTAACGTCTTGGAGTGCGTTAAAGAAGAATAATAACTTTAGTTAAACTAAACAATATTTAACATCATCTCTCACCGCTAATACTGATGAAGATAAAATATCTCTTTAGGTAACGCATATTTCAGTTTTAAAAAATATTATATTTATTCGCAATTCTGGTCGGGTAGCTTTATTAATTTAGAGCATAATGCTAATTCAAGTGCTAATGTTTGCTTGCAGGTTCATGAATCATCTTAAAGCCTATAAATATAGCCTATAATAATTAATTACACAATTTACTCATTTTTATACGTATAAGAAAAGTAACTAAGTATGTATTACACAAAAAATATATGTCTAGGGCAAGATTTACGTGTAATATGCTATCACCTCATCGGAGTATAGAGATCGTTGGAGAACTTGGAACTTCGGGAACGGTAGGCTTATAGGCGATATATTTTCGTATCCCATGAAGTCGTAAAAGGAGAAGAAAAAGAAGAAAATATTTTTAATGGGTACCTATAATAAATTGTAAATAATAAAATAATATCATACTGCATTATTAAATGTACCGGGAAAAAAATTGTACTGCTTTCTAACGACATCTCAAGTCGCGTAATAATTCAGCTGTTTGTACCACTGTATGAAACAATCGCACTCGTATTAATTATCCCAGCAGTCGGTGTATCCGGATTTATGTGACTTAAATCTTTTCATTAATCACCGCAGTCATTCAGCGTCGTCTCGGGAGGTCGCCGGCACGCGGTCGGCGACGAAACTGTATGACGCTAATTCATCAGGACTCGGGTGAGAATACAGTAGACTGTGGGTCATTAACACCTGCCCATCAGTTGATTCTGAAGACGGTTCAGTAAACACATTTTATTAATGTTTTTATAATACTATTAGCAGAATGCAATCGATTGTAGTTGCTAGGTTCTGCGGTCGATTATGGTGGTCAGTCTCTGGAATTGAGAGAACAGTGAAAAATCCCGAGAAAATTAATACCAAAATTCGAGTATACAAAAAAACATCAACAGTGTTTGACAGAAATTTTGTGATTTAATATAATTGTTATCCTTTGATAAGCATTGTTAGAAACAATCGAAAAAAAATTCTTACTTATAAACAGAAAACAGGTAGGTAAGTTTAATTATAGATATATATAGTAATAGGTAGTAACCAGCTTGCAGTCGATAGCCTAGTCGGAATGTTGTGTCGGCTTTCTTCGTACTCGTTTTGTCCGGTTTATTTGACGTTCAAGATCACTGGAACAAATGTGTCAGGCTCATTAAATAGCAACTAACGTAAATCGAGGGAGGAAGGTGGAGTGTGGGAAAATTATAATTTTAAGTAACATTATTTTAAATTAACAGTATGTTACACAGTTTTGAGAAAATTCGTTGGTTTTGGGGAAAAAATGTCGACTTTAATTTTTTTTTCTCATTAAATATATTTAGTACATATTTAAATTTCGTAAGCAAAAAAAACACTTTTTTAACTACTTATATTATATATTTAAAATATACCGTTGGACTAGTTCTGCCTGCTACAACAGCTAGGCTGCCCTGCAAGCGAGTATAAGGCATTTGTTCTGATTTTTTCGCATCTTTGCTCCTCTACGCGCATGCTCAATTGGTAAAGCATTAACGATAGTATCTCGAAAAACTTGTATCAGTATCTAAATCATTATTATTATAAAACAAAGTGACTATCGAATAAACTCTCTCGGTAAGTTTATGCTTAAAAGTAGATAATTATTCAAATTATGTATGTCCTGCACAAAGAGTGAATGTTATGTTCCAGGCCGATTTTGTTTGACCGCCATTTTGGTTTAACAAATATTTCTCAGTTTGAATTTGGTAATCGTAGAGAATATTTAATTACAATTTATTATAAAGTAAGTAATGCATTGATAATGTGTTGAAGTTATTAAAACATTTTATCAAAATAATAATGGCAATGCTCCAACCATTAATTGTGATCGCTATCGTCACGTCTTGGAAAACTTCTTAGTGGCTGAATTGGGTCGATTGGCTCTGCAACATATGTAGTTTCAACAGGACGGTGTCACCTCACACATAGCCTGAGCTTTTTTCCCGGCCGCATAATGTCAAAAAGTGGTGATATTGACTGGTCTCCTCGATCACCTGGTTTGAGGGCTCCCCACTATTTTATGTGGGGGTACTTGAAAGGAAAGGTTTACGTCAATAATTTAATAACAATTCCGATGGTACAGGACAATATTCGATATGAAATTGCTGAAATAATACTATGAAGTGAGCGAGAATAAAGCCAGTGGTGGCTACTTGGCCGATGTCATATTCCATACATAATTGTAATAAACGAAATAATTTATAAATAAAAACGAAAATAAAAAAAAAGTTATTAAATCTAGTTATTCAAAAACAATATCGGCCTGGAACGTAATATTCACCCTGTACGTCTATCAATCCATCTTAAAACGGGTTTTAAACTAATTGTAATAATATCATTGGGATTTTAACTACTTGTTTTATATATCAGGTATAGGTATCTAAACAAACTTATTAAAATCTGAGGAGATTTTCCATTCAAGACGCAATAATTGGACGCGATAGATACAATAAAACTGGTTAAATATAGTTCCTGATGTCAACTAAAAATAAATAAACAGATGAAGAGCCACATGTAATAAGAAATCGTCTTCATAAAAACTTTAAACGGAAAAATAAATATAATTTATTACCAAGCCGCATGACATACTAGTTCTACTCGAGAAATGATACCACGACAGAATGATGTATATATCGGTAAAATATTAATTTAGATTAGTAAAAAGCGGTAATGAGATCATTTTTTAAATCAATTTTCAATTTTGGCTTAAGGCGTTATTTTGTAAGAAGGAATGGGCAACGTATTATAATTTTTCCTAAGTGATAATAAATCACGCTCGACGAGTTCAATGACGATACTGAATTAAAGTTGTGTCTCTTGGCTACACTGAATTTTTTATGTCTTATAACGTGTCTTTCACAATACACAATATATAAAATATGAATTAAAAAGATTTACCTTTTATTTATTGAATTTGGTGCCATCTAGCCGTATGACAGAGCAGCTTTTTTAGTCCCAAGTGACCGTGGTTACCTCTTAGATTTGTGATTATTGATACATTAAACCAGGGATTGCTAGGTGTAAATAAATATAAAATTATATGAAATTTAAAGTAGTTACTGGTTGCCGAGATATTACCCGATATTATGAAATATGGCATAGTAACGCTTCTCTTTCATTTCGATTTCAAATAAGAATACATTTTTTTAAGACATCCGGTTGAAGAACAAATTCACTTTACCGGGAGATATACGGACTCTTATATTGCCAAGCTCGAGTTGCAATGCCAGACAGAATAAGAGAAGTATCGAAGAATGTGCGTATGAAACATTATGGACGAGACAATATGATACAATAAATCATCTATGTACAGTTAAGGTAGTCAAAATCAATGTTTCAGTTTCAGCATTATTTATTGTTACGTTCTTGCGTAATAAATACTTCTGAAGTTGTATACCTCGTAGAAGATTGTTGGTAGTGCGAGAGAAACTCTTATGTAACAATTATAATTTCTATTACACGAGTAATACAGTTTTATGATACAAAGTATATTACTAGTCACGGAGCTAAATGGTAGCGAAAAGAGACCGTGTCCCGGGCGCGTCATAGCCACATACATCACACACACCCACATACATCTCGCACCGGCGGTGCTGGCGCGCTGACAGACATCTGCAAGATCTCAAGGACATCACATTTATATAAAAAGTGCACGTTTTGCATCTGATTTACATGAAGTGAATTTTGTCCTCGGTGAAAGTGATCCTTGTATTCGAACAACTTTTATCTGGAAGAATCTCGCAATTTGTTTCACGTGCAACGAAAGCAACATAATATTATTTGATTACTACCCGCCCCTAACCGAGGAACAGATTGGAACTTCCCGCCCCGCTGTCAGTAAAACGAACTGTTGACAGGCAAGATCCGAGTACCGAATCCTATTTAGTTATATTATTTTACTCATTTCTCTTTCACATTTCTTCCAAGTGACATATCCTACGTGATCATTTTATTCCTGAAGCCACTTTGTATATTTAAAAGAACTCTTGTTTTTTTAGGGTTTGTATTTTTTTCATCCGGTTCCTTCGTGACCTAAAAATAAATAGACATAAATATGGACATTTAAATTTTTGTTTGATTCCAACTGAGTTTAATTTTTAACAAGACTATAGTTTCGACGGGAAGCTTTTATTCCAATGAAAAACAGCTGGGGTCGAAAATACCGAGCCAATAAAACTAATAAGATCAATGGTTAACGCGGTGCCTAGGCCAAATCGAAGAAAATAAATTAACAGTTTTCGAACGCAAAATATTAAGAAAAATTTATGGATTTTACTAGAAAATGAAACTTACAGAATAAAAATAAATCACGAGCAAAAAACAATTATAAGATTCTATAGGTCCCTAAGACTGCGATGGGATGGTCATATTGAAAGAAAGCCAGATGGCAGGACACCAAAAATCATGACCAAGTGGATACTCCAGTGGAAGCGACCTATAGGCAGACCAAGGAAGAGGAGGGAGGGGAGGGAGATATGGTTATTATTGGGAATATTGAATATGGGAGCGAATTATTGGCGAAATTAATATTTCTGAGTAGTGTTTTTCTAAAATCAAAACTTTGTTTTTAGGTCTCTAAGTTATTCTGAATTCCTATGATCTCGAGGTAATAACAAATCCCTCACAATAACTTACTCTCACAGAGGATATTTTCAATATGTGGAAATTAACAACATTAACACAGATATTATGAATAGTCACTTCCACGTTTATATTCTATTTGACGTTTTATGGAATGAGATATTTAGTTACAATATCAACTAGTAAGTGTAAAGTATTAATCCAAATGCTACCTTATATACATTTACTTTAAAATGTGTGTTTATTCATTTCAGCACTTCTATTTATTTCCGGATCTATTCACAGAAGACTGCCAAATAAAGGATTTACAATTTTTTGTCTAAATTTTAATATAAATTATTTAAAAAATAATTCTCACTCGACAGTTAAGTTATAATTCCTTTAAATCATATTTTACAAATTTTGTATTTATCCTTAGTGTAGAATTCTAACTTAAAAGTACCAATAAAGAGTGTGGTGATTACTTTATTCTTAAAATAAACTGTCTAAAATGTAACTCGTAATATTTTGAGGACTGTTATTACTATTTTGTGTAGTATGTTCATGATGTCTGCATAGGTGAACTGTATCAAAGACTTTCTTTGCTTTCATACAATTTTTTATTTCAGGTATCTAAAAAAATATTTTTAGTGGTTGACATGTTATCTTGGAGGGGAAGCCTACAATACCTGCAGGTCGCGTCCCAGGTGATGGTGATAATGAAAGCTCACTGGCACTGCCGGTACTGTTGGGGTGTAGAATATAAATCAAATACCTTCCGCGGACCACGCAGGCTAAGGGAAAGAAAACCCTCACAGAAAAAAACCCTCTATGTTACGAAACCTGAAACAGAACCTCGGAGACCAGCTCAAAACTGGGGACGATAAAGCAAACGGACATGAAATTGGAACCTGAAATATGAGGAGTAACACAGAAGCAGAGAGTTCAAGGAATTGCTGCGAGAAACGAATAAATACAAAGTAAACCCAATGGCGATCTAGGAAATAAGATGGACAGAGAACAAAATGTTTGATGTAAACTCGTATACGGTACTATAAATACATAGTGGTTATAATAAACACCATGTATTTGGGGTGATATTTACAATTGATTAGAAAATTAAGAGCAATATCTTGGATCTTAATCAATATAAGAAAGAATTGTGTGTCTTACGATTAGTAAATAATTGTTTTCAATATATCAGTCGTTCACGTACAAGTCGAGACTGGCGATAAATATGATGCAATTAAGGATACTTTCTACCACAAACTGGACTAAATTTTTTTTTTCAATAATATCGAATTATATTAAAATGGTCATATTTGATTTTAATGCAAAAATTGGCAAAAAAGCAATGCCCCAGGGAGTAACAGGCAAAAACAGCCTTCACAATGAATGTAATAACAGTTGCTTAGGGGTGATAGGCTTCGGCATTTCTAAAAGTATGGTAGTAAGCTCAATTCATCTACAAGGATATAAATGATCTTCGCCAGATGGTAGATTCAACCAAATTGATCATATAGCTTAGCGTACAAAGTCTTTACATTAATTCTCCAGGGAAGGCTGAAACAAACAGTGGATTTAGGGGAGGAAGATCAACCAACATTGAATAAAAAATTTACAGTTCGGAAAATACTCGTTGAGTTCGAATAGACCTATTCGAGCATTGAACTTAATCCTGTTGGATTTTAACTTTCCTCTAAAACTTGGATTAGTGAAGTTCATAATCAACACCAAAAGCCAAGTGAAAATTAATGGATAAATTTAATTTCATTCAAGGATTTAAAGAAAGAAATAGAATCGCCCCATTGCTTTTACATTTTGCGATCGAATATGCTATAAAGAGCACGCCAGCGAACACAATATCTTAAATAAATTCAAACTTCATATATAGAGTCTAATTTGATCAACGACAACGAAGAGGTAGGAAATATAACTTACTTCAGAATTAATTTTCTACCAATACAGAAATCATGAATTGTCCACAAGAAAACTTAGTACACTATAAAACTATCATTTGTACTGTATTTACTTCCAGGTTTGAAGCACGAATAATCCCCAAATTGGGAGAAATATTGGATCTTTTTAGAGAAAAGTGAAAAGTGAAGCCAAGTGTATTTTGTTTGAACCAAAATTCCTGAATTCGCTGAATGGGTTGAGATGATGGCTATACTGTACTGCCATGCCGCTGTTTTTCTGAGAAATAGAAGCGCAACGATAGCTCTAAACAGAAAATCCTCATATGAAGTCTGAACACAACAAAAACCGTATTTTGGATATTTCAGAATGATTGGCAGCAAAACTAGATCTTTAAATAAACATCCAAGAGGAGGAAAATTCTAGCCAAAAGGCGAAGAGGCTATTCTGAAGAATCACAAGCTTACAAACTTTGGAGATCGGGAACAAAGACCGTAATCAAGTCGCGGGACGTGAGGTTTTTTGAGAAAACTAGTTCACTCTCAGATGCGGTGAAAGACATATTCGTTATGCCCGATCAGATGAAATGATGAAAAAAAAACAAAGAAGATTCCATTCATGAAGATCCTCGAAATGTTGAAGATGAAGATGCTATTGAAACCAAACGAGGTCCAGGTCGTCCAAGTTTTGAAAGAACTGGCGATTGCGGTAGACCCAAAAAGGCGTATCAAACTCAAACAACAGGTTCAAGATTCATCTTCAATTCTTGAAGTACTTGAAAGAAGTGATAAAGAAGTTCGATTAACCGCCTATGCTAATGGCGAATATTGAACAAGAATAACAGAGTCTAGTGAGTAGAAAGTATGCAAGAAAAGCGACCTTTTTATGAATGTCAACAAGTCGATCGTAAATCGAGTTTTGCACAGTTACTCTTTAGAAACCATGAGAACCTTCCTTCCCCCTGATCAACTCAAATTCAGAAATATATGTGTACAGTTAGACTGCCATTAATTCGAAATTTTGCTCAGTTTCTATTCTAGGACTCCGAGGAAAATAAATGAGGCATGTTCCATCCCCCCACCGGGCTCTTTCCATCATTCCCTTGTCTGGAGCAAATTTTTGCGTCAAAAGGTATTCAATCCATCTATTTTAAGTATGAATCCCGGCCAGCATAGATGTGAACATGAAAACAATTAACATGAAATATCTCACTATTTTTAGTGCCAGATAAAACTTTAAAAATAATACCATGGATCGTAGCGATAGTCAGTAGAAATGAAAATAAAAATGCGAGCAGTATAGCAGAAATAGAAATGAATATTATCTTTTACTCGCTTTATTCTTCGCGGCTTCGAAGGAAAATCTTTTATATTTTGTCAATGGACAATTTATTTTGATGGCGCAACAATTAGGGCTTCGGGCGGGAAAGTGAGGAAAGGGAAAGGGGGATGGTGATAGTTATTATCCGTAATGGCCGATAATAACAAAAGATGGGGGTGACAGCTATTCCGATAAGCGATGGCCAATCAGAACTAATTAAGCGGGGGATATTCCGCCGAGTGGAATTCTGGAGGCAACAGCTTAACAGAAACAGAGGGCTCTATTGCTCCAATCATCGAATGATGATTGCTGATATTTCAAGGTAAATTTCAAACAATCACTCTCAAAAAGGGTATATATTTCAATAGGCAACATGTTAAGGGAAACAAAACTGTCTATTCTAATATCTAGTCGCAAAGCGGCAGACTAAGAGTAATCTGTAAAGTGATCAAATGGAGAATGAAAAAACCACAAAACTTCATATTTTTATTTATTAAAAAAAATGAAATGTATTGTTAAAATCATTATAATTATAAAATGCTTCAATATATCCCTGCACATTAAATTAAACCAATACAAAATAATTCATTTTTAGCGTTTTATGTATAAGTTAATAACATAAGTTCAGCGGCTATTTTTTATTATTTTCTTAATCTGGCCACATAAAGCTATCTCTCCGAAGAAATTAAAACATGACCGATGAACTAATTGCATTGAAAAGGATCGCGTAGTTATTATTTCCTCGCCGAACCACAACTTTAGTTTGGTAATCGCCTGCTGATGTTTAGTCGTCTGCTGAACTGAACTTATAAGTCAGTTTCCATTTACAGTGTTGCTTTTTTAACCGATCTTCTTTTTTAAAATATTATTTATTGAACAAATAATGTGAGAGATAACAGAAGGTTTTGGTTTTTCACAGTAAATGAACCGAAATGAAATCGAAATGAAACCGAAATGACTTTTAGTCATATCGGTTTTAAATATTATGAGACTGTTTATGGACCTATTTTCCATTTTTATGGCACTAAGCTTAATTTTAGTAGTGAGCGTGCTTTTTGGTTCGTTGTAGAAATATTGAAGAAGATCTAAAACTCTTCAGTTTTACTAAAATGTTTTGGTTCTTTCCTGCTCACGTTTTCTATGTGTTATTTAAATAATTTTATCTTTTTTGCGACATGTTAGAATAACACGAAAACGTTCGAATAGCGCAATAACGTTCTTAAATAAGAAATATTATGCAATAATAAATTTAAAATGCCATTATTTTTAAATTCCAATCTTTTAAATCTCGTCTTGGAGAATACTTAAGGCGGAGGGAAGGATCACCATCAAGTATCGGAATGGGCAGCAAACCAGGTAGTGCTAGGAGAAAATGGACATCATCTAGAAAAACATTGATCTCTAAAATAAAGTTTAAAAGGATGACAACATCGAATAGACCAAGTACTAGAAGTTATCGAGAAAAAGTAATGTGTCCGAAAACCTGTGTTTGGAATGCTCAACTTTCTATATAATTTCATGTTTAAACTGTTTGGGAACAAATAGCTATATTTGAAAAATATGATAAGCCCATGGAACTAATAACTAGACTAAAAAGTGAGAATGCAGTCCTTTTTTTTTTGAAAAACCTATTCGGATCCAACCTACTGTAAAAATCAAAATAACAAACATAAAAAAAAATACATTATTTAAATATTTTTTTATTAAGGAAGACACATTCTTATTGTGAAGTTGTAATTATTCAGAACATAGGTCTTTGATATTTTAAATACTAAATTAATGTATTAATTATAAATATATACATATAAAATCAATTTTGTCGAAAAATATTGTTTTTGCGTCGCCGGGATTCGAACCTGGATCTCTATTTCCAATCCGGGGAAGTGCACTACCTTTGTGCTATAACGCCGGTATTTTATATTTATAATTAATACATTAATTTAGTATTTAAAATATTTTTTTACCTGACGCCTCGCTGGGAAGCAATTAAAGGATATCCAATAAATTAATAATAATAATTTATACGCTGATTTGTCGAGACCTTCCGATAACCAAATATCTCAGCAATATTGAAGTCAAGAAGACCCCGATGCCGATCATATTGTCAGATGTGTCCAAACAAGGGTCCTATTATAGAACATTAACGGGAACTCGGTTCCAAGGACGTCCAAGAATGAAATGGGCGAACAATGTTCGAAAAAATGCAGCAAGATTACGAATTGCCTGCTGGGAGACCGAAGCTTAATATAGTAAGGTCTGGAGAACAGGTGTGTGGTCAGCCACGGACCTGAAAATCCGTTACAGCCAACGTGTTCACCATTTATTCTACTGAATAAGATTAGGTATTCTAAAGCCATGTAGAAACGCGAAATCAGTTCAAGTAGAATTAAGGAAAACAAAATTCGAATCTGGACCTTTTCCTATCCGGGGAAGCGCATTCTTCAATTTCGCTAAAACACTCGAATAGATTTTGAACTTATATTCTGTAATATTTCAAATTGATACATCTACTATTCTAATTTTAATAGAAATCAACTTTTTATTACGGTGAATCTCAAATACTTTCGAGTAAATTAATTTTATTAAATTTCTATTAGTTAATAAAACTTTTATATATAAATATTGAGGAAAACACATTTTTGTTGTGAAGTTTTATTTGTCGTATTATCGTTCATCGAGTACTTGAAACGACATATATATCGTAATATTCTTATTTTATTTCGTTAAGTCGTAGTTTCTATGACAATGACGACACCACAGCCAATCTGCTCCAATCTGCAGCACTCCCGAAGGCTTCCTAAACTCGGTTGGTTGGTCACAGACTTCACCAGATTTGAATCGTCTATCTAATCGGCGATCTTCCGCAAGACTGGAATCCTTCGACTCTGCCGGGCACCATCAGTATTCGAGTATTCGTGCATTCGTTCCTTGTGACAAATGAATCTTTTCCGTCTATTATTATGTGTCTTAATATTAATTAACACTTGGTAAATGTATGCGTGTTGATGATTTATAATAAAAACATTCCACGCGCTCGGGGACAGTAAACGACATAACGCCGATTTATCGTAAAAAAAATAGAGTTGCTTTGTTGTGCAGATGTGACGTGGAAGTATTAGTTCCCACAACAGTTTCCGGGGAAGGGTGGAACTGTATTTCAGAAACTCCCACACAGTTATAAGTTTATTTATTAGCTTCTCCGGGAACCAGGTCAATTTAAAATTATTAAATATTTATTTATCAAATAGCGAAATTGGTACCGCGTTGTCGCTATCATCTGATGTGATTATCGGTTAGCTGGGTGCTGGTCGGCGAGCGCGCGGAAGCGAGAATCGTCTCGCAAATTACACTGACGATATCTGACTCGTCTCCGTCTGTCAGTGGCACCCCCTCCCCCTGCCCGGCGACTATATTCTATTCACATTGCTGCGTAAAATTTGGCTCGGATATTGGCGAAGGGACTGGGGATTTCAAGAAAATTTTAGACATTTCAATACTTTATAAAAAAATATACAGGGTGTAGCAGATTTAGTCCACAAGATTGTATGGGTGGATACCTGATTAAATTAATAGTCGAAAATGTTCAACAAATATGTGCTTAATGTCAGAGATATAAGTATTTAAAAAAACTTAATTATGCGATTATTTAAATTGCGTGAAACACTTTATTGATTCTAGATTAAATAAAATAAAACAAAGATTATTGAATTTCGAGCGGCCAGACTACTTTTTGTTAGCAAAAGGTATAGATTATTAATGCATAAATTGCGTAAATATTTTTTTCAAAGTACGTAGACTTAAGTTTAACATGATTTTTTAAAAATTTCTAACAATAATATTTTCCACAACGGTGCAGAATTTGCATAAATTCCTTGAACATTTTGACTCGTAATTTAGTCAGGTATCCTTACATGTAATATTGTGGACTAGGTCTGTTACACCCGTTATATATTTTGTTGGGGTTGCGTCCTTCCCTTTCACCGGCTAGTTAGCGAAGAACACAAGATCCGCGGGTTTTTTACTTGAGCAACACGTACCCACTTATTTTTGTCTCATTATACCTTCATCCTAAACTGAGAAAAGTTTATAGTGACACCTGGAGGTGATAAATAAAATATGTTATTCATTAGAAAAAAAAAGACATCTAATCAGAAAAAAGACACAAGAAAAAAATAAATAGAATTAAATACAATCCACTTGACAAATCCACATCTCGTCGGGATGGACGCGAGTTCGACGTCCTTCATGCACGTGACAACCAGATGTTATAATTTGATGGATCCCATCTTCTTGCCTCCACATTATGATTGACCCTCAGCATCCGGGCTGACGCGATCGGATTAGCAGAATTTGTCGAAGATCATAATAAAAAATGTTGTCTACAGTGAGGTGACTAACTCCAATTAACATCCAAAGGCATGCACCAGAGGTAAAGGTCAAATCCAGAGAAAAACATCTTGTTTCCCTCTGGTAATAATGAATCGAACACATCTACATTTTTGTAACGCTGTTGCGGTTTGTTCAACGGTTTGTTGGTTGTTTTGAAAACGAATCATGGATGCAACCGTTTACATAACCTCAGAAACCGAGTGTGATATCAACCTAAGGGTAACTATTTATGAATTTTGCATGACAAAAAAATTTATAACCCCAATTTATAACGTCACAATCTTTCTAAAATAGTAACGGTAAAAAGAACCGAAAGTATTCAAAATAGATTAATCATCTTCGAAATCAACCTTTCTAACCTGAAATTGAAGGGAATCAAAATATCAGTATCAGTAGAATGATATTTGTACACACATCTACAAATAAAGGCTATTTTATAATCTTCATATCTTTAATATAATAAATAAATAATCGATTTGATAAACATATTTATGCAAACAGGAAATGTTTTCCCCATTGGAAGTCGGACATCTTTAATCGAACGTAAACTATATATAACGTAATTTTTTATTTGAGTGGCCTAATAGTATTTTAATAATTAAGAAATTTTCATAATTGTAGAACATTCAATTAGTGATGAGCTAAACCGTTATTTTAACCGTTATTGTGACGGTGATTATGAAGTTTGTGTTCGATTGTAACGATGATGAGTAACTAATTATTCGTAATTCGGCGATCAATCACTGATATACTGTAAACTAAACCTCTAATAGTAAAATATCAGTTACCAATCATCGTTATAAAAGAAATACCAAAAGCACAATCACAGTCACAATAACGTTTTGCTCATCACTACATTCAATGAACCAATTATTTATGTCTCAGGTGCGAGATCAGACATTACAATTTTGCATCCTTTCAGAATGTCTGCAATCGGGCCACTCTTAACCAAACGGTACTTTATTACCGAGGACCGTGACTCCTCTGCCACTGCGAATGTTCTACAAGCTTTCTTCATTCAACTCGATCCTGGACAGCTAGAAATGTTCGGCAGATTGGACTTTTAACAGAATTCACTGTTTAGTCGCATTATTGTCATGTAATTTTCTTCCGCTTTGTCTGCCATTTACATTTCGAGGACCGTAAGTTTTTCTAAACAATTATTTATTGTCATGGCGATCAGCAATATATACAAAGTATCGACGAGTATGCGTTGAAGACATGAAACTATAATACAAGACTATAAATAGTTTGTTTATACATCAATTTCCTGTTAAATTGGATGCCCACCCAATTCACCAATGATGAAAAAAATGCGATAATATTTTTTATTTCTTAAAAATGCAATAAAATGATAAAGGACTAATTCAGACTTCAAATAATCGAAAAAGTGTTATCTTATTTCGAAACATAAGCCCCTCATCTTTGACGGCATTTTATCTAGTTTTATTATACACTTCATAATATGATTATATACCGAGCGTCATATATATAGTTGCATACATGCGTATTGTATACATCACGGGGATTACCCAATACATTAAAAATCAATTTTGCCAAAATTCTTTAAATTATTTTACAGCCTATTTTAATACAATTATTAATAATATTGCAGATCTTCGTGTATCTTTAAACACCAACAAAAAAAAACTTTTTCCGATTGCTTCACAAAATAATTAATCAATTTAACATTTTACTAAAAAATTATGCTGAATTGTCAAATAAATGTTTCAGTAAATATTTAGCTAATCTAAAGTCTAATACCTAATTTTATGCAACATGAAATCCTTTTGCAATTTCTCGAATCCTTTAAGAATGGTATTCTAATTCTACTTTTAAAATTAGCAATATTAACTTGGTGGTTAAGATTCATATTTTTTATTTATTATCTTAGTTTTATTAACCACAATTGAGTTTAAAAAACATCTACCGGTTTCGGAAAACACTTTTCCTTCTTCAGGATGTCATAACTAATTGAGTTAGTATTATAAAATATATAAAAAATATTCTAATTCTCTTTACCTTGGCAATAAAAACTGTAATAAAATGGAAAGAATCGATAATTTATTTGCATTTTTTTTACAATAGGCCCATTATTTCTGTACAAAATAAAATTATTTTAAATCAATCTATTAGACAAGTAAATAACCCACCCAAAGCATATAATTTCACATTGCCAATAAGGAATTATTTCTGGTCGGTCGACACTAACAAATCTTTATATTTACAAAACGTATACAGCTCTTTGACGAAGAAACTTAGAGTAGATTGGTTGTATTACTAAATAGTAAAGCCTGTAATAGTTTTTCTTCTATATAAATAGGAAAAATTAGGAATCAGAGATTAATTGCTTGAAACGTATAAATCCTATTAATCTAACAGAATGCTTTGGATGAAAAGCACTCACACCTGTGTAACAGATTCAAGGCCATATATTTGATTACAAAGGTTTTATAGTTTTTTTTATATAATATTTATGTCTAACCATAAGTATCGCTCTGAACAACAAAATAAAATTATGCATGGTGTGGGTGTATTTTAATAATATGATTAACAAACTAATAAATAATAAAATTACAGGTATCTTAAATGATTAACTAAATAATATATTATTAAAAAATAACCAAAATTAGATTAGTATATTGTTTTTTTTGGAGGTATAGAACTTTAAAATGAAATAAAATATAATTTCACGTATATAGGTGCCGCGGCTGGCTCGAAGTTCAATTTTCGACCACTTTTTCAAGCAGCTGGGGCCGTATAATAATGGCTTTTAAGTCATCTATCGTCTCTCGTTTATCGGTGTAGACTAGCGACTTCACATATCCTCACAGAAAACAATTCAAAGGTGTTAAATCAGACAGTCTTGGAGGTCAATTCGTAGATTCATTATGGGAAATTATGCGCTCATCGAATGTTTCCTTCAATAAATTGATTGCATCGCACGTTATGTGCACGAGCTAGATCTTGTAATATTGTAAGATCCTTCCGCAAAATCTTCCATAAAGTGGATGGACACAGCTCCAATTGCCGTGCACGATGGCGAATCGACTCATTCTTCATCTTCTTCGGTATGCACTATATGACGACTTTGCGGATGCGTATTATCAATTAGAGTATGCGTGGTGCGAAAAAACGATTCGTGGTTATTCGAATTACTTGCTCTGATGGACAATTATGTTGACCGTAAAATGTACGTAGTTTCGTGAACTGAACCACGATATTATAAATAAATTTGCACAATTTGCAAGCGCTATTCTAGCGTAACCATGGTGAAATGGCAAACCAAACTGAGCACAAATCATCTGCCAGGTGTCAAATTGGCCGTCGCTGGAAAAAATGTTACCTATTTGAAAAACAAATCTTTAAAAAAACACCCTTTCTTTACATGAGTACAATAAATGCATCCAGCTACTTCTGAAAATCTCCCTCTTCCATACGATTAATAATCCTTCGCTTTTTGCTAAAAGATCTGGGGTGACTGGAAAAATCTCACATAATCGGTAATGTGCAGTGTTAGGAAATAGTTTGCACATTTCCACTGCAATTCGGTTGGCTTATTTAATATCATCTTTAAAGCGTTTCCAGTAAATAATTACCTATATAAATTATTTGAACAGTAATTAGTAACTTAGCACAAAAAAAGCTGTAAAATATTATATTAATATAGTATTAAAGATACGACTGACTTAAATCGTCAAATTATGTACATTAATTTTTTAATCCATGTAAGGTTATTCAGAAAACTAATAAGAATTAATCAGACCAATTTTAAAATTTCCCGTTGCATAAAAGCGCAGCGCCACAACTACAGCGGGTGCATGATTTGGAAACAATAGAGTGACGCGAATACGTTTTTCTCTAGGCGACATCCCAATTCAAAGTCGCGGCCGCTATAACATTTGACAGAATTTTACTAGTATTAGATACCGTCATATTGCTATGGATCGGCCGATATCATCAACTCATCAATCAAATCAGTAAGTCTCTAGGTAGGGAAATCCTCGGTCGACCGGCGGGCGTCTGATTGGTCTGCCAGTCGGATCCTCTAGTGTGTCTGGATAATATCTGCCAGCAGTAGTGCCCGGGTAAAGAATTAACTTCACGTATCGTTTTTTTTGTGCCAGTCTTGAATCCCGCGAGGGAGAGTTTGCGTTCTTTCCTAGTTGCCCCCAAGTCCTCCGCCTTTTTGTGTTATTACTGTATCTTTGTTAATATTGTATTATTATTATTCATCTGTGGATTGTATTTGTTACACAATAAAGATTTCTATATGTGGTTATAGGTGTAATGAGTGATGTATTGGTTGGCGGCCTTGCGCCGTTGCTTGGATGCTTGCGCCGAGTTGCGTTGCACGGTCGCCTGCTTAACATTAAAAAAAATGCCAACCTGGCATGAATAGGACCGATATAGGAGTTTTCGCTAATAAAACAGTCCCGAGTTAGCGGTGGGTTCCCCCATTAACTCATCAAATCAGACAAATAGACAGAACGTTTTGGCGCTTTTGTACAAGGATATAGAAAAATAAAAATATGAGTAGGAGAGAGAGAGAGAGAGAGAGCGTAATTGGTGATAGTGAAGAATGCGAGCCAGAAATTAAAAGAAGTACGGGATTGTCTAAGGTTGACAAGATGTGAAAGATATAATATCCAAAATGATGAAAATGAAAGTGGTATTGTTAGAAGTACTAACGTTTCATATTGCCAGAGCTAGATAGTAATAGACACAAAGAGATAGACCCTCCGATAGACCTGCTAGACCGACCGAGTGAAGATCACTAATTAATTCACTAACAACGCACTAATCAACTGCAGAGAAGACTGAATTGAATTGCCGAGAAGACTGAATCGGTGCTGTGATCAATGAGAGACAGAATTCCGTGGAAATTGCGACTCTATCAATCAATTAGGAAGAAGAAAATTTGTCGTATTTAAAATATTTCATGTCCTTTCACCTTATTCAATTTGCACTTCCACGAGGTCACATAGTTATATTATAATATATCATAGTTTTTATAATCCATAAGTGTCAAAACGTTCCGTAAGATCACTGCACAGTGACATGGTCTTGAGTAATATAAAAAATATCACACATTGTAGCTTCGCCTTAGAAATCGTAGTGATGGTTCATGATACCTACAACAAGCGGAGCATATCTACACCAATATTTAAAAATAAACATATTTTTTATTTTAATTTTATAGGTTTAATATTATAATACTTTTTTCCGAAATTCCCCATATCAAAGAAATAAAAAATGTGTTTAAATGTACGCATGTGAAAATGGTTTTATATTACATTACGGGGGAGCGGAGAGAGACGGGCGGTTAGAGCGAGTACCGAGGCGGTGCGAACGGTTCACCGCGAGCAGGCGAGCAGGTGAGCGGGCGAAGTCTGAAACGCCGCGCAGTCAACACGGGGCATAAAACAAACACCCCAAATTGTGTCATTATCCGCCAGTAAACAAACTGGGTGTTTCGATTTTCCCCTGATAGTGCGGAAACAAACACAAACACAGATATTGTTAGTTTCGCTGTTTCAACACAAACGCAAGTCTGGAACACACCCGTTTAATACACAATGTACATAACGATAATGTTGTATATGTATATCCCTCGTGTAGTGCCACTAGTCGTATTGATTTTTGGAAATAATGCCAAGTGTGGAGCCGCATCGGCTAGTCAAAAGAGAATAAAGAAGTGTTAAGTTGCCTATCGCAGTTTCATGAGGGTTTGATTAAATTGAAAGATAAGACAGCGTTAGGCATATAATGGTTATGTTGTTTGATTTGGGCACTTTTTAAATATATCCACGGAATATTCTCTTTTCTCTTCTCAATTCTCTTTTTTGAACTGACTCGTAGGTTTCTACACTTGGTGATTAGCGACTTGATAATCACAAGCTATCCTGGTGGATGATTGTTCCTCACGATTGTGGGTCATCGGGTGGTCAAGAGTCAAGTTCTAGGGCACCTCAGACATGAGAATATTGGTTAATTTTCACGCCCTGTTTGCTCTTCCTTGCTTTTGCGTATTTTCATCTTTCTTGCACCATTCTGTTGGCGTTCTGTTTCGATATATTTTATAAAAATGTTTACCATTACTCTATCAATAATCAGTGTTTGAAACATTAAGAGAAGCTCGTGAAAATATCATATTTTATATTTTAAACTTATAAATTAAGTAATGTTGTGGGTTAATATTATCGGTGGAGGTGAGAGCTTTCAAAATGTTGAAGTGAGAGGTCATTCAATTTATTTTTTAATTTACCTGCAAAATATTAAAATAAGCCGGAACTTTGATTAACACGTTTAAATTATTATTAGTTCATTTTAGAAATCGAAGTATTTATAGTGAATAATAATTTTCATATGACAATAAGATTTTTATACCCACTTAAAACTGTAATGATTTCGTATAATATGAATGTCTTTCTAGTTGATAAATTTAATTTGTATTAAAATACTACAGAACTGTTCCGAAAAAGCTACAACTTCACAATATTTTAATTATGTTATCGTTTATTTTTCATCAGTAGATAGTGTAATAAGCACGTTCAGATACCATAAGTAGAAATATTGTTAAAAGATTAATTTAATCACACAAATTACACTTAATTGAATAAAAATCAGATCAAACATAATAATCGACTTGTTATAATAATAAATATCCATTAACATTTTAATGTTCTGTTCAAATGAATATGTATGTAAGTTGAATGTACGTGAGACAAGTCAGAGAATGTGTGAGAATATTAGCGTCCGTTGTCCGTCCGGATTTGTCGAATGTTAAAAATAATTAATTTGATACAAATCAGTACAGACTACGAGTATATAATGTTGAAATCCATTGGAATCACAGGTAATAAGAAAATTGTATACAAGAGATATCTACAGAAATGATACTGTCTCTGTACTATTGCACGTCATGTCACCACAATTTAATATAGAGAAGCTCCGGCAAGATAATACCGTCTCATCCACTTACCAAATATTTTCACTACTAGTCTAGAAAGCACATTTAAAAGTCTACATTAGAATTATAGGTATTTGCATAATAATTTTTCCCATTTGAAATTTGCAGATGATATAATAATTTCCCAGTTCCCAGAAGAACTCAAATTTTATTTAAGTGCGAGCAAATGATATATTAAATAGCGAATAACATTTTTTAAATGAAACTCCCCGACATAATCCATTTGTAAATAAAAGACCGGGCAAAGGTTGGATGAAGGAATTTTTAAACGCTATCGAAGTATAGTGAAAGAGCACAGTTAAAGCAGTTTATGGAGCTAGTTCTTGCGCTTCTTGAAAAGGATATTAGAAAATGGTTTATAATTCCACGAAACAAAAAGGTTTAGACAGTGTTTTAAATAACGTCTCGAGAATTTTTAGTACTGACGAGACTGGTTTCCCAACATGTCCATTTAGTAATCGAGTGTTTACATATAATAAAAGAGTTATATCAATTTAATAATTATGCCATAGATAAAGGAAATGCCAAAGAAATAAAATCATTTTATATGGAATTATTCGATAAAATAATTAGTTTTATGAAAAGGGAACAGGAACACGAAAAAGTTGTCATTTACTATGACTTCGAGGGGCTATCAATTATTTTTAGAGAGAAGTGCCACGAAGAAAATAAACAAGGATGATGATAAAATAATAAACAAAAAATTGAAATAAAAGAGTGAGAAACAAAAATAACAGGAGCAAATGAAAAAATACTATGAATATAAATAATATTGCCAACATTCCTAATACTATACAAAATTAGAAGCAAAGTTCTCACTGAGAAGTAAACTTCTACATCCTCAAAAAAATAATAAAATAAGTCACAAATTAAGGACAACAACAATATTATTATGTGCAAAATATGCAAGAGAACTGTTAAAATGGAATCGTTTTAGTAATGTGAGTATTGTTACAAATTTCATGTTTGTATTCCCAAAATACACACCTGTACATTATCTGGTGAGATGTCTGATCCTAGTATATCTGACGCCGGATATCAAGTCAGAATGAAGCATTTCTGAAACTTCCGACATGATGAATACTGAAGATTTTATTACTAGTCCACAAAAAAGATAATTTGTTTTTAATTTATATAATATCTTCATTAGTATGTTAATTCAAATCCTACACCTAATAAAGATTTCGTAATCTTATGTTTTTATTCATTGTTCGTTAAAAATACTTGGGTGACCAATAACTATAGAATATCGGCCAATTACTGTGGTTGGGATCTCCTTATTCATACAAATCGTAATTTCATTAGTTTTTATAAAAATATTTTTACATTTCTTTATTTATACTATATAAGAATGCTTTTAAATATATAAAAGTGAAATCAAACATTGGTGTAGTCAATTTTTAGACAACATATTGTATATAGATTCATTATGTTATAAATATTTTTATTGCCACTCGGACTCGAACCAGGAGCCCTTCCTATTCGGGGAAGCGCGCTGACTTATTACACCTCGTCAAATAGAAAGTAGATTGCTTTAAAATAATGTAATTACAGATGTATCAATTTGAAAGTGCAACATGTAAGTTAGAAAATTGTTCGTTAACTTACAATGTTGAGTATTTATAAACTCGTGAAATACCACACCCTCTTGGTGTGTGCTAACGCAAGCGGTGATTTGAAAATTAAGCCCTCGGTCGTGTATCATTGCGAGAATCCACGAGCCTTCAAAAAATTCCAGGTTCAGAAGAGCCACTTAAATATGGAGGTTCAACAGCAAGGCTTGGGTCACTCGTATTTTGTTCGTTGAATGAATCAACGAGGTATTCGGTCCTACAGTGATGACTTACCTTTTGAAAAAAATTTGCGACTCAAAGTCTTGTTGGTTATGGGTTAGCGAGAAATTAATATTTTAAACGACAATGCGATGTCATATTATCCTCAAATCCTCAAAAAGAGGCAAAAGCAAGTATCAATGGATAGATTCCTGGTTAAAGTTCTACGACAAGAAAAAGATCTTATTGAGCCATCAAGTGATTCCGATATGGATAATTAACAAATTGGACTACGTCTTTTATTATAAATTTAAATACATAATTTAAAAATATAAAATAAGCACTTATGTATATTTTGTATTAATTATTTTGATATTATATTTTTGGATCTTGGAACGAATTGAGTTTCCTTTATTTACTTTGCTTTGGCATACGAGAGATTCTTTGAAATACGAGCATGTTAACGGAACAAATTATGCTCATAAGTCGAGGTTCTGCGGTATATAACTGCACTCGAAGCGAAAGACGGAACGACGGATCAGGGATTAGGACCACTTACTGAATAGATTTGAAAACTTCTACACCGCTCTTTATTATGATGCCACTGAAATGAATCCAATTCTTCAGACTCTTCCTTCAATTGTACCCAGCAAAGTCCAAGGAGGAGATGGACTATCGACAGATATTCTGAAGAACTATGATTATTTACAGCCAGTTTGCGCGAAGGAAACGTCCCAGAGGAATGGAAGAATGCATGTAACTCTTCTAGAATACAGAATGCCACAATGTAGGTACCGGATTCACCGACTATGAAAAGACATTTGATTCGTTTCATACTCCAGGTGTATTAAATTTAGTAAACATCGTTGTAATCAGTTATAATGAAAGATTAAAAAGTAAAATCAAACTACAAACGTTGAAGACTAACAAATGAATCTCGATTCGTGATTCCGATGATCGCTGGAATCATAACAAATAAAGCAATAATAATGCGATTGTGATGCACAAAGCACTCGCACTGTTTATACTCGGAGAATATAAAGAAAAGTATATAAATAAACAAGCAACTTTATCGGCAACAGTTTATGGCCGCGAGCGTGCGAAGCGGGCGCGTGAAGTGAGCCCGCGAGCTGGGCCGAGAACGCCGCGAGCCGCGAGCAAACAAAGTGTGAGCGATGAGCGCAAGTCCGACAGCTCACAGAGCCACAGAAGTACAAGAGCATACATATTCTAAACATTTCATGGGTTAGCGAATTAAAATAAAACTTAGGCAGTACGATAATCAACCGAAATTTCATACTAACGAATATCATTCAGGCGTGTAGGCATTTTAATACAAAATGTCTGATCTGTCTGTCCCTAACCATATTTTTTCCTTTCATATTTTACGTAAATTTAAATTTGAAAGTGAACTATTGCTTTGCGTCGGAGCGACGTGTCGATTTCCTCTGAAATAATAATTACGTGGATATCATGTAAACTTTTTGTTCTGAAAGTAGAAATTAAAAAAATAATGACTTTATTCTACCGTCATTTAAACATATAAATTTCAAAATTAGAATTTGTTCCTGGATTTTATAACTACTTACTATTATTACATATGTACCGTACCTACTGTGAACTGAAATTTAAATAAGTATGTATAATTTTTTAAAGCAGGTGTCCACAGACAGTAAATGAATAATACTAAGCAGTAATATAGAAGAGGGGTTCGAAACATTAGTTGCGGGACGAGGGGCATTCTACGCACATTATTTGTGGAAACATAAATCCAATAGTTTATGACAAATTTATGCAACAGTAAAAATATTTACTCTTCGAAAATTAAATCTTTGCGTAAACAAGACGAATTTGTACATTAATGCGTGTTATATTATCAGCATTTAAATTTTCCTTCCAATCGAGTCATATATTTAAAAAAACCGTGGAGCTATTTGATTGCGTAAGTGGTACCAAAGTGATTACGTGAGTGACACCAAAATTAAAATATTGAAACACGGAATTTCCCTTAGTTCATATCTATGTATTTGTTAGTGTGTGGCAGGTGTCATATTGACCTAATAATTTAATAATACAATACAAACATAAACAATGGAGCGCTGAAAGATTAAATAGTCAGAAAATATTACCTTTGGGTTGGTGGAAGCTTTATTAATCCAAAGTACATTTTCTCTTTTTAGTCTTCTATTTCTACCGATATGCATCCAGTGTTGAATATAGCTCTAACCTTTATCGCTATCGATGGCCCTATATTTCACGCATGGCTTTCAATTTTGCCCGACAACTTACTATATCGTCTCTTTTGCCCGACACTACGTCGTCTCGAAAGCGGTCAAAGGTCAATTCAAATTTCGGTGTAAGGCGTTCTGTGAATCATCAGTCATCATTACACGTGTTTCGCGTCCGGATTGGAATGACGCATCCAGTAGGTACATACTTTTACTGACTCGGAAATCAAACTCTTATTGAGAGATTACCGTAAACACATTCATAGGACTTGACATCATTCAGTTACACATTGGCAAAGCTGAGTAAAGTCGTAATATCAATGACGTACATACTGACCTATTTCCGGTTAACCAAGTTCTTCACTAAGCCGCATACGGAACCAGAGTTCAGATCCAACATACATATATTAGTGCTGTATACAGTGCAGCAGATTACTACGAGGCTTGAGGTATATCTTTTTAGTCTATATTGTGATATTTTTAATGATACTAAAATTAAATATGGTGGTTTAATTCAACATTGTGAAAGTATCGTTAGGTTTAACTAAAATATTCAGTTTACAATGCGAATTCAAATATAAAAATATTATCAGAAATATCTTAAAATGAAAGGAAATCGGAAGTATTATATGCGGCCAACCATTTCACAATCTGATTTCGATGTTTTAATTCTTGTATTGCCGAAGTTGTATTGCGAGGATAGTCTTCTCTCGCTTGTCGAAAAAATGTTTGATGAGTTCGGCTATAATAAATCTATTTATTTATGAGAAACAAACTGTATATACATAATATATAATAACTTATGATATGATACATAATATAAAAATACGACCAGTAGGTAAAGGTTCTTTGGAGCTGGACAAAGTAAAAATACCATACAAACTCATCGACGTCGGTCCCTCATGATTGAGTATCGCGATCTCCGTGAACTCAATCACGAGGGCCCTCTTAACTATGCTCCTCCACTTTTTTTGGTACCTTGCAGACCTTAGGGCTGTCACCAGAGAAGTGGCTGTTGCCTTTTCCACTCGGTCGGTCCAGCGGCTGGGGGGTCCTCGTCTTCCCTTCGGTCCTTCTCCGTGGCCCACCACAACAAGCTTCTCCAAGCTATCTTCCCTTTTGGCAAGATGCTTTTTGTTTGTCCTTATGGAGATATTTGTGCGTCTCGCCGTCCATTTCACACCATATAAAAATATAGAATGCACCAAAAACTGTACGAACCTGACCTTCGTTGTTTTAGAAATACCGCGGACTTTCCATATTATGTTAAGTCTGGACATAGAACTTTTCGCCATACCTAACCGGCGTTTAATTTCTGGCTCGCAACTACCGTCGTCAGTGATTGTAGATCCGAGATAATTGAAATTCTTGACTATTTTAAGATATAGAAAGGCATCATCTGTTGGTGAAAACTGTTATTAACTTTGTTTATACTTCTTTATCTCAAGACCCAATTTCCTACTTTCCTTTTCAACGCGACAGAGTAGTGTAGCCATTCCTTCTTCTGATGTAGCGATCAAAGTTATATCGTCCGTGTATTTGAAACTGGAAATCTTTTTGCTTCCAATTTTTATTCTACCATTCCAGTTTTCGAGTGCATTTCTCATGATGTACTTTACATATATGTTAAAAAGATCTGGGGACAATATACATCCTTGTCTGACTCCTTTTTGCGCTTCAAACTTTTTATAGGAAACAGAGTTGAATTTAACCGCGTGTAACACACAAACTATAAATTAAAAAAAGAGTGCATACTAATAAAAAGATAAAAATAATGTTAAAAATAACAAATCATGGATTATTTCAAAAGTCAAAGAACCACGATGTGTGCGTGCTTTCTCGATTTGAGTAAAGCCTTTTACCGTGTCAGATACGACAAATTATGAATGAAACTGCGCGAGCGGAATGTTTCCTAATCAGTTGTAGACGTACTTTACAGGTGGCTTAGGCAGCGAGAGATCTTAGTGCGGTGGGAAGGCTCCAATCCGATCCGATTGATTTTTTATTTTACTTAGATTTTTTTTTTTATTAAGACAACACGTCA
Source organism: Eubasilissa regina (assembly GCA_022840565.1). NCBI lineage: Eukaryota > Metazoa > Arthropoda > Insecta > Trichoptera > Phryganeidae > Eubasilissa > Eubasilissa regina. The sequence continues at coordinate 54,265,358 of JAINEB010000012.1, read as the reverse complement.
CTTTATAAGGGTATTATAGTACTGCCGAAAATTGATCGTCCAATAGTCGACAAAATAAAATCTTCACTAGATCTACTAGACGCTTGAGCTGTAATATTTATACAAACTTATTGATATCCTTTTTTGGTCTTTATTTCTCGAAAAATAAAGATATTAAGAAAACTAGAAATGAACAAAAAAATAAAATCGTTTTCACTCAATTTATACTAGAATATTATTAATTATAGAATAAATAAGTCACATATAGGTACAGGGTGTAACAGATCTAGTCTACAATATTTTATGGGTGGATATATGACCAAATTTGGAGTCGAAAATGTTCAAGAAATATGTGGAAATTCTGCATCGTTACGTAAAACATTATTGTTTGAAATTTTTACAAAACCACGTTAAGCTTCAAGTATATGTACTTCGAATTAATATTTGCAAAAATGATCCATTATTAACCTATATCTTTGCTTCGGGCTGTAAATCATCTGACATAAAATAGTCTGGCCAGTCGAAAGTTTTTGTATTTAATATATTATTTGGAATCAATAAAGTATTTAAATTTATCCAAATAATCACACGATTACGATTATTTTGAAATGCTTATATCTCTGACATGGTTGAGATTAGGCACATATTCTATGAACATTTTCGACTCTTAATTTAGTTAGGTATCCACTCATAAAATATCGCGGACTAGCCTGTTACATCCTGTATAATTTATTATTATTATTATTAACAACATCACAATCTAAGTCTATAACTGATATATGATACTGGCTTAAAGCTACAAAACATACTGCTTAAAGCGGGCGTGAGCATATTGCATGATAAGGGTGTGACTACGGAAGACAACAAAGAACATAACAAGCAAACAAGTGTCAATACAGCTTTATTTATTTTTCAATTAACTTATTAAGGAACTCTGAGCTATGAGTATATCGGAAATATTTTTTATCACACAGGTTTGATCTAAACGACTTTTCAAAAAAAAAAAAAATTTACACGTCGGGAACAAAACATAGAATCCTCGGATCAGAGAGTCAAAGCTTTACTTTTAGAAAGTGAGGCCCGCCATGTTACTTTATTTAAATGCAGGAATACAATAACTTTCTCCGGGTGTATATATGTACGAGTTTGTGTGAACGTAAGTATGGATGTACTCGTATATAAGAGAAAATTAACTGATTTGCGAAGATACGTTGTTATTACTACGGTAGTAGGTACTCACTTTATTCCATATTTTGCATGATTTCAAATCTGTATGCAAATGGTTTCGAATCACACAGCATAAACAATTTCGTTGACGCTCCATTTGTGCGGATTGTTGGGTATAATGTGCATACATTATTTAGTGAAATGCACAATTTATTTGTCGTTGGGAATGTCCCCCGGTGAAATGCACTCGCACCTGCACATCTTTACTGCTGCCTTAGAGCATCCGTAATGAATCTTCAGTCAGCTATGCCACACAAAGAGAGAGAAGACCTAACATTTTTTTAAATAAGCTGAATCGCTTGTATTACATGTTTAGTATATAGATACCTACAACGAATTTTCGTTGGTTTTATTATTATTATTTTTAAAATTTGTAAACTTTGCATTGTGGTTGATCATTTTAATATTCAATTATTTATTACTTTGCTTTTAACCACTTTTATTGGATATTTTAATACAACCACCGGTTTCAGAAAATACCTTTTCCTTCATAAGAATATCAAATAAACTGACTAAAACCATGATAATTCAATAAGCATTTGTAAAATTGTTCTTATGGTACAATGTTATAAGAGTCAAATAGCATTTAAGATATTTAAGCAATCATAGTTTTTCAGAATTTTAGAATCGTTTATTAGAAAATGAAACTTTTGATAAAAATGTGGGAATGTATGTTTTACATATAAACAATGTTGATCTTATATTGAATCACTAGAAATAAGTTAAGCATGTACAATTAACATAATATAATAAATAATCAAATAAATCCTAAAACGATGTTTCCAATAATTTTTGATCATTAAGTCAATTTCCACATCTTTCATCATCGTAAAAATTTAAGTTAGGTAGGAACCAGATTTATTTTTTAATAATTTAAGAAAAAAATTGGATTAGAAAACATTATAACAATTTTAAATATGGTTTTAGTTAGTTTTTTGGCATCCTGATGATGGAAAAGGTATTTTCAGAAGCCTGTGTTTTAAATTAACTCCTAAAAAGTGGTTAAAAATAAAGTAATAAATAATTATATACTATTTATTATATAAAAAGGTAGTAAATTCCTAGTTGCGTGAAATTTGTTTTACTTTTATTTTTTAGGGATCTCATTGTTTGGAAACTTTTCGCTCTCAACGTTTCAAGACAAACATTTGAGTAGGTACACTGATTATTTACACACATATATATATATTATATTAACCTTCTCCATTTTGTGACGACATAACGTGCACATCGGGATATGGTGTCCTTTCCGCCGCATATTTCTACGTATGTCAAGGCGTACAACATCTCTCATATATACTGTCACATGTATAGTGTTTGATTCTGAGTGCGCAGCACTTACCGGAGGTTGTAGTGCGGCTTCGTGAAATAAAAAAATCGCCACTTGACGCTAAAAAGATTGAGACCTTAAAGTACAGAAAGCCTTGCTCAGTGCACCGCATAGTAACAAAATAAAAATATCTTCCGGCACGTATATGTATATATATATATATAATAAGGATACCGGAAAGAAATCCATTTTTTTTACGTTTCTTGTCTGAGGTCATTTTGGAATCAGATTCTCGTCAAAGTATCGAGGATTTATCTTAAAAACTTGCTGTTCCATGGTCTACAATGCAAGAACACATAAAAAAATCGGCAAAACTAATCGAATGGGTGTTTGGATTCCCCACGCACAGTCCGTAGCGAACAAAACGGAGCGGATGAACACATGCGATTCACTGTTGTCAAGAAACAGAATTCACCCATATTTGGATCAAATTGTGATTAGCGACGAAAAGTGGATATGACAATGTGACGTGATAAAAATAATGGCTTTCAAAGAACGAAGTATCTGTTCCAACTCCTGAGCTCGGTCTCACCCTCCGCATGGTCCTTTTGTATTGTATTTGGTGTATGGAGACTTCCATGTTGTTCTCCACTTAGATGATAGCCACTTCAGATGTCGCGGGTGCATTGCATCGTCTCTCACGTTCTCGAGTAAGAGTTTCGCCGGTATGAATGACAATCTTAATGTGAAAGAATAAAAATTCTCTGAGAAATCAAATGAATCTGATAAGCCGGTAATGGAGCTTATTCATCTGACGCACTGGTAAGTTTACCCAAGTTGCCATTATTGCAGTGTATTCTTAAAAAAAAACTTAAAGTTATAAACATTACAAACAAAAACATGAATCAACACATATTTTTCAAATATGATCTAATGATATTATTTTATACTAGTCTTCAGTTTCAATCTATGTACTATTATTGAGATTATCAATACAGCATTATTTCATACATTAAGCCTAGAAAATCAATCTTTTAAAACCGCATTGTAACGGCATTAAAATCATATAAGTCGTCAAATGACTCACCTGAATAACAATTGAGGCAAATATAAATCTCCGTTATCGTTTTCTATATATTGTAAATGCACCCAATTTTTACACAGAACATATTCAATCCACTGTTCTCTGGGTTATGAATCTGAATACTAATCACGGCAATACCGTTCCAGCCTGTCTTCATTATTTTCTTGTAGGACCTTGCGTTCAGGTTTAGCTTTGACTGTTCTTTGTTATTTTTCCTTTCCCTTTGTTAAATAGCATATATAAACAAAAAAAAAATTATGTCGGGATTAGTTGTTTTGCGTTCGGGGTTAGAATTTCCGAGTCACAATCGGTTCCAAGGTAACGGAACAACCAACCCCATATCACGCACATGCATTCTACGAGGCGTGTCCGTAAAATAAGTTCCACGAATTTTTTTCACATAAAAAAACTGGTTTAATTTTAAAGAAAAGTATATTTTTGGAAAGTTCAGTCCTTCTTTTATTTTTCTACATAATCGCCGTTGCGTTCTATGCACTTCTGCATTCGAGACACCCACTTCTTTAAACCAGAGTCATAGAACTCTGCCGCCTGTCCGCGTAGAAAACTAACAACCGCATTTTGTACCTCTTCATCTGTCTTGAATTGGGTTCCGCCAAGGTTTTTCTCCAACTCGGGGAAGAGATGGAAGTCACTTGGTGCTAAGTCTGGACTGTAGGGTGGGTGAGACACCATTTTCCATCCAAATTTTTCGATGAGGGCTGTGGTTCGATAGGCGGTGTGCGGTCGGGCGTTGTCATGGTGAAAACGCACTCCTTTGGTCAGCATTCCTCTTCTCTTGTTCTGAATTGCACGTCTAAGATTTTTCAAGGTCTCACAGTACCGTTCAGCATTGATTGTTGTCCCGCGAGGCATAAACTCACACAACAATACGCCCTTTCGATCCCAAAAAACGTTAGCCATGATTTTTCCTGCAGACAGGATTTGTTTGAACTTCTTTGCTCTTGGCGAAGAAGGGTGCTTCCACTGCTTCGATTGCTCCTTTGTTTCCGGTGTGGTGTAGTGTACCCAGGTCTCGTCGCCAGTAACAATGGAGTCCAGAAATTCCTCTTCGGTTGTTCCGTGAAAAACGAGAAATTCTTGGGCCGCTTCAACCCGCTGCCGCTGGTGATCTGCAGTGAGCATTTTTGGTACCCATCTTGTGCAGACCTTTGAATAGCTTAAATGTTCAGTCAAAATCTTGTCGATTGTGGTTTTGCTGGCCTCCGGAATCTGTTCGCACAGCTCCCTAACTGTAATCCGTCGATCTTCGAGCATTGCCGCTTCGACTCTGGCAATTGTTTCGTCGGAAACCGATGGCCGCCCTGCACGGGCTTCGTCGTGGACGTCTGTTCGGCCATTTTTAAATTCCCTGACCCATCTGCGCACCATCCCGGAGCTCATACACTCTTCTCCATACACTTCACAAAGTTCTTCGTGAATTTCCTTCGCCGATTTCTTCTTAGCGGCCAGGAAACGAATAACAGACCGCAACTCGCAGCTGGCGGGAGACGCAAGAGGAAGCTCCATCGTTGACGGCTGCTGGGCCTAGACTAAACGTCGCAGCGACGCTGGCTTGGTGAGGAATTGTAGTGGGGGAACCAAATAACCTGCCTCTGCTGTCTGGTCGCGCATAGAAACAATCCTAGCGCCAGCGGCAGTCCGTGGAACTTATTTTACGGACAAGCCTCGTATATGAAAATTTTGCTTACGATATGTAACAAGGTAACTTATGATGCTTCCTGAACGTACTTCTAATAATTCAGTAAAATACACATATCGACAGCGTCGAATTTTATTGAAATCTACCAAAAAATATCTGTACGAAATTTTTTACTCAGGTGATTCTTGAGAACCTGCCTTCACATAACCACCATGCCGGCGCCGTGGGCGTTACTAAAACGACTGCAGCGGGAGCGAAGTCGATTTGCATTATGCAGCGCATTTCATACATATAGCCATCTCTTTTCATTTTGGAGATATACTTATCGGAATAACTTACAACCGGAACTTCCAACTCAGCTTCCCCTTTTCTAATATAATAACTGGTCATTTCAATTAAATAAACCACACAAATAATCTTTGTAGAAAGCACAACAATACATGCTAACTAATTATTATATAAAATATAGTGCCGACCTATGGGAGTGGGGAAGTTGGGCGCCGACCGAGGAAACGCAGTAGAAATAGACTGTATTTGTAAGTAGGAAATTTCTGGTTATTTAAGGTTGTTGTTTTTTATACATTATATTGAAAAACCCCATTTATTATATTTACAAATAAAATAACAAAAAATTAAAAAACTATGCGTTTGAAAAGTTATTTTTATTTATTTGTGCGAAGATGTATTCACGTAAATGCGAAAAATATTATATATGTCTAGGAGAAGCTTATTTTGGTGACTAACGTTGAAGGACGAAGAGGAAGAAGAAGATCCCTCCCCCCGTCGACCGACTGAGTGAAAAAGATGACAGACAATTTTCCGGTGACAGCTCTAAGATATGCAGGATGCTGAGAAAGTGGAGGAGCATAGTCAAGAGGGCGAGAGCTCATGGAGATCGCGATTTTTTTTTTAGTCACGAGGGACCGACATGGATGATGGTGATGGCGACCTGTTTTTTAAATTTAGGTACTTAATATAAATTTATTTTAAAGCAACTTCATGTAGTAAGCTTATCGGTTAATTAAACATGCGGCATAAGGGAGTTTTGATGAAATGCGAGAAATGTCCATTAGTCACGTGACTAATGAAAATTGTATAGAAGTTGTACGGACAATACGAAAAGCTTCAGTTAGATCCTAGCAAACAGCACTGCCCGGTATTGCCTAGCTATTTGAGTTGAACCAACTCAGTCTCTTACATATCATTATTTTATAGATTATTTTACTTTGTTTATAATAAACCACTTAACGAGTATTCACGAAATATTACTATTTAACTAAGAATTATTTAGTTGAAATAAATGACTTATTAATAAATGCGACAACAACACAGCGAGGCAAGTGTCTATATTATGAAATAATATTGCAAACGATTACACAATTCTCAAGTGTTACCACACGTTCGGCGTTCCGTCTCATCTCCTTCACCCGGCCTCGGATGTGAGTTGGCAAATGATGTTAAAGAATTTCATAAAACCGTTTATTGGAGTGTACTTACATTACTGCGTTAAGGCAAACGCGGCACACCTGCGACACGGTAATCGTCACGAATGTTTCGCTTATTGTACTTCTTAGATTTTCAGTTAGGCAGTACCTATTATATAACTTGCATTTTATCCAACATGATGGTAAGACGTGATGGTCAGGCAAACTGAGATACGAGAACAGAAAAAGAAGAACAAGATGTGGCGGAGTTTTATCTATCATCAGAATTCATAAAAACGGTTCTCACGTAGAAAAGCACGTAACAATAAAATGTTAACATATCGTGGTATACCTCTTAATTTAATATTTATCCAGGTATAGCGTCACATGACACACATTCCTGGGCTTTTATTATATTAGTGCCATTTACCGATGATGATAGTAAATTACCTTCAGAAAACATAACAAATATTTCAATATTTAAAAAAATTAATTTCATTACTCCGATTATTTTTATTTCCTAATTATTTTATTAGTAGAGTTAAAGGGCTATTTGCCATGTGTACCCGAGCTCTCTGGCTGACGTTTTGGATCTCGTTCGTACGTTAGTTGTTGGTTTTACTACTAAATAGTCATATACACTCTGTATTGCCCTCCATCGAATTGTACAAACGGTATTCGTACGTATCAACTGTTGCCATAAATACTTCGATAGCTAGTTCTGGGTTTTCTATTGGTAAAGATGAATACAGTAATTCAATCTACGTAAATTCAAATTACACAAAACTTTGTGAACCTGTGCTGGTTGACGCCGACGTCGCTCTCCTTATAGTCTGATGGTCCTTAAATTTGCTGGTCAGCCACCGAAAACCTTCACACAACCGATAATCCGAAAATATATAATACTAAATGTTTTTATTATCGCCGCCGTACTTTTTCCGTCCGAATCACAATAACTCTCTTCCCAGAAGCAGCTTCGCTTTTATTTTCTGTTTTTAAATCCACACAAAACGAACACACTTATTCAAAATTTTATATCAGGCCTACCTATCGAAGTATAAAAGCGCGTAAAGATTAACTTTGAAATATGTATATCCACTTAAAAAGATTCTTGAAAAAACTAAGATCATGTTACTATAAATGGTTAATAAACAAACGTAAACATTCATCTATCATCCAGCGTCGCATTTGACAGTGAGACCATAGATAAGAAAATAAAGTGCGACGCAATGACACTTACAGGTTCGTATTCAAATTAAATAACATATCCAGATAAAAGATGAGGAAGAGTAATATTATTATAGTCAAATATCACAAGGCGGTACTTGAAACGCAACTACCACCAGCCTTAAAAACTTACCGATGACATGCAAAGTGTCTAGCATCACTCGGCTGGGCGTAGTCACGATCACTCTACTTATCGACGTCGTCCTTGCAACAGAAGTCAGCTCTAGAAGTCATTTTCAATCTCAGTATGCCTAGGTATCTAGCAGTAACTTCTACCTTTGTACAATTAAATTTAATAAATTCAATGCACCTGTAAGTAGTTTCTGTTCTTATAACTTGCCGCCTATCAATCTTTTATATACACGTACATCCTCACAAATATGAAAAGAACAGGAGAATATTTGGGTGAATATTGGGGCATCAATATCCTCAGATAAATTATATTATCTATCACATTACAACATTCTGATTGAAGTGAGATACATTTACATCAACATGCTCCGCCTCGTATCCATCACGCGCGTACTTTAAACTCACACATTTTCCGCAAGTAGTAACGCCAACAACTTAGGTAGGCACCTATTAGGTATTTAACTAGAAGTTGGGTAGGCGCCTGTTATTAGGTATTTGCATAATTAAGATAATTTATTTTTCGCAGAAAGATTTACAAAATAAATTAATGACATTTGATTCAGAGTACGCGGTGAAAATTAGTAAAACAAACATTATTTTTAAGGAAATCACATTATTATTGTGAAGTTTCAGTTTTTCAGAACATAGTTCTGTGATATTTTAATACAAATTAAATGTATTAGTAATAAGGATATATGTACAGATAAAATAAATTTATCGAAAAAATATTTTTGTTGCCACCCGGATTCGATCCAGGAATCCTTCCTATCCGGGGAAGTAAAAACTTGTCAATAACAAATGGACAATGAATAGAATATGTAAGGTATTATAAAAAAATATTGTAATATAACTTCCTCTCTAAGCACAAGAGCTAGTTTCTTTTTTGGAGAAGTAAGCGAAAGAAAAACCATGTAATTTTAAAAATGTAAAATACTTAATTCATGTTATAAAAAATTGAAAAATGTTAAATAAATAAAAAAACTTACGTGGTGTAATAGATCAGCGCACTTCTCCAGATAGGAAAGGTTCCTAGTTCGAATCAGGGCGGTAAAAAAATATTTTTCTGACTATCTTTCGTATTGATTGATACCTTTATTTTGTATAAAATAAATATTAAGCTATATTATGTGAAGCATCACATATAACTTGCCAGGCGCTTATTTTCGAACGATCCAGGCGGAAATGGAAAAACCTATTTATACAATACCTTTTTGAATGTTGTACGAGCACGTGGTAGAGGCTACATTGCTGTTTTCTTCAACTGAAATTGAACTTACTGCCTGAAGGTAAAACATGTCATTCTATATTTTAACCGTTTATTTTATTATGTGAAGCATCACATATAACTTGCCAGGCGCTTATTTTCGAACGATCCAGGCGGAAATGGAAAAACCTATTTATACAATACCTTTTTGAATGTTGTACGAGCACGTGGTAGAGGCTACATTGCTGTTTTCTTCAACTGAAATTGAACTTACTGCCTGAAGGTAAAACATGTCATTCTATATTTTAACCGTTTATTTTATTATGTGAAGCATCACATATAACTTGCCAGGCGCTTATTTTCGAACGATCCAGGCGGAAATGGAAAAACCTATTTATACAATACCTTTTTGAATGTTGTACGAGCACGTGGTAGAGGCTACATTGCTGTTTTCTTCAACTGAAATTGAACTTACTGCCTGAAGGTAAAACATGTCATTCTATATTTTAACCGTTTATTTTATTATTAGAAACTCCAGCTTCTTGTTCTTCTAAATATATCTACCGGTTTTAAAATACAATTTTCTTCTTCAGGTTGTCATATTTCATATGACAACCTGAAGAAGAAAATTGTATTTTTCGAAACTGGTAGATGTATTTAAACTCAATTAAGTGGTTAATAAAACAAAGATAATAAATAAAAAATATAAATAATATTGTTTTGTTTTATTTGGTGAACAGATAACATGTAATAAGTTGAAATGTTAAATAAATAATACGAGACGCACGGATATCTCTATACTGCAAGAATTCAACATCAAGGACACGTTCTCAACTCTCAACCTGCAGCCTGAGACGAATCCTTAGGGCATCTTGTCATATCTAAACAGCATTACTAAACTTAGATCTGCATTTAGATGTACAAATAATGATGTAGGGAACAAGTAGATATATTTGTGTATTTGGTAAGTACGAATATGCAGGATAGAAAAGGAACTTATGGTATAATTTTGTGTCAATATGACACGTTCTAACAGAGGTCTTATAAAATATTACATTTATACTGTAGACTGGTAAATGGAAACTATGGCAACCAAATTAATATTCTGTAGGCATACAAAAGAGTCGTAACATTCGTGGATTATTTCGTATTAGATCATTAACATTTACACATTCCTCGAGTATTTGACAATAAAAATATGTCAGTAGACCTGTGTAATTCCCCAAAGTACCATTCAAACCAAATCTAAAACTCTGTGATCTTAGGAATTTTTTTCTGAACATCCTCAACAGTTTTCATATATATTTGGTAGAGAATATTCCATAAATATGAAGGTGGCACTATGCATATTATTATTATTAAGTCATCAAGAATATACTACTATATATAAATTATGAAAAACAACAAACTCTTTGGTGGTAATAAGGTAAATAAGCCACTCCTTTAGGAAAAGCCAGCAATATATAAATATATATATATGTTTAAAAGTGAAATATATATATTATTACGTTATACCTACGTGGTACCTACCGCGCACGAGATATGTTGGGAGTTGATATTTACCAATTGGCAACACAGCACCGCGTAAAAAAAATTCTCGCTACCGTTCTTTCTTTTAACATGTACTGACGACCACAGGAAGTTGTTCCGATGCTAATAACGAAGATGTGACTTCATACAGAATTAAGAAAGGGTGAGAATAATCAAATATATTAGGAATCTGTTATTCTGCACCATATTGAAAGATTTATTTGCTAATTTTTTTTGTAATTCCAGGATGAACGCATTCCTTCTTTTTCCTTTCATTATATGATGACAGAAGAGTGGTCATGTGATGATAATACTTTTAAATTCACGAAGTATTCCTCGTGAACAAAGCTGGAAGAGGATACGATTTGGTCTCCTCCGCTTCATAATTTGACAGCTAAATTTGTTTTATGATAGAGGAGGACGCAAGGGATTCCATGTCAGTTAAAATGGAAGAGGAAGACCCAGCCTTCCTGACGTTTTGATGGGAATGAGATACAAGTATTTAATGGTGCCTCGGAACATCAAATCTGGATGGGGACTGTGGATCACTGCTGAATGAACGAAATTACCTCACGCTTCAATGGTTGTAAAACAAATTTAGACGTGAATTGTTAATATTTGAAGTATTGTAGTCTTGTTTTTTTTCTCACCTTTTAAATTTTAATTAATAACTTGCTAATCTTGTTGATCACATTTATTTAATATGATTTTTTTGCTATAACCTAAATATACCTTACAAACTCATCAGGTAATTCCAAATTATTGTATATAATAAGTGAAGAAGTGCCATCTCGTTTTTGCCATGATAGCCATTAGTGTAAAATTGTCATATAGTTTAAATCTCCAGTAGCAGAAGGCAGTTTCCTGTGAAGTTAGCCTTTGAAATGACAATATAAATAAGTCTCGAGGGTAGAGTCCGGAGAAGGTTGGTGTATCGTACTATCGTAATCTGGTCACCGATATCGTTGTTTCTTGCTAGATTTTAATTTTTAATTCAGTCTCATCATTTCATCGTTGCTTTGCCATTTTCAAGATAATAAGACATCGTCTGGTGATGATGATAGTAGGATCGAGCCTAGTCTCGAGAGACTACTGAGATGGTAAAATTTTTCTCAGTATAAGTGTTTAGCTCAGTTTCAAAATCAGCAATATAGAGGTGACCCAATGTGAACGCCGGATTTAAATTGGAAATAAAATGACATTTTTATTAGTTTTGTGATTGGATTTTGATTGAGTATTAAAATGTATCTCTTCGATTAATATCAAAAATATTTCGGATAAATGAATACTTCGGCGTTGATTGTAAATCTTGATTCTTTTTACGAAATTTTTGATTACATTTGCACAACATCTGATTAATTTCATCGATAACACGTCGGACTTTGTTTTTGAGGTCGTTAACTGTTTGTGGATTGTTGGCATAGGCCTTGGATTTTAGATAACCCAACAAAAAGAAGTGGCACGATGTTAAATCATAAGATACTGTTGGTTCCGTTTAATACGCGACTAGGAAATTGTTGGTGCAACAAATCAACTGTTGCTCTTGTAGTATAGGAGCTGGCGCCGTTCCGCTGGAACCATATTTGTTCATGATTATACATCCTCCGATTGGTGCCAAAAAACTCTGTTATTATGTTACGGTAACGATCGCCATTCACAGTTACCGCATTTCCAGCCCCACTTTCAAAGAATGGGCCTATTACTCCACTTATCCAAGATCCACATTAGTGACTCGTTTGGGATGCATTTGCTTCTCATGAATCACACAAGATTTTTCTGAGCTCTAAATGAAGATGATTTTTCGACCAAGTTCAGAGTCCACTTCATGATGCTCTACAAATCAACTGGCGAGCTGTCGGCGGTGGGAATGGCCAGGAAGCTGATTGCATTTTTTAATCGGATGAATCATAGATTATAACTGTGAAAGTATCAGAGTTACTAACTACAAAACAAAAAAAGGAACAACATTTAAATCCGGCGTTCAATTTGGACCACTTTTTATAATTAATATTTGGTTAACGCATCATTTTTAAAAGTTTATATTGCGACTATAGATACAATTGGTATATACCAAGAAGTAGCACTGTTCAAAACTACTTGTTTCACCTGGTGACTTGCGTGAACGGGAACGAAACAGACTGGATGACCAAGGAGAACACTTTTTCGAGCAGCCGTCTAACGAAAATGTTAGGGTATTTGACTGTGCATATTATTTTTATAATTATTAGCAATGATATATTTGTAAATAAATAGCACACATTCGCGAATGAATTAGTGAACGAATATGAATAATACTAAATCACTCAGCACAATCTACCGGTGGCGTAAGCTACGTTCGGTAGCCTGATGAGCATTCATATTTAATGTCTAATTTAGCCCAGTAAATATTGTACGCGCCGCAGTCACGAAGGTCTAATGTGGGGCCTAATGAGGGCCAGACCCTTGACGCCCGAGCTTAATCCTACTAAACTGGGACCTATGTTCCTGGCCAGTACAAAGAGATACTTTATTCTCAAAGTCAGAGATGAGTTACGTATTATTTTAGGTTGTTCGGAAAGTAATGGTCGATTTTAATCATCAAATTCAATTAAATTAATCAAAAGAAGAGCCATTAGATTCCAAGCATTTTTGTCAACTAATTACAAAATTATTCACGGTTGTAAAGTAAAACCCGAGCGGATTAGAATACAACAATAATTTAATAATGTTTTAATAATGGTGCTTCCCTGTAACTGATACATTTGTGAATTATTATAGTTTCTTGAAAAGGTGAAGGTGATCGTGAAGCGAGGTGGGCTCTCGTCATTACTGCTGGTTGTTAATTGTGTATTTTCATCCATTAAAGCTTTCAATTCGTCATTTTCAACAGTACTAGGACTTCCTCGACCCTCTTCATCTTACATCTCCGGTCCTGAACTTTTCTAACCAACGCCACATTATTTCTCAGAAGTGTTTCATTCACTCTGTCTGTTTGAGATGCATAGTGCTCCAACTTAAATTATGTAATAATTAACACTGTAATTCTTATTTTTTCTATCCTATTTCTGAAGGATTAAAGTGATGTATTTAAATGTTCAACTCGATGAATAAATGTAGCGTTCCTAATTATTAAGAAAACATATTTTCTTGCAAGAACGTTCCAAATGAAATAATAATAAAATCTGTCATCCAATATTATGTTAGTTAAATGTACGTGTGATCTTTGTCAACTGAAAATTCCTACACAGTTTATCTCTCTTGAAGTTTTAGATCTTTTCAAAACTTAAGTTTTGATACTTAGGCTCACGTGTTTGGATGCATTACTCATACATCTGTCCGCAAATGAATTGCGAGCAACATTGAATGAAATCAATACGCAGAGAGCTGTCGGCTGGCTGTAACGTTCAATATACACTTCTACCTAGGTAAGACATTATTTATCACCGAGAGTGTGCTAGGTGATGGTAATTATGTCCCTAATGTATTTGGTAAGCTTTTTACTGTCGTAAAGTTTAAGGGGAAATACAATCAGATATTGAGGTCATAGGTGCGCTGATGGAAGCTATTTTTATAAAGCCAAATAGTATCTCGCATTGGAAGGTCGATAGGGGACCAGGTGAGATGGGCAGAGTCCACCTGACAGTCCGCAACAGATTTGTTATGACTCGCTAACAAAATGACATCATCGGTACACCGTGTATCGTGTCGAGTCATAATTATAATGTCACTGTGCTAAAAACAGTCCGTCAAAAATAGTGCTATAAAATATTTCTATATATTCTCACTTACCTTATATTTTATTTTCCCCTTTACCGGTACCGAGAACGAAATCAGTACGCGCGCAAGACACTCCGAGAGTAGCGCTTGCATCTACATAAAATGTAATAGACAACATTTAAATTCGAATTACTTAACAATAACTGTAGTATACCTGTAGACCTTCATCACCACTATTGGTAGACGATTACTTAAAAATCAAACATTAAAAGTACACGTGACATTTACGAGTTTTAGTTGTTTATTTTTTTTTAAATAGAGATGCGAACACAGAATACGTGTCACGTCAATATTCTTACCGAAAGGAGGCTCGAACCCCAGATCACTGGATCACTAGGCGAGTGTCTCGATTACGATTACAAGATTAAGAAGCCCGCGTAATAAGTTAAATAGACTAACATTTATTAATTTAATAACATACATCATTTATGTACATTTATGTAGTTCTGATACGATCAATCAACACTCGCCTAGGATTTGAAGCTTTTGCAAGGAAAATAAATATTAAACTGTTAGATCATAGCGTCTTCTGGATTTCGCTTCGACCGAAAACTGTCCTAGTTATTTGAGAGCAACCTACAAGTCAAGAGATATCTTTATATCTTACTGAAACTACGGTTTCACCCATAACGAAAATAACTATTCTTTACGTAAAACCTTAACGAGAACGATGCTGGAATGTTTTGAAATAGCACGAACGCTTGGAAACATATTTTTTACTGACGAAGCACATTTTCATATCGATGGCTATGTTAATAAATAGAACTGGTGCTCGGCAACCCAAGAGAGAGAGCTATCAAAAGCGTTTGCATTGTCCAAAAACGACAGCGTGGTGTACAATTTTTGCCCGAGGGATAATTGGCCCTTATTTTTTTAACCAGCGAGAGACAGTCACTGTTGACGTGTATTGCTAAATGATCGGCGAGTTTTTGGTAACGCAACTGCAGCTGTTTCCCGGGTTCAACAACAGAACACAATTTCAGTAAGACGGGGCCACTCCACACACAGCTAGAGTTTCAATGGAGAAGGTGAGGGGAATTTTTCCCAATAAATTAATCAGCAAGTACGGAGACATACTCTGGGCACCTCGGTTCCCGGACCTTAGACCGTGCGACTTTTTTTGTGGGAATACCTTAAGTCGACAGTTTACAGCAACAATCTTCGAACAATTTAGGCCCTACAAGAAAATATCCGCCGTGAAGTTGCTGCCATCAAACCAATGCTTTGCTTTCGCGTGTTCGCAAATTTCCTAATAACAATCCTTGAACAATTTAGGCCCTACAAGAAAATATCCGCCGCGAAGCGATCAGTTCTCGCGTGTTCACAAATTTAAAAGTCCGATTGCAAGAGAGTGTCTTGAGAGAAATGGACGGCATTTAGACGATATTGTTTATAAAATGTTACATTAGCATCGTTAAACTCCATTTTGTATAAATAAAGTATGAGAATAACATTGTAGTTTATTTTTCATTTAATATTAAACTTAAAATTTTTTCACTGGACATCCTTTATCAATATTTAGTTATAGCACGTGCATTCTGCAGATATTGTGGAACGTGTTTAGCAGAGGTAATATTGATTAAGGCTCATGATACTTTGTTCTATGAGAGTCAATAAAGGCACATGTGTTCCGGATCACCTTCTTCTTCTTCTTGTGTCTTATCCTTTCAACGGACGTTGGCTATCATGTTAGCTATCACACTTTATTAACTGCGGCCTGGAAAACTTATAGAATTAACTGGCCGTACCATTGTCTTAGTTTCTTCAGTCATGATGTTTTCCTTCTTTTAGGGCCCCGACTTCCAGCAATCCTACCCTTCATTATGGGATGCGATATTTCAACTTCTCTGGATGTCTCATCATATGTCCGAGATATTGAAATTTTCAGATTTTTATTGTTTAAATATTTATCATTTATTTATTTTTTTATATTTAATTATTTATATTATTTATTCATCCGAATTATAACATCTTCATTCATAACTCTATCCATCCAGCTTATTTTGAGTATTCTTCTGTAAATCCACAACTCAAATGTCTTATTATTTCTTCGGTACGTGTCCATGCTTCCATTCCACATAATAATACCGAGATCACATATCATCTGACCATTCGCATTCGTAATCTAAGATCGAGATTATGACTGCAAGAACATCTTTTTCATGCAGATAAAAGATGCACGAGATTAGATTGATTATAACAGAAAAATCCCACCTTTCATTTATATTGCAATCCAGGTATACAATACTTTGAATCTTCTCTAATTTTGTTCTAGCAATATAATAATATAAGTAGATTTTGATCACGTCTTTGTGTATTTATAATATCTAACATCGATTGCAATAAACTCCAGTTTTATAAAAAAAACTTTTATTTTCGGTTTCGTTTTTTTCCTTCTTTTTCACTTTTTGGTTTTCCTCGCATACCCGTTGCTCCCTCGTGGCCAGCCCTGTCTTAAGCAATATTTACTTAATATTCGTGTGTGTACTTGAACTACTACATAGTTAGTTTTTGTCATCAGTCAGTACCTACATTGTGTTTTCAGGCATTAATGATGTTTTAACGAAGTAATGAAAATAAATCGTATAGAATAAAAATATTCTCTTAAGCAATATTTACTTAAGGTGTCATTCGTGCGGGCACTTGTACACAACAACATAATTATTTTTTCGTTACAGTGTGCATCATCAGCGCATCGTGTTTTCAATCATTAATGAAATTTTAACAAAATAATGACAATAAGCTGTACAGAAAATAATATTCTCTTGAGTAACATTTACTTTCACTCGAGTATCACTCGTTTGGGTACTAGTATACTAGTACATAATTACTTTTTGCCAATAGCGTGCTTCATCAACATACTTTATTTTCAGGTAATAATAATGTGTCGAGAAAATAATAACAATAACCTATGTAGAAAAATATAAATAAAAAACAAAAAAATAGTAACAATCAACAGTAATGCATTAGATATGCATGCCGGGAGAATAAAATAATGTGTGCAATACTATTGTATTATGTTATTGTTTTATGTACTATGTTATTATTAGTTATTATTGTTACATTGTTTGCTTCTCTAATAATAGAATAAATACCAAAAACATAATGTAAAGGATATACAAAATATATATATATATATATATATATATATATATATATATATATATATATATATATATGTTAAATATATATGTAAAGAGCACGAGAATGAGAAAGAATTTAATATTTACAGAGCAGCCGAAAAAATTGAAATCCAATTAAAATAATAAATTGTGTAAATGAATAAAATTTATGAAAGAGCAAAATAAATAGTACTATGTAATATAATATATGACAGCATCTTTGTAGAAAAATTCGGATGGAAATGAAAACTGTACCTACCAAAAAAGTGATGCATGGACCATTTTTTGAAAAGGGTAAGCATAAGCATAACATGTTTTAATTGGGAAATTTTAAATAATGATAAGATAAACTGCATTGTCGACAATGACGATGATTTCACACCTCATCCATCGAATTTGATTGCGGAAATAATTGTTGACCTTGGTTTATAGCACATCCTCAAACCACGCTCCCTCTGTCCTATCAATAATTCCCATAATATTCCCTAGTACTGGAAATGTATCAACACTTCAGTCAAATAATCCACCATCCATTTTAAATACCATTACTTGGAAACGTGAAAGCATTTCAAGAAAAGACAAGGTTAACATTAGACGCCAACACACATGAATGGGCAGATGAAGATTTCAAGAGAAAGAAACTAAATAACTTGGACAAGGAAGTATAAGAATCATAATGGAATAGTCAGATTTGTGAAAATTATGAAATATAAATTCTTTAATTCGTGTAAGACGAAATGTTCGGAAAAGATCAGCGAAGAACAAAAGATAGCCATTTTTGATCGATTTTGGGGTGTAGGTAATCGAAATGAGCAGTGTAAATGTGTGACAACATCGTACAATAATCCAAAAAAACTCAGAATGTATTCTGATTCAGAATCGAGGAGAAAATTTTCTTTAAAATATCGACTACCATAGTTATCAGGAAGACCGAGAGCTAATTGATGTTTGCAAATAAATGTTCCTGGGTACATTCACCATCAGTGAACAAATTGTGTACACTGCCTTGGAAAAAAATATAGTATAACTGGTATTACTACTTCTATTTAGCGAGGAATACATCAAAGCCACCCTAAAGTGATTACATTAAAAACAATGTGTGCAACCGCAGTACTTAGAAAAAAATCAGACAAATTATGTTCGGATGGTGATTTGAACTTACGTCGTTTATTTGAATCACATAATGAGTAGTTTGATTTTAACATTTACTCTATAAAATATCAAAACGATGCGAAAAGGGATTTAAAAACTTCAGGTTTTATCTGATAACTGTGTCGGCCAAAACCGAAACCGTATTTTGCATACCCTCTATATGTATTTGGCCAAGAAATATGGCCGTAATTGGAATAAAACTTTAAACAAACACAAAGTTTAGTGGAGTAAAATAAAAAAGTTAAATACTACTTTTAATGACCGTTTCAAAATAAATTACAAATATGACTTACTTAGAAGTAACAATTTCACTTTAGGAGTAACGAGCTACACAAAAAGGGACTCCTTTTTTTACTATTACTCCTCTTAATGCAAATGGTTTACCGATTCCAAAAGCTAAAAATACGACTTAATAAAGATGTTTCACGGCGAAATAATTCATTTAAAATTTTTTTTCTGTCAATATGAATACTGATTCTGAGAAATAGTGTACAGTTTTATTCGCCTTAACCTTCACCTTAAAAATAAGGATTTGGTAATCAGTATTTTTTTAAGTACATTTTTCGTTCATTGATATCAAAGATTTGATTGAATTTACTATATTTTATTACTTACTTAATTACTATGATAAAAAATGAATCTTTTAAATTTCTTAAATGTTAAATTTAAAAATAAATAATACATGTATACTGTATTTTTGTTTTCATATAATATAAGTTTCCAAATGACATTTCAAAAACAATTAATTAATAATAATTAGTCATTTTAATGTTAAGTCATAGCAAGCAAAATAGTGTTTGATTATTTTTGTTTTAATTTTGAATTAAATGGTTTAATATTTTATAAACTTAAACTTGGTTAACAACATAAAAATTGATGTACTTATTTTAAGTAAAGAACTAAGGCCAAAACTTTAGTTCTAGTTAACATGAACTTCCCAAAGTATAAATATGTATGTAACACATACGATAAAAACTATGACCCAAACCCTACGAAAATATTGGTACATAATACATACAAAAAAAAAATGGAATCAACTCCAGTGTAAATTATCGTATGAGATAATTGCTATGTATGCCTTAAATTTGAGTCCAATGTATAATATCGTATGTGCATTATTACAAAAACTGGTAAATTTCGATAAAACATAACATGCAATTTAAATATATGTTTAACATTAGGATACAATCGGTTTTTATTTGGAATTATAGTAATGTGAAGAAACTTTTCATTGCTCTCCTTAATAATATAGATTTTGAAGATACGAGATATGTAGAGTACAATAACTAATAAAATGATGAAAATAAAAATCAACAAAAATGTAAACATATATACAAAGAGTATAAAGCAACATATAATGTACGTAGGAAAATAAGAGCAAAAAATATTAATAAAATTTTAAAAAAACCAAGGGTAGAGAGCAGGAGAATAAAATGCGACCCACATACACTATTAGATACCGTAAGTAATATTAGATATTCTGGAGTTTTTTTCTTGGACAACTAGTATAATTCTTTTATTAATGTTTTTTATAGTCATCTGTTATTCAATAGTTCACCTTATTATTCTGTGGAGCATGTCTCTACTGTGCAGCAGATTGTTATAGCTTCGCATATTGTTTCTAATACTATGGTAATAAAGTTCAAATTTAATAATTTCATCTTATGCTTTGGTTATCAAATTACACATTTCATATTTTAATGGTCTTATAACTTGGTTATCACCTAATAAATTGAATGCTACTTTAACTTCGATGTCAATTTAAAAATTTAATGATATTTTTTATATTTGCAAATGGAACTTTGAGGTTTATTATGTTTATTTTTTTTAATAGATTATATAACATTGTTCATAAAAACTACTCAATGATTAATTTTAAAATATCAACCGGTTTCGGAAAATGCCATTTTCTTCTGCAGAAAACTAATTAATTTGACATCCTGAAGAAGGAAATGGTATTTTCCGAAACCGGTTGGTGTTTTAAAATTACTCAATAAGTGGTTATAATAAACAAAATTAAATAATCTACAAAAAAAAGTTTATGATATTATTCCTTGATCATCATGTTATATAAACTTAATATTTTTACATAATATACCTTGGTTAACAAGTAACAAATTTAATGATATTATACCTCGGTTATCAAATTACAAATTTAACGATATCATATATTGGTTATCAAGTAACAAATTTAATGATTTAATAATATATGCCTTGTTTAACAAGTAACAAAATTAATGATATAATAACATATACCTTGGTTATCAAGTAATAAATTTAATGATATAATAACATATATATTAGTTATCAAGTAACAAATTTAATGATTTAATAATATATAACTTGGTTATCAAGTAACAAATTTAATGATTTAATAACATATGCCTTGTTTATCAAGTAACGAAATTAATGATATAATAACGTATACCTTGGTTATCAAGTAACAAATTTAATGGACTTATACTTTAGTTTTTAGGTTCCTTACAGATTTAATCATCTTATTACCTTACTTATCAAGTTACAAATTGAATGACCTTAGCTTTGTGGCAAAGTTATTGTATGAAATTATGGGTGTACCATATATATAAAAAATAATTCAATTGCAAAATAACTTAAAAAAAATAAAACATTGTTTTCGTCGGCTGACTTGTGAAACAAAATGTAGGTATAGAAAAATAAAAAAGAAATTTAATATTTCTTATCGAAAACGTGGTTAAAACATTGAAGTTGTATAATTTGTTCATTCACAAATATCGCCATGGCAAAAGCACATTTTTTTATACAAAAAAGGAATTTAGTGAGCCTTTATAGCCTTGTCATTTAACTCATTGATACAAAATATGAATATTATAGAAAGTAGATATCGGTTTCACTTAGGCTCAAGCCTTCGATAATTTAATTGAAATCAACGCGTTACTCAGACAATCACCCGGGTGCACAGTCATTTAGTCCATTGATTAATTGAAGAGACGGATTCAATTTGCCCAACGTTTTAAGAGATAACGTAACGTTTAATAACAACGATCAAAATTACTTTCTACAGTTTTTCACCCACAGTACAAACGGTCAAGATCGGTACCGATACTGTGAATCGTGACGTTCTCGGTATATCACCGTGACAGCTTACCACTACTTCTGTCAAAATGTATGCGTACATGAGGGCGTGAAGATGATCTGGAGTTATGCCCGATGATTGGCATCTCCTCACTAGTTTGATTTATCTCACATCGACGTTAGTTTAAGGACATATTTTTACCATTTCCACAGTAGTCACACCGGAGTTGAAATACGAGAGTTACTTTTATCACTTCTGTGTCAGAGGAATCACACTGGAAAAGAAATAGCGGTACGATTCTTACCACCTTGACTTTGGAGCAGTCACATAGAAAGAGAAGATGAAGTAGGATTTTTATCATCTCGATCCATTAAAATTGTTACGCCGAGAGTGAAAGAGACATGCGAGTAGTTCTCGCTTCAATGCTTGAGCAGTTACACTCTAAATAAAGTGGTAATAGCGTTTGACCATCTCAGTCACGATCTAGATCTCGAGCAGCTACACTGAAAATTAAATAGTATGCAGTTATGTATTTGAGGAGATATTAGTTAAATTGTAGTTAAGTTACTGGCAACCAAAAATATATAATATAAATGTGTAAAGCAAAAATATACAATATTTTTAATTTGTATATTGGAATTAAATTATATCGATATGTATCTCACTTAATAAATAGTTTTCCGCGTTGCACCGAGACAATACTCATAAAGCAAATGTTGTCAATCTTGTCACTCCTGCACAAGAGTACCTCGAGAGCATACAATTCCGGATGCGGTGAGCGAGCAAGTTGTTCTGGGCAGTATGCACTGTTTTCTGATGCCTGCAGCCGGTGAAATATTATAATAGATGTCCCCCCACTCCCTCCGCCCGCTGAATAAGTTACCCGGACTCGTGATGAAATATTCACAGTCGGTCGCAGCGAGCTAGAAGGGTGAGCACGGCTAGCTGTGTTTACCGCGCTAAGCTCGTCACCCACGCTTTGCACCTACATCTAAATATTATTCACCATACACCTCTACTACCGAGGTGTGCGTAGCGGCGCATTGGAAAAAACTGAAACCTCTACTCAGTGAGACAATATTTCTAGCGCTTTCTGCGCCGTCGAATACTTTATTCAAAATTCCAATCAATGAGTACCGAGTCGATACTCGCTGATCAGCTATCGAGGTATTATTACAAGAATGATTATTTTAGGTACATCGACGAGTTCATAAAGAGAAACTAACGATTATATTGTTCGTAGTCGAATATTTCTGATTACAATATAACAGAAAGAAAGATCCATGTTCTTAATAGAATAGAACATAATCGACATATTATTATTTTTTAAGAATTCGGAAAGCTATTAACTTACTGTAAAAATGCATGTGGTCTTTTCCACGCATAACAAAGTAAATAACAATCGACATTTTAATCAAACAAAAACGTTGTTATTTGCATCCGTTACGGTCAGGAACTCACGGCAACGATAATCGCTACTATACAGGTGGACTTATTAATTTAAGTATCTGGGCCTGACTAATTAATCATTTTCATATTCTAACCTGAAGCTAGCATCACACGTTGGCCTTCTAACACATCGGATTGACACTTCTTTTGGTGAACAATATCCACAAAAATAGACTAACCAAAAAATGACGCTTCTTATAGTGTCTGCGAAAACTTCATCATACACAATACTACAAATTGGTACATTAAATTTGCAATAAAGAGTTTAAAAGTCAGGTGCATCGTGCAGGTATATCAGTTGCAGCAAATAGGTTCGAAAATGTATCGTTAATATACTAGGTGACGTGGTCTAATGGTTAGCGCATTTCCCTGGATCGGAAAAGTTCCTGGTTCGACACAAAGTGACATCTAATTTTTTATGTATATATACATATATATATATATATATATATATATATATATATATATATATATATATATATATATATATATATATATATATATATATCTTTATAATTGATACATTTAATTTGTATTAAAATGCCATAGAATATGTTCTGAAAAAACTGCAACTTCACAATAATAATGTGTTCTTAAAAAAAAAATATATTTCATTAATTCTTTTTTATGATGTATTTTGATTTATAACCGATACTTAAGGGAGCACGAGATACTGTGAAATGTTTCTCCCGATTTATATTATGGAAATATCATGGTATAGGATAAATATGTATTATGTTGCAAATATATGTGTATGTGCAAAATTTCAAGCGTAGCTCGGGCTGTGTGTGAGGTAGCACCGTCCTATTGAAACCACATGTGTGCAGATCCAATCGACTCAATTCGGCCACCAAGAAGTCTTACAACATGTGACGATAGCGATTATCATTAATGGTTACAGCATTGCCTTTTGCATCTTGAAAGAAATAGGACTTAATGATTCCGCTGGCCCACATGGCGCCGTACAGTAACTCTGCGCGGGTGTAAAGATCGTTGGTGTATTCATTGAGGAATTTCAGTACCCCAATAGCTTCATCGCGTGTTTCTTCGTGTATTCACAATTGAATGATTATTTGTATAAAATGTTTTAATGACTTTTAACACGTTATTGATGCATTCTGTATTTCATAATAAATTGTAATTAACTACTCTCTACGACTACTCGATGCAAACTGACAAATGTTAATTAATTTACCAAACCAAAATGGCGGTCAAACATTTGGCCTGGAATATAATATTCACTCGTACAAATATCAAACTGCAATGACAGTGGATAAATTGATAGCATTTTCTCCCACCGATCCAAAAAATAATGAAGACAATTTTATGGGTATTTAAAAAATAGTACTTTTGGAATTCTTGTATATTCGACGATAATAACACTCGTATATAAATAGTATTGGTTTTAAATTATATGATATTTGGTATATCTTCCATTCTGCAAGCTATCTTCCCTAAAAACTCTTGATGAGACCGGTTGCTCGAGGTGTCAAAAACGTATTATATAGCTGGCATTCACCACATTAGTATTTTGAAGTTCAAGAGTAAGTGTAAAAAGGAGCATTTTTTGTATAAGTGCCTAGTAGTTCCAAAAATCCATTGTTATAAGAATCAGATAAATTTCGTCTGTGTATAAGAGTGTGCTTACTATTTTATTTATTTACAAGATGACGGATCAATATAACTAATGTATTTATGAGATAATTACTAGATACATTTTTTTAAGAAAAGTTTGATCGAAATCTTTAAAAGATTTACGGGAGTTATCGTGTCCAAAAAATCCATTATATTCCGCATATAAATATAACCTTTAACGGAGTGTGACTTCGAAGGTCTCCTGGTCATGATCCAAGAAAGCGCATTGAAGTTTTTTTATTTTTTTATCTATTTTTGTATCTAGAGACCCTCTGCAATAGGTAGTTTGGGGATTGGTAAATCCATAGATATTTATGTAAAGAAATATTCAGCTATTGTGAGTGTATAAACACGTATGAACAAGTGTAATGTAATGATGATGTAGGAGTATGCGTTGTTGTGATGCGAATCAGAAGAATTATGATGATGATGTTTTGAATATTGATACTCCATAATAAGTGAGTAGTAGATGACTCAATATTTATTCAATAATCCCGTTGATAGTCACATTATGTAGTGCATGTGTGTTGTGTATTTGGCCAGAGAAGGTTATGTGATTGAATTAATTGAAGATTGACGTTTAGAGACGGGCTTCCAGACGGTTTCTGACAGCATTAGTATTGCTTCAAGGCATCGGTTCTGGGAGACTTTACGGCTGCTGGGAGCTTAAACTTAGGATAAACCTCCACAGTAGAATTTGTATAGAAAAAAATTTAAAAGGCATGGGAATCTTGATTTTTTTTTTTTTTAACATACTACAAAAACTCATTTCCGACATGCTCCACCACCTCATTATAGAGTGAAGCACATTTGACCTTTAATAGTCAAAAAGGTGTTCCATTTACAATTAATATAATATATTTTTTTTAAATATTTACACTGATAACATTTCAAACATAAAATCGTACAATAAATGTTTAAAAAAAATTAATATTGAATAGATATTAGAATATTTGAAGGTAAAAGTTGGTATGCATCAGTTTGTCATTATTTTCAGCGTATAAAAGGCAATTTTCTGTAGTAGTTTTCGCCGAACCTGCAGTTTTAGATGAGAAAAATTTTAATTCGTGAAGTCCATTCCCTCCTGCAGATGTTATATGCGAAGTGTCCGGTCGCTGCGACACCGATGCGTCAGCCCGAAAGCAGCAACCCCTGCGATCTCGAGATATCTGCTCCCAGTTCTCGGGCGCTCTACACAGATTTACCAAAACCAAACAGATAATGAATGACATCTTGCTTCACTCTGATTTGATACAAACATTTCCTCCGTTTTCACAAATTCATGGTGATTAAGAAGCTTCTTAAATATTACACAGCCTTTTTCTAAAGTGCTGCTTCGAGCCGTAGTAGAGTGAAGGTTTAAATATCCAGTAATTACTAGCTTTCATGTAACTGCAGCTTGTACGATAGTTATTGATGTTGTGTTGCCTTCATAAGTGGCTGCCCTTTGGGAAGTTTCAACAATTATTATTTCATCTATTTCTTGATCCTCTGTAATATGCAATACACACTGGGCAGTGAAACGAGCTGGCTAATAATGATGACTATGTTTACTAGGTACATACTGTACAGAAAATGAAAGCGGTTGCAGTTTTCATCTTTTAATAATATGTATTATATATTTTGTAAAGTTCGATGTTGTTTTTTATAAAAAAAATATTGCCATCAACGGCAAGAAGAGCATCAATGGGCAAGAATATATTTTTTACATAAACAATAATTCTTTTAAAATTAACAATAATTATTATTTTTATTTAGATATAATGGATGTATACGCATCCGTGTTATTGGCGAGTTTACAGTATAGTTATGTTTATGGGTACCTACCCTGAACACTTCATGTTTGCCTCGTTTGAATTGGTACTTTATACGGAATTATTTATGTCAATTCAGGGCAGTCCAACATGCTGTGGATAATTTTGTATAAAATTACTATGTCGTTCACATCTGTTCTCCAGGCTAATTTTTTCAAATAAAGTATACTCACAGAGACGAAGCTATTATTTTTATATGAGAAGTATGGGAGTCTTGGATATTACACGACTTAGACCTGCCATCGGCAGTATTTTTCAAATTGAAAAATACTGCATTTTCAGACGTATTTTAGTATATGTTAAAAATTCGAATGAATTTCCTATACACATAAAGGATATTGCTTCCACTTCAAATTAAGTTTCAGCTTCAGCGACATCTATACTATTACATGAGAAAGAATATCAAATTTACAAAAAAAATAAAATGCCAATAGATGGCGACAATTGGTAATAAATAAGTGAAATGTTCCATCTTGATTTAATATATACTTCATAACTTCCAAAAATTTGATAGATGTGGTAGCATAGGTAAGTAGGTGAACGTTACATTCTGTAAAGTAATCACTTAAGCCAGCCGATGACAGGTCGTAAGCCCTGTAATGCCCAAGACTTCCATACTTCTCATATAAAAGTAATAGCTTTGTCTCTGCGAGATATCTTAATCTTGATGACAATCCCCCAGGGAATAAAACCCAGTAATTAGTTTCTACAAAGACTTGGACATACTCAAAAAATTGTAAAGTATACTCGTTAAATAATCATAACTTATACTTTCTATTGGAATATGCAATTTAAAATTGATAAATCTAAGAAATTTATGTTGAACTCTTTCGATTTTTATAATATGTGAGCCATAGTAGGGAGACCACAGACTCGAATTATATTTCAGTGTACTTCTTACAATAAACGTATAGTTATTAGAGACCGGGGCGAGTAAAAGTTTTTGGCTGTCCTTAATAGAAATCCTAAAGATTTCATCACCTTGTTGCAAATTTCGTTCTAATGTTGAATAAATGTCAATTTTTCGTCGAATATCACACCCAAATCCCGCATAACTGTTCAACTAGTTGTTTTTTACTTCTATTAAAACTTTTGTTTACATTTTTCCACATTAATATAAAATATCTAGTTCGTTAGCACAATATCACATATAAAGCAGATTTAAGTTATTTTGTAAAGTAATGCAGTCATTTATGTTAGAGATTACTTTATATATTTTGAAATCATCTGCAAACAACAGAACGTAAATTCTATTAAAAATGTCGTTTATAAAAAGTAAGAATAAAGCAGGTTCAAGGTGAGACCCTTGTGGTACCCCACTGAACTCTTCAAATTAAAAAGATGTTTAATTATGTAATGTATAAGAAGTATTAACGTAAAGTTTTCTAGAAGTTAGGTAGCTTTCGATCCATTTTGCTTTTAATTTAAATAATGGTAGTTTATGTGAAACCTTGTCGAATGCCTTGTTAAAGTCCGTATACACCGCATCCGTCTGCAAATGGTTATTGATATAATATTCGTATAAGAGTAAATTTGTTAGTGTTGATTTGCCGCTTACAAATCCATGTTGCAATGGAGACATAACTTTTTTGTATCTGTTATAAATTTCTTTTGAAACACGAATTCGAATAGTTTTGGAATCGCGGACTGTATGCACATGGGTCTGTAATTTGATGTGTCATTTTTATCTCCTTTTTGAAAATTGGAGATAAATAACTAATTTTACATTTATTGGGAAATACTCCAGCTGCAAAAAAAAGTTTAATATTTTTGATAACGCGTTCGTAAATTGGTTTCTACATTTAATTAAAAAAAGCGGACGAGTATAAGCAGGCTTGTTAACTTTTTTATGTCGAGTTGCTTGATCCTATTGTCTACATTTTGTTCTATGAAGCTGTAATCATTGTTATCAATTTTATTTGTTAATTGTTATACTATTGGCGTATCAGTGGAAACAGTATTATTATAGACCTTAACAGAGAAAAAAATCAAATAATAATTAAGATTATTAGTCGTTTTATCACTATAGGTACTGCATTGTACATTGTAGTAGAAATACCTGATTCTTTTTTTTCAAAATTTCTAAGAACCTAAAGATTGTTTACGGCTTTATTATTAGTTTATTCAAAGTTGTTAATGAAGTTATTGAAACACAGTTGTTAATGAAGTTATTGAAACAAAATATTTGATTCTATTTCGTAAGTTGCAGATTTCTAAGTACGAGTTATTTTATACTTTTTATGGGCATTTTTTTTTTCTCTTATCATTTAGTTAATTGGTAAACCATTTAGGGTACAATGCTATTGTATTATTTGCTAGAACAAATAATTCTATCGCTTTATTAAGGATTTGGTAAAATTGATCAATTAATTGATCGATATCATTGCAAGATTGTGAAAAAATTTAAAAAGCACATGATAGAAAATCATTGAAATTTAATATATCATTTGAACAATTAAAATTAATTATTAATTTCAACTCCATGATATTTATTAATAAAAAGTGGGTGATATTTAACAGCCATCAAAATATTGCCGTGGGCTTGTAGAACTAGGACATTTTCAGAGTTCGTTAGTACAAGGCAAGGAGACGACCTTCTTAGTTGTAAACGTAATTTACCTGGCGAAGATTTAAAAAAACACGTTATCTCAATTATTTCACGCGCACTATTGTTCAGAGAACTGGTAAAAAATGAACCGTTGTTAATATCACATTCAGTGTACGGTGAAATAAATTAATTAAAATACCATATATACCTCACGTTTTAGTCAACATCGGCGAGGCTCTCGCATACGTCAGGTTTCTCGACAATATACGTAATTAATGCATGTGAATTCTTCGGACACTGGTGATGAGTACCTACTGGAAACTGCGGAGAATGCAAATGATGTGAGAAGTCCACGTAGTGCTCCACTGTTGAATGGTAATTCTCTCGGCTGAGTTTTCCACGAAAATATTAGCATATTAATGCAATGTAATTAGATATTTTCAGAGGGAGTCGTAGGTTTCAGTGTTCGCTAATGCGATAATGAAATCAGATATCGCCGTTTGCTGTTGCTAGGCTCTGCGGCCGCGGCTATTGTCTGTCGGCAATCTGTGTTGCATTATGCATCCGTTGTATTTGTCCGGTGAAATAAAAATAAATTCAAAAAAATGTGTTCAGCAAGAATATATTATCAACAAAATAATATAATTTTTAGTTTTAAACCACTTTATTATGGACATACACCCGATCTTCTTCAGGATAATATAGTATATAGACGGTATATGTACTAACTATACTATATAACTGAAACTAGTTGACTTTAGTGTATGTGCATAATAAAGTGGTTTAAAACATTATATTATTTTAAATTGTTAAAACTTTATTTTATTAATCACTTAATGAATTAAAATACATCTACCGATTTCGAAAAATATTATTTTCTTCAAGATATCATTAACTAATCAAAAACATCTGTTATTGTTTCTTTAACAGAATCTATTTAAAAAAAACAATAATTAATTAAAAATAAATTTAGTACCTAATTGAAATTATTACTTGCCTACTAGTGCCTACGGTAATAACATTTATTTATTTTATTTCATTAGTAACTATATAATACTATGTAAAAATCTGTTTGGACTGTGCCCGTCTCACTAGAGAAATTCTGTGTCGAGACGGGCATAGTTTTCAAGCAATTGTTCAATTAATTTGAATTTGACAAATTACTGAAAAAAATTGTGTACGAGACTCAGTCTAATTCTACCATAATGTAAGATTATCTTTTTTAACACAAACTGAGTACATATAGCAATTAATAAATCAATGAAAATAATCGCATAGAAAAAAGACAAAAAAGAAAAAAAGGTGTTTTTCTCTATATTGGTAATAAGAACTGTAACGGATATGTCGCCATTATGTCATACAAAGTCGATATATAAAAACAGAGGGAAGAAAGAGACGACAAAAGGGAAGAGTTGACGAGATTCGAGAACATTCCAGCATAGCCTGGCAGAGAGCGCCAAGAAACTTTTACAAACATCGTGCGGATGCCATCATCTTGCAGTGGATTAAAAAGAGTTGATGATAAATAAAGGTATCAGCGGAAAAATTTCAAGATTAAATTATAATTGCTCGTAAACCGTCAGGGTGAGGCAAATAAGAGGGGTATAGTTCCACACGCGTGATTTGCGGATTTGCCAGTCGCAATGAGTCGCTGGTCGGGATTTAAAGTGCGGTGATTCATTGGTTCGGGCGCGTTGCGCTTTTTGTACTCACTTTAATATTCCACGAGTAAGTGTTAGGTTTAAAAGTTCAGACAAGAAGGGACAATGATTAACCAAACTCCTCCGGGATCATTAACGCCAGCAGCGATGCCAGAACACGTAGCTCAAGTTCGACGTGAAATTATGCGCAATCCGCGTGAATCGATAAGGAAGATTGCAGCCTGTACTGGAATGAAAAAATCAACAGTGTACGTTATTTTGAAAAAAAAACTACAGTTTCACCTATACAAACTATAAATAGTACAGTTTCTCAACGAAAATGACTATTCTTTACGTGAAACCTTAGCGAGAACGATGCTGGAACGTTTTGGAGCAGTACGAACGCTTGGAAACATATTGTTTACTGACGAAGCACATTTTCATATCAATAGCTATGTTAATAAACAGAACATAAGATACTGGTGCTCTGACAATCCAAGGGAACGTCATCAAAAATGTTTACATTGTCCAAAAACGACAACGCGGAATGTAATTTCTGCCTGATGGATAATTGGCCCTTATTTTTTTTATCAGAGAAATATAGTCACTACTGACGTGTATTGCCGAATGATCGACGAGTTTTTGGTACCACAACTGCAGCTATTTTCAGGGTTCAACAACAGAACACACTAAGATAGGGTCACTCCACACACAGCTAGATTTTCAATGAAGAAGCTGAGGGGAATTTTTACCAATAAATTAATCAGCAAGTACGGAGACATACCTTGGACACTTCGGTCACCAGACCTTAAACCGTGTGCCTTTTTATGTGAGGATACCTTAAGTCAAAAGTTTATAGCAACAATCTTCGAACAATTCAGACCCTACAAGAAAATATCCGCCGTGAAGTTGCTGTCAATAAGCCAACGTTTTGTTCTCGCGTGTTGGCAAATTTAAGAGTCCGATTGCTAGAATGTCTTAAGAGAAATGAACGGCATTTAAACAATATTATTTATAAAACGTAAAATCCGCATCGTTAATCTCCATTTTATATAAATAAAATATGAGAATAACATTGTAGTTTATTTTTTATTCAATATTAAACTTGAAAATTTTCCGCTGGCTCCTTTGGTATAAGTTATTCAATAAAATTTTGACTATATAACAAAATTAAATTTTGTGTTTTACTATTTGAGATTTTATTTATATGATGACGATTAGTTTTAGAGTGTTCACTTGTTCAAGAATGAAAAAGAAATCTCTGCTTAAAACCACGAATTCCAAGTTTAAAGTTAATTAAGATTTATTATTTAATCATCATTACCACAAAACTACCACTACAGTTATTACCAAATTTCTAAACAATAAGTATATTATAAATTATAAGATGGAATTTAAAACAAACACATAAAGTAAATAAATAAATTCATAAACTGCAAAATTCAGTGAATATATAGAAAAAAATAAGAGATTAAACCTACTTCAATAAATACTACTGCTGAATAATTACTGGTAAGAGATATAAACGTATATAATTAGTTTTTCATCTCTTAATGATTATATTTCAATAATGAACTAAAATTCTATTCAACAACTCTTAACAAATAAATTAACTTTTTTAATTTTATTGTAAAGTACTATTATTTGTGATTGTATTAAAAAATAATTATTTACGATTGTACTGAATATTATTATTTATGATTGTAAAAAAATGATAATATAGCTCTAGCAAGTAATCTATAGTATTTAATATAATTTAATACTAAGAAAAACACATTTTTATTGTAAAGTTGTAATTATTCAGAATTCTGTGATATTTTAAATACTAAGGAAATGTATTAATTAGAAAGATATACATGGAAAATTATATATCTAATCTATAAATTATATATAATATCAATAATAATGTTGCTACCGGAATTCGAACCTGGATTTCTTCCAATCCGGGAAAGGTGCATTTACCGATTGTTCTACAGCACACAGTACATTGACGAAAATTTGTCGGCAGCAATAACAATATTATTCGATAAAATTGATTTTATGTGTATATCTTTCTAATTAATACATTTAATTTGCTTACTTACTTGCTTACTTACTAACTTACCATAACGTCGTTTCCCCGCGGGGGTATGCAGAGAGGATAGAGCGCCATACTCTTCTGTCCTTTCATACAACTGTCGCCTCATCCACATTCGTACATCTTCTCATACAAGCTTGCCGATTATTGAGGCATCTCAACGGAACCATCCTCCATTATCTGGTTTACCTGGTTGTACCGAGTCTTTCGCGAATGCACTCTATTTCTGGTGCCATCAACACCTGCGTCATATATCTTTCTTACCATTCTCTCCTCATTTATTCGAGTTGAATTAAAAATGATTGTTCAATAGGACCTGGCGCCGTGACAGTGGATCGTGTTTTAGCTAACATGACGAGTTTTTACTTCAATACTCATTTACTTTCGTAATATAATATATAATATATACTCGTACCACTAGCTGAAACACTCGGCGTTGGACGGGCTTTATGTAGAATGAAGAGATTTAATTTAGGAATATGGCGGTAGTTTTTATTTCGTAGTCATTTTCCTCTTAATTAGTATTTACATCAAGGGTGCAAAATTTCATCAAGAAGTACCAAAATTCTGCTTTAAGGAATGGGAAAGGAGAATGGGGGTGGTTTTTTGAAATCTCATGCAGACAGTGATCTTCCTCTTATTACTTTTAAACTTAGGGATACTATGCAAGATATTCCGACCAAGTCTCTACTTCCTTCCGACCCCCACCCACTCCCTTTCCTCTTCCCTAGCACCTCACACTTGCTTCCCTCTCGTTTCCCTTCCCCTGCTAATTCCATTCCCCGTTCAACAGAATAGGAACGCCATTCAAAATTACTTTGTCCAATTGAACTCTAGGACCATAAGGAAAATATAGAAATCTAACCCTCCACATTTGGCGATATAAGATAAGATAAGATAAGTGGGAAAGGGGGATAGGGGTAATTTTTCGATATCTCATGTAGACAGTGACCTTTTTCTTGATTTGAAGGTCAAATATGCGAAGTTTTATCAAGCTCGGAATAAAACTGTAGATTTTTATAAAAAATAAACCACCAGACACTCTTCGTTATTATATAGATATTTAGATGTATCGAGTAGATTTCATATCAAATCACAGAAATTGATTTTGGAATGTCCCGTAAGTACGTAAGTTTTTACTACTAATTAATTTATTTAACTAAGTACACGGAAGATTTTAAAGGTTTCACTAATTATAAAACTAGTTATCAGTAGGTTTAGTTAGGATTAATTAAAGACCGATCTACCAATGGCGTGCAGTTAGCACAAACTTACGCTTTATGCTGTTACCGACAATGCTAATTAAATATACAATAGGTATGCTAGGTATCAAAAAAATCTAATTTTGAGAACAATTCTATCTATATATATTTAAAATATAATTGTGAATTTATTACTTTAAAAAAGGCAAGTTCTTTTATTATTCGGTACCGTACTCTGCTTTTGATTTTGCTTAAAATATTGTTTACGATTTCTCTTTCGGACTTAAAATGTTTCATTAAAAGTGTTAAAAAATTAAAATAATTATAATTTATTATTCGTAATAAATTAAATTTAAGATTTAATTTATTACGAATAATATCCCGAAAAATAATAAATTATAACCAATAAATATTATCTACGTAAACATGGAATGTGGAAATATGGAATGACGTTGAAATCATAAGTTCGAATACATTATGAAAACAAAACTTTTATTTTGTCAAGTAAAACAAATACGTAGATATGTCATTCCATTCAGTTTTTAATAAGGATTAATCTCTTTCGAAGATAACAGAGTTAAGCACAAATTGTTTAAAAGATGCATAAAATTTGCGAACCTAAGGATGGCAACGTAGCTTCAGTAAAAAAATATTAAGTTCAGTACGATTATTATGGAGATTGAACAAACAAATTATATGCAAACAACGTACGTGCTGGTATTTGCCGACCAGCATGCACATGAAGTTGTTACAAGTGATTCGAAATTTTTATAAATAACTCACGGCTACACAAAAGTCGTGGGTTACGTCATAGACAAAGTTACGCTAATTCGTGTAATAACGACTAGAATTATATAGGGTCTTTTCATAATAAAAAGATTATTTAATTTATTTTTATTTCCCAGAATTTTTAGTAATGCACAGTTTTTTTGCTTGTGTGAAGTTCACGCCCCTACAATATTCTAATTTTAGTACTAAAGTGGATAGTAAATATTAAAGTAGGTACATATATATATAAATATATATTTTTTCAAATATTATTAAGGTTTATTATATAATAATACTTTTATATTAGTTTTTTAAATTGACGGGCATATTAAAAGAAAGTATATTTAATCCATTCATGAATTTCATATTAATTTGGCAGTATCTGAATAATGAATTGCGCGTGCAAAAATTTCAATTTTTTAATATTTTATAATATTCAAAGTAGACTAAAAAAAAATGAGTGCGGAGGCAGTTTTCTGGGGTGGGAGAATAGTATTGCCCCATTGTCGGGGCTAATTTGCTTTCACTCCATCAACAGGCAAAGCTGTATCCTCTCCACCCCGGTATGGACCTACCCGGGATTGAATCCAACCCTTTGGGCGACCGAGATGAGTATGGCGAGCACACAGCACACAAACACAAGCCTTTGATACGCTTTATTGAATCCAATTATTATGTGAAAAATATTTTCGATTGTTTGCAATTTTCTTCAAAAGATTCTGACACCTCAGTTGGTATATTAGCATTAACATACAAAATATAGAAAAGTTTTAGAAAATAGTGCAATAATCTGAAATAACGCCGGTAGCTATATCCTTACCGATAGTGTGGACACCACCTTGGAACTACCGTTGGGTGTTATGTATTTTTTAAATCTATTCATTTATATTTGGATACAAGTTGAATTCGTCAATGTCTTTTGATTTATGTGATAAGTGATAGGAAATATTTTAATTTGTTTCGATCAATGAAAGCGGCGATTATGGTTGGCACTCGAAACTTCGGGCTGCAGGGAGAAGTGCCTGCCGTGTGAGCTGCGAGCGAGCAGATTTTTTTATGAAATAAAAATAGGATAATAAAATAATTTTCAATTTGCAAAAAATACGATAATGTTTTGGCTCGTCCCCAGGTCGGCGCGGGCAGGGGTGAGGCCGTGCACGGTGCGGTACAGCGGAGAGCCGCAGGCCCCGATCACCCAGCCTCCGGTGACGGGAGAAGGTACCGCGCGGACTAGGAAACCCGCAAAAAACAAAAAATGCCGGCAGATATTACGGCCGTCGCATAATTGATTTAAAACTGCACGGCATTATTTAAACGCGTTAAGTTCATCCACCGTGATGAGCAGCTGTAATTACATAAAATGGTATTTACACAGCAACATATTACAATTTACTCGTATTTTCGTGGCTCGTAAATCTGTCATCAGTGAGATACATACGGCTGAAGTATATACTCGAGGTACAACTGCGCTTTTATATGTCGATAGCCAAAATCCCGGCAGCAGTGTGCTCGAGGTAATAATATTTACGTTGGCAATTTTTAAAAAATTCTTCATATGAAGACTCCCATTGAGCCATTTACACGGATGTTTTTACATCTCATATTTAATTAGAAGGCTTATAATAGCATATATAGTAAATTTCATATAGAATATTAAAGTTGAACAAAATAATTAATACGTGATCATAATAATAAATTCAGAATATAAAAACATAAAAATGTGATAATTACCAAAGTTATACAATATTAGTAAGTATAATGTAATATTTTTTTTATATTCGTAGTTATATTAATTATTATAATTATAAATATAAAATCTTTATTAAATTGTAACCTTGTACAGATATAAACATTTATTTGGACTCATAATTATAAACTCGGTTGATCTTTAGGAGTCGAGGACCCTGTGTCATCACAGGTTCCAATAACTTAAATGAATTTGAAAGTGGAAAACTGAACGAATTGACTAAACTAGTACTAAGTATCGCAGTATGGCAATTGACATAAAAGACTAATGACATAAGATGGAGCTAATAAACCTTCTTCGTACCTTGTCTGTAATATAAGAATTGTAGTTTACAACTGATAATGTAAATAGAAAGCAGGAAAGTTGGCAATATTTAAAAATAGTGAAGTGTAGTGACATCTTTCACAAGATTAAATTGTAATTGTTCGTAAACCATCAATGCGAGGTAAGCGGGAGGCGTATTATACGACGCGCGTGATTTGCGGATTTGCCAGTCGCAATGAGTCACTGGTCGGGAGCGCACTATTTAAAGTGTGGTGATTCATTGATTCGTGCGCGTCGCGCTTTTTGTACTCACTTTAATATTCGACGAGTATGTGATGACCCGAGCTAGTGTTGGGTTCAAAAGTTCAGACATGAAGGGTCAATGATTAACTAAGGGTCAGCAGTAACGCCAGAAAATATGGCTCAAGTTTGATATGAAATCATGCGCAATCCGTGTAAATTGATAAGGAAGATTGCAGTCTGTACTAGAGCTAAAAAATCAACAGTGCACATTATTTTTAAAAAGAAACTACAGTTTCACCCATACAAACTGCAAACAGTACAGTTTCTCAACGAAAATGACTATTCTATACGTGAAACCTTAGCAAGAACGATACTGAAACGTTTTGGAACAGCACGAACGCTTGGAAATATATTGTTTATTGACGAA
Organism: Eubasilissa regina; assembly: GCA_022840565.1. Lineage (NCBI taxonomy): Eukaryota > Metazoa > Arthropoda > Insecta > Trichoptera > Phryganeidae > Eubasilissa > Eubasilissa regina. The sequence continues at coordinate 54,227,722 of JAINEB010000012.1, read as the reverse complement.
GTACATTTTCATATCTATGGCTATGTTAATAAACAGAACATGAGATACTGGTGCCCCGATAATCCAAGGCAACGCCATCAAAAACGTTTGTATTGCCCAAAAACGACAGTTTGGTGTGCAATTTCTGCCCGAGGGATAATTGGCCCTTATTTTTTTAACCAATGAGAGACAGTCACTGCTGACGTGTAATGCCGAAAGATCGACGAGTTTTTGGTGCCGCAACTGCAGCTGTTTCCTAGGATTAACAACAAAAAATAATTACAGCAAGACGAGGCTACTCCACACACAGTTTCAATGGAGAAGATGAGGGGAATTTTTCCCAATAAATTAATCAGCAAGTACAGAGACATACCCTGGATACCTCGGTTACCGGACCTTACACCATGCGACTTATTTTTGTGGGAATACCTTAAGTCAAAAGTTTGTAGTAACTATCCTCGAACAATTCAGGCTCTACAAGAAAACATCCGCCGTGAAATTGCTGCCATTGAACCAACACTTTGTTCTCGCCTGTTTGCAAATTTAAGAGCCCGATTGCAAGAGTGTCTTGAGAGAAATGGACGGCATTTAGATGATATTTTTTTAAAAAAAAAAAATAGAGATGCGTACACGGAATACATGTCACATCAATATTCTTACTATTTTCAAACTAAGCTAAATGCTTGTGCTATGAAAATAGGACTAACTTGCTGGTGTCCTGGAACGAGGCGCGAACCCCCGACCACTAGATCACTAGGCCAACGTCTTGACCACTACATCAAAGAGCTACTCAAACTTTACTTATAAAACGTAAAATTTGCATCGTTAAACTCTATTTTGCATAAATAATATATGAGAATAACATTGGAGTTATATTATTATTTAATATTAAACTTGAACATTTTCCGCTGGACACCCATTATACTTGTGTAATGTTATTAAATATAAAAAATAAATATTTTAACTCGCCCCGCTCTCTATCAACTTTATGTACATCTATTGTATGAAGTATGCATGAATTTAACTCCACTTTATGGTCTCCCTACTATGGCTCACACATTATAAACATCGAAAGAATACAACATAAATATCTAAGTTTTATTAATTTTAAATTGCATATTCCGATAGAAAATATAAATTACGATTATTTAATGTATCTACTACATTTAAAAAAAATTAGCCTGGAGAAGAGACGTGAATGAGTATTTCTATATAAAATTATCAACAGTCTGTTGGACTGGTATCGTATGAAGTACCAACTTAAATGAGACAAGATGAAGTGTTCTTTGTTGGTACTCATAGAAATAATGATGCTATTACCTCGTCAATAATACGGATGCATCGGTTTAGTAACGGTAAAGTTGTTTTTAAAAAATGATGCGACCCCAGTGACCAGTGACCAGTGACCAGTGACCACCTTAAAATGCAAAGTAAAGGAACATATTGTTGTCTTATTTTTTATTTCCTTGTTGTATTATATTATATTCAGGTATCCACCTATAAAAATTTGTGAAATACACTCTCTAAAAATTGTTTATCTTTTTGAAAGATTGATTTTTTTTTTATATATATTTATTATATTGTGACGTCATAAATTTGGGCCACGTACGAAATTGTCCCGTCACTTATTTTTTTGTCAAGCATCTTGCAATTCATAAATAGTTACCCTCAAGTTGGTATCACATTCGGTTATAAAAACGGTTGCATCTATAGTTCATTTTCAAAACCATCGACGAAACTGTCAGACTAAAATGTAACTGTGTGCGATTCACTATAGCCAGAGGGTAAGTATTTTTTATTGTTCAATCACTAGTGCATTAACTTGTTAATTTAATCGCATGGTAAATAAACTTTACAGGAAACAAGATGTTTCCCTCTGGTTTATGCCTTCGGTTTCTGATGCATACTTCTGGTTTATGCCTTTGGTTTCTGGTGCATACTTCTGATGTATTCCTTTCGTTTATGACCTTTAATTACCTTTGGATATCGCCCGTGAGTTAGTCGCCTCACTTATTAGGCGATATTTTTTATTATTATGATCAATCTTCAACAGATTCCGTTTAAGAATCCGATCGCGTCGGCCTGAATGTTGCGGGCTAAACATGACGTGGAGCCAAGACATCTGGTTGTCAAGGAAGGACGTCGAACTTGCGCCCAACCCGACAAGATGAGTATTCGTCAAGTGGATTTTATTTTATTGTATTTCTTTTATTTATTATGTTTCAATCTAATAAGATGTATTTCTTTTTCTAATGAATAACATATTTTATTTATCGCTTCCAGATGTTACTATAAATTTTTCCCAGTTTGAGATGAAGGCGGAATATGAAAAAAATAAGGTGGGTATGTGTTGCTCAAGTAAAAGAACCCGCGGATCTTGTGTTCTACACTGAATAACCGGTGAAAGGGAAGGACTCAGTTCTTTTACCCCCACAATATTTATATATATATATTTATATATTTTTTATTCTTTACATCTTTCTAAGTAATTCATTTAACATCTAATCTAAATTTTTTCCCCTTGTTATATTTTATTTATAATTTTTTTTTATTGTTATGTAAAAGCCCACAAGGGTGTTGATGGAAATAAATAAATAAAATATAAAATATTTAAGTAAACCTCGAGATATTAAAAACACGTTCAATATATTTGCTATTTTAGTATGTTTTCTTACACTTATCCAGACACAATAGGTACAGAATTCTAAAAATGATTAGTCTACATTAAGACTGGGAAAAACATCGATACAAAAAGTATTGCACGGCAAAAATAAATTTATGGGACCCTAACATGCAGGGGCGTGCACTGCATACAAGCAAAAAGCTATGCATTACTAAAAATACTAAAGATTGGACAATACAAATAAATTATTATCTTATGAAAAGACCCTATAAAATTCTTGCCGTTATCTTTTATCGAATCTTTTATTCAAACAATTTGTGCATAAACCCATACTGAAAACTCCGTGTAAAAATAACTTTACAAATTTGATTCGCTAACTAAACTCTTTTCTATAGTGTATTTCAACCAACAAGTTTTGTTTTAATTAATACATCAGTACGTACAGACATGTATTTGAATTAATAGTATAAATTCAATCTGTTTCTGTTTTTATGAGTAAGTTTTTAGTTATGTTTTAGACCATTATCTTTGCAAAACACCGCGGCAAACATGGATCGGGAACTTTTTATAACGATGTTATCGGCGAATTTACGAAAAAACAGAGACGGATTGAATTCTAATACAAATAATTTTCTTTAGTATTTAATATTACACGCTGCAACAAACGATTAGCCCTGGATATTCATAAGCTGGATGTCATTTATATAATTCAATTTTGATATATGGTGGCTAAGAGAGTTCTCTTCTGCTCTAAAAACCTAGGCGCATACTATATATATATATATATGCAACCGAGACAACCGCATCCGGTTTCCGTATAGTTACGTAAACGTCGTCGGTAACAGCATAACCTAAGTTAAAGTCTACTGCACGCCACTGCTAACATGGGCCTTGGTGCACCACATTCACCGTTTAAACTTTGCAGTTTATTTGCAGATTATGGAGTTGTTGCTATGAACGAAAAAGTTATTTCTATTGTCGAAATTTTTATTAATAATTAACAACAAAACAAACAACACTTGTATTATTATTAATTGATTTGGCAATTACTTATCGGTGGAACATTTTAGTTTTTAAAATATATAATTTTTATATTAACTACTGCGCACACACAATTTTTGAGTTAATATCATTACTAGTTTCGGAAAAAATAGTTCTTCCAATCTACAGGTGTAAATTGAACTAAAATTTATCGAAAACTCACATAAACTGACACCGTAATTTCTGCATCGTCTTCTCATCCGCTAGCGCATAAAATGGTCAGCTTCCATTCCATGTTAAATGGATGAATAAAAGTCACACTAAATACTATTGATTTGATAACGAAATTGCAATTATAAAATAAATTTGTATTAATAACGGTTATAATTGCACGCTAACAGATAAAATGTTAAAATCGAAGACTAATGATATATTTATGGGAACATACTCAGGCTTGTATTCAGGCCATAACATTAATACTACGATAATACTCTTTGGCGAAAAACCCATGTCCGATTTTTACTAAAATTACACATTTTTCTCTACCCACATTAGACCCGCATTTTACAATAATAATAATAATATTGGAAAATTCTTCTAAATTCTAAAACAAAAATAGATATTTTAGAAAAAAGCCGGATTTATCAAATATCTTGCGGAGATTGTAACAAAAAAATTGATCAAACAGCGAGAAATATAAATACGCGAATTAATGAAAAATATTAATTTTTCCGAATTCGCTAACCATATTATTGAGACCAACCATTGTTTCGACAACCGCGATCTAAAATTTCTCCACTCGGTTCCATATAGGGGAATAATCTTAAAATTATAGAAATATCACATTTTCAAGTACTTCACCGCTATTTTCGATGTTTCCAAGAAACAAAAAAACTCTCCAACCCTTACGGCCCCCATAGCCAATTTTATTTTATTTAGTTCATTTTACACCTATAGATGGTAAGGACTACTCTTCCCAAAACCAGTAGTGATATTAATTCAAAAATTGTGTGTGAGTACTACAAAGTCAATATATTTTAAAATTTTTTTTATTATAATAATCAAATTAAAATAACTGTGATGTCCTTGGAATGGTAGGAGGCGTGTGTATGTTTGTACGTGTGCCGCACCGCCGGTGCGGGTATGTGTGACTATAAAGATGGTGCGCAGGAGTGCGCACGTCTCTTTTATCTGCGGTTCATCGACTTAATAGTTTAACCTATACTAGTGATATATTTTGTACTGAATTGTAGCTTATTTTAATAAAATATTAATTGTTACAAAGTCTGTTTCTTGGACCTTCACATTACGAGGTGTACACTAAAGACGTACTGAGAAGTCAAATAATAATAATATATTAATGCAAAATGCTCCTTGAGTATTTACACATTCTTATGATGTGCGTTTGACTAGGTTTTGTTAAACAATTACTACTCTTCTAATTTTTCAGCCTCACGAGCAGACATCAATGTTGCTGTCCAGTTTGCTGAGCATTCACTTACCGGGTAGATCTTTCTTGACATTATCTGCCCATCCATGTTTCGGTCTTTCTCGGCCTCGATCTTCATTTAAATATTAAGCAATGTAAAGGGATATTTCAATATATACTATGATCTATAGATTATTTGATAAATCCGCTTACCTATGAATAAATAAATAAATACGTCAATTCAATTCAATTTCAAGTTTCATGTTGCGAGGTGTTTTCCGCGAAACCTACACCAGAGGATGCAGACTCGATAAGCAGCACCGGTCGCAGTTCATGACGGCGTCATATTACCTGGAGCTAATATTTTTTTCTGCCATTACTCGGGGGAGAGCGGGAGACAGTGACAAATTACAGAAACTTCATCGCCGAAAGCGAGATGGGCGAACACAATAGAAGCCGCGTTTCGAAGAAGCGCGGGAATTCGTGCGACAGTCAAAAGTGATAATCTCTACATACCGCAATCGGTAGGCAGAGGTACGAACGTTCGGGAGTTTCTCAGCCGGGCCACGTTCAGAAGCGCGCCGCGCCCCTAGTTGGAGACGGATGCGACAACTTTTCCTAATGCGATAACTTTTCCCGCTCATCAAAACTCGCCAGAAAAAATAAACACTTTTATTTTTGATATGAAACTTGTTCGGTCTCGCAAACCTATTCTCAAAAATTCAACTACGCTGACGTCATGTTAGTACCTGTTCCATGAAAGTCTTTCACATTTACCCGCGTAATGGCTTTTGGAACTTTGCATTATTGACCTAATTTGCGATAACCTATAGCCGGCCCACTTTTTAGATACTTTTAAAGTGATTGCTTTACTTTCGTATTTTTTTTTACGAATTAATACATATACTTAATCATGTGATCATCTTTGTTAACAAATACATCGGGAGGCGGTATCATTATTACATATAAAGAAAATCATTTCACAATTTGGTCGAACAAATGCGCAAAAGTAAGAAAAATATCTATTTCACTTAAGGAGTAGTACGGGTTTGAAAAGTAAATTGGAGTGGAGTTTTAATTCTCTAGAATTCGATCACATCTTCTGGTTCATTTTCTTCACTTGAGTCAACATCATCAGTATTTTCTTCCAACCATAAAATATCCTCCGTGCCACCCATCAACAATGCTTCTTGCGTCAATTTTAGACCATGCATCGATTATCTATTCACACAGAAGAGTGACGAAAGTCTTCTTGATTTTTCCGGTTGGAGTAAATGCATGATCATTTGTAAGCAACCATTTTGTAGGTATAATTGCTTTTTAAATAGAACCTTTATTGAGAACAACATCCCAAAATCATACAAAATCACATCACAAAATGCCTGACAATAGAAAATTCCGAATATAAGACGACTCTTGTTTTTTAATGATATTTCGGGGAAAAAACCTGGTCATATATTTGGGTCAATACGATATATACATCGTCTTCATCATATACTCAATCTTGAGCGTCGCAGTCCACTGATATATCTGGAACATGGTGTTTTACTCAGTGTTTCTTCTGGGATTGTATCCAAAGCACGCGAGAGAATCCTTCTCCTGCATGTTGTTAAAAGTTTTTCGGTAATTCTTAACTCCTGGATGGTGGATCCGCCTCCAGCACCGCATTTTAAGACATACAAAATTAATATAGATTTAAATTAATCAATTGCAAGAAGTATATCTTTTAAATTGAATGCCTTTTATTTTTTAAAATATGACTGTTGATTATCCTTTAAAATACAGGGAGGATAAGACTTCTATTATATAAGTATATTTTGCTGCCATCTTCAAAATTTTTACTCTTATAAACAATGAACGATTCTAATAAATTATCGCTCAGAGTTATTTTAATTAAGCTATGATCGTAAGGACGTAGCAGTTTTTAATTTTAAAATCAATCATCCGTAACCAAGAAAAGTTATTTCAAGTACATCCTATCCCTGAGAGCTAGGAAATTGGAATAGCACCTGACCGGATGCCAGAGAGAACGGAGAAGTTGAAACTAAACTTTTTAGGTGATAAAAATGGGTAATCTTTGAATGACCAAATGGGGAATATTATATGTACATTAGGGAGATTAATATTAATTTTAAAGATATCTTCTTTACATATAAATTAAAATATATACCTATGCTTGGTACTCTTTGGAAGAAAAGTAGGTTCCCGTCGCAAGAGTAAACTAAAAAAAACAAAATAATATATTTTGTAAATTGAGTTAAACACTGTTTTATTACACTATATTTTTTATTGTGATAAACGATAGAACGTTTTCGGGAACATATTTTCATTATCAATATTATAATTCAACTAAAATTAAAAATACTTTCGGACAGTAATATATGGTGTATTTGGAGTTAACGGGGGTGGGGGTAGAGGTGGAGTTATAATGGAATTATTACATTATTATTTCAAGTAGTATATAATATTAAACAAAAAAACGACTATATAAATGTGGTTTAAACTTAAACAATTCAGTACCATATGATGGGTTGTCTCTTAATACACAGATTGCGTAAACTTAAATTCAATTATTAAATTAGTTATATTAACCTCAAATTACGCAATAAGATGTCGCAAGTAAGGTGCTTGCAAAATTTATAAGCAATATATAGCGATCATTTAATAAATTCAAAAGACTCCTTGTAGCAATAGAACAAAATAAAGCAAAGTGTTTAACAATAAAAAAAACATTTTTTAGGTTTTTTTGACGGAGACGTCATCTTCTCGCGTGGCTGTCTACATTGTACTGCTTTCATGATAATCCACGGACGACACTAGACTCGTACGTTCCATGAGCCAGATCCTTAAATTCCATCTGGCGTAGGTGGCTCCAAGGACATTCTATGTAATCCGCCATATGATCCACTCCCATCACGAAGGAATACTGTGCGTGCGAAGGTCCTCTCAATATTACACGCTAACAAGCAAGAATGCTCCTGTCAACGCGAAAACTCGCCATGCGGGTATATTAGAAGGGAAAAGGAACATGATCCTACCTCTACAACAGAAGGAAAATTTTGCGATATAGATCAGGATAAGCATGAATTCCAAGTGACTGCACAAATAACATAAACATAGTCAAGTAAATTCCCCTTAAATTCCAAATGAGAGTCACAATAAACTGGCCATCGACCTAAAGCTCCACCACCGCTAATTCCAAAAATCTGTCATCTTGTTTTTTTGACTCGCCTTCCACCCCAAAGCAACGCGATGTTAGTACGTGCGGGGTTGCATATTCGGCACGCTAAATAAATCATTAACCGAAGTGATTCAGTGCTTATTTATACAGCTTATACGTTACTCCTGTTTTCTTTTAGATGACTTGAATTATTAACGTTACAATATATATAATATCCGTATAATTCATACAAAATATTGGGTGCCGCGATGGCTCACAGTGGAACAAAAATTGACAACTGACAACATCGGAGCACTGTTTGGACATATTTAAGCGTAATTCGAAAGCGTTTCTGCGGCGTTTCGCGTCTGTTGAAGAAACATGGGTCCATCTGAACAGTTAGATACAGCAGAACATAGCGTGATGCGGGAGTCTGAGAGAGATAGTCTTCATAAGGAGCCAGCAATCTGCATATTAATGTTAAATACCAAAGCAATTATTGTTGGTTTACAATAGACACTTTATTTAGTATACATAACAGAGAGCTACAATAACCGAATACTGAACTCGGGATCATAAAAGTGCGCACAAAAAGGTCATTGTGGGTAAATCTATGAAAACACGGTTACATTATTTGCATAAATCAATGAAATATTTATAATAATATACTAAGTGAAAGACCGAAATAAATTATTACTGAACATGAAAAGTAGACGCTTACCTATGTTGGATATGCAAAGCTTCGTACATTCATTTGAAAAATGGAACGTCCAGAGAGCAATATATTTTTTCATATCCAGCCAAGTGGCAAAGTACCAAATGATTAGAGAAATAGTTTAAATTATCCGAAATATGTCTGACGTTATTGTGTAGTGCATTTACCTTTCGTAATTGTATGTGTAAGTGACGTGAATAATTGTAATGTTTGATATTATTAAAATATTCTGTACAGAGTGTACCAACATGAAATTGTAGAGTTCAAAAACAATTCTAATTTCAAAATATCTTTCTCTAAATAGAGATAAAATTAAGTCTTTTTTTTAACAAAAAGGTTGTATATCTTCCTAAATCGTATATAAAATAACATTGACACTTTACTTTGCATTTGACTACAAAAAGAAAGCGTTAGACACAAAGCTGAGTTTGTTTCTCCATGAGGCTTTAAATTTCACATCCATTTATCTCGTGGCATGTTGGTTCCCGAATACTTGACCCTCCTATATTACAGGATACCCTCGTAGACTGTTTTTTCTTGACATTCTTAGGTATTTGGTCTTCTCGATATTGCCTTTCGATTAAATCATGGCCATTTTCTCCAAGAAAATGCTAGCCAGACATTATAATATGTATATATATATATATATATATATATATATATATATATATATATATATATATATATATATATATATATATATATATATATATATATATATATATATATATATATATATATATATATATATATATATATACAGTATATATATATACACATATCCTAAAATCTTGTGGATGGCATTTAGGGTGATACCTCTTTCCACTGTGATGGCGACCTCTTTCATCGGTTTTATGTAATGCAAATTTGAAAAAAATACGTTACCTACTTTACATGTCTACTACCATGTACTAGTATTATTAGTCTCCCGCTGAACCCTTCTGCGCACCCTCTTACCATCTTAATCAGTGTTTGAGGAGTATTCAAGGGACCTCCTCTGTGGAATGAATCATGAGCAGATTTGAAATCCACGAAGGGACACTGCAAATTCTGGTTTCCCATGACTTTTCGAGGATTTGACGAAATGAATACATTTTATCCGCGCCACGACCCTTTCTAAGACTACATTGAAAGTGTACTCTCTACATACGGAGTGAGGTTATACTAATAAAGGCCTTGTTTATCGAAAGATGGGGTACAGTACGATAGCTGTGAGTATTTAGGTTAATTAATTTTTTTATAGATTGGGCAAATCAGCTATTCTCTACATCTCTCAGGACGTCTTTTTTCTGACAGTTTGAGAATTGCTGCGTTGAACGCGTCTACTCTTTTTGAGTAGCTCTGAGGGGATATCGTGGTTACCTGCCACTATTTCCACTTCCATGTTTTTAGTCTGCTCTAGTGGGTGGTGATATAAGGGGTATTTGATATATGCGAAGAGCCTAACGAAGCATTTGGGGAGAAGCACCGAAATAAACGGTAAAATTAAGGTTTTCAGATATATCTGTATCTGCTACCGCTCTGAAACCATCTGACATTATTACTTCTTTATGTGTGATGTGCACAGCGATGCTTCTTTTTTCCTATGAAGAACCTTCGTGCTACTATACTCTTCTTCAGCATTTTCATTTTGAGGATTTTGAAGACATGTAGTTTTTAAGAAAGTGATAAAAATATTCTAAAAACTAAGAATAAATACCCATTTTGGGGCAATGGATATCCAGTAGCGAAATAACCCTAACAGCCCGTAAGTAAGACAGTTCTCCATTCACAAAATTATCGTTTGTTTTTAGATTTTATTTTATTTTGAAAAATCATCCCAAATTTAAAAAAAAACATGCTTAGCTTTCAAAAAATACAATATGTAGATAGTTGCTAAAGATAACCTATTGAGTGTTATCTGGAATAAAATATTATTATTATTTTCTGCGTGACCGCCAATAAAAATCAATAATATTTCCTAGGAGGAGGAACCCGTTTTCCACAACTCTAGCGGTACTTAGTGTTATATTGTATGTATTGTATTTTAATTCACAACAAACAATAGGAATTCAATTTTCACACTACCAATTGAAAATAAAATCTCGAAAGATAAAGTAATAATATTTATTTTGATTAACTTATAACTGCCCTGCCGAAAGGACAGAAGTTGTTCCGGTTGGCGTTCAAGAATAAAACTTAACGGTTATTTGTTATACAAATATTTGTACTAATTATAAAAATATTTAAAGAACAAAGTTTTGCTTTATATTTTACAAAAAGGGCTCTTAACCAAAGGCACGATAGCCGACGGGTGAAAAAATATTTCAGTGGAATGGGCGGATTGGCCCCCCAGCTCGCTGGACAGACGACATACAAAAAATTTCAAGAGGATGCAGGTGGCTGCGAAAGTCGGCGCAAAAGTATCACGTGTAAAAATCCACCAGTGAATATAAATGAGCTAAAGAAGAAGAAGATTTTCTCATTCGTGCAATATCGACGATAGGAAATAAAAATTTGTAAAATATTTCGCTAATACACAACATCGTATAAAAGAGCCGAAGAACGTTGTGAATTTAGCTTAGCTTAGTGAAACTCGCTAGCGATAGGCATAGGGGGGGGCCGAGGAGGGGAAAGGGCTTCATATCTTATTTGATACTTTGGATTGGTTTACTTCTCCAGCCTCACGAGAGGTGTAAATCTATTACCTCTACAATATTAAATTCGACATGAAGTATCAAAGGTAGATCGAAAAAGTACGATGATGTATAATTTCGCAGAATTTCCAAATCGCGTTGTCATGAAAATGATAAAAAGGTTCGTATTTTTTATATTAAACAGATTGTGTGGCTTTGTTTACTGTGTAACACTAAATATTAATTATAGCAATCATCAATTTTGTCATCGATTTAATTCAAGCTTCTGGAACATCTGTCGCTCTGGTGCAAGATTTCAGTTCAGTTCAGTTCGTATATTTATAAAATAGTATTGCAATAGCTTGCAACATTTTTTAAATACATAATAAAATATATTAACAAAAATAATTTTAAGTCTATCGGCCACTATACATATCGCTAGGCATGTATAAATATACCTGTAGGTAGTTGGCGATGATTGATTCTTTAGCTCGATGCAGCGTGATTATTTATACTAAATATAATTAATTTCATAATTTTATTTTTCCATCTGGTTAAATAACATTTAGTTCATTGCAAATTGGTGATAAGGATAAATTTAAACAAAAAAATCTGATATAAACGATAATAAAATATAGCAAAAAAATATGAGAAATTTATTAGGAAATAAATTACTATATTATTACAAAGAAGGATTTGATTGTACATAAGTACGCCCACTTTAATCTATTATATATTTGGAACTATATTATATAATTATTTTGTTTATAATATTCCCAACACAAATGAAAAGTTAAAAGTAAGAAGGTAATATAAAACGAAGTAATAAGTAAGAATAGAAACAAATACACATAAATAAGAAAAATTATAGAAGAAAGGAATGCACTATTGTAATTATTAAAAACAAAAGGTTCACCAAGTTACATATCTTGAACGATATTTTTATTAATTATATTAAATATTACTGACACAGTTCACGAATGATGCCAAAAATGGCAAGATTTGTACTTCTAATGATTTGTACCTGTAATGAGGCAGAGAATTTGATTCCTAAGTCTATCAAGTGTTAATAAGACGAACACAACTTTGTTCATCTAAGGACGTCTCTTACAAATTTGAAAAGCTCTTTTTTAATTAGCGAACAGAATTTATACTGTGATGCAGTTGCCATTTCTTGTAGTATCTTACATAAATCATTTTAATATTTGTGGTATTTTACAAGATATGGTAACTGTTGGTTCCGTCTGAGTTTATAGGTAATAGTAATGCATAGGATACATAATCGTTCAGACATGTCCTAAAGACTCACATTTGCCATCTCAGTTGTTACTCATGTCACATTGGTATGTTAGGGTAAAGAGACGGTTGGCCTGATTTATTTATGACATCTATTAACATATTTCTTTTTCTCGGTCGATGTGCATATGACTGACCACCGCGATCTTCTGATCTACTTCCACAACGCGAACTGCCTGTCTCCACTCTTCGCGACCCTGGGACATTATTTGATACTATCGTTATCATCATTGTCAACAACAAAGTTAGCTGGACAGTCAAAATATTTCACTATTAGATAAAATCATGCTATAAATATTTGAACACATTGTAAATTGATTAAGTTGATGAAATTAACCGAGAAACACGATGTGAATACTATTACGGGTATACGTAATTTTAACGCAAAGATTAGAAAGAGAGAAATAGTATTGGCGATTTCAGTTTGCAAATAATGCAGTTTGCGAGAATATTATGAAAAATATGGTTAAAATAGCATGAATTTGTGCTGCTATCAGAGGCAGTTACGTGGCCAATGTAATATATCATACATAATTGTAATAAATTACGTAATTTATAAATAAAAATTAAATTATAACGTTGTATTTGATTTTCTAGTTATTCAAAAAAAACATCGGCCTGGAACATAATATTCACCCTGTATAAGAGCGAATAACATTATTTTTTCCGAGTACCTACCACATTGATTTCAAAATAATACATTTTTTCAACTGTAAAATGAATATTTCAACTAATCCTTGAAATGTTTATTGTATATAATTGTTTGTATAGTGTAAAATGTTAACACTGTGCATGTCATCAGCGTATATTCTGTATTTTATTTACTATTAAATATTATACTAGATCGACACCAACATAAATTATTACTTTACGAGTTTTGCCCGTATCAATGCAGATTTATCTAACGAGATAAGCTTAGATTCGTTTTAAAAAAATTCGCTTAGTTCGCGTAAAAATTATAAAGTTAAAATTAATTAAAAAAATAAATATAAAGAGATAATTACATATAAATTTCTGACAATTACAGTAAAATCTGTTCAATAATACATATTATTCAGGTGTTTGCACCTTCTGATAGAGGATTCAGGATATTTACATTATGTCCTTTTGCAATAATTCTAATACGCTAATTCGCAAAACAACAAAACCCTCGTTTCTATTAATTTACATCTCTCAGTATTTTTATTTAAATTATGCGTACATATTAGTGCAAAAAATAGTGATTGACAAAACTGAAATTACATTTACCTACATTTTATTATATGCTGGTTGAACAATTAACAATTAATAAAGTATTACCTAATGATTAATATCCTACAGAATACACATTACTTTAAAAATAAATACATGTAGCCATCTGTATTCTGCAATTATAAACCATTTATTATAATTTCCGTTGAAAACAAATCCTTATTGATTTCAAAATTGAATCATTCAACATAAGACATGGATGTGAAAATGTTTTAATCGATTCGGCGCCCGCGATCCTGCAGGCTCTGGCGCTGCCGCTGGAGGGGAAGGATTGCTTTTCAACCCCTTTATTCTTCCAGGGATGGGTACACCTAGCGGAGGCGCCGGTGCCTGCCAGACAGTGGAGACCAACGGAGGCGTTTGAAAAAAATGACATATAAAATTCCGCATAATAATGTTATAGAATTGTTATTTCATAAGACATGTATTTTGGTGATAACCAATGAAAATGTATCTGAACCCGGCCGTGATGCCGCGGATAAAGAAATCAGAATAAATATTAAACATTCTTGTAAGAATGATGTGTTCATTCGATACTTTGATATGTTTAAGAACAGCCTCAAAATGTCACCAACAAGTTAATCAAGTCTTTACTATCATTTAATCGCTTTTATATTTATTTTTCTCCTTCATGTCAGTATTAACACATAGTGACCTCAATCGGATGAAACTCAGCTCGTAATGCACTTCCAGAGGTCCCGGTCCCGGCTCGCTCTCCTAGTTGACTCCAGCCCAGAGTCTCCCCAGCCAGATGCACCGTATCTATATATATGTACCGTATCTGTATCTATGCATCGTATCTGTATCTATGCACCGCTGTGGCGCCCAGGATAATCTATTTTTCTAGACTGTCACTTTTATATTTGAAGATGCTTTATGATGACACTTTTTTATGTATTGATATAACTTTTTTTTCTTTTTTAGGATTCTTTGTTTTTACGTTACCGCAAATCCTTTACATTTGATAGCCTATCGCATATATAATATTACTGAGGGTATTCTGCTATCTGACGCCGGAGAAGCGAGTCCATATTTGCGGATCCTCCACGCCAGCGCAGTCCGGAAGGTAGAGAGGCCCGCTCTTCACTCTTCATGCAAATTGGTGTTTTTATTTACGTCTCGGCGCGGGGCGCGGGGCGCGGGGCGCGGGAGCGGGGCGAGGGTGAGAATCATATTAGAGCGTGTAATCTCCTCTGCGGGCTTCGGTGATTGATGATTTGCCACTCCATTATGGACCCCTTTTCAGTCGCTTTATATTTCTATGTAATAATGGTATTCATTCCATCCGAAACCAGGACGAGAGATTGAATCGATAGGTGTTTTCTTAGCTAAACATCACTTCGATGGAGGGAGATTTAATCACACACTTTTCCTGTGGCAATGACGGATCTTTCCCGTATCATAAAGGTTGCTCATATAAGGTTGTCATTAAAGGTAATTTAATAAATAACTGGGTATTTCAGCATGGGTGTACGTAAATTACATAATACGACACTTTACTAATACATAAACTTCCACACACCACCTTCCGCAACTATGATCATTTCATCGAATTTATCGTCGAAGTCTCCACGGTTCTTCGAAGCCTTGTCAAGTTATTTACACACCGTACTTTACAAAATCAAATAGTTCCATGTTCAGTGTCAGTAGTACATTGAAAAAGAGGAATGCATAAGAGACGCATACGAATGTAGTCTTCTGGCACGCTAACAATATGTAAGTTCTCCACGCATTCGCGAAACAGCATTCCATAAATTGTTGCTATTATTGATTCATTTGTTATTAGACGCACTGCTTTCATTTTAAAAGAATTTTAAAAACTAATTATTAGAAAGATATTAAATCAATTTTATCGAAAAATATTGTTGTTGCGCCACCGGGATTCGAATCTGGTCTCTTTCCAAACCGAGGAAGATGCATTATCCAACTATGCTACAGCGATATTATTTTTGAGGACAAATTTTCGAATCTATATGTTACACCTTTTTCAAATGAAAACATTTATCGTTCCATTATTTGAAAAAGCCATCTACTTTGTTTTTACAAAATCTCAAATACCTTTGAGTAAACCGATAGCAGATGCCAGAATTAACAATTCATTTTTATAAAATTTTGGACACATTGATACAGCTTACAAATTATTAGAAGAACACATCATTATTGTGAAGTTGTAATTATTCAGAACGTAGGTCTGTGATAATTTAAATACTAATTACGAGTATATGTATTAATTAGAAAGATAATAGTTGGATAATCCGGTTTGGAAAGGGATTCAGGTTCGAATCCCGGTGGCGCAACAATAATATTTTTCGATAAGATTGATTTTATATGTATATATTTCTAATTAATGCATTTAATTAGTATTTAAAATATCACAGACCTATGTTTTGAATAATTACAACTTTACCATAATAATGTGTACTCCTAATAAAATTATTTTAATGCAAATTAAATGTGTCAATCAGAAAGATATACAAATAGATTAACTCAATTTATCGAAAAAACATTTTAGCTGCCAACGGGATTTGAACCACGATCTCTTCCTATCCGGGGAAGTGCAATAAACAATTACACCACGTCAATATTTCTCAATGGTATTCGTAATAAAAAGTATCAATTTGAAATAGCTGCGACGTATAATAAGTTCGAAAATTTGTCGACTATTTACGAGGCTGACGTAGTGTAATTGGTTATCACATTTCCCCGGATAGGAAGAGATCCAGGTTCAAATCTGCATCTATATCTTACTAACTGATGCATTTAATTTGTTTTAAAATATCACAGATCCATGTTCTGAAAAAATTACATCTTCAGAGTGGGGTGAGATGCCTATATTTTCCTCAGAGTCCTACAGTGGAACTGAATACAATTTGAATAACGTTCAATATAATACACATTTACATCGGTGACAGAGGTTGGGGTGGTCCAGGTGAGAGGTTAGAATTCCTGTTTACTCAGGTTAAAGAGTAACTGTGAAAAATCTGGAACGAATACACATCCTGTTTAAATCGTTCTTCACGAACATGCGAGCTCTGGTCGAAATATGAGCAAGTGACATACAATCGTCTTCGAATTCAATACAACAACTCATACAGAATACTGTTTAGGTTGGCGCGTTATTGTACCGCATCTACAATGTTTGCCGAACCAGTGTACATGGATTCGTTCCGCTTCTGAGATACCGAGTTGCAGGTGTAAAGGTGCGGTTGAAACTCAGCACCAACTCTCTAGTTCAAGCGGCGCTCACATGGATGCTGGCTCCCTGAACAGAGAATGGCAACGACTACAAAATAGCTGCAGAGACTACAATAGCCGTAACTGAAATGTAGTATTTATATTTTGATAGTGTGAAATTTTTTTTACTTTTCTTTTCATAACATAAATATTATTTTGTTACTTAAATTTATTCTATTCTACTACATATATTATCTTTATGGAGAATCGAGCCTTCATAAAAAAACACGGTCACGCTGATATAAACGTTTTATTATTACTATCAGTTATTAAAATAATCCAATATTTTTTAATATTCCTGCAGTTGTCATCATTTTGACGTGTATTTGCAATCAATAAGTAATATACATTTCCATTTCTTCGCTGTTAAGGCGACAATAGTTGTGACGAGAGAAAAATAAAATATTTACCTGCGGTCCGCTGGCAACTGGCAGGCTCCTGAAACGATAAAAGAAACCAATGATTAAAAAGGAACAGATGAATCGCATAGGTACGGGAGCCGTGAAAATTATTTAAAATAATATATTCAGTTAAAAAATGTTAAAAGTTATTAATTTTGGTTACGCCGAAAAAATTGAATATTGAAATCGAAAATATTGAATATTAATCGTCAAATCTGCGAGATTCGTGGGAAAAAATAATAATAAAACCGTAAATTTACAACCACCATAGAAAAACCTTTTTTTAATATCCTCTCTCGTCTCATCAGCGTTGAAAGCGCCGATTGCTTAATACACTCGAAAACTAGTGTAGCAAACGGGGCAATATATGACATTTTTACTATATCTGTTGTAAATGCCCTCCGCAAGATTTCTTTAATTACAAAAATATCAAGTTGAGGTGTTATTTGGAAAACAATTATTATGTAAAGAGACGGTTAGTATTGTGTAACTTATCTGGGGAGAGTCCAGAATTTTCTTTATCAGATGTAGTGTGCAACGCTATCCAGGAAACATAAGTTGTTCCGGAAATAATGGCTGATTTTATCCTCTTTTTTAAATAGAGCGTACACCGAATACCTATCACATCAATTTTTAAACTAAGTTAAACACTTGTGCTATGAAAATAGATTCACGAAATAAATTTCATCACCTTCAAATTCAACGAAACATAACTTTAAAATAAATAAAATTTATTAATTAAAGAAAGTGCAATTTAATTCAATCCATTTTTGTCAACGAATCACTTACAAGTGTAGATAAAACGCCAAGAATTATTTAAATGCATTTGCTGTTCCTTTTCTATTATAAATATTTTCTCGTAAATATTATTCGGGTGCTTAAATAGGTAAAAGTTATGTCAAATCTAGAAGCGTTCTTTTTGATCGATCAATGACAGTTGTTTGTTGCGTATTTTCTTCTACTAAAGCTTTCAATTCGTCATTTTCAACAATAGCAGGACGTCATTAAGATTTTATTGTAAAATCTTGCAATAAATTGAGCGTAAGTTCTCGTTTTTTAATCCCATAATCGAATAAATAAATGTACTTGACCCAATAAATAAAGAGAGCAGATCTGTCAAACAAAAACAAATAAACCAATATTTCTTAGCAAGGAACGTTCAAAATGATGTCATTTAAAAATTAGATCTAATCTGAGGTATGAAAAATAAATATTAATTAATGGTAATATTTTTTCAACACATAAGTATTCTAAATATGAATTAAATATATTCCTTTGAAAGGTATACATATGAAATCAATTCTATCGAAAATATTGTTGTTGCGCCACCGGGATTAGAACCTGGATCTCTTTCCAAATCAGGGAAGGTACATAATCCAACTATGCTACAGTGACGATATTTTTAGTGACAAATTTTCGAACCTATGTTTTACTTTTTTGATATTAATACATTTAATAGTTCCATTATTTGAAAGAGTCATCTAACTTATTTTTACGGAATCTCAAGTACCTTTGAGTAATCTGAAAACAGACGCCAGAATTATAAATTCATTTTTATTAAATTTTGGACACATTAAAATAACTTTATTATTATGAGAACACATTCTTATTGTGAAGTTGTAGTTTTTCATTTCAATTGGATAATGCACCTTCCCCGGTTTGGAAAGAAATCCAGGTTCGAATCCCGGTGGCGCAACAACAATATTTTTTGATAGAATTAATTTTACATGTATATCTTTTAAATTAATATATTTAATTCATATTTAAAATATCACACACCTATGTTCTGAAAAATTACAACATCACAATAAGAAAGCGTGTATTCTTTCTATCAATTGATTCCTGTACAATAGAATAAAATAATATTCAAATTATTTTTCACGTCAGTTGACGTCATACATCTGTGTTAAAACTAAAAATAATAATTCGTATTTTATGGAATTTATTTGATGTTCACAAGATAAATTAAATTATAAATTATTAAGAACATATTATTATTGTGAAGTTGCATTGCAGATGTATCAATTTGAAAGTACAACATATAACTTCGAAAATTTGTCGTTAACTTACAATGTTGATGTGCGCACTTCCCCGGATAGGAGGGGTTCCTTGTTCGTGTTCGGGTGGTAAGAAAAATACTTTTCCGATAAATTGATTTCATCTGTATATCTTTCTTACTGATACATTTAATTTGCTTTATAAATATGACATTGGACTACGCCTGTCTCACTAGAATATGTGTATTGTGATAGGTAGTTATAATTACAAATATGTTAAAAGAAGTGAAAGTATTCATAAATTGAACAATATATAAATACAAAAGTAAGAACATAGATGTAATAAGAGATTCACCATCAGTGTCGGTCCCTCGTGACTGAGGATCGTGATTTATTGGGTTGTTTTGGATATAGTGATATAGGATATAGTATATAATGCATAAATATAGTATAGAGAAGTGAGAAATGCGGAGAGTTTGAGGAGAAAGTGACGGTGTTCGGTGTCGGCTCCGCCGCCCTCGTGCGCAGTGGCGGGTCGGCGGAACGGGAGATGTGTTGTCGGTGAGGGATCGGGCCAGACTGTAACGGCAGCACTTTGTCGCCGGTTAGGTAGTGAATGCAGATATCGCTGGTGTCGATGCCAGCCGAGAACGGCGGTTCAAATTCACCGCTGTCCCAGTCCGCATAACATACGCGGGATAATGCATCATTGATGATGTAGATTCAGTCAATTATGATTTGACACCTGTCATTTATAACATCAACTTGTAAATTCCTAGAGGACAACTTGATGTAGCTAAATTAAGTTGTATCGTCCGCGTACTTGAGTTTAGAAATCTTTCTGCCTTCTATTTTTCCTCCACCATTCCAGTTTTCGAGTACTTTACTCATAATGTATTCTCCGTATATGCTATAAAAGTCTGCAGATTATATACATCCTTGTCTGACTCCTTTTAGAACTTTGGAGTTGAGCTTAACTAAATACGAGATTAAAAGGAAAAAATTACACATAAAATTTATTACCTACCAAAAATCAATATGAAGTACCTAATTAAAATTATATTTTCGTCTATGGGGTAATTGTACTAAGTTTTATAATAAAGATATAATTTTAAAATTTTATTTGCTAAGAATTGCCAATTGACAATTATCACCATGTTGAAGCAATTGTGAACTTTTATTTTGTATTCGTACTATGTTTATCCATTTTGTTTTGAGCTCGAAGCAAGATACTAGTTATTTTTATTATTGTGATAACTGTCACTTTTGTATGTGCGGGTATCTGGGTGTGTGAGATGAGTAGTGGGGGTCAGAGCATATAAGGGGCCGTCAATGGTTCCTTCGTATAGAAACAAGTAATATATGTGTATACCATTATACCTTACTGTAATTATATACTTGGAATAAATAGTGTTGTTACAAGTCACATACAATTTTATTATACTATGCTCGTGTGCACAATCAGAGGTATAAACCCCAAGGGAATCTGTAAGAGTATTTCTCAAAGTACTACACCAGCGCAGATGATAATCACATTACTACACTGGTGCAGACAGATTGGGAAGTTACTACAATTATTATATTATGTATGAGGTGTTAAGGTTGAGCCATTTTTAGCGACATTAATACCCTTTTCGGCTTTTCAAAATGCTGTTGACTATGTTTCAGCTTCGAATTGCAGTATCGTCTTCAAAACTATGGAATTTTCATTAGTAAATATGTTGCGTAGATAATCAATATGTATCAAAAACAATATTGACCGTATTAACCTGCTGGACCCCAAGGTTAGTGACAAGAGGTTTTGAGTTATAACTAACGCTACTATTTTATTCTGTCAGTGTTATAATTTTAATATATATCAAGTTCTATTCCTGTAATTTCTAGTATATCTTACTTCTCGATTTTGTATACAATATCGTATTGCAAAAGCCTAGGCGAGATCAAAGAAAATAGATGTATATTTTTGTTCCTTATCTAAACTACTGATAATCGAGACAAAGGCTTCAGTGGTTCCCATATTTGCCCCAAGGCCAAACTGATTTTCCGAGACAATTCTATTGATTTTGAAATAGTTTATACGTTGAATATTTACAATTTTTCAAATATTTTCTGAAGTGAATTGAGCAGCGTGTTACAGACAAATGTAATTATTGATATCGAAATAGCTTCTTGTTTTATGAATTGGGATTATTAGTCACTGTTTTAGTTTAGAGGGAAAGTGTCCGAATTTTACATTTATTAATAATATAATAAGATCGATTAAACAGCGCGAAGGGCGTTGTCATTTGAATTATCAGCATTTTAAATATTTTGACCGCAGTGCTATCCGCGACAGTAGCGCTAGTCAGACATTAGTGTCGCTTCAAGCACCTCTTTATACTTTCTGTGCAGGGTTTTATGGGGCATACGTCTCTAACCTCTCTGGCCGACCTCTCCGACTCCATGATAGGGTCCATTATCAGGACTGATGATGATGCTTACATACTTCTGGTACGCTAGAAAGATTCGGAACGACTATATACTTATTTTACTTAAGGACCGAGTACTCCCTTTCGGACAAAAACAATAAAATAATTAGTACGCTTTGCTGAAAACGACATTACCTCCAGGAATACATCTGTTAGCACATTTTAGATGTTGGGTACCTACTTTATACATTGAACATTTTGGTGCAAACAATGAAGAAACCGACCGCTTTTAAAGTTAAGTAAGGATCATTTTTGCCACAGCGCGCGCGGGATTATTTGGTCTAGCAGTAAGACATTCGACTGGAGTCGGGAGACCACCAAACTAGTCGTACGTTGATAAAATGTAAGAAATCATATTAGTTTAAAAATCGTAATAATAATGATGTGAAATGTATTTATTGTAAGCATTTGTGTTTTGATTCAAATATAAAGAAAGAAAAAGAATACAGAATTCAACGTTACCAAAAACTTTGTATAGTACAATATGTCATATACAGCAATGAAAATATCCAGCGTCAAATTTTTACTGCAGAACAAATCTGTAAAATCTTCCAACTGATTGTTATATCTATTAGTACAAGAGCACTGGCAATATAACGGATGGTAAATTATTATTTGATAATTAATTACCTACGGTCTTGTTATCGCAAAAACTGACTCGCTCTCGTGCCAAGGGTGCAGGGCTCGAGGCAGTAATAAGAGCGAGATAGAAAACGTATTTGAATGTTAATGTTTGGGTTTATTTATTCAAAAGGACGATGGAAACTTTCAGCAGTTTTCAGTCGGGTAGGGAAACTCGGCTTCCGGCTTAGTCTGGGCTACAGGTGCTCCTCTAACCCTTCGCGCCCCTCCTCCCGCACCCCTCCGCCTGCTGGGCGCGGAGGCGCACTGCAAATATTATTCTAAGCCGAGAATTTCCACGCGGGTTGTTTATAAAGTTCAGGTTTAGATTAAGAGGTTGAATTTGAACTTCATTTTGAATGGACTAGAAAAACCAGAGAATGCGGTCACGGTTGACCTGACCGTAGATTTGTGAATTCTTGAAGAAATCGCTTACGCAGTATATGGAACTTATTATATGTACTACATAAGTGATTCTTTTAAAAAAGGGCTAAATACATTTATTTTAAAATAGAGTTGCGTACATGGAATACGTGTCACATTAATATTGTCAGTCATCAGACCAACAAGCTGCTCACTTGTATCTGTAATTTAAAACAAAAAAGTAGTTTTTTGAACATTGTATTGGTAATCCCGGAATTAGTTTCGTTTTTTATTGTAAAACTCAAACTTGATTATTTTTTTAATACAAAGTAATTTTCAGTGTTATCTAGTATCTCTTTGCCATTTATTTACTAGATCTAAAATTCCTCTCCCATAAAAAGCTTTTGGTTTAGATTCGAAGAACTCGGAGAGACCCGATTTCAGTTATTCGATATTGTCGAATTGTTTGTTCCTTAATTACGTTTCTAAAGAGCGAAATAAGTGAAAGTCGCTCGGTGCCAAGTCTGGAGAATAGAGTGAATGCAAGAAAACATCCCAGCCGAGGTCCTGGATTTTTTTCCGGCCGAGCGTTATCATGCTGAAGAATAACATTCCTTCTATTCACAAGAGCAGGTCTAATTTCTCGTAACGTCGCATTTAACCTGTCCACCTGTTCACAATAGAGGGCTGCGGTAACAGCTTGGCCTTGTTTTAAAACTTTATAATAAATTACACCTTTCGAATCCCACCAGACACACAATAATGCTTTCCGAGGATGTAGTCCTGGTTTCAGTGTTGGAATTGAGCTTTGACTCCGATTTCTTGCAGTATTTTGCATATGCTGAGGCGTTGCGCTTTGTTGCGATCGGTTAGCGCGTGAAGAACCCAGGTACCTTATTTTTGAACTTTTCCTAGTTTCTCAAGATAACGATGGGTATTTGATCGTGATATGCCGACCTTCTTCGATAATTCATCAATGGTCATTATCGGTTTTGCTTCGATTTCCGCCTTTAGAGCTGCTTCATCCACTAGACTACGCCGTCCACTTCGAGGCTCGTCCTTCAAATTGAGATTGCCCGTTCGAAATTTTTGAACCAACGTTAGAACTTTCTTTTGTCCAGTATATCTCCGTAAATGTCACAAATGGATTTCGTTGCTTCTGTCGTAGTTTTTTTAATGAAACAAAAACAGCATCAGCTTCTTAAATGTATTTCCGAAGGTCATGTCTCTGCCATTGTTTGTAGACGGGGTGGAAGAGAGTTTTTTTTGTTTAAAAGAAAAGAAAATGATCACAAAGAAGAAAAAAATTACAACACACGTCTTCACTGATCAACGGACACAAATACCGAGCCAAAGTTGCCTATTGAAAAAGCGACATTAATTCCGGGATTGCCTGATATAAAAAGTCCAGCGAAATGTATGCATATTGGTATTATGTAAATAAATAAATAATTTTTTCGCCCTTACGAGGTACTTACCCAGATAATTGGATGGAGTTAATGAACGATGAGTTATTTTTATACTACATTAACATAAGGGATTAACAATAAATCTACGTTATTAAGTCCTGCGCGTGACTTTGAAATAGTGATGGTAAAACGTTATATGTCTGATTGTGAGAATGATTGGTAACTGAGATTTAGCAAGGATTGGTAACTTAAAGCTAAGTTAAACTCACATCAACAACTCCAGCAGCATTTTATATTTGACTAATGAAGAAGAAATGTAACAATAATGAGTATTGCATATATTTCAATGTTATGATATTTATTTTTAAAATTCTCACTAAGAAAATATCGGCAAAATTTATAAGAAAAACTGATGCAAATCAACATGAGCACGAACATCATACGAGAAGAAAAGGTAGACTGAGACGGCCATTCGGGAAGAAGGCTAAATCTTAGAAATCGATGATGTACAATGCGATGAAGATCTTTAATGAAATGCCAGAAAAGTTGTAGTGAAAAAAGGAACATTTTGATAATGTTTATGTTAGAGCATATATAAATATACTTATGTATACACTGTATTCAGAATATATACGAGTATATAAACTAATCGGTCGCTAATATCTAACTGTTGGAGGTTTGCTTTCTAGTGTACCAGTCTTTACTTGAAGAATAACCAATAATTAGTTACCATCGTTACCATCAAACACAATCACAGTCACAATAACGGTTTAAATAACGATTTAACCATCACTTTTTTGAAATTGATAAAAAAGTAATAAGATTTTGTGTTGTATCCCTTGTGCGACGTCCAGTGGAAAAATTGTGTTAAAGCAAACAAATAATGTAAAAATTTATTACAATTAAAACTGACATACTAGGAATCATACCAATGATGTATTAGGACAAATACATCATTAAGCCAAATATATAAACTGCGTGATTTTAAATTTTTAAATTGTTTTGTTATTGGAATTACAAATGTCGCGCCAAATTTTAAGTCGTATATTTCTGTCTTAATATGTTCAATACTCAATCTACGTTTTATTCTGCAGCTGTACATCATTTTAGAAATGTATTTTTATTTATGAACCCATGGTATTTTTGATATACACCTAGCAGAGACTGAGAAGTTTCGTAGAATACTCTATCTTTAAGACTTCGTAGAAGGTTAAGAATATAGGGAACGAAGACAAGAAAATTTTATGTAAAACACTTCAAAATTATATTTCCATCAACGTTTTTGTAGCCTTTTAGATAAAAATTTTTGAATAATAATTTATTTTATTTAGATATAATTGTACAGTGTAAATATAATATTTTATTATAACAGTTTAAATATAAGATCACTTTAAAAACTAAGTACATTTCAAGTACAAATATTTCTTCAATTCAGGTATGCTCCTGCAACGAAGATGTCAACGAAATTCAACTTGTTACCGAGCCGAAGTATCTGTATTATTGGCGAGTTTATATCATAGATATTTATATGGGTACCTACAAAGAATACTTCGTGTTATCTCGTTTGAATTGGTACTTCAGGACAGTCCAACATGTGTTGTTGATAATTTTATATATAAATATTACATCGCTTGCATCTCTTCTATAGGCATTATTTTTCAATATTTTTGTTATTGAAATGACAAGAGACAATTAAAATATATAATTGTACATAGCAATATTACACGCAGCGAGTTTACTTTCATACTTTGTAAATGGTTGACTCCTAAATAACAATAGACAATTTATTATTATTTATTTTACATTCAAATCTTAATCTGAGATCACAGAAAGCACAAATCCGAACCGAAAAACAGTTCCGCAAAACCACAAAAGTTTACTGCCTCCAAGAAATGGAATGTAAAGTAAATAAATTTAAGAATCTTAAAATAAAATATTCGTTAAATAATATTGTAGCCGTGAAAAAGTGTCAGTTCCGTTTAGTTCTGCATGTTGACTTTCAGCGAAAGATTTAACCATCCCTAGAGAAGCCTCCTAGTTCCGCTGCTAGGCACCCTATTGCCGCGGCACGGTGCCGCCCCGCGGAATATGTATACCGTCGACCGTCCCTCCCCAGGACTCTCCTCTTCCACCTTCAGTTCCCAAATTCCGAGCCTAAGGTCGCGCAAAGACGACGGACAACAAAGAGAATGGCTAAAACACTTAAATTATTTCCGAATATTTACCTCAAAATTATTCATTCACTTTTGGGGAAAAGTTAATCTATTTGTATATTTCATCGAATAAGCAACTGGAGACGATAGAAAGAGAGAAAGTATTATAGAGATGTACAAGATATGGCTATAAAAGTATTCGATTAAAGGTAAATTCAATTAAATATATATGTTCGTATTTATATATATATATAAATACATGTTATATGGTAAATAGCATAATTGAACAACAATTACCTTTGTACTAATCGTACATAAACATTTTTAATATTACACAACTTAAGATGGTGACTAAATATTTTCGAATATATTGGCTCGTAAGAACGTGAATTATATTTCGCTATTTGAAAAGCCCACACGTAAACAAAACCCATTTATTGGCTTAATACCAAGATTACGATAATGGGGATAAACAGCATGCACAATTTCCAAATGAGTTGAGGAGCATAAGTGGGCATGCAAAGTCGGCCATCGAGGTAAACAACATTGGTTCAGCTTTGTTTGTTGGATTCTGACCGTTACATCTATGAATGACCGAGAGTCGCCACGTACATCTCTCATGGAGGCACTCGAAATTTATGAATTCCCAATGAACATTAATAAAGATGATATTCTAAACATAATTACGACTTAGAAACCGTAGAAATACAAACAAAATCAAAATTATAAAAAACATTGATTAATAACATAATGTTCCCTAGTACTTGAGGCTTACTGTCTACATTCTCAACAATGATCGAAAAGAACCCTTCATCCATCCACCCACCATCACTCTAGTCGAATAAGGCTGGCACCATACTGTAATTAGCTTAGTTAGCATTAACACCTGTTGAGAGTGACTACATTTCTCGAAACTATAATAGTGACAAAATTACAACTGAGCGTACGTGTAGGTTGAACTTCGTGTGTAGGTTGAACGGTTCTTCTCAACTGAAAGTTGAATGAAAAAAAATATAAAACTGTCGCATAGGTAAAAAGGATTTCAAGGGCAATAACAGTGGAACAAATGATGGGTGATAGTCCTCAGCATAGGAAGCGGATGTGCGAAGTCGGCTACACCAACCGCGTACATTACAATTCGGCTTTAACAATGATAGTGAAAGAAGCGAAGCGATAGTACTGTCGTTTGGTGGTCAAGATTATTCAGTGCCAGAAGAAAATATTTAGCGTCGACAACTCGAGCAGAACCGCGCCAGGATTTTCCGCCCCTCTCCTGCGGGGGTGGACTCTCCCGCAAGAGAGGGGCGGAATCCCCTCGCCCATGTTTTTCTTATTAACGGATTAAAAATACAATTTGTAATTAGGATTTTGTGGATTACGTTTTGATGTTCATTATGATTTTCACGAAGCGTTTTCTATTTAGGGGATCACAGTTTACGAGGAAACTCTGCTTACCGCTATTCGGAAGCGAGAATTTTGGTAAAACAATTTATTGAGTGGTCAATTTAAAGTGGTAAAGCCTGGACATTTTTTAACCAAGCGTGACAGCGTATATCATATTTTACTAAAGGCAACTTTAGTAAATACGCGACATAACGTGTCGAAGAATGTCTTCAAGTGCACTCTCTCAGGCAGGATGAGTTGTTGCATAGTCCTGTCGTTGCTCTAGTTCCTGTCCGAAAAGTTTCTGAAACGATAGTGTTGATGTAAATATACATTTTAGTTTGCAGCTCAGGATCAGTCATTAACGGAGTTTTGTGAGTTGTGAATTTGACGAAAATATCCCGCTGCCAGATGACCAGTATAAACAATTGTGAAATGTTATTTCCCGGTTAAAAGGTGAAGCAAAACCGCATTAACGTATTATTGTATATTATGCAATATGTATATATATATTCGCCAGCAGTGACAGATTTAGAATGCAAGCGTGAATACAGCCATAGATAAAGCATACAGTTGTATGCATTGCCAATTGTGAATATTTAAAATAAATCAAATTCTCAGATATTTGATGATTATACGCCATGCCATACTATTATATTTGGCGAGATTACCTTTATCTATAGTAAATTTGATGTAGGAACAAGCCACAAACGTTTTTTTTTTACCTCAAGCGATGGTAAAATGTTAATACAAAGTAAACATTTATTTATTTATTCAATGGTCAAAATTGACTACATCTCACTACCGACCCTAAAAGAATAATATTCAAGATCTGGCACGTTATTTATACAAATACATATTAACAATGTCTAGCCTTAAGATAAAAATTCACCTACAGTACTTTTATAATGAAAATGATAGTAGAATATAAATAAATTCAGTATTTATGTTTTTTTATAATAAGCATGGTATTTTAAAAATATATTAACAAAATTTATTTGAAAAATCAGTACAGGAGCAATTAAAAAAAAGTTTTTCAATTTTATTTTTAATTATGTGTTCCATGGTAAGGCGTGACGTCCAAACGCCTCTCTGGCATTGGCTCTGCGCCTGGATCCTGTATGGGCTCCATCTTCCGCGTAGCTTTAAAAATGAATTCCACAACATGGCGGGAACGGTCAACAGCCGCCAGCAGGGCAAACCCTCTTAGCTCGAAGCGCGAATGGGAGTGTACGTACCTGTTAGCGCCGGCCCATCACTCGAACCGATGGACGCGAGCGGCAAATATCGCAATCAGTACTAGGCATTTTGAACCACTCGTGAAATTAACTAACCAGGGTGATCGTTATTTCAATTAGGTACTAACATTACATTTTTTTTGTACTAAGAATTCGTAACGTTATAATACTTAAGAAAATAATAATAAAACATAATTGTAAGTACTAAGAGTGTAATAATATCCAAAGATAAATAAAAAGTTATGTTTTGTTGGCTTTTGATTTTATTTTGTTAATTAAATAGTGCTTTTTGTTTCACTATATAATTAGTACTGGAACTTAAAATATATATTTGATTAAGAACTGTAGTTTTATTGGAGATTTATCCAATTTCCATATCACTATTGAGCCCATTCTTTCCATTGCTCAACTTGCCCCATACAAAGTTTCTCGTATTCATGGCAATATGTTCTAAACCAGACATGAAATAATTGTATTTTCTGAAGACATCTTGATCAGCGTAAATTGCTTATCTAACTTTGTAGAAATTAGGTAAATCTAATGCACCGTTTAAGAGTTATTAAATAAATAAAATAATTATTATATAAAAAAATGCTCAACTAGCCTTGCCCTACCCTACCCCACCGCCCCATATTCAATTGTATTTAATTTAGTCAAATTTACACCTGTAGATGATAATGACGGCTCCTGACGAAACTAGTAATGATATCAAATGGTATGTGTGTAGTACAAAGTCAAAATAAAAATTATATGCATATTTTTTTTAAATTACTGTAAAAATTTATTGTGTTCTGTCACTGTTACTTATATACGAATCTAATTCTTCACTATAAGCCAAGTTGAATATTAACATATTTAAACACGAATGATGATTTGAAGTAATTGAAGGCGTTATACAATTCATTCTTAGTATAAACTAGTTATACAAGTATAATAATATATACAATGCCCTTAAAAATCAGACAAGTCTTATCAAGTTATTATTAAGAAGTTATTAGTTTAAAAATCTTATCGACAACAGATACATAATGAAGCGGTTCAAATATCGTCGTGGGATCGGATATCACACAAAACAATCAACTTGTACAATCTTTATGATCAAAACAACCGGTTAAAAAACGGGGAAAACCGAAAGGGGTATAAGAAAATTGATTTACAGCAATGTATGTAAATAAATGCAACAACATTCAATTCATAGAATAATTGAGGAAACACCCAAGACAAATACAGAAGACCGCGAAAAAACTTACACAAAATACATTGTATAAACCCTCGCAATGAATTTGATGATAGGATATTCAATTATCATAATTGAGAAGAATGATCTGATATCCGGTGATAGGAAGTCGACTAGCGATTTACAATTATGTAGGTATATATAAAGATGCTATACCAGACATGATAGAATCAAATCTTCACTACTATTAGAAAATAAAGAAGTGATGAACAAATGAAAAGTGAACAAAAAGTTGAAACATGTTACTGAAAATATGTAAGCGACAAACCTACCATTTGAAAATAATGGGGTTCATATTTTAAATTGAAGTTAAGTATCTAGGAACGATTTGTTCTTAAGAATCGCAACTGAATCAAAAAACTTGAATTTATTATTTAAATAAATTCTATATAAACATTGACATTGCAATTAGGCCAAAGGATTGAGAAATAAATATTATGATTCGTCTGCATAAAAAAATACTCCATAAAAAACTAATAATTATCGCTTAATTGCTATTACATCTCATACAGGTACCTGAATGATGCTGCATTTTCTACAACCCAGACTACAGGACATTATCTTATGACAATTATTCTTCAAGTTCTCAGTTCCGAAACTATACAATACACTTAAACAATTATAATATGGACCCAATATTTATGTGATAGAGATCAAACATTCCATTTAAGGCAACACGATACATCTAAGGCACATAAATAATCAATTTTCAGAAATTAAACACTTTTATTATACAATTATAAACGATTTATTTAAAAACATGACATCCCTTAAACAGCATGAAAAACAACTTGTTACTTTAAGACAAAAGAAAGTCGTAGCCAGAACAAGGCTGAATAACTATCAAAAATGATACCTACTGCATTCCACATAAAACTAATTTGTAACCTAAAATAACCATTTGTTTCTAATACAAATATTATTTCATTACATTGTTGTTATTGTAGTTTACCTCTTATGAAAAACACTGACAACAACATTTTATCTTATTTAAGAGTATCTTACATTGCACCATAACACGAATACGAATTCTACATTAATTATATAATATATTTAAAGTATTGTAAAGCCTAATAAGTATTCACAATGAGAAAACAGCCATAGTTAAAGTCGGTAATATTAATATTCTAACACGCCTTGCAAACAGAGTTATTGTTATTCAGCATTTCCACAAAATACATTAAGAGAAAAGAAATTGAAGATGGCAGAGAGGCGAGAATAAGATCACTAGTCTACGACTCGCTAATGACATCACATTCATGGTTACTAGTACTAGAGATTGAACGTGAAACGTTATTCCAATAAAACAGATTCCATGAGCAACCAATTTGGCTTAGAAATAAATCAGTCTAAAACAAAAGTTTCGTGCCATTGAACCGGGATAATGTGGATAACCGAGTCTCGTTTTTTAAGATCACTGTGAGTCATTTCTGAGATAAAGATATAATGAGAAAGAATATTAAATTAATGTGTATATATGATTTAGTAAAGAACATTAAACATCGAAAAATTATTCATGTTTGTAGTTTTGGGTAGTAGGTTCAACGCGTACAGGATCACAAAATTCGAATAAAAATCTAATAACTCTTTCTCGTTATGTGAAAAACAATGTCCCTAGGGATCATCCCAGTATACTCAGGAACTACCTCAGGTCAGAAAATAGGGCGTCAGAAATAGCCTAAACAATGATAGGTAAAGTTGTGGGTAAAGAGTCCTGTTTTTATCATATTACTGTAGAAAATTCCTCGAAGTTAATAGATTCTATAATCTGCAATCCATGTTTACGGGTAGAAGTTAGCGGAAATAAGAATGGCGGTCCAGAGAGAGGATTTTGGACTGAGCCAGAAGTCGCGTGGGCTATCTGCAGAGGTGGAAGAAGAAAATGGTTGATGAATAAATAATGTCTACACACGACCGGTGCGGCCACTCATCGCTCAAAGCCTCGGCCGTATAAAGATAAAGGGATGCTTTTATTTATATTTCCGCCGTAAAGCTGTGCGAAATTAGAATTTCAAATATGGAATGGAAAACAGAGCGGCGCTGTCCTGAGCCACCTGATGCTAATTCCGCAACAGGCAATCCCAGCGCGGCACAGGCGTGCCTCCTCCGCCATCGAGATAACGGTGATTGATTCTCGCTTTTTCACTGTCTGCTCATGAAGTGCGGAGACAATTCATTTTTGGACCTTCGTTTTCAATTAAAAAATTTCCATCGAAGTTCACATTATTTAGTTCGATAGTAATATTTCGTTTATTTTATTTTATTTTATTAAGGGATTTTGACAGTGTAAACATATTGTAATAAACATAATAACTATTTAACATGCGATACTAATAATGAAAATCCACTAAAAATATTTGGATACATAAGTATGTTTAGATGGAAGAAGGAGAAGGGTGGGGAGGTTGCAACTAATGTTGCGATAAAGAGAGAGCAACATGAGTTTTTATAGGTATAGTGAATGGCCAAAGTTTAGATTGTGGTGGTTCACAAGAAGAACCCTTTGAGCGTAGTAAGGCTAATGTTGAACAAGTCAATTTCTGTAAATTTCTCATTATGGTATTTGCATGACCGGTGAATGAATGAATTTTGTATGTAAGATGTTATATTTCTGAGAATGTGGAAGAGTATGGATTGCCGGGTTGATCTAGATGGTACATGGAGAGATATTAATTCCAATTGGCTGGGACAATCAATATGGCCTTGCAGTAGTTTGAAGAGAAGTATTTGGTCAGCACGTGTTCGTCGATGTTCTAGGGTCTTCATATTGTGGAAGTTTGCTGCATCTAAATAGGAGCCGAATGATAGATTAGATCTAACATTCAGATGTCAAATAAACTTATTTTGTGTTCGTTCTAATCTCGCAATATATGTAATCTGCCATGGGTTCCAGATTTGAGAAGCGTACTCTAAGTGACTACGAACGAATTTGTAATACAATATTTTGAAGCAGTATGGATTTTGGAAGTGTTTGCAGGTTCGAAGTATGAATCCTAGCATTTTATAGGCCTTGGAGGTAATTTAGTCAACGTAATTTTTGAAAGTAAGTTTGCTATCGAGGATTATTCCTAGCTCTTTAACATCGCTTTTATTTTTTAACTGAGTGCTGTCTATTGTGTAAGTAAAATTAATATTGTTAAATTTTTTTAAGAATGTTATTTGAAAATACTTTTTAGTATTCAGGAGGAGTTTTTTCACCTCACAGTAGGCTGCAACGCGGGTGATATCATTTTGCATTTTATGGCAGTCATCTAGGGAGCTCACTTTGGCAAAGATCTTCATATCATCCGCATAAAGAAGAAAGTTGGCAAATTTAAAGCATGTGTATATATCGTTAATATAGATTATGAATAATAATGGACCTAGAAAACTCCCTTGAGGAACTCCGGAAGAGATGCGCGCCCAATCTAATTTAAAACCGTCGATGACCATCGCTTGTTTTCTGTTGCTGATGTAGGAGATAAGCCATCTTAGTAGGTCTCCATTGATTCCTATTTTTATCAACTTGTCAATTAATATTTGATGGTCGACCTTATCAAAGGCTTTACTGTAATCTGTGTAAATTGCATCAATTTGCGCCCGTGGATTCATTGCGGAGAACGCATAAGGTGTAAAGGTGGACAAAATTGTAACGGTGAAACGCCCCGCGAAGAATCCATGTTGTTGCGGATTTACACGAGGCTTAATGGCACTGAAAACCTGGCTATAAACAATTTTTTCAAATAGTTTGCTGAATATTTATAGTTTTGATATAGGTCTGTAGTTATTCACATTATTTTTTTGACCAGATTTAAAGATAGGAGTAATGTAAGCATTTTTCCACTGGTCCGGAACAATACCTTCATCGAGAGATTTAGTGAATAGTAAGCAGAGCGGAGTAACAATACTAGAGCAGCACGCTTGTACAAAAAATGGAGGGATTCCATCAGGTCCTGCACTTTTATTCAAGTCTAGATGGTTAATATGGCTTTGCAGAAGAATTGGGTTTACCGTTATCTGTTGAATGTCAGCCGGGCCAAAGTTAGCTTCGCTGTGTAGATTGGACCCCCAAACTACTTTCAGTGAATACTGATTTAAAGTACTGAAAGAATAAATTACAAGTCAGTTGATCATTCTCAGAGGTTTGATCAAGATTTTATTTGGAATCATTGGTGACGCATTCTTAGATTTAGCATATGACCAAAACTGTTTCGAATCAGATGTAATTGCATTCTCTATTCTCTGAATATAAGCATTGAAATTCGAGTTTGATAAGCTTTTTAGTCTAGTCCTCAATAGGGAGAAAGTATCGTAATCGGTTGGATTTCTATATAATTTAAATTTTTTGAAATTTTTATATTTCTCCTTGCAAATTTTTATTAGGGACGGCGTATACCATGGTGGGTATTCATTTGGCCACACGTATTTAACTGGTATATGGGTATCAAATTAGATTTTCAAGAGTGTTATAAAAGAATAAGAGTGCATCATTTGTATTTAGATTTGCAAAAATGAATTCCAATTTAAGGAGTTCAGTTCGTTATTGATTGTTACATGGTCTCTGTTTCGAAATAAGACAACTTTTTTCTTCTGCCTGTTTACCAGGGGAGTGTCCACTGTAACCGAGAGTGTTATATTAATTGCTTTGTGATATGTGTCCTCTGCAACTAATGGGTCATCACAATTCCTCGCCTCTATTATAGTATTATTGCAGAGAACCAGATCATGAATTCTACCCATACGGTTTACCGAGTTGTTAAACTGGTTTAGTCCTAGAAAATCTATCGAGTCACAGAATTATCCACTTATTGAAGTTGTATACCGGGTTGGAGAAAGATATGTGCAATTGCTGATGCCTTCCCACGAGATGTCAGGGAGGTTAAAGTCACCGAGTACCAGAAAAATGTCAGAAGGTGCAGAGCTTTGAATAATCATGTTTAGTTTATCAGTAAATGTTTGTAAAAGCAGAGAGTGCGAGGATCCTCCGGGTATATAGATACAGCACAGGTGGCGACATTTTGAGTCGGATATAATGGGGATACGAACCCATACGTCCTCTGCCACAGTCCGCCAATGGGGAAGTTCAACGGCATTGAGATCTGAATTTACTGCAAGAATTTCGCCACCTCCTAATTTTTGACCGGTGCGGGAGTATTCCCTATGACGTCTGAATACTGAGTACCTGGAATTGAATATTTCACAATTGTTAATATTATCTATTAACCAGCTTTCCACAATTACTACGCAGTTTCATTTATTACATACAACATTATTTAGAAATATATCAGTTTTCGTACGCAAGCCTCGTGCATTTTGAAAGTATATATTTAGTGATGACATCATTGGGAAATTTAATAGTTGGATTGAGGAATGAGATATATGTTATAGATGAGAAATAGAAGAAAGAGACCGTTAGTGATTCTACCGTCATGAAATGAAAAAGTGAAAAGATCGGTGAAGGTGTTACAACGATAGTACTTACATAGGTTGTAATGGTTAATGTTGACCATTCATTATACCAGGGGTTTTGAAGGGTTGGAAAGGATAAAAAGAGAAAGAAGAGGTGGACACTTATTTTGATAGAAGTAGCAAATGGGTAGCTGCTGAATATCTGTAAATCGACCTCCGCCGTGATCTTCAAGCATGGTTGGGAAAAGACGACGAGGAGTCAACTGTCAGCTTTTTTAGTGCATCTGTGGTCCTAATTAGTATAGGAACGGATGTGTC
Source organism: Eubasilissa regina (assembly GCA_022840565.1). Lineage (NCBI taxonomy): Eukaryota > Metazoa > Arthropoda > Insecta > Trichoptera > Phryganeidae > Eubasilissa > Eubasilissa regina. The sequence continues at coordinate 54,191,463 of JAINEB010000012.1, read as the reverse complement.
ATTTTTTCTAAGAAATGTCTGACGGCAGCATGGAAGTCCTTGTTGGTGGGTGACAGATGCTCGCAAACATATATAGGTGAGGAGACATCTGTGATTTCTAGTAGAGCTGAATTTAGCTTATTGGTTGGATTCCTCTTGTGGTTTTTCACAGCTGATAGTAGTTCGTCTCGTACTCACGGGTTAGGTAAAGTAACTACAATATTTCTTGGTCTGTTCGAAGAATTTTCAGGACGCCGCGGGGTACAGTGGCGGGCCATGATTTGTGCTTCCGTAATCGGATATTGCACCAAAGAGCAGAGTTTAAGAAAAATCATTGTGCAGTTTTCGCTGCGCTTCTCTGGTATTATCTGGATCTCCACATTATAGCTGCAGTTCATTCGCTCTAGATTGTTTAACTTTTTATTAAGTTCATTAAAATTTTCCTGTAGTCGTTCATTGACTACGGTTAATTTTTTATTAGGTTGGTATTTTCCTTTGATTCTTTTATGAGATTGTCGTAACTTTCGGCGAAAAAGTTAAGAGATTTATGAAAGTCCTCCATAGTTGGTAGTTTTTCTTTAATGGACTGTAGTTCGATAGACATTTTTGTTTCAATCATTTTGGTTATTTCATTTTTGAGATGATCGAAGAATTTAGCTGAAAACATTCCAAGTTTATTTTGAAATAAATCATCAATCTCTTTCATATTAATTTGCACGCTTTGTGTGTGGGCACTTTTATTATCAGAAGTGCTCGTTTTAGGACCTGGCAGCACTGTTCCAACATTTCTAGCGTTTACGTGTTCAGTTCTAGATGTCGTGTTGTTTGTGTTTATTTTGCATGGATGACATTTCCAATTCGTCCTGTTTTGCTTGCTCTTTTTTCTAAGATTTACTTCTGCCAAACCCACACAGTTAAAATGAAAGTATTCGTGGCAGTGCAAGCATAAAATTTCATCACCAAGGTGTATGGTACCTTTGCAGATTGAGCAATTCATATTCAAATTTTTAGTTTGTAATAAATACGGATGAGATACCTAGCTAGACAGATCGCTCGTGTCGAATAAAAGGTTTACCTTTTTTCCAATAGGTGTCGCTTGATAATATTTATTTTCGATTGACTTTGTTTTAATGAGTATTAAGTAAGTTGTGAAATAAGTCAAGTGTTATACAATAGATGTCACTTTAATGTATATCTATATTTATTATTTCAAGCATACCTCGAATTGAATTTTTATTATTATCATTTGTTTATTATAAAGACATACAAATAATGGAATAATTTGAGGATATTCAAATTGTCAATACGTACTATTTATGTTCCTTCCAACAATTAGACACCTTTATTAGAACTCTTTATTGTTTATGATTCTGTTACAAGGACAGGTTCTGTCAGAGCTATAGCTCAGAAAACAAAGTTGTGAAAATTCTTTCCAATCCAGAAACTAAGTATGTTTTACATATTCTCCATGTAAATCGAGGTTTCTTGTCACACTTTATGTTAATCTTGCACACTATTAATTTATTTACACTTCAAAAGGTTTTTTTTTATAAGAGCACTTATTATGCATCACAGTTGCCAAAAGTAGTGTTGTTGTTTATCTTAAGTATGAGCATATTTTTACAAATTATTATCAATAAATTCGGATTTCAGAAAATATTAAAATACTCAATTAAAGTGGAAGCGATATCAAATGTATTGAACAGTTCATCAGTACAATGTTTTCAAGGAAGTCAGTTCAAGTCAGCCTTAAGGTGACTTGAACTGACTTCCAATAATAGTTCAAATTTTCGCATTTTTTACGAAAATGTGGGTTTTTAATATTCATTTATATAGAAGTTATTCAATATATTTTACTTTTTTTTTCAACTATTACTTAGATTGGACCTTTATATTAATATACAACTAATAAACTGAATGTTATTTGCCATAATTAAAACGATACAGACATTATAAGAAAGACCGCGACCATTAGATGCATTTTCCGCATGCTACGAAATTGAGTTAATACGGTAATCATGAAGCCAAGATTACGGAGACCAATTAATAGAAAATCAAATTAACAAAATTTTAAAAATTAATAGTACATTTGATCAATTTTTAACGTTTTTAAAATATTTTGTTTTAGTAAAAACATACGTTTTAAAATAATATATTATATTTACTCGCATGCTTTGAGGTTTCAACTACTATTTAAAACTATGTTTTATATCAGAAACACAATAATCATTTTTTAAATAATATATTTCCAGTTTTATGAAATATTATATTATTAATTATCTCTCATAGTGTTAGTATGCCGTTCGACACGGCCACGGCGGTCGTAAAATCTGCGCTCCGATAGATTTTAATTAAATTTTCCTATAAAAAACATTTCAATACAAATTTTTACTGCAGTATGAATGAATATTATACTTATTCTCGATACCAATCGCTTATTTTTGTAAATTGTATAGCTTTGAGCTGACTTTATACAAAAACAGATTATAATTTTGACAGTTAAGTATTAAGCATACGTCAAACTTCATGTCACTATTCGTAACGTTTTAGAAACTGACAATGTTGTATTTATGCAATGTTGCCATGAAATATGCGAAAACATGATTTTTTGTTGGATTTGGTTCTCATTAAAAGTCGCGCCGTAACCTGGTGCCTACGGCGCGAAATAAGTTGGGATTAACATTCTCATGTTAGCAATACAGCCCACGCGGGGAGGAGATTTCGGGCAGCGTTTTTTTCTCGGGTGACAGCTAGTGTGGAGCGGACGAACGGATCCGTTCCGTAATTCGGCTAGAATGCGACTTTAAAAGTGAGGAAGAGTAAGAACTATATAATATTTTAACATCAGTATTATCCTGCATCATATTTGAACTGAGCTACTGACTAATGATATGTGAAATTTCAGGATCGACGTATCCTTTCCTCTGCTTAGATTTTTTCTCCACGTAAATTTTTTCTATACTCAACTTTCTTTATTTTTTACTTTAAAACTTACAAAATTCTTGCTACACTAAATTATTTTCATCAGTGATGCATTTATTCACTGACTCATATCGTGCCCAGTTATTTTCACTTTTAAATTTATTGAAAGGAAGTTGTTGTTGTCTTTTTGTCACAACTCGTGCCGTGGACATGACGATGAGTATGATAATATGGATTCACTCAGTGGTGTGCAGTAGGCTTAAACTTAACTTATGCGGTTGTCTCAGTTGCATGTATATATATATATATATATATATATATATATATGTATATAGTATGCATATGGGTAGGAGAAGAGAACTCTTAGCCGCCCCAGATATTTCAAAAGTGAATAATGTAAATGGCATCCACCTATATGAATGAATATCCGGGTCTAATCATAAGCTGCATTGTGTGGGTGTAATGTTGAATACTAAAGATAATATTTTGTATTCCAATTCAATCCGTCTCTGTTTTTTCCTAAATTCACCGATAACATCGTTATAAAAAGTTACCGATCTTTTTAATTCTAAAAGCAATTCTTTTTCAATAGCAATCATCGGAAGATCCGAAATTCGTGTGAGTTTGAGTATTCCGTAAATAAGTATGAATTTGTTTTAGTGAACTACATAAAAATTTTAATTCATTCTTAAGGCAATCAAAATTGAAAAAATATGAATAAAATTATTCTAATTTTGAAAACAATTGTATTGGAAATCAATAATTCTTAAATGTAGGAAATAATTTAGAATTCATTAATTCAAAAAAGGTAAGTTCGTTTATTGCTCCATGTCGTTTTCTAAATTAGCTTAAAATATTATCTACGATTTCTCTGAGAACGCGATTGAAATGTATTTCAACATCAGCGACATTTCTTTTAATAATCGACTTGAATATGAATTACACTCTTCTCACACTTCGCAGATTGATAGATAACAAATTGTCCGTTGAAATACACTGTGGAAAATAGTTTAGTTAGCGAAGCAGATATGTAAAAGTGTTTTACTCGGAGTTTTCAGTATTCGAATTATGAACAAATTGTTTGAATAAAAGGTAAATTTTGGCAGCCTTAAAGACGCCCAATAGGTTGAGTAAGAAAATATATAGTTTAGTACGTTTCTCATAGGGATTTAATAAATAAGTTAGGCGAGACCGATGCGTGCGTTCTAGCAAAATACAGAGACGAATGGCAATGAAGTTAAATACAAACGAGTCGCAATCTTTCATACTGTTGACGGCCAGACAAAAATATAGCCATGGGTTACGCTAATCCGGGTAATAACGGCTAGAATTTTATAGGGTCTTTTCATAAGATAAAAATTTATTTTTATTGTCCAGAATCTTTATTAATGCACAGCTTTTTTGCTTGTATGCAGTGCACGCCCCTGGTTCCATTGTATTCACCTGATTGCTGACGATTAGCGCTTCATACATTTTTCTTAATTAAAATCTTTTAAATATATTTTAATTATTAAAAATACGAAAAATCTAAACGCAACAGGTAATTTTGAAATTCTGTTTTTGGCTATGTTTTGCGCAACTGATTTGTAATGCAATACCTTGCAATACCTTCTTCATCAAATTTTATTCCGACGGTATTAGCAACGGCTTTACTGTTTAAATCGGAATTTCAATGGACACCCATCTAACATTATATCTTTTATTTTCTGGCAGACATTCGCCCACCTCTTACTAGTCTCTTCACATTATGTATCCATATACGTCTACGGGCTTTCCCTCAGTCTAACTTGACTAATCTAATTTCATATGTATTTGTTAATTAAAAACGAATAAAATTAATTATTAATTAATAATAAATTATTCGTCAACTCTGTTTTAACACTCCCGTTCCGGAACGAGGCACAACATAATCTCAAGAACCTTATTTTTAGAACTATTTATTAAATATTAACGATATTGAGCCGGTATTTATTGTAATCCTCATAATCCTCATAATCAAAAAAAATAAAACAACAATGTATAATAAGACAATAAAAAGTATAAAATATAATGTTTTCCATAGACAATCGGGACTATTTTATAAGTTAATTCCCTTTATTGGATAACGGCAGACATGATGTATGTATTTGAATGATTCGCGTCTTAGATTTCTTCTCTGAGTTACCGAGCACCCTAGATTGTGTTTCAGACGCGTCTTACCTCTCTTCACTGTTATCAGTGCGCACTACGTAATTTTATGTAATATTCTTGAAGTTTTTATTTTAAAATTTAAAGTCATCTCTATTATATTCAGTATTTACTGATACTATTATTCCTATACTTATTCTTCAACAATTTACATATTTTCTTTAATTATTATATAATATTTACTATTTTTGTACTCCAATTTATACCTTATGCTTTATTTCAATATTTAATTCCCACTTTTACCTTTTTACTTTTTTTCCGATATATTGTAACTTTTTCATTGTTAATGTTTATAATTTAAAAGAAAATGTTTGTATTTATTATTATAAGTTGTTTAGATTTTTTAAATTTTGAAATGTAAAAGCAAAAACGGGCAATTTGATTGTATACTTTTTATTGTAATGAACAAGAATTACAAAGTCTAGTGAGTAGAATGTAGGATGTATGCCAGAAAAGCGATCGTGTCATGAATTTCAACAAGTTGAGAAGGACGAGAGCCAGACACCGAGCAAAATACTTATAGGTAATGAATGTTTGGAACAAATAGATGAATTTGATATTTGGGAAGTATGTTTGATAGAAACGGAAAGGTTGAAAAATATATCGAAAGGAAGGTGACTGCAGAAATAAATTCAACGGCGCTTTGAATGGAATTATATCTAACGGGAACTTATCAACCGAGACAAGACTAGCGGTACACAATAGAGTCCTGGTACCGACATTGATGTTTGGAAGTGAGGTCTGGAGTTGGCAGAAGAGAAATGAAGGTAGACTGATTGCAGTGGATATGAGATAACTTAGGTGTATATGTGGCAAATTCATTTATGAGACAGTAAATAATGAAGAAATAAGGAAATAATGTAAAATTGATGTTAGTATAGTGAGTAAGATTAAGAAAGAATCACTTTAGTTACATCGAACGGATGATTAGGGAGAGAATGGTAAGATTAAGAAAGGATTACTTAGGTGGTTCGGCCATATAGAACGGATGAATGAGGAGAAAATGGTAAGAAGAATATATGACACAAATGTTGATGGTACCAGAAATAGAGGACGTTCGCGGAAGACTTGGCACGACCAGATAAACCAGATATTAGAGGATGGTCCTGTTAGAAGGCTCAACAGTCGACGAGCTTGCATGAAAAGATGTATGAATGTGGATGAGGTGAGAATTGTGTCAGGACAGAAGAGGCGCTCTATCCTTTCTGCCTATCTTCGCGGGGAAACGTTGTGATGGTAAGTTAGTTAGTTAAGATTTTTTATTTGTTATTTATACATCATTTTATTTCGTGATTAATGTAAAATATTACAATTCTATCTCATTCGTACTTGTATGTATTTTAAAACAATCCCGATAATTCCATCCCACTTCTAGTTATATGTATTTTGAAATAAATATTATAATACTGAACCGTAACTTTCGAAACACTCGTTCGTTACTTTGGACATGCGCGTGCGCGGTGTGTTCGCGAATGCGACGCGTCCGGGTGCATCATTTTGCTCGCGTGGCTTTCGACAGCCGGACGCTTGTGAGTGATGACACTTCAAAATACTACGGTTTCTTATAAAATAATGACAAATTTAGTAGTATCTTATTCGCATTGTATAAAAAATTTAATTAAAAATATGATAGAACATGCTCAAACTACTATACTTCATTAAAACGCTAATTTGAATGGGGTCACTTTTACCCTGCTCCGGCTCTCGATCCTTTTCGATTTTCGATCTTCCGGTATGCGAAAGTTAACCACTGTGAGTTTATTATATTCATCATATAATAAACCCACAGTCGGAATTATTTATTATTAAAATGTATAAACCACAACGTGTTCGCGTTAAATATTAAAAATAATTAATTTACTAGGCGCTGAGTTATGTTGAAATATTTTAATGATTATTTTCCGTAATTATCGAATTATTATTCGTATTAATTCTAAAATATCGATGTCTAAAGTTTACCAGAGCGCGGACCTTTAGTCACTATTTCGTTACAGTGGCGTAGTTACGTCACCGATACAATTTTTTCGTGTGCCTAATGTAGTATTTTAATATAATAACAATACAGACTATCCCCGAAAATAATAATAGTATGTATACTTCAAACTACTGTCAGGTTCGTAATGATAATCACATCGATTTTGTCCATTTTCGGTAACCGTATTGCGCTAGGCCAGTGTGCGGTAGTAGTTCTCAACCAAACAATCCGTCGCTGGGCCGCATAACACAATCAATCTCATCTCCATAACTCGGTTGGAGGAGCATCCTGGTCCGGTCTGCTCCCCACCCTCCCAGCACTGCACCGCCCCACCATCCCACCACCCCGGCCAGCGCTAACTCCGCCTGTCCAGCTTCAACATTCAGCATACTCCTCGTTACGACAATTACATTCAAAATGTCGGCCATGCATGAAATAGCTTGTTCACTCACTCTCCACCCTCAGGTATTATAAATATATTTAATAAACAATCGAAGAATTGTAACTTAATTGTAATTACTGGCAATAAAAACCGATACATTTGACGTGTTTGTTTAGTCTAGCGTTAAATCAAATATCTAACTAGTTGAGGGTTCGAACATCATCCCTTAGACCATGCACGCAAAACAGTTTGTAAGACAATTAGCCCATTAATATGGTATTTTTTTTGTGATTGAACCAAGTTAAAAGAGTATGTAATATATTTATCATTAATAGAATTTGTAATATTTTACACTATTATTGAATTGACTTGTTACCGGAAATCTCATCTGTAATCGCCTAATTACGAAGTCTATAACTACCGAGTAGAAGAAATCCAAAAAAAATTCTTAAATCTCTAACATATCGACTAGGCCTAAGCGATTAGCTTGATACATACGTCATATACACATCAGACTTGAAAGTTTTTACCGAATCTTTTTGGAAAAAATACGAAAAAGCACGGATTTAATGAGACTACAAAATAGTTGACAACAAACTGAACACCCTCTCATTACTTTCAGAAATAGCCTAAAACTCCCTGTCCGATCCCTCCGAGATCTCTAATCTTACTTTACACCAATTTTTTAAAATCAATTTAGAATATTTCTCTTCCCTGCTAAGAATGCTTAATTATTTTATTTCAACATTTCATTTCAATTACTTTAGCGAGATCTCATTCATTAACGATAAATGTAATACAATTGAGTCGCTTGTTGGTCTAGTGGTTAAGACGCTGGCCTAGTGGTCTAGTGGTCGGGGCTTCGCGCCTCGTTCCAGGACACCATTAAGTTAGTCCAATTTTCATAGTACAAGCGTTTAGCTTAGTTTGAAAATAATAAGAATATTGATGTGACATTAAATCCTTGTACGCATCTCTATTTAAAAAAAAAATATTTTTCATATCACGGGCCCAGTTTAAAAGCAAAATGATATTATGCATGATTAATATTCTTTCGAACGTGTTGCACATGCTTACCGCAAATGCGCCGTGAAATGCCAAAGACTATCACGTATCACATGATTAGACTTCGTTGACCTTGGAACCCATGCACTCATTTAACAGTGCGATGTCTCTACGTCCAACCGTAAAAAAGAGTATTCTGTTTACAGATTATTATTATTAACAAATAATACAGATAACAATAACATAATTCAGATTATTCCCTCAATTATCTTAAAATGTCTTTACATTTTATACCTTAAAAGTCATACTAGGACAAGTTTATCAACAACGACTTGTTGATAAACTGTATATTAAAAAAATATTCATTATTATATCGAATTTTTTTATTTAGTTATACAACTTCCTTAAAAAGCATATACTTGTACAGAAAAGGGGATTACATATTAATAATTATCGTTTACAATAACTAGCTTATAATAAAATAAAATACAATAAATGAATAGAAACGATATAAAAATATTATAAATTTCATGGTATATGTTCATCTTTAAAGTATTTTTTGATGGCATCGATTATTTTTTTGTTATCATAAATAATTTTTAATACTGAATAAATCAAACTTTGTGATTATGTTAAATTTTTTTATAGATTATTTAACTATGCTTACAGGCGTGCGAAGGGAAAAGCGAGATGGCACGAGACGACCCGTGTCGACACGAGAATAGGCGATGCAAGCCGAGAGCTGCAGTACATTCTAGTGCTCGGCTCCTCACTCGGCGAAAGTGGACTGCTGGCAAAAAATTAAGCAAAATATTATACATAACCAACTAAATTTAAGTAGGTTCTATTAAAAAAAAAATCCTGAAAACTTTTTCTAATAATTTTGTACCGTCGAGTCAATTTCCACATCGTAACCATTTAAGTTAAGTATTATATTTATTTTGTAAATAATAATTATTAAGTTAAAAAAAATTTAAACGTTAGAATGACGTGACATATAGAAGAAGGAAATAATATTTTCCGAAACCGGGTGGTGTTTTAAAATTATTCATTAAGTGGTTATTATAAACAAAGTTAAATAATCTATAAAAAAAATAATATAAATATGTTTCCTATTCTATGAAAATAATTTCAATTAAGTTTACAATAAAATGCATTATTAAAGTATTTTGAATGAGTCTGATTTTCATCTAGCGCTCGGCGGGCTAGTATTATAATGTATGTTAGCAGAAGCTGACATCGTGCCTGCTGCAGGCGCTGCGCGAGCCGGATGGGGGATGAGGCGAGACCTGGCGGATAAGGCACCCAAATGAAGGAACCCTGGGGAAGCCCTCCGCGAAAATTACCGCGCGGGCCCGGAGCGAAGATTGATTCTAGCGGCGCAGCGCCGAGCCCGTGCAAGAGGACAAACAGTAAACATGACCGGTCTACGTTCAGAGCTGAAAGTATCTCCCGAAATGGATTACATTAATAAAATAAACAAATTATAGCTCTTCATTATCGCACACAACTTCGTTTACAATAATTCATTTTCTGATTGTATTACGTACAATCTATACCTGCCTTATTTCCTCTCTCAAAACAGCGTGCTACTGATGATAATCATGAAACTTTTAAAATGGATAATAAGAAAGCGATCTGAAATCTTAATCGAACGTTTCACGATCGTCACATAATAATAATAACCCACAAAAAGATTTCTTGCACGAAGAAAAAAAAAATTATTTGTAGGATGAAAATATACGTCCTTTTACTATTACCTATAACTTTTAATATAATATTTTTAAATATGTAAGTTATGTAGCTAAAAATTTTTTGTTAAAAATATTTTGTGGAAATGTTTTATATTATTTAGAATGATATTATATTTTTAAATGATTTCTTATACATTGCATTATTATTATGTTTGTGCTAAAATACTTTTTTTGTCAATATGCCTTGTATTATTATGTTTGTGCTAAAATACTTTTTTTGTCAATATGCCTTGTATTATTATATTTTTTGTTATACCTAATACTTTTGTGTATAATATTCTATTTTTTTGTTTTATTTCTTACAGACCGTGTTCGCGTACTTTTATATTTATTTAAAAAATATTTTCGACCTGAGACAATCTCTTTAATTTTGCTCCCTTGGAATTATTCGGAAACAGCTCTAAGCTTCATTTCATTTAATGTTCGTCATACGTCAAATATCATTATCGTTCGTCAGTTGGGTGATTTTGAATCTCCCGAGCGGTAGTTAAAATGGAATAAATGTTTATACTTTAACGTCCTATGTTAATGTTCAATGAATATGAACTTTTCAGAAATGATAGTTATAGGGATCGAGAAAAGGATAGAGATATTGTGAGCACGTGTCGAATCTCGCTGTCAGATGGAACGTCGGGTATACTGGTTGGAGTTTTTGTCTCTTTCTACCAATCTCTAACTAATCTCTGAGTTCATCGCCAGATCAAAATAATCACAACACAAGTACATATTATTAAGATGCATCTTAACGAAATCTCTGAGATAACCTCATCGTGTTAATTGCATTATTCTGTTTTATGTTAAAATATTTATTTTGTTGAAATGATTTCGTTCAAATACTACTTGAAGGATAATTCTTGGAGTAAAACTATTGTATATTGGCAAACGGTGAATTTGATATAATAGGTAGGAACATAATACAATATAATTTTAAAAAAAATATTATATATATACGAGTATAAACATATTTTACAATATCGATAACATTTGATGTAGCTTATTTACAATTCTTATTCTTGATGCACACCGGTTACTTTAATTGGTTAGCGTGGGTAAGTACTTGATATTTATCGCTTCTTTTTGGCCCCAGCCACTATTAAAATGAACATATAACTCAACAGTTTTCTATGGTTCTAATGGTGTAGGTTTTCCTGGTTCATAATATTTTAGAGGTATCTTATAATTCCGATTATTTTATTAAAATATTACAGAATCATTTTCGAATCATTCAAACCTTTTCATACTGATGCAAAAGTAAACAGAATGGCCGTATACTTTCCGAGCGCTTTCCGTAGCAAAAATGACTACCGGAATAAAGAAACGTTATTTATATGTATTTAATTATGGTATTTGTTTTTAGGTGTATACGCGTATGTGTTTTTATACATTTCAGTGTCTGTTCATTAAGAATTGCAAATTTATAAAATATCACACCTAATAGATTTTGGACTGCTGAATTCGAATGGATGTAGGGTCCAAAATTTTCAGCACACATAAAACTGTCATTTTTTATTTCTGAATACTTCTTAAATATTATTACTAGATTGTCCGCCCACAGCTCCCACACGGGAGCAAACATACCCTGCATAGAGGCAGTACTTTGTTGCCAATCTCCAGATTAAAAAAAAAAAAATACTCTGATAAAACCATAAAAAGTGCTAAAATTCGAAAATAAGAAAACGACGAAGAGAAGAAGATAAAAACCTATATGCGTTACACGTGTATCTATCACCAGAACATTTAAATTGAAATATTGAACTAAAACTGACTGTACTTTTTTAATATAATATTAAATGCAGTCCTCAAATGTCGTAATTATTATACACCAGTATAAGTCTTCTGGTATCTGGAACCCGAAAGTTGTAGCAATGTTCAGGTCTTCAGGGAAAGTAAACTCCATTTTACTGCTATCTATGTAAATGGGATAGCCAAGCAAAGGACAACCAAAAAAGTTATTTTTCAGAATTTCAGAATTACTGAATGCTTTTGTTCAAAAACAAAACTGTTATTAAACAGAAAAATATATTAAACACACTCACATACAGATCATACATACCTACATATCTAGCCAATGTATAGGAATAGATTATTTTTTCAATGATGGTGTGTTTTGATAACTATAAAACATATTTAAAGTTGAATTTTACTCGAGGAGTTTAAAAGAAACATATTATGTATTAAAAAATGTACGGAGAAAATAAAAATAATGCATTTACCTGAACTTATTAAAATTATGCATCTTGTATATAGGAAAAAGTTTTGTTTGTAGCTAATTTTAAAGTTGTAAGTTTAACTTTTTATTAGTTTACCCAGTAACATAAATATTTCATATTTTACGCTATATACTTGTCAATAAAGTATTTCTGTAAAACTTTACAGAACGCGTTACGTCATATCTTTAAAAGCGATTCAGTTTATTAATAAAATACGATAGCTTTATGAATTTGCTATAATAGTAACATTAATTTTTCTTAATATTATCAAAGAATTTTTTTTTAAAAAGGATTAAAATAATAATTATTCCCGTTTTGGCACATTATTCGTCGTAAAAAAAAGCAACTCTTTAGTAGTAAATTTTGAGAAGTTATGTACTTTTAATTCATTATTACTTATTGTGATGAACTCGTGTGGCCGGTGCAAGTAGCAGCCAGCGAGCCGGGACACGATGCATGGATGAGGGTGAGAGTGAGGGGCCGCGGCCATACCGGGGACCGATGAATAATTAAACGATTGGAAATGAACACGGAAAATTAAGTCATAGGCCATCATTTAACTCTACAATATTCATACGCAGTTCAGTTAATCGATCATGCCACAATATTTATTTGGAATTAAGTCAAACCTCACTCATTAAGGTATTCGTAGTGGATAACATATTTGCGTACTTATTTCATTTTTAATATTAAATATGTATTCGCAATCAATAACATTATTTATATTCTAATATTTAAAATATAATAACAAAAATAATATTTATTTATTTATTAGTAACTATATAATACATATAAAAATTTGTTTAGACTGTGCCCGTCTCACTAGTGAAATTCTGTGTCGAGACGGGCATAGTTTACAAGCAATTGTTCAATTAATTAAAATTACAAGTAGATAGATTTATATAACATATAAAAGATGTATATGAAGAAAAATTTTAAGGTGGACTTAATTTTTGGATCACTTTGTAGCAATAATTAATATAAGTATGAGTCAATATGTTTGGGTGAGTGCACCAATACTGGCTCTATCCATATTATGAATCCAAGTTTTAATATAAAGTTTCATGTTCTTGTGACAATTCAATTGATTAAAGTCTTTTAGCATTCTATTATACAGTTTAGGTCCAAAATATTTGTAGTTCCTTTGACCAAATGTAGTATGTGCTCTTTGGGTTTGAAGGTTATTTGTATTTGTCCGTGTGAAAATTATGTTTTGTGTTGTTTTAAAATGTGTCTGTTTGTATTTATATATGTATTTGAGAGTAGTATTAGCGTATATTTGTCATTGAATTTATCAAAAATTTCGTTAGTGCTCGTTGTGATTGGGGATTTGAGGATAACTTTTAATATAATTTTTTGAGCTGCTATTATTGGATTAATTGCAGACATAGTCGCTCCACCCCAAGAAATTATACAATGCTCTATGATTGATTGACAGATAGCGTAATATGCCATTTTAAGGAGAATGCCATATTAAGGAAATTTCTAATATTTCTAAAAAAATATATTGTTTTTTTAATTTTATTTGTAATGAGTTGTGTATGGTGATTCCATTTGAGATAGGGATCAAATATAATTCCTAAGTATTTAATTTCTTCAGTAAGTTCTATATAATTGCATTGACACGTATGGTCGTCTGAGTTGGAACAATCGTGAACTTTTATTTTGTAAGCATATGAGGGTTGCCCATTTTCTTTTATGCTCGAAGTTAGGTATTTGGTTTTATTGGTATTAAGTATTAAGGTGTTCAGGTCGAGCCATTTTTTAACAATACTTATACCTTTCTCGGCTTTTTTAAATACTGCTGACCATGTATCAGCTTGGGATTGAAGAACAGTGTCATCCGCAAAACAAGTAACGCTTACGTTAAAAGAGATGTTGCATAGGTCATTAATATATATTAAGAATAGTATTGGACCTAATATGCTACCATGTGGGACCCCGAAGTAAGTGGACAGAGGATTGCTTGAAATTTCTTTAATACAAACTCGTTGATTCCTATCTGTGATATAACTTTTAAACATATCGAGTTATTTGCCTAAGATACCAATTTTTTTAAGTTTTTCGATTAGACTCGAATGCGAAATTGAATCAAAGGCCTTGGCGAGATCAAGGAAAATGGATATACATTTATTTCTTTGATCTACATTGTTAGTAATGAAATCCGTGACACAGGTAATAGCTTCAGTTGTACCCATATTTGCCCTAAAGCCGAACTGGTTTTTAGAAATTATTTTATTACTCTCGAGGTATTTTACGAGTTGAATTTTTATAATTTTCTCTAATATTTTAGAAAGAGAATTAAGTAATGTAATTGGTCTATAGCTATTAATGTCTCTTTTACTTCCTGATTTGTGGATTGGGATAATTAATCCTTGTTTTAATTTAGTGGGGAAGTATCCGAGTTTTAGACTAAGGTTAATAAGATAATGCAAGGAGGTTAGCAGTTGCACATACATTATTTTAAGTATATTAATTGTAATACCATCTGTGCCAGCAGCATTACTATTTTTTAGCGATTGGATTATATTTTTGATAACAGTTTTATCTACGTTTGTGAAAGAAAATTTATAAACAATATCCTGGTTTAGATTGTGATCTAATATTAAGCAAAGAAGAGGGAATTTTTTTAGCTAAATTAGACCCAATATTAGTGAAGAAATAGTTTGCATGATTGATAATTTGGTCAGGGATATTTTTAAAGTAGATTGGTTTACCATCTATATCTAGTTGATTAAGAACTGTCTCTTTTGTCTATCAGTGTTAGTTGCCTCTCTAAAATATTCCTTATTTTTTTAGAGTTTCCATTGGTATCAATAATTTTTTGTTTATAGTAAAGTTCTTTGGCTTTTTTAATTATTAGTGAACATATGTTTCTGTATCTTTTGTAAAAATTATGCTACGTAATGTCATAAGGGTTGTTTTTTTGTGTAATATGTTTCTTTTTTTTATAGAATTAATAATATTTTGCGTAATCCATGGTTTTAGGGTTTTTTTACTAGATGGGATGTGTTTATAAATTGTAGTTTTATGTTTGTTAATTGCATTTTGTATATGTTCTATGAAGTAATTCCATGCATTTTCAGAGTAAGTGATAAGGTAAACGTCATTCCAATTCATGGTTTCCAATGTCAATTTTAAGTTTTCATAGTTTATTTTCGTAGTTGTTGATGTTCCGCCATAAAGTTGTTATTATGAACAGTGTGTAATGAAACCATAGTGGAGTAGTGATCAGTCATTGTTGATTCAAATACAATCGATTTGATACAGTTCTTAGTTTTGATCATAATGTGGTCGATGCAAGATTTAGAGTCTTTTATAACTCTCGTAGGACTATTAATGGTGCTAATAAACCCGTGATAAGCTAACATATTGATATAATCAAGCCTTTGCGGATGACCATTGGTCATAATGTTAATATTCATGTCACTGATTAATACAATATTTTTTTATCAGATAAGTGAGATAGGTAGTCATTAAGCGACCTTAGAAAAGGTGAAATATTATATACTGACGAGGAGCGGTAAATTGCCAGAATATATGCATCATTGTTATAATTTACTCGTAAGCTGTTAGCGTCCTGAATAATGAATTCCGATACAAAACAATGAAGTTAATGATGTAGTAACAGTATTTTGTAAGCATTTATCCTAAGACGCGATTATTGGATGTGGCAGAAGATGAAGAAAAAGATGCATCGGCATTTTACCAATCTCCAAAATTTTTAAAAACAGGAGTAGCGCTTAATTTCACAGTTGTACGATCAGTAGTAATTTTTTACCACGGTAAGTTTTTAGTGTTTTAACTTTTTACTATCGCCCGTGGTAAATATCGATTTGGTAAGTCAAATTTACTACTGTCAAAGATAATCTCGCATCTCAGTGTAGCATATGAATAAATATGAAATATGCTTTATTGCCCCTGCGTTCGAGACCTGTCAAAATTGTTGGTGGCGAAATATTTTCATATTGTGTGCTAATGTATATTAAACAACGAGATCATCATCGGACGAACTCTCATTACTAAAATGGCGGGATATTGAATGATTAATTGTCGTATACTGCAACTTTAAATGTATCAATGCGGCCACACAACCAACCCTTAGAGATTTAGTTGAGATACATCTCAGCACCGTGTACACGGATATATCGATCCGGAGATAAACTCAAATGCATTAAATTGTTCTATTTTGGGAAAAATTACAGTCACATGATATATATATTTCTGTGCTTTTATTATTATACGAAAATATACATATATTAAAAAAATTATAATAGTAATGAATATGGGTACATTCTTCCCAAAATATAAGAATTAAACAGATTTCAAAAGAAGTATTTGAAGAATGAACTCTCCTTATATAACACATACCCTCTAGGGAATTCGTTTTCGTAATAAATTTAAATAATAAGAATGTTTTCATGTTTTCACGGCCGTTCAAAATCTTGTGTAAAAAGTTGTTCAACCTCTCTGGCCGACAACAGTCTATCTGTGATGCATCAGCTGATCAGCCTTAAATAGCCGGAGAACTTCTCAATGAAAATAACTAAGAAACAAAATGAACTGAGATAGATAGTTTTTTCTAGTTTTCTTACTTACGTGGTTTATTATTATATTATATTATTACCCTTTAGGGTAATTTGCTATCATCATCGGTAATTAATATATCATATATACATATATATGTCATATGACGCTGCACCTAAAGTAAATTTTAAGGGTGTTTGAAGGTTATACCCTATGTCACAATTGACTGTCACCTATTTTTTATACCTTTCTCTACGAGATTAAGTGCTATTGTGTATTTTTAAATAACGATGATAGATAAAATTCCGCCTCATCTTCTTCTGTGAAAACTATTTATGTTATTATTTATGCTATGAAATTGAGCACTTTTGGTTATTTAAAAAATCTGGTGGTAAATAAAATTCCATCGCTTCTTCTCGTACTTAGGTAAAATTCAGGAGATTGTAAAAGGTAGGGCGTATTGATCATTTTAATACTGTGATTATTTTTTAAATGCACACCGACTTTATGAAAAATGTATTTCGACATTTGTTGACAGGTAAATAGCGATACATAATTTTTATCATAATTTACTTTGTCTTGAATAATTAATGAATTTGTTTGTCAACATCATAAGTACAAACCAATTCATCTACGTTTTTACAAAAACATGGATTTTTATTTTTCACAATTATTCACCAAATTCACTTTTTATCGGTAAAGTTGCAATTTTTGAGAATATAATGTCCTTTAAGGGTTAAACCAAAGTAAACATCTCACTGAAAAATCGCAAATAACAAATTTTTGGAAAAAAAACTATAATTTGAGCTGCCACCGGCACTTGAACCCCCTTCCTTTCAGTTACTTACTTACGATCTAAGATAGAGGATATATTCAAGGGTAGTTTTCTACACAAGCTTAGATAAAACTATTACAGTGCACATAATTAGTAATGGAGAACTATTAAATTTGTTGTCAATGATGATTCCTAAAGATGTTTTTTTAAATATGTACATAATGTAGGTACACACAATTTTCTATGTTCTAAGTCTCCTTTCATTTTATGAATATAAGTTATTATAAACTATTTTTTAAATACGTCATTCTGTTCCTCAGTCATCTTACTTGATCACGAATAGAATAGTAAAGTAATTCAATGCGGATTATGGACGCCTCGGAATTCTTCTCGTGAGGTTACTATTGTCAGGATGATGAGTTCTAATGCAACGGGAACGTTGAAGTTCTCTCGAGCTCAGAAATCAATGTTCTTTAAATAATATTAACAAAAAAAGATACAAAGCTTTCATAAATCTGTCACTAGCTTACCAAACATTCGATGCGAGTGTGCTCTGTGGAAAGAATGTTAAGGGAAAAGGATTTATAATCCGTGACATTAAAACCCAAGATAGTGAAATCACATAAACTTAGTATATGATATATGATGTAAAATGATATGTTTGTTTGATTATTTCCATTGCCCGAAACAAATGAGTAATATAATAAATACGATGTGACAAACACTTTAGAATACAGATACAATTGAAGAATTTAATGTTCATAATTGAAAATAAAAATAGAGTGTGCGTTTAGTAGCCTACTATTATTAGTGCAATATCAATTATCATCCCGAAAAATTGCGCGGCAACGGCATACAAACCGTTTTAAATTAATATAAATGTTATATCAATATGTACTTTAATTAAAAGTATCACTTCTCTACGACGTTCGAATATTTTCAAAAAATGTATGTACGTATTCAATAGATAAAATGTGGCCTCCTTATCGAAGCGGCACAGCTCCACAAATTCAATAGATTGGATATAAAAAGAATTTCTATAATCCTGCAAAGCAGCCGTTTCAATCTCGAGTTTTGGCTAAAATGTAAGTTAGTATTGATGAATACTACTAATATTACATTAAAAGTTCATAAAATGCGTTCGATTCACTCGTGCCTGCTTATCTTTAATATTACCGCCATTTTATTTTTCTTATCAACCTTAAAAACTAGACCTATTAAGCATCTTATAGACGTAACGATATAAATAAATAACGAGTGATATTTGTGTGTGGTTAATAAGCCGGTGAGAAGGGGTGTGGTAGGACGATAGGGGTGAGTTGGTGTGTGGTTGGGGATGCGCGGAGAGGAGAGGGGTACTTACTACATTCCATCCCATTTTGAACATGGAATTTCACGATTTCGAACAGTCTAACCTATTGCCACTTCATTACTTTGTGACAACATATTATATTAAAAATAATAAGAAAATAATATATTAGGGAGAACACATTCTCATTGTGAAGTTATAATTATTCAGAACACAGGTCTGTGATATTTTTCATACAAATTAAATTATTATTTATTGTTTATTAGTAACTATATAATATATATAAAAATTTTGTTTGGACTGTGCCCGTCTCACTAGAGAAATTCTGTGTCGAGATGGGCATAGTTTACAAGCAATTGTTCAATTAATTAAAATTACAAGTAGATAGAATTACATTTATTACCATATGAAGAACAATATTAAAATGGACTTAATTTTTGGATCACTTTGTAGCAATAATGAATATAGGTATGAATCAATATGTTTGGGTGAGTGCACCAATACTGGCTCTACCCATATTACGAATCCAAGTTTTAATATATAGTTTCATGTTCTTGGGATAAGTCAATTGATTTAAGTCTTTTAGCATTCTATTAAACAGTTTAGGTCCAAAATATTTGTTGTTGCTTTGACCAAGTGTAGTATGTGCTCTTTGGGTTTGTATTTGTCCGTGTGGAAATTATGTTTTGTGTTGTTTTAAAATGTGTCTGTTTGTATTTCTATATATATATTTGAGAGTAGTATTAGCCTATATTTGTTTAATATCAAAGACATTGATTTTATCAAAAATTTCGTCAGTGCTCGTTGTGATTGGGGATTTGAGGATAACTTTTAATATAATTTTTTGAGCTGCTATTATTGGATTAATTGCAGACATAGTCGCTCTTACCCAAGCAATTATACCATGCTCTATAATTGATTGACAGATAGCGTAGTATGCCATTTTAAGAAGTTTTATATTAAGGAAATTTCTAATATTTCTAAAAAAAATATATTGTTTATTTTATTTTATTTGTAATGAATTGTGTATGTTTGAGTATGAGTATGAGTTGTAAATGTATTAAATAGAAATATATGTATATATATATATATATATATATATATAAAATCAACCTGCATTAAAAAAGAAAATAGTTTTCAAATAATGTAACAATAGATGTATTAATTTGAAAAGTGTAACAAATAGGTTTGAAAATTTGTCGTCAAAATACTGTGTTCCTACAGCATAATCGATTAATGCACGTTCCCGGATTGGAAGAGATCCAGGTTTGAATCCCGATAGCAACAACAATATTTTTCGATAAAATTGATTTTATATTAATATTTTCCTAATTAATACATTTAATTTGTATTAGAAAATAATTTGTTCATAGCACTATTTATTGATTAATCGACATATTTCATTATAAATAGCTAATTCCTTTTAGCAAATAGTCCCCTTTTAAATTTGTTTTTACATGAGTTCCTAATTCGTTACCTACCACTTATAAATTATTGTTTTGTTTTTGTCTATGCTTGCAATTTTAATATATATTGTATTTTGAAGAAGGGACAATTAATAAACAGTGTTTTCTTATTAATATTAAAATTATTAAATTTATATTTTTGTTACGCAGGCAAATTCATCATGCAGCGTTTCAAAACGGAGGAATGTTCGTAGACTGACAATAATGTAATTAAAAAAAGTCGCACGAGGCGAGATCCGCTGAATAAAGAGAATGCTACAGGCAGTGCAGCGCGAGATGGCACATTATTGTGATGGAGAATCCAGTTGTCGGCAGTATTTGGACGAACACGACACACAGAAAATCAATGCTACTACTGTAGTAGCGTTAATTTACTATTTGTCCAAGAATTACTTGAATCGTTCCTTTGAATCAGAGAAGCGCACAATCATATATTTCATTTTGGACTTCGACATTGCCAGCTTTCTTTGATTTCGGTGATCTCTACAAATGCTATTGCTAACTTTGATCATTCTAGAAAAATCAACTCTCAATACCAGTGATAACTCGGTTCAATTCTCAGTGCTCTTGATGGTCGCCCACTATGGTGTTAATCTTCAACATTAGTTCTGCCTTGAGAAAACATTTTAAACTAACAGATGACATGTTTTTGACATAAACTCATTTCGAAAAGACTTCTGTAGCTTATCATACATTATCGTGGTATTTTCACCTATTTTCACGCAAAAAAGATGGCATACCGCTATTACATACTATGCGATTTCAATTTCGTGACGAAAAGCACACACACCTCTTCACCGGTCAAGGATTACTCTAGATTGAGATATTGCAGGTCCGTTCTAGTTTGAGTTGCAAGGGGGAAGAAACAAGGTCAATCATAGTCTACGGTGGCAGCCTGCAGAGTTGCTACGATAGACGAATAAAAAATTATACTCATTAGTTTATTGTCAGACCTCGTATATTAGTTTTGAAAACTCGAATATTAATAGGAATCGCGAACTTAAGTGTTATTTTTGGTCGTGACATCGCAATTCGCAACTGAAACAGTAAATTCAAGACGTCCACTTCACTTATCGATGCAAAGAAGCCATAACGTAGTAGTGGTATTAGTTCAAATGAAAAAATCGCAAAAGTGAGTGAAAATGTTATCTTAAATTCGAGAACTTAAATTCGATATATTTATAGTTCGCGACAACTCGGCGTTTCCAGAAGCTCCACGCAACAATTTTTTTCAAAGACACAGACGGCGCACCCGCAAACAAAATTAAGTTGTCTCAAGAACGTAAACATGCAGATGAATATATAATACATAGACAGGCACCACACCGCACTTGTTTCAGAATTTTGTAACATATTGTAATAATCACCTGGCAGATATTTTATTTCTAACATAATTCCCATGTCTCTATTTTATGTTAATGCTGAACTGAATAAACAATAAAATTTCTAAACATATGAGATTTTTTTAGAGAAATCGCAATTTCAAAATGAGTCACCCTATTCTTCGAGATCACGGGTCTCGCAGCCGGCTATTGCAGCAGACGTCGCAGATAATCTGCCCATTCCGGTCCGTGACATTTTTCGTTAAGTCCCGGAGCGGGCTTATCGATGTCCCAGCCACGTTTTTTCTACTTTCCCTTGGACCTCTGATTTTTTTCTAGTTCACAGTATGAAGGGCTAAAATATCCACGGATTGACTTTTGTTGAAGATAGACGCTGCTCTTCTATCATTTAGTCAGGAATTCGTTCTGTGGGCTGTCCTCGGTATGCGGAGCTTGCGTTGAATTAATCAAGTTTCCTAAGCATCTATCATCTTGCGTTTACGCAGTTCAGAATCTATGTATCAACACTGTAGAGCAAAATTGAAAATACAAGGGTTCTGAACAGTCTCATTATTCTAAATTATAGATAAAAAAGCTTAAATTTGACATATTTCTATGATCCGTGATTTATTAAAAATATTAAAATATTTTACGCTCTACGCAGTGGAAGAGTGCAGACGTCCGGTGCAATAAACTGTATACTTGAAAAGTGACAATAATATTACGCGCGCACGCCCGGACGGGCGAAGCATCCACCGTGGAAGTGAACTCATTAATAGTTAACATCAAAAGTGATTTCAATAAAATAACATCAGTAAAAAATTCAAAAATAAAACTAATCGTAGAACAAAACCTAAAAACGTTAGAAGAACTAATCAACATTGAAAAAGCACAATTTCAAAAACAAATAATAACTTAACACGATAAAATTACAAAAAACAACGAAGATTGCACAAAAAACTAAAAGATTTTATAACAGACAAAAATAAATCATATGTCAGAATATTAACGACCAACATAAATAAACCCATTACTTCCCAACCGAATTATGCAATAATTGTATCTGCTGATAAATTAAAAAATGAAGAAATAAAATAATAAATACGAAAAAACATTAAATTGACAAAATTAAAAATTGGAATCACAGGATTTAAAAAAATTGGAGAAAATAAAATAATAATTAATTGTTCAAAAAAAGACGTTTCAAAAAATTTAACAGAGGAAATAAACAAAACATTGGGAACAGAAATTAAAGCGGAAGATATTAAAAAGAAACAACTATTTTTATTCATAAAGAGATTAGAATGAGGATTAATAGAAAAATAAATTATAAACGGTATTAAAATGCAAAACGAAGATCTGGAACAAGAAATAGACCACAAAAATAAAATAAAACCGATAAAACAACTAAAAAACATAGACAAGGAAGGCAAAGAAAGTATGTATAATGTATATACAAAGTAGTTTGTATGGCACAAATTCCACCATACAAACAACAGAAAAATTAAGAAAAATCCTAATTGAAAAGGGAAAATTAAACATAAAATTCCAAAGGGCATTTATCGAAGACTGCAATCCATTAACACAATGTTACCATTGCCAGAAGTTCGGACATACAGCACAAATATGTCTTAATATATTACAATCGCCGACTTGCCGACACTGTTCTGAAGATCACATGGAAACCAGCTGCTCAAATACACAAAAAAAACTCATCTGCAACAACTGCAACACGCAAAATCACAGTTTCAATATGAATTATCAAACTAAATACAGAGCAAATAACCAAGACTGCGATTACAGGATAAAAATGCTACAGATTGCTAAGGACAGAATTGAATATGAGTGAGTGTTCCAACTTAAAAACACATAAGTGCACATTTTTCTTTATTTATCTACAATACATTGAAGTCAACCAAAACAAACACCTACACAATTATATTATCGACATATCATACTTACAAAATTTAATTATCTATTTCAAATTTTCAAAATTTAATTATCTATTTCAAATTTTCAAAATTTCATACATTTCAAATTTAATTATCTATTTTCATAAATTCAAATATGAACGATTATATAATTAAATCTATAGACAACAAAATCAAAATAGATGAACGAATTTTTCATTCAATAAACGACACAAATTACATAATAGAACAAATTCCCGATAGTAATCTAGTTATTATCCACATGAATATTAGGAGTCTGCAAAAAAATTTCGACGAATTCCTTGTAGTTGCAAATTCATTAAACAGACTAGACATAATAGTGTTAACAGAAACACACTCAGAGCGCGACGTTAACTTCCACATACCAAACTATACTCGTATACACTTTTCAATTAAGAATATCATTAACAAAAATAGTGAAATATGCGTTTCAAATACGTACACGTTACAACATTTCGAAGAAATAAATATAAAAAATGTAAACATTTTAAAATTAAAAATCAAATACAAAAGTAATTCCTTTAACATATTAGCCATTTATAGAACTCACTTATCATCGATAATAACATTTATTGAAGAGTTAAAAAATATATTATTAAAACTAAAAAACGAGAAAACTATTATTTTAGGAGACATAAATTTAAATATAGCTAACGACTACTCATGTAATAATAAAGATAATTACTTAAATATCCTAGCTGAATTAAACTTTATGTCATGTATAAATGGATACAATAGAAACGTAAAAAATCAATTACCTTCGTAGATTGACGACATGCATTGTAATATTTCAGACATAAATAATATTAATACTTTTAAAATTAGCAATATTTACTTTATGGTTAAAATTCATATTTTTTATTAATTATCTTAGTTTTATTAACCACTGAATTGAGTTTAAAAAACATCTACCGGTTTCGAAAAATATATTTTCCTTCTTCAGGATGCTATGACATCCTATTTACTTTCGACTATTTTTCAAAACCGGTAGATGTTTTTTAAACTCAAATCAGTGGTTAATAAAACTAAGATAATAAATAAAAATAGATACCAGAAATAATATTATTTCTGGTATCGTTCATACAGAAGTCGCTGACCACTACGCGTCTATATTTACTTACAAACACAACAAAAATATTAATTCTCATGTGACGGGAAAAAAATTGCAAACCAAAAATATACATGCAATAAAATTAAATGACACGGTCATAAATAAATTAAATTCTAAAAAATGGACTAAATTATACCAATACAATAATGTCATCGAATGTTGCAACATATTTGAAGAGACATTATCTAAACATATAAATGCCGTTAAATATACTTTACTTAAATGTAAATCCTCTAAATACAACCCGATAAAACCCTGGATCACTCATGATCTAATTGTATCAATTAGATATAAAGATATATTAATAAAAATAATAATAAAAACTACCAAATAACGAGCAACTAAATAGATATTTAAAAGTATACAAGAAAAAACTTTCATTCTTAATAAAACATACTAAGGAAAAATACTACAAAACTATTCTAGAATCTGCAGAAAATTATAGTTATAGAGCTTGGTAAATCATTAATGAAATTATGGAAAATAAACAAGGAAAAAAAAAAAGTTTTATCACACATGACGATTCAAAAATAAATTGCTCAGAAAAGCCACAGGAAAATCACAAAGAACTAGAATACTGACGTAGCTACTTCTAATACAGTATATACAGGAAATAAAATAGAAATTTTTCAATCCACAACAATTAACGAAATTGAACAAATCATAACATGTATGAAGGGGGAAACAGCACCAGGTTATGATGGACATACTGTTAATACATTAAAATTTATAAAAAAAGAAATATCCAAACCCCTAATGCATGTAATAAACCTAAGTTTAAAAACAGGGGTATTCCCAACATTCTACTAATGAGTCATCATTTCCCCCATATATATAAAGCAAATAACCCTGAGAAAATAACCAATTACAGACCAATCTCTCTTTTATCAAACTTTGGAAAAATCCTAGAAAAAATTGTTAAAAAAAGATTGTCTCGATTAATTAAAATAAACAAAGTAATTGATGAAAACCAGTTGAGTTCATGGAAAACAAAAGTACACAAATCTCTCAAATGTATTGGAATTTTTGTGGACTTGAAAAAAGCCTTCGACAGTATCTCTAACAATAAAATAATATTAAAATTAAAATCTGTCGGTATAGACGACAAAGTACTAAGCTGGATTCAAAGCTATCTTCACGAAAGATTGCAAAAAAATCAATTATATTATACGCCGACGACACTGCTATCATTGTTGACGGACAAGACTAGAACACTACAAACGAACATGCAAATAAAGTCATGAACACACTCAAATCCTAGTTCGATAGAAATTTACTTTCTTTGAATTCTGAAAAAACCTATTATATTCCCATTTTAATTAAAAGTCTTAAAACACCGCCCTATATAAAAATTACTATCCA
The DNA here is from genome assembly GCA_022840565.1 of Eubasilissa regina. Lineage (NCBI taxonomy): Eukaryota > Metazoa > Arthropoda > Insecta > Trichoptera > Phryganeidae > Eubasilissa > Eubasilissa regina. The sequence continues at coordinate 54,165,225 of JAINEB010000012.1, read as the reverse complement.
TAACGACAACGGTAACAAGATTACCTGTGACGACTCATGTGCAAAATTAAGCCCAAAAAAGAAATCAAATATCTCGGTATTATTGATCAACATTTAAAATGGCAGTCACATTAGCGAATTAGTGAAAAGAATAAGAAAATGTATTTATATATTCATAAGATTAAGAAACATTTTAAGTATAAATAATTTAAAAAGGGTATATTTTGCTATTGTTCACTCACTACTTTAGTATGGAATAATTGGGTGGGGAAGAGTATGCAATAATATAATAAACTCGGTAAAAATAAAACAGAGAACAATCATCAAAGTAATATTAAGATCATCTCTTACAACACAAACACTTTTTTGCAAAATTCTCAGTTCCTAAAATAGAAAACATTTACAAAAAAATCTCAATTAATCAATTAATTAAAGAAAATAACACTAAAATTTGAAACAAGCACTTCATTAAGGTTTAAAAATAACTTTAAAATCCTTAAATGTAACACCAAACACTATCAGCAAAATTTTATATACTTAGGGATAAAAAATTTCAATGGCCTCCCTACACAGATAAAATAAATAAAAGATATAAAGGGATTTAGAAAGAGATTAAGTGAACACTTCAGAAGCACATAAGTAGACAATGAGTAGTAGAGACTATGAATGTGATAACTCTCATATAAAGTTGTTATAGTATAACTCCCTCTCCAAGCACAAGAGATAGTCTCTTTTTGGAAAGGTAAGCGAAGAAAAACCATGTAATTTTAATGATGTAAAATACTTAATTCACGTTATAAAAAAATTGTAAGAATGTTAAATGAATAAAAAATATTTGAAAAGTTCTGTAGGTACTTAATTAATAAAATTGATGGATTCTATTAAATTATTTTGACGATTAATGATTGAACTGTTTCTACAGAATTATCATATTTAAATGAGCCATTCTGATCAATGTTGCCATAATGTAAAATAGTCTTATAGGTCAAAGAGGAATAATTTGTACTGGCCATAATGGCTTCCTGCAGATATTGTCACCCGTTCAATAAGCTAAGCCCGCCATCGGGACAAACAGCCTCCAGCGCACTCGCGCAATTGATAGGATTACCATAGAAATTGGTTGACAATTCAAAGGATTAAACGAAGCAGACCTAATCAGTGCAGACAAATTAAATAGCTTAGCTAGGGTACCGTAAGCACCCGTATCTGCAACTATAATGCGTCATTAACGCTTTGATAGTAGCACAAACAGCAAAATACGTCCAATTAGTAACATTCATAGCATTCACGAAAGTCGCTACACGCCACGTAATATTAAAATATCAGGCAGTGCGCATAAAATCACATACTAGTATATACACGAATAAACAACTCTCATACTTTGTAAATAATGAATATCTAAAACGTTATTTACACGGATCATTTAAAACAACTTTTTAGTAGTTTAGTCTGATAACTTACAAGATTAACGGTTCAATCAAATTAGCAATGTTCGAGCGAGAATATGTTTCAGGTCAGATAATACAACCAGGGTGACCAAATCAATAGGGCATAGTAAAAATATGCATTCAGGTGGGTTGGGTAGTTTTTGGAAAACTGACATATCCCCAGAGTCAGGATGCAATGGACCCTCAACGTCAATATTAAACAAATTAAAAGTTACCCAAAAAGCAATGGAAAGGACTATGATTAGAATATTTCTGAGAGATCGAATGGCAATGGGCTGGACGTATCTATCAATGAGGTGATGGCAAGTGGGGAGAGAAGGGCCTGGAATAGAAGGCTTACACTAGTGAGTGAGTGTATTGGTCATTCCTATGCTCGGTGAAGTAACGACATTAGTAGACATGTATAGTACCAATTACATATCTGATATGTAATTGGTACTATACATCCTCATATGCATATGAATATGCTCTAAACAGACAGCAAGTTCTGATTTTGCTGCTCTTCTTCGGGCCTCGAACCCTTCCTGGCCACCCTTCCCCATCCCTTGATATAAATGTAACCTTTTCCTATCCATTCAGAATTTTGCGTAGTTATTCTTAACGACCCTGCGTAAAATATATATTCGATCTTATAACGATTTATTACCAAATCTCTACATATTTTTTGTTTTTAGATATTTTAAAGATTACGAAAGTATTTCGTCTCGGGGTTTTTTTATGCTATAATGTTGACGTCATCCGCATAGGTCAACAAATGCGTGAAATTGTGGAATATCGATATATTCCTATCACCTCAATCCTTAATGCCTGAGTTCCGATAATTATTTCTAAAGCCATATGAATAATAGACCCGTCAGTCCATCCCCGTGTTGTGCTTCAAAAGGCTCGAACAGATCATAGACATTGCTAGCTTAACTAGATCAGATCATAGCGGGTTTATATTATTGTTAATTTATTATTTATTTAGTTTATTTTTGCGTGCCGATGTAATAGTTTATTGAATGTGCCATGCGGAGGTGGGGACTGCTAGCGTATGGAAGGATGATTGATTTTCACTAAACTCGTTGCTGGGAGTTGACAAAGTACCCGTTCCCTAAAATGCGGTGATTCGTATTCTCCCGGTGCCTCCCCCACCTTTTCGTACTTACTATAGCACTACCTGGAGAGCCATTTTAAGTTTAAGTGCATTTCTCTGCGATACTCTGGAATATTTGATTATATTATATATACCTAATATAACTTTTCATCTGCATACTACACTCCTTTAGTGAAAATGAGAAAAATATCCTTTCGGGTGACATAAATATAAATCTGCTCGATACCGAAGATAAAATTATCTTTGCTCTGTAAAAATTTGTTAGCCAGTCACTACATAATAAAATTCATCCACGGTTTTACCAGTGAAGCAAATAAATTAATTAGCTCCTGCTCTATGCAAGGAGTAAGATTGTCGTAGACATTTGGGTCTGTGTCTCAATCGTTCCTGTAGCCGACCACCGTTTAACCGCTGCTTGTGTACCCATTCTATCAGGAGGTACTTTGTGTTAATACCGGAAAATAATACCTTGATTGTATATACAGGTGAATATTATGTTCAATGTGCAAAATTTAAAGCGTAGCTCGGGCTGTGTGTGAGACGGCACCGTCCTATTGAAACCATAGCATCAGACTATCTAACCAACAAAACCAAACGACTTCTAGCGATAACTAAAGAGTTTGCTCGAAATAATAATTATAAATATGTACGGATACGAGGAAAAGAAAGCGGATGGAACAAATGTTGTCAACATGGACAGCGAACATAAATTAACAAATCTATGACTTATTATAATAATATCCTTAAGAGTTCTGAAAAAACAGACAGCAGAAGGATAAGCTCTTTCCCCTATCTACCAGTTTTTTTTTTATTTTTATTATTACATCGGTTACATATTTATTTTTATATCCAAAAATTATTTTAATTGTATGATGTGCCCGGCGATTAGGGTGACGCGAATTTCCCCATAGTATAGAGAAAAAAGCACTTAACGCGGTGCATTCCTTAAGGGATTATCAGCATGGGTAACAGGGCCGTATAACCAATTAGGATTAGGTGAAAGTGTTTGTTTTCTTGGGGGAATTAAGGGACATTTTATGACGGTCCAACCCCAAGAAATGCATCTAATCCTGATTGTATATTGTCGAGGACGTACCTTTCCAAGGATAATACCCGGTCGGAAATTTTCGCAAGCCCGCCAAATTAGATGCATTCTCAGAATGCCGACAAGACCTTCCAACGTTTTAGTATTTTCCGATTTTAGTGTAATAATAATAGACTAGGGTAATTTTAATGGTAGAGCATGTGCGACCGACCTGTCCTTACGATCCGCGCACACCCTAAGCCCCTGAGGGTTTAAAAAGGCCGGACGCGGCGGTGAAGTTAACACTTGCAGTTAGCAGTCACAGTTCGTCACAGACTTGGAGTTAAGCAGTTAGCAGTCGCAGTTAAAGTTGGAAAGTTAGACTCGGTCAGTGAGACTCGAACAGTTGCAGTGAGGCACTAGCCAGTTGGTTACTTGAAGACAGTTAAAGCTAACACAGACAGTTAACTTAGACACTTGGAGAAATGGAAAAGTAAAAACTCTCGAGTTAATATTCTACTCCACCGTCAGCCATCGGACGGCTGGCGACCAGCGCTCGAGGTCGGCCAGCGTGAAGGAAACACCTGGAACAACATGTGAAAGAAGACTTAAAATGGAATAACTCGAGCGGTGGTGGAGAAAAGCAGTGCAGAGGAGCTGGTGAACGAGGCCGCCACCAGAAGGACGGGATTGCAGAGCGGACTCGCGGCCACGGTCCCGCCCAGACCGCGTCGCCGGTCGCCATCCGCGCGACAGACGTCGATCGCCGAAGCTCGGACCGACCGAACTTAATTAAGGTAGATTAAGATTAATTTAAGATTAGAATTAAGTAGACTGTAAGATGGATTAAGAATTTAGCCTAGGATTAAGGTTTTTCTCCTCGCCTAACCAATCTAATAAAATTGTAAATATTATACTAAATCACCGACTTATTGATTTTCATCCCCGCCTCCTTCTCAGTGACCAACGATGCATTGAGATACGATGATCGGGCAGTGAGGAAAGTCCGACGCTGTATCATGTATTTATATTTATACTTTACATTAATCTATTACTTACCATACCTGAAATGTCACATTAGTGTTTTGGTTCATTTTGGTTCTTTCATGATTTCTGTGATGAGAGCAAATCTCAAACACTGAATCTGACACTTTTGGCGGTATATCTAACACTCCTTGTTCAAATACAATGTGCATAATTCACATAAAGGGCAACACATCGATAACTAACTTGTCTACAATACTTTTTGGTAAGTCACAATACTACAAAGCACATTATCTTTTGCTACTGCTTTTTTACAACCATAATGTAAACTTATACTCTGAAATAATGTGTATTCCTGAACTTCAAATAAGCATTTTCATTAACAAATTTTACAGATATTTTCAAAAAGATAATGTTCATATTCTTGATAAGTGTCTTTATTATTATTAAGTGTCTTTTGTCAGCCTATTATCATTATCTTTATCTACATAGAAAACTTGAAAAACTTTGTACACAAACATCTTTGTACCTGGAATGGCTAATCTAGATGATTAAGATCCAGAAAAGTGCAAACAATGTTTGTCTAATGACTAGAACACTCTAAAGATACTTAATATTAACATACGGAGAATTAATCATAATTTTGACGTCTTTCTTGTACTGCTATATCGTCTTAATATTGACTTCCAAATTATTATTCTTACGGAATGCTGGCTGAGAAATTATGACACGATACAGAAGACACCAGCATACAACGGGCACAAAACTATAAAACACTATAATCAAAATGACAGTGTTGTGACTTACATAAAAGAAAATTTGAATGTATAAGTTATAGAATCAGAGATACGTGATGCCAACAGTTTAAAATTTGTCTTTTGTAATGGTATATTTGTATTTTGTATTTATCGTCTACCATCTTTCCGCAACACGAAGGCCTTTTATGACTCTCTTAATGAAGAGCTTCTTAAAACTGTGAATTGTCCAACCGCGATCATTACTGGTGATATAAATATTGACATATCCAAAGATATCCTCACCACAAATGCGTCAGAATACCTATCAATTTTAGCTGAACAAGGTTTTTTACCTGCCATCAACAACCTAATAAGAGGTAAAGCATGCCTAGACCATATTATGGTCAAAAGTAAATCCTGGCCAAAGGTTTCATATGTGAAACCACTACCGCAGATTACTTTCCAGCAATGCTAGAAATTAGGTAAAAAATAATAATTTTAAACACGGCTACAAAAATACGTTATACATTAAATTTTGACAAATTGAAACAAGACTTAGAACAAGAAACCTGGCTGCCAGTATTTGAAGCAAATGGCGTTAATACATCATATCCAATATTCCTAAATATATTGCAAACGCACATTTAAAAAAATCAGGAAATTTTCTCTAAGCAATCAATGAAGAAAATTATTAAATCGTGGATAACAGAACGGTTAGTCAATTGTATTAAAAAGAGAGATAAGCTGCAAAGCAGACAAAACTAAATCCTCTTAATGTCGGCTTGCTAACGTATTACAAAAAATATAGAAATATTTGTAATAGAGGGGTCAAATCAACTAAACGTATATTACAAAAATATTATAGAAGCAAACCACCATAACGCCACAAATAGTACTGCTGGTGATAAGGAAATTACTGATGCATTAGATAATATAAATGAACATTTTGTTTCTCTTGGCAAAGACTTAGCACAACATATTTTATTTCGGCTAAAAACTACTGAAGATAACCTTAAAAATGATTTCAATACAAATACTTCAAGTCCGTCATTATTCTTCCTAGCTTCAACATCTGATCAAGAAATCAGTGTAATAAATAACTTAAAATTCCACAGCGCCCCTGAAAATGATGAGGCGACAGCAAAAATAGTAAAATGTAACAAATAACTACTAAGCAAGCCTCTGAGCTATATTTACAACCAAAGTCTTACAACGGGTAAATTTCCAAATGCACTCAAATTGGCTATAATTTGCCCAATATTCAAAGGTGGTGATCCACATAATCCAGGATAGTACAGGCCAATATCGCTTCTAAGTATTTTTTTCTAATATCTTAGAAAAGATAGTAAAAGTACGACTTCTAAAATACCTGGATATGCATAAAATTATTTCAAAAAACCAACACGGTTTTAAAACCGACAGCTCAACAAAAGATGCAATATGTCAACTAACAGAATTTCTAGTGACACAACCAGACATGAAAAAATGGTATCTTTCTGGACCTACCCAAAGCTTTCGATATTGTGTCTCATGCACTTTGCTACACAAATTATCGGTTTTGGGAATTAGGGGAACTAGGTAGGCATAGTTTGAAAATTACTTGAGTAACAGGATGCAGGTAGTCAAATCAGGCGAATATTGCAGTAACGCACACAAAATATCTTACGGAGTACCTCAAAGAAGTGTTTTGGGTCCTATACTATTTTTAATATATATTAATGAAATGTATAACTCTAACATAGAAAATGGCAAAACAATTTCTTTTGCAGATGACACGGGACTACTTTTTCAAGATTAAGACTGGGAAAAGGTAGTAGAAAAGCCTCAAAATGGGTTAAATCTAACTGAAACATGGCTTGACAAAAATCTACTAACGCTTAATGCTCTGAAGATAAAAATATATATAATATTCTATAGCCTGTAAGTAAAGCCCAAAAAATGATTTTGAGAGTTATTCATAAGAAACTCTTTCGCTATCCTTCAAATGAACTCTTTAAAGAATGTCACGTCCTAAATATCCGCCAAATGTATATTCTTGGTATATTAAAACACTTTTACCGGCATAAACAATATTACCAGCAAATTACGCACCCTCACTTAAAAAGGACATAGGCTAACTGTCACTATCTTGTGCCAAAACTAAACAAAACGTTTGCACAAAGATTCCATTTATTTCTAGCACCAAAAATATATTTTGGTGCTAGAAAGATTGCAATCATAGTCTTGCATATTTTTCAAGAAATGTGCAGTTTTGGCTCCACGAAATGGGGAGAAATTACGCCCAAGAACTTTTAAAGGTCCAAACCTGGGAATAAAACTGCTCCAACAGTATATTAAATTACTTAATTGCATCTCTTGATTAGTTAATCAATATATGTATATATTGTACGTTGATCATTGCACTTTGCTTACTGTTATATCGGAGGAATACTGTCTGCTATAATACTAGTGTAGCAGGCAGGGTACCCAAATATATGTCTTACTTTCTTACTGATATGTTGTATTTACATTTGTCTGATACTTGAAATATTACGCAACACTCATAGTAATTAACTAGGTGAAAATGTATACTCAATAAATATTAATTTGGAAGAGTAATACGTCAGACCGTTAGACATTATTTATCAATGTAAGTACATAATGCACGTAGAAATTGAACCTAATAAATGTATTATTATAATTATATGTGTTGCAGGCCCTATCGATCCAATTCGGCCACCGAAAAGTTTTCCAACATGTGACGATAGTGATCACTATTAATGGTTACAGCCTTGCCTCTTGCATTCTGAAAGAAATATAGTACAGTACTCTACGTGGGTATAAAGGTTGTTGGTGTATCAATTGAGAATTTCCAGTGCCCCAATAACGACTGTCTTGTTTATTAACAAAACCCATCAAGTCGAAATAAACTTCGTCGCGTTTTCCTTCGTGTATTCAAAATTGAACGATTATTTAGATAAAATGTTTTAACGACTTCAACACGTTATTGAGGCGATAAATACTCCATAATAAATTTTAATCAACTATTCTCTACAACAACCAAATGCGAACTGACAAATGTCTGCTAAATCAAAATGGTGGTCGAACAAAATCAGTCTGCAACATAATTAACAAAATCAGTCTGCAACAACCTGTACTCATCAATCACAAAAAAAAACTTGGCTATTTGAAATAGTTTTAAAAAAAAAAAAAAAAAATCAAGGGACAATTAATGGATTAGATAACTCACGTTCTATCAAGAATTCCGGGACAATGGAAAAATCTCTGACGAAAGCTAAAAAAATATTCTATTTAGATAAATTTAAAAACTGTTTTCAAGACACTGACGCCACTTGGAAGGGAATTAATAAAATATTAGAAAGGCCTAATAAATCTTTTTTCAAAAATAAAGATGCGTACACGGAATACATGTTACATCAATATTTTTACTATTTTCAAACTAAGCTAAATGCTTGTGCTATGAAAATAGGACTAACTTGCTAGTCTCCTGGAACGAGGCGCGAACTCCCGACCACTAAGATCACCAGGACAGCACCTTAACCACTAGACCAACAAGATACTCGCAACATACATCTGGTTGCGACGTAATGCTTAACGGGTGTTTATTAAAAAATACTGGAAGCGAATTAGACTCATTTACGAATCAATATGCCGATGGAGTTAAAATCTACTACATACATGACTCTTCTGTTGAAGCGTCGGCCATCAGAGATATGAAGATAGAGAGCATCCCATGGAACTTCCCCAAGCTACAATACGAAAACTTCTACAATAGTCAATATTCGTATTTAGATTTGAAACTAAATGTTAATCTGTTGTGTCCTATTATTACTTACCATATAAACTGTATTTTAACCGGTGAACTTACAATTACACATGATTTAAATTGTAGTATTATGAGATTGGTCCATAATTGTAGTTTTTAATATCTCAAATTATAGACATATGTGTATCCATTTCACTTGCTTTTGACAAGATTTTGGAAACTTACATTAAAAAATCATCTCGAATATTATTTAATTAAATTTTATCTAATTAATAAACAACAATTCGCATATCAAAATAAAAAAAATACAGCTAAACTGTTTATTCCTTAAAAAATTCAACTTTTATAAATCACGAGTTAAATGATGAGAAACATTATTTATCGTTATTGTTTATTGATTATTTCTAAGTATTCGATACCATTGATCGTAAATCATTTTTAGAAATTCTAGAAGCAATCGGGATTAGAGGAAAATTTTTTAAATTATTTAAAAATTACTCAGAGGGAAGGCAATTACTATTCGATAAAATTGATTTTATATGTATATCTTTCTAATTGATACAATTAATTTATATTAAAAATATCATTGACCTATGCTCTGAAAAATTGTAACTTCACAATAAGAATGCGTTCTATGTGTATTAATGTTTTTCAAAATTTAATAAAAATGAATTATTAATTAATTCTGGCTTCTCCTATTGAATTTTACTTAAAGGTGTTTGAGATTCCGTAAATATAAAGAAGATGGCTTTCAAATAATAGAACGACAGATAGGAAATTATTAAATTAAAAAATATTTATTTGGTTTATTTTTATGGTTTTAAATCTTAGAGGTTCAGCGATATTTGTAGGGCACTCGCGGTAAAGAAAAGGCTAAAAACCGCTGAAATATGTAGATCATATCATAGCGTTGTATTAATAAGTGTTAGTTTAGAAAGAAAGAAACTCATCGTAAAGTGGAATCCTTTTCAGTGTTGGCGTAAGCGGAGCGCTTTAATAACTTTCGGTTATTCAAAAAGTGTAAGCGAATTGAAAGGGCGGATGAAAGCCGTCGCGGAATTATGCTCATACGTGATCGCACTGTTAACCGTGACGTCACAAAGGTCCGGGGAGATTTGTTTAGTTCGGGTGGCAATGTCTTCACTCGGCGGATGACGCCTGCCCGGGAGTGCGGGGGGTGAAGCGGGAGCGCTACCTTGAATAACGTACCGATATAATAGGAATTCGTCGTTTTATAATAATACTTCTTAACAAAACAAATAATTGTTATATCAAAATATGAAACTTACTTTATGAATATTTAACGTTAAAATCTACATATTTTATAATATTAAGCATGTCTTATAGAGAGAGATTATCAGACAACTTCGTGAGTCATTATCGTGAGAGGTCAAAATAACTAAACAAATAATATTTTAGATTATTTCACTCTCTCTGCGTAAGTACTGCTTATTTTGTGATACCGTACCTGGTATCTATAGTACCTAATATATATCTATGTATACAGTAAAGTCGATCGAAAATTATTTTCTAATAAAATTTAACATTTTAGAAAGAGACGTTAACATTTTATTTGAACTATCATATAGTTATGAGTCAATCTGTCAGATGTGTTTTTTGTTGATTTCGTCGAATTCCAAAGATTTATAGAAAATTCGAATGATTCCACACAATACATGAATACAAAATGCACCAGAGACTGTATAAGCTTTTAGATACTACGCGATTTTTCCATATTTTGTCAAGTCTGGACATAAAAGTCTTCGCCATATCTAAGCGACATTTGATTTCTGGTTTACAGCTACCTTCGTCGGTAGTTATTATGGATCCGATATAATTGAAACCATTGTCAATTTCAAGATCTGAAAGGGCATCTGTTCTCACTTATCGCACATTTCTACAAAAGTGATTTATTAATTCCAAAGACATGACAGAATGATGTGAATTTGTACCTACCTACCATTGACTCGATAAAATAATAAACCACTTTTTGTCACAATATTAAATTTGTTTTTAATACGATATGAATAAAACCGTAGCGCGAGGAAAATTAAATTTATTGATTATACATAGATCGAAAGACACCCTTTCTCGGAATCGTTTTAAGAGTTTTCACTCATGTATCGGTTCCTTTCAATAAAAGCAAGAAAAGTGTAACTCTCGAGAATTTATACGCAATCATTCAAGATGTACAAGTATAATACAGAAACAAGATGAAACGTTAGTCTGCGAATTTGAAAACTACACTTTTCGACGCCCCTGTGTGCTTTCTTTATTAGTTACAATCAACATACATACATATATAAAGTTAGCATAATTACAGTTGATAAACTTTAAAAAGTGATTGTTATGAAAACATGAACAGAGTCGGAATGTAAACGCTAATAGACGTATCGTTAGCGCATACCGGTGGAGTCGGCTATTGCATACAAACAATTATTAATTGATTGGAAAAGAATAAAGTATAAAATAATCACAGCATACTGACATATTTATATTACTGTGGTCGTAAGTACAAAATTCATTCCTTTTTTAAAAAATTATACATTTACTGTCACAAGCACAAATGAGGATAGTATTACATAAACTACAATAGAGCACTCTCTAAGCGAGAGAAAGAACAGCACATGTATGTTTAAGTCACGCTGCCCTATATCTCATTTTAATCTGCTGGTCTACCCAGCATTTTTCAACCCGAGATAGCAAGTCGTCGTTCCGTGGCGAGCGACGATTCATCCCTATCAGTCCTTCAATCATAGTTTTTCGAGCATCAGACAGTATCGCACATTCCCATAGTATGTACACCGGCGTTTGCCTTACCCGAGCACAGATGCACTAAAGATCGCTTACAAGTCTATAGTCAAAAAGCCAGCTCAGAAACTGACCATGTTTGATAATCATCTGTATCTCGCGATGAGTCAACACCGGTGGTTACCAGCATCCTTTCACTTTTAGGATTAGATAGGGGAGAAAGATATGGTGAATCCCACCTTCCTTACCATCTTTCGAGAGTTTTGTAACACAATTGTTTAACTTGACCTCTATAGAGGTCTTCTGAAGATCAGAAAGTGGTGCCCAAATACTCCGCTTCCAGAGATTTTCTCAAGATTCGACGGGCGCATGTTTCCAGGATCTGCAGGTCTGCGAGGAGGACTCCAGCAATTACCGCCACTGCAGATACCGTTCTGAATGCACTAAGAGCAAGTGAGGGTGTTCGCTATTCACAGCGTCCGCAATAACACTAACACGGAATCTATTAGCCCACACTTCAGCAGCACACGTGGTCTGATAGACGTAAATAAGGCGCAGAGCGGGAGATCTTAGATACAGTCCTAGCGTGGCTCAGGAAGGAACCGACACTACCCAACGGCATACCTAGATATTTGGTACTTCATAGATCAATATTTAAAAGAAAAATATATTTTTATGCGCACCCTATTTTTCGACATGGAGTAAACGTACGAAATTACAATAATTGCGTCAGCGCCCTCCTATTAAGTCGGCTTTGATATTTCAAACCAATCTCCTCCTGGTATTGCTCGAATGTGAAGCAACTGGCCAGTATCACCCAATTTTGTGATGAATTCGATATTCAAAAACTAGTGATGTCTGAGTCATCACAAAACGCATCTCACAAGATACAATTAGTATTAACAGGAATACACTACTGCAATTGAAAGCACATCAATTAGATTAAACGCTATCAAAGGAATACGTTTTGTATTGTGAGACAGAGTACTTGTGCCTAGTCCAGGGGTCGCCAAACTCTTGAACCAAAAGAGCCAAATATAAGTAACAAAACGGTTTAGAATTTTTTTCGAGAGAATAAATATATTTTTACAAATACGAATAATTTTAAATTTTTTATCTATTACGTTAAGATTTTCTGAATAAAACTAATAATTTAGTAAATAAATAAAAAATTACGTTTTTTTATTGTTGAAGTTATAAATATATGCACATATTTTTGACAGAACATAATTTACATGAATTACACAGAATTTACACGCATTCCTTCAAACTAATTGCATTTCATTTGCATTTGCATTTCTTTGGACAGTTTCTGTATATTTGGTGTATAACTTGTTGTTTTTAATTTCAGCCACGATTCCAAATTAAATTGTAAGCAAGGTATCCAAAAAATTTAATTACTTACAAACACTTAAAGTCAACAATGGCCTTGCATCTTCTTTGTAAGTTTAGGTTAGTTAGGTTTGTATGTCGTTGTTTTTAATTTTAGCCATAATTCCAGGTTCCTATCAATAAGACTTCTTAGTTTATTCTTGATGAGGTTCATGTTCGAAAAATACGTAGAACCGAAAAAGAAAAGAACACCAAACGCTAGTTTTTCAACTGATCTTATGAGTCAGGAATACTGTTCCAGGTGTTAAAAGTCGTCATCTCTTCCTTTTCTAGGTTTTCCGGCGCTATCGCGTGTATACTCAACGCTAGGTATGCAGCGGCGCGATATTTGTTGCGCCAAGTGAGGCCGACATAGCGTACGCTATTCGTTAACTAAAGATCATACGCTATTTTATGACACTATACACGATATTAACCACCATCAGTGCCCGCACGTGATTATTTGCGTCAGAGCCACACTCAAAGGGCCAAAGAGCCACATGTGGCTCGCGAGTCACGGTTTGCCGACCACTGGCCTAGTCGAATGCTGTAATGTAATGTAAGTGGCAACGACAGAGAAGGGATCCTTCGCCATCAAGTGCAGGTCGGTATTCATGTATTATAAACTGACTTAGTATTGTGAGGTATTCCAGTAAGTCTCGCTCTATTTGATAGATGATTTAATTGTATTTTGATGGGATTGTATGAAGTAGAACGCCGATCATCCCGACGATCGATTACCCAGATGGATTTTCCAGCTTTCTGATTCGCAGAATTTTTTGGTTCGTGCATAAAAGATCGTCTCTGTAACCGATGTCAGGACCTTTAATATGTGAATAAGTTTTATAATTTAATCAAATACTCGGGAGAGACGTTCCCTTCGAGCTTAGTTCTGGTACGATGACTAGGTTCAAGCACGTCGGTGATGATCCTTTGATTTTTTCAAGAGTTACTCTAGTTGGCTGAGTAGGTTCAAATCACGTCGTAGAATTCGTTTCGAATATTTCTGCTGCGGATTGTTTTAAACACATTTTAGAAGGTGGTTATGATTTGGATTTTAGATACAAAGCAGATGAAACGAGTTTAACCGAAAAGATTAGATTAGAAGAAGACTTTAGCATAAATATACCGAAGTTATGGTCATTTCTCTGATTTTTAATTTAAGACGAATGGAATGAGATTTAAGAAAAGTCGGAAGAATAATAAAAATAGATAATTATCACAAACTAAAGATAAACTATAAAATATTTAATTGAAATACTGAATATTTTATTTACAACTTATATTAGAAATACCATAAAATACTAAATCATTATTTTATGGTATTTCATTTTTTAACAACTAACAATTTTGTGTTGAGACTCTTTTTTTGCTGGGATGCGATGTGTAGGCATCGTCGAATTGTAAAATTAAACTAATCTAATTAATTAACATAATACTAACCTAACCTAAGTTAACCGAACAAACCAATTTAACATAAATAGTATAAAAAATCAATTCTATCAGAAAACATGCATTTTGTAAAAATAATTCAAAATGTTGTATTCGCAATGTACCTGACTTCTATATGATTTGAGTAAATTCGTCATATCCATAGATAAAGCGTTCCATATTTCATAATGTATGGTGAAAATTTGAAACATTAAAATATAACTTTTTAAATACTTAACCTAAAAGACCTTTACATGATGACCTTTAAAGAGAAAACATTTTTTTATTTTTTACTACATATTTAAATATTAGAATATATAATACATTTTTAAAATAATCAGTAGGATATATATATATATATATATATATATATATATATATATATATATATAATATATATATATAGGGTCTTTCAACGAGGACGCTCGATTTTAAAATGTAAGTTAAACAGGTTGTGTGTGAGATATTCACTCAATTTTTCTTTCATTTGAAAGTATATTTTATGGCATTAAGTGTGGAATATAACGTTGTTCGAATATCCGCTCCGGTTTTGTTCGGTGGCAGGTTTGGGAGGTCCAATTTTCTATGACTTTATCGCATAAATCTGGTTAAATTTGCTGGATGGCGTTTGTTATGTTGACTTTGAGGGGATCAATTGTTTGCGGCTTATTCGTAAAGACTTGCGATTTAAGATAGCCTCAAAGAAAGAAGTCTAAAGGCGTTAAATCGCACGATCTCTGTGGCCAGTTCACGTCAACGCCGCGCGAGATAACCGTGCCCTCAAATCGCTCGTGACTTTGATAATAAAATTTGATGATTTACACACGTTGTTCAACCTTCCGTGGTGATTTGCCGTATACTACTTAACAATTGACAATAAATTTGACAGATGTCACTTTAACAACATGGCTGCTATAAACTAACAAATTTTGAGCGTCCTTATTAAAAGACCCTATATATATATATATATATATATATATATATATTTCTTTTAAAATTTATTTCTTCTCTATGAGAGTAAGACTCGTGTGTAGAGAAGGAGTATATACGAGAGTGTATAATTTATGTGTCTGTGTACATATTTTTTGACTTCAGATACAAACAGATAATTTTTCTAATTCTGATGGGGAGATTGTTAAAAAATTTGATGCCTTGATAAATATAATGATTTTGGGTTACGGTATTTTTTAATTTTGGAATATCAATTTGGTTTCTAAATCTTGTAGATCGGAATTCGCTTCTAATATTTAATTTTAAAAATTTGGATTATTATTTTTTTAGTATATGTCTGTTATTTTTGGTACTTTGAAATCTGTGAAAAGTTGAATGCTTAGATAGTCTTTTTTATTTTAGAATTATTTTTATTAACATTTTTTGAGTGATTTCTATTTGTGATATTGAAGATTTATATGCTTCTCCCTATCCATTGAGGCAAATCAGAAAGAGTATCATAAGAGAGGAAGAAATAATATGAGACTGTTATTCAGGAAGAAGGCCAGATGTACAGTGCGATCAAGATTTTCGATGAAATGCCAGATGGCATAAAAAAGGAGGAGAAATTATATAAATTTAAAATTAAACTAAGTAAACACGACCAAGATACGTTAGGTTTTAAAAAGTTTTAAATATTTATATTAGAGCATACATATATCTATACATATTTATATAAACTTACTCGTATGTATGCATTGGATTAAGATAAATAATAAATAAATAAATACCCGTAAAATAAAAGAAAGTAGTGGTCATTACAGGCAAACTATATCATATCTTAATTTTCCCTTGATTGATCTAAAAAAAAGGTTTTTGAATGAATTTCATACATATTATGTCCAGAATTGATAACATTTAGAGTTATAAAGTAAAATTAAAAATAAAACGTACTACGTACTTACATATGTACAGTAAGCTCGAACAACCGTGCTTACTGTACATATGTAGGTCGGATGATATATTTTTAAAGTAAACTAATAAAAAATAGCGAGAGTCAGTTTTTGTCAAATTTTGAAAGTTATACAAGCTTATCTGGCATTCCTGGACCGTTCGCCGGTTGTTAAGTACACAATTCGAAAAAGTATATAAGCTCGCAATTCTCGATTATATACTTATCGTTGTTTTTTATCATCGGTAGTGTTTAAAAAATATGTACAGTGATTTTTTATGAATTGATTTCCTAGTTCATTACTTAATACGAAAATCAACAAAAAAAGGTAATATTTTATAACCCTTCGACCAGTATCAGACTGTGGGCGACAATTGTTAATTAGCCCGTCGCCTTCGCATTTCTATTTACGAACGATGTGCACCTTGATAACGCATTACTGACCAAATTAGAACTAACATTAGAGTGTTATCTTATTCCAAGTAATAGCAGAGGATTTGTTAAACTGACCGACGCCGATAAAAAAATATATATTATAGATGCTCTAATTAATATGCAAACTATATGCATACATCCATTTTTAAAACTATTTAGATTTTAGTGACACAACACATATTTTAATTTATTTTAGTTACACAAGTATTATTTTAAATTTAAACCTCCTGTCTTATTTCCTCTGGCATTTCATTGAAAATCTTCAGTCCGCAGAACTCCATAGAGTTCTGAGATGACAGTTTGATTCTGTCTTATTTTCTTGTATCACGCTCGTGCTCAGGTTTTGGATACCTACGTGTCGTTTTATTTATTCGAATATTAAACACTTTCATTGTACTGTACAATTTAGATTATCCAAATTTGAGGATACTGATTATATGCATCACCACCGCAGTGTTTTAAAGTAGGTATAATATTTGATTTTAATATTTGGACTGAAATCAAAAATGAAATCTCGACTAACTCCATAATGGTACAGGATATTCACTTACATCGTAAATCCATCAAATAAAGTGAACTAGGTCTGTCATTCTACACTATTTATCATAACAAAGTCAGTGGTAACAGATAAATATAAATGTAAAAAATATAATTTTAAATTTAAATTTATGCAGTCAGTTACTTAGTCGCTTCTCGCGTGGATAGTATCAACAAAAACAACGATATCGGTGGAGACGGGAGATGGTGGGGTGGATGGGTACACCGCACGCACGATGAGTCATGTGCAGGACGCACCGACACGTGTATTGCACAGCCACGTGACGTCAAGTTTAATGTAACGGTAAAATAATGAACTCACCCGTTCATCATAACAAAAGGCGGCGATGGCCAGGGACGGGAAAAAGTTTCCCGCGATGAAATGCGGCTTCGAGGGGAATATTCATGAACCCCCCCCCCCCCCCCCCGACTCAGGCTGTTGCACGGGAGGTAACAAGTGGTCGCGATCAATATGGCGGCGCCGCGACGCCCGCGGGCCGTCAGGCTCGCGGCGAGGGCTTCTGCTGGCTCTCGGCACGTTTCTCGACACGGTCACCGCCTCGCACCTCGTGTCTTCCACTAATTACACGCGAAAACTATCGCGAACGCATCGGAGAACAACAAACAGACGCGCGCCGATACTGACCCGCCTGAAGTTGAAGCGATAGGCGGGTTGCGAGTGACAGCGGCGCGTCTGTGTGTGTGCGCGCGTGTCTGTGTGTGGGTGGGCGCCTCCTTATCCCCTCCCTCGCACCGCGGACGTTCGCTGTGAAGTGTTAGACATTCTTCATTTCTTATATAGGTCGATTTTATTACCGAATTTTGTTGAATATTTGCTTTGTCCTTCATAATTGAGTAAAGAATTTAGACCAGTAAATATGTTACTGAAATATGAACAAATTCTTGAATATATTATAGACTCGTAAACGTGTTTTTAGAGAAATGGAAAATACTGTAAGAAGAACAATGGTTTTAAAAAGCGCACATCTTTGCAAGTTTTATTTGTTTAAAGGGGGACTTTCATTTTTCCAGTTTGATTTTCGAAATATTCCATGCGCATTTCATACTAATAGTTAATCTATTTCTAATATCATCTAAATATGAAAGAACATTATTTTTTACGTGAATCTTGCCAGACAGAAAGGTTTTGATAGAAAGAGATTATAAAAAAATGGTTGATATACTTACATTCGAAACAAGTTGTCAAAAAAAAAACTATTTTCTGCAATTGAATCCTTATTTTGCCATATTGATATTTTGGAATGAAACAACTCGTGTGTTTTCATTAGAATGAATTAATTAATTTTCGGTTGACGTACAGCATCTTTAATCTGGTAGCTTTTAAGTTTCTTCAGTCAATTCGTTTTCTGCTTTTATTTAAAATAATCGTTTCAAATACACCACGTGGCCGATTTACGATCCGTTTGTTTCATAATTATATCCTAGTTAGCTGTTTAAAAGGCAACGCTGTTAAATATATACGGAATTTAAATTTGCGAAAAGCTTCAAAGTAACGCCGTTAAATGTTTCAGATCAGTATGAAACCGTCTAATTTACAAAAATTAGGACTAATTTTGTAATTAAGCACAATATTAATTCGTACATTATTAAATATTTTTTGTAATATTTGATATTTTTAAATTTATTTGGTAAACAAATAGATAAAGTAAAACAGTAATAAAAGTGTAACAATAAAGTCAACTGATGGCGTGTTTTCCTTAAATTAACAATGGACTAGTGATATAATGAAAGACAGTACTTTGATTAAGACTTATAAACCTATATTTACGCTGCGTAGAAGATAATAAAAGAGTGAAAATCTTATCTTTTATTGAAGGGGTAGGATAAATTAATAAAATTAAGAAGATAAAAAGTAGAAAATTAAGAGAAGAGATAAAAGAATATTAAAATTTTTCAGAGGGAATGGAAGGGAGAAGATGAAGGAATATGTGTTAGGGATTAAAATCTGTGTAACAAAAATAAAATATAAGGCCATTATGGTTTATTATATATTGTACTTAATTGAGGAAACTGGAGTATTGAAGAAATATAGTTCATTGAAGTGAGAGTTAAAATACAAAGAGGCTAAGAAAAAAGAGTTCTGTTTGACATTGGTGTTACAGTGTGGAATATTGACTTGATAGGTTCTAGTTAACTTAGATGTCACTCGAATTGATATGCATCTGAGCAAGTCAAGGTAATCTAGTTTGCAGTTAGCTATTTTGTGTGGGATGATGACATCGGCCGTGTCTCTTTGAATTTGTAGTGGTAGAATTTTAATAACTCAGCAGTAATGGTTAAGAATCGAAAACTACGAAAGTTGAGGTGTTTCAAAAAACTATTCCAAATTTTTTCAATTCTGTTGATGTAAGTACCTGTGTGCTATATCTCGAATTCCAGATATGGGAGAGACATTCCACGATACTTCGAACATTTGAAAAGTACAATGTATTAATGATGTTATTAAATTGTCTGCATACCCGAAGGATGAAACGTAATATTTTAGATGCTCAAGAGGTAATAATCAATGTGATTTTAAAGAGTAATTTGGAATCCAAAATAATTTCAAGATCTTTAATTTCAGATTTTATTTGTCTTTTTTAAAAAAAATCGTAGGCCGATAGATTTCACGATAGCTCTTGTCTGATCTAGCTGATCAACACTAATCTTTTATAAGAATTAAAATATATTATTTTGAATATTAAACCAACTTGTACATAGAAGTTGAAGTCTCAAAGCATGTAAGTAAATACAATATATTATTTAACATTGTCCGTTTATATAAATATGAAGCATTTTAAAACAATAAAAAATGAGAGAGTTTCTTGCAAATTTAACAGTTTATAGTTTACAACTCTATTCATTTTTAACATTTTTTTTCTTTGTTTAGTGCCAAATTTATTTATCTCGGTAATCTTGACCTAAAGATCATAAGAAACTGTATTCGTATTGAAATATTTTACCAAATATAGACATAACAGAGTTAAGCCTTTCCAAATAAAAGAGTTCAAAAGATTAAGATTAAAGTGTAGTATTAAAGTAAAGAAAATCGGTTATGACAAATATCCATTGTTGTTTTCGTAAAAATATTTCAAAACTTATTTATTTTCGAGGTAACTTTTCAGTTCTCGATGCAAAGTAGCGTTGACGCAACAGGTGGATATTTCATAAGTCATTATTAATTTACGAAAATGTTATTATACCTATGTAAGCAAAATATACTTTTTAAATCTTTGAAATAGGTTATCGGATAATTTTTTTAAATCAATCGTCACCATTTCCTTTTTACTTCCTTCTTGTCAGTATTGACATATAGTGGCATCAATTAGATGAGACACGGCTCGTAATGCACTTCCGCGTGTTTCGGTCCTGGGTTACCAGCTGACTCCATGACGCCCATCCAACATTGTGACACTCTTCCCGGTCTTCTTCGTCCTAAAGTTGCGCACAAGATAAGTTTATTTTCTATCCTGTTATATCGACCCATAATGTGACACTTTTGAATACATCATCTCATTGTAGTGAATATACTTCGAGATGTAAAGAAAAAAGTTAGTACGTAAAAAAATCTAATTTTAGAATTTTTCATTTTCATTATCGTAATTCGTTATTCGTACTTTTTTACTTCATACTCATACTTTCATACTTTTTCTTGATTTTTGGTCCCCTCAACATCGAGCTAACGGGATTTTACTTGATTAAATTTTGTGTATATAAAAGTAAATGTTAAATACTAATTAAATGTATCAATTAGAAAGATATACATATAAAATCAATTTTATCGAAAAATATTGTTGTTGCTACCGAGATTCCAACCTAGATCTCTTTCCAATCCGGGGAAGGCGCATTAATCAGCTATGCTACAGCAGACAGTACTTTTAATAGTGATAATATATTTCCTCACAATGTTGAATAATTAATTAAATTGATTTTTTTTTAAATGGTGGTACATGATTTTTGCATTTTGAATTTGATGATTACTAGTAGAAAGCGGCCACATTTCTATGACGATCGCTATAATATTTGTCGCTTCGTAACCACAGTTGGTATTCCGTACAACCTATTTTGTAAGCGAGGCGACTATCATTATTAGACTGATTAAATAATACAATATAAGAATTGAGCGGTTTGTATCTTAGCTAAAATTAAATAAAAAAGTAAACATTTTAGTAACCTTTGACAGACATTAGGTATGCAGTTTAAAAATGGTTTTTCTTTCTGGCAATAAAACTATGACATCGTACGATGGCACGTTACTTACGGCAGTACAGCGCAATGTAATAAATAATAGATTATGTTTACAACGGAGAACGTCCGACCTCTTCCCATCTCCCCAAACGCTGATATGCGTGTTGTGTGTTAACCAGACGTACATATATAAGGTAGAGAAAATAATAACGCACTTATTGAATCAACCCATAGATGGCGCCAGTGTCAGTGCAGTTATAATAATGCACTTCATAAATTCACCCGAACATGGCGGTAAAGTCACTCACAACTGGCATATGAAGGAAGGTACAGGTTAGTCAGTTATGGGTTGATTTTGAACTAAAGTTAACTTAACTGTAGGAGATCTATTTCTCCTGTGAAAAAGTATGTTTTGTACCATATTTTTTTAAGGCCACGTCTTGACATTGGCACGCGTTACAGTGGAGAAACATCGGCCTAGGTTTCCCCAAAGAAACTATCTACAAAAAACTTTATCTAACCTAGAAGAGGCACCAGTTCCATACACTAGTGCTCTCGGAGACCCTAAATCAAATATACGAGTTTATATATATATATATACAGGGTGGCAAAAAAAGTGAGAACATTTAGTAAAATGTGATATAATTACATCAAAATTAGTTTAACTATATCAACAATTGCTTAAATAGCTTACTAATTTACTTACCTATTTAATTATATTACGTTTTATCTCGACAATTTCCGGTCGCAATCTCTAATTATTAATTATCCCATTGTTTATATATGGTTTTTTTTCAAATTGTTTCCCAGAATGACAAAAATCACTCCAGAATACCGTTTTCCGATCAAAAATTTGTTGAAAAACGTTGGGGTGCTAGGAAAATGATCAAATAGTTTCAAAATAAAGCCTGGAGTATAAGCTAGATATTACAGCATAACTGGACATTACAGCAGAACGGAGCTCCATCTCATACAGCCAAAAATACAATTAATTTTCTTCGTCGTGAGAATGTTAATTTCCCCAGCCCCGAATAGCCCCGATTTAAACCCAGTCGATTATACAATATGGGGTGTTTTGATGATTTATGATTAGTTAAATATTGTGCAAAAAAATTATACGAGTATTAAGAATTATAATTAATTATATTATGTTTTTAACTAACTCATGTGTTACGAGATGTTCTCATTTTTTTGGGCCACCCTATATATATATATATATATATATATATATATTGTTACGTAGAGATCTGGCCCCGGCGGATCAAACGCCATCGCAACGTCCACTAGCTAGTCTCTGTATGTGGATTTATGTGTGTGTGGTGTCAGTGTGGTTGACTCGGATGGATGGCAATAGTCTCAAACGATAAAAACACTAGACAAACACATTAATTACACTGTACAATTTATTCAAGTTCCAAATCAATGCCCGACAAAATGATTGCGTGATTTCAGTCTTTTGCCTTCTTCATTTGCCGTAGTTTTTGTCTTCTCCGTTTATCCTCACCCAATGGCGAACATTGGGTTACACATGGACACATGGTTACAGATTTTACACTAATATCGTTTGCTTCAACTTCAAGGTTCAGATTTACTAAAGAGATTACTGATTAGAGATTACTGCCATGGGGTAATGTGACAACCGTGGACTCTAACCAAAATTTATCCCTCGACCTCGAGAGATCTCCCAGGCGCTATTTTGACGCCACGGTGTGGGTTGTGCTTGCCTAGGACTCCCATTGTTCGCACGCAGCCGCCCGCTTGTCCCCGCGGAGAGTCTTTTCGCATTTCGCAGGTAGGCCCAATCATCTCTTAAGATTCGTGAAAATAAAACATAATTTCCGATGCGGGCCATCGCCATTTTTTCTCCTTTCGGCGAAGCGCCGTACCGCGCTCGCTCCATCCCGCCGACGGCCAACGCGGAAGTTTTCTCCCCTCATTTGTCCAGCCTTCTCACCAATCAGACACCGCGTCCACTCGTGTCGGTTTAGTAGAACGCTCAGTGTGGGCGCTAAAATTAAAATGTACAATATATATGCTTAATTTAAGGTTTCCGTAAGCATTAGTATATTCTGAGTTAGAACGCGCTCACTGTGTGGGGAAACTTAGACCGGCGTTTCGGCACGGTAACATGTGCCATTGTCAAGGCATTGCCTGTATAATAGTTTACAATTTTATTAAAATCCTGTAAATCAGTATTGCGTAGATAATTAGAATGAGAAACAGTTTTATTTTTCCATATTAGAATATTAATCAAAGAATAAATAAAATATAATGTTTCGGATCTCCCGATTTTTAAAGTGCACGCATCATAAGTTCGTAGTTTTGGATTGATATAAACATACCATTTATTAGAAATTACAATATAAAAATAAAGCAGTTAAAATGATGCAGTAATTAAAACATTTTTTTTCCTATTCTTTAGAGTCTACAATAATCTAAGTACTCTACACGCGGCTAGACCGCCTATTCAAGTGCAAGTGCGCGGCTAGACCGCCTATTCGCTTTGACACTTTTACTAACTACCTTACTATTATAAACTTAATCAGTGTTTTATATTACACTAGCTGAAGTACCCGGCGTTGCCCGGGCTTTACGCAGAGTGAGAAGGCTTAATTAAGGGGATGGGGGTAGTTTTATCGAAATCTCAGGTAGACAGTGATTTTCCTATTTTGGTCCAAGATCAATTTTACAAAATATTACCAAGCTCGAAAAAAACTTTTCTTTTTATTTAGATAGAAAATAAACAACCAAACATTTTTTATATATTTAAAACTTTTTATTTATGTTTTTCGTTTGTCCGTTCGGAGCATAAACAAACAAACTATCCGGCGTGCCAACTGTTGAGCTAGCCACGTGAAAAATATGGTGTTTCCAAGTTAATGCCTGCCACACTAAGTGATTGCCCCTGTGCCTTGTTCATGCTTATAACGAATGAAAGCCGGATGGGAAACTGCAATATTTGAATCATTGGCTATCAACGGAATGCGAGGTATGAATTCGTCTTCACCTGCGGTGTCCCCCGTGATGTGGTGGTTTCCATTACGTGCGGCAATAAATTCTTCACGGTAAGCCTTGCTACGTTGCACAGCTTTGGCAGGTCGATGTTACGTAGTAATATGACTGGAGAACCTTTTTTAATAGTGAGGTTATGTGGCGGTATTCCCGGGGGCTCTAGAGCATTTAAAAACTATCGGGTAATGCACAGCTTGCTCAGTATCCACTACTGAATCAATGGATGAAAAGGTGACAGGGTTGCCGGGAAGCATTTCCTAGATAAGCTCGTTAACATATTCGTGTTGAGATCTATTTTGCGCACACAAGGCCGATGACGTAAGACAGGCATTAAGTTCATCCGCTGGCGAAGACCGCGCAATCACAGGCAGGGTTTGTCGAAACTTTCCTGCCAGGAGGTCAACAGCACCACCCATAAGCCGCTCATTTCTGCATATGTCTTGGAAAGTGCGATCGGTAAGGTTTTGGCAAATGGATCTTGCTGGCACAACTGGAAAAATGCTATTAATGTTGTGTTCGGAGAGAGTTCAGCTCTTTCTGAGCTTCTTTCTCTTCGGTAAAGTATACTCTCTGTCCATGAACGCTTAAGTGGACAATGGTTGGGCGTCGTTGGTGGATCACACAATTTAAGATATAGCCAAATAGCCTCAATACTGCTATTGTATCTACATTTAAAATTAGCAATATTAACTTTGTGGTTAAAATTCATATTTTTTATTTATTATCTTAGTTTTATTAACCACTAATTGAGTTTAAAAAACATCTACCGGTTTCGGAAAATACCTTTTCCTTCTTCAGGATGTCATAACTAACTAATAATATAGCATTGTTTCTTCACCAGAATCTTTTTTTTAATTTTTTAAAAAAAAACAACAATTATTTAAAAAAAAAAAAAAATTTAGTACCTAACTCAAATTGCTGCTCAATACAAATTTAGTAGAATAATTTTTAGGAAAAAATTTTAGAATAGGACTCGTAGTTAAAATTAGTTGGCTGTTTAGAATTTCCTGATTACTTTTACATGCTTTATTTATCTCCAACGATTCCAAATCATTTAATTTGTGACCTACACCGTTTATATGCAAAATTGACAATCCCAATTTTTTATCAAAATCATGACTATTTTCTATCAAATGATTAGCAAATTCTGAAAACCCACTATTGTTCAAACATCTCAAATGCTCTTTTACTCTTATATGAAAATTTCTACCCGTTTTACCAATATAAAATGCAGCACAATCCTTGCAATTAAGTTTATAGACGCCAGAATTGTTAAATTTATCATCTTTGTCTTAAGAATTTATGAGTAAATTTCCTATACTATTATTTGTTTAAAATGCTGGTCTAATATCTCCTGGTAGGTGTTTAGATATTTATATTTTTTATTTATTATCTTAGTTTTATTAACCACAATTGAGTTTAAAAAACATCTACCGGTTTCAGAAAATACCTTTCCCTTCTTCAGGATGTCATAACTAACTAAAAATATAGCATTGTTTCTTCACCAGAATCTATTTTTAATTTTTTTAAAAAAACTTTTAAAAAAAAAGATTATTTAAATTTTTTTTAAATTTATTTAAAAAAAATTTAAATTATTAAAAATTATTAAATTTTTTTTTTTTTTTTTTAAATAATTGTTTTTTTTTTAAAATTAAAAATAGATTCTGGTGAAGAAACAATGCTATATTTTTAGTTAGTTATGACATCCTGAAGAAGGGAAAGGTATTTTCTGAAACCGGTAGATGTTTTTTAAACTCAATTGTGGTTAATAAAACTAAGATAATAAATAAAAAATATGAATTTTAACCACCAAGTTAATATTGCTAATTTTAAAAGTTTAGATATTTGTTTCGAAAAGTTATTTATTTATAAAATCGTACGCCAATTATCATTATTATCATTATGTTTTATCTGTGATTTATATATAAACTGATTATTATATTCTTTTAATTTTTTTTTTTTTAAATAGTGTCTATCAAACATGTATTATACCTGTTATTAAGTGCTATTTTTTTTAATTGTATTCAATTCAATGTTGAAATTGGATGTTGACATAGGAATATTGACTAAACGATGTATCATGCAGTGGAACCCTGAATGTTTATGTGATAATGGATGATTCATTGTGTATGATAGTATTTGTAAAAGTTGGTTTTCTAAAAATTTGGAACTCAATTTTATTATTATTTTTAATCAATGTTAGATCCAAAAAATTGAGGGTAGAATTATTTTCCATTTCTAATGTAAATTGTATTTTATTATTAAATGAATTAATTAAATTTAGAAATATAGTTAGTTGACGTTGTGAACCCGACCAAATACACGATACATCATTCAGATACCTTTTCCATAACAAAACATTATTTAACAAAGAAGTATCGCAATCAAAAAATTTTCTCTCCAAAACAAACGACATAGATCTTTTATCAAATTATTGGGTAAATTAGATGAATTTAGTAAATCAGAAATTATAATTTTACTTTCATTAATAGGTACATTAGTAAACAAATTAACAATATCAAAAAAAACAAGTTTAACATTATTGGGAAGATCCATGTCCTTTAACATATCCACTAATTTCAACGAATTTTTTATAGTATATTTTGGTTTAAAAATATTAAGTCTATTTATAGTTTTAGTAATAAAAGAACATAATTTAAAAGTTGGAGCACTACAGTATGAAATCACAGGTCTTATTGGAATATCACTCTTATGAATCTTTAATACGGAATACAGTTTTGGAGGCTTAGTATTCATTAAAATTAGATCTGATAATACGGTATTATCAGTAAATATATCACTTATGAAATTTTTTAATGCTCTTTTAATATTCATTTGATATTTTTGAGTCGGATCTTTTGTCATAATACTAAACTGGTCACTTTTGAGGAAATTTTCAGTTTTCGAAATATAATCAATTTTATTCATCACTATTAATGTATGACTTTTATCAGCTTTTGTTAAAATAAGATTTTCTTTATTTAAAACTTCTCGAATGTTTTTAACATGCATTATATCTTGATTGTTCTTCACTGAATTTATAGGAATTTGACGATTATTTAAAAAATCTGTAACTTTGTAATGAAATGTTTTTGGTTTTTTTATATAATGCTGTTTCAATATCTACTGCCAAATTTTCAATAACACTATTAATATTATTATTATTATATTGTAAATTATATTTAAAACCTTTTGAAAGAAAATCAATTTCTTCTGGAAGAAAAACATGACATGAAAAATTTTTAAAACGATCATAAAATGTGTAATCAAAATTACTATTATTTTTTTCTTTATGTAATATTGGTTTATTATCACATAGTATTTTAAGTTTTTTTTATCAAGTACCACTCTTTTCTTAAAGGCTTTTCTAGATGCAAAATCTCGGACTTTATCATCAAATAAATCCCATTCTATTGCGTGAAGTTCATGTACTAATTCTGTATGTAATAATTTTAGGTCAAGTTTGATTTTATAACGATTTTTAGACACGCTTTTTAAATTTTCTTTTAGCCACGCTTGTTTAGCTTTAATAACAGAAATATTAGAATTATTTATTATTTTATTTTTTGAATTAAACATTCCACATATATATTTAGGTATAACATTATTTTTTAAACAATTTTGATAAAAATATATATTTAAAGACACAATTCTATATTTAATCGTCAGTTTTTTGTATAGTTTTGCTTTATTAGCCGTATAATACCGGTTTTTTTAAAGATTCTGGTGAAGAAACAATGCTATATTTTTAGTTAGTTATGACGTCCTGAAGAAGGAAAAGGTATTTTCCGAAACCGGTAGATGTTTTTTAAACTCAATTAGTGGTTAATAAAACTAAGATAATAAATAAAAAAGCTATTTTATATCTCCCCAATTGGTATTGAGTTACCTCATCTGCCGCATTTTCATCGGCTAATCCAAAAACAGGCATGTCCCTGCCTTTGGTGACGTATTTGCAAATGTACTTAATCGATTTAACAGAGTGGCAGTATTCGACATTGATGTGGGCGTGAAAAATTTTTCAAAGGAGAGGGCAATAAGGCACAATCCGTCTGTTACCAAATTCGACGTCTCTATTTCGGTTGTCAACTTTAATCATAACAGTCTCTATGAAGCCCTCATATTCAGGTTTCCGTCTTCTGTACAACGGATAACCATCGCTGCCTGACGTGGATAGTTCTTACTATATTTGCTGTCTTTCATGCACGGCGCCTTCTGATTCAAAGGTCCGCACGGCCCATGAATCATGTTCTTCGACATTACTTTAAATAGAAGTGGTTTCTTTAGAAAATCTGGCAGCTCTGCAAAAGTGTTATCTATTTCGGTCGGTCGGATTTTTTCTTTGAACCATACCAATATGTGTACAAGTAAAAGACCTCGCTTTTGCCATTTAACCGAATATATCCAACAGCAGGTCTCTCAAAATATGTAACTTTTCGTAATAACGTTAATAAATTTGATCAGTTTTTGCATAAACACTCTTGCTGTTAAGTCGTGGCGATCAATCGTTAGCTGGCCTTCCATAAGCTTAACCGTAAGCAAGCTCTGGCTACCTAGGGTTGTACATAAAGGTTAGGTCAAAATCCGGACGGCCATGGTTGCGGACAAAGGACATAGCGTCTTGAGCATATTCGTGCATGTAATCATGAAATCGTAAGATGCGGTTTGACGATCCCTCTCGCATCATGATGCGGTGTGCATAAACGTCCACAGAAGATGCCTTTTTTTGCGTACTGTTTCCTGTGCAAGGATCAGATTGTCTGACGTTAAAGTGGAAACCGTCCTCGCCCTCCCAAAAGATTAGAGGATACTGCAGAGCATCGTATAAACGGTGGGTTTCTGGAATCCTCAGCAATTTTCTGCTTCTTCTCTGAATAATGATGTCACGGCAATCGTATTGTTTCAGACCAACAATGCCATAGTGCGAATATATTCGGGGTTCGAATATTCGAATCCCGAATATATTCGTCTGCTTTTAAGTATTCGTTATTCGAATACTTAAAAAAGTATTCGCTCATATTTATATTAAAAGATTTTTAATATTTTTCTAAACGAAACAATGGTTTACGAACCCTGGAAGTCATATGCAAGCATTCATTCATTCATTCAGGTATACGACTTTTTTTCTCCAGAAGTACCGATATCGGCTATATGGAAGTCGGACAATAAAGATGTAAACGCCTTTGTCGGACATCTTTTGCATTTGCCTTTTTTTAAGTCTTCTGCTTATCTTTATGGTTTTATGATAACAAGCACTTATAATACACTGTTTTGTCAACGATGGAGTCGGCTTTCTATTATTCTTTAGTATTTAGCTTCCATAAATACTTGAGCCGACAAACAAGAAGTTATATACAAAATAATGAAAAAAAACTTGCACGTGGGGTGTGAGATATGAAGTAATATAAACATATCTAAAATTTTGTCAGTTATCGAGAGAATACTGACTCTTTATCTCCACGAAGAGTTCGAGTTATGCAAGTTATTAATCACGAATCTTACATTTTTGGAGAAATATTTGAAACATTTCTGTATTTATCATCCGAAGTAAATTATTATTTTCTTAAAAATTTTATGAATATATTATCATTAACTACTCGATATTCGAATAGTTGGAATCAAAAATATTTGGGGGCCGAATATTAGCCAGGCTACATCATTAATGGTTGGGGCGTTAAAACGCCGTTCATGTTCACCGGGCGGCCTCTTGTCCTGCGCGTGCGACTACTTTGTACTCGTCGGTAGGCATCCTTTCTAATGCTGTTTTAAACATTCTTACGAAGAGGTTGTGCGAATGAAATAGTCTTTGCAGATTTAAACAATGTCTTGTCGCACGCCTGATATACTAGCACATCGTAGATCGACCTCTAATTTTTCATCGTCCATGAATTTGAATTTTCATCTGGAAGGGGAAGGAGTGATCCAGCTTTGTGGTAAATTTAGTAAAAAAATAGGCATGAAACCACCTTCTCGCACTACATATGACGCACCAAACGAAGTCATTTGAAAGCTTGAAATGTATGCCTTTATATTTTTTATAAAATGCTTGGAATCTGCTGCGCTACCAGATAAGTGATAGCAGTGGCTCTGGAGGCTCATTAAGAGGCGGCAGCTTCGCTTTTCTATTGGAGCAACACATTCCCGCTGGTTCGCATTTGTATTTCTTTGCCTGACAATGTTTACATATAGCATCCATCCGTCCTATTAAGACTGTAGAGTGATTATAGTAATCGTAATCCGAGTTGTAATTAAATGACTTTAATTTTACATCTGAATGTTGATTCACCATTCTTGATTCTTCATTTCTACGTCGATCTTGTTGTACACGCAGCACCTCCGAAGTTTTCCTTGCTGTAGATGTAGAAGTTCTCGTAGGCAAAGCTCTTTTTCCTCTAAAGTTTCCCATGCCCTAGACGTAAAAGATCTCATACGCTCCTGTTGTAGACGAAGCTCATTTTCCTCTAAAGTTTCCTTTGCTCTAGAAGTAAAAGCTCTCATACACTCCTGCTATAGGCGAAGCTCTCTTTCCTCCGAAGTTTCCCTTGCCCTAGACTCAGAAGCTCTCATACACTCCTGCTTTAGACGAAGCTCTCTTTTCTCCGAAGTTTCCCTTGTCCTAGACATAGAAGCTCTCATACGCTCCTGTTGTAGACGAAGCTCCCGTTGCTCAGTTATTTCTGACGCCCGAATAGGTTTTTAGCTGCAGGGTTTTTCTAACCAATACTCGTTCTTTTCTTCGGCGGCATTTTGATAGGTATAAATTAATGTCTATTTGTTGTCTTGAAAAGTTGAGTTTTGCTTTGTTATCGGTTACGTCGTTAACACTGTTCTTGAAGGTTCTACACTGTTCTAAAGAGTAATCGAACACGGCGCTTTTAGTAACAATTAATTTATTTTACAGTTAAACGTTTTAAAAAACAAACACACCCACAGACACTCTTTTTTATATAAATAGTTATTCCACATTCACAATTCCGCGTCCGTGCATGTCAATGTATCAACAATATTGCAATAAATAATTTTAAACAAAAGCAGTCTCGAATCTGTCATAAAAATTTTGAATGCGGAACATCGTCAGTAATATTTTCTTATGACGTTAAGTGTACGAAATTTCATAAAAAATTCTGCTTTAAGGGATGGAAGTGGTTTTTTGAAATCTCATGTAGACAGTGACCTTCCTCTTATTTTGAAGGTCAAGTGTACTAAGTTTTATCAAGATCTGAATAAAACTGTAGTTTTGTATAAAAAAAAAAACAAACTAACCAACTTTTCTTTGTAGTTGACTTGTATGGGTAAAAAAGTCTAATAATATGATTTAGAACACTCGATTTTGTTTTGTTTTATGTGTTTCAGCTCGATGGCGTGTGGGAGTGTGGTACTGGGGTAGGTAATGGAGAGAGGAGTGTAAGAGAGGGATAACCGATTGAGTCAGCTACTCGTAGATACTGTACTGGGGTGGAAAGAATACGCGGTGACAGATTATCTTCTAAATTATTTGAAGTGTATTAAAGCAAAGAAAAATACAAAAAACCAGTCACTACTCGAGAAAATTTCTTTGAATTCTGTAGAACGTACATAATACTGGAAATAATATTTCTAAAACAATGGCAATCTCAGTTTTAATTTCATATATTTTATTAATATATTATATAATTAACTTTTAAACGTGGAGATTTCTATGATTGCTACCAGGCGATGGATAGTGCTGCTTTTGCTATTTTAATAACTGAAGATTGCTGCGTTAAAAGATATCGTTTTAACTCAATTAAGATGATAATTCATTAATCGTAAATATTAAAGCCATAAGGGGTATTTGCGAAATTTGTTTACATGTATGTAACATGCGATGCTTTTTTAAAATTCTTCTTCTTTTAGTTTCTTTCTGAAGCCTCATTTAGTGAAATTTCGTGTTTATGAGCTTTTCTTGCGAGTTTACAACCAAATTTAAATTTTATTACATTTATGCATACATTACAATGTACTAGAATTTATTATCGCATTTGTAAACTCTCACCATTTAAATTTCATATTTCAAATGTAAAAAACCGTATAAAATATTGAAAAATCTAAGTACCTGCCTACGTACATAAAAAATTTAGAAAAAAACTAGCTTTCTTGCAGAATTTATGAAGCAAACGCAACCATTTGAATGTTATTTGCTTAATATTAAAAGCGCTAGCCTCTTTACCGACCATTTCTGAGATTTGACATACTGTAGAAAATGTCGACCTTGTCGACCTGTCGTTTTAGGAATTAACCAAATGATTTTAGATTATAGTATGAACGGACATCTCATTTATAGTGTAAAATCGAAGCGAAAAGCACGCATGTCGACTATGAAGTATAATTAGAGTTCCTATCGTCTCATGGGATTAATACCCTTGACAAACCCTCATAATAGTCTTATTTGATATTTTTCTTCATGCATACTATACATAAACTAGGCACATTTTTTTCATGCGTTTTTTTTAAATGGCCGCTTGTAGGTTGTAGACATGGATCAGAATCAGAATGGCTACCTGTGGGTCGGCCATTGTTGTTTACTTCAGAATTACGACACGATAATCTTAGGTGGCAGTGCAATATCGAAATATGAATCTGTCAGAATTGACGATTTAGATTTTTTTGTCATATTATGCGTGCTTTTATTGTATACAAATATTTATAGAATAGTATTTCATTATTTTATGATTTATAACTTCTTATTTCTCTTTTCCTGTAACAGTTTATTATTCTATTTTCATATCAAATGTTAAATTTTCATACAGATTTTCATGTGAGGATTTGCATTTTTTTTTAATGCAGACTAATTACAATGATTCGGTGGAAAATATTTTTTTAATGTTTTTAACACTTACAGCCCGGTGGGTCAAAACAAAATACGTTCGGTGGTGGTGGGTCATTTTAGACCCATCTCAAGTTTTCGGTTTTTCAACCATTTTGTGGGAGATTTTTTATAGATATTTCATTTTAAATATGATTTAAAGAAATGGAATGATGTGCCGTAATGTTTCGGCTAAAAATTGAAGTTAAAAATTAAAAAATATTACGAATAATGTATACATTCTCACGCATCAACAGACGCTCTACACAGCCAAAATACAAACATCCACTGACCATGTGATCTTCTCATCGGAACCCGAGCAGGTAATATCCTAAAACTTACAGGTAGCCACAACTTCCCTCAAATAGTTATATTACTGGTATCGTCTAGGGGCCGCCAGACTAAATTAGGTCAAAACTAATACATGGACGTTTTTTATCAATAACTCATTTGAATCTCGTCCGATAACATTTATTTGTATCTCTAATTATTTGAAAATATTTAATAAAAGATTAGCTAGAAATAAAACAGCATTAAACGAATATTTGTAGCGTAATTCATATTTTTACAAACACCCGGGTCAAATCCGACCCACCACCGCAGAGTATGCGTTAATTATGCAAAGAATTTTTAACAATATACTGCATAAAATAGAGTTTTTAGATTTTAAATAAATATTAAGATAAAAAAGGCCAATTTCAAATTAGATTATCTAAATAATAGCCGCGATCTATTATATTTTAAAAGAGTATTAGCGCAATTTTGTTATTTTGAAATCTAGTGATTGACAAGAGTGTATTGCGCCTGACAAATCTTAATTAACACATGAGTCTGTATTCTTTATCGAAAAAAGTTGATTTTAAGATTTTTTTATAAATGAATTGCGCCTACGAGATTGGCAATATACATAACACTGGCGTTGTTGATTTGTATTTCACAAGCGCATTGCTAATAATTTGAATTAAAAAACTGTACACACAGTGTCTGCAGGGTACGTACGGGAGTTACCGGGCAATCTAGTATATATAATTAAAGAGTTATAGATATATATTAAAGGAGAAATAATAAAAACAGAAAAAATATAAACCTATTCTCAAAATATAAATATTATATAAACATGAGGATTGATAATATATAAACGAGAATACAGGTTAAGAATATTTACCACTTTATAATATTTCAGACAAAAATCAATACCTCGTATTTTAGTATGAAGCAACCATTTTGTCAGGTGACACGTCCTTGGAGTTTGATTGGTTGAAATGGAGATTTCTGTATTCACTTTTCGGCCTATGAGGAGATTTCTACCTTTGGTTTTAATAGCAATTTGAAAATATGATTTTGGAGGGGACAAAATTATGTTTGCTATGAAATCTTGAAATCATCAGGTTCAAAATTAGTAAGTAACTCTTGGTGACTGCATTCACAAATATTTATTTTATTTTTCAATATTGCTGTCTTTGCTTTAATATTCCTCATTTATTTGTATTATGTATGCAGTTTTTATAAATAAAATTTCTATTAAGTATTGTCAGTTGTCTCACTAGTTATGTGATTTGAACATATTTTTTAAATACATATATAACAATATTTTTAACAATAAATACAATTCACTTCCAGATGATATGCGTTTTCAAAGACCTCCTTGATAACATAAGTTTTTTTATTAATACAAAAAATGACTTTTAAAAATTTACATGAAAAGATCAAAAAAAATATTCTGTTTCTAAGCACTATATCATTGAATTGGAAAAAAATAAATCAATAACTTTATGTTTGCAGATGTAAATCAGTAAAAACACAGAAAACTGAAAATAATTTTGTTAGAGTTTATGTTAAAAAAATATACAAACCTTTTAGCTGTTTGTAGATCATTCAATTCAACACCTACTCGTGCTTGTGGGGGACATTTCTTCATTATTTCCTTTAAAAAATGTTGTTTCCTTTACTACACGATTGATGCATTTCTTTCTCCATCTTTCCAGTCGGGTGCGATTTAATAGGGAATTATTTTAAGAGATATGTGCATATACTTTGTTCCATAAAACAAATTGTTAGTGCATTACGATAATAAAAATGAACATCACATAAATATATCTTTGTTCAATAAAAAATACTTAGCCTTGATAATTCTTTATTACTTTATTGAGCAAATAATTTGTTCTAAAGAAAAAAGCATTTGTTTTAATGTACGTATTAATATCTCCCTTTCTAGTTGAATGCAAGATAAATAATAAATAGGAATATGTTAAATATACTTTTCTAAAACCATTATATGTATTATCTTCATAATATATTATTATATTGTCGTAACGTTTTAACATATGTTAGCATACATTGAGAGTAAAAAAAAACACACCAAAGTAGCGAGATCGCATATCTTATATAAATATACTGAAAGTGTTAAATATCTCTATCCGAATCACGATTCACAACCAAATATCAACAAATAATATTATGATTGATCACGGTTTATTTACGCATGCGCGAAATCACGGTTAATATCGTGAGTGTGATCACGATTTACAAAACCGATTTCGATCACTGTTGTCGTGGTTAACAATCACTGATATATCAACACCGCATTCAGCATGCCTGATCACAGTTTGAATATATCTTAAAGATTATAAATAACATAAAAAAAAAAACAAATAAAAAAAACTTTAAAATACCTTATCTATAAAAATTATAAATAACTTATTTAAAAATCGTATTGAAAATACTTATTAAAAATTATAAATAACTTTAAAAAATAATAAGATTGCGCTTGTTTAATAATGATGTCATGGGTCATGACTCAGATAACAACAGAAAATGGGTCCATAAATGTTAACTCTATAATCTCATATAAAAAGAGAAAGTATTGCATTAAAACAATTTTAAAAGATTAAAAATATAAATAATCATGAGGCTTATTAAAATATTATAACACTAATTACAACACAAAAAAAGCTTTACTTAATTGTTATTGCAATAATAATCTTGAAAAAAATTAAAAAGTATTAAAAAATCTATGGGGGTAAAAAATTGCTGTACATACACCTACAAATTGTAAAATGAAAATACAAACAAAATAAAATTAAGCTACCAGCAAGTTAGCATAAACATTACCAACAACACATTCTAATAGATGGCGCTAATCAACTTTCGGAAAATCTGGTAGATGGCGCTGATTCAAATGGCGGCGTCAGAAAATCAGTAGCCAATCTTTTATGGAAGAGTATTTTAGTCGTAGGTTATGCTCCCGTAAATTCAGAAGATGATGAAGTGAAAAATGAATTTTGAACGAATGTAAGGGATGTTATGAATTTAAAACGGAATAATGAAAGAATAATTTTCACAGGCGATTTGAATGTTTGGTGGCTCAGTATTTATATATACGTTACAGTGGGTGGATTATGATGTGACTGTACTTACAATCAGTTGTTGCAAATTGAAAAAATATTATTGATTATACAAAGATTATTTATAGTTCACTGAAGGCGGTGCCGAGGTGCGTGCGGGAAGATGTGTCCGAGGAGCTGGCCAGGAGAAGAGTGAATGGTTCTGATAGTTACTCAGACATGTTTGATCGCAGTGTATTGTTGCCTGTAATTTGGTAGGTACCAGGCGGACTGTATGGCTGAGTGTTTATTTATGCAGATCTGTGAAGCGCGAGCAGGGCCACCACAAATGGATGGGAGGGGACTCGGAGGGATGATTCCGAGTCAGCCATTGGTGTGCATGGTGATAAAAAGATGAATGGTAATGGAAATAGTCTACTTGAGGTATGCTTGGAATGAAACTTTTTTGTTTCAAACACCTTTTTTGATCAAAAAGGAATCCATAAGTACACATAGGAGAGAGGAAATGAAAGGTCAATGATTGATTTTGTGGTGATTGACTCTAGACTGAGATCCGCTACTGTCGATACTCAAGTGTTTTGGGTTGCCGAGATGGAAACTGACTATTTCCTCGTCATCTCAAGAATACATTTACTCCAAAGATCGTGGTCTATTAAAACAGTATTGGCGCCATCTTGAACCAAAAATGAGAATGGATGATGTCAAAGAAAAATTTGAAACGAAAGTCTTTGAAAGGCTGGGCGAGTAAAAAGCGAGCGATCTGAATATAGAAGATGAATAGGACCACATTAAGGTGGTGAATCAGGGAAGGAAACCCGTGGCATAGCTACCCAAGGAAGGAAAAAGGGCGATGCATGGTGGGATGATGGCACAAAGGAACTTATGAAAGAAAAGAAGAATGCTTGGCCGTTATCTTTTGACAGTAAATAGGGATGAATACTAGAAAGCAAGAGACCTGTAAGAAAAAAGTTAAATCTGGTGTGAAAAAAAGGAAAGGGCTATTGAAAAGAGAAAAAAGGGGTGAAAATGACTGAGAATTTCCAGGATAATACAAAATTCTTCTGGAAGGCAGTCAAATAATCCCGATGTGGTGCTGAAACCAGGTACATAGTATTTAAAATATATATATATTTAAATTTATTTTACACTAATACATATATTGTATATACATAACATAATTAATATTTTTTTTTTTACAAAAAATTACCCAACTTAATAGAGAAATGGGGATATTTATGTTTTAAAATAATATAAAGTATGAAAGCTAAGTAAGTAGCTGAGTCAGTAAATAGAGAGATGTTAATAAACGAGGATGAAATAAAAGATAGATGGATGAATTATTTCCAGGAAATATATGAGAGTGTAGAGAATGCATTAAGGAATCCCCCGAGAGGTAAAGTAAAGTAAAGATTAACTATAAACTAAGATGATTCAATCCATTTTCGGAAAAAGTAAGGATTAAAGTAATATTAAATTTGATCCAAATTGAAATACCCCTCTCTTAGTATTGGTTATAATTTAATGTAAACAAGTATGTTTCCTAGGGATGGAAAAATGAGAAATATTTGACATTTCGATGATTGCAGGAAACAGAAACAATAATGCTGCGAACGCAGTAAAAGGAATTTGTCTGAAGCAAGATGAGTTGTACACAATGGAAATTTGTTACAAATACTGATGTACGGAAACGGAATCTAGAACGGACAAATTTAAAACTAAAGCAGACTGAAAACAATTATATAAAATCTATATACAATAGAGAATAATTAATTAGATACGTTTGTAGCAGAGTCGTTGGGATTAAAGGAGTGTCACTAGTAAAATAGCATAGGCATCAAATTTTTTAACAATCTCCCCATCACAATTAGAAAAATTACAGACTATTATAAATTTATAATTGAAGTAAAAAAAATATGTACACAGACTAACTGAAACATAAATTAACTTGTATATACTCCTTCTCTATACACGAGTCTTACTCTCACAGAGAAGAAACAAATGTTAAAATATATATCCACTGATTATTCAAATTGTATTATATTTTTAATATTAATAAAAAAAAAATAATAATAAAAATACATATATATAAATGCTATAAACATGAATATTGGAAGGAATAGGAAAAATTGAAAATTGTGAAAGACCTCATTTGACCATGCAATATAGAAGATGATCATGTTAGAAGTAACAATCAATAATAGATGGGAAGGTGTTTAAAAGTGGACGAAAATGAGGAGTAAAAAATAATAAATATCAACATTTTGCTGTTTGTTTAGAGAATATGGATCCTAGCAACTTAAAAGATAACAAAAAATCAACATAAACTTTTCATCCCAATTAAATTTAGTAACAATTCATGTGCTGTTAATTTTCTGATAACCTTAATTGTTATCAAAACAAAATATAAATCAATGTCCATGGAAATTCTTCTCCATCTCCATACTGATTTCCTGTGACATCTTGTATTACATATCTTTAAAAATTCACTTATTACATTTTCCCTTATCATACTAGTTTAAGGGAAATATTTCCAACTTTTCTTGTTTGTTTGTTTTCTTTATTTCAAAATTATTTTCTAAGGCACTTTTTTGGGGGAGGGGTAATATTTGTATACATAGGTTTAATGAATGCAGGTCCATGCTATGTTTTAAAACTTCATAGGTGCCGCACTAAAATACAATAGGTACGAGAGATTTCCTCCGACCAAATCGGTAAATTTATGTAGTCGGTACAACACTTCAGTCATAGTGATTTAGCTTTTAACATAATATATTTTATTATCGTACAACTGTTACGGTGACAAAAATGCTAAAACAAAAGTGTTAAAAAGAAACAAAAAAGTGATCAGTTCAGAAATGAAATGAAGTTTTTTATTAAAAAAACAGAGATGCATATACGACAAATGCTTCACATTCTTAATATTTTTAATCCAGGCTAAATGCTTTTCCTAAGAAAATTGTCTTGGAATGAGGCTCGAAACCTCGACTACTTACTACCTACTAGGCAAGGATATTACCACTAGACCGACAAGCATGTTATGTATTGAAAGAGTAGAATAGCACTACAATCCGTGCATGCCATCGTTAAAAGAAAATGATTCTGACTTTGTGCAAGTAACTGTCATCAAACGGAGATGCAACGGTTTATTGGAATGTTATAAATAAATTTACACAATAAAAACAAAACGGTAAACTTTTTTTTATTAAAAAAAAACAACAAAATTTTTTATACGAGATGCTAATGGAACATAACTTTATTCTAAATATGTTTTTATGACATAATTTTAAGTCTTTGAGAAGGTTTGTGGTTGTATATTATTAAGTGTACACTTAATTATGTTTTTACATAGTGGATGTTCCATACCATGTAAAAAACTTCAGTACATTACGTATAGGAAAATGGGAGAAAAGTTCCATTGTATAAAAATCACTCCACGATGTCAAAAAATAACACATTATTGTTTATTATCACATTTTATTAAAAAAGAACATAAGTTTAAAAAATTGTACTTAAATTTATTCATTGTCGTTCTCAGTCAAAAATTGTACAAAATCATTTACATCACTTAAAATATTCAGGAGTGTTGTATTTCGTACCAAATTCACAGGTTCACTAGTATTGAACATAAATTCTGTTATAGATCGCTATGATTTTATTTTGGCGAGTTCCTTGTAAGACTTTTGGCAACGAGCCAAACAAGTGGTTAAATTTCGTTGAAACTGCACAGGTTGTTCGACATTGCGAGAAAATTATTTCCAAGTTTATTATCCGATTGTAGGCCTCCTAGGATTGAATTTACTGATTAGACTTCCTTCATCGTCACTACTTTTCTTAGAATTAATGTGGTCCTCTAAAACAACCTTGAGTATTTTCTTCTCATTAAGAACGTATCAGCTATCAATTCTGCAACATTTTCAATAGTCAGTTTTTCAAAGCCTTCTCGGCCAATTACATGCAGCACAGTTGTGATATATGAATGCAGTTCAATTGTATTTGGGCTAACATGATTAGTTTTAATACATTCTGTATAGGATATTGCCATTACACTTTGTTGACCATGTTATATCAAAAATTTGTAAAAAAATATGATGCAAAAACAGAATTAAGTAAATTTTTTATTTAAGTACAAATTTCAAATACATTTAAGTTTTGATTTTATAATTTTCATAGAAACATGTGTTATTTTTGATTAACATACATAAGTAGATGCATAATATTGTTTCTATTATTTTTAAATAAATTACTAACAAAGTTATTAATTCTCTCCGCCTAGTATGAATTTCTGCTTAACGCGGGTTGTCTGGGAACGTATCCCCTGCATGAAGCGGGTCAACTGTATTAGAATAATTTTAAGTATTAATAATACCTTATATGTATATACATACATACATATATGAACGAAGATTCCCATTTCTTTAGATGTTGACATAAACTTTCCATCTCGATTCGATCTTGAATATTCAGTTTGAGAGAGAAATAATTAATCCCAGCTTAAAAAGAAACATTAATTGCCTGATTATTTTAGCTATTGCCTGATTATTTTAGCTTCAATTTTGTACTTCTTTTTGCAGCTTTTACACGTCATTCTGGATAATTGAGTTTACTGTATAATAATAGGTTGTCCACTAAATTCGAGCAGTTTTTTGTCTGCACTTCAAGCGTCACAAATTGTATTTTGTCACTAGTATCATATACCATTTTATAGATCTTGCTTTCTATTTCAACAATTGCTGTTTACCTTTTCATTATTGGAAACTTGGGACAGCTCGACTCACCCCATGACACATTTTCTCCTGAAGCTCACAAACACAAATTCACATAGCACAATGACACGATTGAGTTTTCAAATTAATACTCTTCTTTTAATTTTATTTTAAGGAAATTGGGATCAGGCGTCAAGGAACAATATTTTGCGCATACGTCGGAACTGTGCGAGTCCACAACGTAGGTTTTATCCTAAAATCAGTGGAAATGCAGATTGGTAATAAAGTTCATCTCCGATATATCCTTTACGAACTTAATTGTGGCTATAATACTGCATAAACTGCTCATAGAATCAATGCAATTTACGGACACATGCAGCAGTGGGCTGCCAATACATTAACAGCGGGTTCGCTTAATTTCAGAGTTATTTGCGGTGTTCCAGGGAAGGGGCAAATATTTTTATCACTCTTATACAATTATCACAATCATTATTAAAGAAATCAAATGTTACTTGATATACTTATATTATGTAACAATATGCTATATATCGTAAAATAATTAATATTAATAGCTGAAATACCTTACCTATGTTAGATTACAAAACTGAGTTTCAAGATTGACGCAGAAATAAGTATTATTGTTTTCATATTTCAAAACAGAACACTGGATTGAAACTGAAGTTCTCCTTAGTAAATGATGGTACAAAGTAATACATATTAGGAACTGTCCTTTTCAAAACTGTGCACAATTACAGCAAAGAGAAAAAAATGTTCACATGTGAAGTATGTATAACACTGAGCAACACATATTTTGGTGGCAGCGATTTTTTAACTGTTTCTAGGTAATTTTGGGGTGCAGAATCCAAAATAGTCATCAGATTTAGTTTTTGAGATATGCTATATTGGCTTCTTTTAGAATATAATCATATTATTTTAACTTATGTACTTCTGGATGGAATCTATCCCCCCGTGCTTCACTAAAATCACCTAGGATTTTTGGAAACCAATCTAAGTGGTTGTAGAGGTAGTGAACTTTTATGCTCATGTTACAACTGAGAATATTAAAGTTGGAAAGTATATTTTCCACTAATTCTACGTAATTTTTTGCCATATAATTTCCAAGAAAATATTTTACAACTTGAACAAATGAACATCAAGCGTTAGATTCAGTCTCGTTCATTGATGCGGTAAATCGTGGATTTTTAATAAGCTGCCTTATCTGAGGACCATCAAATATTACGGCTTTCAGTTTTTGTGTCAAGTAGTCAAAACAAAGTCCATCTTGATTTAAAGCCTTCACAAATTGCTTCATAAGCCCCAACTTGATATGCAAGGGTGGAAATATGATTTTCTCTCTGGTAACCAAAAGTTTGTTGATTAAGTTTTGTTTTCCTTGAATTATGACATTTCTTAAAAGCCAATTTCTGTTAACCCAGTATTGATCCATAGCTCTGCTGTCCCAAAAACAAAAAAAACAAGGATATTTTCTATATCCACTGCCCAAGGAGGTAGTTTACCATTTTTAGATTGACACAAATCACCCACTGATGTTCTTCATATTTGGTTTCTTGGTTCCCTTCAAACCAATGGTACTCCAAACTTTAGGCACTTCCGCTTTTCAATTGTCCACTGTCGCAAATGTTCAATGAATGTTATCCAGGTCTCCTAAATGGACGCCAAAATAGGCCAGAAAAGCTCTTTTCACAAACTCAGAAATAGGTTTTCTACTTTCTGTTCAAGTGTATTCGCCACATACATAACAAACACGTCTGGATGATTCACACAGTTAGGTCTGCTTGTTGATGCTATGGTTTTAATTCAATGTTTTATTACTAAATAATGCCAAAACATTACATAAAATTATAGTAAAATTTTAATTTTGGTCTCTATAAATATTATTTTTGCTTTTATCAGAATTAAAATCAATTATTCTGTATCTCAAAAACTAGAGCTGATATGAAAAAAGCCAGGTATTTTTGGAATCAGCACATCAAAAATCAGTTCTTACTTTCCTGGCACCAAAAAAAAAATTTTATTGTATTATACATTTATTTTTATTCTAAATAAAATAAATGTACTTTATGAGAAATTTCAAAAGGAAACAAGGATGGCTGCAAAATTTTAGCGAAGAGAATTTAGAAGTTCTTTTCCAAAAAGACAACTGTCAAATAACACAGGAATTACTCATGTGTTCACTATAGACAATTCCTAATTATCTGAATTCAACTGCAAATGCACAATTCTATGCAACATTCATAATAATAATTCACAATTTCATGTGACAAAAAAAGAGGAAAAAAAAGTAACATTAATTTACAGGCACAGTCATAATTAATATAAAATTTTGTGATTTCCCAGAGTTCACATCCAAATTTTCTGAACCTGTTTCGTTCTCATGCATTTAGGTAATGAAATTCTCCATGACCTATGACACACCAAAATTACCTGCAATTTATGTATTCTCCACAGATTAAATGTCAAAAAATATAATCGCATTTGTATATTATTCTTTCTCGCATTCTCTGTTAAGTTTGTAACCGTGTGTTGGTAATGCATCAGTCAAACAAAAATAGCTGTTTATAAAAATATTCATAATTCTACCATAATAACAAACAACATTCAATAATTATTGTTGATGAAGAAGTTAGTTTTTTGATATTCACCAGGTGATGGATCCATGTTTCAACAGTCACAAAATGCCATAGAAAATCTTCCGGATTGCACTTAAAAATGTCCAAACAGTACTACGAAGTTGTCATGGGATTCCATTTTTGTTTGTAAGCAAACGCGGCACACATCTCGCTGATAGCTTTCTCGTCACCAATTTTTATGTAGGATATTTTGTACGCGTTCAGTTGAGATGTTTAGTGTCAGAA
Organism: Eubasilissa regina; assembly: GCA_022840565.1. Lineage (NCBI taxonomy): Eukaryota > Metazoa > Arthropoda > Insecta > Trichoptera > Phryganeidae > Eubasilissa > Eubasilissa regina. Next base: position 54,120,837 of record JAINEB010000012.1, on the reverse strand, counting down.
ATCTCTCTGATCTTCACCTGATGGTCTACTAATACGATATCATGGATTTTGTTGACCATGTCTTCCATAGTCATCTCAATCGGTCGGCCTGGGCGCTTATTAAAAACTAATGTTTAGCCACGTTTGCATTCATTAAGCCCATATTTGATGATAGTCATCAAAGGTGCACGGTCCTTATAAACGGCACAACTTCACATTGATTTACACACACATCTTCCAGCCAAAAAAAGGAATCAAGTCACTGCCCGATATTGCTCTTTTTCCATGGTTGCAAACAAACACAAACTTTCACTTTCAACAGATAAATTTGTCTGAAATTTTGACAGGTGTCATTCAAAAGATGGTGTTAAACAATGGTACGTATATAGATTTTGCATCAGTGACGCCATCAGTCGTTAAAGACTGGTATTTATCATACAGCGCTCGTATAATTGAATTATTAATAATCAATAAATATTGAAATATCAAAAGCCATACATAAGATAACACATAATATTTCAGATGATTTCAAAAGCTATTAGTCATTTTTCATCAAGTTTTAATAATACAAGCGGTAATGACATTTATTTTGTACACTCTTTCTGTAAAAGGCTAATTGTTTGAAGCATTTTACTGCTTGAATTAACTTTTAAATAATAGAAATATGAAATACTAAAAACTATACAATAATGCATAATTTTTAGTATTTGATGCGAATTTGTAGCCTTATGATGAACTAGTAACGCTCCAGTATAATAGCTGCACAAAGCCACACCTGGCGTGAGAAAACTTCTTCCACCATTTTTGAAGGCAGTTGATTTAAAATGTTTTACAAAATGTAATATTAAATAATCAAACTGCTCTTATATTAAAAGTAAATAATTAAACATGAATTAAATTAATCAATTAGAAAGATTAAAAAAAAAATTCCGTCTACTGAAAAAATATTAAGATTGCTACACAGTTGCGGACATATGTAGATGTTTTCTGTATATCTTGTAATTAAAGTGTTTAATTTTTAGTAAAAATATCACAGATCCTATGTTCTGAAATTGCAACTTTACAACAAATATGTATTTACATTACAAATCAAATATGCATGTCGAAACAAATAAAAAAAATATACAAAATGTAATAAATTTATTTAAAACATTACAATCCATCTAAAATTTATTTAAGACATTACTAGATTCAACCTAATGTTATCATATTCTCATTTGTTTCAGAGAAAATTTGCTCTTGTGCTTGAGTTGCGGTTGGTACCCTATGCCGGGTACCAACTATGCAGAGTTTTAAGAAACAATCAGACTCAATGGTTGCTCCCGAGTAAATTATGCAGTCTTGCAAGTTACACCTGAAACAGTACAATGAAGTATTATTATTTAAGACAAACCAATAATGTACCAACATGATTGGCTGTTAAAATTGAGGAAAACATTCTGTATGTAGAGAGGCCTGAACGTGACGCGGTAATTCCCGACCCTTTATTCAATCACTCTAGAGCCATTTAGTGCCGAAGTACACTGACTCAATGCAGTTAATAAATCAAGATGGACACCTCCGAGAAGCCATTGAAGGCCAGATACTTCTCCTTTTTATTTTCTTCAATTTTTCGAATTATGAAAACGAATTTCATGGTCCCAGTCTTTCAATTAATACTTACATTGTCTTAATTCTTATAAACGGTATTGAGTTTATTAGTTTTAAATTAGTACCAAGTGTTATTTAAAAAAATGAAATTAAACTAAATTATAACTGATATATAGTAAAATCCCGTTTATTCGAAGTTAAGGGGACTGAAAATTAAGAAAAAAGTTCAAATAGCGACTAACGATAATAAAAATAAACTTATTAAATTTTTTTTTTACATACTAACTTTTTAAATCATATAATCATGATTACAGTATAAATTTAAACAAATAACTTATATAAAAAAACGCATTATAATAGACTATCTTTTCGCATCATTTTTAGTAACAACATAATTGTCAAACTTGTCAACAACGTCATTCCTCTGCTGTATTAAGTTTCCAGTGCTTGTGTAAGGTGCACTGTAGTCAAGACATAAATACAATAAAAGCTCGTTAATACAAACAACTTTATTTTGAAATTCGTTATAATATGAAAATTTTATTATATTTTATCGCCCTCAAATGAATTTTCATACAAAATTCTCCCTATAACTCGAAAAACTCGATAATTAATAACACAAAATATTTTTATATTTTAAACTCATTATTTATCATGTGTTATTTGAAGTGTAAAGAATATTGCATATTTTTATTGCGTTCATTTAAAACGGCGGTGTTGGTTCGCAGTACGTAAAAAATATTAACAATTCTAAGAAAATTAATTTAATTAAAGATGTGGACAGTAAAATAAACAGTAAGGGAAAAATCACCAAAAAATATGGTAACGCCAGCTTGACGGTTTGTACCAAAATTGAAGAATCATATAAGTCAAAGGAAAGTAACATGTGTCGGCGCATTCGCCCATCAAAACACTGAGAGCCAGAAAGCATACTGTATGAATACTTTTAATATTCCAATTTATGGTTCAAATCTCATCAAGAAAGGACTTTCATTGGTCAATGAATTGGAGATTAATAATTTTGGAGCTTCCAATGGTTGTGGCTCCACAGATTTAATTCAAGGTTCGACTTGCTTGTCAATATACTTGTCAACATGCTTGTCAATATGTGGCGAAAGTCAAATAGTTGAGAAAACAGAGGTAAATGTAGCATTAGTCAAATACTTGTATTTAAAAATGTTTTGAGAAAATGTATATTTCAAATACACCTATAAATGTTTTGAAAACTTTCTATGGAATTCTACTTTACTTTGATCCCCTCAATTTCATTTGAAAGAGTTTTTACTGTTTACGGTAATATCAATGCATCTTCTATAATTAATCGAGGCTGAATGGGTTGAGACGTCTGTTAGAAACCAAGCGACTGACTTTTTCTCTGAGAACACAAGATGGAATTTCCAACTGACCAGGTTTAATCAACTTCAATACCTCTGAGCAAACCGACTTGCAGATGCTAGAATTAGCAATTCATTTTTATTAAATTTTGGACACATTGATACAACTTATATTATCAATAATAATATAATAAAATAATGTAGATGGCTTTCAAATAATGGAATGACAGATGTATTAATTTGAAAAAGTGTAACATATAGGTTTGAAAATTTGTCATGAAAAATACTGGCGCTATAACACAATTGGTAGTTTCCCGGATTGGAAATAGAGACCCAGGTTCGAATCCTGGTAGCGCAAAAACAATATTTTTCCACAAAATTGATTTTATATATATATATTTATAATTAATACATTAAATCAGTATTTAAAACATCACAGGCCTATGTTCTGAATAATTACAACTTCACAATAAGTCCTTAATAACTTCTATTTACACTTTTTATGTTTAGCCAAGATATCCAAGAGTCTCAGATATGTTGCATGTGGGTTGCTGGAACTGTATATATTTATGAATACAATGTGGTATCGCACATCATGCCAAATGAGTACTTATGCATATTCTATTGATGTGTATTTTTAGCACATTTCGCACCATAATGAGTTTTTTAAAAGTAGAACAGTATACATACACTTAGATAACCATGGAGCGAAGTTTTAAAAGCGCTGGAAACTTTTGTTGTAACTACTTCACTAATACAGTGGAGGAAATGGTACAAGAAAACATTATAATTTTATTTTTTAAATATGTTCATTGATTAAATTCGTACTGCAATTATGATTATTTATTTATTTTTTGTTATAAAATGAACTGAGTACATTCAGTGTGACCAAGTAAAAATAACAAAATAATATTATTTATAAGTAATTTTACAAATAATTTATTAATTTGTTTATGCTGCATTTTGACAAGTTGTTTGTTATTGTAAATTGTGTGGATATAGGTAGAATACATAAATACTTCAAGTTGTAACGAAAATATTAATATGTATTTAAAAAAATAAAATAACAACAATTTATATTATTGTAAGTTATTCAAATTTTTTATGAATTTTCCGTCCCCTCAAATTCAAATTACTGGGATTTTATTGTAATTCTATAATTGGTTATTTATTTATTAATTTTTTTATGCAATAGCAAGGAAATTAAAACTATCAACAATTTATTGATATTTTTAATATAGGTGTATGACAAAAAATATAAATTTAACTGTGGAACAAAAACGAAATAGCATGACAACTTCGGAGTACTGTTTGGACATCTTTAAGCGCAATCCGAAAGAGTTTCTGCGGCATTTTGTGACTGTTAACGAAACATGGATCCATCACTACACGCCAGAAATAAAAGAACAGTCAAAATAGTGGTCTTCATCTGGTGAACCTGCCTCAAAGGTGTAAACGATTCCATCGGCCGGAAAGGTCATGGCCACCGTTTTGGGATTCGCGAGGCATCACCTTCACCAACTATTTGGAGAAGAAAGATACTATGCTGATTCATTGGGCCAATTCGATGATGAATTGATAAAAAACGGTTCTATTTGGCGAAGAAAAAAGTGCTAATTCACCGTGACAATGCACCAGCTCACTCGTTCGCAATAACCACAACAAAACTAGTCAAATTACACTACGAATTACTACTTTCGCCCCGTGCGATTTATTTTTGTCTCCAAACATGATAAAATTGTTAGGCAGAAAGCAGTTCACGTCTAATGAGGAAGTCATCGCAGAAACAGAGGCCTATTTAGTTGAGTTCGACGAATCATATTTTTTGATAGCTTAAAAAGTTGTAATATCGTTGAACTAAATGTATCGAGCTGAAAGAAAGTTGAGAAATAGATAAAAAAAATCATTTTGATGTGTTTCCTTCACAACACAGCTACTTATCGTGTAGTCCCTTGTATAGTTTGTGTTTATAATAAGAAATAATGCCGATTAAATGGATATGGGATCAGAATAACTAAAATTAATTCTTTTATTCTTTATATACAATGCAATAAAAGCCAAAATTGTATTTAATGAAAGCCATACAAACCCTTCTCTAATAGTGACATTGTTCATTAGAGTGCAGTTGGACAATCGAACTTTGTTTTCTAATTTGCAATGGCTCCCGATGATTGAATACTTGATTGAAGTTTTTTCACAAATGGTTGTCTGATCGCCCACAACTGACTCCTCATCTACCTGCTTTGATGAAACATCACTATTGGGATGTATTTTTGTCAAAAGATTGTTTTTAGAAATATCTCCCCATTTCCTTATGATCTGAAAATAAATAAAATATTCTGATAAATAAAAAAATTTGCAATATTTGAATATGTCCAAGAACACACAATTACTGGATTTTCACCTACAAAGGCACTGTTATCAAATAAATAATAGATATCTCATAGAGACGAAGCTATTTTTTATTAATGAAAAATATGGAAGTTTGGGTAATTACAGGGATTACGACGTGTCTTCGGCTAGCTCTACTTTACACAATGTAACGTTCACCATTCCAACCAATCAACCTTTGAAATATCAATCATATCAAATTTTGAAAGTTATATGTATGCTAATATGTGGAATCGCTTCGAATACCACTACACTATCGCCATCTATGGACTAAATTTGACATTAATTTTCCCTGAAACAGCATATACATCACAATGAGAATGTAATTATTTTTTGAAATTATTTAAAGCAATATTCTTTATCTGTAAAATGGAATATGTGTAATACTGTGTTGTATGTTCTACATTCATCAGTTAACACTTCTTGTGCGGGTCGGGTAGTTCTACCTGCCCGCCTGACTGGTGCTCAACGGCGGGACGGGTAGTTCTACCTTTTCAGCTGACTCTACTTTAAAGGCGAGAAAGGTAGAATTACCCAATTTGTTTATATGAGTGTTGTATACCAATCTCTTGGTAAAGGTCCAAACTACACATATATAAAAAAAAACTTGATATACGTCCGATGTATCCTTTTGTCTTCGTGTCTATTACGTAGTATAATAATTACGCACAGTTCTTACGAGAGCCTGTCTGTACATGAATATTTAAACAAAAATACACGAAATTTAATGATTTTATAAAAAGGAATATGTCAATACATGCTTTAAGTTTTACAGAGTAAGAAATTAATAAGAAATTTTAAGAAATCACCCAATTACTGAGCGCACAAAGTTTCTGTCGAGTAGATAAGTGGTATACTTTTTATGACAAATGAAGGTATATTTTGGTAATATTATATCTGTCTCTGTCTTGTACTTGGTTATTCATTCATAAATGAGTGAGAATACACGATTTCACTATAGCGATCGAAATGAATATATTTTGTTGCATTTAAAGTGTGTAACCCAACATAGATTTACAGGCCGTCCACCGTAATAAATCATCTCAAGTGGATCTCAATATTTGTATTTCTGGAATTCACCAAGTCACTTCGAATTTTAGTTTTTAAATACGGTGTTATAAAACGGGCGTGTTTTTGTTTAACAGAATATAATTATATTACTTCTTTTTAAACTCGAAAAAATGACTTCAGAAAATTATCAAAGTGATGAGGAAATATTCGCAGATAATTTATCTGATCTTTCTAGCGATTATTTGCCTGAATTTAACATTGATAGTTACAACACAAGTGACAGTGAAGAGTTCCCCCGCAGGAGGAGGGTGCCAGTGATGCCCTTACAATTCAGAGATTCTGAAGAAAGTGATGCAGAGGAAGAGGAAGTTACGGAATGATCTGAAATAGACAATCCACCTAATATCGAACCATTTTTAGGTCACGTTGGTTCGTGTACCACCAAGAAATCCTGAAAACATAATGGACATAGTAAAACTGTTCATCGGAGATGATTTACTTGAGATAATGATAGAGGAAAGCCATCGATACCGCACACAAAACGAATCACGGATAAAAAAAAATGAAGAAATCCATCAAATGGAAGTCCACAAGCTTTGTAGAGATGAAAAAATTTTTAGGACTAATTTTGCTTATGGGACAAGTTCGAAAAGACACAAGAGATGATTATTGATCAACAGATCCGTGTATTGAAACACCTATTTATTCAAAAATAATGAGTCATGATTGTTTTAGACAGATATGGCAATCGTGGCACTTTTCGAATAATGAGAATATCACGAATCCCAGCGGTCGGCTTGAAAAAATTAGACCAATTGTGACATACCTTAAACCAAAGTTTTCTCCTGTCTACAACCCTCAAAGGGAACTGTCTCTGGATGAAAGTATTGTACTGTGGCGAGGAAGACTTACATTTAAAGTGTATAATGCGTCAAAAATAATAAAATATGGGATTCTTGTACGTATGGTTAGTGAAGCAACTACGGGATACATTTGCAACCTCGAAATTTACAGCGGAAAAGGAAGACGATTATTAGAGACTATTCATTCGCTTCTCGGTCCATATTTAAATTTGTGGCATCACGTATACATGGACAATTATTATAATAGTGTGCAAACTAGTGAAGTACTCCTACAACATAAAATAAGAACGTGCGGAACAATGAGAATAAACCATGGTTTTCAAGAATGTTTTAAAACGGCAAATCTTAGTGTAGGCCAAAGTATTTTCCGTCGACGAAAATATGTATTGTTGCAACACTAAGAAAGATGTTTGAATGATCTCAACAATACATTCGTCTATTATCCTAGAAAGCCACAACATTGATTGGACTACAAGACAACGTATTTGGAAACCTCAGTGTGTAATAGAATATAACAAATATATGAAAGGCGTTGATCGTGCACATCGGTATTTATAGTATTACTCTGTATTACGAAAAACAAAAAATGGACTAAGAGAGTTGTGATGTTTTTGTTGCATTGTGTCTTATTTAATTCTTTTAAAGTGTACAAAACATTAAATCCAACCAAAAGACTAACATACAAACAGTTTTTGCGCACCGTTGGAAAATTTTGGATAGCCGACCATGCTTGTGGAACCGACATGAATCTGGAAGAACCGGAACCATCCACATCCACGGAACCATCAGTTACCGAGAAATGTAGTTAAAAGCGATCCTCCAGGGAGGTTATCACTTGACATGAAAAAACATTGAGCGACTAAAATTATTACCGGCGGTAAAAAAAAATATCCACAAAGACAGTGTCGTGTGTGTTCTGTACACAAAAAAAAAGTTTTACATTTTGTGACGTACCCCTTCACAGGGGTGAATGTTTTTATAAATACCATACTTTATCTAGATATTAGAACAATAGTTTTTATGTATACTTTTATATCATAGTGAACATGCTGTAAATATGAGATTGTCTCATTGTACTTACAAAAATATAAGTGATTTGTTTCCAAAAAGTATACAATATCGAGGGCCATACTACGGTAAGTGAGTATTCTAAATTTCATTAGAAAATTACTAACGGTTTGGAAGATAGAGCGTTTTTTATAAAGTTAGATTTTTTATCACATTCTGATGGTTTTCATCCGCTACACGTACTTGTGACCCGAGAGCGGCACCCCGCACAAAAAGTGTTAATCAGATTTGTAAATTTGTGCCCTTTTAGCCAAAAACAGTGGAACTGCCGAATCCGAGTTATAAATGAACCTCCAGGACAGAAAAGTATGGCATTAATCTGTGCAATAAGTGCATCCAGCGTAGAGGTGCCAAATCGACTATTAATGCTAACATCCAGCATAACCCAGTACATCTCCACATAGCGGGAGTCAGCAGAACTCATTTCAGTTGTAAGTTACGTTACATGGTGGTACATTGTTTTGCATTATTATATTGTCCGTTAGTAACATATGGATTATTTAATTTACATTTTCCAGAATTTCTAATGCACACTCCTGCTACAAATTATTCCTTCTTTCATGTTTAAAAAAAGCCAAGCTATAACGTGGGTGTCCATGCAGAAGTCATTAATTCCAATTTTGACTAAATTGAGTTTTGAATGTCATTATATAAAAAAAGTCAAGCTGTTTGACTGAAAAAAGTTACATACTTCACATATGTACCATAATTATCAGTAATTTTCTGTTATTAACTCGAATCTTTGTCAGGCAAAAATGAACTAACATAAGTAATAAAAAATTGTGCAATATGATGCGGCAAATATAACCAGGTTCAGGTGAGTTTTTTATATTTCTTCTATGAATTGCAGCAGAAAATTGTGCCTCTATAATTGAACAAGAATTGAATTTGCAGATTTCTTGAATCTCCAAATATTGGCTCAAAAACTCATCAGAAATTAGCAAATTAATGAAGAATGCGATAAAGTGAACTGGATGAAAGTGAAGACTTTTAAATTTGAAAAAGAAAATCCTAATATTATTAGGTACAATCGTGGAGATGAAACCTATTTCATTATAAATTTTTGTTGGAGGGCGAAACCTCAGACATTGCCTACTCTGAGTAATGTATAAAAATAATCATTAAAAGTTTTTAAATGACGATCTTGTGAAATGATGTAATAGTAATGTTACACTAGAGGAATTGTATGGGTGGGAGGTCCCTACACTCCTCACCGATGCACACAAATCCTGAAACAAGTATACTTAGCGATGAAGGTGACTCTGAAGATTGATTTTTTGGCATGTTTGTTCTTTTTTTATACAAATAAATAATTAAAATAAAGTGTTTTGTTCTATTTTGTACATATTAAATCTATTGAACACTTTAGAATAATGTATCTACTTCTTGGCTGCAAGAAATCACTTTTATTTTAAACAAACTCTATTAATTTCAAGATTAAAGTTTAATGTATACTTTAAAAAATAAATAAATATGTGTAAAAATTAATATTTGACAACTATGTATTTTAAAAACACCATAAACACAAAACACAATTATCTCAGAACTGTGTTTTTGGAGTTAGTGATTTCTGCATACACACCCACGATATATTGTTTAAAATTCAAAATCAATTCTTAATTCAATGCTTTCAGAATAAATTTCCTTATTAATCGTCGACTAAGATTCGAGCAAAAAAAAATAACAACTATAAATGAGTATTTTTAAAATAAATATGATGATACAAAAAAATGTATGATTTCAAACCACACAAAGATTTTGCTTACTTTATCGATCCAGAAACTCACTTTTACCATCGCAAACTGTTGAATATGCACAAATTACCTCATAATGCACAGTAGAGAATGGGACTAGACATCACCACTGCTAAAACAAAGAACCTCAGAATGAGCAGAAGACAGACATTGCTATTTGTTCATGAGACCAGTTAGACAGTATACATATCTGGGACAAGGAACGATGATATCCATCCAACAAGAAATAAATAAGATAAAATAAAACGCTTATTACTTTGCTTTATGAAAATTGCCATCGTTGAGGTAGCGAGAGTAGGAGTCTCACAAGGTGCTCTTATATGAACCAATAGGATTAAAACTGGGGAGAAGACCAAGATATGGATGGGTAGATAATATCAAGAAAGACCTCAAAGGGCCGGTAATGTGATCAGTAGTATATTTTTACCATGGTAACTTTTTACCCTCGCCTGCGGTAAAAAATGTTTGCCAGTTGTTGGTGCATCAAATTTACTATTGTCAAAGCATAAATAAGAAATCTCGTCTCACAGTATGGCAAGACAAATAATCATGAAATATGCTTTATTTTATACTTTATTTATAGCTTTATTCATGTTTGCATTCAAAATTTTTTCAGATTATGTTCTAACATATATTAAACAACGAGACCATCACCATTGGACAAATTCATCACTAAAATAACGGGATATTGAATGATTAATTATCGTATAATGCAACTTTCATGTGAAAGATGACTTTTGAAACGGCTGTAAAGAGTCTGCCATATTTAGCCAATGATTTTCAGTTTTTACCATCCGATATTCGAGAGTGAAATTAGTCAACCATTGCATTTTTTGCAAACGATCAAACAACCCGTTTTAGCAAAAATGTTTATTTCAGTAATTTTTTTTACTATAGTAAAAAGTTACCACTGATTACACAACCGTACCAAGAGGTAGAGCAAACTGGACCACGACAGCGATGTCAAGGAATGAACGGAGCATTTTAATGACTACGTCATGGACTTTTGAGTCGCACAAGGTCATAAAAAATAAGAACATTAAAATATTAAATAACCTTATATACTTACAAATAAATAAAATAAATAATTCTGAATGTATCGATTGCTTACTGTCAATTCGGAGTAACTCCATAAACATAAAAAATACACAATCGTAAGAAAGAAGAAGACTACAAATTTATACACATAGTATAAACTCTTTGAACCAATTAATACAAAAAAATAATAATTTAATTTTAATTTTATATTTACACTGATGAGCAGTTGATCTGGAGATGAGTGATAGTTGTTTCTGAATAGAATAATTTTTAAAGGAGGTTTTACCCAGAATTCTTCATATTAATAAAGTGAAGTCTTAATAAGTTTTCCCAGCAAATAAGTTTACATTCTTCGGCTCCAAAATGTCCCATACAAATTACGCCTTTTTTATGCTTAATACGTTTTCCCAATAATAAAATTCCTGCCTAAAACATTAAAATATTAATGACAAAACTCAATTTATCCATATAAAAAAACCTTTGTATTACGTTTTTCGGCAGAAGAAATTTTGTTTAATATTTCTAAAAAATGAGAGTGGTAACCTTTCAATGGGTGCAATCAAATTAGGGTTTTGGGTTTTGCCCCTTCAGCAGAGCATTTAAATATATACTGACAACTGAATTAACTTTGAAAAAATTTATCCACCTGATTTTTTGTTTACTTTAAATTTTTATGCCATTTACATCAGCACAAAATATAATAAATAAACAAAACAAAAAATAATATCATATTTGTAATTAAAAATTAAAATTATGGATAAAATAATGTACTTTTGCATAAAGTTCAGACCTGCCAATGTTCGATGGCCTTCAATAGTTTTTCCGAAAATGCGCTGTAAATGTGATTCAGTAAGGGTGAATATTACGTGTTTAAAGGGGATTCGATAACCTTTATTGACATTGTGTGTAAGTAAGATGTCACTGTAAATTAAAAATGAGTATATTATGTAAAAATCATCAAAAGGGTAAGTATCAGTTTTAGGTATGAAGTCAAACAGGTAACTATTTACAATACTACAGTAAAACTCCGTTAATTCATAACTCACGGGACCTAAACTTAAAAAAAAAACCGAAATATGAAAAATGAGAATAATTTTTTTGAAATTTTAAAAAACACAATGTCAGTTTATGCTTTCGCATTTCTGCGCACGTCACCGCTATCAACATCGTGATTTTCATACTAAAAAACATGGCTTCATACTATAAAACTGTCTTCTTCTTCTTTTAAACAGGCAATTCACCCTTCAAGAGTGATTTGTGCCATTAAACAAGTTAAAACATTATTTCATAGAAAACAGTACAACAATAATATAGAATAGGGAAAATTACCCTATACGTTAATACCATTGTCGTTCAAGAAATTTGCTATCATATAGCTCAAATGTGGCGAGTTAAGGGAGAGAAGATGACACAAGTTAACCGGGAGTTGAAAATTACCATTGACAAGATTATTGTAAAAAAAACCTGTGATCCGCAATGGACAGGCAAAAAAGACACGGTCAAGGGTCTCCTCCTCGGCACCACACTCACACATTGGGGAGTCTATTATGTTCAATCTAAACAAATGTGAGGCCACCCGGCAATGCCCAATTCTCATTCTAGAGATATTTGATATTGTTCTTTTAGATAACTTCCTGTTGGATAACCAAGGTGTTATTTAATTAAGGGTAATCGGCTAATAATCCCTTGGATTATTAGCCGATTACCCTTGGATCCATGTCTATTATTTCAGATTTTTATGTGTCGAGACGTTTATCAAATATTAAATTTCTCCTGAATAACGAAGGTGTGTGGCGACGTGGTGATTCTAATATTGAAAATAGGCTTTTTCAAACGATTTATCAGTGCTTGACACAGCAAAATTATGGACATTTTAATTTGATTAGCAGTCAAACTCGCCTTTTCCATCAAAATTGGGCAAGAAATTGTAATATTAAAAACCCCATAAAAAAGAATGGATAACTTTTAAATCTTCATAATTCGTTAAAGCTTATTATTTTTCTGTGATTTTTCAAGTTTGTACTTGGAGAGGTACTTAGGATTGAAATTTTCCTGCTGATTTTATCTTTGACATCAATTTTTGTCATTTTTAAAATAAGTTCCATTTTGCTAATGGTCAAGGATTTACATGAATTAAAAGATGTTTGTGTCGTTTTAGAAAACGGAACACGAAAAAATATTAATTATAAAATAGGTTGTGCATTTAAATACAAAGGTTTCAGTTTCTTTATTACGTTAAACAAATCATAACATTCGATAAACTAAAAACCGGATATAAAATCAATAGAACTGTTGCACACAATTCATTTATAAATTACGAGATTCAGTGAAAATTGTTAAAATTATTTTAATTAGAGGTTACAAGGGTGAGTAGAAATACATAATTCGCAACGTGTTGAAAATTATTGTCAAAATAACAACAAATCTTATAAAATGCACTGCAGAATTTGGTACATATTAATATGGTGTCACTCAGTTTGGCTGCGTTCTTGCGAGTTGCGAGCTCTAAGCACGCTGATCTATTGCGATAAGAAACAGAGGCGTTATTGGCTAGGGGATGGAGCTAGCTAGTGATGTTCATGAAGGGATGATAAATATGAAGTCGCGCGAGTTTGGATTTAAAAACATGTGAATATGCGAATTACGTGAACAAATTATTTACTTTGGGTATAAAAAATGCATATGAACTACGAATAATAAGGTTTTACGAATTATCGGTAGAATTTAGTATGAAATGTTATTTTTGGGGCTAAAATTTTTGAGAAAAGTGCGAATTACATGAAAATACGAAATATGGATACACAAATTAACAGAGTTTTACTATATTTACTTTTAAAAAATATTCAATTTTCAGCAGGAAACACAGTACGTTTTCTAAGACAAGTAAATAAAAATTACACTTTGTAAAAATAAATAAACTTAATGCGAAATAATAAAAATAATGTCCGACTTATATGTGACATCTTTTGTCATATTTGATTTCCTGTTACGCGAGACCTATTCTTTACGATAGAAAAAAAGCTGAATAATTAGAACTCTAAAATCAATTTCGCATTTACATCTTGCTGTCCTTGAATATAATATTATATTTTGCTACTTCGGTTAATTTTAGGTAGTTAAATACTTTAAATTTGTGTTTTAATTTTATTTCCGATTTATTTTTCTTTTAATATTATTTATTTGATACTTTCTAGCATTCTTTTTATAGTATAGTATATTTTTGTAGTATAGTATATCCTTTTTACTTTTATGCATACTTTACAAATACAAACATTTCTAAATAAAAAATAAATAAACATTTAAAATATTCTTAAATGATCGTAGTACAAATATAATTTTAGCTAAAATGCAAAATTAGATGTGAAGTATAATAATGCACGAGAATATTAAAATCCCTGGATGCATGCTTAATAAATTTTCATGTGTAATGAGCTTGAATTTGCTGCTCCTTGGAAAACTTATTAAAAGGGTTTCACTGTAATTGTTTTATTGAATAAGATTTAATTAATTTTGGCATTATTAAATGTTATATTTTAAATAAAATACCTATATAACTAATGATTAATCAATTCCACCAACCATTTGTACATGGCTTCTTTTGTGAGGCAGATGCATGACTTTTACAGGGCTGATTTTCAACACAGCTCAATGATAATATTTACTGTAACTTGAGATTGTGAAACAACTAAATCCTATACTTTCAGTCCTCACCAAACGACCAGGTTCAGTTCTGACCTGGTCATAGAGCGAATTGGTCAGAAAACGAACTTGATATTTTCACTGCTTCTCTGATCCTCTTATCTTTTAGGGTAGAATGCCCTAGGCCTAAATCACATCCCAATGCTTTTACTTTCTTTCTAGAACATAATCTTAATTTCTATCTCAAGATCTAAAGCCTTCCTTTGCTTCTTGGTGCTCTCTTCAGTGGTCATCATTTTTGGTGCTCTTTCTTCTAGCTAACATCCTGTGCCATGAGGAGTCAGCGCAATTATATTTTATTCCCATGAAAGACGTAAGGTTTTATAATTTGTGCATGGTGTGCGATCGATTCGACGTAGTGAACATTAACTTATTGACTGAAACGTGCACCATAAATAAAGGAAGGTGTGGGAAGCCCCCTGATGTCATCAGTCAATATAGTTAGACAGCTGCTCACTTAGCATGGGACGACGACGGGATGCAAAGATTTTATGCTTCTCGTACAGAGGGCGTTATGGTTGTAAGTGTGAGCAGTCGTTAAACAAGGTGGTTGTTAAGTGAGGAGTGACTATAAAATAAGATAAAAGATCTAATATATTAAGTTATCTCATAAACAATGCGATTCTTTCAGTGACTAAAAGTTAAAATAAATAAGCTGGATCAGGTAAAATTATTAACTTATTCTTAATGTAAGTTTTGAAGAGTGCAGTTTGATTTTAATAGTTCTTTTTTCAAAGCTATAATGGAAGTAACAAAGGAGCATATTTGGCATATTTTGCTTTATGAGTTCAATAAAGGCAACAATGTAACGGAAAGAGTGAGGAATATTAATGCAGTATATGGGGATCAGACAATAAGGGTAAGCTAGTGTCAATGGTGGTTCCAGAAATTCTGAGCCAGAAACTACAGGAACTGGTGGAATAAAATTCCATCGTACCTGTTGAAGAACTAGTAGAGTGAATGTGTGCTCTCCTTTGCTGTCACGTCTCAGGAATTAACCTTGCTTGGAAACGACGCCCCACCCACCATATTTGCCGGACCCCATAATTAGTAATTCATAATTCAGATCCGGAGGTCCCCATACACACTTCAATTTAACAGCAACGCAGGGAAAGAAAGAATAAGTTCATCTACCCTGTGGCGCAGTATGTTATTTCTAATGTTAACACCCTCATTCTCTCAGCCTGCTCGTTGAAGGGAGTGTCCAAAGGTCTGAAAAGAGTACCTAAATAATTCACTTCCACTTCAGATTTCAGGCTACGACACATCCACGACTCCATAATTTCAAGGTCTGCGGGAAAAACTCCAGCTATGACAGGTAATGTTATCGTAGACACCGTTCTATAAATGCCAGTGAGGGTGATGAGAGGAATTTGTTGTCCTTTATTCGCAGCCACAGCAATCACACCTATTCTTATTTGGTGCGCCCACACTTCCGCCGCATACGTAAATTGAAGCACAGTATAACCTCATCAATTTTAAATCCAGGAACTGAGAAAATCATATTACATATTAACTTTTTAGCAAGTGGCTCTTGACTGGAACATTGACAAATGCCAATTATATATTTTGCTCAAGCACATATCTGCCACAAAAACAATAGGTTGTGGGAGATGTCGACAACATACCTATGTGAATAAACATGTATGGAAATTGTCTGTCCTTGGGCGTTGGCGGTACCTGGCAAGACAACATGGGAGTAATTGGCAGTTAACGTTTTAGCAAAAATCTTAACAAAATTAAATAATACATATTTGGACACAATTACCAAATAGTGTCTGGTCATTCAGTTGGGTTGGGCAGATTTGGAAAGTTAGAGTACATCTTAAGATACAAAATACTGCAACGTTACTTACACATGGTACTAAGACATGGACCCTCATCATCAATGTCATAAACCAATTAAAAGTTGCCCAAAGAGCATTGGAAAGGGCTATGCTTGGAATATTTCTGAGAGATCGGGTACGAAATATATAATTCACTAGAAAAGGAAACAAATGTGCCCCAAAAATCAAGGTGCGGAAAGAAAGTCCTGGAGACCTTATATTAGTAGAAGAAGTGTTTAATCATCCTCGGGCTCGATGGAGACACATTATCGGAGAAGAGTGTGGGTGACAAAGGAATGAGTATTGAAGACAAGAGAGAATTGATGATACTTGAGGTCTAGCAGTGGAGAGACAAGCTGATGATGTGGTGATGGATTTAAAATTATGCAAATTTTTTTCCACTTAACATGATTTTCCTTTTATTCTTTCTCATTAAATTTGTATCAATACAACTTTACAAGAAGTCAGAATTTATGACCTTATTTATCTTGAAATAATAAACTTATAACCAGATGACATTTTTGATAGATTAATAGAAAAAGTAGCATTAGATTTTTATACGCAAAGACAAGTTTTCTGAATGCCACAAAACTGAACTGATTTTTATAGTCAATAAAGTAGGAGTTGTCAATAAAGAACCGTTTTCTGAAAAAACAAAACTCTGATCATGCTATTTTGGTGTACACCATTTTTCATTTTATACCCCTCAATACAAAGATAACATAATTTTTTAGATTACTAATTTTCTAATCAGTGCCTATTTCACTATCTTGTTTAAAATTTTCTATGAAAATACTGTGAAAATGTTACTACTAGTACTTTACTAAAAAATACCTCTAAAGTATGTACCCTTCTCTTCACCCAAAAGTAATAATAGATATATGATTGGAAAGAAGTATTCTAAATTCAAATATTTTCAAAATTTCAACTGTTTTTTCTCATGATAAACAAAAATGAAACAAAGGAATGTGAATTAATTGTGCCTATCATTTTTCAAAAGCATTATTAACAATTACCTGATATTATTTCAGTTATATTTATTGTTTTAAGTACTAACATTGAATCCAAGTTCTTTTTATCTAATTTAAAAGTTTAAGTGTTTTAAGTGTGTGCCAGATGCAGGGATTGTAGATTACATTAATAACTCCATTCTTTTCTCTGACCATCTTAATGATATAAAAGGTATTTATATTTAATATTTGCATTGTAAAACCAACATGATGAGAAATTTTACATAAATCTTGTTGAGGTATGAACATTCAAACTTGAATATTAATTTTACCATAGATGTCACTAAAAACAACCAAAAATGATTTGAGGTACTCACTTTACTGTTGATAAGACAATACGCTGACAAGGTATTCACTCTGATTGCAAAACTGTCTTTAGGTGGAATAAACGCATAACAGCGGATGAGGTCATCATGGTAACAAGCCTTTACTCCACTCGTATGATCATTGAATGTGGAAGCCTGCCTTATTATGTGGTCAAATCCTTTCGGAGTGGCAAATCTAAAAATGTCTTTGCGCATATCAACGTGAGCAACAGAGAGATTTTTATCTTCTAAAGATTTAATCGGTTTTGAAAGCTGTTTCTTCACAATGTAAGGTAAAAGTTCTCCTTTCACTGTGATGAAATGATGTTCTTCCAATAAGAAGTCTACAACCCATTTCTTGAGAACATACACATGAGAATCCAGTAATCTGCTTTGTAAACTCAGCACAGGATGTTTCTTCAATAGAACTCTGGGTAGATCGACAACATCGTCAAAATCGCTGGCACTGGCCAAGAATATAAGACGATTTGTTTCTTTATCCAGACCTATTAAATCTCGTTCCGGTTTTTCCTTGGTTTTAGGCCCAGGAACTTGAATATATTCTTGCGGTCCGTTGTCAAAAAGCAGTGACACAGCTGAAGCATTGTGTTTTCTAAATAGGTCTAAAACGTTGTCCAAGTTCACATCAGTAATGAAGTCACACGAAACAACAACAACGTCAGTCACAATTCGATCGTGAATGTGTCGGAGAGAATCTGCAGTGCCCCAGTCTTTTTCAAAGGGTATTGATACATATTCTATCTTTAATTTAAGGCCATATTTATCAATTGCACTTTGAATTTCACTTTTTTCTGTGTCTAGCACGACCAGCATGACTTCTGAAATGAAACATGATATTACTTTGCAGTGGTCAAACTGAAAAGTTGAGCTCCAATGCAAAATGTATATATACTGGGCCCCTATAAAAAAAAATGACAAAAAATATATAGTGTTCATTTATTTACTAATCTATCTAAATAATTTTACTTTTTAAACGGTTTTAAAGGCCTAGTGTAATAATACACTCATGCTACAGTAAATCTTAGCATCAACATGTATTTAGGCATTTCGCAACTGAATAAAAAAGCCTTACTATATGTTAGGATGATTTTCATTTTACAGTGATGGTCTGGTTCCTAACCAGTGTGTAAACAGGGCACTACTGCTTTACTTCAATGTTTTAACGTTTTACTAATTTGGGTGAGAAATGATATTTAAAATGTTATAATTCTATATCTTTCTGTGGTGGATTTTATAAATTATTGATCCATAATAGTGTGGGAAATGAATCAAACTAAAAAATGAAAAAAACTAAAAGTTTTGTAGGGCGGCAGACCTTTTGGACTCATATCTAACGCGAGTCCCAATGCATCCATTTACTGCATTTGCAGAGTTTCACCGCTGTAACATTGAATAAATAAACTATCAGAATGTTATAGTTACACTCTCCAAATTATTTTTAAAAAAAGAACTATGCAAAATAGAGATCTCATTTAATTTAAGTTATCATTAAATACCAGGTTTAAAATATCTCGGTAATCGGTACAAACAAGTATGCGTAGAAAATTAGAAAAAAAATCAACTACAATCTATGGATTGATATACAAGCTGAGTTCAGAAATAAGAGATCTATACAACAAAATTGGTGGATACGAGTATCAAAATGTTTCTGTATACCTTGAAATCCCTGGCGTTCCAATAAATTTAACGGGTACCAGACGAGAGGATAAGGTCCGACAGGCAAAAGACACTTTGGCGGAGATCCCGGAATATCCGGTAATCGGGAACCTCGGCCGCCCGCCATTACAACAGCTTGGAACTCGAGCATTTCAGATTTATGCTCTTCTCATTAATATAATCTACAATTTGAAAATCATTAAGCGGTTCCATACGCCCAACCTCGACCCTGGGTAATTTTCAATGATGACAGATACGACCACAGATGTGAGAATAGACCATAGATAAGATAAATGGGGAGCTTGAAAATTTTTTATTTATGACTTTGAGAAATTGAAAACCGCGCAGCAGTGGCTGGTCCGCCAACTAAGTCAGGTGGAGGGAGTAGGTGGAATTAGCACCAATTTTAAATATATATTTTAATATTTTGTACCATGAAAATAAAAATGTGGTTCAAAATGAGAAAATGGTTAGCTGTTAAAAAATAATTTATTTAATGAAATCCAACAACTTTATAACATTTGACCGAAAGAAAACTGATTACAGAAAATTTATAATAAAATATATTATATAGATATCAATATTTATTACAATATTATAATATCCGATATTGTTTTATTCTGGAATTAAAAAATATATACATTATTTTATAAGATAATAATTATTCTGCATGTAAAAATACATCAAGATAATTAATTGGTATATAAACAGATTAAATATCTAATAAAAAATATTTTTAAATGAACATAAGTTACACTGTAATGAATGAATTGATTGTAATATTGGTACGTGTATGAATTTGACAGTAACTCTTTGACTCAATATCCATTTTACAATGCATATTATCTTTGTGCAATTAGCAAATACTATAGTATAATAAGTAGTACCATGAAATTTTATCGCAAAAAAATAAATATATATAGTCTAAATATTAAATTATTGTAGTAATTATAAATATATACATATAAAATTAATATATATTTACAAAATAATACCTATGTTCTGAATAATTACAACTTCACAATAAGAATAAGTTTTCCTTAATAATATATGTTGTATCAATGTGTTCAAAATTTAATAAAAATGAATTGATAATTCTGGCGTCTGCAGTCGGTTTACTCAAAGCTATTTGAGATTCTGTAAAAATAATGTAGATGGCTTTCAAATAATGGAATGACAGGTGTATTAATTTGAAAAATGTAACATATAGGTTCGAAAATTTGTCAAGAAAAATACTGGCATTATAACACAATTGGTAGTGTACTTCCCCGGATTGGAAATAGAGAGATCGAATCCCGGTGACGCAAAAACAATATTTTTCGACAAAATTGATTTTATATGTATATATTTATAATTAATACACTAATTTGGTATTTAAAATATCACAGACCTATGTTCTGAATAATTACAATTTCACAATAATAATGTGTTTTCCTTAATAAAATATAGTCTGCTTGTATTGCAATAGGAAATTAGATATGGCATATTATTATTTTAACACAAATTGCTAACATTATTTATGACTTAAAAAAATAAAAGGTGTGCTTAAAATTCTAAAGGAAAGAATTTAAATGATAATATAGTGAATCTTCTCATTGCTCAAATGCCTAACAACATCTGATAAATATTAGCAGTAACTAAAAACAAACTTAAATAGATATTTGCTTATGCTTATAATAAATTAGTAAATTTAAAAATCAAATGAAAATTATACACAAATTAAATTAATCAGCTAGAAAGACATACAGAAAAAATCAATCAATCGAAAAATTTTATTCTTCCCCGGAAAGAAAATGTCTATGTTCGAAACTCTATAGCAATTAAATATTTTTTCAATATATAAATAACTTTCTGTATATTTTCTAGTTGATTAATTTAATTTGTATTCAAATACCACAAAATTAATATTATACAGTAAAACCGCGATATAACGAAATCCAAGGGCCCAAAAAATAAAAATTCGTAATAACGAATTCCCACATATAACGAAATAAATTTAAAAAAATTCTACTATATGTTACGCGCCGTCGCAAAAAAATGTTGCGCGGCTTCAAAAAAGATCGCAAATTCTGTAAACAAAGGAGGAAGAAGGCCATAGGGAACTGAATACCTACATATTTTTAGTAGTTTTGTTATTAAAACAGATAAGCAAATGGATAAGCAAAGGAATTAAATTAAGAAGAGAACCTATTCAACGCCAATTGGAAGATATTTTTGTAAATTCCAGAATATTGCAAACACAAAACAATATTTTAATTGTGTTTAAATGTAGAGCCGCTTCAAACATAGTTTTGGGCATGAAACATAAAAAATAATTCAAAAATAAAAATTTTACACTTGAATCGCGGCATTTTTATAAAATGAGTCGTATATAAATTACGAAGGTACTTACCGGTAACAGCGGCAACGTAACGTACTTTAAATAATAAATTACGCTATACTAGTATGTATACGCAGATTTCAGTAAATACACGAAAACAATAGTTAATAGAAACACAAAATGCCGTACAAAAATAGTTCATAAAATATTTTAACGAATTATTTATATTATTGACGGAGTTCACACAAAAACAATTGTCAAACGAAAATGAATTTATGTAAATATTCAGTTCGGTCATGCAATAATCCCGTTAAAAGCGGAACAAACTTAACTCTACTGACGTCACACTGAGACTGACATTCCCAATAAGTACATACTGCAACTTTCGGGGGGTTCCTGTTAATTTTTGTATTTTCCAGCTGTTTGGGTCTGGGATTGCAATACATATTAGAGTACGTAAAACGTGTCCAAGTGAACGCCGTATTAATTATGTCAAATGGTTTTATGGGCCTACTATGAACCCAAGAAGAAGTTTGAATTGTTTTACTACCTTGTCGGCAGACCGCCGCGCACCGCCGAAAAGGCCATAAAACCGTTCGCATACGGCAGATGCAGCGGCGCGGCTTTGTAAATGCGAAATAATATTTTCATCTTGTAACATTTTTTTATTTCGTTATAAATTTACGTAAATGTATTGGCATTTTTTCGTACGGGACAAAAATGATTTTGTTATAAATATTAACGGGATTTCATTATATAAATGCATTTTTGTATGAAAAATTGGTTTTAGGGACTAAATTTCGATTTTTTTTTCGGTATACGCCATTTTTCGCTATATCGGGTTTCGTTATATCGCGGTTTTACTGTATTAAGATAATAATATAATTATAGAATTATTCTGCATATTATTATTAATATAAAATTATTCTGCATGTAAAAATATATCAAGATAATTATTTGGTATATAAACAGATTAAAAATAAAGAAACATACATTACATTGTAATACATGAATTAATTGGAAAATTGGTACATGTATCAATTTGACAATAACTCTTTGACTTAATGTCCATTTTACAATGCACATTATCATTGTGCAATTAGAAAATATTATTTAACTGGTAAGAAGAATACCTTAAAAAGTTTTTGCAAAAAAAATGAATACATTATAATACAAATTAAAATGTATCAATTAGAAAGAAATACACATAAAATCAGTTTATCGAAAAGATATATTTGTTGCTACAGGGATTCAAAACTGGATCATTTCCTATCCTTTAATTAATTCTGGCCTCTCCCATCGGATTTTACTCAAAGGTATTTGAGATTTCGTAAATATAAAGTAGATTGCTTTCAAATAATGGAACAGATGTATAATTTGAAAGTGGAACATGGAGTTTGAAAATTTGTCGTCAACTTACTACGTTGGTGAAGTGTAATCAGTTAACGCATTTCCCCAAATAGGAAAGGAACCAGGTTCGAATCCCAGTACCAATAAAAATATATTTTCGATAAATTGATTTTATCTGTATATCTTTCTTATTAATACATTTAAATTTGTATTTAAATATCACAGAAAAATTGCAACTTCACAATACTAATGTGTTCTCTTTAAAAATAAGAATATGTTATAAATTAATATGCTTGTGGTATAATAAGAGATTAGATATGGCATATTATTTGTTCAAAACAAATTGATAAATTGATTTTATCTGTATATCTTTCTAATTAATACATTTTAATTTGTATTCAAATATCACAGAAAAATTGCAATTTCACAATACTAATGTATTCTCTTTAAAAATAAGAATATGTTATAAATTAATATGCTTGAGGTATAATAAGAGATTAGATATGGCATATTATTAGTTCAAAACAAATTGATTTATGAATTAATAAAATAAACAACATCATTTATGAATTAATAAAATAAAAAGTTTGCTTAAAATTCGAAAGGAAAGAATTTAAAGGATAATATAGTGTATTTTCTCACTGCTCAAATCCCTAATAATATCTGATCAAAATTAGCAGTAACTTAAAGTAATATTTGATTACGGTGATAATAAATTAGTAGATTCAAAAATCAAATTAACAATATTTTAAAATTATATACAAATTAAATTAATCAAGTACAAAGATATACAGAAAAAATTAATCAATCGAAAAATTGAATTCTACCCCAGATAGAAAGAGGTACAAGTTCGAATCCCGATAGCAATTAAATATTTTTTCTGTATATATTCCTAATTGATTAATTTAATTTATATTGAAATACCGCAGAACTATATCGTGAAAAATGTAACTTCAGAATAAAAATATGTTCTCTTTAAAACAAAAGATTTAAATTATATGTACAGAAGTTCATTGTAATCCGTAAACAAATTATATAAATGCCAATAAGTCTTATCTTGATATTTTACATTATATTCTTGCGATTAAAAATATTACATACTTAATTGGTTAAGATTATTTGCACAATTATTTTTTTCAAAAAATATTAAAAAATAAGAGATTATATATCAATACATACACTTTTAGAATGATAAGAGTATAAAAATTATTACTGCACAAAAACAAATATTTTAATAGAGTACATAACACATTCACAAAATTATTCACTAGATTTAAAAACATATGGAAACTATTTTTCAAATATAATTTCTGTACATCAACATACATATAGGTATGCTGATCACTGCCTCTGTGACGCTCGCAAAGTAATTATCGCTGAAAATCAATTTAAAAAAAGAATTGGGCACTTTAGGCGCCTTACAACTAACTAGTATAACATAAATAATAACATAGAAAATAAATCTTGATTTGATATTTATTTTATTATTTAATTGGTTAAGAGTAGTTAGTTGCACAATGAAATTTTTTTGAAAAAAAATAAGAGATTATATATGTATCAATAAGCTTTTGGAACGATAAAAGTGCAAATTGCTTATTACTGTACAAAACAAATAATCAGAGTGCAATCTCCTCACTGCTCAAATGGCTGGCAATATTAATTTACAGAATAATTTAAATATGTATGTATTTACAATTGAAACAATAGGGAAAACTTTGACAAATTAGGGAAAAAAGGGTTGTAGATATTCAGAAAATGATAAAATTTTTGGTTTTAGTTTAACTACACACATTAATATTTAGTAGAAACTAAAAACCTATTAGTACATTACAAAAAAATTATCATTCTAGAGGATATTCTGAAATATTAATATTTAAAAAAATGCTGTAATATTAACTAAATAAACAAGGTAACACAAGATAACAAGGTAACTTTTTTATAGTTTTTCGACTCAGCAATGCAAATAATATTTTTGATAAGAATCGATAACATCTATTGCCATATTTAAATAAAGCTAAACTAAAATTTTTGTAATTTTTAGTGTATCTATGACTAAACTTTTTTTTGCTCTCTAATCTGACAGTGTACAAAAGAAGCTATTTAATTAATAAATTGATGATAATAAAATGGAGCAACCTCAACTGCTTCCACTCTTAATTTTGATATTCTTCTTTTATCAGTCACCCTTTTAAATTTCAATCATCGGATGAACAGTTTCTTCTCATCAGAAGTAAAGCCTGCAGGGTACATGCTGATCATCTCTTAATTATAGCTTAGCTTATCTGAAATATATGATAAAAGTAAATGTATTAGTGTTTCAGTTAAACAATCCAACCTAGGTATGCAAATATGTATAAAAGTGAATAAGGTAAATGTAAATGTGGTACATACATGTATGTCATTTGATTCTCTCTATATACCTCTATGGATAAATGGCATGATGGTAAATTAAGACGCATTTCCACCTGTGTTTTTTTTAATATATTATAACTTAAGAATATTCCGTTTTTACTTCAATGCATACTACTAATATTCATTGATATGATAAAATTATTGTTGAACAAAAAAATCAATCATTTTAATATTACTTTTGACAAATCAATATAAAAATATATAATGGTGTCATATATTTTACCTGATAAATTGAAGTTTTTAACAGAAACTTCACTGCCTTTCTCGAGCCGCGATTGTCACGCTCCGCGGGCCCGTAGGTGTGCGGAACTGTCGGCGTTTCAGTTTAACGAGTTTCACATTAATGCTATTATCGAGAATATGAAATTATCAGTCAAAATTATAAAAAATGTTTTAATTTAAATTTAATGAAATACAGAAAAGTTTAAGGAATGCAAACCACTCATTCGCGAATTTCAAAATGTCTTAACATGTAAATATTAGAGAAAAACAAATAATGTTCTTTACATATAAAACAGTAGCAATAAAATAATCAACAAGATATGAGAAAATCTGAGAAACGCTAACTACACATTCTTTAAAATGTCTTGACACTATACTTAATAGAAAGAGAGATGTCTGTATTAAAATTAATACAAATTAAATAATTTATAAAACACGGAAAAGTCTGAGGAACTTAACCGCGTACTAACATTTGTATGAGATATACAAGCGCTACATAAACAAAAATAATAATACGGAACAATAATACAGGTAATAATACAGAAGATTGGCAAGCACTGACATTCGCAGCTGCAGCTGGAGAACTAGAGAACTGCGTTACCTGTAAGGGCGCAAAGATAATATTTGCTATCTTTTTCTAATGGACAGAAAACGAGCCAGAGAAAAAAATATTTCAAATCGAGGACGCGCAAGATATATTTGTCACCTTTTCTAGTATACTGAGAGTGAGTGAGAAAACAAACAATGAGAATTAACTTTATGCGTCGTGAATCAGTATAGGGGCGGAACTACCCATTTTGATGGTCTTGGACTTTGGACAGGCACATCGCATAACACATATGTATTTTCCAGATGTCTGACATCTGACAAAAAAAATCGAATTAGGCAAAAAAATAGATCGACAAATTTATCTGATAGAGTCCAAAAATAGTTTCGAATAACGATATACGATTTATAAGTACAATTTAGTATGAAAACTTTTCAGAGGGACCACATTCTGCTCTAAAACTTCTACTTGCGGCGAATTTCGAATAAACGGGGTTTTACTTTAGAAATATATACTGAAAAAATCTATTTATCGAAAAAATATGTAGAAGGTTGGTTGGTGTTCGGGTGAAAACCATTTTTATCCGAACATGTTTCTTCTCATCGGGGAGAAGCCACTGAGAGCAAGAAACAACACAAAATACGTAAAGGTTATGTAAAAAAAAAACGATGCATGGTTAGTGAAAGGTGAGAGTAGGGATGTGCATCTGTGGTCCAATCGGTTCGGGTACTCGGCGCAGAGTGTTTCGCCGACCGCCTCCTCTGCTGCAGGTATTGGTGCACATATGTGGTGCACGTGTGTCATGCCCGCCGGGCGGCGTAGTCCGGCCTTCCTCAAACGTTTCGTGCAATACCAAGAAATGACAAAACGAGGAACATCTGGACGATGCGTGCGAGCCACCACAAATATATAGATAGGTGCTACCAGGATTTAAACCTGAACTTCCTCCTATCCCCGGAAGAAGTCCAGGTTTGAATCCCGGAAGCAACTAAATATTTTTTCTATAAATAGACTTTTTCGTTTCTTTCTTTCTCTTTCTCGTTGATTCATTTAATTTATATTAAAAATACCACAGAACTATGTTTTGAAAAAAAAGTGTTATTAATAATGTACTATTTAATCTGTAACTTTATAGCTACAATTAAAAAAACTTTATAGTACATAAAAACTACTTCACTAGAGTATTATGTGTATATGTTAAAAAAATATATACTAACCTTATCAATTATTGTAGCTACAACTCGGTGTAGTGACATCCACACTTTCTTCAATGGAGTATAATTATGTATTTTTCTAATCAATTCTACTGTTTCTGGAAATTAAAGATTGGCTATTATTTATTAAACGTGGAAATGGAAAAGATTGTCTTACAGTAATTATTTCAACGCGCAAATAATGCAGATGGACCTCTTATTTGAGAAACAACACTTGTCCACAAGACTTACTTCTGAGATAATTAATAAAAACTATCTAGTCAAGTTATTTTCAGTATAAAATAATAATAATGTATACAAAATTGATCAGAAAAAATAATATACAGATAATATTTTGTATTTTTTTAAAGACATAATTTTATAATTTGGAAGGTAAATGTCTGAACAAGTGTTTTATAAATAATTTGGACAAGTGTTGTTTCTCAAATATATGTAATGAAAGTGAACAAATCTTATGATGAAAATACTAATATTGTACTTTGATAAAATATCAAAAACTTGTGTTTATAGTGTATGAAGATTTATTTATCAATACATTGTCATTATTATAAAAAAAAGAAAGAAGTATGACCAAATAAAATATTTAAAAAATATTTTTTACAACAATTACTCGTCAATATCTTCAGATGATATTGGCCACTGAAATAATTTATCATAAAAATACATATATTCATAGGATTAACCTGCTTATGTCATTAATTTTGTATTTATTTATTGGAAATTTACAATCATTTTCATATGCTTGTTCACTAGGTAGTGAAATATCGTTTTTGATGACCAACTAAAAGGTAGACGATACCAGTCCATCAATAAATCGATGGACTGTTACTTTATGTTCCTTTCTTGGGAGGTCTTAAAATCACGACTCGGTACTTATAAATAATTCGTTTACTGAAATATTATAAATGCACAAATTTATAAGGTAGCGTGTTTACGAAGATGTATTGAAACGAATAGACTTAGAGTTCTTTCTCGTTCGGATGTTAGATACAATCTGATCTCTGAAGGGCTGTGTTATGGTTTAAAAAGATATTTCTCGAAGATAGTTTAAATCCGGGTAAACAAAGTCATAAATTATAATCGTTTCAACACACCTACTTACAGAAAGCATAAATAATAAAATAAGACAAAACTCTTAAAATAATAGTTCGAACACATGTCTCTCTGCAAATCGAGTAAGGTTGGGGTTGACAATAAAATAAGGATGTGGCCTCGAAGGGTAGGTACATGCATAACACCTCTCTTCCAGAAATTTAAAATTATAATTTTTAATTAAAATTAAAATTTTAAACAAGATTAGAAAAAGTTTTGAATAATGTAAAGAAAAATATTATTGAATAAAAGTAAATAATTTCAAAAAATTTGAGAAACTTTGTAAAACATAAGGTATTAAATATTACACAATTATTTACGAACAAAAGTTAAGAATATTGAAAAGTTTGTAAGATATGAGACATTAAATATTACACCGTTATGCGTGAACTTATTACTTACATACAATTGTAAATATTATATATTAACACTTATAATTTTCAATGACATAAACAGAGAAGACTTTTTAAAGTAATGATTTAAAATAAGATTAATTTTTAAATGAAAATTTGCAATGACATATTTTAATCTGAATGAAGCAATCTCATAACTACAATAATAATAGTTAATTAGAATAATAAGACACTTTGTTTATAAATATTAATAACACAAATAGAAAAACAATTAATAAAAATAGAAATTCTTGAAGATAGTAACATTTGAAATAAAAATCATGAAAGATACGCTCGAAAATAAGTAGCAAAAGACATACACAAATACATTGGCAATATAAAATTTAATTAGTGTTACTTTTGTTTATTAATTTAGTAATAAATGCTTTAAATTGCTGTTTGCATGAATGTTACAATTAAATTATTCATATTTTTACACACATACTTAGTGGCGTCTAGAATTTTGCAAGAAATCAAATCATTAGAAGTAGTTAGAAGTATTTACTCCTCAGTTATATCAAAATGTTTACAATTCTAAATCCTTTTTTTTTTTTTTACAAATATTGTGCTCAAAGGTGTATTCATTAACTTGGGAATTACATGGCATAAAAACTAATATACTTTTAAAATAGAGAACATTAATATCTTTTCATTCTAAAATATTTGGTACATCTTAATTTCTAAGTCATAAAGGTAGGATGTTGTAGTGGGAATATGAGATAAGGATTGTTGAAGATTGATTATTTTTGATGGAACCGATTTAGTTTTAGCTTTCATGTAAAAATGAATGTTTTCGTAGAATTATTATTTATTTGTATTTAAGCTAGTTTGTGTGAATAAATATCATGTGTTTAACAGATTGTTGCCTAAATAAGTCGAGTCCTTTTTTCCATTTGTGCATTGTCAACATAAAGTATTAGTGGTGGTTAAGACCCTTTTTTTTTTTTTTATTGGGGAGACTCAATTCCTCCTTTTACACAAAATGCATAAATAACACATTGGGTTTTGACCATTTTTTTTTACAGATTTCTCAATAACATCCAACAAGCCCTAAAATCGGTCTTAGTTTATATTGCGAGGTGATTTAAAAATGTTGTATTTAGTAATAACGAAAAATAGTACTAGAGAGATTTTTATAGTTTACTTTTCTAATCTCATAATTGTTGTTTGCCAATTACCGAGACTAAGATAATTGTCAGAGCCCATCCGAAATAAAAGGTTTAATTCTATTTAAATGTATGATGACTTCTTTTCGTTTTATTTTAATTGTGACATTTACATTCGAATTTATGGCCGTGATTTGATATGGTCCCTCATAGTTTGGCATTAGTTTTCTAGATTTATTTAATTTATTCACTTCATTACATAATAATATTAGATCTCCTACATTATATTTATGGTTTTTATGAATGCTTTCATCATGTTTTGTTTTTACAATCTCTTTTTGTTTGATTAAATTCTCTTTCGCTATTTTATGACAGGTCTGCAATTTTAATTGTAACTCTTCTAGATAGTCGTTGTAGGGTCTTTAGTTATCGATGTTGGCAATTGCGGTTTAGTCCCGAATATTAATTCATATGGAGAGAATTTAGTAGCAGTATGAGAAGTGGTATTGTATGAAAACATCGCATAGTCGATCCAACAATCCCAGTCCGTTTGTGAAGGTGAGATGTAATGTTTTAAATAATCAGCGAGTGTCGCGTGGCTACGTTCAAGGGCACCGTTCGTCTGAGGGTGATAAGCCGTAGTCTGTAATTTTTCTATTTTAAATAGCTTGCAAAGTTCTTTAATTATTTTAGACGTAAAATCTGAACCTTGATGTATTAAAATTTTGTCTGGAAGCCCAAAAATACTAATGAACTTCTCTAATAAATTCTTTGCAATTGTTACGGCTTCATGATTAGGAATAGCTATCACTCTGGAGAATTTTGCCAAATCGTCTTGCATAGTAAGTACGTACTTATTTCCGGATTCTGTCATTGGTAATGGTCCAACGATATCGAGGGCTAATCTCTCAAATGGTTTAGTTGACGTATTAGTTAATTCTAGCGGTTGAATATTCTTTTCTCGTGAAATTTTATTTTTCTGGCATTCTGTACAGTTTTTAATGTATTTCCTAATATCTGATTTCATTTTGTGCCATTTGTAGTAGTTCCTGATTCTATTTTTTGTCCTATGAAATCCATAATGGCCTCCGATAGGATTATTATGGAACTCATGAAGAATTCGAGGAATTTGTTCGGCTTCGGGATTTATTATTTTATTATGACATATAGTAATATTAATAGGTGTGTTAGAAAAAATGTAATTTATTATAAGTTTAGTTTTATCCCAGTTTAAGTTTTCTAATCCTGCATGAAGAGACGATGGCATGGTAAAACTAGTAATATTATCTTTAAGAAGCATTGTTTTTAAATTTTGCAAGGCGTTAAAGAGATCTTTGTATATGGGTTTATCCCAAAAGTTATGTTTTACAATTACATGATATATTGTTTTATTTTTATATTCCGATGTTAAAATGTCAAAAAGTTAATTATCAGTTAATTTTAATGTACTGTAATTATTTATTAGTTCTTTGATTTCTTTAGATAAATCTTGGCACATTTCCTTGTCGTTGCTATTAAAGTGAACTAAATTATCTTTATACGTTAGTAAATTATGGTCAATTTCTTTTACATTTGTTACATCTAGGTGACGATCTGTATAATTCGATTTTATGAAATCTTCGTATGAGTTAGGTTTAGGATTTGACGAGATGTTCAGTACATTATTTTGTTCGCCAACAACAATACGGGATAATGCATTTTCGTAATTATATTCTTCTAGTTGATAAATTTTTAATAAAGATTCGCTTTCATCATTATTTAAATGATTTGGGAATCTAATTGTTCAATTCTAGAACCGTTTGAATTATCACAACTTTGCATTGTATACACATTATAAGAATTTAAGAGTAAAAGTTTCAAGTTAAAAGGTAATACTATATTGTGAAATCTTAACTGATTTAATTCATAATCTACTTGAGCATTATATTCAATTAAAAAATCATTTCCAATTATTCCGTCAGCTGACATATTTCCATCCGATAGAACATGGAAAGTATAAATTAATGTTTTATTATTAAAAATTAGGGGGATCTTTATGGAACCGACAGTATATAGAGGTTTATCTGTAACATCTAGACCGGTCAATTTAATTGATTCAAGTTGATTGATTTTATTTTTATTTTTCAAACAATCTATTTTTATAGCGATATATCTGCTCCGGTATCTAAAGGAAGATTTATTTTTTTATTAATGTTATTTGTTAATTCCATATGAACAGTTATATACGATAACGTATTTGAATTGGTTGAATAAATGCTACCTTTCTTTAAAGGGTATCTCGAAGTATGGTAGTTACTTCGAGACATCTTTAGTTTAAATTAATTTTGTCATTGGATGAGGGCGTAATTATTTCATTATTATTGTGGTATGCTCGGTCTTCGTCTTGAGCTTGAGACATATTTTCAAAAGTTCGACGGTCATTATTTTGATTAAATTGACTACAATTCTGCGAACTATAATCGTTGTCCTGTTGACTATCATATTCATAATAATATACACGACGATCATTATTATTTTGGTTTCTATTATTATATTGTCCATTTTGGTTTTCATGATTTATTTCGTAATTTCCTCTTTCAAATTTAGGATTTCGATTATTATATCTTCCATTCTGGTTTTCACGATTTCTTTCATAATTGTCTCTTTCAAATTGAGGATTTTTATCATAATTATTTCCATTACATGCATTTTCGTTCCTTTCATTTTCTCTTCCGAACTGATTCGTGGGGTTTCGTCGATAATTTTTATCGTAATTATATTTGTTAGTTTTTAAGTTTCTTTTATAATATTCATCCCTTAATTTTTTTCTGCATTCTTCTATATGGTGTCCTATTTTTTCACAATATCTACACAATATAATTTTTTTTTTCGCGAAAAAGTATTATCGTTATAATTTAGGTTTTGATTTTTATTTAATTTTTCGTAGCAATTTACGATGGTGTGTCCATTCGTTTTGCAAAAAGTGCAAAAATTTGGTCTTTTAGAAAACAGGTTCCGTTCCTGATTTATCTTATTCTCATCTTCTACTCTTTGACAAAATGCGGAAGCTTCTAAATGCGTGGTTGGGTCTATATTCCTGAGAAACTCCTCCGAGAAATGTCCTTAAACAAATATCATTTTTCATTTTAAGAAGTCCCGGAAGTAAAGTGGGATTTCTTTCGTTTTTGCATTTTATTGCTCGAACAAATTTGTTATCTAGTATATCTAGTCTAAACGTAAAATCACTTATCGATTCGTCCGGTAATTGTTTGAATATCTGCGATTCTAATATTAATTGTGCTACAGATTGCGTCGGACAAAAGTAATCTTGTAATATATCGCGGAGTGATTCCCATTTTGGCGTTACTTTTATCTCAGACATTATTTTAGCTTTACCAGTTAATTGTTTTTTTGTATATTCTAATAATATATTATATTGTTCCGGTTTTGCGAGTCTAAATGCTGAATTGACATTTTTTATGAAGTCCTCAAGTTTTATTCTCGAACCATCATATTTTTCAATCCAGTTAAATAATTCTGATGTGAAAATTCACATTTTACGTTAGGTTCTTCCATTTTAGTATCAGAAATATTGCATTTTATGTTGGAATTTATTGGATGTGAGGGATACATGTTTATGAATTAAAATGTATAAAGTTAATGACTAGTTTAGTATGAGTAGTAAAAATTTGGGACGATAAATTGTAAAATAGTTTTAGGCGATAAAATTATAAATTAATTTTAACATAATAAGCGACAATTTTATTGAAATCTTGTATGTCAAAATTGCGAATAATATGAAAGAATGTGAAAAATTATTTTGACAAACGATTAAAAGTTTTAATTCTAAATATTTTAAAAATTTCTTTCAAAAAAGTCTAAAAAAACAAAAAAAAGGAACTATGAAAAATGAACTTTATAAAAAAGTTAAAAATCTAATGAACTTTATGTAAAAAAAGTCTAAAATATTAAAATCTAAATGTTTATTTAAAAACATGACTTTCTAAAAAAGTGTAAAATTCAAAGGACTTTATATAAAAAAAGTCTAAAAAGTCTTAAAATTAAAATTTACGTGAACACTTATATAACCATTATGCACTTACAGGTAGGTCGTCTTCATAGTTTTTTAATGATATCTCGTTCTCGATAGCTAGCCGCACTGCTCGCCTTGATGACGAAGGACGCTCCGCTCGCTTATCGCAACTGCAAACCGGTATCACTGCAACTGCTCCCAGGATTCATCCACACTAAGTTCACTGCCACTGCTTACCCTGGCTTGTAGATCTTCTCGATTGGGCCTCGAAGAATTTCTGGTTCATTCAGGTCATCTTCTCATTGAACTTCAGACTTGAGTAGTGGATTCTTCCTTTGTTTTAAACCATAAGAATGGACCGTCTCGATAGTAGATTTTCTTCTTGTTTTCAACTAGTTTGATTGCGATTTGCAAATCAACAAATTTTGAATGTAGATAGAGTCCTTCTATATCTTGACGTTGCTTGAAGTTTATCACACCGCTGCTCCACCAATTTTATGTTCCTTTCTCGGGAGGTCTTAAAATCACGACTCAGTACTAGTAAATAATTTGTTTATTGAAATGTTATAAATGCACAAATTTATAAGGTAGCGTGTTTACAGAGATGTATTGAAACGAATAGACTTTGAGTTCTTTCTCGTTCGGATGTTAGATACGATCTGATCTCTGAAGGGCTGTGTTATGGTTTAAAAAGATAATTCTCGAAGATAGTTTAAATCCGGGTAAACAAAGTCATAAATTACAATCGTTTCAACACACCTACTTACAGAAAGCATAAATAATGAAATAAGACAAAACTCATAAAATAATAGTTCGAAAACATGTCTCTCTGCAAATCGAGAAAGGTTGGGGTTGACAATAAAATAAGGATGTGGCCTCGAAGGGTAGGTACATACATAACAGTTAAATATCCTGGAGAGCAGCTACTAAACTTAATGGGTAAACTCTGGCACTCCAAACGACTGCTTCATATCTCTGGGTACTTTTTTCCCAATAGACTCCAGTGAAAGACACACTTTTTTATACTTCGATGGCCATCGTTTTTTAAAATTCAAAATGTCTTTACTATCAACTCTTTTCACTGTAAACTTTTTTAAATACTAGAGATTACAATCATGTCTATATATTCATTAATGGTGTAGATCTTATCTGTTGTTATGAGTTTTCTCTTTACTACTGCAAAATTTCTATCGCATTGTAAAAATGAGTGTCCCGAATGGGAAAATAATGATATTTAAAAAAGCGTATGTTAAATAAAAACATACACAAGTCAAATAACATTTATTATATTAGTGGTAATAAGTAGTAGCGATTATAATAAAATACAGCTTACCAATTATACAATTATTACAAGCGTATCAATGTAAAAATCTACTGTCAAACAATTTCGAATACCTATAACAGTTCGACAGTTTTAACAATCATACACGCCGAAGTTAAACAGTATGGCCGCCACCCCTCAGTAGAATCGACCGCGGGATCTCAACCTGTGTCGCCTGATTATGTTTACGTACTTTTTCGCAATAACTATATATATACAAAAAAAAACATTTTTCTCAATTTTTTGTTAAATGTACTTTAAAATGACACTATTCAAGAACTGGGGCTTCAGTTAGTTGCGTATATGACAGAGTATCCGAATACAATAACTCTAAATTCTTGTTTTTTTAGGAGTCTTAGTTTTGATCTAGGTGTACGTTATATGCATTCTTACATATGAGACGTTCTCTTCGCGCAAGTAGGCTGTGAAAACCCGTAAAATTACATCATACGCAGACTTCTCGGCGTCCTTGAGAATATCGAATTCTGGGCCTTTCCTACTTTTCATGACTTTCATCGCATGTTTAATTTCTGATAAAAATGCTTGAAAAAAACTCAAATTATCAAATATATATCGTAAATATAGATGTAAATATTGTCCATGCAAAAATTATTTTAAAAACGTAATTTTTCTTGTGCAGCATGTCATCAGCCAATATTTAATTTATCAATAAATATGTTAAACCTTATATACAGTAACACTTCGCATAGTCCTGGTAATCGGTTCCGCCAATTAAAGTCCGACCGAAGCTTCGGTTTCGGCTTTGGCCAAAAAGGTGTATTTGCTACACATTCAGCTTAGGCTAAAATCTTCCGAAGGTTTGGCCAAAGCCGAGGCATTGTACTTAGCTACCGAACCAATGAAATAAAATTCAGTTTATCATTTCTGAAAAACTGTAATTTATTTATTTAATAGATATATTTACAATTATTATCAACACTACAACGCAGAAAATTAAGTAATAGTGTAGAATTTGCATTGTTATTGGCTTTATAGCCGGTATTGATTCTAAGTACGATTAAACCTTCGGCATTGGCCGAAGGTTATGGCAAAAGACAAACAATGGGCTTCGACACTACCGCCAATACCCTGAACTATTTGAAACCGGACTAATCGAGGAACTAAATTCAAATATGAAATGATAAATGGTTCCAAAATATGTCTCCCCGTTTTTCAATATATAAAATGCAATAAAATAAATTCAAACGTCTTTATTAGAAATACATTTTATTTCATATAATTTTAAAAATGCATGTTTTTTGTAATTCATTGTATAATATTATGTTTGAACATTTTTCTTCTTTAGCCTTTTCTCTTCGTATATTTCTTTGTTGCAACAAATTACATTGTTTACGGTGAATTGTAAAGCTACCTTTAGTAGTGGGATCAACTTTCATAACATGCTCTGACAAGGCTTCAACCATTACAATATTTTTTTATAATTGTTCAGATGTTAATTCTATGTATCGTATGGCATAACTTTAAAACCTCTAAAAAGAGACTTAAATGTATAAAGGGAAAAAAAACGATTATTTATGCATTCAAAAATAATTTTGTGTACTTTTTTTTTTTAAATTATTTTTTATATTTCTCAATTAATGTTTAGTGTGTTTTGTAATTTTCTAACCGGACTACATACAGTGAATCCAAACTTATCGAAGCCGGACTAAGCACGTATCTGCCTTTTGGTCTTTGCCCAGTCTATTTAAATGTATGGTATAATTGATTGGAATAAGGCTTTTAAATATTTACCTTAAGTAATAATATAAAATTTAATCATCCAAGTCATTTAAAAAAAAAGAGATATTCAAGTTTTATATTTTATAAGGACGTAACGAAGGTGGTGGTAGAGTGCTCATTTGCAAGCGAGAGGTACCTACCAGGACCGATACCTGGCATCAAAAAAATATTTTATGAATAAAAATAAATACAATTAAATTTTAGAATTAAAATTGATATTTTAATAAATAATTAAGTATAATATTATTAATATATTTATGTAACGATTTTACACCACAGTTTAATAGGGGAATAGCTAAGATGGCAGATAATTGGATTAGTGTGTGAGACACCTGGTACCGATTCCGATCCCAATACCCGTAAAGGTAAAAATAAAACACAAGGTTAAAGTGAGAGTATATGCAATTATTACGAAAATTTTTAATGCGCTATTTCTTACAGTTTTCCTATCAAATTTTACTTGGGTACTCTCTGAATAAACATTCTATGTTAAAATGAATCGAAATAATTGATGCTA
Source organism: Eubasilissa regina (assembly GCA_022840565.1). Lineage (NCBI taxonomy): Eukaryota > Metazoa > Arthropoda > Insecta > Trichoptera > Phryganeidae > Eubasilissa > Eubasilissa regina. The sequence continues at coordinate 54,083,047 of JAINEB010000012.1, read as the reverse complement.
TTATGTATTCTGTTAAATAGGAATAAATCACAATGAAAAAATATTTCTCTTGCAGTACTCATATCGTGTAGAATCTTTAAAACTTGTAACTTTAAAATATATTTTTTTATAACACATACTTGGAACAGTAAACCATCTTGGATTTTTTCGTGGCAAAGATTTAAACGAATTTTTAAATCAACTAAAAAACCTACAAAAGATAAAAGACTTTAGGAGTTACTTTATTTAGAGCATGTGTGCAGTAACACCACATTTCAAAGATATTCATTCCGTTGTATAATCGTATTATGTTTTATGATGCGTTAATTGTATTTTACAATTATATATTATTATTTCATTATAAACATTAAAAAAATCTACATAACATTTATTTATGCCAAAATATAACATGCCCAAATTCAAACTGTTTTTTATGCAATTATTTTATACGTCTAATCATTCCTATATTAAACTTAAAACAATTCGTTCCAGTTCTATTATATCTCATTCCGAATAATACACTATATGATTCGTCTTAAATGGAAGAAACTCATTTATCCCAGCATCTCAAAATATAAATTTCGATTTTCATTCTATTTGACCTACTTTTCCTGGATTCTAAACACCTTTACAATTTATTCCTGCGTTTGACATCAATTCAATTAAAAATGACAAGTATGGAACAACTTGGACCAAAAATAACCAACGCCCTTCAAATTTTAAAACCGCTACGAAAATATTATTATTTAACCTTAAGTGTATTTTTTAAATTCTCATTCAACCGAGGTATACAATACACCGTTCATGTATATTCTTTTATGTACATATGTAAAACAGTAATGAAGGTAACGACAGATTCGTGGATTTCTGTTTGAGGGACTTCAGTGAAATTCGGGCAAAACAGTACTATACATGTATACTCTTTTATGTACATGTATAACAGTAATGAAGATAACGTCAGATTTGTAGATCTCTGTTTGCGCGACTTCCGAAATTCGTACGGAACAGTGCTGTAGATACATACTGTTTTATGTATATGTATAACAGTAATGAAGATAACTACAGATTCGCCAATAAACGATTTCTTTGAAATTCGCGCGGAACAGTAGTGTAGCAGTGGCTGGCCCCGAAGATGTTTGCAAGGTTGTTGTTTTGTATGGAGCGCCCACCCCTGGAGTAGACAACAGAAAAGATCTTATTTATGATATATATTGAATATACGTGACAGAATTATCTATTCTTTTTGATTGGCGTCAATTATGGTTGTTACGTTCATACTTTTTGTATTCAAAATTTGAGTGGATTTTCTAAGACGTGATTTGAAATGTTTCTGAATAATCCTTAACAGACGCGATAGCGTCGTAAAGAGACTAGCCGGAACCAAAGATCAAGGACGATTTCTGTCACAACTGTTTACTTTCTTATCAAATCATATTATTTGAGCAGGCATTGAATTTAACAAATTCTTGACAGTACTTATATTAATTTAATGATCACGCGTTCTTTGTGGACCTGGACACGTGACACATGTACGCGTTCGCTTCACGACAGGTAGTTAAAAGGAACTCGTGAAAAGTGGGAACTATTTCACAACATTAGTCAACAAACACAAATGAGTTATCCATGAACAACTACTTCCAATTAGAATTTATCAATAAAACTTTAATACTAGACATATAAACTACACTTCGTTGTCTTTTTTCCTTCCTGTTGGTTTCTTTGGTCACTGATCACTGGTGATGAGTTTCCTTCAGCTCAGGTCCCGAACGCGCATGTAGCTGCACGGCTCGCAGCCACGTGTCCTCACAACGGTGTTGGTCACCACGTGTATCGACGTCCTCGATTGTCCGTCTCAGTCCTTGTGACCGGGCGTGGTCAGCTTACGGACTCGCCCACGTGGGGCCTGCTCCATGACTTTGGAGTCTGCAAATCCGGCGCCTGGTAGTCTCTCATCAGGTTGACTGGAATATCCAAATCATCCGCAGAGGAATCCCATCTCAAATGCGGTTGCCCTGCGGCCTCGTGTTGGACACGAGGTGTAGTGATCCTTTGTGATTAGTGATGCAGTAGATAAAGTGTACTCGTCGAAAGTTTGTGACTGCTTTGAAAGACTCATTGAACTCGATTGAAATGGAAAAGAAAAAGAGAACTTTTCTTTTTTCAATCCAATTCCTTAAAGTCTACGATACTCTAAATATTAATCTACTACTACAAGTGTATCAGCCCTGATCGCTTTGACACTTTTACTAACTACCTTATTGTAATAAACATCATATGTGTTTTATATTAATATATGAGTTGGTAGGGTAAAAAATTCTGATAAAAAACTGTTTAAACAATTTATTGGAAATTAAATGCTTCAAGTTAATTAGGCTCAAAACTTTAAGCAGCGTGTATTTCGTTTTGTGTATAGTGCTGAAAACAGGTGCTGTGTAGGCGATAGTAGGCAGAACCATACATGTCCTGTTGAATAGGGGGCGAAGCACGTCAATTGCTTGGTTTACTATTAGACGTGTGTTCCACTGCCAGATATGAATTTATGATTAACATCAGGTACCAAGGCACTCCGATCGAGATCAGTTTGAACAGTAAGTCGTCTATCTAAACAGTGTCGAAAGCCTTCGCGAGGTCCAAGATTGCCATTGCCATTCTTATTCCAGTTGAAGTCTATCGACATCTGCTCGACCACCTGGACCAGCTGTTGAGTCGCTAGGGATAGTACCCTTGCACAATATGATCGCCACCAGACGGGTGAGAATATTGTTTTCTAGAATTTTACTGAGTTATGAAGATGTTGATCGGTAGTTGAGAGGACAAGAGCGGTCCTTTTTTGCTTTCGCAAAAAGGAGGAGGTTGACCTTTTTTCACTTTTTGGAGAAATATCCTAGAAACTACGATGTGTTAATTATTTTTGTCAAATGCACTATGGCCCGCTGAAGTAGGTGCTTTAAAAAATGTTATGAATGTGTGGAGACGTTACTTGTGTTCAAGTGAAAATAATTCTTATTCAAACTTGTTTATTCTCATCGGGGAGAAGCCACCGAGAACAAGAAACAACACAGAATACATAAAGACCGTCTCCTCTGCTGCATATGTTGGTGCACATCTGTGGTGCCCTTATGTCATGCTCGCCGGGCGGCGGTGTCCAGCCTTCCTTGAACGTTTCCGCTTTGTATGCGTGGGATACCAAAGAATGACAGAACAAGGAACATCTGGGCTATGCGCGTGAGCCGCCACATATGTAATTTCAAAGCCATCCACTAAGGCGTTTGCTTTTTCAACGTTTGACTGCACGACAGGCCAATTCGCGTCCTTGAAGTTGCGCTAAGTTCACTCGGTTCGCGCCGTCGCACTGTTGATTTGAAAATATACTGGCAGATGGTCGGACGAAAGACGTCGCCACTTCATCGCAAGGGGGGCGTTTTTGACCAAAACTGTATTGAGCGTGCTTGGGTAATTAGAACTCGCATTAAAGAAAGTAAGAAAATCCGTGGCTAGAACGACAAATTCATGAGATTCCATATGGGTATAGACTGTACGTCCTTTTACGTTTTAATGCGAGTATTTTGTATTAAAGTCTCCGGCAACGACAACCGACGGGCTGAGTGCCATGACGATATCAATGCCATGGCGCGACAATATATGAGCGTTACATGCGGCGACAAATATGTGGTCTCGTACGTTAATGTGGACCACGATGGCCGTGTCCTCCAGCTTGTCGAGTGGTGGGATCGGCATTCGCGTATGCGGAATAATGTATCTTATGAGAATGGCAGTACCCCCGGTAAGATTTTTAACGGTGGCTAGTTCGGTTTTAGCTACGTTTCCGATAGTAGCACGATATCGGCCTCACTGTAGATGTCAGAAGCTATTAGCTCGTTGATCTTGTCCCGGACGCTATGAGCGTTCTACGCAATCACCTGAACTCCCCAATCGATGTAAGCCATTAATGAGTTTATTAGTTAGTCGCGACCGTGGGGGACCGAGCGAGCCCAATAATTCGTTGCACATCATGGTGCGCTCGAAATCATCTGTGAATTGAGTTAAACGATCGCAGGCGCCGGTTTATCTCGAGATGTCTTGGGGCGCTCAGCGGTGGAATGCCGAAGCAGGCATTTGACACATCTCGATGAGTGATTGCAGTTACGTGACGCATTGCCAAAATTTTGACAACGGTAGCACTGCGTGCTGTGCTGTAGAAAGTTTGACCGGTATTTCAGCAGTGTGATTTTGCAATAGCAGATCACATAAACTTCTGGTCGAAATTTCCCCATGTTCACCTCTTGCGCAAAGTATGCCAGGTAGAGTGAGAGCTCTAAAAAGAGTACCTGAAGGGCGCGAGGGGAACCCGTCCTTTCCCGGAGACCGTTTGAGAAGTTATTTAACTTCTTTATCGGTTCCACTTAACATGCAAAAATTTTAACGCGACTTCAGTTATTAGGAGTTCTAAGACCATGTGAAGCAAGATACTTAAGTAGCAATTTATTTCCAACAATCCAACAAGATTCGCACAATAAGTTTAAATTAAATACCCTCCAGTCAACATATGCAGTAACACAAGAGAGAAAAAGATTACAAAATAAAGTACATTGATTATTTAATATACACTTAAAAGATACAAACATAATAAAAAAAATAAAATAATACAGCAGTGTCATTGGAATATTTATCAGGGAGTTAAACCGTCTGTGTAAAAAAACTCAAGACAGTTATCGAGAGACGTTGTTAAATTCGAAAAGACCTTTCCCAATGAAGGTAGACGAAACACAAATATGCCGAGTCTCGCCAGATACGGTACAAGTCAAATCGTTAATTATACCATAGTTGAGCCATGAGTCAACAGAAATGTGTTACTATGGACCCTTTGCCTATGCCGAGGAAATATCCTGTGTGTGTATCTCGGCCGCATACGTAACTTGGGGGATGAATATTGTCTTATATAATACTCTTAAAGCATGTATTTTGATGCTTCATTCAGCACCGGTTAGTTTTCGCATCCTGTAAAAGTATCCAGCATATTTTTCTCATACAAGGTTAGTATGCGCAAGAAAGGATCCATTTGGGTCTAATATGACGCCTAGGTATTTTTAATATTGCCTTCAAATTTTAACCTTATATCATTAAGTATAAGGTGCATTTTTGATCGACTGTCTTTACCTTTGAAGAACATTGCATGTGTTTTATGTGGTGCGAGATTCAATTTAAATTTGGTTGTCCAGTCGTGTATTAATCTTATAGCTTCATTTTCTTTGGCATTTAGATTTTCGTAGCTGCAACCGGAGATTAGTAATAATCCGTCGTCTGCGTAAGCGGATATTATGCATCCAACAAGGAGTAAGATAATAGTAAGATAGTAATCTAATAGAGCATTAAAAATAATGTTCCATAGGGAGGGACCGAGCATTGATCCTTGTGGGCATTTCATTTTCGTTTTTCTAGAGACTTATCTCCCTGCACGTAAGGGAGGCATATCGTTCGCAGAGATAGTTGCAAATAATTTAGAACAGATTAGTAATAATCCGTCGTCTGCGTAAGCGGATATTATGCATCCAACAAGGAGACTCAACTCTAATAGAGCATTAAAAATAATGTTCCATAGGGAGGGACCGAGCATTGATCCTTGTGGGCATTTCATTTTCGTTTTTCTAGAGACTTATCTCCCTGCACGTAAGGGAGGCATATCGTTCGTAGAGATAGTTGCAAATAATTTAGAACAGGTATGCTGGACATTATTTTTTAGTAATAACAGAATGATTGACCACGATGCATTGTTTAATGCGCCTGGGATATCCAGGAAAATACGAGTATTAAATACATACTTTTCTTTTGAGGAGTTAACCCATTCCTGCGCGGATTTGATTGCGTCAATCGTAGACAGATCGGATGGGGGAAGGCGCGCACCCCTCCGCTTGTAAGTTGCCCCCTCATATCGGTCGTTGCTAATGGCCAGCGGAATTTACCAGAGTGCGGTCGAGGCAATTTCATGAAATTGTGTCACTTGTGCATGGCCCCGGTAACTGCAATCGCTGGATTATTTCCTGGAATTCGGGCAGTAGTCGTTTCTGAAATGAACTTAAAGCAGCGGCGACGTCGGTGTTTCTTTGTATGATATTCCACACGTATCATTATATTTTCCTTTTCAAAATTAAATTAGATGATTCTTTATATTCATCATTATCATTTATTCATCAGTGGCGTGCGGAGTAAGCATAAACATAAGTTAAGCTAGGTAGATATACATGGGTATATTAGATATAAAAAAACGTGAGAAAAATTCTAATTTTAAGAACGATTCTATTAATTTAAATTTAGAAAACAATTGTGAATTGATTAATTAAAAAAAGGCAAATTCTTTTATTGCTCCCTTTAAAATCCCTTTCGAAAAAAAGAGTAGGTATAGTAAGTAAAATTAGTTTAAAAACTACAGAAAATTAACAGACGTAAAGATGCCCTTAATATTTACATAGCTTTAGTAGGAAAATATTAGTTCGATAAGATTCTTATGCGGATAGAACAAAAAAATGAATCCATGTACACAAGAAAATTATTTCGAGCATCGGCAGGTTGACACGCAAATTAAGCATGCGAAGGTTCGCCGGAATTATAACTTTTAGTCAATGGTTGCGCTAATCCGTGTACCTAATAGCGGATAGAATTTTAGAAGATAGGGATTGTTTAATTTATATTTATTTACCAGAACCTTTGGTATTACATAACTTTTTACTCATATAATGCACGTCCCTACCTACCTTCATATGCTTCAAGCAAACTTAAGTATATCTCTTTTAATTTATGTTTATAAATAAACTATTAAACACTTTTAAATAATATCGGTCTGGCTTAACTACATTAAAAAAATAAATATTTCAATCAAAACTCGACAACTCCCACTTTTTATTTGTGTTACTATTTTGAAATTCAAGTGTGCAAAATTTCATCTAAGGGGTGGGAAAAGGGGATGGGAGTGGTTTTTCGAAATCTCATATTTTGAAAGTCAAGTGTGCAAAATTTCATCTAAGGGGTGGGAAAAGGGGATGGGAGTGGTTTTTCGAAATCTCATATTTTGAAAGTCAAGTGTGCAAAATTTCATCTAAGGGGTGGGAAAAGGGGATGGGAGTGGTTTTTCGAAATCTCATATTTTGAAAGTCAAGTGTGCAAAATTTCATCTAAGGGGTGGGAAAAGGGGATGGGAGTGGTTTTTCGAAATCTCATATTTTGAAAGTCAAGTGTGCAAAATTTCATCTAAGGGGTGGGAAAAGGGGATGGGAGTGGTTTTTCGAAATCTCATATTTTGAAAGTCAAGTGTGCAAAATTTCATCAAACTTGGAATAAAACTAGATTTGTATAAAAAACAAACCAACAAACCAACAAACCAACAAACCAACGTGCACTCTTCTTTATATATATATATATATAGTTATAAAACCTCGATATCTGTCTGTCCTTTATACAATTGCATTCCGTTAAATCAAACTTTGCATAGTTTAGAATTTTAGAAACCTCCGCAAGACATAGGCACCCTCCCCCTCCCCCTGGCCATCCCACTCCATTCCTTGAGGATCCTGAAGAAAATATGGTCACCCTACCCACTCTTCCAGATATTTTATTCTCTCCCTGCCTGGACCAAATTTTGTATACAACGTTATTATTTAGGGTTTACGCAAAAAAGGCACTCCGTTCTCCCCTACCTCTAAAACTCTATTATAAATTATTAATCTGAATCCTGAGCAATGCCGGGTACGCACTAATAATATTACAAATAAGATCAGGTATGTACGAGTATACCTACGTATTATAATATAATAACGCATTTCTTATCTGCATTCTGCGAGAGTGTGTGTCCACATAAGATAATATAGTGGTAGTGTACCTATACTCATAAACTTATACTTAAGTAAACTGCTCTCAAAAATACAATTTCTTTATTTCTTTTTCCCTTTTTATTATAGCTCTCTCCATCGATCTCTTTTCCGCTAGATTTTTCATTTCCCGATCTTCTGCATCCACTTAATCCTAGCAACAGACTTAAGAATATTTTTCTTGGCAGCCCTCTTCTTTTTTTTTTCTCTATCATTTTCTGTTTTTCTATCTGTTATATTTTATTTCATAATCTGTATTTATCTAATTCTTTCTAACAAAAAGCTGTATTTGAAAAAGTGGAGCCACATTGTTAACGCTGTTATGAAAAATACATAGTCAAAGTTCTATTGACGCATTTAGCGGACTGTAAAGATGTTGAACCTAGAATTACTTAGTAGGCAATTATCGCGGTTTGTTCATTCGTGGGTTGGTTCATTATTGTTTAACGTGATACTATTAATCTTTATCTATTGGTTTAATTGCAACTTGTCGTAACACAGATTTTGAAGTGTTGGATAAAATTTTATTGGTGTAAATTTATTAAATAATATATACAACAAAAGTTAAGTAAAGAGTTATTTGCAGCATGCCCGTGTCAAAGTTGGATGATGAAAGAAACATATCATATCCATCACTAAGCTGACTACTGTGTGCATGGTGAGCCGGATCTGCCTCATTTTGTGACTATTATTACTTAAAAAATTTCTATGTTTAGTGAATTTTTTGTTATCACAAATTAATTGTACCGACAAATCTAAAAAAATAACATTTTTGGATTTTTTAAATCAATCTTGTAAGTAGGTTTTCCACATAAATATCCCATATATTCGTATCACATAAATATCCCGTATATTCGTATCACATAATTATCCCGTATACTCGTATCACTTACATATTCCGTATACTCGTATCACATAAATATTCTGTATACTCGTATCACATAAGTATCCCGTATACTCGTATCACATACCAATTCCAAAGACATTATAGTCTAATACCTTAATTATAATGTAATAATAATTATATAATTTGAGTACCTTGTTGGTCTAGTGGTTATGAGGCTGGCCTAGTGATGAACGCCTGGATGGGGATTCACGCCTCGTTCCAAGAGACTAGTAAGTCAGTTCTATTTTTATAATACAAACGTTTAGCTTAGTTTGTAAATAGTAAAAATATTGATGCTGTATGTATTCCGTGTACCCATCTCTATTATTTGTATAAATTACCATAATAAACGTACTTACTAGAAATAGCCCAACAATAATGGTGGAAAATTATTAATTTTAATAAATTTAATTTATTTACAAAACCAACAATAATATAATATCAAAATATGTTACTTTTAACGCGATAATCACACACTTTCACGTGAAAGAATAGACAACAGATCTGGTTTGTTTTAATTGCCGTGTGACTCGATATACTTTTATTTTAAGTTATGGTTTTATTTTACTTTTTTGTGAGTCATTGTTTATTTTACGTTGCTTTGCGATACTGTTTGTTGTTGAACCCGGAAAACAGTTGCAGTTGCGGTACCAAAAACTCATCGATCATTCGGCAATACACGTTAGCAGTGACTGTTTCTCGCTGGTTAAAAAAATAAGGACCAATTATCCCTCGGGCAGAAATTGCACACCACACTGTCGTTTTTGGACAGTGCAAATGTTTTTGTTGGCGTTCCTTTGAATTGTCGGAGACCAGTGTCTCATATTCTGATTTAATAAACATAAATAATTAATACATCGATTTGAAAATGTGCTTCGTCAGTAAACAATATGTTTCCAAGCGTTCGTGCTGTTCCAAAACGTTCCAGCATCGTTCTCGCCAAGGTTTCGCGTAAAGAATAGTTATTTTCATTGAAAAACTGCACGATTTGCAGTTTGTATGGGTGAAACTGTAGTTTCTTTTACAAAATAACGTGCACTATTGATTTTTTTATTCCAATACAGGCTGCAATCTTCCTTATCGATTTACACGGATTGCGCATAATTTCACGTCGGACTTGAGCCATATATTCTGGCGTTGCTGCTGTCGTTGGTGGTCCCGGAGGAGTTTGGTTAACCATTGTCCCTTCTTGTCTGAATTTTTGAACCCAACACCAGATAAGTTGCGTGCTCGGCCCATCGCTTACTCGTTAAAAATTAAAGTGGGCACAAAATGTGCGACGCGCACGAACCAATGAATCACCGCACTTTAAATATTGGTCAACCGCGAACACGCGGTGCGCTCTCGACCAGTGAATAATTGCGACTGCCAAATCTGCAAATCACGCGCGTCGAACAATATCCCTCCCATTTACTTCACCCTGATGGTTTACGAGCAATTACGATTTAATCTTGAAATTTTTCCGCTGGATACCCTTTACAATAACTAAATAAATGTAATATTTAAATTGATACTAATTTTATTGTTTACCTACCGATTTTTCTATAAATTACCTTTTTTTTCTTATTCATATTTATTTATTGTGCTGAGTATTTTGCACGGGATCCTAAAGAGTAATTTTGTAAAATTTAGAATGGATGACAATTATATAAGGGAGGGGAAAGGGTATCTAGGTCTTAATGAGTAACTATATAAGATTTGGAGAAAATGCATTAAATTTAAATTTGGATGGATGACGAACATATCGAAAGGAGGGCGTGGAGTAGCCAGGAGAGGGGGGATGATATCTCTGTTCTGGGCAGACTCCTAAAACATAATTATGCAATTTTAGCTTATGATTGTTCTAAGGGTGTAGGATTGTATAGATAATAGACAGACATTCAATTATGTATGTCGCTCAGTTGATAGAAGTGAAGCAATTAAAAAAAGTAACCATGCCGTGCTGCAGTGCAGTATTTTGGCAGTGTAATATGGTATGGTTATCAGTAAAAATCCATTTATTATCCATTCATTACCCACCCGTTGGACTAACCAAATGGAAAATACAACAGGCACTTCTCTTATGACAGCTCTAAGATCTGTAGGATCTGCAAGAGGACGGGAGTTCATGAAGATCGCGATCCTCAATCACGGGTGGATGACGACAGAGTAAGAATATATAAACAATAGAAGACATACAATTAAAATTTTTGGACAGGCACAAGAATACAGTGATGAACCAAGGAACACAAAATAGATTAATAAAAATGTTTGGCACCATTGGACAGCGATAGCATGAAGTCAGCACTCCCCTCAAGAGATCAGGGCACTACAGATAACAGTTTAGTCCAGATACCAGACCGACCACAGCCGGCAGAAATCCACCCTGGTACAGGAACGGAGTGCGGGGGTAGTATCGGGTCACCTCTACCATCATTCCCCCCTTGAAAAATAAATCGTGGATACGAACCATCAAGGGGCTTAGTGTTATTATTCTTTTAGCGAACAATGCCCACCTTCTTTTGTGGATCGTCAGTTTTCGATTGAATCGCCAGGTGGGAGGTTGTCAAAATGATGTACATACAAGAAAAGATAATAGATTACTGAAATTAGCCATATTATACATTTTTATACAAAAATGTAGCTCATCGATTTTATGTTCATTAGATTGATGAAAACTTTAAAACTAATAAAGTTTGTATATTTTGAATTGTGTAACTTTTCTATTACCGAAGCGATTTATAGTAGAACCTCCATAATCCGGACAATTGGGGATTAACATGATTCTGATAACGAATTATGATTACTACCTACGTTACGTGTTTGTAAATAATCCTTCTCTCAAATCACCTCATAGCAACATGTGTGCACTGAAATGCTTCAGAATGTGTAGAACCGTATCTCCCCCCTCAAAAATTTCCTCCCTGTCTTCTCGGTCTTGTTCTTCTAAGGGTATGTCAGAAACTGTCTCAATTATTTCTTCATTATTTAAAATTTGGAATCCAGGCTCATTCGAATTGCAATTTAACCACTGGTTGAAACTGTTTTTTTTGTTGTTTTTATCTGCAAACAATATAAACTGTTTTAGATATAAGCACTTCAATGTTTATAGTACACCATGACCCATCGATAGTATTACAGACGTAATATTCGGTGTAAGGTATTTTATAGGAAACATTTCACCAATCTCACTTATACATTATATTGAAGGATTGCGTTACGTATTTAATAACATCGTACACAGGTTATTTGATAATTATTTTGTTTTTTATAGAATCCAGATAATCGAGGTCCGGATAATGGACATTATACTATACATATACATGTTGTAGATATCTCAAGGTATTTGTTAATAGTAAATAGTAACAGAAAGAAATACGGAAAAGTTTTCGCTAACTATTAAAACATTTAATCGATTTATAAGTTTGAGGAGATGTTCCGTGGCGTGCGGCGCCGAGTCAGGTACCCAGGTACTCAGACACGGGCAGCCCCGCGCCACCGCCCGCGTGCTCTCCGCTCTCTGAGGCCGGTGTCAGTGTTGGGTCTGGCGTCCTCCAGTCCGGCAGTCGTCACCGCCGCAGCGCCGCAACGCCGACCGGGTAGCGTACCGACGCCCGATCGTACGCGTCGATTCGCCGATTTACTTACCAATTCGACTACGCGCGCTCTTATGTTGTTTAAACAACTTTTCTTTCTTAGTCGAAAATAGTTATTTTAAAAATCAATCTGGGTTACTATTTAACCTAATAATTAATATAGTTTATTAGTGATTAAACATATAAAATTTATTTGAATTAGTGCAAAAGTTGATTAACAATATTCATTTTACGATATTTGGTTTACGGTCAAATATTTGTGCAATAGTACTGAACAACGCTAATGGTGTGGCAAAGTATCATCACTAAAATATTATTGGAGTGAGAGGAGTAAGTTTTAAAAATTATATTTTTAATTGATTTAAAATAAAAAGTATTTCTTATAAAATGGCTCTCATACTTACACACGTAAGAAATATAAATTATTTAAAATAGGTGACTTATATATCTATTATTTGGCCTTAAACATAATTAATTTTCCAAAAATTATCATAAAACTCCTTTATTATTTCTCTCGGATACTGGAAATCTGTCATAAAATGTAAAATAAAAATTATTTTCAAATATACAATGATTTACTTTATGTATACAATTGAGTAAGTACATTTTTGTTAATTTTCATAGTTGCTAAATTTTGACCTGTGACTCAGTTTGATAGCTACCTTGTAGAATTTTTCCAAAATTACAAAAGAAATTGGAGTTGATTCGATCAAATAAAAAAGTATCACAGTTTGCTGACATTTGTATTTTGAGAAGAAAAATAATGAGTTAGCAAATGTCCTGTTTATTACGTCTACAAAAATGTTCAACACTCTTGGACACCTGTTGGATTGTATTCCTTGTAATTCAACCGACAGAGGGCGATCAGATGGTTCAGCCGTTAATGAATTAATTCATTTTTTAACCAATCGCAATCGAGTGGTAGCCCAAATATTTAAACAGAGATTGGGAAAAAAGTATTGAAAAAAGGAGACAGTATGAGTGCACGACTACGGCGCTTAACACAGCGAAAATAGTACATAAGCATAGTTCATTTTAACGTTGTCTTAAATTTTGCATGGATATATGATTAAGCCAACCGATGTATATTGACCATTACCGACTCTTGGTTATGGTCAATGTACTTTTCATTATGTTTTATATTATGAAATAATTCTTATAATTGCATTTTGTATATTATACTGATTGCATTATAACTTTAATCTTACATATTTTTCTTTAGCTTGTATGTGCTTACATTATATTTATACACATTGTATTGCACATTAGTATTTTTATTCTCTCGTTTTATATATTTTCACGTTTATTTGCTTTGTATGTTTCATTTTCTATTTAATTGTGTTTTGCTTCGTATTAGATCATTAATTTTGATTTATTTGATTTTGTGAAATATAATTTCTTTGCCAATTTACCCTAAAACAGGATTGCCTAGTTGGGTTCCTGCAGTCTTTCGTTTTAATGTTCTTATGACCAAATGAGGCGGTGTTTGCCTCTTCGCTATCCAACAGTGCTTGAGGTCTAGTGGTTACGTTACTCGTCTAGTGATATGGTGGTCGGGGTTTCGGGCCTCATCCCATCAAACAACCTTCATTATGCAGGCTTCAAGATTTATCAAGCACCCTGGGCGCTGGTCGTCGGTTGTTGGTCGCTAGAGGGTCTTCAAGCCTTTTATATTTTTTGTCCGCCAAGTAACACTTTCCTATACGGCTTCAAAGATTCGTCTAAAAATCTATCTCCCAAAAATATTCCCTTTTACTATCATATCCTTCCATTTGTTCTTAGCGTTCTGATCAGCGCTTGCTTATTCTTTGTATAGTTTGTTATATGTTTCGTTTTCGCGAGACGAGTCTCGATTTAAAATGATTGGAGATCAGGGTGTCAGGGTGATTCTTCTCTTAATTTCCGGAGTGACATCATTTTAGGGCGTGACAAGTATTCCCAGGTATACAATTACCATAATTTTCATTATTGTAATTGTTAGAATACCGAGATAAAAACAGTTATTATAGTTGTATTTTGGATTATTATTATTTCCGATATTTTTTCATTGGGTTTTGGAAAATAGCGGAGTTGCAGTTAAATAAGTACAGAATTGTTTTTTTAATACAAATTAAATTAATCAACTAAAGAAACATACAGAAAAAAATCTATCTATCGAAAAATATTTAGTTACTACCGAGATTTGAACCTGAACCTCTTCCTATACGGATATAACAGAATAAAGTTCAAAATTCGTCGAAAATGTATTCGATTGCTACATCAAACTGATGAACGCGCTTGCCCGAATAAGAAAAGATCCAGGTTCGAATCCCGGAAGCAACAATTTTTTTTTTTACTAGATAGTTTTTTTCAGTATGTCTTTCTATTTGATTAATTTAATTTGTATTAAAACACCACATAACTGTTTTCTAAAAATGCAACTTCATTCCAAAAAAAATGTATTCTCCATATATATATATCAAAGGATGGTTGTGATTCAATTTACAAGTTATCAGTGGTAACTTATAAGTATTTAAAATTAATCTATATTACTAAAGTTACTCTGATATCTCGTTTCCACCCATTCATATGATTTTTTAATAAATGTAGAAATACTAGCTACTACCGCTAATAGTGAAAATTTTCAAGAATGTGTGAAAAGGGATATGACCTGGCTTTACAGACTGCAGACCTGGTAAATAAAAAATAAAAGCAATTGTTATATTAATAAATAGATGGTTCAATCGAGTATAATATATGCTGTCTTAGCGGTAAACAACTTAAATCGCTTTCGGCTGATCCCGCTCTAGCTTATAGTATGATATAAAACTTTTCCTCCCTCCTCCTCCCTTTTTGCGACTTATAATAATGTATTCTCCTACATTATTTATCTTTCTAAATATGGTTATAAGTTACCGAGCTATCGAATTTTTAAATTCATATAATAGTAGTAAAATTAATCTACACTGATGGAAAAACTTCACGGATATCCTAGTAGGCTTCGATTTTATTTTTCGTTGTGTTCTTCCTTATTTTTTTTTTGTTTTCCTTAAGTTCATAATACCTCACGTAGAATAATATTCTTCAATTAACTAATTTGGCATTGTAACACAATATAGATATCCAGATTATTAAAACATTTGTCATATTTTAGTATAAACCAATAAATTGAATGCACATCTGGGGGTTATGTGATGAAATTAAACAGGAAAAAATTACAAGTGATAAAATTATACCCCAAAAATTACACAAGGTAGAAATTACACATGCAAAATATAACACAAGGAAAAAATTACATACGCAATAAATTTCACACTGCAGTAACTACACATTCTCTAAAAATCAAAAACGGAACCAAAAATGTATTACCTACCAATTAACTTAACCTAACACGTTAGTGCTTTCATTGACCCTTGAATGGTTTGTATGTTGTAAGGATAATTCTTTGACGACGTTGTCCAGAAGTAAATATATACAGAATAGACAATAAGGCAATACAAATATTTTTGAAATTCTGAGGGTTTCTTTAATTTTTTGAATGATTTTAATTATTCTGAGTAATAATTATTTTTCAACTAATGATATTTTAATGTCATAATGTAGAAAAAACAGCCATATAATTTTACCGTATACGGAGAAACAGAGCACACAATGAGGCAAGAGTCATTTATTGGAATTCTGGGGCTTGTATACATTTATTGGACCAATACAAATTTTTAGTTCCGCTTTTGATATTTTAGAGAATGTGAAATAACTGCAGTGTGAAATTTATTGCGTGTGTAATTTTTCTTTGAGTAATTCTTTCTATATGTAATTTTTTCTACGTGTAGTTGTACAATTTTGTATAATTTTCTACGTGTAGTTGTATAATTCTATCATGTGTAATTGCATCCTGACACCCAGTCAGGTGAGTCACATATATGACCACACAAAATATGTGACATCAGTTGCGATTAATTTACGCAAGAAAATAATTTCGGTTAAGATGAAATCAAATTTCCATTACACAGTTAAAACATAATCACACTTTCTTCTTCTTCATTTTCTATTGGATCGAATCTGTATTTTCTTAGAAGATCGTCGTTCACTGCCAGCCTCTTTTGAATGGTCTGCCTATTCGTCGTTTGTCTGTCGGAAACTTGAGTGTCACGAATGCCACCCGGTCCTCTGCTATTCTGTCCACTTGTTCTCTACAGTGTCGTCTTCTGCTTCTACCACATCTCACGATATGCACGTGGTGTACAAGGGTAGGAATTATGTTGCTTTGTGTTTTTGTCAACAATCGCAGCACCCATCGCGCACAAAGCTTTTTCTTCTAAAATGGCTACACTCTTAGTGATCTCGCACGGTTTCACCCGGCAGTCTTCCATATAGGCACCACGGATTTTTTCATGCAATGTTCATCATGGTGGCTCATCAGGCCGTCCAGAGCGCGTTAAATCTTCAATGCACGTTCGGCCACTTTTAAATTAATATCTAGAAATAAACAGTCTTCAACGATAGTATAGAACTTAGCGTAGAATTCCTCTTGAACTTCATCTAACTCTGTTTTGATCTGGGCGGCCGGCCACATTAAATAAAAATATTTGATCATTTTTGTGGCAACTGCTACAATACTCGCATCACATTCAATGCATCGCTTCTGACAGAAATTTGATCTGAGACAGTTCGAAGAGTGATACTTGCCCGCTGTGATGTCACCGATTGTGAATTGTGACGCTATCTCAGAGAACTTGTCAAACTACCCTCGTATACACATTTTCTCAGTATTACTTTAAGAATTAACCTCGTATTCTCAGTATTACTTTAAGAATGGAAACATACACCGAAGAAATGATTAGGCGGTTGAAGCATTTGAAATGTGAGTCTACAGAAGAATGTTATAAATGAAAATAAAGTAAATATTATAACATCAAAGTAAATAAAATTAGAACAACAAAAAAACGAAATATTTAATATCTCTGACATGCTGAGACATCCAAAGAATTTCCAGATCTTGCATCTCGGGTCCCTGGAAGAACGAGAACATAGTGGCTGAAGGACTTAGGCAATGGTTTAGCCAGTCTACCGTAAAGCTTTCCCGGGCCGCGGTTAACAAGGTGATGATAAGAAGATGAGATCCATTTTTATGTACCAGTAGAACCAACATATAATAATATATTCAGTCATTGAATAGAAATTATTATCCTTTTAAGGGAGTGGAAGTCGCTGAATGTCGCACTGAGTTTTTCATGCGGAGTGTCCTCGTGCTGTATTTGTGTTGAATATTATCGTCATAAATGTACTCTTAACCTTGTCTGTACTTGCTCATTCCCTATTTTATTTATGTACTGTACTATATTTCTCAGTTATCGCTTATGATACTTATAACATTCTTATATTACAAAATATAAAAATGAAAAGACACCTCTTCTTTTCGGACAGTGAATGGCGTAAATTATAATTTGCGCTTAATAAAAATAAAATAATCTGACACACAAGCATTTGCTTCTCAAACAGGTTCTATGAAGACGTGGATAGAGCGGAAAAGGTTTGTTTGGACGAGTGATTCTACAACGTGCGTCAAATTAATATTTTTTGATTTCTGCTGATAACACACAAAACATACTCTATGTTGAGCGTTAAATGCATCTAAGGTTTCCATTTAAGATTTTTTCTTACTAACCTCGCTTCAAGTAGTATTGTATTATCAATCGAGTTCATATTAGAATGATACTTTTGAGGCATTTCCAAAAGCCTTATCGCACGTTTTGAACTTTTGAGTGTATTTCCCGCACGTGAGTAGTTCGTGGAAAAGTTGAAATCGAATAATCAAATTACCATTATATGGTATCGCAATGCCGCATTCGTGTAGATTAGCGAGTCAGGTACCTAACTTAACTATTACTCACTGCCGAGTAATATCGATCTCCTCCGCTAGTTCTTTTTATTGTGATGTACAAGTATCGCCCATCGATCTCCCAAGGTACTCACGAAACGCATTCGGGGAAAAAATATTTTTAAAATCCAATACCTACCGTATATGATTTTTATGGGCATTATAACTAACACAGTTCAAAATCATTTTAAACACACCTATTTATATATTATTACAGTGCTTTCTATCTCTGATGGATCGAAAGCCAGAAGGCATTTCCACCGACTAGCTCAGTTTGGGTGCGGTACCCGATATTTCGTCGGACAGGAGAGAATGGACTAGTAAATGCAAAATACGATGAAATTAATAATTCAAGAACTGCTTGCTTTTTACCACAAATCAACACATTATTTCAAAATGAAAGATAACGAAATAAATATATGACTTTTTGAGGGGATTGTCACACAATGTACAACAATTTTCGAATTCATTAAAACAATTATCCATCTTCAACGTTCAAAATTACAAGTCACATAATGAACTAGATTTCATATCATACTTCTCCATCTTCGTCCGGGGATATTATCACACACGGATCAGCACAGCTACTCATCAGGGCCAAATTAACTGAAGGAAACGCCATGATGTATTCCATTAAAAATGCGGAACCAAAGCGTGGCCCTATTGCAGATGAATGGGCAATCTCCATGTCCCAGCCACTGTCAGGCGATGATCAAACCATCTGATGCGTAAGGGTCTTCGATACTCTCCAAATTTTGCCAAGTAAAACTTTCTTCCAAGCCTCCTCGGCCGAACCGCCGAGCGGCGCACGCCGCCCGCTCCGTGCATTTCCCGCTTTCTGCATTTCCCGTCAGGAGACCGCTCCGCGCTTTTCAATTGACGCGGTAATTTTTCAATGCTCATTCCACAATGCAACCGCGCGTATTTAATTTAAAGGCGAAGGCTACCGAGAAGCGGTACTACGGAGGTGCTTTACGATAGAAGAAGAAAATTTATTATTCGAAACATTTGTATGTATAATATTATAGAAGCACTGTATGTACGTCGATAAATAAGATCCACATACATAAATCTAATTTGACATATTTAGATAGGTATAATCGTCTAACCTATGTGTACAATCTTACACTAGATACATATTAGAGTATTCCTTTACTTTTCTATAAATACTATTATGAAGTTCAAGGTATTTTGTGAACATTCATATTCTTCAGTCAACCTAACAGTTACTTTATTAAAAATATTGTCTAAGTAAATTACGTTTTAAAAATAAAACAACCTTCTATTATAAATTAATAACCAAAATCAATATTTTCGTAAAGAAGGCAAAAAGTTAAATTAGTATTAAAAGTAGAGTCTGAGTTTAAATCAATTTAAAAAAATGTTGCTGAATTGAAATCTGAAATTACAAAGGTAACTTTTTGAACCGATATTCTTGCTTGAATAATAGCGCATGACTTAAATATATATTTTTATCATTCTGTTTATATGTACTCTCTAATATAAATTAACTTAAAATTGTAATCTCTATTTTATGAACGCAATGATTACCAAGTTTATGGAATAACTGTAATTAAATGCCAATCTCATCACGTTCTTCACAAAACACATTAACCAAGTTCCTCGCCTCCGCCGTTCGTAATAATTTTTTCAAAGTGATTTTAGATAAAATACATTTTTAGCCGCTTTTCAAGACGCCATTTCTTCGAGGAGACGATGATAGAAATATGCTTATCGCTGAGACTAGTGTAATAAATTATTATTATATATTATTACATTTACAGGATTATGGTCCGGGCCCACGAATGGGATATTTAAAAAGCTTTTGACTTGAATTGATAAGATTCTTTGGAGACTACTCTCAGCATTCGTGTACACACAATGTCCCAGATATTCGCCGTTTTGCGCTTCATTTCACGTTACGTGTATATGTCAAATTTTAATGTCATTATCGAACATCAGTTGAGTGATTTTAAATCTCTTCAGCAGCAGATAAAATGGAATAAATGTTTGTAAATTAAAGCCTTATATAAATGATAACGCACATCATTATAGTCATTTATAATTTTGCAGAATAGATGGTTGTAAGGTTCTATAATGGTTTTAGGTGACGTGATCGTGTGCGCGTGTCGAATCTCGTATCAGATGATCGTACGTCATGTACACTGTACTGATTTGAGTTTTTGTCTCCTACCGATCTCTAACTGATCTGAGTTTATCTTCAGACCAAATCTCGATGCGTGTATCGTTTATTTGAATAGCGCGGTAATATTATCATTTCGTTTATGTAACTACTTAAAAAAACATTTTGAATAAGCCTTAATAATATCACAGGGAGCATTTAAAATATGGATACGTACCGATGCGAGATTTTTTTATAATAACACGAAACAATGATAGTCAATTTTGCGTGATTTTCTTAAGAATACACACAGAGCACTTAGAATATAAATAAATATATTGATTTATTTTATGGTTAATATGAGCGATATGTAAGGCGAGGGTCGTTAAAGAATGAAGGGCGACCGCGAGACATAAAGTCTACGGAGCTGCGAATTACGGATACAGACCAAACACAGAACGGTAGACGAAGTACCTACGCGAGTGTGTGAAGGTATGCGCCCGTGGAAGCAAAAGACGCGCTTCATTTTACGAGTGTTTATAAATATGCACGTTAAATTAGATATTAAAAATAAATTAACAAATGGTTAAGGGCGTTCCTTCACATTTTCTGTTTGAAAATTTAGATATTTTCTGTACGTATCATACTATATACAGGTGATTTAACAGTTAATTTAGTGATGCTATTTGCTGCATTTTTTTAAAATTTTGCGAGACAGAAGGTACAAGTGGAGGGAAACACTAGTTGTTAATATTCACTATTTTGTTTCACGTAATATAATGTATGTGTTGCCAGTTGAAATTATTAATCGAAAATTAAATATAATCTAGATATAGATAGGGTATGGTGAAATGGTATTTTAATTTTAGAATACTATACTGAGACTAGAGATGAGCGTTGCTGATACCAAAACCTGAATGAGTGGAAGACAAACGGCGATTATCACAGTAAGAGATATGGCTAGACACCAAGCATTTGGTTCAACAGTTTAAACATATGAGAACGAATGTGACAAGAAACAGCGATTTCCAACAATATAAATAAATAGCAGATTGCAATCTACGGAAATTTCTGTTGTCGAGATTGTTGCTACAAAATCTAAAGATTAAACTGTTTATAATGCTAATACAATCGATTGCTTAAACTAATGTTCGCTTCTCACCTTGGCGCACGAAACAAATAACTACTACACAATACGTGATAACCTGACCGAAGAATAATTGAGCCTAAAGCACTCGGGACTTTGAGAACAGCGAGACCGAGGAAGATGAAAGGAAGAAGAGTGCAGTAAGTGGAACACGCATATACTCGTACAGTCCTCATAGAAGCTAACAGGAACAAGGTTAAAAATAAATGTAGATGGGAGGATCGTTCCCAATCGGGGATGAAAGTAAAACCACACAAGGATGGTTGTAACGGTAGGTTATCTTGTGTATTTATTAAAAAGATAATACATTTTATAAATAACTATAATACGATAAAGTACTAGCATTTTACCCATCCTACGACGCGATGGTAAGGCTAGTTGCCCGATATAGCAATAAAAGAAAAAGAAGAAGAAAATGTTGTGAAATTTTATTTTATATATTTTATAAGCGCTTTTACCGGGAATACATGAGAAAGTAGAAAATAGCCCCTTTTGTATGCCTAATTTCAACTCATTCTTGCATTTAATACCATTAAAAAAATTATTCTAGTACTTTCGGAAACATTCTTATCCATTCACAAATAAATTAAGAAAGTCTAAGTGATAAGTTATTTGATAGAATTGTTGAATTCTTTGAATCCAAACAAAATTCCCTCACACAAATTAGTCCTGAATGCTCATTACTCCGTTAAGGTATTTGAACCCACCAAAACTGGAGATTAAAGGCGCAGATGTTAGTACTCACTTAACGACTAGGCTCTGTTTCACCGACCTGGTCGTAAAGAGAATTGGTCGGTAAACGAACTCTGAATGAAATGAATGTAAATTAAGGAAGTGGGTGGGGTGCACTCTTACGTAATAAACATAGTTCGAAGACAGTTCACTTGGCGCTAGAGGTAAATGATACATAAAATTAAATGTCTCTTCCCAGCCGACGACTATAGGACGCAGAGATTTAAAGGTTTTCGTACAGAGGGCGTTGGTAGACTTACAATAACGTTCGTAAGTGTAAGCAGTCGTTAAACGAGATGATCGTGTAAGTGGGGAGTGGTTGTACTTGCTTACGTCATTGAGGCATCGATTCTAACTGGACCATTTGAAGGCAAGTATGTCTTCATTCCAAGAACTACATTAATTACAATAGATTTTAAATTTTCATTCAAACTTTCACAATATCCTGTTAGGTTTACATTTAGAATCGCCATTAATAAACCGCTGAGACAGTCACTCACAGTTACGGGCTTAGATTTGACAGATGAATGCTTCTCACGTTGAACATGGAATATCTTGAGTAAAGAATCCAATAAAATACATTGTCGCCGATGCAGTAGCAGAACGAAAATACTGTGTTAAAATAGTCACACTAAAAATAAATAATTTGTGATTACTTAATTTTTGTTATGGATTTATATTTTAAATTTGCAAACCTTCATGAAAACAAATTGAGTAAAACTTATCTCACACCTACAAAAACACTATCACCACCACCGCAACTCGCTACTAATGCCTGAACGCGACTTATTGAACATTCCTATCTACAGCCATATTCTCCGTGCTTTGAAGATCATAACATCCGTATTTCGATGATGTAAGAGGCATTTGTTACAACCGTTCCGTATTACTTTCATACCTGGTCTCCCTTACTTCGTATTCGTTAAAAGGCGGACCATAAATATTGAGAGTAGAGCCAAAAAGCGTCCGTTTTGACATCTGTAGATATATTTGGCTATAAATATAAACAGTAGGTATATTTAACAGATATCAAACTTATATAGCCATTTTATTAATTTATTATTATCAGTTCGCAAAAAATATGAATTAAGTATAACGATTTTGCAATACTTAAGTGTATATATCCTCTATGACACGATGCACACGCGGTGTCATTCAAACGGTCGGCGCGGCGAGGCAGAGTTCCCACCGCATTTGCAGTAAAGGGATGTTGTTTTCAGTCAAATGCGATTTTAATGCTCGCCTTCTATTGCCCCGCTTATTGTTTTACTCACCATCATCAGATTTCCATACAGATTTAATATGGAATCAATATCTGCTTGAAACGATAAGGTTTTATTGACCGGAATTCAGATTTTGTTATAATTTTGTTTATGTGTAAGAGTGGGTGGGGGGGGGGGGGGGGGGTATACCATAGTTTTGTGCAGGCTTTAAATGTATGCAAAATTTGGTCGAATGGAGTGAAATAGGGTGAAATAACTATGCAACTGAACAAAAATTGGATGGCGTTCAATATACAACACATTTATAGAAAGGGATAGTCAGCAAGAGGGGAAATGGTGCCTGTGTTTTGTGCAAGGTCTGTTTAATTTCAATTTAATTCGGAGAAATTCTAGAAAAGTAGGTACAGCTTATTTCAAAGTACTGATGAGAAATATGCATGCATATGACTTACGCTCGAAGGTCATTTTTAAAAGCACAATGTACAAACGGCGACAATTATATTTACGTATGGTTTGTCCGCTGTACAGCCCGCGACGGTAATCCCCTTGCGCTGAAAGCGATACCGGCGCGAGGTTCAAATTACCGATTACCAATTGTGCCGATAAATTTAGAATGATGATTGTATTTTAAGATTTCCAATCTCTAGTTCATTTTAAGGAACAAAATAGACGCAAATAATTTAATGCCATATGTCTACGATATGAATAAGAAATGCAATGCTGTGTGAAAAAATTGAACTTTAGATAAATAGAATCTATTATGAATAAAACCGAAAAAGTGAAGCACGACGATGCTATTCGACGTTGCTTGATGGCGGATAGTGAAGGGGGATTGGTAAGAAGTGAAGTGGCGTAGCAAGGTTAGGTGATACCCGGTGCGGAAAATTTCTTGTCACCTCCCAAATTGATATTATTAAAATAAGGAAAAATAAAATATTTAAATTGCACATTTACTTAATGTTGTGAGCATAAGCATTTAAAGCTTTTTTTACTAATTTTGATCTCTGAAAATTTTGAAATCACATCATTAAAATCAATTCCTTTCGTTACATTGTGACAAGATGGCTGAGCCAGTGCCGAGCTTGACTATAGTGGACCTAAGATAACTCTTAATTATTTGTAGTTTTGAAAAACTCCTTTGACATGATGCTACTCAAACATAACGTTAACAAGAATCTTAAGGCTAGTCAGATTTAGTACAGAATCTAAATGTTCATATTCAACAACAAATTCTAAGACAACCATTCCAGAAAATCTTCTTTTTAAACTTCCGCAGCTTGTAAATGTCTTAGTTGTGTTATATCGTTAAAGTTTTGATTTTATTAATTTGCGGTAGCTCTTTGGCGCCACCGGCAATTTATCTCACCGTGAGCTCGCTGTCGCTATCGCGTTCCCAGAGATGATACACTGTCCAAGAATAGTTTCATCTCATGTTTAAATCACTTTTGATAATGTTTCGTTCATATAATGGTCGCAATTCTTCATTGTTTTATATTTAGTATATATTAATTGGCACCGTTTTCAGTGCCTAGTTTGCCGCACAATGACCGTTCTATTGTTGCAAAATATTGCAGAAGAGCATTGCTTGGAAATTTAATTTAAATCCTGTTCAATACACCTTTCTTATCCATACGCTCTCCATTACGCAGCGTCGAGTTCAGCTGCGTTTCGTTACTTTTTTTGACTGAACTAAAAAGTTTCAATACGTATTATGTTGATTTATTGAGATTAATTAATTGCCAGACGAAGTTATTAAACTCGATTATTTACAAAAAAAAAGTATTGTGAGCCAAAATGTTTTTTGCCATTTTATCACCCTCCTTAATGATGACACTCGGGGCGGCCTGCACCCACCGCAGCCCCCTTCTTGCACCACTTAGTGGGTAGTGGTTTGTGGGGATGGAGGTACGAGGTGGGGGGCCTGCGCGCTGCCTGTACGCTGGTGTACTTTATACAGATTGTTATCGAAGAGTAACGTCATTAGTAGCGTAGCCCAAACACAATTATGCAATCGATGTTTTAAAACCAGAGATGGGGCTCGAGCGCAATGTGACTTTCTGTCATGGCTAAGTGCCGTAGCGCAAGGCTCGCACTTAGGACCAGCTTTATTTTTATTATTTATTAACGATATTGTTGCTACATTTGATATAGTCGACATACTGTTGTTTGCTGATGACATTAGGATATCCATAACAAATAAGTCGACTGATTCAATTGTTATGGATATCCTAAGGTCATATGGCTGACTTATTCTTCACTCAAATCTTATTTTTAAATATTGATAAATGGAAATCTATAACCTTTTACATAATCAAAAAAGCCCATTGTTTTTTATTACAGAATTAACAGCGTTACTCTTAAAAAAAGTATCTTAAATCAAAGATTTTGGCATATTATTCGATGAAAAACTTTTATTAATTCCCTAATGAAATTACGAATAAAGTTATATGAAATGTCTTAGTTTTATATTAACTGTGAAAGATATCAATTCACTTAATTCTCTTCAAATTCTATACACGACTGTAGTTCGTAGCAACAAGGACCCAACAAATTGGTCTCCATTCTACAAAGTTAGTCGATTAACATTTGAAAGGGTTCAAAATAAACTGTTACGGTTTATTTACTTCAAACTGTGTATACCAGTGGAAGAAATTAATTATGATTGTATAATGAGCATTATTAATTAATTTTTATAAAGACTTCACAGACATGGTTTGGTTTAACGATTTTGGTCTTGTCGATATATTCCGATTTTCAGTGCTTAAATATAAGAGTAAGATAAGATAAAAGTACAGCTGGGTAAGGTGTTTAAGCTGTTTTGTGTTTAACCAAAATTTTTATGATTTGCTTAATTTTTTAATTATTTTTGTCAGTCCTGATGATGGACCCTGCAATGGGATCCGAAACCTCTGCCAGAAATTTCAGATATACATAGCACATTAACCCATAAAACCGCACACAGAATATATTTTAAAAGTTGTTTTAACGATAACAATTATTAAAATACATATATGAAACATTTAATAGAGTATTTTAGAAATGAAAGAACATGAAATGTAAAGTGTGCGAGCGGTTTCCTTTAAAGATTATAAGGTCTAAAAATTGAACTCTATCATATTTTTTCAATTGATAATAATTTGGGAACCTTTAGTAAAAATAATGATAAAATTTGTTACACAAGACGTATTCTCTTTACACAATCACCGCTCGAATTGTGATTATTTTTTGGGAAATATTAAAAACTGCGAATACTCCCACTGTGCGCAAATAGTAACTTTTGTCTCGAGGGTTCATTAATAAACAAACATTGAAATGTTGCGCGAGATAGATTTTGCTAATACGTCGATTTTGGATGGAAGGCTGAAAGTATTTCAAGCGATGTTTACCAGCCATGTTAGAAGCGTCCCCCTTGTGTTAGATAGCGCGAAACCATAACATAAAGATAAAACAGTCTAATTATGCTCGTCAGTCCGGAATGATATTGAAAAATAAAATCCCACTAACTTGATTTATTATTTATTTGACGCTATAAGTCAGATTACCGTAACTATTTGTATTTGATGTATTAATAATTTCTTCGGTTTCAATTTTAGTTATGTAATAGATATTCCACAAATATTGACCCAAAATATCCCCAAATTTAAAATTTCTCGGAGATTCTAGAACATATCATAAAGACATTATTATAAATTAATTTTCTATATAATGTATTACCAGTAAGAATAAGAAAAAAAAACATAAAAGTAGAGAGATCGTTTGTCTTATATATAGATCATTGAAATATTAAAAAATATGATACATATATACTTAATTATTATTCTAGCCATTTGAAGAATAGCTATTTAATAAGAAAAGAACTCGACTCATCATCGTTAATGGAGTAACAGGCCGATGTGGGCCCCGATCTCCTCGAATAAATTTCGGCACCGCGATCCTTTTCCAGTTGGCGATAAATATGTTACCCTTTTTCGCTCAGCTATGTTATCTTGATAACTTGGACAATGTTAGATTCACCAAATTCTTTTGGACTAACTCGCTAATGAGTCTCGAACCCCTAACTGCTGATCCCTAGGTGAGTGTCTTAACCACTTGACAAACAAACATGTCTTTTGCAATTTTGCATCTAATTCGTAGTTGCAGAGTAAACGCCACACCCCGTTATCATTTTTGATACCAAATATCAGAGTAGTGAGTAGCTAGCATTCAGATCCGTACGTGAGAGCCAGCCTCAGAAGTGTTTTGTAAATCTAAATTTTAGTTTTCTTTGTCTTCAGACGCTATCAAAGAAACATTTATTGGCCGCGGTCAAGTGTCAATAGAACTGTGATATGCACGAAAAGCATTCTCATAGACGGTACTGATATCGAGATTGTCTCTACAGTTTAGATTAAAACTTTTTCATATCAGTGATTGTGATATCTCGATATCACAATCACTGACGACGGTTCCTTTTGTGTGCGGGATTATATTCATCAGAATAATACCCGTTCGTGGTAACAACAGTATTTATAATGACAGGACAATATAAGATGTTTATAGTTTCACGGTCCGAAGGCAAGGGCGCGACACATTTATCTCTTTCACATACTATCAATCGTGTCAACCTCGCGCGCGCCTACGTATTCGTCCCATAGATACATCAAATTGTTGACACGATGGTTACTTTATGGTGTAACATGATTATTTTAATTTTCACAACAATACTTTGTATTACACACACGTTGGGTTATTTTCACTACTAGTTTCGAGAGGTGCCGTCCCTCGAAGCTAGTGCAAAAAAAATTAATGGCCTCAAATACGGGGTCACTTTCAAGATAATTATAGGGGTACGTATAGGTATGTAAATATATGCATGTATTATTTTAATTCTCTAAAATATGAATAAATGTTTAAACACCTACATAATTTTATTGAACGTTTTTTGTTGTGCATTAACCCTCTTTTAAATGATTTTGAAATGAGCATTCTAAACCGCAAAGTAAATGGCTGTCAAATTTTACTCGAATTTGTTTCACTAAAAAATCATATTTAGTATTCATCATTCTAAAATGATCTACAAATTGATATAAACTTACAATTCAACTAATGTAACACAGATCTATCACTATTTACAAAGGGGGGCGTAGCGTCCATATATAATCTGTATACTAGCAGAAAAGCAATGGATTATTAAATTAGGTTGTATTATCGTAGACCATTTCCCTTTTCTTAATAATAATTCATGTTTTCAGCATTAAAAATTAGGTTTTATGGAAACCTTGGCCGCACAGCGATCACCATAGGTCGGGCAGTGGTCACTAGCGGACGGTCCTACCATCGCCGCTCGCAGAGCCTAGCAGCAAGAAATCGGTTTTATTCAGGTAGATAAATAGACGCCGGGTCTAGCAGCGAACAATTGATTATAATATAATTACATTATATAGTTTATTGGTAGACATTTAGATTGTTTAGATCAATACTATGAGACCTGTATAGGAAATATCCGAGTTGGGTGTCGCCACCGAGCCGGGGCAAGAAAACCGGACTAGCGGTTAATTAGATGACTCATCAAGTTAACTGGTACTCGCAAGTATAATACTTTCGATTGGTGCAAATTTTGAGTTACAAGCACATTCCCTCGAACCATAGGTTCATTGGAAGATTAGTTGGTTCGTTATTTAAATACCAAAGTATTTTTACAACGCAATTGTAAATGAAACAACTCGGAATATCTGTGAATATAATTATTTGGCTAAGATACTAAATAAATATAAGGAATGATCCAAGAATCTTCCAAACTTAGATTGATTTTGTTGATGTAATATTTTGCGGAACTTGAAATATTTATAATACCTATGAAATAAAGCGGTAAATAACGGAATAATAGAAGACAAGTGCACCGCAGTCTGGATATCGTCAAAGAAATTATGAGTTCCGCGGTCTATTTAAAGGTGGTTTATTTTAGATCCACGTGGTCGTTTATAAATAAAATAACACCTTAAACAATTATAATACTTCATTTCATCTAATTGTAACAATTCGCCAGAAATTTTATTGCAGCAATTGAACTCCTTAGTGGTGACCATTTATTTTGATAAAATCTGGAGTTGATGTTTATTTATATAAAAAATAAAAACCGTACGTTCCTACAGTACAATATCTGAATAAAAAAATGGAACGTTAGTTGTAATTAACGTCATACAAAAAATAATACTTTGAAAAGCAAATGATCATACAGACTGTAAGCTACAGGAGTGCCGATTCAATTTCACTTTGACAGTAGGGAGGTACATTTTTTATTTAAAATCCTTTATTTAACTGCGATGGGCAAAATAAATATTTCTGCGATTGTAGGTAGTTGAAAGTATCTTGATTTTTTCTAAAATTAAGATTATTCAGTTACTTTTCTTCCGAAGGTATTTAGATTATATATTAGGAACGTAATTCATTGGAATACTGAGTGAATAAAATATCTGTCAATATTTATTTGAAGATATTTATAGTATTATCGTAAAATAAAGAAAACAAATATTAAGAGCCACCTTTCAAAACTAATCCATTTTCGCATTTTTTACAAAAATGTGTTATTTTATTATTCATTTATATCATAAGTTATGTACTAGATTATACTTTTTTTAAAACTATTACTTAGAACCTTTACACCAATATAAAACTAATAAACTGAATATTGTTTGCCATAATTAAAACAACACTGGCGTCATAAGGAAGACTGCAACCATTAAATTCATTTTCAGTATGTCACAAAACAGCCTTTATATGTAAAATTCTAGCATATACGAAGCGTAATTTTTTTATTATCTTGATCCCAAGATTTCAAGGACAAATTTAACAAATAAAGATAATTTAAAAAATTAGAAGTGTTATAAATTGTTAAATTTGCTGAACATTTTGTCAATTGTTGTAGATTACAAAATACTTTGTATAAATTAATATAAAAAAACAATTTTAACTAATACATTGAATTGAATCGTATGTTTTGGGGTAACAACTATTATTTAAAACTAAGTTTTGTATCAAAAACACAAAAATGTTTTACAAAATAATATTTATATCGATGCTATTAATGTGTATTTTTTGCTTCATTCCGTCGATTTTGGTACCCGCGATGAACGCCAAATAAACGCTCTCAAGAATTTCGTTTTAAAAAAGTCGTTAAGATATATTTTTATGCATATATTACGTATCTAATATACGAAATTTGTAACTTATGTTGTGAATAAGTTGAAAATTTCGTATATCAGATAGTTTTTTTTACTGATTTTAAGGAGAAAAACGTTTTCTTGAACAAAGTAAATATTTTATATACGTTATTTTGTATGTAAGTTACAATGAAATATTTCGTATATGTTTAACACTGTTATATTTTAAAGGTAGAAAAATACTATGTGTAATTATAAAACAAACAGGTCACAAAACTGCAACGCAGTATATTTAAATTGATCTCTAAAAACAAAATAATAAATTAATGATGAAGCTGTCATAAGAATTTTGAATGAAGAATGAATATGGAGCATCGTTGATGGTATATGAAGGTACTTTGGATGATCTCAAAACATATTTATGGATATGATCTAGTAGGTACTTCAATGAATTATTTAATTTGTGATCTATTAATTCAAATGACAACAAATATATTATTTCATTCCACAATATTAATATGAAAAAACATGGATAAAGCTCTAAATATGAGTTAATTTTGACAACTTGTCTTGAATGTGGTAAATCAACCAATTTATTGTTATCTCTTAAACTTAACTTAAATTATCTCCTTTTATCAAAACCTTATTCTCTAACAAGATTAACCTAACAAATAACATCCTTTAGTATTTGTATGATTTTATAAGCAGTTTAACTATTAGCCGTGAGTATGTAATTCGCGTAAAATTTCTTAAATTTCAAACTGGAAAAATGAAAGTACCCCCTTAATGGCTAGACGCTAAACGAATATGCTGCACAAAGATGAAATACTATAGTAGATGAAAGAACAGAAGAGAGAGACATAGTGACAGAGAGAGAGAGAGAGAGAGAGAGAGAGAGAGAGAGAGAGAGAGAGAGATTAATATTAATGTTTCGTAAATCACTAACCAAGATATATTCGAAAATGGTAATGGTAAATAATAATAATAATGTATAAATATGTTTTCAGGTTTTCACGGCTATTCAGAATCTTTAATGTTGGGTTTTTACTGAGCTATCCTGCCTTATGTCTCCGACATCTCTGGCCAACGTATCGGATAGGAGGGATCATATTGCAAGTTCCATCATTAGTCTTGATGAACGAATCTCTATAGCCACTCTATAGCCTAGAAAATCCCTACACAATGCATATAGCAGGAAAATATTGGATAGCTGAAAGAAATATGTAAGTTCTGCCATAATGGAATAATTTTATGCAGAAACGTATGAATGATTAAAAAAGCCTCTATCAAAAAATTCAGCAGTAACTCTAAATTATCAGGATCACGTTAGATAATATAATTTATATTCCTGAAAGGAAGCATTATGTCAGGTTCTATTCATTTTAAATAATGAATAGAAGCTAACAAAATATCAGCTTTTGGGCGTGGAACTTATTGCTTTAGAATACGTAGACGGATTTACCATTCACACTTACTTCTTCTTTATCTCCGTCTTACTCTAGTGAGAGCATTGGAGATGACGACGTGGATGATTTGTAGTCAGTCGCTACCTGTGTGGGCCCTGCATCGAAGTTCTAACCAGGTCAGACCATCGACGATACCAATCTTCCACGAAACCTGGTCCTTCCCACCATTCAGTATCTCCATTATACAGACTATATTTATAGGAGATGATAATGAAACGTGCGCTGAATGAGATAATTTAAATTGTTGTGTAATAAAAGAAAACGAGTTTGAAAGCTTTAGTTGGTTTTTATTGTTTGCACTTAAATTTCAGCTTTCAGGTACCTAAAATGATGGTTATATATACTTTTTTCTTTTAAAATTAGTAAAATTAATATAATTTGAGTCAGGTACTTCATTTATTTGTTGAATAATTGTTGTTTTTTAAAAACGGGTTCTGGTAAAGAGACAATAATATATTTTAATTAGTATTGACATCCTGAAGACAAAAATTGTATTTTTCGAAACTGGTAGATGTATTTAAACTCAATAAGTGGTTAACAAATAAAAAAAAAAATAAAAAAAAAATTATCATATAAATATATCATAAGAATGTATAATATACAAGTCTAGGATTAAACTCGAGGTATGTATGTAGGTACCTACCCAGTTCACGCTAATTGTATGTGAGCGACGGGCTTCCTGTAAATAATCTTTACTATTTAATTTATGGAGAGGCTTGTTTTTCTTCTTACTTTTCTTATTCATCATCTCTTATCCATCTAGTTTTCGTAAGAAAAAAACATCAATTTTTATGAATTCGTTTAGGTCACTCTTTTTTGATTATATATATTTTTTAAATGTGTTAGCGTTTTGTATAACTTTGACTCCTATTGAAGATCATATAGGTAGATAATAGTCGCTTTACATTGTTTACAAACTTAGAAGATAGTGTTGATTCAAGTTCATAAAAAGTATATTAATAAACCGCGTTGAATCGTTTAAAAAAAATGATAATTTAGTATTTTTTACGGATATTCTAGATCCTTGTCTCTCTCTTCGTTTGATAAACTTTATATAACATGCACAGTTCACATTAATTTTCGGTATCGCTCATGTTCAGCGCTGCAGTGCTGGATGTATTATAAATATTTTAAATATCGGGATGGCACAATTGAAGTTTTATTTTCTGCTTCATAGTTACATAGAAATTTAAGTTTTAAATTTAAAAATAAAAGTCTGGTGGAAATGAAATGCAAGACTAAAATATTATAAAAAAGTAGAAAAGAGATTCTTTTAAATTTGGTTGCAATTTACTATTTTTATTATCTTGACCTTTAATTATATTAAAAAATAATTTTCCAGTGTAACTTCAAATACTCCTCCAAGAATCGAAATAAAAAAATCTTATTATTTTCAGTGACCATATAAATTATACTTTTTTTGAATTAATTAAATAACAATATTTGTTTTATTATTTTTTGTAATTTTAAAGTATAATATTTTGAACTAGCTATCAATTACTTATCGGTAGCTAGTTTAGAATTGACATCAGTCCATAATTTATTATGTAACTTAATTGTGAGTTTTCGATTCAGTAGTGCTGATGAACACCAGCAAAAACTTTTATTGAAATGGAATAAAAATAAAGTAGTACTATAATTGTACTCACCGTCAACTGACAGGGTCTTTTACTGATGAATTAAACATTATACGATTTAACGCGTCGTAAGGCGCGATGGTCAAATATCCTCAGGATTGAGGGAAAGTTATTAAGCAAAATTGATAGTAAAGCGTAAGAGACAGGGAGCTGTGGAAAGAAAAAGCTGTAAGCAATTTGAATAAAAATGATATTCCTTTAGACTTTTCAGGATTTTCGACAGGTACTCAATGAACTTAATTACAGCAACAGGGAAAATCTTCCTATGATAGAGATCGACTGCTTTAATACGAGCGCACACCCATGACTTTTTGTTGTACGACAGTTCTGTCGTAATGGCGAGGGCTATGATAATGTATGGCAGTGCGCACACCGATGACTTTTTGTCGTAAGACAGTTCTGTCGTAATGGCGAGGGCTATGATAATGTATGGCAGTGCGCACACCGATGACTTTTTGTAGTACGACAGTTCTGTCGTGATGGCGAGGGCTATGATAATGTATGGCAGTGCGCACACTGACGAATTTTTGTCGACAGTTCTGTCGTGATGGCGAGGGCTATGATAATGTGCGCACATTGACGACTAAATTTTAAAACGATAGAACAGTTGGTCGTGAACTATCGAATAACTGTTTTGTCAGTTCGGTGATTATTTCGCACAAGAAAACTGCGCACGTGAAAATTACGCACATCAGAGTTTTCAATTAAAAATTTAATTATTAAGGAGAATGCATTATTATAGCGAAGCTGCAGTTTTTTCAGAAGATATTATTTTATTAAATTTAATATTTCTTTAATCTTAAATCGCATGTTATCTTATTTTACCCGTATTATCAAAGGTTTTGAAAAAGCCCCTCAAAAGTATATCTTTCGAATATAGAAAATAACTCAAAAAAGAAGTGATAAACTAACTCTTAAATAATTTTATTTATAAAAAAGTGAAATTTTTGTTACAAATTAAATATATTAATTAGAAAAATAAACAAAAAACAATTTATCAAAAAATATTTTTGTTGATACCGGGATTCGATCCTGGATCTTTTCTTATCCGGGGAAATTTCATTTAATTTGTATTAAAATACCCCAGAACTATGTTCTGAAAAAACTGCAACTTCACAATAATAATGTGTTCTCCTTAATAATGAAATTTTTAATTAAAATCTGATGTGCGTAATTTTCGTGTGCGCAATTTTTATGTGCACTTTTGGTATGTGTAGTTTTCGTGTGCGTAATAATCAAGTCACCGTTTTGTCCTCAGTGTACACTTGCTATACGAATTTTGGAATAATGTATTATATTCAAAGTGACCGTGCCGATGCG
The DNA here is from genome assembly GCA_022840565.1 of Eubasilissa regina. Classification (NCBI taxonomy): domain Eukaryota; kingdom Metazoa; phylum Arthropoda; class Insecta; order Trichoptera; family Phryganeidae; genus Eubasilissa; species Eubasilissa regina. Next base: position 54,048,105 of record JAINEB010000012.1, on the reverse strand, counting down.
CTATGTTCAATAAGGAAATCGTACTGCATGTTGTAAGAAAAAAAAGTAAATGCAAAAAGTAATTAAAGTAAGTAAATAGTCATTTTGTGAACACACTCACACTCACCACAAAAAAAGGAGAAAAGAGTCCGCCACTAGATATGTTCAAAAGACAAAACAAAAGACTTTAAACGGCGTACAATAAAGATATATAAATTTCTTGTGACGGGCTCACATCGCTTTCGAACTTTTGTTTTGTTATGAACATTTCTCACATTAATTATTACGTCTTAAAGATTCGTGTACCTTACAAGAAAAGTTTTGTACATTAATCAGCAAGATTAACAATACCATTTATCTGCTCGACAAGTGAGTTCCTTGTTTATGTGATTTTCAATTTGTTTCCATTTGTTTAATATATATATATATATATATATATATATATACTAGCTACCCTTCTGTTCACTGTTATTGTTATTCTCAATGTGAGATTTTTAGTACTAGGGCGGACATGATATTTAAAAATATATATTATTGTTTTTATAATGAATTGTCATTGTTAAATATTGTAATTAATTATAGATTGTAATTACGTCCAAATACATATATGGAAAAATAAATAAAAATACTTCATAGCAGAAATATTTTTAAAATCGTATAATTTTTTTAGTGCATCCAGTATTAATAGATAGATTTATTGACGTTACATAGGGAACATGAACATGTACACTATGATCAGATTTATAAAGGTTTACATATAAACCTAATAATTACAACCTGCATATTACGAGTATATGTGGATGGATATTTTATTTTTATCTTTTACGAATAAATCAATCGAGCCGGTCCAATGACTCTTTTTGATTGACATAATAGATACAGCAACGGACACTCGATCTTTTATCATCTTTTTGTTTATATGTAGTTAAATAATACCTATTCATTTTTAATGAAAACACCTTTATGTTGTGAAGTTGCAATTTCAGAACATAGAAAACGTTTTTCCGGATAGGAATAGTCCCGGTAGCAACTAAATTATTTTTTCGATAGACAGATTTTTTCTGAAAGTCTTTCTAATTGTTTCATTTAATATAATATAAAATAATATAAATATAATATTATCTTAATTCAATGAATATCGATAGTCTGCATTGGTACAAATAATAACTAAATAACTGCATATGTCTTCGTTTTACACAAATCTTTCAAGAATAATTAAAATTTCAGTTTTAATATTTTCCTTTCGAAAAGGGACTTATTTACAAGATTTTTTTTCGAAAATTAGCAATATTATTAAATAAATTTCTAGGGTCAAAAGTTTATATTACTTTCCAAAGAAATGGAAACCCATAAGGTCTTCGCACCTATAGAAAAATCAAAAATTGCTTAAACACTACGACGAGCTGAGTTGGAAAAAATGTTGAGCTCCGTTCTATAAAATATGTGTCCATTAAATCAGCATAAATATTGCATTTTAAAACATGTATGTCAATTTTTCAAAAATTAATATATTTGATACAAAACAAAAATGGAATTACGTAAATCCAAGTTTTTGATATCCACGTAATTTTTTGTTATTGATTTTAATAACCTATATTAGTTACTTCTCTCGGTGCATAGTCGGATTTCCCTACATAACTAGTCTATCTATGTCTATTATTATAAAGCAAATACCATCCGCTGTCAATTTGTTTTTATGGTTTTAAAAAAAGAAGAATAATAGTGTTAAGTACGTATAATATCCTTACTTTTTGATGAAGGCTCGTTGATTATATAATAAGTATATGAAATATATTTATTTAATAACTTATGATAGTACTCATTACCTAAAAAATAATTGACCTAATATTGTTACCAAAAATATTTAAGAAATAAAAATAATATAAAAAGCATCAAAACAACTAAAGGTTTTAATTTTGAGTAAATAAATTTTTTTTCTTACGCATCGGTTACATAAGTTTGTGCAACCATTTATTCTAAGAAATGCACTTAATCCAATCCATTCTGAATGAAGTTGTTGTAAATTTTTCTGTACAGTCATAGCATTCACCTTCTTCGGAACTTTAATATGATGACTGAAAAATTCCTTTCTTTGAGCTTCCAGCATTTTCTTTCTTAGGAATTTCCTTTTTCCAGTAGTTTTAATTCCTGATACGTTCCTCCGTGCATTTAATATTTTCTCGTCTGCGGTACTGACTTCTATTTAGAATTAACTACGATTGAACAAGCAATTTTAGGTATTGGCGAAAGATCTTGAGGAAGTTTTTAATGTGAGCCTTCGAAAGATTCTTGTGATTTATCATTTGTTCATAGATGGTCATTTTCATCCATCCACAATTGTCGCTAAATAGCGTCATCCTTTTTACAAAAATTAGCACTGAGACATTCTTAAATAAAAAAAATGCAATATTATTTATGCTGGGTCTTCTATCTTTCAGGGCGTCTATTAATCCGGGTAAATGGGGCATCTACCCTTTTTATTTGGATAGTTGCTCCACTCAATAAATAATAACCCCAACAATTTCATTTGAAATTGCTGCCTCAGGCCAAATATAGGTTATATGTAGGTATTATGTAATATACCTATAGGTAATTGGTATAAATACAAGAACATTAAACATATGATGGATATAATCACCAGATTGGTTATGCTCTTATTTTTGCACACCTCGAAATAATTTCTCCATGATTTCTCCAATAACGATTTTAATCTTTACGACCAATTTTTTTCTTTTTTCACAAGCGAAAATAACGTGTGCGGTCGACTGATGGAAGGGGCGGGGTTCTTATGCATTATGCACGAAAATATATAATAGTATTCTGGAGCAACTATCCATCTAGGGCAAACTATTCACACTATACCGTAGGTGTATATACATATGTATATACATAAATGGGAAAATAATATTTTTTTATCTCTACATCACTTCTATTTTAATTTCTTTATTATAATTCTTTAGTTATGATTGTCCGATTACCGTCTAATTTAGTAAATAAAAGAACTTACCTTTTTTAATTAATGAATTCTAAATTATTTTCTAAATTTAAGAATTATTAATTTACAATACAATTGTTTTCAAGATTAAAATCATTTTATTCACATTTTGTCGATGTTGATCGCCTTGAGAATGAATTAAAAATTTTATATAGTTCATCAGAATTTCAAGAAAAAAATGTTTTAGAAATTTTATAATATTGCCTTGAAAAGAATTTACAATAACCTTTTCCAAAATTAATTAAATTAGCTGCGCGTCAGCTGAACGGTCGTTTTCGGCACTAAAACGAATTCATACTTATTTACGGAATACTCAAAATAAGACACGAATTTCGGATCTTTCCATGATTGCTATTGAAAAAGAATTGCTTTTACAATTAAAAAGATTGGGAACTTTTTATAGTGGTTTTAATTTATCGGTGAATTTACGAAAAAACAGAGACGGATTGAATTGGATTACAAATAATTATCTTCAGTATTTAACATTACACTCCCACGCTGCAGCTGATGAATAGCCCCGGATATTCATTCATAAAGCTGGATGCCATTTATATTATTCACTTTTGAGATATCTGGGGCGGCTAAGAGAGTTCTCTTCTGTTCTAAAAACTCATGCGCATACTGTATAGACATCAAGTTTCCATATAGTTACGGATAACCTAAGTTTAAGCCTACTGCACGCCACTGACCACTATCAAACATACTCGTAGTTCTAATAACAACTAAAATAGTGTGAGCTTCGGAATAGCAGTTGACCACTTGGTGAGAAGGCCAAGTCAGTTTTTATATCATAGTATGCTAGCATCATAACTTATATCATAGTATGCTAGCATCATAACTTATATCATAGTATGCTAGCATCATAACTTATATCATAGTATGCTAGCATCATAACTTATATCATAGTATGCTAGCATCATAACTTATATCATAGTATGCTAGCATCATAACTTATATCATAGTATGCTAGCATCATAACTTATATCATAGTATGCTAGCATCATAACTTATATGAGAAAAGGAAACATCTCTCACCAAAAAATGCGGTTACAGTTGCAATGGTCGCGCTGCATGCTATTGGATTCCAAATGATTAGCCGTCCGTATCATCTGACACGGCATCGTCAGACTTGGACTTCTTCCCTAATTTCCTAAAAAATCTCCAAAGGATAAGTAATTTAACTGGAATATTGACATTCAAGTATTGTTGACAAAAGTGCATTTACATTCAATTTGTATTGAAATATAAAAATATTTCGAATGATCTAGTGTGTTTTTTCAGTGCCTGTGAATTTTTCAGCAACCCTCTCGATTTTATAGTATCCTTCGTAGTATCTCAGAAAATATTTATTTTTTACATACTTTATTTTTACACATAAATATTTTTTTAAAGATATTTAAAAAAGACTTTTTGGTAAATACGAGTATCGAAAGATTTTATTTTATTTTAATTTAAAAACTTACGTAATTGAGGGTACTAATTGCAACCCCAGCAGATTCCATTATTTTTGTTTAGATAAAAACTGATAGAAGCTTGAAAACCAATGTATTTATCATTATTAATGACAATCGCTATAATCTGGTTTAAAACACAAAATAAATGCAACACCTTCTTTCAAAAACAAATAAATTTTCCACACTGGCGGCGATTTAAATTTCAAAGTAGCGAAGACAGCTATTGGTTGATTTTTAGTATAAATGATTTGACTTTGCAGCTTAAGCCGATTTTGAATTATCAATTTACGTAAAAAAGGGCTATATTTGACTGTAATGAATGAATATAATGTGTAAAAGCTTTGTGAAAATAAAACTGCATTAAAAGCTAGAAAAAGATCAATATGGAGGTTGCTAACTTAGCAACCCATATTCATAAATTTAAGATTTTTTTTGGTAATTTATCGGTGAATTAATGGTGCGTAACAAATAAACATAGCTACTAAGATTTTGTTATCAATGTTCTAACTATTTTCAAAGTAGGCTAAACAAACACTTGTGCTATGAAAATAGGACTAACTTGCTGGTCTTCTGGAACAAGACGACCCCTAGATCATTAGGCTAGCGTATTAACTACTAGACTAGGTTTCTATAAATCTAATTCTCTAGAATTTCGTGTAAGCTCCGACTCAAGTACGAAAGGATAGAATAAATGAAGACTCGATTTACTCTGTACTGTCTGAGAATAGGAGCATTTCAAGAGATAAATGAAAATATAACTGTAAAAGAATTGTCAATTCAACAAAAATAAAAGTATTCGCAAATAGTCGTGTTTACACCTCAAAAGATGCAAAACTAAATCAATAACTTCACATCTAACTTCCCTGGAATCATGTTGTCGATTGGACTGCTTCCTGGATAAAACCTCGGTCCACCATATTCTCCAAGATGATCGACTTGCAACCGGTAAGTACTGAATCTTCCCAAATATACTAATATACCATATACTATCGCCTCGACCGCTTATTCGTCCGACGAGTTTTTCTAACGCGGCGATACAGTGATACCCGCATAAATAATAATAAGTATATGTGCGTGACTTGCCGTTAAACGTGTTCATTTACTAGTATCAATTCCCGCACAATGTCAAAACGCACGCGGGTTATATTATTATATCGCAATATATTACGACGGATAG